>CM067585.1:3851006-5088762 GCA_034336665.1 Luscinia megarhynchos | reverse complement strand
AATCCCACCCGTACACCATATCCCACCCATGCCCCAAATCCCATCTGTGCCCCATATCCCACCCCTGCCCCATGTCCCACCTTGTCACCCTCCCTCCCCAGGGCATCAAGGGCGAGCGAGGCTACGTGGGTCCCCCTGGAGAGAAAGGGGAGCTGGTGAGTCCCTCAGGGCCCTGCTCTGGGGGGGGCAGTGGGGCCTGGGACCCCCCAGGTGCCCCCTCTGTGTGGGCACTGGGGCTGGGATCCTTCCAGCCACATCCCCCTGACCCTATTCCCGTCCTTTCAGGGACCCCCTGGCGTGGATGGGCTGCCAGGTCCCGTGGGGCCAGCGGTAGGTGCCCACCCTGGGGGCTGTGGGGTGGGAGGGGGCGGCTTTGGAGGCTGTGGGGTGCTGTGGGGTGCTCCCACCACCTCATCCCTGTGACAGTGGTGGGTTTGTTTGGAGTCTCTTCTGCCTGCACTAAGAGCCAGGATTAAAAAATACACGAAGGAAACTGATTTTTGGGTTTGGTTGTTTAATAAATCTTATCAAAAAGTAAATCTTACCAAAAATAAGCCAGTAAAATGGAGATCCAGCTGCTACAAGCTCTCTTAAAGCTAAACAGTCCAATAGAGAATTAATACTTACATTATTTATACTTTTAACCTAATAATTAAATTCTGTCAGTGTGACACTGACTGACCAACCTATTACATAAAACCATGAAGAAGAAGGAAGATGATCCTTCATCTTGTCCCACACCTATTACTGTATTATAAAAACCTCAGATTTAAAACCTTTCACCGTGTGAAATCACACACTTCTATTTAACTACACACCCGTGATTTTAACTCCATCACTCAAATTTGGAAGTTTGAGTTTGAATTTGAAGCTCCAAGGCCTCAGGTCAAAAGCAGTGTTCTCCAGGGGGTCAGTGCCAGAAAGCACAGAAAGCAAAAAAAATCCCAAATTTCTGGGATCCAACAATCCCATCTCTCCACAGGGTCCCAGGGGTGAGCGTGGACTCCCAGGAAGTGCTGGAGAGAAGGGGGACCAGGTGAGTGTCCCCAAAGGGGACAGGACCCCCAGGACCCCCGCGGGGTGGGGCTGTGGGGTCTGGCTCAGCTCTTGTGTCCCCACAGGGTTTCCAGGGCCAGCCTGGCTTCCCGGGACCTCCGGTGAGTAAATCCCACTGGGAATTTTGGGAATATCCTGCTGGGAATTCCAGCACTGTGGGGTGCCTGTGGTGTGTCCCTGTCCTGGTTTGGAGGGACGGGTGTCTGCCAATAAAGGCAGAAATGGAGAATGCAAACCCCCTCCCTCCAAATTATTATCATTTTGAAACTAAGGGGCTCTCAGGCAAAGATAGGGGAATTAGGAATAACAGTTCTTTACTAGGAAAATTAAAATAGAAATGCAGTATTACAAAGAACAATCCCAAACACTGCCAGAGTCAGAATCCAAGCTGACACCCATCAGTCAGTCAGGGTGTTGGCAGCAGTCCCATTCAACGGTGGCTGCATCCTCCTGCAGTGGCAGATGTGGTTCAGCTGGAGCAGTGCTCCTGGAGAAGGTGCAGTTTTCCTCTGAAGGTCCAGGGATGATGTGCAAAGGTCTGGCTTTCCTCTGGAATTCAGTGGAAAGATGGATAACTTGCTGTCCAAAATCTCAGTTTTTCTCTAGGTAGGAAATGTTTGTCTCCTCCCCCTGGGTGGAGCATCTCCCAGTGGGATGATGTAATTTTATCAGCCATGCCCTGGGACTCAATGGCCATGAACAGGAGATATCTCCTGGAGGGAGGATGGGCTGTGGGAAAGATAAAGATGATTGCCCAGCTGGTTTTTAACACCTGGCCCATTAACAGGAAATATCTCCACAGATTTAAGGAACACCTGGCCCATTAACAGCAGATGTCTGCCCTGGAGATCAGGATCACTGCCCCAGTTGGTTTTTAACAATGGCCCATGAACAGGAGATATCTCCTGGAGGGAGGATGGGCTGTGGGAAAGATAAAGATGATTGCCCAGCTGGTTTAAAGCTGGCCCATTAGCAGAGGATATCTCCCATGGAGATCAGGGTCACTGCCCCACCTGGTTTAACAGGTGGTGACAGAATCCACATTTCTGGCCACATCAACCCAACACAGTCCCCATGTCCCCACAGCACCAGGGATGGGGACAGGGGGTTCTACAAGGGGGACACAAGTGGGATGAGATCAATCTCCAGATCAATCCCATTAAAATGAGCTGGGGAAGAGCGGGATTTATGGGCTGGGCTCTTCTGGATCCCCCCTTCACCCCACACCCCTCTTCTCTTCAGGGTCCCCCTGGTTTCCCAGGAAAGGTGGGTCCAGCCGGGCCACCAGGGCCTGTGGCCGAGAAGGTGAGTGCCAGGGACCAGTGCCACCGGGCAGTGGCTCTGCGCTGTCACCGCCTGTCCCTGGGGCTGTGCTGGGTTTGGGGCCAGCCCCGCTGTGCCCCTCACCTCCTGTGGCTCCTGCAGGGCAGCGAGGGCATGCGAGGCCCCACGGGGATGCCAGGGCCCCCCGGGCCCCCCGGACCCCCGGGAATCCAGGTAAGAGCCCCTCTGGGTGTCACCCTTGGGTGCTCCTGGGAGCACCAATGGCTGTTCCTGACCCCAGGGATCTGTTCCCATTCCCAAAGATCTGTTCCTATTCCAGGGCTCTGTTCCCATCCCCAGGGCCCTGTTCCCATTCCCAAAAGTCTGTTCTCATTCCCAGGGACCCGTTCCCATTTCTATTCCCATCCCCTGGGATCTGTTCCCCGTTCCCAAAGATCTGTTCCCATTCCCAGTGACCTGTTCCCATCCCAATGACCTGTTCCCATTCCAGTGACTTGTTCTCATTCCCAGATATCTGTTCCCATCCCCAGAGATTGGTTCCCATTCCCAAAAGTCTGTTCTCATTCCCAGGGACCTGTTCCCATTTCTATTCCCATCCCCTGGGATCTGTTCCCATTCCCAAAGGTCTGTTCCCATTCCCAGGGGCCCTGTTCCCATTCCCAGTGACCCTGTTCCCATTCCCAGTGACCTGTTCCCATTCCCAGTGACCTGTTCCCCTTCCCAGGGCCCTGTTCCCATTCCCAGGGCCCTGTTCCCCTTCCCAAAGATTTGTTCCCATCCCCAGTGACCTGTTCCCATTCCCAAGGATCTGTTCCCCTTCCCAGGGCCCTGTTCCCATTCCCAAAGATCTGTTCCCGTTCCAGGGCCCTGTTCCCATTCCCAGTGATCTGTTCCCATTCCCAGTGACCTGTTCCCATCCCCAGGGCCCTGTTCCCATTCCCAGTGACCTGTTCCCATTCCCAAGGATCTGTTCCCATTCCCAAGGATCTGTTCCCCTTTCCAGGGCCCTGTTCCCCTTTCCAGGGCCCTGTTCCCATTCCCAGTGATCTGTTCCCATTCCCAGGGCCCTGTTCCCTCCGGGATCCCCAGAGCCCCTCAATGCAAACATTGTCCCCTTGTCCCCACAGGGCCCTGCTGGCTTGGAAGGACTGGATGGCAAGGATGGGAAGCCAGGGCTGAGGGTGAGGCTCTGGGTTTTGGGGAGGGGGCAGCCACCCCACACCCCCCCCAAGACCCCCGCAAGCCACGTCTCTTTGTCCCCAGGGTGACCCCGGCCCCCCCGGGCCCCCAGGGATGATGGGTCCTCCGGTGAGTGCAGCCCTCCTGGTCACCCCTCCCTGGTGCTGCGTGCCCACCCCGGGGTGCCTGAGCCAGCACCGTCCCTCCGCGTGCTCCTGGGGACGCTGAGCCGCGGGCGGTGGCGCCGGACCAGCACTGCAGCGTCACCTGCAGCCACCTGCCGCCACCCACCCCGCTCTGTCCCCTCCGCAGGGCTTCAAAGGCAAGACAGGACACCCAGGGCTCCCGGGACCGAAGGTGAGCCGCGGCGGCAGCGGTGGCGGCACCGCCGAGCCCCCGACGGAGCCGCTCACGCCCCCTCCTCTTGCAGGGTGACTGCGGCCAGCCGGGACCCCCGGGCAGCGCGGGCCGGCCGGGAGCCGAGGTGAGCCGGGCGGGCGCCCCCCGGGCCGGGCGGGCAGCGCTGCCGCCGCGCCCGACTGCCCTCCTCCTCCTCGCCTTGCCTTCCCCAGGGCGACCCCGGACCCGTGGGCCCCCAAGGCCGGCAGGGACCCCCCGGGCTCGTCGTAAGTCGGAGCTGAGCGATCTTTACATGGCTAAACAAGCGCCGCGCTCTGTATTTAACTATATTTAGCTGGTTTTCTCCTTATTTTCCTGCCTAGTTGTTTTTCTACATAAATTGGTTTCTTATCTGTTATTCTGTATTTTTTCTGTATTTTATTTCTGTATTTTTTCTGTATTTTTAATTTCTGTATTTTTTCTGTATTTTTTTATTTCTGTATTTTTTCTGTATTTTATTTCTGTATTTTTTCTATATTTTTTTATTTCTGTATTTTTTCTGTATTTTTTTATTTCTGTATTTTTTCTGTATTTTATTTCTGTATTTTTTCTGTATTTTATTATTTCTGTATTTTTTCTGTATTTTATTTCTGTATTTTTTCTGTATTTTTTTATTTCTGTATTTTTTCTGTATTTTATTTCTGTATTTTTTCTGTATTTTTTTATTTCTCTATTTTTTCTGTATTTTATTTCTCTATTTTTTCTGTATTTTTTCTGTATTTTTTTCTCTATTTTATTTCTGTATTTTTTCTGTATTTTTTTATTTCTGTATTTTTCCTGTATTTTTTTATTTCTGTATTTTTTCTGTATTTTATTTCTCTATTTTTTCTGTATTTTTTTATTTCTGTATTTTTTCTGTATTTTATTTCTGTATTTTTTTATTTCTGTATTTTTCCTGTATTTTATTTCTGTATTTTTTCTCTATTTTTTTATTTCTCTATTTTTTCTGTATTTTATTTCTGTATTTTTTCTGTATCTTGCCTGTATTTCTTAGTTTAAACCAATGTTTGTAAGGGCACGGTGTAAGCCGTTTTTAAGTGGTTTTCTGCAACTTTTTAAAACCCTTCAAAGCCACTAAAACGTCAATTCTACTAAATAAAAAAAATCCAAACCAACTAAAAAACAAAATACCAAAATTAAAAGCCCAAAGTAAAAATAAGCAGCAAAAGTAAAAAACCCAAAATAAAAGCAAGCAGCAAAGTTCTAAACAGTTCTAAATCCAATAATTGTACCTAAAAAGCTCGTACAAAATGCATAAACAGCATAAAAACACAATTAAAAAATGCATAATCACGTAAAGAAAGGTCTTAAAATGTATCATTAAAGCTAAAAACTAAAAAATAAATCAGCTTCTGCATATAAATATAAATATATTAATTATTCGTTAATCTATATAAATATTTATTATATAATGTACATTATATATTATATATAATTGTATATAATATATATTTATATAATTATATATTATTTAATAATTAATAATTAATAATTAATAATTATCTATTATCTATCATCTATTATCTATTATCTGTTATCTATTATCTAATCTATTATATACTATATATTTTAAATTTTAAATTTTATATTTTATAGTTCATATTTTATATGTTATATTATATATATTACACATATTATACTTATTATTTACAATTATATATTATTTAATAATTAATAATTATATAAATAATTATGTATTATATTATATACTAATAATTATATATTCTATATTATATAATATATGTTATATATTATAGAATATATGCTAAATATTATATAATATATATTACATTTATTATATTTATTATATAAAATTATATATTATTTAATATATTAATTATTATTGCGGTTATTAGAATTATTATATTATATTAATTTGCTGACCCCCCGATTTCTGTCTCCAGGGCCCCCCCGGCAGCCCGGGACAGCCGGGACCCGCTGGCCTGGCTGGAGTGGTGAGGAGGTTTGGGGTTTGGGGTTTGGGTTTGGGGTTTGGGGTCTGGGTTTTGGGGTTTGGGGTTTGGGGTTTTGGGGTTTGGGGTTTTGGGGTTTGGGGTTTGGGGTTTGGGATTTGGAATTTGGGATTTGGGGTTTGGGGTTTGGGTTTGGGGATTTGGGGTTTTGGGGTTTGGGGTTTCGGGGTTTGGGGTTTGGGGTTTGGGGTTTTGGGTTTGGGGTTTTGGGGTTTGGGGTTTGGGTTTGGGGGTTTTGGGGTTTGGGGTTGAGGTTTGGGGTTTGGGTTTGGGTTTGGGTTTGAGTTTTGGGGTTTGGGGTTTGGGTTTGGGTTTGGGATTTGGGTTTGGGGTTTGGGATTGGGGTTTTGGGGTTTGGGGTTTGGGGTTTTGGAGTTTAGGGGTTTGGGGTTTTGAGTTTGGGGTTTGGGGTTTAGGATTTGGGATTTAGGGGTTTTGGGTTTGGGGTTTGGGGTTTTGGGGTTTGGGGTTTTGGGAGGGTTTGGGTTTTAGGGTTTGGGGTTTTGGGGTTTTAGGGTTTTAGGGGTTTGGGAGTTTTAGGATTTTAGGTTTAGGGTTTTAGGAGTTTTAGGGGTTTTGAGGTTTGGGATTAGGGTTTTAGGGGTTGGGGTTTAGGGGTTTAGGGTTTAGGAGTTTAGGTTTAGGTTTAGGTTTAGGTTTGGGTTTAGGTTTTAGGTTTTAGGGGTTTAGGTTTGGAGTTTGGGTTTAGTATTTAGGGTTTGGGGATTTAGATTTGGGATTTGGAATTTGGGGATTTGGGGTTTGGGTTTGGGTTAGGATTTGGGGTTTAGGTTTAGGGTTTAGTTTAGGTTTTAGGTTTAGGGTTTAGGGTTTGGGAGTTTGGGATTTGGGATTTTAGGGTTTGGGGTTTGGGGTTTGGGTTTAGGTTTAGGGTTTAGGTTTGGAGTTTAGGGGTTTGGAGTTTAGGAGTTTGGGTTTAGGTTTGGGAGGTTTGGGTTTTAGGAGTTTTAGGTTTTGGGGTTTTGGGGTTTTAGGGTTTGGGGTTTTAGGGGTTTGGGTTTGGGGTTTGGGTTTGGGGTTTGGGGTTTGGGGTTTGGGTTTGGGGTTTGGGTTTAGGGTTTGGGAGTTTAGGGGTTTAGGTTTTGGGGTTTGGGTTTTAGGGTTTAGGGAGTTTAGGTTTGGGGTTTTAGGGTTTGGGGTTTGGGTTTGGGGTTTGGGGTTTGGATTTGGGTTTGGGGTTTGGGATTGGGGTTTAGGGTTTGGGTTTAGGAGTTTTAGGTTTTGGGAGTTTTAGGGGTTTTAGGGTTTTGGGGTTTTAGGGGTTTTAGGGGTTTTAGGGGTTTAGGTTTGGGGTTTAGAGGTTTTAGGGTTTAGGGGTTTAGGGTTTAGGGGTTGGGAGTTTAGAGTTTAGGGTTTAGGGGGTTTGGGGTTAGGGAGTTTTAGGGGTTTGTTTGGGGTTTGGGAGTTCGGGTTTGGGTTTTGGGGTTTGGGAGTTTAGGGGTTTAGGGGTTTAGGGGTTTAGGGGTTTGGGGTTTGGGGTTTTGGGGTCTGGGTTTTAGGGGTTTGGGGTTTAGGGTTTGGGAGTTTAGGGATGTGGGGTTTGGGTTTTGGGATGTGGGGTTTAAGGGTTTAGGTATGGGTTTGGGGTTTAGGAGTTTGGGTTTGAGGGTTTAGGGAGTTTAGGTATGGGTTTAGGGGGTTTTAGGTTTGGGTTTAGGGGTTTAGGGGTTTGAGTTTGGGTTTGGGTTTAGGGATTTAGGGTTTAGGGTTTAGGTTTGGGGATTTAGGGGTTTTGGGGTTTAGGGGTTTAGGTTTAGGGAGTTTGGGTTTAGGGAGTTTAGGGTTTTAGGGTTTTAGGTTTAGGGAGTTTTAGGGTTTTAGGTTTAGGGGTTTAGAGGTTAGGGAGTTTAGGGGTTTTAGGGGTTTAGGGGTTTAGGAGTTTAGGTTTAGGTTTAGGTTTTAGGTTTAGGTTTAGGAGTTTAGGTTTTAGGGTTTAGGGGTTTGGGTATAGGTTTTGAGGAGTTTAGGGGTTTGAGGTTTAGAGTTTTAGGGTTTAGGTTGGGTTTAGAGGTTTTAGGAGTTTAGGTTTTAGGGAGTTTAGGGTTTAGGAGTTTAGGGTTTTAGGAGTTTAGGTTTAGGTTTGTTTTAGGTTGGGTTTTAGGGAGTTTTAGGGAGTTTTAGGGTTTTAGGGGTTTTAGGGTTTTAGGTTTAGAGTTTTGGGATTTAGAGTTGGGTTTTAGGGGTTTTAGGTTTTGGGAGTTTTAGGGTTTTAGGGTTTGGGTTTAGGGAGTTTTAGGGTTTTAGGGGTTTAGGGGTTTTAGGGTTTTAGGGGTTTAGGTTTGGGGTTGGGATTTAGGGGTTTTAGGGTTTTAGGGAGTTTTGAGGGTTTTAGTTTTAGGGAGTTTAGGGGTTTAGGGTTTAGGGTTTAGGTTGGGTTTAGGGTTTGGGGTTAGGGAGTTTGTTAGGGAGTTTAGGGATTTTGGGGTTTAGGGGTTTGGGGTTTGGGGTTTGGGGTTTGGGTCTGGGTTTGGGTTTGGGATTTGGGGTTTTGGGTTTGGGTTTGGGTTTGGGTTTTGGGGTTTGGGTTTGGGTTTGGGTTTAGGCAGGGTTTTGGGGTTTGGGTTTGTTTTGGGTTTAGGGGTTTTGGGGTCTGGGTTTTAGGAGTTTGGGTTTAGGGGTTTGGGTTTGGGTTTTAGGGGTTTAGGGGTTTGTTAGGGTTTGGGGTTTGGGGGTTTGGGGTTTGTGTTTGGGTTTGTGTTTGGGGTTTGGGTCTGGGTTTGGGGTCCCCAGCTGACCCCAGCCCTCCTGCAGAGGCTGAAGAATGGACTCCGTGTAGCCCAGGGAGTCTGCAGGGGATGCAGGGACAACCCAGGCCCCCAGAGGCACCAGGACCTCCAGTGAAGTGCAACCCAGGCCGGGGCCTCAGGGGGTCCCTCAGGAGCCTCCCGGTGCCCCTGGGGGCGCCCCCAGTGCCCCCCGAGGTGTCCCCAGTGTCCCCTGGGGCGTCCCCAGTGCCCCCCGAGGTGTTCCCAGTGCCCCCGAGGTGTCCCCAGTGTCCCCCGAGGTGTCCCCAGTGTCCCCTGGGGGCGTCCTCAGTGTCCCCTGGGGTGACCCCAGTGTCCCCCGAGGTGTCCCCAGTGTCCCCATCATGTTCTCAACGTCCCTGGGGTGTTCCCAGTGTCCCCTGGGGCGTCCCCAGTGCCCCCCGAGGTGTCCCCAGTGCCCCCGAGGTGGCCCCAGTGTCCCCTGGGGTGTTCCCAGTGCCCCCCGAGGTGTCCCCAGTGTCCCCTGGGGTGTCCCCAGTGTCCCCCTGGGGTGTCCCCTGTGCCCCCATCATGTTCTCAATGTCCCTGGGGCGTTCCCAGTGTCCCCCTGGGGTGTTCCCAGTGCCCCCGAGGTGTCCCAGTGCCCCCGAGGTGTCCCCAGTGTCCCCTGGGGTGTTCCCCAGTGTCCCCCATCATGTTCTCAACGTCCCTGGAGTGTTCCCAGTGTCCCCTGGGGTGTTCCCAGTGCCCCCGAGGTGTTCCCCAGTGTCCCCCGAGGTGTCCCCAGTGCCCCCGAGGTGTCCCCAGTGTCCCCCATCACATTCTCGATGTCCCTGGGGTGTCCCCAGTGCCCCCCGAGGTGTCCCCAGTGCCCCCATCACATTCTCGGTGTCCCTGGAGTGTTCCCAGTGTTTCTGGGGTGTCCCCAGTGCCCCCTATCATGTTCTCGATGTCCCTGCGGTGTCCCCAGTGCCCCCCGAGGTGTCCCCAGTGCCCCCGAGGTGTTCCCAGTGCCCCCATCATGTTCTCGATGTCCCTGGAGTGTTCCCAGTGTCCCTGGGATGTCCCCAGTGCCCCATCATGTTCTCTTTGTCCCTGGGGTGTCCCCAGTGTCCCCATCATGCTCTCGATGTCCGTGGGGTGTTCCAAGTGTCCCCAGGACCTTCCCAATATCCTCGGGACGTTCTCAGTGTCCCCGGTGTGTTCCTATTGTCCCTGGGATGTTCCTGGTGTCCCTGGGACGTTCCCAGTGTCCTGGGATGGACATTCCCAGTGTCCCCGGGACGTTCTCAATGTCCCTGGGGCATTCCCAGTGTCCCGGGATGTTCCTGGTGTCCCCGGGACGTTGCCAGTGTTCTGGGATGGACATTCCCAGTGTCCTGGGATGTTCCTGGTGTCCCTGGGGTGTTCGGTGTCCTGGGATGGACATTCCCAGTGTCCTGGGATGTTCCTGGTGTCCCCAGGGCATTCCCAGTGTCCTGGGATGGACATTCCCAGTGTCCCCGGGACGTTCTCAATGTCCCTGGGGCATTCCCAGTGTCCCCGGGATGTTCCTGGTGTCCCCAGGACATTCCCATTCTCGGGGGTGGCCCCGCGGTGTCACCTCCTCACGCTGCCCGTCTTTCACCTCGCAGGGAGAGCAGGGACCGGACGGGCCCGTCGGGAAGGAGGTAGGAGCCGGGGTTTCCGGGACTTTCCTGGGATTGCAGCATCCTCTGGGCGGCGACATCCCCGTCACGCTGCTCCCGTTTTCCAGGGCCCCCCAGGAAAACCGGGCGTGGCGGGACCAGCTGGACAGAAGGTGAGGGGAGCCTGTGCCACCAGTGCCACCGCGGTGTCCCACAGCCGTCCCGGCACCCAGAGCTGAACTCTCCTGTCCGCAGGGTGACGCTGGATCCCCCGGAGAGAGGGGGTACCCCGGGGAGAAGGGCAGAGCTGGAATGCCGGGGGGCCCGGGGAAAAGCGGCTCCATGGGGCTCGTGGGGCCCCGGGGTCCCGCGGGAGAGAGGGGACCCCCGGGCTCGCCGGGCCCCGCGGGGACCCCCGGGCTCCCGGGACCCCCGGGGATGATGGTAAGGACGGGGGGCGTGCGGGGGTGTTGCTCTGTAAGGGATTTCGGGCGGAGAGAGGACACAGTAACATGTGCAAGAAAGAACAATTTATTGAGGGAAGCCATTGCTTTAAATAAGAGCTCGTGAAAAACAAAATGCAGCCAGTTCATTGGTCAGAGTCACCTCTTGTCCCGCGGATCCAGCAGGCGTTTATCTTTTGTTATAATCCTTTCTCTTCTGTTTACAAGCCTCTAGCTTGGGAAAGATCCTAGCTGAGGCTGAGAAAGCCAGACTGGAAAAATCCTTTAAGGTTCTGCCTGGGCCTGTAGTGGACACAGGGGGCAGGACCCTGTCCCTGTGCCCCTCGCGTGTCCCCTCGTGTCCCCCCGCAGGGAGATGTGGTGAATTACGACGAGATCAAGAGGTTCATCCGGCAGGAGCTGAACAAGATGTTTGACGGTATCGCGGGGGTGGGGACGGGGCTGGGGCCGTTCCCCGTGTCCCGCTTGTCCCCTGAGCTCGGCCGTGTCCCCGCAGAGCGCATGGCCTATTACACCTCGCGGCTGCACCTCCCGCTGGAGATGGTGGCGTCCCCGGGCAGGCCCGGTCCCCCCGGCAAGGACGGGCTGCCCGGCCGCCCGGGACCGCCCGGCTCGCCCGGGGATGCCGGGCCAGATCGGCAGAGAGGGGCGGCAGGGCGTGCCGGGCATGCGGGGTACGTGCTGCTCCCGGGGTGATCCCGGGGTGATCCCGGTGTTCCTCGAGGTGTTCCCGGTGTTCCCGGGGTGATCCCGGTGTTCCCGAGGTGTTCCCGGTGTTCCCGGGGTGTTCCCGGTGTCCCCGAGGTGTTCCCGGTGTCCCCGGGGTGTTCCCGGTGTTCCTCGAGGTGTTCCCGGTGTCCCCGAGGTGTCCCCGAGGTGTTCCCGGTGTCCCCGGGGTGATCCCGGTGTCCCAGAGGTGTTCCCGGTGTCCCCGGAGTGTCCCCGTGGTGTTCCCGGTGTTCCTCGAGGTGTTCCCGGTGTCCCCGGGGTGATCCCGGGGTGTTCCCGGGGTGATCCCGGGGTCCCCGGAGTGTTCCCGGGGTGTTCCTGGGGTGTTCCCGGTGTCCCCGGGACATTCCCAGTGTCCCCGGGGATGTCCCTGTTGTCCCCAGGACATTCCCAGTGTCCCCGGGACGTTCCCGGTGTTCCCGGGACATTCCCAGTGTCCCCAGGACATTCCCAGTGTCCCCAGGACGTTCCCAGTGTCCCCGGGGATGTCCCTGGTGTCCCCAGGACATTCCCAGTGTCCCCGGGGATGTCCCTGGTGTCCCCAGGACATTCCCAGTGTCCCCAGGACATTCCCGGTGTCTCGGGATGTCCCTGGTGTCCCCAGGACGTTCCCAGTGTCCCCAGGACGTTCCTGGTGTCCCCGAGACATTCCCAATGTCGCCAGGATATTCCCAGTGTGCCCGGGACGTTCCCAGTGTCCCCAGGACGTTCCCAGTGTCCCCGGGACATTCCCAGTGTCCCCGAGACATTCCCAGTGTCCCCGGGGATGTCCCTGGTGTCCCCGGGACATTCCCAGTGTCCCCGAGACATTCCCAGTGTCCCCAGGACGTTCCCAGTGTCCCCAGGACGTTGACGGTGTCCCCAGGACGTTCCCAGTGTCCCCAGGATGTTCCCAGTGTCCCCGGGGATGTCCCTGGTGTCCCCAGGACATTCCCAGTGTCCCCGAGACATTCCCAGTGTCCCCAGGACGTTCCCAGTGTCCCCAGGACATTCCCAGTGTCCCCGGGACATTCCCAGTGTCCCCAGGACGTTCCCAGTGTCCCCGGGACATTCCCAGTATCCCCAGGACATTCCCAGTATCCCCGGGAAATTCCCAGTGTCCCCGAGACATTCCCAGTGTTCCTGGGACATTCCCGGTGTCCCCAGGACATTCCCAGTGTCCCCAGGACGTTCCCAGTGTCCCCGGGACATTCCCAGTATCCCCGGGACATTCCCAGTGTCCCAGGACATTCCCAGTGTCCCCAGGACATTCCCAGTGTCCCCAGGACGTTCCCAGTGTCCCCGGGGATGTCCCTGGTGTCCCCGGGACATTCCCAGTGTCCCCGAGACATTCCCAGTGTCCCCAGGACGTTCCCAGTGTCCCCAGGACATTCCCAGTGTCCCCGGGACATTCCCAGTGTCCCCAGGACGTTCCCAGTGTCCCCGGGACATTCCCAGTATCCCCGGGAAATTCCCAGTATCCCCGGGAAATTCCCAGTATCCCCGGGACATTCCCAGTATCCCCGGGACATTCCCAGTGTCCCCAGGACGTTCCCAGTGTCCCCGGGACATTCCCAGTGTCCCCAGGACATTCCCAGTATCCCCGGGACATTCCCAGTGTCCCCGGGACATTCCCAGTGTCCCCAGGACGTTCCCAGTGTCCCCAGGACGTTCCCAGTGTCCCTGGCTGCCGGGATGCTGCGGCTGTGCCGGGATCTCACCCCTCTGCACCCACCTCTCTCCCAGGTGAGCCGGGTGCCAAAGGAGAGAAAGGCGAGAAGGGTGTTGGGATGATGGGGGACAGCGGCCCCCCGGGACCCCCAGGTGAGCCCCTCCCTCCGTGCGGCCCCCAGCCCCACTCGGGCTGTGCTGCGCCCCCTCGCCCTATCACCCCACCCCCCCTCTTTCTCTCCATCTCTTCCAGGACCCCAAGGGCCACCAGGCTATGGGAAGATGGGTCCGCCGGGCCCCGTGGGGCAGCAGGGCATCCCTGGGATCCCCGGGCCCCCCGGTGCCACCGGGGCAGCCGGGCAAGGCCGGGCACTGCAGCCCCGCCGAGTGCCTGGGGGCGGTGCCCGTGGAGCAGCCGCTCTTCCAGCCCAAGAACGTCAAGGGTCCCTTCGGCTGAGCGGCGCCGCCCCCCGCCCCCCGAGCTTGCTGTTAATATTGTTCGTGTTGTCTCCCCGCTGTGCCGGGGCCGTGCCCGTGGCGGGGGGCTCGGGGGTTGTACAATCGGGGCAGGTGGATCCTGCCCCAAAAATACACCTGTGCTGGTGGCCCGTGGCTGTCGTGCCTTGTCCCCAGCCCTGTCCCCAGCCCTGTCACCGACAGTGACCCTGTGACCCTGGGGCTGATGGGACAGCCAGCCCTGATCCCAGGGGATCCTGGCCCTGTGTCACAGACAATCCCAGCTGTGATTTGGGGACATGCCAGCCCCATTCCTGGGGAGATCCCAGCTCTCATCCCAGCACATCCCAGCCTGGGCTGGTGGGATCCCAGTCCTGCCTCTGGAATAATTCCCGTGGGCATCCCAGCTCTCAGCCTGTGGGGATGCTCATTCTCCTCTCAGGCTGACCCCAGCCCTGCTCTTGGGCTGATCCTGATCCTGCCTGGAATTCCTGGGAATCCCAGACCACCATCCCAGCCCTGCTCCTACGGGAATCTCGGTCCTGCTGCCAGGGGAACCCCACTCCTCCTTTTGCGGGGTGGCCAGCCCCACTCCCAGGCTGATCCTGGCCGCATTCCCGGGTTCATGATCCATGCTAACCCCGAGCTGGAGTCGTGATGGTTCATTCGACCCCAGGGTGCAAAAGACAAAAGCAAGAGACTCAGGTTTTATTCAGCAGCAAGCAGCAATGCAGATTATTGTGTGGAACAATTCAGTTTTGTGATAGAGAGAGAGATAAAAGGAGAGAGGGAGAGGAAGGATGGGATGTAGCTACCAACAGAAGGGACTCATCCTCGTGGTCATCCGACAATGGACACGTCTTCAATGCCTGGGGAGAAACAGATCTCAGAGCCTCTTTAGGAAAGTCACTTTTTATAGTCCTTTTCCAAAGTGAGTGGCCTCTGGCCTAAAAGGTGGGAGATTTATGGACTGTTGTATGTGGAGATCATTGCTGCAACAAACAGGTGCTGGAACAGGCGCTGTGAGCAGCACCCTGCTCGTGCCATGGCAGCACCAGCACAGGCACAGACAGTGCTGGGCAGCACCAGCACAGGCACAGACAGTGCTGGGCAGCACCAGCACAGGCACAGACAGTGCTGGGCAGCACCAGCACAGGCACAGACAGTGCTGGGCAGCACCAGCACAGGCACAGACAGCCCTGGGCAGCACCAGCACAGCTCAGACAGTGCTGGGCAGCACCAGCACGGGCACAGACAGTCCTGGGCAGCACCAGCACAGGCACAGACAGTGCTGGGCAGCACCAGCACAGGCACAGACAGTCCTGGGCAGCACCAGCACAGGCACAGACAGTCCTGGGCAGCACCAGCACAGGCACAGACAGTGCTGGGCAGCACCAGCACGGGCACAGACAGTCCTGGGCAGCACCAGGCACAGACAGTCCTGGGCAGCACCAGCACAGGCACAGACAGTGCTGGGCAGCACCAGGCACAGACAGTGCTGGGCAGCACCAGCACAGGCACAGACAGTCCTGGGCAGCACCAGGCACAGACAGTGCTGGGCAGCACCAGCACAGGCACAGACAGTGCTGGGCAGCACCAGGCACAGACAGTGCTGGGCAGCACCAGCACAGGCACAGACAGTGCTGGGCAGCACCAGGCACAGACAGTGCTGGGCAGCACCAGCAGGCACAGACAGTCCTGGGCAGCACCAGGCACAGACAGTCCTGGGCAGCACCAGCACAGGCACAGACAGTGCTGGGCAGCACCAGCACAGGCACAGACAGTGCTGGGCAGCACCAGGCACAGACAGTGCTGGGCAGCACCAGCACAGGCACAGACAGTCCTGGGCAGCACCAGCACGGGCACAGACAGTGCTGGGCAGCACCAGCACAGGCACAGACAGCGCTGGGCAGCACCAGCACAGGCACAGACAGTGCTGGGCAGCACCAGCACAGGCACAGACAGTCCTGGGCAGCACCAGCACGGGCACAGACAGTCCTGGGCAGCACCAACGCAGGCACAGACAGTGCTGGGCAGCACCAGCACAGGCACAGACAGCTGGGCAGCACCAGCACAGGCACAGACAGTGCTGGGCAGCACCAACACAGGCACAGACAGCGCTGGGCAGCACCAGCACAGGCACAGACAGTCCTGGGCAGCACCAGCACGGGCACAGACAGTGCTGGGCAGCACCAGCACAGGCACAGACAGTCCTGGGCAGCACCAGCACAGGCACAGACAGTCCTGGGCAGCACCAGCACAGGCACAGACAGCTGGGCAGCACCAGCACAGGCACAGACAGTCCTGGGCAGCACCAGCACAGGCACAGACAGCCCTGGGCAGCACCAGCACAGGCACAGACAGTGCTGGGCAGCACCAGCACAGGCACAGACAGTCCTGGGCAGCACCAGCACGGGCACAGACAGTCCTGGGCAGCACCAGCACAGGCACAGACAGCGCTGGGCAGCACCAGCACAGGCACAGACAGTGCTGGGCAGCACCAGGCACAGACAGTGCTGGGCCAGGATCCACCTCAGCCAGGCCAGAGCTCAGGGCAGGGTGAGCAGTGGGGTCTCAGTCTCTGATGATGGCGGTGAGGCGGATCAGAGACACTTCAGACCGATCCTTACACGGGCTGATCCGGGATAAGCTCCAGGGCAGTTCCAGCCCCGCTCCCGGGAGCTCCCGGCTCTGTCCCCTCCCGGTGGGCCCCACCTCTCCCAGCCGCCGTTGCCGCTTTAAGGCGCCCGTCGGGAGCGCGCTCCCCGCGCGTCACCGCGCTGCCTCCGCCCCGCCCAGGGGCGCGGTCACCGGCAGCGCAGCCAATGGGAGCGGGCGAAATCCGTGACGTCATCGGGGCGCGGCCGGGGCGGAAGACTCGCTATGGCGTACCCGGGGCAGGTGCGGGACCGGGACCGGAACGGGGACAGGAACGGGAACCGGGACCGGGATCGGGATCAGGAGAGGCGACGGGGAAATGGGACCGGGATCGGCACTGGGACCGGGACCGGGACCCGGACCGGGATCGGGATCGGGATCGGGATCGCGATCGGGATCGGGATCAGGAGAGGCGACGGGGAAATGGGACCGGGATCGGCACTGGGACTGGGACCGGGAACCGGGAACCGGGACCCGGACCTGGACCCGGACCCGGACCCGGACCCGGACCCGGACCCGGACCCGGACCCGGACCGGGATCGGGATCGGGATCGGGATCGGGATCGGGGACCGGGACTGGGACTGGGACAGGGACAGGGATCAGAACCGGGACCGGAGGACTGGGAGCGGCGGCGAGGAGTCCACCGGGACCGGGGAACGGGAATTGGGGGACTGGGACCGTGACCGGGACCGGGACTGGGACCGGGACTGGAGAATGCGACCGGAACTCGGAGCAG
The DNA here is from genome assembly GCA_034336665.1 of Luscinia megarhynchos. Taxonomy (NCBI): domain Eukaryota; kingdom Metazoa; phylum Chordata; class Aves; order Passeriformes; family Muscicapidae; genus Luscinia; species Luscinia megarhynchos. Next base: position 5,071,823 of record CM067585.1, on the reverse strand, counting down.
CACCGGGGACAGGGACCGGGACTGTGACCGGGACCGGGACTCTGACCGGGGCGGGGATCGGACCGGGGGCTGTGTCCCGGGTGGGTGACACCAGGTCCATCCCCGTGCCCACCCCCGTGCCCGGTGCCCGGTGCCCGTCTCACACCGGCTCTGTCCCCTCCCCAGGGTTTCCCCGGCGCAGGACAGCCCCCCCCGGTCGGGCCTTACCCCGGGGGTCTCCCGTACGGCGGGGGGCCACCCCCGGGACCCTACGGGCAACCCCCACCGGGGGGTCCGTACGGCGGGGGGCCACCCCCGGGACCCTACGGGCAACCCCCGCCCGGGGGTCCCTACGGCGGCGCGGCCCCGGGAGGTGAGTCCCGGGTACCGGGGAGCGATGGGGTCCCCACCCGGTGCGGGGTCGGGGGGCTGCGGTGTCCCCAGTCCGGTGCCCGGGGGAGAGGTGGGGGTTGAGCGAGTCCCCAGCTCAGCAGAAGCCACGGCGAGAATGAAATTCAACATCCCGGTTTATTATTTTGAAATCCTGGAGGAGGAGGAGGAGGAGGAGGAAGAGGAGAAAGAGGAGGAGGAAGAGGAGGTGCCAGGCAACCCTAAAACTTTACGCCCGGTGCTGCCGGGTTTGTGGCCCCCTCTCCATCCCAGGGCTCTGATTCCCGGGACGTTCCCAGCCCTTCGTGCCGGTTTTCCCGGGATTTTCCCGGGCTGTGGATCCCCTGGGAGCCATCCCCGGGGCCAGCCCGGCCCCGTGCCTGTCCGAGGGGAGGGTGGCAGCGGCCATGGCCTCTCCCCCCGCAGGGAGTGCCCCCCCGGGCGTGGATCCCGAGGCGTTCTCCTGGTTCCAGACGGTGGACACGGACCACAGCGGGTTCATCTCCGTCAAGGAGCTGAAGCAGGCGCTGGTCAACAACAACTGGTCGCTCGTTCAACGATGAGACCTGTCTGCTCATGATCAGTGAGTTTGGGATCTCCTTCCCCCCTTCCTGGTGCTGATCTGGTTTGTTTGGATTTGGGGTGAAGCCCGTCCCAGCAGAATTCCCCTTTCCCCAGCTGGGCACACCAAGCAGCTCCCACTGGTGCAGGACATGAGTGAATGGCCCAAAATTCTGCTTGGGCAGGGAAATCCCAGCTCTGCACAAGCCCAGATCCCACAAAGACAGAGAGGAAAGAGAGGGAAAGCCCAAAAATCGCAGAGACTGACCCAGAGCTTGCCCCAACCTCAGCTGTCGGTGCAGTTTCTTACCAGCCTGAACAGTTCCAGTCGATCCCAGTCCTGCTTGGGGGGATTTCTGGGCTCAGAGCAGGATCCCAGGGAGCCGTGGCGTGGGTCCTGGAGCTCCCTGAAGTTCCTGCAGCCTTTGCACTCCTCGCTGCCCTGTTCCTGCCCAGACATGTTTGACAAGACGCGGACGGGGCGCATCGACGTCTACGGCTTCTCCGCCCTGCTGCGCTTCATCCAGCAGTGGAGGAGCCTCTTCCAGCAGCATGACAGGGACCAGTCCGGCTCCATCAGCTTCAGCGAGCTCCAGCAAGGTGGGTGAGGGAATTTTCCACTGGATAAACCAAGCTGGAGCTTCCCAGGGGACAGGAGGTGGTGAGGTGCAGCTTCCTTCAGGAAGCCCAAAGTTCCCCCTCAACGATGAGTGGCTGGAACCTGGATTTTTTGGGAGGAGCTCTTGGGTGTGTGTAAAGGGAAAAATGCCTGGAATTTGTGGTTTGATTCCTCTGGAGAGCCCTGCCCCGTGCACACCCTGAGTGGGAAGTGTGGGAAGGGCGCTGGGAGTGGGGGATGGAGTGGCAGAGGAGGACACAGCCGCTCCCCATCCCTTTGGGAGGCTTTAACCCGAGTTCTCCCTGCTCCCAGCTTTCTCCCAGATGGGTTACAACCTGAGCCCCCAGTTCAGCCAGCTGCTGCTGGCCCGGTACAGCCAGCGCTCCCCCAGCCCCAGCATCCAGCTGGACCGGTTCATCCACATCTGCATGCAGCTGCAGAGCCTCACCGACGCCTTCAGGGAGAAGGACACGGCTCTGGTGGGAAATGTCCGCCTCAGCTACGAGGAGTTCCTGGCCATGGTGGTGACCAGGATGCTGTGACGTCCCCACTCCCAAAGGCTGGGAATTCTGGGGCTCTCCAGGAGCATCAGCCGTCCTCATCTTCGCTCTGGGATGAGGCTGGGCCTCCCTCCAACCCTGAGAGTTCCCCCTGGGGCCAAATTTCCAGCTTGATCCACCCCAAATCCTGCTGGGTTGGGTTCCTTGTGTCCATTCTGTGGGAGTCAGGATGAATCCCACGCCAAACAGGGGCAGCCAAACCAGCTCAGATCCCGTGCCAGCCCCAAGTTCCAGCTTCACCCCGAGGTGCCTGCAGCAGAACATCCCCAGTTCGGGGAGGAAAAGCTGAGCCTTGGGTTTGGAAGCAGCAGGAAAGGGGAAAAGTGAGGACAGAGCTCCTTCCTTCCCTCCCTGAGTGCCCTGGGAGCACATCCTGCCCTGGGAATGTTTTCCTGGGGGTCTCATCCCTGTTTTTCCAGGGCTGCTGGAATGGGATGTGCTGCTGCAGCCCCACAGAATCATCCCCTCGCTGTTGCCAATCCTGAAGCCAAATCCAGATAAAGTTTAGAGCTCAATTTTTCCAGCTTTGGAATAAAAGGTGTCGTGCTCTGGCTGCTCTGTGGTCTCTGTGTGCAGGGGGGGCTCCAGGGGACATCAGGTGGCTCCTGTCCCACCTTGGTGGCACCATGGGACACGTCCTGTGCCTCTCTCCCTGCTCCCAGGGCTGGACACCATTCCTTGAAATCAATTCTTGGGAATTCCATGTCAAAATAGAGAAGAAATATATAAACAGAGAATAGAGAAAAGAATAGAGGAAAGAATAGAGAAAATAATAGAGGAAAGAATAGAGAAAAGAACAGAGGGAAGAATAGAGGAAAGAATGGAGGAAAGAATAGAGGAAACAATAGAGAAAATAATAGGGAAAAGAATAGGGGAAAAAATAGGGAAAACAATAGAGAAAATAATAGAGGAAAGAATAGAGAAAAGAACAGAGGAAAGAATAGAGGAAAGAATGGAGCAAAGAATAGAGAAAATAATAGGGAAAAGAATAGGGGAAAGAATAGAGAAAAGAATAGAGGAAAGAATAGAGGAAAGAATGGAGGAAAGAATAGAGAAAAATTGAGAAAATAGAGGAAAGAATAGAGGAAAGAATAGAGAAAAGAATAGGGGAAAGAATAGGGAAAAGAAAAGAGAAAATAATAGAGGAAAGAATAGAGAAAAGAATAGGGAAAAGAGAAAATAATAGGGAAAAGAATAGAGAACATAAATTGAGAAAATAAACAGAAAAGAATAGAGGAAAGAATAGAGAAAAGAATAGGGGAAAGAATAGGGGAAAGAATAGGGAAAAGAATAGAGGAAATAATAGAGGAAAGAATAGAGAAAAATATAGGGAAAAGAGAAAATAATAGGGAAAAGAATAGAGAGAATAAATTGAGAAAATAAACAGAAAATAATAGAGAAAAGAATAGAGGAAAGAAATAGAGAGAAGAAAGGACTGGGGAGCTCCTGCGGCACAGAAAAATCCGAGGGATGCCGAAGTTTCCCTCCCGCCCAGGGGATGAACCTGGAATTTGCCTGAGGGCTCTCCAGGAGACTGGAAGGAAGTTTTAGGGAGTAGAAGGTGAGAAGGGCTGGGATGGGAGGGAAGAGCCCAGCCTGGGATCGGAGGGAAGAGCCCAGCCCCGTGCTCTGTGTGACCCCGGTGTTTTCCAGCCCCGGCAGCACTGCCTGTTCCCAACCAGCCCCGAGCATTCCGAGGATATTTCTCCCCTGAGAATTCCGAGTATTTTCTTGAGTCACAGCTCAGCCCTGCTTGGGAATGAGGCACAGGGGTTGGGGGCTGTAGATGTATATAAAAATATATATTTTATAGATGTATTTTATGTATTTTATGCGCACATATATGTATTTATATGTGTTTTATATGCAACATATAAATAGATAAAAATATAAAATACATATCTGTAAAATATATATAAATATATATAATGCATTTATATATAATACATGCCTGCATGTAATATATATAGATGTACATATATATTTTCACATATATAGACATCTTTATATATATACATGTACACATATATATAAACATATAAAAATTGTGTTAACATACATATAAATATATATAAAGGAACGTGTTTATATAATATACATGTAAATGTGAATAGACACATACATGTTACATATATATTATATAATGTATATAATATTTTTAATTTCTAGATATACAGATATCGTATATATACCGTATATATAACATATAGTAGATATACTATATTATATATAGCATATATATAATATTATATGTTTATATATGTATTTATAGATGTATTAATATATATTAGGCTGTGATTAAATGTACATATACAAACATATAAAAATATATACAGGGTGTATATATATATATAAATTTATATATAATATATATAAATATACAGATATATATACACACAGAGGTGTATATATAGATAGATATATTGATACATATATATAGATAGAGATATATATATAAAGGTGGGTCTGAACATAAACAGGCACCTGTATATATATATACACATATATATACACACACATATTTATTTATATTTATTTATATTTATTTATATTTATTTGTTTTCATATATATATTTATTATATATATAGCCTTTGTATATATATATTTATATATATACTGGCATTTCTATCCACATCTATATATCTATATATATGAATTTTTAAAATATATCTATATACATATTTATTTATTTTATATATATATATATAAAAATATATATATCTGCACGCATCCCTGCAGTTGCAGGACGCCACCACCAGGTGTCACCGCACTCCACACAGCGGGGTGACCCGGGGGTGACACGAGGGAGGGGACATGGAAAAGGAGAGGGACCCTTGGAAAAGGCGACAGCAGCCCCAGCGCCACCCCAGGGGACACGGGGCTGTGGTGGCAATACCCGGCTGTGGTGGCACAGCTGGAGGCGGTGGCACAGCCGGGGGAGGTGGCACAGCTGGATGCGGTGGCACAGCTGGGGGCGGTGGCACAGCTGGGGGAGGTAGCACAGCTGGGGGCAGTGGCACAGCTGGGGGCAGTGGCACAGCTGGCCCCGGTGACACAGCTGGATGCGGTGGCACAGCTGGAGGCGGTGGCACAGCCGGGGGAGATGGCACAGCTGGATGCGGTGGCACAGCTGGGGGCGGTGGCACAGCTGGGGGCGGTGGCACAGCTGGCCCCGGTGACACAGCTGGATGCGGTGGCACAGCTGGATGCGGTGACACAGCTGGGGGCGGTGACACAGCTGGAGGCGGTGGCACAGCTGGGGGCGGTGGCACAGCTGGCCCCGGTGACACAGCTGGATGCGGTGGCACATCTGGGGGCGGTGGCACAGCTGGGGGCGGTGGCACAGCTGAGGACAGTGGAACAGCTGGAGGCGGTGGCACAGCCGGGGGAGGTGGCACAGCTGGATGCGGTGGCACAGCTGGGGGCGGTGGCACAGCTGGGGGCGGTGGCACAGCCGGGGGAGGTGGCACAGCTGGGGGCAGTGGCACAGCCGGGGGCGGTGGCACAGCTGAGGACAGTGGAACAGCTGGAGGCGGTGCCACAGCTGGATGCGGTGACACAGCTGGATGCGGTGGCACATCTGGGGGCGGTGGCACAGCTGGGGGCGGTGGCACAGCTGAGGACAGTGGAACAGCTGGAGGCGGTGGCACAGCTGGGGGCGTTGGCACAGCTGGGGGCGGTGGCACAGCTGGGGGAGGTGGCACAGCTGGGGGCGGTGGCACAGCTGGGGGCGGTGGCACAGCTGGGGGCGGTGGCACAGCTGGGGGCGGTGGCACAGCTGGGGGCGGTGGCACAGCCGGGGGCGGTAGCACAGCTGGGGCAGTGGCACAGCCGGGGGCGGTGGCACAGCCGGGGTCGGTGGCACAGCTGGGGGCAGTGGCACAGCCGGGGGCGGTGGCACAGCTGGATGCGGTGACACAGCTGGATGCGGTGGCACAGCTGGCCCCGGTGCCACAGCTGGGGGCGGTGCCACAGCTGGATGCGGTGACACAGCTGGATGTGTGACACAGCCGGGGGCGGTGCCACAGCTGGCCCCGGTGACACCCCGGCCGCGCCCGTGCCCGAGCGGCTGCGCGTGCCCGCGGCGTGTCCCGCGCTGGCCGCGCTGACCGGAGCGGCGCGGCCGGAAGGCGGACAATGAGCGGGGCCTTATCTCACCCCCCAGCCCTTCCCGAGGCCCCCCAGAAGGGGGTGACAGGGGCCACGCGTCCCCATCGGAGCGCCGAGTCCACCCTCTGAGCTCTGAGGCTTCCATAACTTTATTTACAAACAATAAAAAGCAAAATAAATACAAAAATGTCTTAAAAGTACAGCCCTTGGGATGGGGGGAGGGGGCTGTGCTGGCTGCGTGGACCCCACTTGTGACCCCACCGGGACGGGGACACCACGGGGCTGAGCCCTCCCTTGTCCCTGCTGTCCCCAGGGGGGTGGCAGGGCCATAGCACCATAAGGACGGGCTGGGGGGGTCCCCATCCTGGCCACACCCAGCCCTGGGGGGCTCGTTGGGATTTTTCACACCCCAGCTCCAGCGCTGCCCTGCTGGGGGGGCCAGGACGGGAAGGGCAGGAATATGGGGGAAAGAGGGGAGGGGGAGATCCCGCAGCGCCAGCCGGGATTTAGGGGGGGTGCAGCTGCCTTTGAAGAGCCCCCCGCCGCCACCGCAGCCCAGCCGAGCCCGGGGCGAGGGGGATTAGCGGGTAAATCCCATGGGAGACGGGAGCAGCCTCCGGGACATCCCCCAGGCACGGCCCACTGCACCCAGCCGCTGAGTCAGCACAGCGGGGACACGCAGCCCCCCGGCCGGGGACCCAGGGGAGCCAGGGGACAGCGCCAGCCCCCTGGCAGGGGACCCACGGCACCCAGGGGACCCAGGGGACAGCGCAACCCCCGGGCAGGGCACCCAGGGGACCCAGGGGACAGCGCCACCCCCCTGGCAGGGGACCCACGGCACCCAGGGGACCCAGGGGACAGCGCAACCCCCGGGCAGGGGACCCAGGGGACTCAGGGGACAGCGCAACCCCCGGCCGGGGACCCAGGGCACCCAGGGGACAGCGCCAATCCCCGGGCAGGGCACCCAGGGGACCCAGGGGACAGCGCCAGCCCCCGGGCAGGGGACCCAGGGGACCCAGGGGACAGCGCCAATCCCCGGGCAGGGGACCCAGGGCACCCAGGGGACCCAGGGGACAGCGCCAATCCCCGGGCAGGGGACCCAGGGCACCCAGGGGACTCAGGGGACAGCGCAACCCCCGGGCAGGGGACCCAGGGGACCCAGGGGACAGCGCCAGCCCCCCGGGCAGGGCACCCAGGGGACCCAGGGGACAGCGCCAATCCCGGGCAGGGCACCCAGGGGACCCAGGGGACCCAGGGGACCCAGGGGACAGCGCCAGCCCCCCGCTCGCCCTGCCGGGGACTGAGGGGCCGCTGGGGACAGGGACGTCGGGGGCAGCGGGGGGCTCACTTGAGGGGCATGTCCTCCATGCTGACGCGGCCCCAAACCCCCACCACGAAAGTTTCCACCTCGCACTCGTTGACGCCGCGGGCGATGCGAAAGTGGCCGCCCTCGCCCCACGCCGTGCCCCACGAGTTGGCCGCCGTCTGCAGAGGGGACACGGGACACGCTCAGCGTGGTGACCCCCACAAACCCCCCAAAGCCAAACTGGACCCCACATGGGCGCCGGGAAGAGCAGAGCCCCCCAAACTCACCCCGAACACTCACCCAGTATTTTTGGGTCTGGCCATCAGGCAGCTGCTCCTCTCCCCACCTGCGGCGGGACAGGACAGTGAGGGGGGTCCCCAGGCACCCCCAGGGTGCGGGATCCCCCACCCAGCACCGCGGTGGGATGGGGGGTGCTGACCCTGCTCGTTTCCTGCCCCCAGGGCCGAGCCGGGGCTTTGACATCCGCTCCCGGAATAGGGGCAGGAATATTTAGCGAGGGCAGGAGGAAGGAAACTCCAGCACAGGGCAGGCCGGCCCTGCTGCCCTCCCGGGGGTCTGCACCTCCTACCCTGCCCCTCCTGGGGATCTGCACCTCCTACCCAGCCCCTCTGCCCTCCCGGGGGTCTGCACCTCCCACCCGGCCCCTCCCGGGGGTCTGCACCTCCCACCCGGCCCCTCCCGGGGTGTCTGCACCTCCCAGCCGGCCCTGCTGCCCTTCTGGGGGTCTGCACCTCCCACCCGGCCCCTCCCGGGGGTCTGCACCTCCAACCGACCTCTCTGCCCTCCCGGGGGTCTGCACCTCCCACCCGGCCCCTCCTGGGGGTCTGCACCTCCCACCCGACCTCTCTGCCCTCCTGGGGGTTTGCACTTCCCACCCTGCCCCTCCTGGGGGTCTGCACATCCAACCCGGCTCTGCTGCCCTCTTGGGGGTCTGCACCTCCCACCCTGCCCCTCCTGGGGGTCTGCACGTCCAACCCGGCCCCTCCTGGGGGTCTGCACCTCCAACCCGACCTCTCTGACCTCCCGGGGGTCTGCACCTCCAACCCGGCCCCTCCTCCCTCCTCAGGGGTCTTTCCCGGCCAAAAGAAAATTTCTCCCACCCAGCTCAAGCCTCTCCGCACCCCCTGGAGCCCCCCAGGTCACCCCCGCACCCACCCCGTGATTTTGACCGAGTGGGTCCCGTGTCTCTGGTGCTTCGGCCCCTTCCCCTCGGCCACCGGCGTGTGCCGATAGATCCCGCTCTTGTACATGAAGAAATCCTCGTGCACCTCCAGGATGGCTGCGGGGAGCGGGACAGGCTTTGGGGACACTGCCACTGTCCCCAGGGTGGGGGATTCGGGCACGGGGGGGGCACGGGGGGCATCGCATTCCCGGCGGGAGGGAAGGCGGCAGCCGGATCCTCCCCGGGGCGATGCAACAACGCTCAGAGGTGGTTTCAAAAAGAAAAAAAAAATATTAAACAAACGCAGCTGCCAAGACGGTGATTAAATCTCAGGAGTTAATGAGCAACCCAGTGCCCGCTGGGGTGGGCAGCGTGACGGGCACTGGGGCGGCGCTGCCCGGGCACGCAGGGGGAGCAGCTGAGGGGGGCTCTGGCCCCACGACAGCTCGCCCAGCCCGGACAGAGCGGTATTTCCCCTCCACTTTGTTCCCCCGACCTTTTGGGGTGCACAGAGAGGAGCCCCAGCCAGCTCCTTACCTTGCACGGGGCCGTTCTGCAGCAGCTCCTTCATGATCTCCTTCTCCTGCGAGCACAGAACCGGGTGGCACCGGGTGGCACCGGGCGCCAGCAGGGCCAGGACCCCCGGCACTGCCCTCCCGACCCGCAGGGATGCAGCAGAGCTGCTGCAGCACCCACAGGCGGCTGCTGCGGAGATGCCGGGCGCGGGGGCCGCTCCCCGGGGCTCCGCAGTGGGGCTTTCCCAGCCGCATTCCCAAACTCGGTTTCCCCAGGTAAAGCAGCCCGAGCCAAGCCCCCTCCCGCTGCCAGGGCTCCCGCTCCGCCCCCGGGCCCGGCGCTCACGCTGGAGGAGAGGCGGTAGGCGGGGGTGGACTGGTAGATCTCGTTGGAATGGGTCTGGGGGTTGGGGCAGCGCGCTGTCGCCTGTCGCTTGCCCCGGCCCGTGGAGCGGCTGTGCATCATGCAGGGCGGAGCCGCGGGCTGGCTCTGCTGGCTCGTGAACGGGTAGCACTCGTCTGTCACCACCCTGCGCGGGGACAGCGATGGAGGAGGGGAAGGACCACCCGGCTCCATCCTCATCCCAAAGCCCATCCCCATCCCAACCCCAAACTTCCAGCCCTGTCCCAATCCCCCACTCCCATCCCGATCCCAAACCCCTACTGTCCACCCTGCCCCGGCAGCCCCCAATGCCCACCTATCCAAGGGACAGGGATCTCTTGGGATCTCCCCAGGGGATCAGAGCGTCAAACCCCCTTCATCCCACCCTGTTCCAGAGCAGCCTCTGTCCCCCATCCCATCGTCACATCCCATTATCCCTAAATCCCACCCCTAAATCCCATCCCTAAATCCCATCCCATCATCCCATTATCCCACCCCATTATTCCATCCCATTCAAAATCCCATTGATCCCATCCCATGGATCTCATTTTCCCCATTATCTCATCCCATGGATCCCATGGATCCCATGGATCCCATTCCATCCCATCCCATCCCATCCCATCCCATCCCATCCCATCCCATCCCATCCCATCCCATCCCATCCCATCCCATCCCATCCCATCCCATCCCATCCCATCCCATCCCATCCCATTGTCCCATCCAATCCAACCCAACCCCATTGATCTCATCCCATCCCATTGATCCCATGCCATGGATCCCATGGATCCCATCCCATTCCATCCCATCCCATCCCATTATCCCACCCCATCATCCCACCCCATCATCCCACCCCATTATCCCATCCAATCCAAATCCCAACCCCATTGATCTCATCCCATCCCATTGATCCCATCCCATGGATCCCATCCCGTTATCCCATCCCAGAATCCCAGCCCACGATGCCACGATCCCCCTCTCACCCTCTCCTGCGCAGGTACCACCAGGCTCCATCCAGGCGCCCGCCGCTGCAGCCGCGCTGGTTGCGGGTGTCGCAGGACAGGAGGTTTTGGGGGGACAGGGCGGGGGTCATGTGTCCCATGGAGTGGATGGAGATGCGGTCCGAGGCCACGGCTGGGGAGGGGCAGGGGGTCGGGGGGGTGGTTTGGTCTCTGTCCCTGCTGTCCCCCCTGTCCCCACTGTCCCCCCGGCCGGGGAGGGGCAGGGGGTCAGGTTTGGTCTCTGTCCCTGCTGTCCCCCTGTCCCCACTGTCCCCCCGTCCCCATTGTCCCCCCCGGCCGGGGAGGGCAGGGGTCAGGGTTTGGTCTCTGTCCCCACTGTCAGCCCCCGTCCCCTGTCCCGCCCTGTCCTCCCTGTCCCCGCCCTGTCCCCTCCCCTCTGTCCCCACTGTCCCCTCGGCTGGGGAGGCAGGGGGTCAGGGTTTGGTCTCTGTCCCCGCTGTCCTACTCTGTCCCCACTGTCCCCCCCCGTCCCCCCCTGTCCCCGCCCTGTCCGTGCTCTCCCCCCCTGTCCCCACTGTTCCCCCGGCCGGGGAGGGGCAGGGGGTCAGGGTTTGGTCTCTGTCCCCGCTGTCCCCGCCCTGTCCCCCCTGTCCCCGCCCTGTCCCCGCCCTGTCCCTCTGTCCCCCCCGTCCCCTCTGTCCCTCACCAGCCGTGGAGAAGGCCCAGGAGCCGGCGCAGTTCCCCTGGTCCAGCGGCTCGTGGATCATCCCCGGCCACTTGGCGGCGGCATCGAAGTGACGGGGCAGCACCTCGTTGGTGTCCATGTTCATCTGTGGGCACAGCAGGGAGGGGGTCAGGCCACAGGGACCCCCCGGCTCCTCCTGCCACCCCAACCATCCCAAACATCCTCTGAGATGGTCCCCACACACCTTTAGTGTCACCCAGCCGTGCTGTGGGACATAATTCCTCCTGACACCCCAGCCATCCTCTCAGATTTTCCCCAGCCACCTTCAGTGTCCCCCGTCCCACTGTGGCACTTCAGCTCCTCCTGCCGTCCCAGCCATCCTCTGAGATTGTCCCCAGACACTTTTAATGTCCCCCAGCTGTGCTATAGGGCCTCAGCTCCTCCTGCCATCCTAACCATTCCCTGAAATTATCTCCAGCCACCTTTAGTGTCCCCCAGCTGCAGGCTGGGACTCCCACAGCCCTTCCTGCCATCCCAACCATCTCCTAAGATGGTCCCCTGATACCTTCAGTGTCACCCTGACCCATTGTGGGACCTCAGCTCCTCCTGCCATCCCAGCCATCCCAACCATCCTCTGAGATGTCCCCAGGTACCTTCAGTGTCACCCAGCCCCACCGTGGGACCCCATGTCCTCCTCCTGCCACCCAGCCATCCTCTGAGCAGCATCCCTTCCCAGGTTTTGTGTCCCCCAGCCTAACTGCAGGACCCCTCAGGACAGGGAACATCACGAGTGACAAACACTTGGGTGTCCCCTTATCCCACACTCCTCAATTTTCCCTAAATTTGGATGCCTCAGCAGCTCCTTAGAGAGCAGCAGTGTCCTGTCCTGGAGCCCAGCAAGTCCCTCGGTGGTCACTGGGAGCACACAGCCCTGGGTCACACAGCCCTGGGTCACACAGCCCTGGGTCACACAGCCCTGAGCACACAGCTCCGGGTCACACAGTCATGGGTCACACAGCCCCGGGTCACACAGTCCCGGGTCACACAGTCCTGGGTCACACAGCCCCGGGTCACACAGCCCCGGGTCACACAGCCCGGGTCACACAGCTCCGGGTCACACAGCCCTGGGTCACACAGCTCCGGGTCACAGCCCCGGGTCACACAGCCCCGGGTCACACAGCTCCGGGTCACACAGTCCTGGGTCACACAGCCCTGGGTCACACAGCCCTGGGTCACACAGCCCCGGGTCACACAGTCCTGGGTCACACAGCCCTGGGTCACACAGCCCCGGGTCACACAGCCCCGGGTCACAGCCCCTGGGTCACACAGCCCCGGGTCACACAGCCCCGGGTCACACAGCCCTGGGTCACACAGCCCCGGGTCACACAGCTCGGGTCACACAGCCCCGGGTCACACAGCCCTGGGTCACACAGCTCTGGGTCACACAGCCCTGGGTCACACACAGCCCCGGGTCACACAGCTCCGGGTCACACAGCCCTGGGTCACACAGCCCCGGGTCACACAGCTCCGGGTCACACAGTCCTGGGTCACACAGCCCTGGGTCACACAGCCCTGGGTGACACAGCCCTGGGTGACAGCCCTGGGTCACACAGCCCCGGGTCACACAGCTCTGGGTCACACAGCCCTGGGTCACACAGCCCCGGGTCCACACAGCCCCGGGTCACACAGGTCCCACTCTGGGTGACACAGCCCCGGGTCACGCAGCCCCGGGTCACACAGCCCTGGGTCACACAGCCCCGGGTCACACAGCCCCGGGTCACACAGCCCTGGGTCACACAGTCCTGGGTCACACAGCCCTGGGTCACACAGCCCTGGGTCACACAGCCCCGGGTCACACAGCTCTGGGTCACACAGCCCCGGGTCACACAGCCCTGGGTCACACAGCCCCGGGTCACACAGCTCTGGGTCACACAGCCCTGGGTCACACAGCTCTGGGTCACACAGCCCTGGGTCACACAGCCCTGGGTCACACAGCTCTGGGTCACACAGCCCTGAGCACACAGCCCGGGTCACACAGCCCCGGGTCACACAGCCCCGGGTCACACAGCCCCGGGTCACACAGCCCGGGTCACACAGCTCTGGGTCACACAGCTCTAGGTCACACAGCTCTGGGTCACACAGCCCTGGGTCACACAGCCCTGGGTCACACAGCCCCGGGTCACACAGCCCCGGGTCACACAGCCCCGGGTCACACAGCCCTGGGTCACACAGCCCCGGGTCACACAGCCCCGGGTCACACAGCTCTGGGTCACACAGCCCCGGGTCACACAGCTCTGAGTCACACAGCCCCGGGTCACACAGCCCTGGGTCACACAGCCCTGAGCACACAGCCCGGGTCACACAGCTCCGGGTCACACAGCCCCGGGTCACACAGCCCCGGGTCACACAGCCCCGGGTCACACAGCCCTGGGTCACACAGCCCCGGGTCACACAGCCCCGGGTCACACAGCCCTGGGTCACACAGCCCTGAGCACAGCTCTGGGTCACACAGCCCCGGGTCACACAGCTCTGGGTCACACAGCCCTGGGTCACACACAGCTCCGGGTCACACAGCCCTGGGTCACACAGCCCTGGGTCACACAGCCCCGGGTCACACAGCTCCGGGTCACACAGCCCTGGGTCACACAGCCCCGGGTCACACAGCCCCGGGTCACACAGCCCTGGGTCACACAGCCCTGGGTCACACAGCCCCGGGTCACACAGCCCCGGGTCACACAGCCCTGGGTCACACAGCCCTGGGTCACACAGCCCTGGGTCACACAGCTCCGGGTCACACAGCTCCGGGTCACACAGCCCCGGGTCACACAGCCCTGGGTCACACAGCTCCGGGTCACACAGCCCCGGGTCACACAGCCCTGGGTCACACAGCTCTGGGTCACACAGCCCCGGGTCACACAGCCCTGGGTCACACAGCCCCGGGTCACACAGCTCCCGGGTCACACAGCCCTGGGTCACACAGCCCCGGGTCACACAGCCCTGGGTCACACAGCCCCGGGTCACACAGCCCCGGGTCACACAGCCCTGGGTCACACAGCCCCGGGTCACACAGCCCCGGGTCACACAGCTCTGGGTCACACAGCCCGGGTCACACAGCCCCGGGTCACACAGCCTCGGGTCACACAGCTCTGGGTCACACAGCTCCGGGTCACACAGCCCCGGGTCACACAGCCCCGGGTCACACAGCCCCTGGGTCACACAGCCCCGGGTCACACAGCTCTGGGTCACACAGCTCTGGGTCACACAGCCCCGGGTCACACAGCCCCGGGTCACACAGCTCTGGGTCACACAGCCCCGGGTCACACAGCCCCGGGTCACACAGCTCTGGGTGACACAGCCCTGGGTCACACAGCCCCGGGTCACACAGCCCCGGGTCACACAGCCCCGGGTCACACAGCTCCCGGGTCACACAGCCCCGGGTCACACAGCCCCGGGTCACACAGCCCTGGGTCACACAGCCCTGGGTCACACAGCCCCGGGTCACACAGCCCCGGGTCACACAGCCCTGGGTCACACAGCCCCGGGTCACACAGCCCCGGGTCACACAGCTCTGGGTCACACAGCCCCGGGTCACACAGCTCTGGGTCACACAGCCCCGGGTCACACAGCTCCGGGTCACACAGCCCCGGGTCACACAGCCCTGGGTCACACAGCCCGGGTCGCACAGCCCCTCACGGTGGCCTCTGGCCCAGCCTTTCCGTCCTGGAGCAGGGACGGTGCCCCCGCCCCGGCCCTTCCTGGAGAGGACACGGCCACAACTCCCCGGCTTCTCCCAGCGCAGGAAGCGCCTCTAAAATTAAACCTCAGGCTCCGGAGAGCGGGGCTGGGCGTGCACCGAGCTCTGCCGCGACCCCAGGGACCCCCGGGGGTGCCCACCCCGGGTTTGGGTGGAAAAGCGCTGGAGCAGCCGGCTCTGCTGAGTCAGCAGCGGCGGGGCCGGCGTTCCGATGGGAAACGAGCGCGGAGGAGAGGGGGAAAAAACAACACTGGCAGCGCGGGGATTGTCCGGGGGAATTTGCTGAGCTGCTGTCTCCAAACACAAGGGCTGCCCTGCCTCCCCGCTGGGAGCCCCTTCCCAGCCGTGGGGAATCACGGGGATGCGCAGGGACACCCCCTGCGCGCCTCAGTTTCCCTCCCGGCGGGACTCACGTGCAGCTCGTTCATGTTCATGACGGTGGGAGAGGGACGGAAGGTGCCCAGGCGGTGGCGGATCCCGTCCTCCAGGGTCATCCCCCAGAACTGGCTGTAGTTGGCGGCTCTCCAGCTGCGAGGCAAGAGGGGACACGGGTCACCCCAAAAAAGCACCGAGGGGTGAAACATCGCTGCCCCACCCTCGCGGCGCCCGGTCCTTACCCGAAATTGCCTCTGTTGACGGCGTCGATCAGCTCCCCGTCCATCAGGCAGGCGTGGTCCTCGCACTGCCACTGCCCGCCGGGCCCGCAGGTGCTGCGGAGGGGACAGCCGCCGAGAAATGATGTCCCCAGGGTGACTGGGGCACCCCGAGGGGAGCTGCCCCTCCCGAACTGGGCTCAGGGCTACTTCTGTCAGGGCTTGGCACCTCAGAACGGGGTGAAGCCGTGGGCAGCCCTCTGGGTGACCCTGAGTGGCCTCTGGGTGACCCTGAGTGGCCTCTGGGTGGCCCTGGGAGCTGTCCTCCCCCAGCCCTGGCGGGAGCCCCGAGGGCAGACAGGCCATGGGACAGAAAATCAGCTGAAAAGCTGCCAGGGCTGCAGACATCCGAGAGGGGCTTGGCCAGCAGCCCGGGGCGGGGGGTCGGGGCTGGGTGTCCCCATGAGTGTCCCACTGCCGCCAGGTCACTCCTGCGGCACCCACGGGGACAGCCGGGCCGGGGGGGCTGTGGGGGTGTGGCGGGTCCCCCGGGGAGCCCCGGGCTGTGCTCCCCCCGTGCAGTGAGCAATGCTCGGCATGCCCGGATCCCGGCACATTTCCCTTTTATGGAGCTGCCCAGATTCCGGCAAGTTTCCCTTTTACTCCCCATCCCAATCCCGCTGGCAGCACCTGCATTCCAGCACTCGCCCATCCATCCCTGAGCGCTCCCGGCGCTGTGTGCGACACCTGGGGACCTGCGAGCACCTCAGGGT
Source organism: Luscinia megarhynchos (assembly GCA_034336665.1). Classification (NCBI taxonomy): domain Eukaryota; kingdom Metazoa; phylum Chordata; class Aves; order Passeriformes; family Muscicapidae; genus Luscinia; species Luscinia megarhynchos. The sequence continues at coordinate 5,055,453 of CM067585.1, read as the reverse complement.
GCCACCGGCTGGGTGCCCACACTCCGTGTCACCCCGCCGTGGTTTCTGTCCCCTGCCACACCCGCGGGCGCTCAGGGACCCCGGCAGGGACAGGGGCGGGGGGGAAGCACTGTAAAAATTCTCCAGGCGGTTCTCCAGGCGCCGAGTGAGGAGTTTGGAAGAGATTTTCCCCCTCCCCAGAGCTGGTGGGTCAGAGATGCTCCCCCAGCAGCAGAGAACGGCTTGGGGACAGCGACATTCCGCCCGGGAATGGGGACAGCGACATTCCCCGGGGAACGGGGACACCTCCATCCCTGAGCGCTCCGCTCAGGATCCCGCGGGGCTGCAGGCTGCCCCGGAGCTGTGGGGAGGCTCGGGCTGGCTTTTCACCCGCACGCACATGTTCTCACACGCGCCCCTGCCCTCGCACACGCCCCAGACGCTGCCTTTGATTTCCGCTTATCTGCCGCATCGCCCCTGCGGCTTCAATCCTCGTCTCCAGCAGCTCCGCGCCTGCAGGTTGCCCTATCCCCCACCTCCGCATGCCAGTAATACCAGTACTCCCAGTATTCCCAAATAACCCCCGCGCTGCTCCAACGGCGAGCTCCGGGGGCTGCCGAGCGGCACGAAGGCACCGCGGCTGCCCGAGCGTCCCGTCAGGCTTGGGCAAGCTGGGCTGCGACCAGCGCGCCCCAAATCCCCCCGGGGCAGCGCTTTGTCCCGCCGGGGCGAGCGGCTCCCACGCAGGCATGCGCCGAAACCTGGGAGCGGCTCAAGGCCCTTGGCTCCGAATTTGTCGGAGTAAAGGCATTTTGGCAGCAGCTCCCACCACCCAGCTCGGGCCCCGCTCTCCGCCGAGCTCTGAGATTTACGGGACGGCGACACCTTCCCCTGGTGACATGCTGGTGACACGCCACAGGTGCCCACATAGCGTTCACTCACCACAGGTTGCAGTTCTCCCGGTACGTGGCTCCTGTGGGATAATTGAGTCCGGCACGGGAACAGCCTGGATGAGAACGGGAGAGCCCCCGGTGAGTGCCTGGCTGTGCCGGGGGTCCCACCAGCCCCCCACATTCCCGGGGTACAAACCAAAGGGACAACCAAGGCGGCTCTCAAATCCAGGCAGGTGCCCGGCTGCACCTTGGCACCCCCAAAGTGATGCCGGGGGTCTGTGGGTGCTGCACAGGGTGGGAGCGGGGCTGGCCCGGCGCCGGGAGGGTTAAATGCGCTCAGCCCGGCGGGACGGGGATAAAGGGGCCGGTTGTGCCCGGGAGGAGCTGGCGCTGCTCCGCGGGGACTCTGAGAGCGCCTTGTGCTGTGAGCTGGGGGCTGCCCGTGCCCCCTCCCCGCAGGGTTAAGCCAAGGCCAGCATCTGCCTGCCCCAGACGTGACCGGGCAAGCTGGGATGGCGTCCCCGCATGTCCCCTCGCATGTCCCCTCGCGTGTCCCCTCGCGTCCCTGCTCTGCCCACAGGCGCTGCTGGAGCCGCCGCTTCCCCAGGGAGCGAGCGGGCTGTGGGGTCACGGGCTGCTCCCACACCTCTTTTTCTGAGAGTCCATCCTGTAGAGTTCCCAAAGCTTTGAGGGATCCGGAGCAGCCCTACAGTGAGGGCAGGAACGCGGGGTGCCGCATCCATCACCCCAAGGAGCCCCAGGGCTGCCCCCCGGCACCCAGCGCCTCACCTGCGGCTTTGGGGAAGGGGGCCGGGATGCCCAGGCAGTACTCCCAGAAGTCGGGGCAGCAGTCGGAGACGGTGCGGTTGCAGAAGAGGTCGCAGTAGCAGAGGGTGTCGTGGTAGGGCACGGTGCAGCCGTCGTCGCGGCCGTGGCAGCACACGTCCCCGCGCTGGCAGTAGGAGCCCCCGGCGTCGTAGACGCCGTGCTGGTACAAGCCGGGGCTCAGCTCCCGGCGGGTGCGGACCCGCGAGGACAGGGCCACCTGGGCCACCTGGGCCACCAGGGCCACCTGGGCCACCAGCCAGAGGCACAGCAGGGCCCGCATGTCCCCAGTCATGTCCCCACACCTGCGGAGGGAGGGCAGTGGTGTCACGGAGGTCCCGTGGGTTTTCCCACATCCCACCCCGCTCCCCTCAGCCTCCTCAAATCATTCCGGTTTTGTAACTCCCCTTGTGACCACGCAGCTCAACCTCCAAAACACCCTCCCAAAACTTTCCCTCCAGCTTCTGACATCCCGAGGGGCCCCGTGCCAGCCCACCCCTTAACCACTGCGCCAAAAGGTGAATCCCCTCGGGGAGGGGCTCCCCGGACACTCGGGGGGCTGCGGGGGTCCCGTTCCCACCGCCACCCCCAGTGCGATCAGCCCGCGGGGCCGTGGGGACCCCGAAAGAGGCCGGAGGGCACAATCCGGGGGGCACTCGGGGAAGGATCCCCCTTCCTGCCGTGCCCGCCCCGCCAGCAGCGTGGGGGTTCCCGGGACCCCGGTAAAGCGGGGAGAGGGTGACCCCGGAACCCACGCGGCACCCACGGGGACCCCAGGGGTGCGACCCCCTCCGCATTCCCGGCCGTACCTGCCGCGCCCGCCGCGCGGACACCCGTGAGAGGAGTGAGGGGTCCGGTGCTGCGATCCCCCCCGGAATCCATGGGGCGGGACCTCCTCCCCCCTCTCCTCCTGCCCGGCACCCCCCAGCCCCTCCCCGTTCCCCCGAGTCTGCCCCGTACCTGCCGCGCCCGCCGCTCCGCCGCCCGCGCCCGCCGCCGGCCCCGCCGCTCCTTATAGCCGCGCCCCGGCCGGGGGGGCGCGGGGAGGCGCCGGGGCAGCCCAGCGGCCCGGGGCGGGGCGCAGCGGGGCGGGGGTCGGGCCTGGGGCTGCAGAGCGGAGCCCCGAACTTGTGGCCCCCTCGCCCGGATCTGTCCCCGCGGGGCCGGTGTGCCCCCGGTTCCCCCCATCCCCTCCCGGTGCCCCCCGGCACCGCCCTCGCCAAATGGGGGGTCCCGGCTGTGGTGGGAGGGGGAGCCGTGCTGGGGGGCTCCCCATTGCCCATGTGTGTGGGGAGAGGAGGGGGAGGGAGGGCTGGAGAGGGGAGGGGGCTGCGTTCCTCCCCCCACCAGGGGTGCGGGCAGCTGGGTACAGCTGAGACAGGGACACCCGGCGGGGTCACTTGGATCCAGCCCCCTGTCCCCGCTGCCAGCGCCCAGCCACGCGCTCAGGGACCAGAACCGGGGGGGTTTTGGCCACCCCCCCCAGGCTCCGGCCCCCCCGCGGCACCAGCACCTGCTGCGGGATCTCAGCCGCCCACTCGGGGCTCCTGCTGTCCCTGCCCCGCCGGGAGCTGCCGAAGGATTCCTCGAGGATGCCTCACGGCAGCCAGGCCGGGAGCACCGCGGGGTTCCCTGGGCGGCCGCGAGCCACGGGCCACGGGCCACGGGCTCCTGGCTGAGCCCACGGGGGGGCTTCACCGCGGGGGAGGTGAGCGGGAATGGGGAGCACCAAACCCCGCCGGGCACGGTGCTGCCTGCTCGCCGGGACCCCGGGGTGCTCGGGGCGCCGGAACGAGGGTCCTGTGGAGCCCCATCCGCACGGAGCCCCTCTTCCAAGCGCTCTTGGAAGGGCCTTTTCCTGTGAGTGCGTCCTTGGGCAGCGGAGCTGGAGGCTGGAGCGCCGCAGGAAGGAACTGAGTCCAGCCCAGAGTCCGACTGTCTCCAGCATGACTGGACTCGTAGGAATCCACAGTGAGTCACCAATTCCCCCAAGACCCTCGAGGAACAAAGCAAAGCCACTGGCACAAAGGACATCCCCGGCCGCTGCTCTGTGTCCTTGTGCCCCCGCCAGCTCCCTGACAGCTCAGAGGACGCCGTGGGGTGCTGCGGGAACAGCTGACCGTTCCCGTAACAAGCCTGTCCCCCTGCCAGCTGATAAGAGCAGCGCTGCGCGGAGGCGGCAGCGGCCACAATCCAAGCGTTTGGAGCATCCCCTCACCCCGTTCCTGCGGCTGGGCTCCGGCGGGCTGCGGCCAGCTGGCCCTGCGAGGTCACAGCTCCCTCTGTGTCACTCTGACGCCGGCGTCTCCCCCCTGCGCGTGTCCCCTCCGCGGGGAGTGGCAGCCTCGGCACACGTGCGGCAGCCGAGGCGGAGTGGGACAAAGTCCTGCCGGGCACCTTGTGCCCATGTGACGGCGGGAGGCAGAGCCGCGGGCTGGCACACACCCCCTGTGCCTGTGCCACCCTCCCGGCCGTGCTGGGGGAGGGACCAGGTGCCAGGACCCCGTCCCCACGGCTCAAACCGTGGGAAGACCCCACCCCCAGCTGGGCTGGCCCTGAACGCACCGAGCTGCCACCCCCGCGGGGCGCAGGGATGTGGCGGGGATGGATCCCCCCAAACCCACCCGGGATCGCCGCTCACCCCGCTGGGAGCACGGGAGAGGCCGCTCCCGTGCCCCTGTGGCTTTTGGGGCGCTGCAGCCTCACGGATCCCCCTCCCAGCCAACCCCCCCAAGGATTGCACCCCGCACATCGGGCACTCCGCGGAACCGGGGTGCTGGAGCCCCCACGAGCCCCCCATTCCCTGGGGCAGCTCTGGGGCAGCGGGGCAGGGAGGTGCTGCTCCCCCAGCGCTCGGCTCCGACACCATCCTGGGGCGAGTTTCTTGGCAGGAGGCAGCCAGGAAAGGCAGGGACTGACCCGGGGCCAGCCCCGGCTTCCTCCCGAGCCAGCGGCACGGGAAGGGCGCACGTCACCCCGCGATGTCGCAGGACGTGTTGTCCCCGGGGGATGCCAGCTCACAGCGTGGGGTGAAGCTTTGCTGTCCCCAGAGGGGTTTGGGGGGCTCCTGGGGCGAGGCGACTCCACCCTCATCTCCCTGGGATGGCTTTTGGGGACATCGCAGCGTCGTCGCCATTTGGGGGGGACACACCAAACAGGCAGGTGGGGCACAGCGACCCTTCCCTGCAAGGTGCCAAAAAAGCGGCGCGCGGGTCCTTCTGCAGCGACATCAACCCTGCGCCTCCCCTCTCCCCCCAGGACGGAGCTGGGGAGGGCGAAGGAGCTGGAGCTGGGCTCTCAATCCCATCTCGGTGGGTTTCTGCAGATTAGGGGGTCAGAGAGGCGGCCGGACATTTGTGTCCCTGGGCGGGTATTTGTGTCCCCCGGGCGGACATTGGTGTCCCCTGGGCGGACATTTGTGTCCCCCGGGCAGACATTTGTGTCCCCCGGGCAGACATTGGTGTCCCCCGGGCGGACATTGGTGTCCCCTGGGCGGGTATTTGTGTCCCCCGGGCGGGTATTTGTGTCCCCTGGGCGGACATTGGTGTCCCCTGGGCTGGTATTTGTGTCCCCCGGGCGGACGCTGCCGTCCCCTGGCCGCGGCTCGGCCGCAGGGCTGGAGTGCCACCTCTCGGGAGCGCCGGGAGACAAACGGCAGCAGGCGGGCCGAGCCTCTACTCCAAATTTTAATGAAACAAATAAATTAATAAGTTAATCAAGTGAGGTAACTACCGCTGGCTCGGGGAGGGGGCTGCGGGGAGCAGCCAGCCCCGGGAGGGGGATCCTAAGGGTTAATTCCTGCGTGCGGCTGCGGGCAAAGCTGTCACATGCACCTCGCCCCACGGCCCCGCACCCAGCGCTGTCCCCTCGTGCCGCACCCCGGGGGCGAGGGGAGGGGACCGGGGGCTTCAAGCAGCTCTGGCACGGCCCGCGCTGGCCACATGCACTGAGGGGGCGAGGGACGAGCAGGGTCGGGGGTCCCCGCGCTGCCCGGAGCAGAGGCACGGGAAAAGGGGGTGCGAACGGCGCTGCCCGAACCCAGAGCGGGGCGGCGCTGGCAGCGAGCGGAGCAGCCCAGGATTGGTCTCGGCACTGCGGGGTCACCACCGAGCCCCGGCTGCAGCCCCAGAGCCCCAGCCTGGCACTTTGGCACAACCCCAGCGTTGCTGGACTGGGAACCAGCGCCGGGACTGCGAGGGGCAGCGCGGGGGGGTGCGGCAGGGTGGGACATGCAAGGACACCGCCCTGTCCCCACCAGGCAAACCCCCCTCCAGGCCCGGCCCGTGCTGCCCGGACCGCAGAGGGGACAGGGACAGGGGCAGGGACCCAGCCGGGAGGGACGGGCACTCCTTGGGGACAGCGCCTGTGCCTTCCCCGCTCACATTCGGGCACCCCTCGGTGCAGATTTTCCCCCTGGGCAGCACAGTCCAGCCCTGGGAGCTGGCAGGGCGTTGCTTATTGCCTATGTCCCCTCGGGTTGCTCTTCCCAGGGGTGTTTGCATATTCAGACATTATTGCATAAATATATATATATATATATATATCTTCTATATATATATTGCCCTGGGAGCATGCACGGGCAGGCGGGAGGCTCTGCTGTGCTTCGGGAGAGGTGCAGCCTGGTGAGGGGGGACAGTCCCCTGCTCCCCCCACTGGGACCCCCAAGTGACACGGGTAAAGCCACCCTGGGTCGTGCCCCCACACCCCTGCTCTGACAGCAGGAGGGAGATGGGACCTTGCATAGCTGGTGGTGGCCCCGGCTCAGCTCTGGGGGACCAGGCAGGACCTGTCCTGAGGGCTGGGGTTCAAACCAAACCCCAGGGGATGGGGCCAGCCCGGAGCATCGCCACTATAGCTGGGGAGCACCCAGGACCCCGGAGCTGGGGGGGTGTGATCCCGCAGGAAGCCAGGATCTTGCCAGGAGCACCCCAGAAACATCCCAGGAGCATCCCAGAAACACCCCAGAAACATCTCAGGGGCATCCCAGGAGCACCCCAGGAGCATCCCAGGAGCATCTCAGGAGCATCCCAGAGACATCCCAGGAAACCCCCAGAAACACCCCAGGAGCACCCCAGAAACATCCCAGGAGCATCCCAGGAGCATCTCAGGGGCATTCCAGGAATATCCCAGGAATATCCCAGGAGCATCCCAGGAACACCCCAGAGACATCCCAGGAAACCCCCAGAGACATCACAGGAAACCCCCAGAAACATCCCAGAAACATCTCAGGGGCATTCCAGGAGCATCCCAGGAACACCCCAGAGACATCCCAGGAAACCCCCAGAAACATCCCAGGAGCATCCCAGGAGTACCCCACGAGCATCCCAGATCCCACGAACATTCCAGGAACATCTCTGGAGCACCCCAGGACCACCCCAGGAGCACCCCAGGACCACCCCAGGCCATGCCACAGTGCCACCGGCACCCCGCTGCAGCCGTGTCCCCGCGAAGGAAGACTCGGTTCAAGTAACGCGGGGAGGGACAGCGAGTGACAGCGAGTGACAGCGAGGGGACAGCGAGGGGACAGCGAGGGGACAGCGCCGCGCTGCCCAGCGCCCGTCCCGGCGGGCAGGGTCCATCCCGCTGCCTCCCGCTCAGTCCATGTTGGCGCTGGCCGAGCGGGAGATGCTGAGGGTCTGCGCGGAGGCGGAGATGTCCTCGTGCTCGGCGGGGCTGTGGTAGTCGGAGGTGATGTCGGGCTCGCCGGGCGGCGCCCGCAGCGCGGCCAGGCTGAAGGAGTTCGAGGAGCCCTTGCGGAGGCACTGCGAGTAGAGGCCGAGCAGCAGGTCCAGCTTGTGCTCGATGGATTGCACCTGCGAGGGGCGCGGGGGGGGCTGAGCCGGGCTTAACCCCGCGGGAGGGCTCCCAGGTGGGGCTGAGCCGGGTTTAACCCCGCGGGAGGGGTCCCGAGTGGGGCTGAGCCGGGTTTAACCCCGCGGGAGGGGTCCCGGGGCGGGGCTGAGCCGGGTCTAACCCCGCGGGAGGGGTGCCGGGCGGGGCTGAGCCGGGTCTAACCCCGTGGGAGGGGTCCCGAGTGAGGGTTGAGCCGGGTTTAACCCCGCGGGAGGGGTCCCGGGCGGGGCTGAGCCGGGTCTAACCCCTCGGGAGGGGTGTCCCGAGTGGGGCTGAGCCGGGTCTAACCCCGCGGGAGGGGTCCCGGGGGGCTCCGCTCGCCCTCCAAAGGGACGGTGACATTCCCGGAGTGTCCCCTCCTGACCTGCCGCTCCACTTTGACCACGCGGCCCATCATGCTGAGCTCGTCCACCAGCTCCCCCTCCAGCGCCGGCTTCTCCCCTTTCTCCCGAACCTTCCTGTCCGCAGGGAGAGCGCGATCCCTGCCCACGATCTGGTCCACGCTGCGGGGAGGGAAGGGGCAGAGCGCATCCGTCACTCCCGAGGGCTCGAGATGGAGCTCTGGGACTGTCACGGTCACCTGCAGGGCACCTCACCGCGTCTGCAGGCTCTTGATCCTGCCCAGCATGTCCAGGTGTCCGGCCGAGTACTGCTCGATGACATCCTTGACGTCGTAGGGACGCAAAGTCTCCTTGAACTTCCTCTTGGCCACCAGGAATTTCAGGATCCTGCAGGCACAGCCGGGCTGGAGGCAGGAACGGGGCGCCGGGGGGTTCTGTGCTCCGTGGGGGACACGGGAGGGGACAGCCTCACCTGACTGCCCGGATGACGGTCTTCACCGCCGGCATGATGTCCTCGAAGGTCAGGTCGCAGGGGGAGCTCCTCTCCTCGCCGCTGTCCTCCGGCGGGCAGTCGGCTGCGGGTGCCGAGAGCGGGTGGATGGCACACCCGAGGATTGTCCCCCCGGTGTCCCCCAGACCCCTCCCCCAGGGGCTCACCCTCAGCCGGCAGCCGCGGTTTGAGCCTCAGGGATGCTCGGAACCGGGTGCGGTCGTTGAAGCTCCAACTTTTCTGCACCTTGGTGGGGCTGGAGGCCTCGGCCACGTCCTCGGTGCTGGGGGAGCGGTGCAGGGGCGGCCCCAGGTGCTGCTGCCGCCCGCGGCTGCCCTGGCGCTGGGAGCTGCTCAGCCGGATCCGCTCCTTGATGCCCATCTTGTTGCTGCGGTGGGGGACAGCGGGAGGGCGGTGTCAGGGCCGTGGGGACAGGGACAGGGCGGTCCCTGGGGTGAAGGGGGTGGCTGAGCTCGCAAAGAGCCCCCCGCAGGTGATGGGCACGAGCCAGGCCAGCAGCAGGCGGCTCCTGCAGGGCCGGCGCTGCGGCTGCTCCTTTAAACCTCTTTGTGGTCCCAAGGGCAGAGAAAGGAGGTGACAGACAAGGAGAGAGGGGACAGACGGGTGTGGCAGCAGGGGACACGCGGCACAGCCACCTCTGAGCGGAGCTCTGCTCCTGCCCCATCCCTGCACGGGGCGTTCCCACCCGTGTTTTCCTCATCCTCCTCCTCCTCCTCCTCCATCCAGGCTCTGCTCCTGCCCTAACTCGAGCTCTGCTCCCAAACCCAGCTGCGATTTTGGGTTGGAGGGAAACACCAGGCATTGTTTATGCAGGACCTACACAAACCCCCCGTGTTTTCCATGATGAGAGACCCCAAACACAGCTCAAGGGGACACACAGGGAAGGACCCGGAGGAGGACACTGAGTGAATCCCACACCCGCTGCAGGGCAGGCTCCACAAAACCTGCGTTTGGGACATTCCTGGATTTCCTCAGGCAGAGCAAGGCAGAGATACGGACAGGATTCGGGCAGAGTCCGGGAAAGGGTTTGAGCAGGGCTTGAACAGGGTTCGGGCAGGGTTCGGGCAGGGTCTGGGTAGGGTTAGAGCAGGTTTTGAGCAGGGTCCAGATGGGGTTCGGGCAGGGTTCGGGCAGGGTCCGGGCAGGGTTTGAGAAGGGTTCGAGCAGGGTTAGAGCAGGTTTTGAGCAGGGTCCAGATGGGGTTCGAGCAGGGTTCGGGCAGGGTCTGAGCAGGGTTTGAGAAGGGTTCGAGCAGGGTCCGGGCAGGGTCTGAGAAGGGTTCGAGCAGGGTCCGGGCAGGGTCTGGGTAGAGTCTGGGCAGGATTCGGGCAGGGTCCAGGCAGGGTCCAGACGGGGTTCGAGCAGGGTTCGGCAGGGTTTGGCAGGGGTTCGGAGCTCCCAGCCCTTCCCCGTGCTGGCAGGGGGAGTTGCCACACATGCCACACCTGCAGCGGCTGTGCCAGAGGGTGGGAAGGGCTGTGTCCCGGGAATCAGGCTGCAGCACACCGGCGGGACGGGATTTATGGGATTTATGGGATTTATGGGATTTATTCAAATGCCGGACATTGCCAGCAGCCGGCGCTCATCCACGTTGCAATGGGGAAACTGAGGCAGTAGGGGACAGTGGGGACAGCCAGCTCAGCCCAGGCCATGCACAGCCTCCCTGTCCCTCGGAGGGACCCCCAGTTCAGCCCCCAGCCCTCGTTGCTCAGCCCCCAGCCCTGTCCATGCTGCAGGCACCGGGCAGGGAGTGCATCCATGCGTCCCGAGGTTGCCGGTGCCGCTCTCCGGCGGGACGGGCAGGACACGGTACCTCCGTCTCCACGTGCCCCACGTCTGCAAGAGCCTCCTCTTACCACTAAAGATGGGGCTGGAGGGGCAGGGCAGAGACACAGGAGAAAAGAGAATCAGCCGGGGCCGGCAGGGAGCGGAGCCACCGCGCCCCCTGCCCCGCAGCGCCGCCGGGAGCGCAGGAGGTTTGTGTAGGTCCTGCATGAACGCCTGTGAGGTTCCTCGGCTCTGCCGGAAGGATTTGGGGACAGTCCCCGAGCACAGAGCCGTGGTGGCCCCGCAAACCCCGCCAGGGTTCTGGTGGGGGCTCCCCGCGGGCGGGGGCGAGCGTTACCTGAGGCGTAAACACTTGTGGGGCTGCGCGTCCTCCTCATTCCAGCTTGGGGGGAAAGGGGGGCACGGCGGGTTTGGGGGGAGGGCGGAGGGATGGAGAGGAGCAGGAGGGTGAGAGGGAGAGGGAGGAGAGAGAGAAGATGAGATGTTATGAGAGGCGATGCTCGCGGGGGAGATGGGCGGGCTCAGCCCCCGAGGGGGGGTCGGTCCTTCCCCTGCCGAGCCCCGAACTCACCTGGGGGAGCTCAGCCCCGCACCTCAGCCCTGCGGGGGAAACTGAGGCACGAGGCCGCTCCCCACCTAATCCTGGCGCTGGCCCCATGTCCTGGCGGGGTGGCCAGCGTTGGTGGCACTCTTCAGGCAGAGGGGACAAGGGACACGGTGCAGACAGCTGCCACCAGCAGCAGGGCAGCCTCAACCCCTCTCCTCTCCTCTCCTCTCGGGCACCGAGAGCCCTTCCCAGCCCCAGGCTCTGGGATTTGCTGGCACCACTGCCCGTGTCTAGGGATTTCCTGCCATACTCGGTTACCCTGTGCCACATCCCGGGGTCAGGGCCACCTAAAACGCGACCTCACAAAGGTACGAGAGCCCAGAGTGTCCCTCTGGATCAAATCTGCCCCTCCTGGAGCTGGAACAGAGCAGCACAGGAGCAGGAGGGCTGCCCAGCACGAGGGCCGCTTTGGGGAGGTGGCACCTCGGGCGTGGCCTGGCAGTGACAGCGACATCGCAGGAGGGCACAGAGGAGACAGAGCAGAGAGGAGGGAAAACGCGGGGGCTGCCCCCTCCTACCTTTCCCCTGAGCACACGGCCAGGCTGAAGCTTTTCTGGGCAGGGGTGAAGGAGTGATAGGGCGGTGGGGCTCTGTCAGGCCATTTTTTCACCTCTGAATTCCTAAATCCTCCGTTGCGAACCCGGTGCAAATGCTCAAACATAAGGACCAGCTCTCTGAGGTCGGGGTGAAATAAAAACGGGGAGAAATTAAAATTTCCAAAGCAAACGAAACGAGCAGCGCCGGGTCCTCCTGAGCACGAACCGGAGCAAAACCAAACAAAACAACGCAAAACAAAACAAAACCAAAAAAATCAGCATTTTTGTTCAAAAAACGGTTTCTTAACTGGGGCAGATCGGGCTGGGGAAGGGTCCTAGGACAGGATTCCACAGAAAGAATCTGAGAGGGATGGATCAGGCAAGGACAAAACTGGGATGGGGACACGGGGACCTGTCACCATCAGATCCTGGGCGCTGCTGGAGCAGCCAGAAGGGGGAAGCTCCGATCCAGCAGGGATGGAATCTGACTCTGTGTGAATTCCACTGCGGGGAAAACGGCTCCTGGCACCGCAGGAGCGGCAGCAGAGCCCCCGGTGATTCCCGGGATCCGGGGTGATGCTCGGGAAGTTGGGACAGAAGGATGAATTTGTCACAGGGCCAGAGCAAGGCAGGAGGGCAGGGATGCTTACAGGGATGCAGAAAAACCTCGGGGTCTGCAAGAGAAAGCTGAAAAACCTTTGGGGAGCCTTTGAGTGGCAAAATCCCAGGGAATGCTGCAGGAACGGGACATGGGGCTCCCACTGCATTCCCCCGTGTCCAGTTGGATCCACACTGGAACCAGCCCCTGACCCCACCACAGCTCCTGGGGTCCCCGAGGCACCATCCCGTTCCCGGTGGTGCTGCCAGCAAAGCCCTGGATCGGGGTGAGAGGGGATGGGATGCGGTGGGATGGGCGCTGTGAGGATGATGAGGATGAAGGAGGCTCCTTCAGCACACTCCCATCCTGGAAAGGTGTGGCTGCTGCTCGCCACCCCCGAGCCCCCGCGCGTTCCACAAGGTCCCTGGCGGTTTCCCAGGCTGTTCCGCCCCCCGGGAGCCCCCCAGCCCTCACCCCCTCCCCTACCTGAAGGCGGGCAGGAGGCTGTCGTAGTAACACCACGTGGCCGTCAGGTACGCCCGGCTGGCATCCGTGGAGTAGAGGCGCCAGGCGGCCTGCGGGGGAGCGAGATTCCCGGAATCGGGATCCACCGGGACGGGAGAATCCCCCTCCGACCCCCTCCTGGCCCCCACAGGCGGCAGCGACCATCCCGAAGGATTTTGGTGCTGGGTTTGGGGCCGGGAGTTTGGATGCTTTGCTGATGAGAGGACAGCAGAAATTCCCTGGGGATTTCCTGGGAATGGTGGGGCAGGACACGCCAGCTCTGCCCTACCTGGATCAAAAGCCCTGCCCTTGGAAAAATTAAGGATGGGACAGAAGGATGAATTTGTCACACGGCCAGAGCAGGGCAGGAGGGCAGGGATGCTCACAGAGGATGCAGAGAGGGGTCGATGCTCTGGCCCTCAGTGGGACCATCCAGGACCCTCCCCACTGACCCCACAGCCCCGTGCGGGGCCGGGGGCTCTCAGAGCTCACGGGCTTTGCTGATGAGGGGACAGCAGAGCATTCCCTGGGAATTTCCTGGGAAAGGTGGGGCGGGACACGCCAGCTCTGCCCTACCTGGATCAGGTTGGCCGCCGGAGTCCGCCTCTTCTCGAAGTGCTTCTGCCGATGCTGCTCCTGCACTTTGAGGGCGAAGCCGGAGCCCAGGATCCCCTGGGGACGGGAGGGGACAGAGTGAGTGCGGGCACGCCCCGCACAGAGGCAGCTCTGCCTCTTTCCCCCCCGATCCTTGCCCTCTCCCGGCGCTACTCACGGCGGGCAGGGCGAAGAAGGAGATGCCGAGCAGGGCGAATCCGGCCGCCAGCATCCTGCCCAGCCACGTCTGCGGCGCCTTGTCCCCGTAGCCGATGGTGGTCAGGGTCACCTGCCCGGGGACACAGCAGCGGGGGGCCTGCAGGGCGCTCCCCCCACCGCGGCCCCGTCCCGCCCTCCTGCTCCCCTCCCGGGGCCGGGGGGCCGCGGGGGGCCGAGCTTACCGTGCCCCACCAGAGAGAATCGGCGTAGGTGGCGAACTGGACGTTGGCGTCCTTCTCGGCCAGGTAGACGAGGAAGGAGGCGAAGATGAGCACCAGGAAGCCGATGTACCAGGCGGTGATGAGCTCCTGCGGGGCACGGCGGCTCAGAGGCGCTCGGGGACGTGCCTGGGTGCCTTTTTCTCACCTGGGTGCTTTTTTCTCACCTTGCTGTGGGCGTAGACCACGGAGCCCAGCAGCTTCCAGGTGCCGCCGCGGCGGTCCATGCGCACCATGCGCAGGATCTGCAGGAAGCGCATGCTGCGCAGCGCCGACGTGGCGAAGATGTTGCCCTGCGTGCCCGCGGCGATGACGGCCACCGAGGCGATGAACACGATGAAATCTGGGGGCACAGCGAGGCTCAGGGGTGGAAGAGTCGGTCTGAAGTTTCCCTGATCTGCCTCACCACCATCATCAGACTGAGAGCCAGGACCCCACTGCTCACCCTGACCTGAGCTCTGGATGCTGGCCCAGCACTGTCTGTGCTGGTGCTGCCCAGCACTGTCTGTGCCTGTGCTGGTGCTGCCCAGGGCTGTCTGTGCCTGTGCTGGTGCTGCCCAGCACTGTCTGTGCCTGTGCTGGTGCTGCCCAGCACTGTCTGTGCCTGTGCTGGTGCTGCCCAGCACTGTCTGTGGCTGTGCTGGTGCTGCCCAGCACTGTCTGTGCCTGTGCCTGGTGCTGCCCAGCACTGTCTGTGCCTGTGCTGGTGCTGCCATGGCACGAGCAGGGTGCTGCTCATAGCGCCTGTTCCAGCACCTGTTTGTTGCAGCAATGATCTCCACATACAACAGTCCATAAATCTCCCACCTTTAGGCCAGAGGCCACTCACTTTGGAAAAGGACTATAAAAAGTGACTTTCCTAAAGAGGCTCTGAGATCTCTTTCTCCCCAGGGATTGAAGACGTGTCCATTGCCGGATGACCACGAGGATGAGTCCCTTCTGTTGGTAGCTACATCCCATCCTTCCTCTCTTTCTCTCTCTCCCCTTTTTACTTAATTTCCTCTCTCTCTCTCTCTCTCTCTCACAAAACTGAATTGTTTTCACGCAATAATCTGCATTGCTGCTTGCTGCTGAATAAAACCTGAGTCTCTTGCTTTTGCCTTTTGCACCCTGCGGTCGAAGGAACCATCCCGACTCCCCGCCGGGGCTGAGGGGGTGCTGGGGTGCCCCAAGCCCCGCCGTGCCCCGTACCTATCACGCAGAAGGGTTTCCTGGCGAAGCGGAAGCGGCCGCGCCAGCCGCGGTAGCGGCAGCAGCAGCCGGCGGCCCACACGCGGATGATGTACTCCATGCCGAACACCACGATCATCACGAACTCCTGCCCAGGGGGGGAAAAGAGGGGCAGGGAGAGTGGAGGGGCTGAGATTTGAAGAGGGAAAATGAAACTGGGCTGAGCGCGGCGCGTGGTGTCCCCCCCAGAGCCACCGGAGCCGCCCCGGGGGATCGGGGCGGTGAGACGGAGCCGTCGGGGCGGGCTGGGAATCGCTGCTCTGCTCCTCGCCCCGAGCTGGGTCCTTTTCCTCCGCCGTCAGCATTGTCCTCCTCTCTCGCACAAACAAGCCCCCGTTCTGCTTACTCGCAGGAAAAGTCACAAGGACCTTCCCAATTTAGTCTCCATCACTCGGGAGAAGTCCCTGCGTCAGCTCTTTCTGACAGTTTGGGGGAAAGTTGCCTTTTTTAGCCCCTCGTGCCCTGCCTGTTCCAGCGGTTGCTGCCTCTCCCCGCCGCACCGGGGGACAATGGTGGGCTGGGCCACCCCGAGCGGCCACCGGGCCACCCCGGCGCGCCATGGATGGACAGCGACATCCCGGCTGGTGACACGGTCACCGCGGCTCTGCCCGCCATCTTCCCCGATTCTTTTAGGATGAAAAGCGGGGAGAGGGAATCCTGCGTCGCTCACCAGGATGAAGAGGCACTCGTTGGCCAGTTTCTGGTGCTCCTGGATGGTGGAGAAGACCGACAGCACCAGGCAGCTGAAGACGAGGAGGAATCTGGAAGGACAAAGTGTCAGTGGGGACGCAGGGACAGCCTGAACCCCCAGCCAGGACCCCCACAGAGGCACTGGGGACACATTTTGCCCCTAGATGGTGGCATGGAGCCTTTGGGGAGCCCAGGAGCTGCCCTGGGGCTCGGTGCCAGCTCTGCCGCAGCCCTGCAGCTTCTTCACGAAAGGCAGCCAGGGAGGCGGGGGGGTCCAGCAATGGGGGGGTTCTGGTGCTGCAGGAAGCGGACCAGAACTCCTCCAAACTGTCCCCAGCATCCCTGCCACCGCGGGGACCTGCCAGCAGCACCTGGGAAGCGACAACCCAGGGAAAATGTCCCCAGGAGCAGCTCCGAGGCCGCTCCTCCCCGAGCGCTGGGCTCAGGCACGAGGGGCTTTGGCCCATTTAAAATAAGGAGAGGAATAAAATAAAATAATTAAAAGAGAGAGGAAAAAAAAAAGAATAGAAAAAAAAGAATAGAAAAAAAAGAAAGTCGACTCTGAAGCTGAAGCAAATGAAACCTCCAAAAATACATTTTTTTTCCCCTGATCCAGCGATTCTAAAAAAGGAAAGCGGAGGGCTCGTGCCACCGGCGCACGTGACCGAGCAAAGGGCCACTCGCCGCTCGCCGGTGTCACCGCGGCTCCGGGGTGGCACCGGGGCTCCGGCACGGCCTGGCTGAGCCCCGCGGCACCGGCACCTTGTCCTCGAGCTGGAGGCACCAGTCTGCCCCCAGCACACGGTGACAACGCCCAGGGCCCAGCAGGGTGACCCGGGGGTGACCCGGGGGTGAGCCCGGGGGTGACCCGGGGGTGAGCCGGGGGTGCGGGGGGCTCAGCGCCCACTCGGGGACACGCTCCCATCTCTTGGTGTCGGTGATGTGGAACTCTGGGGCAGAACCAGCTGCTCGGGCCGTGGGAGGGGTGAAACCTGTCCCAGCTGTCCCGACTGCCCCAGCAGCCGTGGGACACAGCAGAGAGGGGCCGATGCTCTGGGGGACCACCCAGGACCCCTCCCCACTGACCCCACAGCCCCGTGTGGGGCCGGGGGTGCCCGGGGTGAGGGTGGCACAGCCTAAAGGGACAGCGGGGTCCCCTTCCCCCAGAACGCTTCCCCAAAACGCAGCAAAACATCCCTGGGAATGGGAGAAGGGCTGGGTGCAGCGATGGAGGGGGGAGATCTGGAGGCAGAAAGGGGCCAGGGGTGTCACAGGGTGTCACAGGTGTCACAGGGTGTCACAGGGTGTCGCAGGGTGTCACAGGGTGTCGCAGGGTGTCACAGCCGTGCCACCACCCTGCCCTCCCCGCAGAGGACGCGGCTCTGCCGGGCACTCCCCGCCCGCAAGGCAGAAGGTTGGAGCCGGCTCCTTCTCCCTCTGAATTATTAATTGGGGTTTTTTCCTCCGGCGCAGCAGTTCTGGAATTAACCCCCGGTGGGAACAGCGGCACCCCCTTGGCACGGGCTGAGGAGCAAAACACGGCCCAGGGCAGAGCTGGGAGCTTTGTGCATCAGCAGCAATAAAAGATTATCCAAGCAGGATTTAGCAGGCAATTACACGGGCAGCGGAGCACAAAGCAGAGGAGAAGGCAGAAATCTCGCAGCCTGCAAAGATTTGTGTCCCTCGCCTCATCCAGCGAGCAGGGAGGGGGTCCCCAGAGCCTGGGGACCCTGCTGTGGGTGGCCCTGACTTTGGAATCACCCACCGTGATGGAAACCTGCCCTCCCTGCGGGGTGGGGAAACCTCCCAGCCGGCATCCCCTCGGATCTGGGGAAGGATACGGGCATGAGAGGCCCCACGGGGAAAGGAACTTTCTGGGAACACATCACCTGCTAGGAATTAACTTGTAAAGCCTTGGGCAAACGCCTCGTCCCGGCTGCCGGCAGCGCTTAAGCGGCTTAGGAAGGGTCAGATGCCTGCAGGCAACGAGGGGAGGCAGGAACAGGCATCCCCCCATTCCTCCCGGCAGGAATTCTGCTCCCAAGCACCCAGATGGGTTTTCCACCATCAAACACCCCTGGGGAGCGGCAGTGCCCGGCTCCCATCCCAATTCGCTGCCCTTCCCACTCACAAGAGGAGCTGAAAAAGCGAGGAATGCTGGCAGGGAAATGGGGAGGGGGCAGAGAGAGTGGGACACGAGCCGGGGGATGGAGGAGCACAGGCTGAGCTGGTGCTTCACCTCTCCCGAATAAAATTCCCGTTTCCAGCCCCGTCCCAGCGGGGTCCCCCCCCTTTCCAGCACAGTTCACTGCATGGACCCAGCAGGAGCAGAGCCCGGCCCCAGCAGTAATGAAACCTCCCCAAAACAATAATAAAAACTCGGCGGGGAAGGCGAAATCTCCACAATTAATCTTCATTAGGGTGGGCTTTGCCATCTGCTGCCGCCCGAGCCGGCCGAGGAACAGGTGAGCCGGGAAAGCTGCTGAGCTCAGGGGAAGCGGGGCCAAGTCTGGATCCATCCAGCCCTGCATGGGCAGCCGGGCACCAGTTGGCTCCCAGACCCCTGGGCAAAGAGGCTGCACCCCAAAAACAGCCTGGGACGAGCTGAGGGACCGGGATCCTCGGAGCTCGTGGGGCGGGATGGGGATGGAACAGCCCAGCCCTCCCAGGAACTGCCCCCCAGCCCCCGGGGCTGGCACTGGGGTGACACTGGCACTGTCCCGGTTCTGCTTTTCCCGAACCCCAAGGATTGGCACGAGAGTGACCCCGGTACTGGCAGGGATGTCCTGGTCCCGCTTTACCTGAATCCCGAGATTGGCACGGGGATGAAACTGTCAGGGCTGTCCGGGTCCCGCTTTGCCCGAACCCCAGGACTGGCACGGGGGTGACCCTGGCACTGTCCCGATTCTGCTTTTCCCGAATCCCCGGGGGCTGGCACGGGGGATGACACTGGCAGGGCTGTCCCGGTTCTGCTTTTCCCGAATCCCCCGGGGCTGGCACGGGGGTGACACTGGCACTGTCCCGGTTCTGCTTTTCCCGAATCCCCGGGGCTGGCACGGGGGTGACACTGGCACTGTCCCGGTTCTGCTTTTCCCGAACCCCCAAGGATTGGCACGGGCATGACCCGGGCACTGGCAGGGATGTCCCGGCTCTGCTTTTCCCGAACCCCCGGGACTGGCACGGGGATGATCCTGACCCTGGCAGGGCTGTCCCGTTCCCGCTTTACCCGAATCCCGGGATTGCAACGGGGGTGACCCTGGCACTGTCCCGGTTGTCCAAGTCCCGCTTTGCCCGAACCTGGGGGTTGGCACGGGGGTGACACTGGCACTGTCCCTGTCCCGGTTTTCCTGAACCCCAAGGACTGTCACGGGATGGTCCCGACCCTGGCAGGGCTGTCCCGGTCCCTCTCTGCCCTAACCCCCGGGACTGGCACTGGGGTGACACTGGTACTGTCCCGGTTGTCCAAGTCCCGCTTTACCCGAATCCCGGGACTGGCACGGGGGTGACACTGTCAGGGCTGTCCCGGTCCCGTTTTTCCCCATCCCCCGGGGTTGGCGCGGGATAGTCCCGACCCTGGCAGGGCTGTCCCGGTCCCTGTCTGCCCTAACCCCCGGGACTGGCACGGGGGTGACACTGGCAGGGCTGTCCCGGTCCCGTCTTTCCCCATCCCCGGGGTTGGCACGGGATGGTCCCGACCCTGGCAGGGCTGTCCCGGTCCCTGTCTGCCCTAACCCCCGGGACTGGCACGGGGGTGACACTGGCAGGGCTGTCCCGGTCCCGTCTTTCCCCATCCCCGGGGTTGGCACGGGATGGTCCCGACCCTGGCAGGGCTGTCCCGGTCCCGGGGCACGGGCGGTGCCGGCGGTAACTCAGCGGAAGGAAAACACCACACGCCGCAGGATAAACAGCTCAGCCGTGGGATGAGCGAACCAAACAAGCTCTGGGAATGCTCGGGTCCCTTCCCTGGCGGCATCACAGCGCCCGGGCCGCTCCCTCCAGCTGTGCCACCGCTGGAAATTTGGGATTTGGACCAAAACTGCCTGAGCGCGGCTCCGGCGGGGATGGCGATGGTGTTTCACCCCCCAGGCTCCCCACGCCGCCAGGTTCGGCTCCGTCTGCAGCTGTATAAACAGCGTGTCCCATAAATCCCCGGCCCTCGGCCCCGCAGCCCTTCGGGAGAGCTGGAGCGGGGGATATAAATAACCGGGCTGTAGCGGGGCTGTTTGCACCCGTAACCATGGCACGGAGCGTCCCACGCCGCCCAGAAGAGAAGCAGAAAAGCTCCGAGTGTTTCCCCCCGGGCAGGGAAGGCGCAGCCGGAGCCAGGAGCCGGCAGAGGCACCGGCACACGCTCAGAAAGGACGGGGCTGCTCCCGGAGCCCCCCAGCCCCAGGGGGAGGCAGCACGGGATGCTCCCAGCAGCCTGAGGAAGGCTGGGAGCAAAGCTGGGATGCGGAGCCTCTCCCGCGCCCCATGGCAGGGTGACAGCCAGTGACATCCCACGGAGCACGCGGCCCCAAAATCTTCATGTTTTGGGGGGCGAACCTTGCAGGCGGCGCCCAGCGCCCCCCGGGCGGGCCGTGCCGCGGCGAGCGCGGTCACAAGGCTCCCGCCGCCGCTGCCAAGCGCTCACACGGAGCGGCCCGGATAGTTTTGCTCTTGGATCATCTGGCAAGCAACGGGCTGGAGGGGGGGAAAGCACGGGAGAGTTTCCCGAGGCACCCCAGCAGAGAGATCGGGGCTGTCACCTTCCTCCAGCGCCTTGGGACGGGGACGTTTGGCACAGGGTGACCCCGAGAAGTCGCCCCAAATCTGGGACCATCAGACAGTGGAAGGGATGTTTGGGATCGCTGCCGGGGAGGACAAAGAACCAAAAACTCCCCCTGCACCCCACTGGGTGCACTTTCTGCCTGGGGGGTCCGGCAGGAGCAGAAAGAGGGAAAAAGGAAAAAAAAAAAACCAAAAAACAAAAACAGAAGGAAAAAAAAAATCAATGCGGCGTTTCATGTTGCGCCGAAGTCGCTTAATTTTATGCCCTGGTGACACCACACCGGGCAGGGGAAAGTGCTGTGCCGGCTTCTCCTGCCGCTGGCGCTGCCCCTGGAGCAGCTCCCGTTTCACCCTGGGGGCGCAGCCCTGCTGGAAGGGCACGGCCTCCGGTCCCTCTGGGGGACACACCGGGGACAGCGAGTTGAAAACCTTCAAGGAGCTAAATTCAAAGAGTGGAAGAGTTGGGAGTTAAACTCAAGAGTTTAAGAGTTAAATTCGGGAGGTTTTTCCAAGCCAGCAGTGGAGTCAGCGCTGAGCAGGGATGGAGGGATTTTCCTGCAACCCATCCAGGCTCCAGGCCTAGGAATTGCCCTGGGGGTGATGGCAAGGGCTGGCAGTGCCAGCACGGCAGGGAAACGTTTGCTGGCTCTCCGAGCAGCGCTGGAGGGCTGTGACAAGGCAGGGGAGCGGCGGGGGTGGCAGCAGCCGGGCACAGGGATGCTGAGCTGCCACCCCGGCCCCTGGCTGGACGGGGACACATCCCCCTGCCAGCGTCCCGAGCCAGCCGGGATTTCCCACCGGAGGCAATCCTGAGCAGGGAGAGCCCTGACCAGCGCCAGGGCTGCCCCGAGGCTCTGCCGGGAGCTGCCACCGCTCTGTCCCCACAACGACACCAAGTACAGCGACAGCGCTCGCGTCCCCTCCCTGCCTCAGGCAAATTTCTTTCCCACATTTCTTCCCCAACAGCAGAGGAAGGGAGCTCGGCCTGGCACGGGGCACGCTGCTCCAGGCGGGGAATTGCGGCTGCTCTGGTGCTGCTGGCTCAGTCTTCCCTAATTTGCTCCAGGTTAAACTGTTCTGGATGGAAATGTTCCTCCAGGAGCAGCGAAAGTGCTGAGCTGAGCTCACGGCGCACCCAGCAGCCGTTTCATAACCATCGGCACCGCTGGGGCTGCGGGGGGCTGCCGGGGGCGGGCAGGGACGAGCCAGAGTGGGAAGAACTGGAACTGGACACCTGGAAAAGCGCGTGGAGCAGCTCCGGGGTGCGGGAGCCGCTCGTCAGGACAGCCCTGCCCTCGGGACACGCAGCCGTGCCCGTGCCAAGCCCGTGCCAAGCCCGTGCCAAGCCCGCAGCAGCTTTACCGGGAGCCTTCCCGCCGGCTAACGAGGAGGAGATTGGAAAAAGGAAGTTCTTATTTTGCCTCCTGGCTCTAAAACCTCTCGCTTAATGCGCTGGGATTTGCTCCCTAAGCGCCAGGGCTGGGAATTCTCATTCCAAGCGGGCGAGGCGCGGTTGGTGAGGCCGGCCAGCGGCTCTGCCCGTGGTCAGCGAGCGGCTGGAGGGGCTGGGGGGGACCTCGAACCTCGGATTTCCACCTGCACTGGGCTCAATGTCCTCACCATCCCCTTCCCGGAGCACGGGAGCGTTTGGGGACATCCACCGAACCCCAAAAGTGGCTCCCAGTCCTCCCAGCGGGGCGGGAGGGGCTGCAGAAATGGTGCAGCCACCAAACCACTGAGCCCGGAGCAGGAGCTGGGATAAGATTTGGGATCAATTCCCGACAGAAAGAGGCTGAAGTTGGTCAATAAAACGCGATGGGCTCGGCCCCGCTCCGCGGCTCCGGGAGGGAAGCGCGTCACTTCTCAGCGGGTATTTCCATTTTAGCATTTTTCAGCCCTGTCTCGGAGCCAGCCCGCTCGGGGGAGGCAGCGCAGCCGGGGCTCAGGGCACCGCTCCTGGTCACCAGCAGCGCCCCGACCCGGGCCGGGGGCTCCGTGCCCTCCCATGGCCCGGCAGGGGGCAAGGGGAGGGGGTAACACCTTCCTCCTCTTTTGTTAAAACCCAGGGAGTGCGGCACACAAATCATCCCCGACAACTTCAGAGCCGCTGCAACAGCTTCGCAGCTCCCATCTGCTGCGAGAGAGAGAGAGAGGAAAAAAAAAAAAAAAGAAAAAAAACAACAAAAAACTTGGAAGAAGCCAGAAATGAGCAACATTACGAGAGGCTTCACAGAACAGATGTCTGCACCTTGCACCCACTGCGGCGTCTTCCCACGGGATTCGGGGGGTCCCTGGCAGGACTCTGCCCTGCAGCTGCCTCAGCCCTAAAATTAAGCGAGCAAGTGAACAAAAAGCCTCCCCAGCAAAGGCTGGAGACGTTTGGCTGCTGCTGCCGGCGGCTGCACATCTTGTGGAACAAAGCCCAGCACCCAGGAGCTGCGGGCCAGGCACGCTGGGGTCACTGGGGGGGGCTTGGGGGGGCTCTGCAAATGGGGCCGCTGGTCCCATGTGTTGCTTTTGGGGCAAAACGGGCTCAAAATTTGGGAGGAAGAGCTGTGGGAGGGCGCTCAGGGATGGACATCTCAGATGGATTCCACATCCCGTGGGTGTCTGTGCCATAAATCCCGATCGCTCCCCTGGCGGGGGGCTTGGCTGCCTTTCCCTGCGGGAGAAGCTCTTCCCAGGGTGGGATTTTCCACGCGGGGATTCTGCCTGTGGGAGCCTGTGGAGGTGTGGTTCCAAACGGGCCCTGGGCTCGTGTCCCGGCTCCCTGGGGAGCTCAGGTGCCCTTTCATCCAGTGACAAATTCCTGCTGCCAGCTCGATGTGCTAACTTAGGCAAGACCCATTTTCTGCCGCTTAACGAGCTCCGGCTCCCGCACCCCAGAAACGACGCAGCCCCTCGGCAGCGCTCCAGGCGAGAGGCGAGGAGGCCAAATTTTGGCTCGTGCCCTCGCAGAAGGTCTGTGCCCACAGCTGGCACACGCCAGGCAAAGAGGGAAAAGCCGTCCTGCCCCACGGCTGTGGCTGGGATGTCCCAGCAGTGTCCCCAGCAGTGCCACCAGGTCCTGGCTTGGTGCGACCCTCTGTCCCTGCAGCCTCCGGGTGTGTTGGGGACCCCCCAAGTCGCTGCCACAGCCCCCCCGAGGGGGTGACGCTGTTCTGAGCCCTGATGAGCCGCACGCCAAGAGCCGTGGGATGCTCAGATGCAGCGGGAGAAGCTGGAGCAGCACCTCAGAGCTTAGGAGAGCTCAGTGAGCAGGGAAAGGAGCAGGTGCGCTCCAGGAGCATCCTCCCACCCTGGGAGCGATTTCCAGCGCTGGGATCGGCAGCGACCCGGGCATGGGCGCAGCTCTCGGGGTACAGCAGGGACCAGAGCAGCCCCGCGGGCCCCATCCCAGCCGGGCACGGCTCTGGGGTGGCACTGCCGCCTCGTCCCAGCACGTACAGGACAGCAGGGGGTCCCCGGTGCCACCACACCTGTCACCCCCCCGGGGCCGCTGCCTTTGAGGGTCCTGCCTCGCTCAGAGGCCGCGGCACAGCGGGTCCCTGCGGTGCCACCGGGAAGGGGCTCGGGGCCACCGCGGGGACTGAGTCCCATCCCGGGGACGGGCTCAGCTCCTCGCACCGAGTCTGCGGGATCGCTCCCCGCCGGTGGCGGATCCCGGCACCGGCTCCGGCGGCAGGAGCGGCACCGGCGCGTCCCCCCCCCCCCCGAACCGGGACAAAGTTCCCGGTGGAGCCCGGCCGGGCTCGCTGGGAGCCCCGCGCCACTCCCGGTACCCCCTGGAGCTCCCGCGGCATCTCCCGGTACCCCCGGAGCTCCCTCGGCATTCCCGGTACCCCCGGAGCTCCCTCGCGGCACTCCCGGTACCCCCGGAGCTCCCTCAGCACTCCCGGTACCCCCGGAGCTCCTCGAGCATTCCCGGTACCCCCGGAGCTCCTCAGCACTCCCGGTACCCCCGGAGCTCCCTCAGCACTCCCGGTACCCCCGGAGCTCCTCGGCACTCCCGGTACCCCCGGAGCTCCCTGCGGCATTCCCGGTACCCCCGGGAGCTCCCGCGGCACTCCCGGTACCCCCGGAGCTCCCTCAGCATTCCCGGTACCCCCGGAGCTCCCGGCATTCCCGGTACCCCCGGAGCTCTTTCTCCGGCCCCGGGGCAGCCCCGGGGGGCTGCGGCTCCCTCCCGCCGGTGCCCGCTACTCACATGAAGACGTGGTAGATGAAAGCCCAGCCGCGGGGCCGCTCCAGCACGTTGTACAGGCAGTTCTGCAGGCGGCGGCGGCAGCAGCGCGGGGCCCCGGCGGGGCGGGGGGCGGCCCCGGGGCGCGGCCCCGCCAGCAGCCCCCGGCGGCGGGGAGAGGGCGGCGGCGGCTCGGGGGTCCCGCTAGCGGAGCCGGGGGTCCCCGCGCCCTCGGTCCGCACCGCCGTCAGCGCCGCCCGCCGCTCCCCGCCCGCCGCCGCCCCGGCCATGGCCGCCCCGCTCAGGCCGCTCCCCGCCGCATGGCCCCGGCCGCAGCGGGACCCCCGAGCCAGCCCGGGGCCGCTCCCGGGGCCACCTGCCTTTAGCTGCCTCCCGCCGCAGCCCGGCCCTCCCCCGCCGCCGGCCCGGCCCGCCCCGCGTACCTGGCCCCCGCCCCCGGGGCTCCGCGGGACGGGGCGGGCGGGGAAAGCGCCGGGCGGGGCGGGGTGGAGGGGACGGGGTGGTGGGTGGGGTGCTGGTGTCACCCGGTTTGGGTACGGGACCCTGCTGGGGGCGGGGGGAGTCCTGGGGCGTCCCGCGAGTGGGGATCCCGCACCGCGTCCCAACCCACATCCCAACCCACACCCCAACCCACATCCCGCACCGCGTCCCAACCCACATCCCGCACCACATCCCGCACCACATCCCAATCCACATCCCAATCCAAATCCCGCACCACCTCCCAATCCACATCCCAACCCACCTCCCAATCCACATCCCAATCCACATCCCGCACCGCGTCCCAACCCACATCCCAACCCACCTCCCACACCACATCCCAACCCACATCCCAATCCACATCCCAACCCACCTCCCGCAATCCACATCCCGCACCGCATCCCAACCCACATCCCGACCACATCCCGCGCCGCCTCCCAGCTGCATCCACATCTCATCCCAAACTGCACCCTACCCCCATCCCGAACCGAATCACATCCCAAACCACGCCGCTGCCTGCTAAACTGCTTCCCAAATCACATCCCAAACTGCATCCCACACCAAACCCCAAGCACGGGGTGTAGGGCATTCTGAAGTGAGAGTGACCCTTCAGTCGACACCGGATTGAGCATCCCTGGAGGGGATGGAGCCTCTCTGAAGGGGATGGAGCATTCCTGGAGGAGATGGCGCATCCCTGGAGGGTTCGGAACATCCCTGGAGGGGTTGGAGCATTCATGGAGGAGATGGAGCAAGTCTGGAGGGTTTGGAGCATCCCTGGAGGGCATGGAGCATCCCTGGAGGGTTTGGAGCATCCCTGGAGGGAGATGGAGCATCCCTGGAGGGGTTGGAGCATCCCTGGAGGGTTTGGAGCATCCCTGGAGGGTTTGGAGCATCCCTGGAGGAGATGGAGCATCCCTGGAGGGTTTAGAGCATCCCTGGAGAGTTTGGAGCATCCCTGGAGGGGATGGAGCATCCCTGGAGGGGTTGGAGCATCCCTGGAGGGTTTAGAGCATCCCTGGAGGGGATGGAGCATCCATGGAGGGGTTGGAGCATCCCTGGAGGGTTCGGAGCATCCCTGGAGGAGATGGAGCATCCATGGAGGGGTTGGAGCATCCCTGGAGGGTTTAGGAGCATCCCTGCAGGGGTTGGATCATCCCACTCCACCCATCCCCCGCAGACTCAGCCTCCAGCCTGTCCAAGCTTTTCCCAACCAGCACTCCCAGCCCTTTGTTCTTCCTCCTCTCAACTCCCACCAACACAGCAGGGCGCTGGGAATTCCCTTCCCAAGCTGCATCCCAGCTGGATCCGTGTGCTCTCGCACTTTTGGAGAATCCCAGTGCTCCCCCCGCACCCCTCCAGGCTCTCCCAGAGCAGAGATGAAGTTCAGGGCTTCGGGCAGTGAATTATTCAGTGGCAGTCAGAGATCCTGGCACAGCGTGGGCCCTCAGCACTGCGGGATTTGGGAGGTCTCGGGAATCACGCACAATAAATAGGCAGTTTTATTTGCTCGGAGGAAATGGCGCTGTTAAACCCACAGTTCCCCTCCAAGGATGCCACAAAAACCCCACGCAGATGGGAAAAGAGCCGCGTGGAGGCTGAAATCCTGGAAATCCGAACGAAATTCTCCCTTCCATCCATCCCCAATTCCTGCATCCCTCCAAAAAGTGCTTCCCAGAGCATCCCCCACCTCGTCTGGCTCCAGCGGGAGAACCCTGACCTTCATCCCGCTGCTCCGGGGCAGCACATTCCCCTCGCTGGAGGTTTAGGTTTCACCTGGGATTGATCAAAACCTCGGGGCTGCGGAGGGGGCGGGGTTGAGGTGACCTGGAAAGGACTTGGGTGGGAATTGGGTTATTCCTGCGGCTGGGGGTCACCATTCTCACCTCATCACCTGCCCAGAGCCTGGGAATCTCCATCGATCTGGGAGCTGGGAATTTTGGGATGGAGCCAGGCAGTCTGAATCAACATGGCACCAACCCATCCGTCAGAAGCGGCGGAGGTTTTGGGAAGGAATGGCAGGATTTGCTGATTTTACCCCAAACCTGTCGGGCTTCCGGGGGTCCCACAGAGCCACAGTGCCCCCCGCCCTGATGAGATTTAAGGAGGATTCCAGAGGCCGGGAATGGCGAGGGGGAGCTCTGTGCTCGGAGGCTGCTGCCCTCTCGGGACTGCAGCTCAAGTTGCTGGCACGGAGCGGCCGCCAGGATTTGCATCCACAGGATTTCCAGTAAGTTTTGCAGGCTTGGAATGCAGCTGCAGGGCTGGGCTGGGGACAGGGGCCGTGGGACCAGCGACAGCCGGGACCCCCCACGGGGACACGGGCACCTGGGCAAAGCCCCGGCTTGGCTCCTCTCATGGGGGATATTTGGGGGACACGGTGGAGGGGAGGATTCACCCGACCTTTGTGAGCGGGGGAGTGACTGGGGTGGGCAGAGCCGGGGACAGCGGCCTCGGGGTGCCAGGGGTGGCGTTGTCGCTGGTGACAGCGGCGACAGCGGCACGGGGAGGGCTGAGCAGCACCTGCGCCGGGCCTCACCCCAGGGTAATTAAATCCTGCACAGCTCGCTGGGACAAAGCAGCGCCGGGGACAGCCCGCGATGGAACCTCGGGCAGGCGGCTGGGGGCTGCTCTGCCCCACAGGCACCCCACAGGCACCCCAAAACCACCTCACAGCCACCCCACAGCCACCCCACAGCCACCCCACAAGGCCACCCCCAGGCACCCCCAAAACCACCTCACAGACACCCCCACAGCCACCCCTCAAGCACCCCACAGACACCCCACTGCCACCCCAAAACCACCTCACAGGCACCCCACAGCCACCCCACAGGCCACCCCACAGGCACCCCCACAGGCACCCCAAAACCACCTCACAGACACCCCCACAGCCACCCCACAGCCACCCCACAGCCACCCCTACAGGCACCCCAAAACCACCCCACAGCCACCCCTCAAGCACCCCACAGCCACCCCAAAGTCACCCCAAAACCACCCCACAGCCACCCCAAAGTCACCCTCAAAACCACCTCCCACAGCCACCCCAAAGTCACCCCAAAACCACCCCACAGCCACCCCAAAAGTCGACTCCCACAGCCACCCCAAAGGCACCCCAAAACCACCCCACAGCCGCCCCAAAACCACCTCCCAGCCACCCCACAGCCCCGGCCCCGCCCTGGCTGTCCCCGAGCTGGGAGCGACTCCAGCACAGCCCGGAGCTCGGGCGCAGCCCGGGAGGAGCAGGGAGCGGCCCCGCTCCTCTCCGCAGCTCCGGAGGCGAGGAAGGAAGGATGGATGAGGACAGCGAGAGCTCCCGGGCTCGCCAGAGCTGGGACAGTTCCCAGCCAAGCCCCTCCGGTCGTGCCAGGCCTGCGGAGATGGAGCAGAGCGGAGCCGGAGCTGATCCCCGAGGGAGGGACTTTGGTGGCGCTGGCTGCAGGCGGTGACTGCAGAGCCCTGGGCAGGAGCGCCTGTCCCTGCTCCGTGTCCCTCGGGGACCCCCGACCCGCAGCGGCAGCGAGACCTTCACCGCAGGGAAGGGAAAAGGGCGGCCGGAGGGGGACAGCAGCCCTGGAAGGGACAGAGACCCTGGAAGGGACAGTGAAACCCTGGAAGGGACAGAGACCCTGGAAGGGACAGAGACCCTGGAAGGGACAGAGACCCTGGAAGGGACAGCAGCCCTGGAAGGGACAGAGACCCTGGAAGGGACAGAGACCCTGAAAGGGACAGAGACCCTGGAAGGGACAGAGACCCAGGAAGGGACAGCAGCCCTCGAAGGGACAGAGACCCAGGAAGGGACAGAAACCCTGGAAGGGACAGAAACCCTGGAAGGGACAGAGACTCTGGAAGGGACAGAGACCCTGGAAGGGACAGAGACCCTGGAAGGGACAGCAGCCCTCGAAGGGACAGAGACCCTGGAAGGGACAGAGACCCTGGAAGGGACAGAGACCCTGGAAGGGACAGCAGCCCTCGAAGGGACAGAGACCCTGGAAGGGACAGCAGACCCTGGAAGGGACGGAAACCCTGGAAGGGACAGAAACCCTGGAAGGGACGGAAACCCTGGAAGGGACAGAGACCCTGGAAGGGACAGCAGCCCTGGAAGGGACAGAAACCCTGGAAGGGACAGCAGCCCTGGAAGGGACAGAGACCTATGGAAGGGACAGAGACCCAGGAAGGGACAGCAGCCCTGGAAGGGACAGAAACCCTGGAAGGGACAGCAAACCCTGGAAGGGACAGCAGCCCTCGAAAGGGACAGAAACCCTGGAAGGGACAGAGACCCTGGAAGGGACAGAGGCCCTGGAAGGGACAGCTGTCAGCAGCCAAGCTCGCAGCAAACTGAGCGTGGCACTGCCCGAGTGCCAGCGGCCGGTGCTGAGCTCATCACCCCGGAGAGAAGCGGGACCTCGAACCGCTCCAAGGAGGGAAGCGCTGCCTCCTCCTCCTCCTCCTCCTCCTCCTCCTCCTCCGCTTCATCCCGGGTCCCTGGGGGTGTGACCGGCTCTGCTCCTGTCGCCCTTGCCCGGTGCATTGGTGGCACAGTGTCACACACAGACGGGCCGATGTCCCTCCCGCGGGTGCCGGCCTCTCGAGGGACGCGTGTTTGCCCCTGTGTCATCCCACGCCACCCAATTTGTCACCGCGGTTCCCCTCGGCAGATGAAAGCAGCCGCGAGTCCTTGCAGGGAAGGTCTGGCTCCTGTCAGTGCCCGCGGTTCCAGCCCCTGTGACAAATGCTGGCTGTCCCCAAAGCGCCCGTCCCGTCCCAGTCTCCTCTGGAAGGGCAGGCAAAGCTTTGCCTCTGTTATCACCGAAATAAAAAATAACTTTTCCGCGATTAAGGTTTATTTCAATATTAAAATCCATATCGTGTGTATGCTAATGAGGTTAATTAAATACACACTCACATCCATGATTATTACTCCGTGTCCGAGGAGGAGATTCCGTTCTGAAGTTTCTGTGCCTTCAATAAACCCTATTAATAAAATAAACCCACAAAAGTGCGTCTGACCGAGAAGGTTTTTACTGAACATGACCACATTTCTCGCCCCCAATTCGACACAATCAGGAATTAAAATAATCAGCCCGGCCGCTCCTCTGATCCCTCGGAACTCAACAGAGTTTATTTCATATTGATGAAATTTCATTCACTTCATGCAACAGCTGGAAACCCCTTCGGGAGCAGCATCTCCCTCCCATTTTCTGTCCTTTAAGCGAGTTATTCCCATTCAAATTTAACCTATTTCCAGCAAACCCGGCTGCTGTGGGTAAAGAGCTTTTTGCTCAGCAGAGCCCCGCGGGTTTCAGCTGCCGGGGGCTGATAAAGGCGAGCAGCGCCAGCTCCGCTGCCCAGCTCTTCCTTCGGGTCCCTCTCCATCCCCACGAGCGGATTCCCAGCTCTCCAAACCCGAGGGATGTTTTTCCAGAGGTGTTTGGGGGGGGTCACTCATCTCCTCCGGCTGCGGGAGGGCGGTGAGGCAGCCCCCGCAGGGTGGGATCCGATGGTGGGGTCGGAGATCCAAACCCGCATCCCGGATCTCCCACCCCGGATCTTCCCATCCCGGAATTCCCATCCCGGATCTCCCATCCCGGAATTCCCATCCCGGATCTCCCATCCCGGATCTCCCATCTCGGATCTCCCATCCCGGATCTCCCATCCCGGATCTCCCATCCCGGATCTCCCCATCCCGGATCTCCCATCCCGGATCCCCCATCCCGGATCTCCCATCCCGGCTCTCCCATCCCGGATCCCCCATCCCGGATCTCCCATCCCGGCTCTCTCATCCCGGATCCCCCATCCCGGATCTCCCATCCCGGCTCTCCCATCCCCGGTTCTCCCATCCCGGATCTCCCATCCCCGGATCTCCCATCCCGACCCCAAATTCCAGGGAAAGGACCTCCGAGCCCCCAAATCCGGGGAAAGGGATCCCCAAACCCCCATCCCCGCTCTCCCACCCCGCCCTCCAGCCCTTCCCGCGGCAGCTTGCAGCAGAAACAGGGATGTGGCTGCCGGGCGAAGGAACCTCCGAGCCCCCAGTTCCAGGGAAAGGG
Organism: Luscinia megarhynchos; assembly: GCA_034336665.1. Taxonomy (NCBI): domain Eukaryota; kingdom Metazoa; phylum Chordata; class Aves; order Passeriformes; family Muscicapidae; genus Luscinia; species Luscinia megarhynchos. Next base: position 5,024,572 of record CM067585.1, on the reverse strand, counting down.
AACTCTGAGCCCCCAATTCCAGGGAAAGGGGCTTCCAAGTTCACAGTTTCAGGGAGAGGAACTTTGGAGACTGCAGACTCCAGGGATAGGGATCTCCGAGTCCCCATCCCGGCTGTCTCATCCCGCCCCAGCCCTTCCCGTGTCCGCCTGGAGCAGAGACAGGGATGCGGCTGTCGGGAGAAGGGACCTCCGAGACCCCAGATTCCAGGGAAAAGGACCTAGGAGCTCCCAGTTCCAGGGAAAGGGACCTCGGAGCCCCCAAATGCAGAGAAAGGGACTTCCAAGACCCCAATTCCAGGGAAAAGGGACCTCCGATACCCCAATTGCAGGGAGGGCACCTCCGAGCCCCCACATCCCGTCTTCCGTCCTGTCCCCATCCCTCCTGTCCCATCCCATCCCATCTCTCCTGTCCCATCCCATCCCGTCCCTGTCCTCCGTCCTCCGTCCGTCTCCGTCCGTCCCATCCCGTCCTCGTCCCGTCCCATCCGTCCCTGTCCCATCCCTCCTGTCCCATCCCATCCCATCCCATCCCATCTCCATCCCATCCCATCCCATCCCATCCCATCCCATCCCATCCCATCCCATCCCATCCCATCCCATCCCATCCCATCCCATCCCATCCCATCCCATCCCATCCTGCCCGTCCGTCCCGTCCGTCCCTCCGTCCGTCCATCCCATCCCATCCCGTCCATCCCTCCTGTCCGCCTGTCCGTCCCCATCCCAGCCCTTCCCATCCCATCCCATCCCATCCCATCCCATCCCATCCCATCCCATCCCATCCCATCCCATCCCATCCCATCCCATCCCATCCGTCCCGTCCGTCCCGTCCGTCCCGTCCGTCCCATCCCATCCCATCCCATCCCATCCCATCCCGTCCCATCCCTCCTGTCCCGCCTGTCCCGTCCCATCCCAGCCCTTCCCACGGGGGCCCTCTCGTGGCCGATCCCACCCTCGGAACTTTTCCATTTTTCCCCTCCCAATTCCATCTTTCCCCAGCCCAGGAGATGCTGCTCCAGCCGGGCCCATCCCCGCTCTGCCCGCTCCCAGGAACCGCGGGGCCGGGAAAACTTCGAGAATCGGGAAAAAATTTTATTTACATTTTAATTTATTTATTACATTTAATTCACAAAGCCCGGGAGGGGCTGGGGGCCCAGATCCTGCAGCAGCCAGAGATTGGATTCCCTCCCTGGGCCTGGCAAGGGACACCTGTGCCAGGTAAAGGGGACATTGTGATGGGGCAATGGGGACACCTGTGCCAGGTAAAGGGGATACCTGTGAGAGGTAAAGAGGGGCACCTGTGCCAGGATGAGGGGACACCTGTGCCAGGTAAAGGGGACATTGTGATGGGGCAATGGGGACACCTGTGCCAGGGAAAGGGGATACCTGTGAGAGCTAAAGAGGGGCACCTGTGCCAGGGCAAGGGGACATCTGTAATGGGGTAATGGGGACACCTGTGCTGGGACAAGAGGGACACCTGTGCCAGGTAAAGGGGACATTGTGATGGGGCAATGGGGACACCTGTGCTGGGACAAGAGAGACACCTGTGCCAGGTAAAGGGGACAATGTGATGGGGCAATGGGGACACCTGTGCCAGGTAAAGGGGATACCTGTGAGAGGTAAGAGGGGCACCTGTGCCAGGATGAGGGGACACCTGTGCCAGGTAAAGGGGGACATTGTGATGGGGCAATGGGGACACCTGTGCCAGGTAAAGGGGACATTGTGATGGGGACACCTGGGATAAGGGGACACCTGTGCCAGGTAAAGGGGACATTGTGATGGTAAAGGGGACATTGTGATGGGGACACCTGTGCCAGGTAAAGAGGGGAAACTGTGGCACAAGGGGGCATCTGTGCCATGACAAGGGGGGCACCTGTGCTGGGACAGGAGGGATGACTGTGCCAGGAAAAGAGGGTCACGTGCCAGGGACACCTGTGCCAGGTAAAGGGGGGCACCTCTGCCCAGGCAAGGGGGACAACCGTGATGGGACAGAAGGGTCACGTGTGACACAATAAAGGGGGACACCTGTGCCATGAAAGGGGACACCTGTGGCAGGTAAAGGGGACACCTGTGGCATGATAAAGGGGACACCTGTGGCATTAAAGGGGACACCTGTGCCAGGTAAAGGGGGACACCTGTGCCATGAAAGAGGACACCTGTGCCATGATAAAGGGGACACCTGTACCATGATAAAGGGGACACCTGTACCATGAAAGGGGACACCTGTGCCATGATAAAGGGGACACCTGTACCATGAAAGGGGATACCTGTGCCAGGTAAAGGGGACACCTGTGCCATGATGAAGGGACACCTGTGCCAGGTAAAGGGGACACCTGTGGCATTAAAGGGGACACCTGTGCCATGAAAGGGGCCGTGCTGTCCCCTGCCCAGGTGGCACAGGTAAAGCAGAGGGGGATGAGGCTGGAGCCAGGTGGGATGTGGGCTCTGCTCCCAGGGAACGGCCCAGGCTGTGCCAGGGAGGTTTGGAGGTGCCCAGGGACACCTGGATGTGGCACTGGGGACAAGGGGGGATCAGGCACAGCCTGGACTCGATGGCCTCAGAAGGATTTTCCAACCTTGATGATTCTGAGGGCAGAAATTCCACCTGACTGGGAGGAAAACCCCAAAGGACCTTGGAAGGATCTCCCATCCCTCCTCCCAAATCCTCCTGGTGAGATTTTGAGCTCTGCTGGAACATGTGAAGTTCTTTTTGTGCTGAATTTCACGTATTTACCCCAAAACCCCTCACATCACCTGAGCTCTCAGCCAGCCCCCTGTCCAGGCACCTGTGCTGATCTCCCTGCCCCAGGGGTGACATTTCCAGGGATTCAGGCAGCTCCTGGCCCTGGATCTCATGGACAGCACACACAGCTTCTGACAAAAGCAAATTTATTTCCTTTTATGAAGCTTATATTACATGCATGGACCAAAGCCAGGACAACAGGTAACAGCAGGGCTGGGGTTTTGTCCAGATTCCCCATCAGTTTTCCTGGAATCCAGAAGTCAAATTCAAGGATTATTTTTTTTTTGCCCTTAGAAAATACAATCATAATACAAGGAATGTTTTTTATTTATTTTATTTTACTTCAATTCCTCCTCCTCCTATTCCCTGCATACAGCAAATGCTCCAAAAAAAAGGAGGCAGGAGGGGAAAATCTAAACCACACACACTCATCCCCCCCAAAAAAAATTCCCTAAAACCCACTGAGATGGGAGGACCAAACCTAGCTCTATCCAGAGGAAAAAAAAATGCAAACAACAGCAGGAATAGAGCTCTGACAGGAGCAGTACCCTCAGCATTTTCCTAGAAATAAAAACATTTCCCACATTTGTTCAATGAGGTGCTCCAAATCCCTTCAGATGGGTTGTCTCAGGATTTGGTAAAGCAGCTGGATACACAAAGATTGGTTTGGAAAATGAGAATCTTGCATTCTTGGCAGAGTCTGTTGGAAATGTGGGTGCTGCCATGGCCTGGGGATGGCAGAGACTGGTTTGGAAAATGAGAATCTTGCATCCTTGGCAGAGTCTGCTGGAAATGCTGGGTACTGTGGGCGCTGCCATGGCCAGGGGATGGCAGAGATTGGTTTGGAAAATGAGAATCTTGCATCCTTGGCAGAGTCTGCTGGAAATGCTGGGTACTGTGGGCGCTGCCATGGCCTGGTGATGGCAGAGATTGGTTTGGAAAATGAGAATCTTGCATTCTTGGCAGTCTGCTGGAAATGCTGGGTACTGTGGGCGCTGCCATGGCCTGGGGATGGCAGAGATTGGTTTGGAAAATGATAATCTTGCATTCTTGTCAGTCTGCTGGAAATGTGGGTGCTGCCATGGCCTGGTGATGGCAGAGATTGGTTTGGAAAATGAGAATCTTGCATCCTTGGCAGAGTCTGCTGGAAATGCTGGGTACTGTGGGCGCTGCCGTGCCCGGGGGATGGCAGAGCTGCTGCAGGCTGACTCAGCTGTGCTGCTCACCCAGCCGGGTGTGGCAGGTGCTCAGGGGGGCTGGGCACAGCCCAGCTCAGTCCCCTGCCACCTGGCTGGGCTGGCTGTCCGAGCTCTGGCTGCTGGACTGGATGAACATGGGCTGGGCGATGTCCTGGCCCGCGGGCATCGTCACCTGCTGGATCTGGTACAGCTGCTGGGACACACAACGGGACACAGGAACCTGTCAGTGCTCTGCACCCCCAGAACAGCCCAAACTCAGTCCCAAAGCCCAAACCCACCAGCAGCTGCTGCTGATTCCCACCAAAATCCTCCTGGGAACTCCCAGCTCCCGACGCCCAGGCTGACATCAGGGCTCTCTGATCTCCCAGAGAAGCTGTGGCTGCTCCTGGATCCCTGGGAAGTGCCCAAGGCCAGCTTGGAGCACCCTGGGATAGTGGAAGGTGTCCCTCACATGGCTGGAAGTGGATGAGCTTCAAGGTGCTTCCAATCCAAACCATCCCATCATTTATAATACTTAAGGAACATAAGAGATGCTAAAATTTTTATTGCTCAGGATTTAGTGTCAGGCACTGGATTAATTCAGAGCAAAGGCAGCAGAACATTAAGAATCCACCTGAATTTAGACTGGCACAACATTCCCTTATCCTGCTTTACCAGGAGAAAAATGCAGATTCAGGAGAGTCCCTGTGCCCCTTGTGACCCCCAGTTCTTACCTGTCCATCTGTGAACTGGCTGAACTGCTGCTGCCCCTGCTGTACCTCTGTCTGTGTTATCTACAGAGATAAGAGCAGCTGATCACTGCCAGCCCTTCCCAGAGGGTCACAACCCCACCAACACCATCCTGCTGCTGCCTGGGAGAGCTTCTTAACCTGGGCCACCTTTTCCAGCACCCCAACCCACGAGGGGAACGGCAGCCACGGACACCTCCAGAGCAAACACCACCTGCCAGGCCAAACCAGGTCCTGCCAGACCAAACCAGGTCCTGCCAGGCCAAACCAGGTCCTGCCAGACCAAACCAGTCCTTCCAGACTAAATAAAGTCATTCCAGACCAAATCAGGTCCTTCCAGACCAAATCAGGTCCTGCCAGACCAAACCAGTCCTTCCAGACTAAATAAAGTCATTCCAGACCAAAGCCAGGTCCTTCCAGATCAAATCAGGTCCTTCCAAACCAAATGAGGTCCTTCCAGACTAAATAAGGTCATTCCAAACCAAACCAGATCCTTCCAGATCAAATCAGGTCCTTCCAGACCAAATGAGGTCCTTCCAGACCAAACCAGGTCCTTCCAGACTAAATAAGGTCATTCCAGACCAAATAAGGTCATTCCAGACCAAACCAGTCCTTCCAGACCAAAACCAGGACCTTCCAGACCACACCAGTCCTTCCAGACCAAACCAGGACCTTCCAGACCAAATCAGCTCCTTCCAGACCCCAAAACCACATCCTCTCTGCCTCCCCCGAGGAGAACGTGGATCCCTCAGGCCCAAGGCGACTTCTGCCTTTCCTGCACGGCTCCTCCCTCACCCAACCAAGAAGGAGAAGGAAAAAAGAAGGTTGATGAGCCCAAAATGTTACCTGCAAGCAGCTCAGAAGCAGCAGGATCTTCACCCAAAGCCACACACACACACACAAGCTTTGCATGCACCTCTCACAACACCTAAAGGAGGTTCCCGCTACTCTCCTTCATTAATTTTAATTTTTTTTTAAACTCTGACAAACAAGAAGAAAAGAAAAGCAGGAATCCTAACCCAAGAGGTGGTGGAAATCCCCTGGAATTGGCAGCTCCAGGAGGTGGGGAAGAAGCCCTGGGGGCAGCCTGGGGAGTGCATACCTGCTGTGCATTGGTTGCAAGCGTCTGGATCTGCCCCTGGACTACCTGGGTGCCTGACACGGGTTGGGCTAAGCGGATATACTGCAGCTGGCCAGCATTCAACTGGACCTGGAGACAGGTGGAGGGAGGGGCAGGGAAAGAAAATGAAACAGGTCACTCTGCACCCTGAACAAACAGCAAAATTCCCTGCTGGACTCCACCTCGGGAGCTGCGGGTACGGTGGAGCTTTTCCTGGCAGCTCCAGGGAGTTCTGGGGGTTCCCAGCAGGAACCACCATAAAGGATCCTAAAATCAAAACCCTGACAGCACAGAGCTCCTGGGCATCCCTGAGACACCACAATCCTGGTTTTGTTCCAGGCTGAGAGGGGTCAGTCAGCAGCTAAAGCAAATTAATGGCTCAGCTTCTCAGGGATCTGGGAGCACTTTTGGTTACAAGAATTGTTTTATTCCTTTGAGGCACATTTTGTATTTAGGAGCTGGCAGCACCAAATCACATCCTGCACCCCTATCCTGCACCCCTAGCAATCATATCCTGCCAAAAATTAAGGAACAAACTGGAATTTTATAAAATAAAGCCAGGATAGATGGCAAATCCCAAAGATATTTTTAGAAGCTTTGAAGCTCTCTGGGAGCTTTTCCCCAGGACCTCCATGGAATTCTGAATTGCTCCCAGCAGGAACCACAAAGGATCCTAAAAAGCAAAATCCTAAAAGCACAGAGCTCTGGGTATCCTGGGCTCAGTTTCTCAGGGATCTGGGAGCACTTTTGGTTACAAGAATTGTTTTATTCCTTTGAGGCACATTTTGTATTTAGGAGCTGGCAGCACCAAATCACATCCTGCACCCCTATCCTGCATCCCTAGCAATCATATCCTGCACCTCTATCCATCATATTCTGCCAAAAATTAGGGAATAAACAGGAATTTTATAAAATAAAGCCAGCAGGGATGGCAAATCTCAAAGATATTTTTGGAAGCTTTCAATGCAGCTCTCTGGGAGCTTTTCCTGGGAGCTCCATGGAATTCTGGAGGGCTCCCAGCAGGAACCACAAAGGATCCTAAAAAGCAAAATCCTAAAAGCACAGAGCTCCTGGGTATCCTGGGCTCAGTTTCTCAGGGATTTGGGAGCAATTTTGGTTACAAGAATTGTTTTATTCCTTTGAGGCACATTTTGTATTTAGGAGCTGGCAGCACCAAATCACATCCTGCACCCCTATCCATCATATCCTGCCAAAAATTAAGGAATAAACAGGAATTTTATAAAATAAAGCCAGTAGAGATGACAAACCCCAAAAGATATTTTTGGAAGCTTTGAAGCTCTCTGGGAGCTTTTCCTGGGAGCAGCTCCAGGGAGTTCTGAGAGTTGTTCCCAGCAGGAACCACCATAAAGGATCCTAAAAAGCAAAACCCTAAAAGCACAGAGCTCCTGGGCATCCCTGAGACACCACAATCCTTTTTTTTTTTTTTTTCAGGCTGGGAGCTAAAGCAAATTAATGGCTCAGTTTCTCAGGGATTTGGGAGCAATTTTGGTTACAAGAATTGTTTTACTCCTTTGAGGCAGCATTTCACATTTAGGAGCTGGGAGCACCAAATCATATCCTGCACCTCTATCAATCATATCCTGCCAAAAATTAAGGAATAAACTGGAATTTTGTAAAATAAAGCCAGCAGAGATGGCAAATCCCAAAGATATTTTTAGAAGTTTTGAAGGCAGCTCTCTGCCAACACCTGTCAAGCCCCACCTGGCAGAGGCTCAGCTTGTTTTTTTTTCCCTCATGTGAGATATTCAACCCTAAATTTATTCCCTAAATCTCCTCGTTTTGGGAGGTTGGATGTTTGGGAATTTGGGACATGAAGAAAATGGAAGTAACACTGTTAATAAACACCTGAGTGCAATAAAAATGTCACAGGGTTTTCCTTCTGTTATTTAACTTTACAACATTGAGATTCACAGTTTTAAGGGTAATTTTATACCCAAAAGAAGTTTTTTTTTTCTTTTTAAGAAGTGAAAAGAACACACAGAACACTCTAAAAACTGATGAAGTGCCTGGAACGTGCTCCTGGCATTTCCACAAAAGCCACCAACTCCCCCACTGGTGTCTGAAAGCTCCAAAATTATTTCAAGAGCACATAAACTCCCCTTGAGTAACAAAATTTCAATAAAAAATTGGTTTCTCCAATGAGATCTGCAGGCAGGTCAAGGTTTCCATGCTAGGGGATGAGGTTTTAATTCCATCATGAAATGATGGTGGAAGAGATTTGGGAAAAGTTCTTGCAGCAAGGAGAGGAAGCTCCAAAGAACCTGCCCAAAATGAGGGCTGGGTAAGACAAAGACTAAATTTAAACATAAAATTATCACTTAATTGATGGGTTCACTACCAGTTTTAATCTGTTCAAATATAAAATTCAATTTTCTACTTTATTTCTGGAATAAAGAGCACCAGGAACACGTGGAAAACCAGGAATACGATGCTCCCAACATTCCAGAGGCAACTCCAGTTTCAGGAGGGAGTTTCCAACTCTAGTTGGGTGACCCAAGATTCTCTGCTGAGCCCTCAGAGATGTCAGAAGATGCCAAAAGAGAAAGGAAAGAAGGGAAAAAAATAAGAAAAGCAAAGCAGGAAGAGCAGAATGGAGCAAGGACTGGAATTTTGTGGAGCCAAATCCAAGTTTTATTTTATTTCACTTGCTGGAGGCTCCTTCAGCACCAACTGTGGTTCTTCAACAGAATCCTCCTGGCTGCAGGCAAACAGGATCTCTGCTGGGTGGGGAGCTGGGAATTGGGATTATTCTGCTCCTGCATTGCTGGTTTCAAGTCTTGGAGCTGTCTGAGATTCAGGAATTCCCAAAAAAATTTCCCCTGGAGCAGCCACAGCTCCCTGTTCTTCCACAATCCCAGGAAAGAGGGAGGAAAAAGCAAATGCTTGGTCAAAACCAGACCCTGAATTCCCTCCAAAAGCACAGGATCACCTCCCAAAGATCCCCCTGCATTTTCTTCAGGAGGTTTTGGCCCTGAATTCCTCTGTAAGGAATTTTTTTCTCCCAAGAGATGTCCAAGTCCCCTTGTGTAGTTCCAGCATTCCCCAGAGACAAATCTGAGCTGTTTTCTTGCTGAGGATCCACTGGAGATCTCTTCTTTGAGGAACAAGTCCCTCAGAGAGATTTTCACAAAGAAAAGAAGAAGAAAAAGAAATGGAAAAGAGAAAACAAAAAGAAATGGAAAAGAAAGAAAAAATAGAAATGGACAAGAAAATGAAGAGAAGAAAAGAGTTCTTTGTAGTAAAAAAGCCAATTTGGGAATTTCTTCCTCCCTGATCAACACCTCAAGGCAGCAGCAATCAGCTGAAGACTCAAGAGATGAAAAGAGCTGGAAAAATCTGGCAGCTCCCCCAGTGCAAACCCTTTCCAAGATGCTCTGGCACAGCAAGGCTGGAAAAGCAAAACCTGTGGGAAAGTTCTGATTCCACAGAAAAACTGAAATCCAAGAGAAATGTCTGACCCTGGGTGACCTTTGGGATCCAGAACACAGAACTGGCTGTTTTTTGTTGTTTTTTTTCCTCAAACAGGTGTGATATTTTCCAGCTGGGAACCAAAAGCCACAGCTTTGTTGTGATTCTAAGTTAATGAGACTTTTTTTATTTTATTTTATTTTTTCTGATCACTGTGTTTACTTAGGACAAATTTCAGAAACTTTGGGTTATGTTGGGCACCCAAAATCCCATTTTTAAGGCTGATGTAAAAGTGAGGAGGTATCTCCTGCTTCTGCAAAAACCATTCCTCCAACCAGCTCCAAATATTCTGGGGAGAAATATTTCTTCTAACATCAAAGTTTATTAATAACTCCCAGATGGCACCTTTCCCACTCAGCCTGCCAGGTCATGACTTCAGATTGCACAGGCACAACCAAGTAAAGGCAAAAGAAATGAATTCTCTTTTATTCAAACCAGACTGTGGTGAAGAACTGAGGTTTTAGCCAGGAAATATTTTGATTTATTGCTTCCTAATCACAACTATTTCACTCAGGGGAAGCTGTTTGGGGTGGGCAGTGAGTCTGGACTAAATGAATTAAGATTTATTTCCCCCTTTTCATGTCACACTTGGTTGGTTTTCCTAAGTGCAGGAACCACACCACTCAATCCAAACTGCCTCTGCCAGTTAACAAAGCAAACAGAAACAAGCCTCATGCTCACAAATTAGCTCAGGAGGGTTTTTCCACTTCTCCTGCTGGAGATCTTACCGGGATTTGCTGGATTTCTCCCGTGTTGGTGATGATTTGCTGCATCACTTGCATGGTTTGGCCTGTTCCACTCTGAGCCTGCTGGCTCTGGCCCTGGGGCTGGGCCTGCACGATCTGCACCTGCTGCCCCTCTCCCACCTGCATGGTCACTGGGGTGGTCTGCACAAAAAAACACACAAAATGAGGATCCAGGTGGGAAACCCATGAGATGGCAGGACTGGGGCAGACTGAGCCTGTGCTACACCCAGCAATTGTGGGGATTAAACAACCAGAGCTCAGAGCCTGGGGGAGGATCCTGGGGGATCAGGAATCCCATTTAGCCCTGAAAACTGAGGTTTGCACCACAGAAGTGTCCAAGGTGAGGCAGGACAAGGATTGGAGCAATTTGGGACAGCAGGAGGTCTCTGATGATGGAACTGGGTGAGATTTAAGCTCCTTCTTTCCCTCCCAGCCCATCCCAAGGGTTAAACCCATGATTGCCATTTATGTTCCTGAACAATCCATCCCTGAGGATTTCCCTGCCTCACCTGGCCCTGTGGGGCTGAGCCTCGCCCTAGACCCAGACTAAATAACCACAGAGGGAGCTCAGAGCCTGGGTGAGGATCCTGGGGGACCAGGAATCCCATTTGGACATGAAAACTGAGGTTTGCCCCATAGAAATGTCCAAAGTGAGGCAGGACAAGGATTGGAACAATTCGGGACAGAAGCAGATCCCTGATCATGGAACAGGGTAAGATTCAAACTCCTTCCTTTCCCACCCAACCCACCCCAAGGGTTAAACCCATGACTGCCATTCCTGTTCCTGAGCAATCCATCCCTGAGGATTTCCTTCAGGTCTGGCCCTGCTGGGGCTGGGGCAGGCAGCCTGTCCTAGACCCAGACTAAGTAACCACAGATGGAGCTCAGAGCCCGGGGGAGGATCCTGGAGGATCTGGACCCAGGAACAGGAATCCCATTTAGCCCTGAAAACTGAGGTTTGCCCCATAGAAATGTCCAAAATAAGGCAGGACAAGGATTGGAACAATTTGGGACAGAAGCAGATCCCTGATCATGGAACAGGGTAAGATTCAAACTCCCTCCTTCCCACCCAAGCCAAGCCATGATTTCCACACTGTCCATGATGTTCCTGAGCAATCCATCCCTGAGATTTTCCCCAGCCTGGCTCACCTGGCCCTGCTGGGGTTGGGGCAGGCAGCCTGTCCTAGACTAGACCAAGATTAAACCACCACAGAGGGAGCTCAGGGCCTGGGTGAGGTCCTTCTCTGGAGGATCTGCACCCAGGAACAGGACCAGGAATCCCATTTGGCCCTGAAAAGCTCAGGTTGCCCCACAGAAATGTCCAAGGTGAGGCAGGACAAGGATTGGAACAACTTGGGATAGAAGCAGATCCCTGATGATGGAACAGGGTGAGATTTAAGCTCTTTCCTTCCCTCCCAACCCACCCCGTAAGGGTTAAACCCATGGTTTCCATTTGTGCTCCTGAGCATTTGCCCGGGCTCACCTGGCCCTGCTGGGGCCCAGGAATCCCATCTGGCCCTGAAAACTGAGGTTTGTCCCATAGAAGTGTCCAAGGTGAGGCAGGACAAGGACTGGACCAATTTGGGACAGCAGAAGGGCACCGGGGTGAGACTGAAGTTCCTTCCTTCCCTCCCAGCCCAGCCCACGACTCCCACTGATGCTCCTGAGCAATCCCCCCCAGCCTGCTCACCTGGCCCTGCTGGGGCTGGGCAATGATGATCTGGCCAGGCTGGATGGTGGTGGTGGCTGTGCTGGTCTGCTGGCCCTGCTGCTGGCCCTGCACCTGCACTGCTGCTGGCTGCTGGGCCAGGGTGAAGTAATACTGCACGGGCTCGGCGGGGGTGACAGCCTGGCGCACCTCCTCCTGGGGAAACAGGAACGGGGTGGGAGCCAGGGCACAGCCTGCAGCCAGGGCACAGGCTGCAGCCAGGGCACACCCCAGCACAGCCAGGGCACAGCCTGCAGCCAGGGCACACCCCAGCACAGCCAGGGCACACCCCAGCACAGCCAGGGCACAGCCGGCAGCCAGGGCACACCCCGGCACAGCCAGGGCACACCCCAGCACAGCCAGGGCACAGGCTGCAGCCAGGGCACACCCCAGCACAGCCAGGGCACAGGCTGCAGCCAGGGCACACCCCAGCACAGCCAGGGCAGCCAGGGCACACCCCAGCACAGCCAGGGCACAGGCCGGCAGCCAGGGCACACCCCAGCACAGCCAGGGCACACCCCGGCATGCAGCCAGGGCACACCCCGGCACAGCCAGGGCACTCAGCACAGCCAGGGCACACCCCGGCACAGCCAGGGCACACCCGGCACAGCCAGGGCACACCCCGGCACAGCCAGGGCACAGCCTGCAGCCAGGGCACACCCCAGCACAGCCAGGGCACACCCCGGCACAGCCCAGCACAGCCAGGGCACAGCCTGCAGCCAGGGCACACCCCGGCACAGCCAGGGCACACCCCGGCACAGCCAGGGCACAGCCGGCAGCCAGGGCACACCCCAGCACAGCCAGGGCACACCCCAGCACAGCCAGGGCACACCCCCAGCACAGCCCAGCACAGCCAGGGCACACCCCAGCACAGCCAGGGCACACCCCAGCACAGCCAGGGCACAGCCTGCAGCCAGGGCACACCCCAGCACAGCCAGGGCACACCCCGGCACAGCCAGGGCACACCCCAGCACAGCCAGGGCACAGCCGGCAGCCAGGGCACACCCCAGCACAGCCAGGGCACACCCCAGCACAGCCAGGGCACACCCCCGGCACAGCCAGGTCACAGCCTGCAGCCAGGGCACACCCCAGCACAGCCAGGGCACACCCCAGCACAGCCAGGGCACAGCCTGCACAGCCAGGGCACACCCCAGCACAGCCAGGGCACACCCCGGCACAGCCAGGGTCACAGCCTGCAGCCAGGGCACACCCCAGCACAGCCAGGGCACACCCCCAGCACAGCCAGGGGCACAGCCTGCAGCCAGGGCACACCCCGGCACAGCCAGGGCACACCCCGGCACAGCCAGGTCACAGCCTGCAGCCAGGGCACACCCCAGCACAGCCAGGGCACACCCCAGCACAGCCAGGGCACAGCCTGCAGCCAGGGCACACCCCAGCACAGCCAGGGCACACCCCGGCACAGCCAGGTCACAGCCTGCAGCCAGGGCACACCCCAGCACAGCCAGGGCACACCCCAGCACAGCCAGGTCACAGCCTGCAGCCAGGGCACACCCCAGCACAGCCAGGGCACACCCCAGCACAGCCAGGGCACAGCCTGCAGCCAGGGCACACCCCAGCACAGCTAGGGCACACCCCGGCACAGCCAGGGCACAGCCTGCAGCCAGGGCACACCCCGGCACAGCCAGGGCACCCCCCAGCACAGCCAGGGCACCCCCCAGCACAGCCAGGGCACACCCCGGCACAGCCAGGGCACCCCCCGGCACAGCCAGGGCACACCCCAGCACAGCCAGGGGCTCAGCACCTCCCTCACAACAGCCACACCAGGCCTGCTGGACGCTGCTTTGCTCTGCCCTGTGGAAATCAGCAGTGCTCCCAGGAAGGTGTGGCTGAAGTGGAGTTGCTGCTGGTTTTTTTCCTCGTGGGTGAATTCCAGCACAGCAGGAATTGCAAATGTCCCAGGAACACAGAGAGCTCCTCTCCTGAGCTGTGCTCCCAACCCTCCATCAAGCTCTGATGCCAAAAATCTTTGGGAATAAAATCATGGACTTGATGCTTGCTGCTGTGCCTGGAGTTCTTTATCCAAACCCAGCTCTTCCTGCTGTGGGAGCAGGGACATCTCAGCCCTGGGAAGAACCTGGCAGCAGTGACAAAGCCCGTGCTCAGCAATATTCCCAGGATTTTCAGAGATGATGGGATGCACACAGTGCAGGATGAGAAGTGCTGAGCTGCCCAGGGCAGCTGGCTGAGGGCAGTGCAGCTCCCAGACGTTGACTCCATGGCAGAAGGCGTAAACAATCCTCTCCCAGCCACCTCGAGCTCACAGCTGAGAGTGTAGGATGTTTACACGTGCTACAACATGGGACAGTGCCACCAGTGCTGCTGCAACCCCTCATGGATTCCCCTGCAGCTCATCCAGCTGGGCAGAAAAGCAAAATTCACATTAAACAGCACCAAGCCTGGGTGGGCTTTGGGGCTGCAGAGAGGAGTTTGTTGGCTTAGATGTTTTTTGGGAGCAGAACAACTCAGGAGTTACCCCTGGGAGGTTTCCCAGTAGAAAATCACATCCCAAAGATTCAGCTGATCCCAGCTGGTTCACAACCACCAAACACAACACTTCCTACTCCTGCAGCTCCCTGTTATTCCCATTCCCCTCACTAATTCCTCTGAAGGAAGGGGAGTAGTACTAAATGAAAATGTATTTTCACCAGTTGCAGTGAACCAGCAAGGCCCCAGGCACTGAAGAGCTGGGGCTGCCCTAAGCCCAGCCCTCAGGTTATTTCTGGAGTCCAATCCCCAATTCCAGCAGAATCCTGAAATAATTAAAGCAACTGAGTGCTCTGAGCATCTATTCCAGGTTCAGTCCCAGGCAGGAATGGTTTTAAATCCAAATCTGCTCCCACTCCCTCCTATCCCATCTTTTATTTCCAAACCACTGCTGGAGTTTCCCAGAGCAACACAACACCAGGATTTCACTCCCAGCTCTTCCAATAACCAACACTCCTTGTCAAAGAAGAGAGAAAATACAGATTTTAACACCATCCAAAAAAAAATTAAAAAATCCAGGCACAGGCAGCCACTCCTCCACAGGATTTTCCCTGTAAATCCCTAACCTACATTCCTAGGGGACATCCAGCTCTCCATTAAATTTTTCCTGATGGTGTGAGGAACATCTCAGCCTCATTTGCACCCAAAATTCCCAAATTTCCTGGCTGGGATGGAGCAGCAGGACATTATCCCAGATTTTATAACACACTCCTGAAGTGCTCCAGGAATTCCTGGGATTCCAGAGCTTTGGATGCTCTGTAATCACAAAATCCTGACTTGAATCAAGCAAGGAGACTCAGGGAATGCTCTCCCTCCCAAACATGGTGCACTGCTAAAAATAGGAAAGTACAGGAATGAGGTACCTCAGGAAAATAAACAAAAAAAAAAAAAAAAGTGGATTTCCAGTGCCAGAATGGAAATTTCAATGATTCCAGCTGAAAAAAGAAACTCTAGTTAAAGAAAAGCAGCTGTGGGGGCTGTTTTGTCTTTTAATTAACACCAAACTAATGAGTCTGGGAGAAATCATGAGGATTTATGTTGATATTTCTATATTAGGTTGAGTTCTCAGCAAACCTGGAATGCTGATTTGGACCCCTGGAGATCCAGGATGGACTCTGCTAGATATCAGGGACATAGAAAAGTGATTTTTTTATTTTCTAGACCTTCTGGAAATCAGGATGGGAAGTTAAACCCAGCTCAGGGCAGCATCCCAAAGGAAGAGGGAAAAAAAAATCCCTTTATTGTCACTCCAGCAGCAGCACAAGGACATTTCCAGACACCAAATCAGGAACAGCCTCCAAATGGGACACTCAGAGCAGACAGAATTTTCCATGTAATCCAGGATTTAGAGTGGAATAGGAAAAAAAAAATCCATATCAAAAATCCATATCCAATCCAAGATCTTCCCCAATTTTTAGGCACAACTTGAATTTCCAAACCTCCAGAAGCAGCAGAAAGGAGTTGTTCTAACAATTAATTTTTTTTTATTGCAGGAACAAGGAGCAGAATTATCCAAACAGAGCCTTGAGGGAAACTCAGAGCTGTTTTTTTTTTATCCAGCAGGGAAATTTTTAGGAAAAGGGGATGAGGAATGCCTGGAGCTCAGCTGAGAGCAGCAGCCTGCTGCTGTAAACATCCGACTGAAAGCTCCTTCTGCACCTCCAGCTTCCAGTCAAGGATGTTTACAGAGGCACTGACTGCCCCAAAAATCCAGAAAAAGGAAATTTTAACCCAAAACTCATAAAATAAATACACATAAATCCATTTTTTTTCAAGTTTTTTTTTCCCCACAGGCACCATTTGGCATCAGAAGTTTGGTTGGTTTGTTGGTCACACTTGTGTGGATCTCCACTCAAGTTCTATTTCCATAAATACTAAGTGTTTTTTATTTTTATTTATGATTTTTAATTTTTGCTTAAAAATTCAAGAAGCTGAAAATCAATACTTTAAGAACTTGAAATTTAAGAAACCCATAACCTGCAATCTAAGAAAATTTAAGAATGTGAAATTTAAGAATTCAAGAACCTGAAATCTAAGAAAATTCAAGAACCTGAAATTTAAGACTTTAATTTACAGAGGCACTGACTGCCCCAAAAATCCAGAAAAAGGAATTTTTAACCCAAAACTCATAAAATAAATACACATAAATCCATTTTTTCTCAAGTTTTTTTTCCCACAGGCACCATTTGGCATCAGAAGTTTGGTTGGTTTGTTGGTCACACTTGTGTGGATCTCCACTCAAGTTCTATTTCCATAAACACTCAGTAGTTTTTATTTATGATTTTTATTTCTATTGAAGAATTTAAGATCTTGAAATTTAAGAAATCCATAACTTGAAATCTAAGAAATCCATAACCTGCAATCTAAGAAAATTTAAGAACGTGAAATTTAAGAATTCAAGAACCTGAAATCTAAGAAAATTCAAAAACCTGAAATTCAAGATTTTAATTTACAGAGGCACTGACTGCCCCAAAAATCCAGAAAAAGGAATTTTTAACCCAAAACTCATAAAATACACATAAATCCATTTTTTTCCCAGTTTTTTTTCCCATTAGCACCATTTGGGATGAGAAGTTTGGTTGGTTTGTTGGTCACACTTGTGTGGATCTCCACTCAAGTTCTATTTCCATAAACACTAAGTGTTTTTTATTTTTATTTATGATTTTTAATTTTTACTTAAAAATTCAAGAACCTGAAAATCAATACTTTAAGAACTTGAAATTTAAGAAACCCATAACCTGAAATCTAAGAAAATTTAAGAATGTGAAATTTAAGAAATCCATAACTTGAAATCTAAGAAAATTCAAGAATCTGAAATTTAAGACTTTAAGAATGTGAAATTTAAGATTTTAAGAATCTGAAATTTAAGACTTTAATTTACAGAGGCACTGACTGCCCCAAAAATCCAGAAAAAGGAATTTTTAACCCAAAACTCATAAAATAAATACACATAAATCCATTTTTTCTCAAGTTTTTTTTCCCACAGGCACCATTTGAGATCAGAAGTTTGGCTGGTTTGTTGGATCTCCACTCGAGTTCTACTTCCATAAACACTTAAGTGATTTTTATTTATGATTTTTATTTTTACTTAAGAATTTAGGAATCTGAAATGTAAGACTTTAAGAACTTGAAATTTAAGAAACCCATAACCTGAAACCTAAGAAAATTCAAGAATGTGAAATTTAAGAATTCAAGAACCTGAAATCTAAGAAAATTCAAGAACCTGAAATTTAAGACTTTAATTTACAGAGGCACTGACTGCCCCAAAAATCCAGAAAAAGGAAATTTTAACCCAAAACTCATAAAATAAATACACATAAATCCGTTTTTTTCACAGTTTTTTTTCCCCACAGGAACCATTTGGGCATCAGAAGTTTGGTTGGTTTGTTGGTCACACTTGTGTGGATCTCCCACTCAAGTTCTATTTCCATAAACATTCAGTGATTTTCATTTATGGTTTTTATTTTTATTGAATAATTTAAGAATCTGAAATTTAAGACTTTAAGAACTTGAAATTTAAGAACACCCATGTAAGCTGAAATCTAAGAAAATTTAAGAACGTGAAATTTAAGAATTCAAGAATCTGAAATTTAAGACTTTAATTTACAGAGGCACTGACTGCCCCAAAAAATCCAGAAAACTAAAATTTTTTAACCCAAAACTCATAAAATGCACACAAATCCATTTTTTTTCCAAGTTTTTTCCCTCTGGCACCACTAGGGATCAGAAGTTTGGGGTTTTTTTGGTTGGTTTGTTGGTCACACTTATGTGGATTTCCACTCAAGTTCTATTTCCATATAAACTTATTGGTTTTTATTTTTATTTATGATTTTTTTATTTAAGAATTTAACAACCTGAAATTGAAGACATTAATTTACAGAGGCACTGACTGCCCCAAAAGTTGCAGGATGGGGAAATTTTTAACCCACAACTCATAAAATGCACATAAAACCACTTTTTTTTTTCAAGTTCAATTATTTCCGCTGGGAAAAAGAAGTGTCATTTTAATTTATGGTTTTAATTTTTAGTTAAGAATTTAAGAACCTGAAATTTAAGAATTTAAGAACCTGAAATAAATAAAACCCACAATAAAGAAAACAAAAGAAGAACAAACCTCATATTTAAATTTGTGTTGCTTGATCACCTCACCTCTGGATTCATCCAGAGGTTGATATTTGAGGAAAGGACAAAAATTCCATTTTTTTTGTGTCTCACCTGCCTTTTTGGAGGCTTCAGCTCATCCCTGGGGACAATATCAATCAGGAAATCAAATTGATCAAACTTGGTGATGGCCATGGCAATGTCATTCCTCTGAAATAAATAAAAAAAACCAAACAAAAGTAAAAATATTGCTCAGCTTCAGGAGTGTTTTGCCACTGGATAAATTAAATTAGAGGTGTTTAAAAATGAGGGAAAAAGGGGGAAATGTCTCCTGCAGGTCCCAGCTGATGGAAATTCAGTTTTGTGCTCTAAAAATTGCAATAAAAAATTAGTTTTTAGCAACGTTAGCCCAGTTTAATGGGTATCAGTCAGGGGTGTCCATCCCAAAATCAGCAATTCCAGAGCTGATGGGGCTGAATATCCCAGTTTTTCCCCTGACCTCAGGGCCTGAATTAATGATTGCTGCATTTTCCAGTAGCTCTGCTCAATATATAAGATTAAAAATTAAAAACTTCCTCTTTTTCTCCAGAAAAAGATTTTAAAAAATTCTATTTTACTCTTCATCTAGTAAAAACTCAATATTATTGAGGGTTTCTTAAGCTACAAGAATCAATAATCTGAATTTTATTGCATTTTTATTTTCACCTCTTTTACCACCACAAATCTCTGCAAGTTTAGATCCCAACTAAGAACAACAAAATCTAAAATTCAGAAATCACAAGTTCAACAGAGCTGTTTTTGCAGCAGGTGAGAGATGGAGATTTGGTGTTTGGCTGGGTTTATTTTAATGACCAATAATCTGAATTTTATTGCATTTTTATTTTCACCTCTTTTACCACCACAAACCAAATCTCTGCAAATTTAGATCACAACTAAGAACAACAAAATCAAAAATTCAGAAATCAAAAATTCAGCAGAGCTGTTTTTCCAGCAGGTGAGAGATGAGATTTGGTGTTTGGTGGCTTTAATAACCAATAACCTGAATTTTATTGCATTTTTATTTCCCTTCTTTTACCACCACAAATCAAATGTCTGCAAATTCTGATCCCAACTAAGAACAACAAAATTTAAAATTCAGAAATCACAAATTCAGCAGAGCTGTTTTTCCAGCAGGTGAGAGATGGAGATTTGGTGTTTGGCTGGGTTTATTTTAATGAACCAATAATCTGTATTTTATTGAATTTTTATTTTCACCTCTTTTACCACCACAAACCAAACCTCTGCAAGTTTAGATCCCAACTAAGAACAACAAAATCAAAAATTCAGAAATCAGAAATCCAACAGAGCTGTTTTTCCAGCAGGTGTGAGAGGGAGATTTGGTGTTTGAGTGGTTTTATTTTAATGAACCAATAATCTGTATTCTATTGCATTTTTATTTTCACCTCCACTCTTTTACCACCACAAACCTCTGCAAGGTTTGTGATGTTTTTAGATCCCAACTAAGAACAATAAAATCTAAAATTCAAAAATTTGAAAATTCAACAGAGCTGTTTTTCCAGCAGGTAAGAGATGGAGATTTGGTGTTTGGTGGCTTTAATGACCAATAATCTGAATTTTATTGTATTTTTATTTTCACATCTTTTACCACCACAAACCAAATCTCTGCAAATTCTGATCCCAACTAAGAACAACAAAATCTAAAATTCAGAAATCACAAATTCAACAGCTGCAGCTGCACAGAGTTTCCAGCAGGTGAGAGATGGAGATTTGGTGTTTGGTGGCTTTAATAACCAATAATCTGTATTTTATTGCATTTTTATTTTCACCTCCACTCTTTTACTACTATAAACCTCTGCAAGATTTGTGATGTTTTTAGATCCCAACTAAGAACAACAAAATCTAAAATTCAAAAATCCGAAAATTCAACAGAGCTGTTTTTCCAGCAGGTAAGAGATGGAGATTTGGTGTTTGGCTGGGTTTATTTTAATGACCAATAATCTGAATTTTATTGTATTTTTATTTTCACCTCTTTTACCACCAGAAACCAAATCTCTGCAAGTTTAGATCCCAACTAAGAACAACAAAATCTAAAATTCAGAAACCAGAAATTCAGCAGAGCTGTTTTTCCAGCAGGTCAGAGATGGAGATTTGGTGTTTGGTGGCTTTAATAACCAATAATCTGAATTTTATTGTATTTTTATTTTTACCTCTTTTACCACCACAAATCTCTGCAAGTTTAGATCCCAACTAAGAACAACAAAACTAAAAATTCAGAAATCACAAATTCAACAGCTGCAGCTGCACAATTTCCAGCAGGCGTGAGATGGAGATTTGGTGTTTGGGTGGATTTATTTTAATGAACCAATAATCTGTATTTTATTGCATTTTTATTTTCACCTCTACTCTTTTACCACCACAAACCTCTGCAAGATTTGTGATGTTTTTAGATCCCACCTAAGAACAACAAAATCTAAAATTCAGAAACCAGAAATTCAACAGAGCTGTTTTTCCAGCAGGTAAGAGATGGAGATTTGGTGTTTGGTGGCTTTAATAACCAATAACCTGAATTTTATTGCATTTTTATTTTCACCTCTTTTACCACCAGAAACCAAATCTCTGCAAGTTTAGATCCCAACTAAGAACAACAAAGTCTAAAATTCAGAAAGCAGAAATTCAACAGAGCTGTTTTTCCAGCAGCTGAGAGATGAGATTTGCTGTTTGGGTGGCTTTATTTAATGAAATTTAAAGCAAAGCTTTTCAAGGTGCAGCTGCATGTTTTCTGTGTATGACATGTGGGCTGTTATGAAATGAGGAGTTTGGGGTTTGGGGTCTCTGTACCTGCAGGGTCCTGCGCTTGTTGTCCTCAGTGTGGATCCAGGCGCGCAGCGTCAGCTCCGTGATGAAAATCTGAGCAGCCTTGGCAAAGAGCACAGGGGCTTCTGCACTGATCATCTGCCAAAAAATCAGTATGTTGCAGTATTTTAAATTTTTTTTAATTTTTAAAAAAATTTTTAAATTGTTTTAAAATTTTTTAATTTTTTTTTTTAATTTTTTTTGAATTTTTGGGGAATTTTTTTTGAGTTTTTGGGCAATTTTTTTAGTTTCTGGGGAATTTTTTTTGAGTTTTTGGGGAATTTTTTTTGAGTTTTTGGGGAATTTGAGTTTTTGGGGAAATTTTTTTGAGTTTTTGGGAAAATTTTTGCGCAATTTTTTTTAATTTGTGGGCAATTTTTTTTGAACTTTTGGGCAATTTTTTTTGAACTTTTGGGCAATTCTTGGGCAATTTTTTTTTAATTTTTGGGCAACTTTTGGGCAATTTTTTTTTAATTTTTGGGCAATTTTTTTTTTGAATTTTTGGGCAATTTTTTTTTTAATTTTTGGGCAATTTTTTTGAATTTTTGAGGATTTTTTTAAATTTTTGAGGTTTTTTTTTGAATTTTTGGGCAAATTTTTTTGAATTTTTGGGCAAATTTTGGGCAATTTTTTTTGAATTTTTGGGCAATTTTTTTTAATTTTTGGGCAATTTTTTTGAATTTTTGGGCAATATTTTTTGAATTTTTGGGCAATTTTTTTTGAATTTTTAGGCAATTTTTTTGAATTTTCTTTGAATTTTTTTAAATGTTTTTTGAATTTTTGGGTAATTTTTTGGCAGATTTTGGGCAATTTTTTTGGAATTTTTGGGCAATTTTTTTGGAATTTTTTGGTGGGGTTTGAACACCCCATTCTAACAAAGAAGAATTTTGTCAGGAGGATGAAATATTTGAATTTGGAGGAATTTTCACCTCAGGATTCCCCGAGTTAAAATCATGGGAAAAGAATTTTGGGTGTCTAAAATTTGGCTTGAAAGGTTCATTCCTCATGGGTGAAGGGCATAAAATCAAGAATTGGAAAAAAGATTTGGAAATTCAAGGAGACACATTATGAGATTTTAAACCCAGCCCTTCTTTTGCTGTTTTAATGTTTAAATAATTTGAAATAATTTTGAAATAAATGTGAATTCTTTCCCAAAATCCCAATTTCTTCAATTATCCCAAATTTTTGCCCTTTTTCCACCTCCAGCAGCTTCTTCTGGGAGTGTCCAGAAAAGATTTGGAAATTCAGGAAAACATATTGATGGTTTTATTTTAAACCCAACCCTTCTTTTGCTGTTTTAATGTTTAAATAATTTGAAATAATTTTGAAATAAATGTGAATTCCTTCCCAAAAACCCAACTTCTTCAATTCTCCCAAACTTCTGCCCTCTTTCCATTTCAAACCAAGGCAGTGTCTAGAAAAGATTTGGAAATTCTGGAAAACACATTGATGGTTTATTTTAAACCCAGCCCTTCCTATGCTGTTTGAACATTTAAATAATTTGAAATAAATGTCAATTCCTTCCCAATTTCTTTAATTATCCCAAATTTTTGCCCTCTTTCCACCACCAGCAACTTCTGAGAGTGTCTAGAAAAGATTTGGAAATTCAAGGGAACACACTGAGAATTTATTTTAAACCCAGCCCTTCTTTTGCTGTTTGAACATTTAAATAATTTGAAAGAAATGTGAAATGGCAAAGGAGGTTTGGAGTGAAGACTTGGCCTCACCAAATTTCTTTTCTTCAAAAAAAATCTGGCTCAAGTTTTGCTCAAATGAAGCAGTTTTGCTATCAGCTGCCTTGGCATTCATGCTAATTAATTAATCTTTAATTAAGAATATTCCTGACAGGCCAAAGACTTTCCCTGCTCTCCACTCTGCCTTAAAATCTGATTTTCTCTTTTATCATCACAAATTTGGGATTTTATTTGGTTCTGAGGTCTGGGCTCATTCTTTTCCAGAGATTCTGAATTTTCAGGATCTCATTTAAATTAAGTGCTGTCCTGATAGAAGGATGGTGAGGGGAAAAAATTTTTAAAAAATTTAAAAGGATAAATAATTCTCTTTTCCATCAGGAATTAAGTGATATTTTTCCAAATAAAAAAAAGGGATGAGAGGAGCTGCACAGAGTAAAAACTGCAGGTGATTCCTTTTTCCTTCTTGCTGTGTCAGGGAGTTTTCATTAATCTGTGTCACCAAATGCCAAATATTGGGATCAAACTCAGTTTATCCACTTGAATTGTTGCTTTTTTTTCCATAAAAAAATAAAATAAGTGGCACCAATTTAAGGGATTTTAATCTGCTGGGATCAAAACCAGGTTAGCCACCTGAATTATTGCTTCTTTTCCCATAAAAATGGAATTATATGGCAGAAAAATCACTCTAAATCTTTGGGAGAGTGGAGAAAAACAAAAAGGGAATTGGAGAGAAAACGGGAAATAAAAATAATTATTTTTGTATTTATTATATCCTTAAAGTGGATTTATAACAAGAAAACAAAATTGCAAAATCAAAATCCCAGAAGTTTCTGTTGTCCCAGCTCAGTTTAACCACACAAGGCTGAGAGAATTTTGCTAAATAATGCTTAAAAAATAATAATAATGAGAAGAAAAATGGATTTTAAGGAACAAGAGGTAAAATATCCAGGAGAAGGATCATAAATCCTTTTCAGGATGAGAAATTCCAGGTAAAAAAATTTGGATTTACCTTCACATCTTCATCCAGCTTCATGATCTTCTTAATCCGAGCCAGGGGCAGCTCCTGAACTCTGAAATCTTTCTGCAGAGAGATTTAAGAGATTTTTTTACTGATATTGAACTGAAAATAAAATTTAAAAAAACATTAAAATAATCAGTGTTTTCTAGAATTGAACTGGTTAAAATCAGATTTATTTTCTTTTAGGTGTGGCAGCTCTGCTGAGGGAAAATCTCTTTTTTTTGTGTGTTTTATATTGATAGATTTCTTCTGTCAGAAATTTATATTCATTATTTCACTTCCAACTGAAGTTTTCCTGAAGAACAGAACATTTCTGATGTCACATATTTATCCACCTATTTATATTTGAAACAATTAATTCCATTATGTTTCCTGGACCCAGAAACCAATGGAATTTACAAAAAAAAACCCAGGAGAAAATGAAAATAAACAAGAGCTGGATGAAATCCTGGCTTTATTTGTACTTTTTCACTGCCAAATCCCAATTTTGGTGTTAAAAACCTTGCAAGAATCTGGTTGAAAGGATGAATTTTAACATTTTTAGGTGGATTTTTCTCTGTTTTTAGGAATGGTGGTTTAGGATGATCCCACCCTTAGAATTTCTGAGCTCAAGAGATTTCTCCCTTCCCTCAAGACAAAAAAAATGGAATTAAAATAAATTCATTAATCCAGTGTATTCCTGCCAGGAACTTCTTAAAAAAGAGAGAAAGGCTGAGGTTACATCCCACTGTATGAAGAATTCCTACTTAAAAAAGACTTATTAAAAAAAAATAATAATAATCTTCTCTTCTTAACAAAAAATGTCATAGGAAAATAATGGGAAACTCATTTCTCTAGGGAAAAAAGCACTGCAGGATGTGTTAGGGAAACAAAAGAGAGGGAAAAATGCTGAAAATGCTGGTTTTTAATCAGATTTTTTTTTCTGGGAAGAAAAATATGGATGTTGTGTGTGGCCCAGCCAGCACTTCATTTCATTTAATTAATATCCAGCAGATTTATAAACATTTATACACATTATTTGATATAAATATATAAAATTAAAAAGCATTTTCTGCTTTATTCTGCAGAGAAACCTAAGTGTGGTCTTCCTGCTGCAAATCAGGATTAATTTGTCCCATCCTGATGGAGAATGGGGAATTTTGAAGGATTTTGGGCAATAAAAGACATGGGACATGTCCTTAAACATGATATAAACTTACATAAATTATTTATAAATTATATAAATTATTATATTAAATACACAATATTCAGGGACCAACATATAAACAAGTGAAAGGGTTGCTAGGACACGGAAAAATATCCCAAAAGGGTTTTTATGTTGTTAATTTTTGAGTTTTTTGCTATTTTTTTCTCACTGGTCTTTCCTTTTTAAAGGAATTTTGAGCATCACAGAAAATTTTTCATCTGCACCACTTAATTTCATCTTTGATGAACTCTGAGGAGACACAAACAATATTAAAATATTTAAATTTAGATTAAAAAAATTAAATATTGTTTACTCCTTTAAGGCAGCCAGGCCATTAATGAGAAGGAGCAGCAGGAAAAGCCTCAGACACCAATTCCAAATTTTTTCTTTTCTTTTCTCCAAATTTGGCATCTTGTGGAGCTGAAATGCTGAGCTCAGCCTAAGCCTGGTCCTTATTTCTCCAGGATTCCTTCCCTTCTTTAAACACAGTTTATTCTTGTTTTATTCCTGAATTTTAGCCACAAAAATCCCACAAAACCAGGCAGAAATAACCTCAAAAATCAGGGATCAACAGAGCTTTTACAGCAACACCCACGGGAGCAATTTAAATCATATTCAATATTCAAATTTCAATAATATTCAATATTCAAATTTCAAATTATTATTTCAAATAATATTCAAACTTCAATAATATAACAGAATAAATTTCCCATTTTGATTCCACTGGGATTTTTCCTGTTCTCCCTTTTCCTATCTCAGTTCCCAAAAATCAGGGACCAACAGATTTTTCACACCAACATCTACAGGAGAAATTTTCTACAATATTCAATATAAATATTCAAATTTCAATAATATTCAACACAATAAATTTTACATTTTGATTCCACAGTTCTGGGATCTTTTCCTGTTACCTCCTTCTCTCAGATCCAAAAATCAACAGATTTTTCACACCAACATCCACAGGAGCAATTTTATAAAACAGAATAAATTTCAGGATTTGATGATTCCACAGCACTGGGATTTTTCCTGTCTGCTCTTTTCCTTCCCTTCCCATACTTCTCTAAAAATCTGAGAGCAACAGAGTTTTCATATCCAAAGGAGCAATTTTCAATAATATTCAATATACAATAATCAAATTTTAATAACATTCAACAGAATAAATTTCAGGATTTGATGATTCCACAGTTCTGGGACCTTTTCCTGTTCTCTCTTTTGTTTCCCTGCCCTCAATTCCCAAAAATCAGAGACAATAGATTTTTCACACCCACATTCATGGGAGAAATTTACAATAATATTCAATACCCAATATTCAAATTTCAATAATATTTAACAGAATACATTTCACATTTTGATTCCACAGCACTGGGATCTTTTCCTGCTCTTCCTTTTCCTTCCCTTCTCTCACTTCTCCAAAAATTAGAGACCAACAGATTTTTCACACCAAAATCCACAGGAGAACTTTTCATTAATATTCAATATCCAAATTTCAATAATATTCAGCACAATAAATTTCACGTTTTGATTCCACAGCACTGGGATCTTTTCCTGCTCTCCCTTTTCCTTCCCTCATTTCCCAAAAATCAGGGACCAATAGATTTTTCACACCAACATCCACAGGAGCAATTTTAAAAATATACAGAATAAATTTCAGGATAAATCAGAGACCAAAAGAGTTTTCACATCCACGGGAGCAATTTTCTATAATATTCAATATTCAAATTTCAATAATAATCAACAGAATAAGTGTCAAGATTTGATGATTCCACAGCACTGGGATCTTTGTCCTGTTCTCCCTTTTCCTTCCTTGCCCTCAGTTCCCAAAAATCAGGGACCAACAGAGTCTTCACACCCACATCCACAGGAGCAATTTTAATATAAAACAGAATAAATTTCAGGATTTGATGATTCCACAGCACTGGGACGTTTTCCTGTTCTCTCCTTTGTTTCCCTGCCCTCATTTCCCAAAAATCAGAGACCAACAGATTTTTCACATTCACATCCGAAATTTTCAGTAATGTTCAATATCCAATATTCAAATTTCAGTAATATCCAATATTCAAATTTCAATAATATCCAATATTCAAATTTCAATAATATTCAAGAGATTAAATTTCAGGATGTGATGATTCCACAGCACTGGGATCTTCTCCTGTTTTCCCTTTTCCTTCCTTGCCCTCAGTTCCCCAAAAATCAGCTTTGTTTCCCAACACAGCTTTTACACCCAAATCCATGGGAGCAATTTTCTATAATATTCAATATACAATATTTAAATTTCAGTGATATTCAACACAATAAATTTCAGGATTTGATGATTCCACAGTTCTGGGACCTTTTCCTGTTCTCTCTTTTGTTTCCCTGCCCTCATTTCCCAAAAATCAGAGACCAACAGATTTTTCACATTCACATCAGAAACGTTCAGCAATGTTCAATATCCAATATTCAAATTTCAATGATATTCAATATTCAAACTTCAATAACATTCAATATTCAAATTTCAGTAATATCCAATATTCAGATTTCAACAATATTCAAGAGATTAAATTTCAGGATTTGATGATTCCACAGCACTGGGACCTTTTCCTGTTCTCCCTTTCCCTTCCTTGCCCTCAGTTCCCAAAAATCAGGAACACAGCTTTCATATCCACATCCATGGAAGCAATTCATTCAATATCCAATACTCAAATTTCAATAACATTAAACAGAATAAATTTCACATGTGATTCCACAGCACTGGGATCTTTCTCCTGCTCTCCCTTTTCCTTCCTTGCCCTCAGTTCCCCAAAAATCAGCTTTGTTTCCCAACACAGCTTTTACACCCAAATCCATGGGAGCAATTTTCTAAAATATTCAATATTCAAATTTCAATAACATTCAAGAGAATAAATTTCAGGATTTGATGATTCCACAGCACTGGGATTTGTCCTGTTCTCCCTTTTCCTTCCTTGCCCTCAGCTCCCAAAAATCAGGGACCAACAAATTTTTCACATTCACATCAGAAATTTTCAGCAATGTTCAATATCCAATATTCAATATTCAATGATATTCAATATTCAAACTTCAATAACATTCAATATTCAAATTTCAGTAATATCCAATATTCAAATTTCAACAATATTCAAGAGAATAAATTTCAGGATTTGATGATTCCACAGCACTGGGATCTTTTCCTGTTCTCCCTTTTCCTTCCTTGCCCTCAGTTCCCAAAAATCAGGGACCAACAGAGTCTTCACACCCACATCCACAGGAGCAATTTTAATATAAAACAGAATAAATTTCAGGATTTGATGATTCCACAGTTCTGGGACCTTTTCCTGTTCTCTCTTTTGTTTCCCTGCCCTCATTTCCCAAAAATCAGAGACCAACAGATTTTTCACATTCACATCAGAAATTTTCAGTAATGTTCAATATCCAATATTCAAATTTCAATAATATTCAATATTCAAATTTCAGTAATATCCAATATTCAAATTTCAACAATATTCAAGAGATTAAATTTCAGGATTTGATGATTCCACAGCACTGGGACCTTTTCCTGTTCTCCCTTTCCCTTCCTTGCCCTCAGGTCCCAAAAATCAGGAACACAGCTTTCATATCCACATCCATGGAAGCAATTCATTCAATATCCAATACTCAAATTTCAATAACATTAAACAGAATAAATTTCACATTTGATTCCACAGCACTGGGATCTTTTCCTGCTCTCCCTTTTCCTTCCTTGCCCTCAGTTCCCCAAAAATCAGCTTTGCTTCCCAACCCAGCTTTTACACCCAAATCCATGGGAGCAATTTTTTATAATATTCAATATTCAGATTTCAATAATATACAAGAGATTAAATTTCAGGATTTGATGATTCCACAGCACTGGGATCTTTTCCTGCTCTCCCTTTTCCTTCCTTGCCCTCAGTTCCCAAAAATCAGGGACCAATAGATTTTTCACACCAACATCCACAGCAGCAATTTTAATATAAAACAGAATAAATCTCAGGATTTGATGATTCCACAGCACTGGCATTTTTCCTGTTCTCCCTTTTCCCTCCTTGCCCTCAGCTCCATTTCCAGTGACTCCTGAGCTGGCACAGCAATAAATAGATCCCTCTGACAGTTCAAAATTAAGCTGCCCATATTTGATAAGCTGCATAATAAACTCCTTTCATGTGGAGATGAAACTCCAGCTCCCCAACACAAGAATTCACTGTGCTGTAAGAGGAATTAATTCTGGTTATGCATACAAAATTTTCTACATCTGTTTCTTTAATCAACTATCTGCACACAGAAAAAAAAATAAAATAAAAATCAGCTTATGCTGGGCTTGGTGGATTGGGGGATTTTTACTTTGAAGAGCCTGGCTTGAAGTTTTCTTGTTTTCGAGGAGAGTGATTTTTGGATCACAGGAATTCATCAATCTCTCTTCAAAAGTCATTTTTATTGAGCCCTTATTCCCACACCTCTTGTGGGGATGGAAAAAAAAAATACAAGTTGTTCAGTCCAGCTGTTATTGTCAGCCCAGATGGGATTTTTGAAATCAAATGTCTTTAATTTAATAAAGCACCTGACAACACACTGGGCATTTGAGTGATTTCAACACTTCAGGGTGGTCAGAGGAGCTGGTTCTGGACTAAACTCAAAAATTCATTCAAAAAATTGAAGTTAATGGGGAATTTAGGGAGGAGAGAAAAATCTAAGATGCATTCTGACAGTAAAATATCCAGATTTTATCACTCTGCCACAATTCCATTTCCAGCTCCATTTTTGGGGGATTACTGCTACTTCCTGAGCCATTCCATGATCACTTTGCCACAATTCCATTTCTATCTCCATTTTTTTGGGAGATTCTCCCCTAGCTGAGGGATTATTGCTCACTTCCCAAACCATTCCATTATTTCATCATTCTGCTACAATTCCATTTCTACCCCCAATTTTTGAGGGAATTATTGCTCACTTCCTAAACCATTCCATGATTTTATAACTGACACAATTCCATTTTTATCTCCATTTTTGGGGGATTATTGCTCACTTCCTAAACCATTCCATGATTTTAACCCTCTGCTACAATTCCACTTCTACCCCCATTTTTTTGGAGATTCCCTCCATTCCATGATTTTGTAACTCTGCTACAACTCCATTTCTATCCCCATTTTTTGAGGAGATTATTGCTCACTTCCTAAACCATTCCATGATTTTATAACTGACACAATTCCATTTCCAGCTCCATTTTTTGGGGGGATTATTCCTCACTTCCTAAACCATTCCATTATTTTATAACTGCTACAATTCAATTTCTATTTCCTTTTTTTTTTTTTTTTGGAGATTCCCTCCTCGTTGGGGGATTAATCCTCAATTCCTAAACCATTCCATGATTTTATAACTCTGCTAAAATTGCATTTCTATCTCCATTTTTTTTTGAGATCCCCCCAGGATGAGGGATTATTGCTCATTTCCTAAACCATTCCATTATTTTATAACTGCCACAATTCCACTTCTATCTCCATTTTTTTTTCTGAGATCTCCCCTAGTTGGGGGATTAATCCTCAATTCCTAAACCACTCCATGATTTTATAACTCTGACACAATTCCATTCTTATCTCCATTTTTGGGGGGGATTATTGCTCACTTTGTAAATCATTCCATGATTTTATAACTCTGCTAAAATTCCATTTCTATCTCCATGTTTTTTGGAGACTCCCTCCTAGTTGGGGGATTATTCCTCACTTCCTAAACCATCCCATGATTTTATCACTTTGCCACAATTCCATTTCTATCTCCATTGTTTTTTCTGAGATCTCCCCTAGTTGGGGGATTAATCCTCACTTCCTAAACCATTCCATGATTTTATAACTCTGACACAATTCCATTTTTATCTCCATTTTTGGGGGGGATTATTGCTCACTTCCTAAATAATTCCATGATTTCATCATTCTGCTACAATTCCATTTCTACCTCCAATTTTTGAGGGAATTATTGCTCACTTCATAAACCATTCCATAATTTTAACCCTCTGCTACAATTCCATTTTTATCTCCATTTTTGAGGGAATTATTGCTCACTTCCTAAACCACTCCATGATTCTTTCATTTTGCCACAATTCCATTTCTATCTCCATTTTTTTTGGAGATTCCCTCCTAGTTAGGTGATTATTGCTCACTTCCTAAACCATTCCATTTCTATCTGCATTTTTTGGAGATTCCCTCCATTCCATGATTTTATAACTCTGCTACAATTCCATTTCTACCCCCATTTTTTTTGGAGATTCCCTCCATTCCATGATTTTATAACTCTGCTACAATTCCATTTCTACCCCCATTTTTTTTTGGAGATTCCCTCCATTCCATGATTTTATAACTCTGCTACAATTCCATTTCTACCCCCATTTTTTTTTGGAGATTCCCTCCATTCCATGATTTTATAACTCTGCTACAATTCCATTTCTACCCCCATTTTTTTTTGGAGATTCCCTCCATTCCATGATTTTATAACTCTGCTACAATTCCATTTCTACCCCCATTTTTTTTGGAGATTCCCTCCATTCCACGATTTTATAACTCTGCTAAAATTCCATTTCTACCCCCATTTTTTTGGAGATTCCCTCCATTCCATGATTTTATAACTCTGCTACAATTCCATTTCTACCCCCATTTTTTTTGGGGATTCCCTCCATTCCACGATTTTATAACTCTGCTAAAATTCCATTTCTACCCCCCATTTTTTTTGGAGATTCCCTCCATTCCATGATTTTTATAACTCTGCTACAATTCCATTTCTACCCCCTTTTTTTTGGAGATTCCCTCCATTCCATGATTTTATAACTCTGCTACAATTCCATTTCTACCCCCATTTTTTTTGGAGATTCCCTCCATTCCATGATTTTATAACTCTGCTACAATTCCATTTCTATCCCCATTTTTTGGAGGATTATTCCTCACACCTTAACCCACCGTATCCCACAAAACCCTGATTTCCCAGATCCCAGATCGGCACCAGGCTCAATCTGAGCAGCTGAGCTGTGACAGGAATTTGTCCCTGATTTTTTTTTGGGGAATTCCTGCTCCCTGGGGGTTCTCACCACGGTGAGGTTCCTGATTTCCTCCATCACCCTTGGCCAGAAGGACTGGAGGCTCTGCTGGGCATCGCTGCTCCCGGCCGTGCCAAAAGCTCCGTCCGTGGACATCCTGGCAGCTGGAAAAGAGAAAAAAAACCAAAAAAAACAGAATTAAAGGCTTCAAATGGATGGGTTTAGGGTAAAGATTGAGAAGAAATTCTTTCCTGTAAATGGTTCCATGTGTCAGGAATTCAGGAAAGGGTTAATTCCTCAGGAAAAACATCAGAAAAAGAAATGTCAGCCCAGGTCTCACAACCTCCTGATTTTTTAAAAATTAAATTTATTTTTCCAGAGATAAAGTACAATAATCATTTGTTTCACACTAAATTTTGTGGCTTTCCAGCAGTTTTCAAATCCTTGTTCTCCTCAGGATCAACAGGAGGAATTAAGAGTCTGCACAACACAGGAAGATCTAAATTCCAAATCTTTTAACTGAAGCTGTTTTGCAAATGGGTGATTAGCCTGAGGTGTTACAAATCTGATTATTCCATTGGATACCCATGCACCCAGGGAGATTGGGATCTCTGCAAACTGCTCTGAGGTGAAGAAAAAGGGAAAAAATCAGCGGGATCAGCCTGTCCCTAATCCAGGAGGGGTTGGGACACTCAGCACTCCCTGCCCTCATCCCTGGGGACACTCCAGCTCTGCTTCAAACCACAATTTCCCTCTCAATAACCCCTGGATCAAACTTTGGGACAAGGAATTCTTCAAGTAACTCCAGTTCATGTTAACAGGAGCACAGCAGGAATTCCCAACAGCCTGCAAGGATTGGGAATTCTGGGAGTCACCACCATCCAACACCCAGAGCAGCTGCACAGTGTTCAGGAATCACAAGTCAGGGATGGAAAATAAATCTGGGAGGATTTTCCACATCCCTGGGGACATTCCAGCTCTGCTTCAGACACCAAATACCCCTCTCCATAAATCCCTGGATCAAATTTTGGGACAAGAAATTCTTCAAATAATTCCAATTCATATTAACATCAAGCTGGAGAAATCCCTGGAGCATCCCTGAGCTTCCTCTGTGACAGGAGCACAGCTCCATCCCAAAATCCAACAATTCCTTCCCAAAATCCCACAGCCCCTTCCCAAAATCCCACAAATCCTTCCCAAAATCCCACAGCCCAAAAATCCCACAGCCCCTTCCCAAAAATCCCACAAATCCTTCCCAAAAATCCCACATGTCCTTCCCAAAATCCCACATGTCCTTCCCAAAATCCCACAGCCCCTTCCCAAAAATCCCACAAATCCTTCCCAAAATCCCACAGCCCAAAATCCCACAGCTCCTTCCCAAAAATCCAACAATCCCTTCCCAAAATCCCACATGTCCTTCCCAAAATCCCACAAGTCCTTCCCAAAATCCCACAGCCCCTTCCTAAAAATCCCACAAGTCTATCCCAAAATCCCACAGCCCCTTCCCAAAAATCCCACAAGTCCTTCCCAAAAATCCCACAGCTCCATCCCAAAATCCCACAGCCCCTTCCCAAAATCCAACCATTCCTTCCCAAAATCCCACAGCCCCTTCCCAAAATCCCACAGCCCCTTCCCAAAAATCCCACAGCCCCTTCCCAAAATCCCACAGCCCCTTCCCAAAAATCCCATCCCAAAATCCCACAGCTCCATCCCAAAATCCCTTCCCAAAATCCCACAGCCCCCTTCCCAAAAATCCCACAATTCCTTCCCAAAATCCCTTCCCAAAAATCCCACAGCCCCTTCCCAAAAATCCCTTCCCAAAAATCCCACAATTCCTTCCCAAAATTCCTTCCCAAAAATCCCACAGCTCCACCCCAAAAATCCCTTCCCAAAATCCTACAACTCCTTCCCAAAATCCCACAGCTCCACCCCCGAAATCCCTTCCCAAAATCCCACAGCCCCTTCCCAAAATCCCTTCCCAAAATCCCACAAGTCCATCCCAAAATCCCATCTGCCACTGGAAATCCATTTTCTCCCCTTACCCCAAATCCCTCTCCCACTTCCTAATTTGTCACAATAAAAAAAAACAACCAGGAAAACTTTAATAATTAAAGCTAATTAATCACTGAAACCACAGCATCACCATCATTTAACTTATTAAAATTATTAATTATTTAATTACTAAATAAGTAAATAAATTAAATTAGTAATTATTAAAACATCAAAACTCCCAGCACTGCAGACAGACAACAAATTAAAAAACAATTAAAACCAATGGGGATAATTAAATTTAAATAAATATTAAAACCAATGGCAATAATTAAATTACAAAAAAAACTATTTAAACCAATGGGAATAATTAAATAAAAAATAAACTATTAAAACCAATGGCAATAATTAAATTTTAAAAACCTATTTAAACCAATGGCAATAATTAAATTTAAAAAAAAACTACTAAAACCAATGGCAATAATTAAATTTAAAAAAAAACTATTTAAACCAATGGCAATAATTAAATAAAAAATAAACTATTATATCCAATGGCAATAATTAAATTTAAAAAAAGAACTATTTAAACCAATGGGAATAATTCAATTTAAAAAAAAAAATCAAAATTAAAGACTTTTTACATCTAACACTGATTAATTTATCCAAAAAATTCTATAAAATGATGTTTTAAATTCAACAGAAAGTTGGGAAAGGGGATGGACAAAAACTCAGGGGAGGTTGAAATTCTGCTTAAAAAAAAAAAAAACCATAAATTCTCACATTTTGAACATTTTAACCCAAATTTTGAAGAGGTTGAGAGGTTATTTCAAGAATTAAAAGCTGCATTTAGTGACCCAGGGGTTTAGGTTATAAAAGTTTGGGGAGCAGGATCTGGATCCCAACTTTCAACTTTTTATTCCAGGGAAATTTGGGATAAATAAATGATTTTAGAGTGTTGCAACATTCTGTATATTTATATAAATTCACTTATTTCTGTATCTGTTGATAAATATCTATTTAATCCTATTATTCCATAGAATATTCAATATTCCTATTAGTGTCTTCAATCAAATTTTAGAAATTAAATCATCCTGTGGCATCACCCAATAGCTAGAATTAATTATTTTTCATAAAAGTTTTTCTCTCCTTAAATCCAGCCCAACAGGCAGCCAGGATGGTTTAATTTCTTTTTCATTCTCTTTTTTTATTATTTTATAATTGAAATAAAAATGCTTTGGTATTATAAAGATGTAAATCTTCCATTTTTGTGGTATAAAAATGGATAATTTCTGCTCTGCTTTGAGCAGGAAGTGACCAAAAACACAGAAAAAACAAAAAAATCCTTTCAGTTTTTGGGAATAATTCCCAAAAAATCTCCTTTTTAAATTCCTATTATGCTTTGGAGATGTCCTGAACTTTGCTCTTGCTGTTGTTTTTAATCCCCTGAATTAAAAGGTCAATTATTCTTGATCATAATTAAAGAGTTTAACTAATTCTAGAGCTTTAAAAAAATTAAATAACTTCTGATTTTAGGTACAAAACTCACCAAATTTAATTCATTTACACCCTGAAATGAAGAAACAACCTCATGAACCAACATAATTAAAATATAGATGTCACCCCCATTATATAAATCCAAGATATTAGCCTGATTAAATGAAATAAAATGAAATAAAATCCAAATTTCGTGGCTGAAAGGTGAACCAAAGCCCTGACACGTTCACTGAGGTGGCTCAAGGGATCTTTTCCAAGCTTGAATTTCCAGGTTAAAATTTTAGGAGAAACTAAAAAATAAAATTTACAGAAAAAAAGGCTCCTGGAAAAATCAAGGTAGGAAAATCAAACTGCTGGAAAATAAAAGTAAAAATAAAGCTGAAGGATCAAACTCATAGGGAATAAAGTTAAAATATTAAACCTATAGAGAATAAAACAATCAAACTCATAGAGAATGAAATTTAAAAATTAAACTTTTAGAGAATAAAGCTAAAATAATCTCACTCATAGGAATAAAATTTAAAATTAATAGGGAATAAAACTAAAAAAAACCCCAAACCTATGTAAAGAATAAAAGCAGAAAACCAAACTCTTAGATAATAAAGCTAAAAAAATCAAGCTCACATAGAGAATAAAACTAAAATATCAAACTTCTAGAGAATAAAACAACAAAAAAATCTGAATTTTTTGAGACAAAAATCAGATGTTTTGAGAAAAAATTAAGATCTTTGGAGCAGAGAGGACACTCAAACTTCACTCCTTAAAATGGGACCTTCCTGCTCTTCCAAAGCTGGAAAAAAATCAAAAGGAACTGGAATAATTTGTTAATAAATCGATTTTCACATTTCCCAGGCTCTTGACCTAGAAAGATCAAGCAGGACCTACTCTTGCAAAATTAAAATATTCCAAATATTGGGTGGAAGCAAGATTTCAGCAGGATTTTTATTCTCATTTCTGGGAGCTGCAGGTTGTCCTGGTGTGCTACCAACATTTAAAAGCTGCATGTATTTTAATTTAATTTTTTTTTTTAATTTTAAAGGAAAATATATTAAAATAGCTTTTTGCTTCAAGATGCTGACAATGACCTTCATGCTCACAGCCAGATCCTGCCTCACTGCTCCAGAAGTTCCTCCAAAAATTCCTGAATTATTAAAAGGTGGCTTTTGGGGACATTTCCCCCTCTCATTCCCTTCCTCCCACTGAAATTGTGACAACGCCAAGAAGTTGAACGAGGCTGAAATTTGAATTTAAACCCTTTAAAATCCACCTGGGCACGGAGGGAGCCCGGCCAGGAGGCGAAGCTCAGGTTCAAGGAGCCGCGTTCTACAACCCGCGCCAGAAGTTGGATCGGCTCATTATCCTCAATTCTCCAAACCGCCGTTTTAAGGTCAACAATCAGCAATTAGAGGAGTGAAAAAACCAGGATTTTGTCAGCGGAGAGGGAAGAGCATCTCGGAGGAGCTGAATGTCCGCGCCGCGCTCGCCAAAACCCAACTCCCGTTCTAATCTCCAACCACCCCCCGTGTCCTTGATGCCCTCAGCCACAGCCAGCAGCTCCATTTTTTTTTTCCTCCCTCTTTTTCTTTTTTTTTTTTTTTTTTTTGGTCCAAAGTGCCGCAAACAAACTTTGTCCTTCAGAGCGGCGGCGGGGAGCGCTGGGATTTCAAGGTCACCGGTGCAGGCCCGGCTGCGGGTCGGGGCTGCGGGGGGCTCGGGGGGCGCGGGCACGGCTCCAGCGCGCTCCCCGTCACCTCCAGCGCCGGCTCCCCTCAGAGAGCGGCAACAAAGGGCCGCGGCACACGCGGGGGGTTTGGGGGTGTCGCGGCTCTGCTGTTGCCCCCCCGATCTGTGAGGCCATCGCGGCCAGGCCAAGGGCACCGGGGAGCCCCCGCTGTTGCGGGGGGACCCTCGTGGCTGCCCCCCCGCATCGCTGCCCTCACGGTGTTGGCGGAGCTGCGGGTGGCTCGCTGAGTGAGGAGCAGCGCGGGTTCAGCCCTAAATCCCGCAGCCCGCCGCGCCTCCCCGCTCCCTCAGCGGGACACACAGCATCCCCCGCCGCCGCGGCCTGTCCCCGGCGCCCGGGCCGCCCTCCCCCGCCAACAGCGCGGCGGCAGCGCGTGGGACTCACCGCCGGCCGTGCCTTCCCCGCCATGGCTTTGTCTTTGAGTGACCCCGCAACGGCGGCGGGGCCCCCCACGGACCGGGCCGTGCCCGCGGCCCCTTTAACGGCGGCGGCCCCGCGCGCCCCGCTGCGCGCGCCCGGCCCGCCCCGCGCCCGCGCCCATTGGCCGCGCGCCGCGCGGACGCGCTCTCCCATTGGCTGCGCGCCCCGCGGCCCCGCGCTGCCATTGGCCGGCGCCGCGGCGCAGCCTCGCCGGCCGCTTCCTGCTTTAAAGTTACCTTGAGCGGCGGCCGCAGGGGTCAGGCAAGCCCCGCCCCCCGGCCCCGCCCCGATTGGCCGCTTCGCCTCCTATTCAAACGCCTGAGGAGGCTGGCGGAGGCGGCCGCTGATTGGCCCGCGCGGCTGTCAATCACGGCGGTTCCCGCCACACCTTCCCGGCGCGGCGCGGGGCCGCACGTGCGCGAGGCGCGGCGGGAGCGCGCGCGGTCGGATCCCGGAATTGCAGAAATTTTGGGACTTCTGGAGATCACCAGCCCAGGTGGCACAGGGACAGCTCCAGAGGTGTCCCCAGAGGGAGCCTCCAGCTGTTCCAGGGCTGTGCCACCCCCATGGAATGAAGCTCTGCCTCAGGGTGAGCTGAACTCGTGTTTTGATTCCTGCACAGAGCCTGCCACCATCTCTGACACACCTTGGGGACATTTTATGCATTGATGGGATTCTTTCCCCGCCTTTCCTTCTCCCAGTTTTTCCTCATAAGGATTCCTGAGAGCTCCAGCTCGGACAAATCTGGTGTTTCTCAGAAATAATTCGTTCCAGCAGCACCACAGGCAACCCAGCTCCTTCTCATCAGGGAGATGCTCCAGACCCCAAATCCTCTCTCTGGACCCTCTCCAGCAGCTCCTTGCCCTGTCCCGAGTATCCCAGAATTGCAATTCCTCGTGGCTCCAGTGCCAGGTTGGTGTTTCCCAGTGGGAACGGGGA
This sequence comes from Luscinia megarhynchos, assembly GCA_034336665.1. NCBI lineage: Eukaryota > Metazoa > Chordata > Aves > Passeriformes > Muscicapidae > Luscinia > Luscinia megarhynchos. The sequence continues at coordinate 4,985,890 of CM067585.1, read as the reverse complement.
CATTCCCTCCCTGCCAGTATCCCTGGGAGCCACCGGGAACAGGGATCGGGATCTCACTGCCCCACAAACATTCCATGGGATGAGGGAAAAAAACAAAAGAAAATAAATAAAAGACAAATAGAGGTGAGTTTTCCAACTCCCTGGCACAGTCCCCAAGCCCTGGGGATGAATCCCAGCAAAATTCCCAGCAATTCACTTCCAACACCAATAATTTCCCTTCGGTTTTCATCACACACAGCCTCACTTTGCCCCCTCCAGCAGCACTTGGATGGGATGGGAATTCGGGAATGTTGTGGGTAAAGAATGGGAACGGTCCACAATAAAGAAGCTGTGGAAACCAGGTGATGTTTTAACCTCTGGATGCACAAATCCCACTTTTATCAACAGCACCCCAATGGATTTTGAGCTGTAATTCCAAGGTATAATTTCCTGCTGACGGGATTATCCAGAGGCAATAAATATTGGGAAGCACAGCCAAGCCTTGACCAGCCCTGCAGATTAAATCACTTTGAATCTGATAACCAGGAGAGATTAATTTAAAAATAGATCTTCCTGATGATTTGGGGGAATAGAATTGGTTAAAACACAGCCTTAAAAAAATAAATACACTCTGTTCTCTTCCCGTGGCATTCAGATAAAAAACAGGGCCTGGAAGCTGTGGAATTCTGACTATTGGAATTATGTGAGGTACTTTGGGTGGTAAGAAAAACAAAGCCTGCACCTTTCCTGCAGCACAGAGGAATGCCTGGCTGGAATTCTGGAATTCCAAGGGGTTCTGACAGGCCAAACACATTCCCTCGTGCCTTGGCACATCCCAAGGGACCTAAAGCTGCTCTGCTGTGCTTGGGAATGACCCACAGGACAGCTGATGCTCACAGAGTGGTTAATAATTCCTCCTGACAATAAAAACTGGGAAATTTGGGGAAGTTCTACAGTAAAAGGTTTATTTGTGGGGTGATAAAAACCCCAAATTAATTTTGGGATGACCTGCATTTTTATTTGTGGAAAAACCTCACTGAATTAATTTGGGAAGCCCTAAAGGGTTTATTCCAAGCATTGCAGCTGTTCTTGCTCTGGGATAGAATTCCCAGAGAAGATGTGGCTGCCCCTGGATCCCTGGAAGTGCCCTGGGACAGTGGGAGCTGTCCCTGCCCATGGAATTGGGTGGGACTGGATGGGATTAACCATTCCATGGACTCCAGAGTTCCTGGGAAAACACTGGGAGAAAGGAATGTTCCAAACCCTGTAGCTGTCACCTGCCTCTCTGAGGCACTTCCAGGAATTTCCACTGCCCTGATTCCCGTGGAAATGTGCTTGGACAAACAGGATTTATCTTGCTCAAGCACAAACTAACGAGGCCAGGCAGGAGAAGGTCACCAGAGTTGGGGTCACATCTATTCCTGCCTGGAATGAGCACTCAGGCATTCTGCTGAATCCCAGAATCGTGGAATATCCTGAGCTGGAAGGATCCTCAAGGATCATCCAGTCCAACCCTGGGAGTGGTGTCTAAATATTCCTGGAGCTCTGGCAGCCTCAGGAATGTTCCCATTCCCAGGTCAGTGCCCCCCAGGAACCCCAGAACCTTTCCCTAAATCCCCCCTGGAACAGCTCCAGCCCTTCCCTGGGATCCTGCCCCTGTTATGCCAGAGGCAGGTGTGATGTTGTCACCATGAGCCCAGGTGAGCTGGGCCTGCCACAGAGCACCAGGACAAACAGCCCAGTCCAAAACCAGAACCTCACTTAAGGAAAAACCTAAAGAAAGGCCCTGGATGTTGCCAAAGATTTGGTGGTTTGGTTTGTAGGGCTGGAGGAAAAGGTAATGAGCTCATGGGCTTTGAGCTGTCCACGCTCAGACAGCAATGGAGACAGGGAAGATTGATTCCCAAATCCCAGGGCCACACCCACACTGCTGTCAGTGCCCTGGGATTTACCAGTTACCTGGGGGCATTTATTTTATTCCCTCAACTCGGGGAAAAAGCAGGATTCAGGTGTTCTCACAGCTCTTGCTGCTTTTGGAGCACAGACTAAACAACACCCAATACAGTACCAGAAACTCTAGGCTGCCTTGTCAAGAGTACTGCCCCTCTTCTTGCCAAATGCAGAGTCTAAAGAAGCTTCCAAAAGCTTGGATGGCAAAAATCCCAAAGATTGGTAAAACAGAACCACGGAATGACAAAATGTTAAGGGTTGGAAGGGATTTTAAACATCACTGAGTGCCACTCCCTGCCATGGCAGGGACACCTTCCACTGTCCCAGGTTGCTCCAAGCTGGCCTTGGACACTTCCAGGGATCCAGGGGCAGCCACAGCTTCTCTGGGAAATCCACTCCAGCCCCTCACCACTCTCAAAACCAAGAATTTCTTCCTAAAATCAAATCTTAACCCAAACATCCGAGCTCCTTTCTCAGGATCACAACCTGCCCTGGAATCACACAACCACAAACAGTTACAGTGAAAGAAACCTTAAAGCTCATCCCACTCCACCCCTGCTATGGGCAGGGACACTTTCCACTAAAGCACGGTGCTCAAGGCTTTATCCACCCTGGCTTTGGATCCTTCCAGGGATGAGGCACCACAGCACATCCCACCCGGGAAAGTCGGGGCTCTGTGGTGCCCACCGGCCGTGAGGCAGCGCATTCCCCGAGTCCCGGCTCTCAGAACGGGGATCCCGGGCCCTGCCAGTCCCAATTCCCGGCTCTCAGAACGGGGATCCCGGGCCCTGCCAGTCCCAATTCCCGGCTCTCAGAACGCCGATCCCGGGCTCTGTCAGTCCCAATTCCCGGCTCTCAGAACGCCGATCCCGGGCTCCGCCAGCCCCGAGTCCCGGCTCTCAGAACGGGGATCCCGGGCTCTGTCAGTCCCGGCTCTCAGAACGGGGATCCCGGGCCCTGCCAGTCCCAATTCCCGGCTCTCAGAACGGGGATCCCGGGCTCTGTCAGTCCCGGCTCTCAGAACGGGGGATCCCGGCTCCGCCAGCCCCGAAGTCCCGGCTCTCAGAACGGGGATCCCGGGTTCCACCAGCCCCGAAAGTCCCGCTCTCAGAACGGGGATCCCGGGCTCTGTCAGTCCCGGCTCTCAGAATCGGGGGATCCCGGGCCCTGCCAGTCCCACTCCCCGGCTCTCAGAACGCCGAATCCCGGGCTCCGCCAGCCCCCGAAGTCCCCGGGCCACAGGCCGGGGTTCACGGACTCCACCAGCCCCGAATCTCGGCTCTCAGAACGGGGGTCTCTGGTCCGGACAGCCCCAAGTCCCGGCTCTCAGGCCAGGGATACTGGGCTCCACCAGCCCCGAGTCGCGGCTCTCAGGCCGGGGGTTCCGAGCTCCGCCAGTTCCAAATCCCGGCTCTCAGGCCGGGGGTCCCGAGCTCCGCCAGTTCCAAATCCCGGCTCTCAGGCCGGGGGTCACGGGCTCCGCCAGCCCCCAGTCCCGGCTCTCAGAACGGGGATCCCGGGTTCCACCAGCCCCCAGTCCCGGCTCTCAGGCCGGGGATCCCGGGTTCCGCCAGCCCCAAATCCCGGCTCTCAGGCCGGGGATCCCGGGTTCCGCCAGCCCCAAATCCCGGCTCTCAGGCCGGGGATCCCGGGTTCCGCCAGCCCCCAGTCCCGGCTCTCAGGCCGGGGGTCACGGGCGCTGCCAGCCCCCAGTCCCGGCTCTCAGGCCGGGGGTCACGGGCGCTGCCAGCCCCCAGTCCCGGCTCTCAGGCCGGGGGTCACGGGCGCTGCCAGCCCCCAGTCCCGGCTCTCAGAACGGGGGTCACGGGCTCTGCCAGCCCCGAGTCCCCACTCTCAGGCCGGGGATCCCGGGTTCCACCAGCCCCAAGTCCCGGCTCTCAGAACGGGGATCCCGGGCTCCACCAGACCCGAGTCCCGGCTCTCAGAACGGGGATCCCGGGTTCCACCAGCCCCAAGTCCCGGCTCTCAGGCCGGGGGTCACGGGCGCTGCCAGCCTCGAGTCCCGGCTCTCAGAACGGGGATCCTGGGTTCCACCAGACCCGAGTCCCGGCTCTCAGAACGGGGATCCCGGGTTCCACCAGCCCCAAATCCCGGCTCTCAGAACGGGGATCCCGGGTTCCACCAGCCCCAAATCCCGGCTCTCAGAACGGGGATCCCTGGGTTCCACCAGACCCGAGTCCCGGCTCTCAGGCCGGGGGTCACGGGCGCTGCCAGCCCCCAGTCCCGGCTCTCAGAACGGGGAACCCGGGTTCCACCAGCCCCCAGTCCCGGCTCTCAGAACGGGGATCCCGGGTTCTGCCAGCCCCGAGTCCTGGCTCTCAGAACGGGGATCCCGGGTTCCGCCAGCCCCGAACCCGCCCGGTCCTGCTCGGCCCCCCCACCCCGCGCCCGCGCGGGACAACGGTCCGCTCGCTGTCCTCTCCCCGGTCCGTCCCCGCCAGCCAATCAGCGCCCGCCGCCCCGCGCCCGCCTCCCCGCGCGGGCCAATCAGCGCGCGCGCCGCGCCCCAGCCAATCGCAGCGCAGCCGTTGGTGATGGGGGGCCTGTAACGACCCTCGGGCCGCCCCCCGCCCCGCGCCCCTCACGGGCCGCCGCCGCCACTGCCTCCCCCGCCGCGCTCCCCGCGCACTCACTGGGGCGGCCGGCGCCGCGACCTCCGCCTGCTGTGCCTGCTGCCCGCGCTGCCTCCGGTGCGGCCGGCGGGAGGCGGGGAGGGGGGAAAGGGGGCGGCTGGAGCGGGAGCGAGCGCTGAGCGGCCGAGAAACAAGATGGCGGCGGGGCCGTGAGGCGGCGGGGCGGGAGGCTCCGCCCTTTTGTGTCCCCCTTCCCCTCTCCGGGCTGGCTGCGGCGGCGCGTGAGCTGGCGGGGGATCTCGCGAGATTTGCGGGGGCGGGAGGAGCGTGAGGGACCGGGACAAACCGGGATAAATCGGGATAAATTGTGAGGAATCGCGACAAATCGGGATAAATTGTGAGGAATCGCGACAAATCGGGATAAACTGTGAGGAATCTGTGTGCCGACCGTGCCTTGAGGGGCAGCCAAACTCTGTCTCTGACACAGACCTGCCCTAAACCCTCACATGTGCCTCGTGTGAGGAGCCTTCCAATGTTTTTCCTGCTTTATATTAAAAATAATAATAAAAAAATAGGAATGCTGCGATGTTTTCCAAGCGTGTTTGCTTCTCTGTCAAGTGTCCTCGTAATAATTGGGTGGTAAATAAATCTCATAAGAGATGTTGGATAAAAGTGCTTAGGGTATGAGTTGCAATGAAGTTTTCTCCACACCAGGGTTTGGCATTTTCTGGGATTTTTTTTAATAGGAGTTAATTTAAAATGAAATTTAAATACATCCAGTGTTCCTCAGTTGACTCACTCCCAGAGTCCCATTATGTAGCTCAACTATATCTGCTCACAAAAGAAGAAAAAGAACTATTTTACATATCTGGGAGACCACAGAGTTCTGATTGTTCCCACTGTGGGAGAAAAATTATTCCTGAAATCGACTTAAACAGATAAAAGAATTAAAGATCCATTTTATCTCTGGGTGAAGACTCGAGGCAGTTGATAATCAGAAATTAAAAAAACCCAAAAACAGCTCCAAAGGGAGCCTTGAGATCCCCTCAAATCCATCACTTCTGGAACAACATCCAGTGGGAATAACGAGGAAAATTAGCGAGGGGATTTGCATTTTCATGGGAGGTGGATTTTAATTCCTTTTAAGTTTTTCCTTGAAGCCACAGAGGGCTGGAGCTGCTGCCTCATTCCCCTCGTGTGGGAATTCCCTCCTTTCCTGCAGAGATCCCATCCCAAAAATCCTCCAGGATCCCTTTCCCCCCGTGACAGTCTCATCCTCAAAATTCCATGGAGGAACCCAAGGAATTTATTCCCACCCCTGGAAGGATGTGTGTTGTTATCTATGGTGGGAGTCTCAGGAATTTTTGGAATTCTGCTTTTATGGATTAATTAATAGAGCAGTAAAATAGTATTCTATTAAAATTTTTGGGTTTTTTTTTCACAGTAACTCCATTCCACCAGGACACCGCTGGCAGTGCAATCCCAGGGATCATCCAGGGACATTCCAGTGAATCCTGAGCTGCTCCCTCAGCACAGCAAGATTTTCTCCTGCCATCCTGGAGCTGCTTCAAGCCAAAATCCCTGCCCAGCTCTCCCAGTTCCCAGCTTTCCTGGCTCCAGGACACACTGAGGGGGTGACTCATGCTGCCTCAAGAATTTTTTTCCCTGTTAAAAAAATTCCCTTTTCCTTAGGAGTGGCTCCATTTTTTTTTTTTTTGCCTCCTCATTGTCCTTCTGGTGGCCCAATTTGCAGCCTGGCCAAGTTTCTTTTTTTAATATCGCTTTTTAATATCATTGTTCAGGTTATAAAAAGAAATCCCCTGAAATATTGTTTGGGATGAGAAAGGAAAGTGGATCTGCACTTCCAGTCACCCTTCCCAAAAATTGCTGGCTGGGTCTGCCCTGTTAGAGGGACAAAATCCCATTCCCTGCAAGCACAGGGATTTGGGATTTGTGGTTTTTTGTGGAAGAAATGGAGGAAATGGGACAAATTTCTGTGTCCTCCATGGGTTGGGAGCTCAGCTGCCCCAGAGGCTCCGTGCTGGCTCTGGAGTGGGAAATGTGTTACAGCAAAATTCCTGCAGTTTTACTGCAAGTCTTGAGACTGAGGGCACTTGCAAGGCAGCCAAGAGAAATAAAAGTCGGGATCACAGAGTGGTTTGGCTTGGAAGGACATTCAGGATCCTCCAATTCCACCTCCTGCCATGGGCAGGGACACTTCCCGCTGCCCCAGGGTGCTCCAGCCTGGAACTGAGCACTTCCCTGGGAATCCATCCCTGGGAATCTATTCCTGGGAATCCATCCCTGGGAATCCATCCCTGGGAATCTATTCCTGGGAATCCATTCCTGGAAATTCATCCCTGGGAATTCATCCCTGGGAATTCATCCCTGGGAATCATCTCTGAAAATCCATCCCTGGGAATTCATCCCTGGGAATCCATTCCTGGGAATCCATCCCTGGGAAATCCATCCCTGGCAATCCATCCCTGGCAATCCATCCCTGGGAATCTATTCCAGGGAATCCATCCCGGGGAAATCCATCCTTGGGAATTTATCCCTGGGAATCCATCCCTGGGAAATCCATCTCTGAAAATCCATCCCTGGGAATCCGTCCCTGGGAATCTATTCCAGGAAATTCATCCCTGGGAATTCATCCCTGGGAATCCATCCCTGGGAAATCCATCCTTGGGAATCCATCCCTGAGAATCTATTCCTGGAAATTCATCCCTGGGAATCCATCCCTGGGAAATCCATTCCTGGGAATCAATTCCTGGAAAAATTCATCCCTGGGAATCCATTCCTGGGAAATCCATTCCTGGGAATCAATTCCTGGAAAAATTCATCCCTGGGAATCCATTCCTGGGAATCCTTCCCTGGGAATCCATCCCTGGAAATCCATCCCTGGGAATCCATCCCTGGGAATCCATCCCTGGGAATCCATCCCTGGGAATCCATTCCTGGGAAATCCATCCCTGGGAAATCCATTCCTGGGAATCAATCCCTGGAAAAATCCATTCCTGGGAATCAATCCCTGGAAAAATCCATCCCTGGGAATCCAAACTTGGAAATTCATCTCTGGAAATTCATCCCTGGGAAATCCATCCCTGGGAAATCCATCCCTGGAAATTAATCTCTGGCAATCCATCCCTGGGAATTTATCCCTGGAAATTCATCTCCGGAAATTCATCCCTGGGAATCCATTCCTGGCAATTCATCTCTGGAAATTCATCTCTGGGAATCCATCCCTGGGAAATCCATTCCTGGGAAATCCATCCCTGGGAATCCATCCCTGGGAATTTATCCCTGGGAATTTATCCCTGGGAATCAATCCCTGGGAATTCATGTCTGAAAATCCATCCCTGGGAAATCCATCCTTGGGAATCCATCCCTGGGAAATTCATCCCTGGGAATCCATCCCTGGGAATCAGTCCCTGGGAATCCATCCCTGGGAAATCCATTCCCCACCCTCACAGCTGCTCCACTTTGGGATTGTTTTTTTTTTTTAAATTCCCGAATTTCTCAGCTGTTTCCTTCTGTTTCAGCACCGATGATCCATCCCCACAGTTCCCTGGGAAAACCTCATTTATTAATTAATTACAGCGCTGCTGCTGCCAGGCCCAGCTGTCCCAGCACCCAGCTCGGATCCAGCCCCTCTCCGGGGATTTCTGGACAATCCCCTCTTGCTCCTCCTCCTCCTTTTGTGCGGCTCCGTTTCCTCCCCACCTGCTCCCTTTTCCAGCAGCAATGGATCCATTGTCTGGAGCTGCTCGGCTTTTCCCACAGGGATTGCAGCTCCACAGAGCTCCCTGTCAGCCTGCCCGGAGCGTGGAGGAGCCAAGGAAAACAAGAAACAAGATTAAAAAAAATTAAGAAAAAAAGGAAAGGAGAAAGTGCTTTTACAGGAATTTAATGTTGCTTTGGACTCACCCAGCACCTTCCACCTGCTCATCCCATCCCTCCCACGCTTCCCACTGCACCCAAACCTGGATTTGGGAGCCTTGGATTTGTTTGGCACCAAGAAAAAGCAGCTGAGAGCAGCAGGGGACAAGGCTCAGCCCCCACCATCCCCCGGGATTCCAGCAGGGACTCTGGATTCATCCCAAACGAGCTGTTGCTTTGGGGCACCATCCACAGGCACAGGAAAACCTGGATATAAATTCTTTCTGGACATGGACACGCTTGCTTTATGGATCTGCAGGAAAAGGGACCATTTAGGGGCAGATTTTGGGGGCCTGATCTTTGTGCCACATTCCCAGCTGGAAGTGCCTGTCCAGCTGGGATGATCCATATGATATTTAAGAATATTTAAGGATACTTAAGCATATTTAAGAATATATCTATACCTGGACATTGATTTTTTTAAACCTTCTCCTTTGAAGTTAAACCCCTGGGGAGATAATTTGACTGCTGGGTGTTGCCAAAGGATTCCTCAGGAGCCCAAAATTCCTGAGGGATGATCCAGGGTCAACTTCAGGCTTTTGGGTCCCCTTTTGTGCTCAGGTTTGAACCTGTGTCCCAGGAAATTTTGCCTTTTCTGATTCAGATGGGAATTCCCAAAGGAATCCTGCTCTCCCTCATTGTCCCAGCCCTCATTTCCTTAGGAAGAGCTGACAGAAATCAGGAAAATCCCCCAAAACTTTAGGATCAGCCTGGTGCTGGCTGAGAGGCCTCATCCCCAATATTCCCTCTTTGCTGGCAGTGGGGAGAGGATTTCCCAGGAAAGCACCAGTTCAGCCCCCTGGCTGTCCCAGTACCCAACTGGTGAGCACTGGTGACCTGATTGCTCCTGCCAGGAGATTTTCCAGCGTCTCCACACGGCTCCTGCTCCTGCCAGAAGTGGGACACTCCTGCCCCAGCTCCAGCAGCTCTTCCAGAGGGGCCAGGGCAGGGCTGGCACCTCCCCAGGGCAGGGTTATTCCAGGGAACCCCCACTGGGAATTCCAGCCCTTTCCTTAACCCTTCCCCAGGTGCAGCTTCCCCTTCCCTGAATGCAGCTCCAGGACTTCCAGAGCAGCCTCAGAGCCTCCAGGACAGCCCCAGGAGCACCTTGGGAAGCTCAGGATACCCCAGAGCAGCTCCAGGACCATTCTGGGAAGCCTCAGTCTCTAGAAAGCTCCAGGAACCTCCTGGGAAGCCCCAAAATTTTCTGGGGAGCCCCAGGATGCCCCAGGACAGCTCCAGAATTCCTTGGGCAGCCTCAGGACAACTCTAGGATCCTTCTGGGAAGGCTGAGTCCTCTCTGGAAAGCTCCAGGACGCTCCAGGGAATCCCCAGCACCCTCCTGGGAAGCCCCAGGATGCCCCAGAGCAGCTCCAGGACACTTCTGGGAAGCCCCAGAATCCCTTGGGCAGCCCCAGGACAGCTCCAGGATGCTCCAGAACAGATCCAGGATCCTCCTGGGAAGCCTCAGTCCTCTGGAAAGCTCCAGGACACTCCTGGGAATCCCCAGCACCCTCCTGGGAAGCCCCAGGATGCCCCAGAGCAGCTCCAGGACCCTCCTGGGAAATCCCAACACCTTCCTGGGGCAGCTCCAGGATCCTCCTGGGAAACCTCAGTCCCATGAAAAGCTCCAGGACCTCCCTGGGAAGCCCCAGGACAGCTCCAAGACTTCCCAGAGAAACCCCAGGATCCTCCTGGGGAGCCTCAGTCCTCTGGAAAGCTCCAGGAAACTCTTGACAATCCCCAGCACCCTCCTGGAAAGCCCCAGGACATCCCAGGACAGCTCCAGGAGGTCAGTGGGAAGTTCCAGGATGCCCCAGAGCAGCTCCAGGACCCTTCTGGGAAATCCTAACACCTTCCTGGGGCAGCTCCAGGATCCTCCTGGGAAGCCTCAGTCCTCTGGAAATCCTTGGAATCCCCAGCACCCTCCTGGGAAGCCCCAGGATGCCCCAGAACAGCTCCAGGACTCTTCTGGGAAATTCTAACGCCTTCCTGGGGCAGCTCCAGGATCCTCCTGGGAAACCTCAGTCCCATGAAAGGCTCCAGCACCTCCCTGGAAATCCTCAGCACCCTCCTGGGAAGCCCCAGGATGCCCCAGAGCAGCTCCAGGACCTCCCTGGGAAGCCCCAGAATCTCCTGGGAAGCCCCAGGGCAGCTCCAGGACCCCTCAGGCAGAGCCCAAACCCCCCAAGAGCCCCAGAACCCTGACATTCCCACCCTTTCCCTGTGCTCCATCCCCATTCCCCCTGCCCAGCGGCAGCAGGATCCCTCCACGGGCAGTTTTTGAGGCATCAGTGGCTCTCAGGAAACTGAAGTGCACTTTGATTAGGTGCTAAAAGCAACAGTCCATACTCTAAACACAGTCCAGGTGGGCAAACAGAGCCTAAAGAAATGCACATTCCCTCCTTCAGGAGGGCTTTCCCCTCTTTCAGGTGTTTGTAAGGAAAGTTGTTCTAGTGGGACGCAGCCCCGGCTGGCCTGCAGGACAGGGTGTAATTTCATCTGAGGTTACACAGAGAGAAATGCCCCCGGATGGGGAGGGAGGAGATGGGGTGGAAGGAGTGGAGGAGATGACAGGTTCTGACCTGTGCAAACCAGAGCAGAAATCAATCCCTTCATCACCCTGCAGCCCAAATCACCTAAACCAGCTAAAAATCCAGAGGCCCAGCCCTGAAACATCCACTAGAAGAGTTTTTCTTACCTAGAGTTCATCAATTCCCCACCTCTAAAGTGGGAGTCTCCCAAACCAGTTTAAGCTCTCAGCACCGCAGCTGCCGGGGGTCACCCTGACAGGGAAGCTCTGCCGGGCTCCCCCACATCCAGGCAGGACGGATCATCCAGCACGGCCCCGGGAATCCTCTTAGGGCACTTGGAGCCCGGGATAATCGCGTTAAGCTCGCGCCTCGCCGTGCCGGGCACACGCCCCGGGGAAAGGAGAAGGTGCTGAGAGCCGGCAAAGCCGAGCTCCTTAAGGAATTAACGGGTATCAGAGACGGGAGAGCTCTGATGGGATCTCAGAGCCTTGGGGAAGAAATTGGTGCCACCCCAGCTGGGAGTCTGCAGCATCAAAGCTTTCCCAGCTGAGGTTGGTGATCCCAGCAAAAACTTGCAGTGGGACTGAGAACTCCATTGCTGTGAGACTTCCTATCATCCAAAAGCAGCTGGGGAAAAAATTCCTTTGGAGAATCTTTTTGGGATGTCGTTTTCATTATCTCTTCCCCCACCAACATGTTCTCAGAACAAGCAATTCCTCACAAAGCTGGAAATTTCATGGAATAGCCTTCCTGCTGGGAGAATTCCGGCTGGTTTTCCAAACTCTTCCCTCACCAAGGCCCCCTCTGTTCAACCTCCCTCCTCCCTGAGTTTGTTTTATGTGCTTTGAATCCCATTAGGAAACCATCTCCCTCCTTCAGCTGGTTTATCCAAGTTTCCATATTTAGTTCTTTCAGCTATTCCTGCTCCTGAAGCAGCTTTCCTGCTGCATCCCAGTTTTTCCCCTCCAGCAGCTGCCACGGGGAATCATCCCACATCCTCCTGCACGGATGGATGCCTGCACTCCTGACCCATCCCAATCCCAAATCGTTTCCCTAATCCCGGGATTGGGATTGGGGCGGATCCGAGGTGCTGTCCGTGGGATGGGGAGCTGGGAATTGCGGGATTTTAGGAGGACAGAGTTAAAGGCAGGAAGCGAGGGTTTCCTCCTGGCACGTGGCTCCATGTCAGCCGGCAGAGGCATCGCAGGGAAAGCGCCGGGAGGAATTCACCGGGAGCAGGGAGACGCCGCTCGCAGGGAAATCGGTGTTTGGATCCCGGCAGCCAAGGTGAGTCCAAGGGCAGCAGCTGGAACCGCTGCCTGTCCGCCCCAAACCTCCTCCCTGTGCGGGATCCAGAGCACCGAGGTGTCCCCGAGGTGTCCCCGAGGTGTCCCCGAGGTGTCCCTGTCCCCCCGGGGGCTCCAGCGGGGTCGGAGCTGCGGGGTTTGTGCATTCCCAAAGCCCAGGCTGAGCGGGATCAGCCCGGAGCCTGCCGGGGTTCCAGGGGCTGGCTGGGGACTCTTGGGGTGCAGGTGACAGCAGGGGGGTGGCAGCTGTGACAGAAGGGGCAGGTGGCAGCTCCAGAGTCCAGCTGGTGGCTGGAAGGTCCAGCCAGAGGGTCGCGAGCTGCAGCCGGGGGTGAGGGGTCTGGCTGGGGGCTTTGGGGTTCGTTTGGTGGGTGTAGGGTCCAGTTCTGGCGTGTAGGGTCCAACCAGGGGCTCTTGGGGTCTCGTTGGTGGGTGTAGGGTCTGGCTGGGGGCTCTTGGGGTCCAATTGATGGCTGTAGGGTTCAACCTGAGGCTTTTGGGGTCCAGCTGATGGGTGTAGGGTCCGACTGGAGGCTCTTGGGGTTCGGTTAATGGGTGCAGGGTCCAGTTGATGGATATAGAGTGCAGCTTGGGGTTCAATTGATGGTGTAGGGTCTGATTGAAGGGTGCAGCCTCCATCTCGTACCTCTTGGGGTTCAATTGCTGGGTGTAGGATCCATCTGGTATATTTTGGGGTTCCATTTCTGGGTGTAGACTCCAGCTGGTGCCTCTTGGGGTTCAATTTCTGGGTGTGGGATCCATCTGGTGCCTCTTGGGGTTCAATTGCTGGGTGTGGGATCCATCTGGTGCCTCTTGGGGTTCAATTGCTGGGTGTAGGATCCATCTGGTGCCTCTTGGGGTTCAATTGCTGGGTGTAGACTCCAGCTGGTGCCTCCTTAACTCTGGTTAGTGGGTCCAGACTCCAGCTGAAGGCTGTAGGGTCCAGCTGGAGGTTTTTGGGCTCCAGCTGCGAGTGTAGGATCCACTTGAAGGCTGTAGGGTCCAGCTGGGAGCTCCTGGGGACCTGCTGCTGCTTCCATCATCCTTTAGGATCCACCTGACGGCTGCACGGTCCTGCTGCCGCCTTTTGGGGTCTGGCTGCCACCTCCCCTCGCGGAGCTCCCGGGCCGATCCCTCGGGGGGTGCTGATCCCTCGGGGGGTCCCGGTTTCTGTGCCGATCCCTCGGGGGGTGCTGATCCCTCGGGGGGTCCCGGTTCCTCGGGGGAGTGCCGGTCAATCGGGGTGCCGCTCCCCTCGGGGGTCCCGGTTCCTCGGGGGGTGCCGATGCTTTGGGGGTGCCGCTCCTTCAGGGGGTGCCGATCCCCGTGCTGATCCCTCGCGGGTGCCGACCCCTCGGGGGTCCCGGTCCCTCAGGGGGTGCCGGTCAATCGTGGGGTCCCGATCCCGGTGCCGGTCCCTAGGGGTGCCGTTCCCTCGGGGGTGCCGCTCCCTTAAGGTGTCCTCGGGGGCTCCCGGTCCCTCAGGGGGTCCCGATCCCTGTGCCGGTCCCTAGGGGTGCCGCTCCCTCGGAGGTGCCGCTCCTTCAGGGGGTGCCGATCCCCGTGCTGATCCCTCGGGGGGTGCCGACCCCTCGGGGGTCCCGGTCCCTAGGGGTGCCGCTCCCTCGGGGGTGCCGGTCCTTCAGGGGGTGCCGCTCCCTCGGGGATGCCTCTCCCTTAAGGTGTCCCTCGGGGGGTCCCGGTCCCTCGGTGTTGCCGCTCCGTCCCCGCTCCTCCCGGACCGTCGGGGCCGGGCGCGGGGCTCCCCCGCCCGCCGCTCCCAGCAGCCCGCCGGGGCCGGGGGAGGAGCGGGCACGGGCGGCGGCGGCGGCAGCGGTGAGTGCCCGCGGGGTGCGGCGCTCCGAGCGCCCGGGACAGCGGCGACAGCCCCCGGCTCCGCGGCTACCGGGCCGAGCGGGGGCCGCACCTGCCTTGGAGCATCCCGGGCCGGCGGCGGGGGAGCGGGGAAGGTGAATTTGGGGATGCCCGGCGCGGCTGCGGGAGCGGGGAGCAGCGGGGTGCGCGCTCCGGGGGCTGCGGGAGGAGGGATGGAGGGATGGAGGGGTCTGGACCCCTGTGGGGACAACGCCGGGGTCCCTCCGTGCCCCACAGCTGTGCCCGGCACCCCTAAATCATCCCGCAGGCTCCGAGGCGGGATGCGAACCCCCCAAAATCATCCCTTGCGCTGAAAACCGGGGAGGTGCAGCCGCTCTCCCCCCGTTCCCGGGGGTCCCCGGGCCGGTTCCCCGGAGCCTTTCCCGGTGCGGGGCGGGCAGCGCTTCCCGGCCGGCGGCTCGGCACCGGCAGCGCCTTCCCGTGCCATCCATCATCCCGCTGAAAGCCCACTGACGTCAAGCCCGTCCCGTGCACGCCGGTCCCAGGCCGGGAAAACCGGGAGAGGGGCCGGGGAAAAAGCCGGGAGGCTCCTGGGGAGGCTCCGGCCCGGGGGCAGCACACCGGGCTCGGCTCGTCCCGAGCTTCCCGGCAGCGCCTCGGAAGCTGCAGCTTGTGCGCGGATTTGCTTCTTCCTCCATCCGGAGCCGCCTCCCGCCCTCCGCGGGGTTTGGGGCAGGTGCTGGGGGCGGGATCTGGAGGAAAATGATAAGGAAGGGGGTGAGGGAAGAGCGAGACGGTGCCTTGGGATGGGCAGAGCTGCTGGTGCCACAGCCAGGGGGGACAGCCCGGGGGCAGTGTGGGCATCGCCCTGGCACCCCAATGGGCACAGGGGTCCCCTGTGTGCCCCAAAATGGTCCCGAGGGCAGTGTGGGCATCGCCCTGGCACCACAATGGGCACAGGGTGTGTGCCCCAAAATGGTCCCGAGGGCAGTGTGGGCATCGCCCTGGCACCACAATGGGCACAGGGTGTGTGCTCCAAAATGGTCCCCAAGGCCACTGCGAGGGAGCTGGCATCGAGCTGCAGGGTGGCACCCACGGGAGGTGGTGGCTGTGGGGGGCTCTGTGGTGGACAGTGCCCGTTCCTGGGGGTCTCACAGGCTCTGTGGTGGGCAGTGCCCGTTCCCGGGGGTCTTACAGGCTCTGTGCTGGGCAGTGCCCGTGCCCGGGGTCTGATGAGCTCTGTGGTGGGCAGTGCCCGTTCCCGGGGGTCTTACAGGCTCTGTGCTGGGCAGTGCCCGTGCCCGGGGGTCTCACAGGCTCTGTGGTGGACAGTGCCCGTTCCTGGGGGTCTCACAGGCTCTGTGGTGGGCAGTGCCCGTTCCCGGGGGTCTGATGGGCTCTGTGGTGGACAGTGCCCGTTCCTGGGGGTCTCACAGGCTCTGTGGTGGGCAGTGCCCGTTCCCGGGGTCTTACAGGCTCTGTGCTGGGCAGTGCCCGTGCCCGGGGGTCTGATGAGCTCTGTGGTGAGCAGTGCCCGTTCCCGGGGGTCTTACAGGCTCTGTGCTGGGCAGTGCCTGTTCCCGGGGGGTCTGATGAGCTCTGTGGTGGGCAGTGCCCGTTCGGGGTCTGATGAGCTCTGTGGTGGGCAGTGCCCGTTCCCGGGGGTCTTACAGGCTCTGTGCTGGGCAGTGCCCGTGCCCGGGGTCTCACAGGCTCTGTGGTGGGCAGTGCCCATTCCTGAGGGTCTGATGGGCTCTGTGGTGGGCAGTGCCCGTTCCCGGGGGTCTGATGGGCTCTGTGGTGGGCAGTGCCCGCTCCCGGGGGGTCTGATGGGCTCTGTGGTGGGCAGTGCCCGTTCCCGGGGGTCTCACAGGCTCTGTGGTCGGCAGTGCCCATTCCTGAGGGTCTGGCAGGCTCTGTGGTGGGCAGTGCCCGTTCCCGGGGGTCTCACAGGCTCTGTGCTGGGCAGTGCCCGTTCTTGGGGGTCTCACAGGCTCTATGTTGGGCAGTGCCCCGTTCTTGGGGGGTCTCACAGGCTCTGTGGTGGGCAGTGCCCCCGTTCTTGGGGGTCTCACAGGCTCTATGGTGGGCAGTGCCCGTTCCCGGGGTCTCACAGGCTCTGTGCTGGGCAGTGCCCGTTCTTGAGGGGGTCTGATGGGCTCTGTGCTGGGCAGTGCCCGTTCCCGGGGGTCTGATGGGCTCTGTGGTGGGCAGTGCCCGTTCTTGGGGGTCTCACAGGCTCTGTGCTGGGCAGTGCCCATTCCTGAGGGTCTGGCAGGCTCTATGGTGGGCAGTGCCTGTTCCCGGGGGTCTCACAGGCTCTGTGCTGGGCAGTGCCCGTTCTTGGGGATCTGATGGGCTCTGTGGTGAGCAGTGCCCGTTCTTGGGGGTCTCACAGGCTCTGTGGTGAGCAGTGCCCGTTCTTGGGGGTCTCACAGGCTCTGTGCTGGGCAGTGCCCGTTCTTGGGGGTCTGATGGGCTCTGTGGTGGGCAGTGCCCGTTCTTGAGGGTCTGATGGGCTCTGTGGTGGGCAGTGCCCGTTCTTGGGGGTCTGATGGGCTCTGTGCTGGGCAGTGCCCGTTCCTGGGGGTCTGATGGGCTGTGTGCTGGGCAGTGCCCACTCCCGGGGGTCTGGGACCCAGGGAAAGGGGATTTCAAGCTGAACCCCATCCCTGGGTGCCCAGGGAACATTCTGGGGCTGTGCAGCTTGTTTTGGTTGTGAGCTGGGAGTGGGAGGCTGTGAATCCTCCGGGAGCACGGGATGGGCTTTGCTGCCAGGCACGGGAGCCTGGGGCTGTTCTTCCAGCACAGGACACGGGACCTGCCCAGAGCAGCCCTGGCTGCTCCCCTGGCTGCTCCAAACATCCCTGATTTCATCCCCTGGCTGCTTCAAATATCCCTGTTTTCATCTCCTGGCTGCTCCCAAACCATCCCTGTTTTCATCCCCTGGCTGCTCCAAATATCCCTGATTTCATCTCCTGGCCATTCCCAAACCATCCCTGATTTCATCCCCTGACTGTTCCCAAACATCCCTGTTTTCAACTTCTGTCTGTTTCCAAACCATCCTTGCCTGATCACCCTGGCCATTCCCAAATCATCCCTATTTTCATCTCCTGGCTGTTCCCAAACCATCCCTGATTTCATCCCCAGCCTTTCCCAAACCATCCCTGATTTCATCTCCTGGCTGTTTCCAAACCATCCCTAATTTCATCCCCTGGCCATTCCCAAACCATCCCTGATTTCATCCCCAGCCATCCCAAACCATCCCTGTTTTCATTCCCAAACCATCCCTGTTTTCATTCCCAAACCATCCCTGGGATTTCATCCCCTGTCCATTCCCAAACCATCCCTGATTGTTTTTCATCCCCAGCCATCCCAAACCATCCCTGTTTTCATTCCCAAACCATCCCTGTTTTCATTCCCAAACCATCCCTGTTTTCATTCCCAAACCATCCCTGTTTTCATTCCCAAACCATCCCTGATTTCATCCCCTGGCCATTCCCAAACCATCCCTGATTGTTTTTCATCCCCCAGCCATCCCAAACCATCCCTGTTTTCATTCCCAAACCATCCCTGTTTCCATCCCCTGCTGCTCCCCAGCTCTCCTCTCCAGCCCAGTTCTCCGTGTGCTCGTTTCTTGCCGCACCAACACCTCCCCAAGGCCACTCCTGCTGTGCTCACACCTCTCTCTCTGTTCCATCCCTTTGTGAGGCCAAACTCCTGCCACCTCCCACATCCCCAGCGCTCCAGCTCTCGCCCTGTCCCCATTCCAGCCTTTGTGGGACAGGGACAGAGGTGACATTGTGGCATCTTGGCCCCAAATCCGGGGTGAATCTCCCCCATCCCATCCCCCCGAGCTGCTGCCATCCCTGGAGCTCAGCTCTCCTGCTGCAGAACAGTCCTCAGGGAAGCCTCACACGGATACAAAATGCAGTTTAAGGCCATGAAAATCCCTAATTTTCCTGCTGATTAAAACCGGAGCTGTGTGGCAGCAGCTCTTGGCGTCCCTGTCAAGGCACTTCAAATGTTTTGTCACCACATCTCCACGAGCAGGGAGAGAGCCTCAGTTAGGAATTCTTGGGAAGGGATTGACAGCTCCTCCCGCTGCCTGCCAGGATCAGGAGCAGCTTCCCTGCCCTGGGATGCTCTGCTGGGAGCCTCTCCAGCTCCTCATCCTCTCCACAGACTCCTGGAGATGGAAGTTTCACCCTGGAAATTGGGAATTAACTTGTTGGGTATGAAGCAACACCAGTTTTTGGTCTCATCTTCTCACAAGTGCTCTGGGGAGCAGCACCTTGGGATCATCCCGTGTCCCTCCATCCCATCCTCCTGCTCTTGCAGGGATGCAGGAGCCGCTGCCGCCCCCGGGAGCCTCCGCAGCTCCCCGTGCACAGCCAGGGGCGTTGCCGCAGGCTCTGCCCCCTCCTGGCATCGCTCCGGCTCCCACAACTCTTCCCAAGTTTTCTGCTGATCCCCTGAAGAAGCTCGGGAATAATTGTGCAGCCTTAGCAGTTAAAAAAGCAACTTTTTCTGCAAACAAAGCTGCTCACCCCCGACTCCTGCTGGGCTCGGGAGGCAGCTGGGATCTGCGGGATGGATGGGAATGTCGGATCCAGCCAGGCTGTTGGCACATCCCGCTGCTGGATGTGGATTTGGAGGTGTGGGTGAGTTCAGTGACCCATCCTGGAGCTGAAGACCCCAGGAGCACTGGGTAGTTCCAGGAACCGGAGGGATTTCAGGATCTGAAGCCCCTGGAAGGCACAGGGATATTTGCCAGTGTGGAATGAGGAGGACAAGGAGGATCTGCTGGGTGCTGGTGGAAGGAAATCAGATGTTCCCTGCTGGTAGGAGCAGCAGAAAGCCGGAGCTGAGAGCAGCTCTTCCCCTGGAGGAAGCAGCTCCATGAAATATTGATGGGATTCACACACAGCAGCCGAGCCGTGCGAGCTGCATTGCAGAGCTGGGAGCCGAGCAGGCGGGAAGGGAAAAGCCGGGAAGGGAAAAGCCGGGAAGGGAAAAGCCGCTCTCCACATTCCCCCGTGCCAGGGAGCTCAGCCCCAGCCCTGGCACTGCCCTCGGTGCCACCAGCACCAGCGATCCGAGCGGGGCAATCCCATCCCCGTCCCCCCCAGGCTGCATTCCTGCATCCCCGCGGGGCCGCCCCGCTTTTTGGGGCCGCACGGCTGCACTGCCCGCGGTGGCTGCTCGGTGCCACCTCCTGCGTGTCCCCATTGCCAGCTGCCCTGGGGGCCACAGTGCCACCGGAGCAGATTATCCAGCTGCGTGCTGGATGCTCTCCAGGCTGAGTTGGATGCCCGGTGCTTGCCGCAGTGTCCCCGCGGCTCTGGTGGCCAGTTGGGCTCGGCGGGCGCTGGCTGTCCCCCAGCCTGGCCCTGCCTGGTGGCTTTTGCTCCTCGGATTCCTTGATGTTGCCAAGGAAACGCTGGGATTCAGCTCGGATCTGATTGAACCGGGCGCAGACGTCACGCAGGGACACGGGGGACAGGGACAGCGTGGTCAGGGCGGGGACTCTGCTGTCCTGCAGCCCCTTCCCTGCTGGACACGGCTGTGCTGGAATTCCACGCCTGTCCCACCTTCCCGGTGGGAAACGGGCACGAAGTGGGTGCGGGAGGACGCTGCAGGTGCTCTGGGATGGATCCTTCCGGAGCTGTGGCATCCGGAGATGGACACATCCTTTGGGAGTGGGGATGGAAAGGGAATCGCCACGGCTGGACACGGTGGGACTCAGCAAGATTCCCAAGGGACATTCCTCCTGTGCCTCTGCTGCCTGAGACCCCGCTGGGCTGTGACTCCAGGCTGGATCCCACTGGTGCTCCCAGTATGGACCCCAGAGCTGCTCCCAGTTCTGGATCCCAGTGATTCTCCCAGTCTGGATCCCACTGGTGCTCCCAGTATGGACCCCAGAGCTGCTCCCAGTGATTCTCCCAGTCTGGATCCCAGTGATTCTCCCAGTCCGGATCCCACTGGTGCTCCCAGTCCGGATCTCAGAGCTGCTCCCAGTCTGGACCCCACTGGTGCTCCCAGTCCGGATCCCACTGGTGCTCCCAGTCCGGATCCCACTGGTGCTCCCAGTCCGGGATCCCACTGGTGCTCCCAGTCCGGGATCCCAGCAGTGCTCCCCAGTCCGGATCCCAGAGCTGCTCCCAGTCTGGATCCCAGCAGTGCTCCCAGTCTGGATCCCAGCAGTGCTCCCAGTCCGGATCCCACTGGTGCTCCCAGTCCGGATCCCACTGGTGCTCCCAGTCCGGATCCCAGAGCTGCTCCCAGTCCGGATCCCAGCAGTGCTCCCAGTCCGGATCCCAGAGCTGCTCCCAGTCCGGATCCCAGCAGTGCTCCCAGTCCGGCTCCCACTGGTGCTCCCAGTCTGGATCCCACTGATTCTCCCAGTTCTGGATCCCAGCAGTGCTCCCAGTCTGGATCCCACTGATTCTCCCAGTTCTGGATCCCAGCAGTGCTCCCAGTCCGGATCCCAGCAGTGCTCCCAGTCTGGATCCCAGCAGTGCTCCCAGTCTGGATCCCACTGGTGTTCCCAGTCCGGATCCCAGCAGTGCTCCCAGTCTGGATCCCAGCAGTGCTCCCAGTCTGGATCCCAGCAGTGCTCCCAGTCCGGATCCCACTGGTGCTCCCAGTCCGGATCCCAGAGCTGCTCCCAGTCCGGATCCCAGCAGTGCTCCCAGTCCGGGATCCCAGAGCTGCTCCCAGTCCGGGATCCCAGCAGTGCTCCCAGTCCGGATCCCACTGGTGCTCCCAGTCTGGATCCCACTGATTCTCCCAGTTCTGGATCCCAGCAGTGCTCCCAGTCTGGATCCCACTGATTCTCCCAGTTCTGGATCCCAGCAGTGCTCCCAGTCCGGATCCCAGCAGTGCTCCCAGTCTGGATCCCAGCAGTGCTCCCAGTCCGGATCCCAGCAGTGCTCCCAGTCTGGATCCCAGCAGTGCTCCCAGTCTGGATCCCAGCAGTGCTCCCAGTCCGGGATCCCAGCAGTGCTCCCAGTCTGGATCCCACTGGTGTTCCCAGTCCGGATCCCAGCAGTGCTCCCAGTCTGGATCCCAGCAGTGCTCCCAGTTCTGGATCCCAGCAGTGCTCCCAGTCCGGATCCCAGAGCTGCTC
The DNA here is from genome assembly GCA_034336665.1 of Luscinia megarhynchos. Lineage (NCBI taxonomy): Eukaryota > Metazoa > Chordata > Aves > Passeriformes > Muscicapidae > Luscinia > Luscinia megarhynchos. The sequence continues at coordinate 4,964,619 of CM067585.1, read as the reverse complement.
CCAGTCTGGATCCCACTGGTGCTCCCAGTCCCTCGCACGTGTGGGAGCAGATGGAGAGCTGCTGGAGCAGCCCCACTGCAGGAATGCCACCCACAGGAGCCATTCCCAGGTCTGTGGAAGAGCTGAGCCCTTGGGGACATCCCTGGTCACTGTCACCATCTCCCCTCAGACCCTGAGCACAGCCACCAGCGCTTCCCATCCTGATGGAATCCCAGTCCAGGCTCCCATCCCAGCCCCTGCCCTTTGGAAAACCATCCTGACCAGAGCCACCTGTGGGATTTGCTCCAGCCCCTTCCTCCTCTCCTTCCTCCCAGGCTCACTCATCCACCAGCCAGGCTTTTTTCCAGCTGCTCCTGTGGGATCCCTGAGCACAGCCCCATCCAAACTTTTCCAAGAAGTTGAACACATTTGGACTCATTCTTTAATTTCAAGCTGGTGCAGCAGCAATAATGCTGCACCTGCAGCAAATTCCAGCCAGGACAGAATTTTGCTAACCTGCCTGAGCCAGGAGAAGCTGAATTCCAGCACCTGGATTTCCTCCCAAATTCCCAGCTCACATGCACCCAATTATACCCCTTGTAGGGCAATTAAAATTATACAAGCAGCTGCCTATCAAAGCTGAAGCAATTAATTAGAAATACTTTTAGGGGAAATAAGCCTTGCTTTATTCCCAAGTTCTTGGAGGAGCATGTGTGTGGGAGCAGGGATGCTGCAGCCTGTCCTGGTGTGTTATTGCCAGGACTGGCAGGGCCTCAGGGTGGCGGCTTTGGCAACTTTTTTATTTCCAAAAAAAAAGCTGATTTTAGGACCTACCTGCTCCAGACACCCACAGTTTTCAGTGTTTTCCCTCCAGGCTCAAGCACAGGGGACACGAAGAACCTCCTGCCCCACTGCTGGAGATTTCCAGCCCTGCTTTTCCCTGGGAACATTTCCATCCCACCTTGATGGTTTTGAGGGAGCAAACAGCTCCCAAAAATCCCTCTGCTTTTTTCCCTGGCAAGGCAGCATTCCCAGCCACCCCCACTGTGCTCATTTAGCACCTTCCTCCTCCCCCTCCTCCTCCTCCTGCTTTCCCACCTGTGTGGGGGCACCTGCAGGGCTGCTCCCTCCTTCTCCAGAGCTTTTCCCAAAGCATCCATTTTCCCCATCAATATTTTGCCCCTCATTCCTGTTTCTGTGCCATATTTGGGGCCAGCACTGCCTCCCAGCCCTGGGATTTTGCTTCCCACTCCTGTCACTGTCCTGTCGGCAGGATCCATCCCCACTTTGGGGGTCACCTGTGACCCTTAGAGCCCCACCTTTCAAACCCCCATAGCACCTGGATCTGTCTGCAGGGATCCAAGGGGGGGTCACCACCTCCCTGAATCCCATCCCAGGGATGCTCCCAGCACATCCCACCGCGCTGGACCACTGTGCCCCTGCTCGGGGCTGGGAGAACTGGGTCAGCCTGTAACCATGGAGATGCTGAGGGAGATGCTGAAGCAGCGCCAGCACAGCCCCAGCTCTCCAGAACCCTGGAAAGATTCCCCCTCCCTGGCACCTCCAGATCCGGCCGGGATGGGGCTGGGGAGCTGAGCTCAGCCTCCTCCTCCTCCCCGGTGCAGCGCTGGTAAGACGCCTCCATCTCCTTTTTTCTTTTAATTTTTTTTTTTTTTGGGGTGCCACCAGCGGGGAGGGGCCGAGCTCGGCATCCAAACGCAACAGGGGCCCCGGTTTTTTGTGCTCGTCCATGGAGGATGCTCCAGCCATGACACGGCTGGAGCTCCGTGCGTGGCTGGGGATGCGGGTTTGGCTCGCCGGGGAAGTTCCCGGCGCTCGTTGTTTCCCGCAGGGACGGGCGGTGAGCGCTGCGGGGCTCGGGAATGTTCCCGTATCGCGACAGGGGCGGCTCGGGTGCGGCGTCACGGCGGGTCGGGATACAGGGAATGAACGCATGGAGGGAAATGGGAAATGGGTGTGGGAAGGGAAAAGTGGTGCCGGGAAAACCTGCCGGGCAGGGGGAGCGGGGGCTGGGGCAGCAGCGGGGCTGGGGGGCTGCGCTGGCACTGAGGGTCCTGCCAAGGATGCTCTGGTGGTGCTGAGGGTGCTGTGGTGGCACCAAGGGTGCTCTGGTGGTGCTGAGGGTGCTGTGGGTGCATCAGGGGTCCTGTGGCCATGCCACGGGTGCTCTGGTGGTGCTGAGGGTGCTGTGGTGGCACCAAGGATGCTCTGGTGGTGCTGAGGGTGCTGTGGGTGCATCAGGGGTCCTGCGGCCATGCCAAGGGTGCTCTGGTGGCACCAAGGGTGCTGTGGTGGCACCAAGGATGCTGTGGGTGCATCAGGGGTGCTGTGGCCATGCCAAGGATGCTGTGGTGGCACCAAGGGTGCTGTGGGTGCATCAGGGGTCCTGTGGCCATGCCAAGGATGCTCTGGTGGCACCAAGGATGCTGTGGCCATGCCAAGGGTGCTGTAGCCATCCTGAGGATGCCGTGGTGGCACCAAGGATGCTGTGGCTGTGCTGAGGGCACTGTGGTGGTGCTGAGCAGGCTGTGGGGATGCTCAGGTTGCTGTGGTGATCCTGTGAGGATCCTGTGGTGATACTGAGGATGCTGTGGTGGTACCAAGGGTGTTGTGGTGATCCTGAAGATGCTGTGGTGATCCTGAGGATACTGTGGTGGTACCAAGGGTGTTGTGGAGGTGCTGAAGATGCTGTGGTGATCCTGAGGATGCTGTGGCCATACTGAGGATGCTGTGGTGATACTGATGATGCTGTGGCCATACTCAGGATCCTGTGGCCATACTCAGGATGCTGTGATGATACTCAGGATGCTGTGGTGATACTGATGATGCTGTGGCCATACTCAGGATGCTGTGGTGATACTGAGGATGCTGTGGCCATACTCAGGATGCTGTGGCCATACTGAGGATGCTGTGATGATCCTGAGGATGCTGTGGCCCTGCCAAGGATGCTGTGGCCATACTGAGGATGCTGTGGTGATACTCAGGATGCTGTGGCCCTGCCAAGGATGCTGTGGCCCTGCCAAGGCCAGCTCAGCTGTAGCAGCCACAGGCTCCAGCACACAAACTCACTCTCCAACCCAGCTCATCTCAGCACCAGGAACCCGAACCCTCCACGCAGCACTGGCTCCGGGCAGGAGCAGATTGTGCAGAGAGATAAGGGGTAAAATCACGGGCAGGGAAAGCAAATCCTCCCTTCAGGCTGAGGAGCGAGCTCTGCTTCCTCTGTGGTGGATTATCCCTGTGTGTGCTGCATTGGAAATGATCCCATTAGTGCTCTGCTCTCCTGATCTAATTTGCTCCCACCAGAGCCTGGTGCTCTCTGGGAGCAGCAGCGAGTGGGGCAGCAGCAACAGGAGCCTTGTGTGTCCTCCTGGCCCTGCAGGGTTGGGTTGTTCTGGGGATTTCTCACCTGGAACGTGCAGGGGCCTGGGCTGGGCCTGGCTGGGGGATTTGTGTTTGTGCAGGCACTGCCTGAGCCAGGTTTCCAAAGGGGAAACTGAGGCACGGGAACACTGTGGCTGGGGAAGTGTTTGGGATCCATTCCCTGTGTCAGGAGCACCCTAAGGGAAAACTCAGAGATTGCAGCAGTTTGGAGCCTGAGAGGGCCGGGTGGCCTTGGAAAGTGTCACCCCAAAAGTCCCCAGGGCAGAGGATCAGCCCTGACCCTGCTCGAGGAGGTGCTGGACACTGGAGCTGTGATGGGGCAGCTCCAGAGCTGGGATGCACCTGGTGCCAGAGGCTCCATGCCTCTGGAATGGGCTCACCCCACAATAAACAGCTTTATCTGAGGGGATCCCTCCCTCTGGAATGGGCTCACCCCACAATAAACAGCTTTATCTGAGGGGATCCCTCCCTCTGGAATGGGCCCATCCCACAATAAACAGCTTTATCTGAGGGGATCCCTCCCTCTGGAATGGGCCCATCCCACAATAAACAGCTTTATCTGAGGGGATCCCTCCCTCTGCAATGGGCCCATCCCACAATAAACAGCTTTATCTGAGGGGATCCATCCCTCTGCAATGGGCTCACCCCACAATAAACAGCTTTATCTGAGGGGATCCATCCCTCTGCAATGGGCCCATCCCACAATAAACAGCTTTATCCCAAGGATCCCATCCCTCTGGAGCTGGGGTCAGTGCTGAGCCCCCCGGGCATGAGGAGCGGGGGGAGGCCGAGGGTCAATGCTCGGGCAGAGCCAGGAGAGAAAACCCCGTGCAGGAGGGAGCTCATTAATGATATTAATGACTAATCACCCCCTGAGCCCTGGAATTGATAAATCCACGAGTTCAGCAGTGCTGGAGCTGATCCCACAGCTCCTGCCAGCTCTCATCCTGATTCCCATCAGGTCTGACCCCGGCTGTGGAGCAGCAGAGCCCCCGCCCTGCCCCCCTCCCCATCCCTCCCCGTGTCCATCCCTCTCTCCTGAAGGGAAACATTTTGCCAGGCACTGCCTCCATCCATTAGCACAAAGTGGCTTCACTTGGCCTGCAGTTAATAATCCAGCTTTCCCTGGAAGATGGATGCTCCATCCTGCTGGAGTTTAAATATTCATGGGCCGGGGAGGGGGCAGGGCTGTGTGGGAGGTCTGGGATTCCCGTCCCGGGCTGGAATCGGTTTGAACACGGTTTGGAGAAGGGGATGTGCAGGGAAAACGTGGCTGGATGGGATTTTGGATGTCCTCAGGGGTGGGTGGGGCTGTACTCGAGGCTGGTGACACTCAGAGCTTTCTGCCCAGCCAGGTGTCTCCTGGGTTTTGGGAGGGTCCAGGTCCTGCAGGGAGCCGAGGCAGGGCTGGATTTCACCCCAGGGGTGACCTGATCCCTTCCTGCTGCTCCCACGGGTGGGGAAAAATCCTGGAATACACTGAGATGAAAGGAATCCACAAGGACCATCCAGTCCAACCTCTGGCTCTGCACAGACACCCCAAAATCCCACCCTGTGCATCCCTGCTGGAGCTCTGGCAGCCTCGGGAACGTTCCCATTCCCTGGGGAGCCTTCCAGCCCAGGGATGGGGGGAAGAAATCCCCTGGGGAAAAAAAACTTTCCCTGGGGGAAAAAACACTGACTTCCATTCCAACCCGAATTTCTTGGGTTTGCCAACATTTTGATGCCACCACCCATCCATCACTGCCACCCCTGAGTGTCCCCAGCTTGTCCCTGCAGCAGTTCCCAGCCCAGGGATGGGGGGAAAAACCTCCTGGGGGAAAACAACCTGATTCCCATTCCAACTGGAATTTCTTGGCTTTGCCAACATTTTGACTCCACCCATCCACCGCTGCCGCCCCTCGACGTCCCCAACTTGTCCCTGCAGCTGATCCTGGACAGTTCCCAGCCCAGGGATGGGGGGAAAACCTTTCCCTGATTCCCATTCCAATCGGAATTTCTTGGATTTGCCAACGCTTTGACTCCACCCATCCCTGCAGGGATGCCACAGCGATGTCACAACCGCTGCCACCCCTCAGTGTCCCCTTGGGTGAAAACCTTTCCCTGGGGGAAAAAAACCTTTCCCTGATTCCCATTCCAACTGGAATTTCTTGGATTTCCCAACGCTTTGACTCCACCCATCCACTGCTGCCACCCCTCGTGTCCCCAGCTTGTCCCCGCAGCAGTTCCCAGCCCAAGGATGGAGGGAAAAACCTCCTGGGGGGACAACCTTCCCCTGATTCCCATTCCAACCGGAATTCTCTGAATTTCCCAGCACTTTGACTCCACCATCCACGCTGCCACCCCTCACGTCCCCAACTTGTCCCCGCAGCTGATCCTGGACAGTTCCCAGCCCAGGGATGAGGGGAAAACCTTTCCCCTGGCTCCCAGTTCAACCGGAATTCCCTGAATTTCCCAACGCTTTGACTCCGCCATCCACCGCTGCCCCTCACGGCCCCACCTTGTCCCCGCAGCAGTTCTCAGCCCAAGGATGGAGGGAAAAACCTCCTGGGGGGAAAACCTTCCCCTGATTCCCATTCCAACCGGAATTCCCTGAATTTCCCAACGCTTTGACTCCGCCATCACCGCCGCCCCTCACGCCCGCACCTTGTCCCCGCAGCTGATCGCGGGCAGCAGAGGCGGTGCCGGTGCCCGGCGGGCGCTCTGACCATGTTCAGCGGGGATGGCAGCTCCTCCTCCGCCAGGAACGTGGTGCGCAGCTCCAGCATCAGCGGCGAGATGTACAGCCTGGAGAAGAGCGCCCGCGGCAGCGCCGACTCGGTCACCGTCACCGCCAGCAAGAAGCGGCGCTCCAGCCTGGGCGCCAAGATGGTGGCGATCGTGGGGCTGTCCCAGTGGAGCAAGAGCACCCTGCAGCTCAACCAGACCGGTGAGAGGCCGCCCTCGTCCCCCCCGGGGGGCTGGAGGTGGCCACCGCTCGGGATTTGGTGGCCCGCGTGCGGTGGAAGGCGGCGCTTGAGAAACGGCGCCTGGAAATGATGCCCTAAAAAAAGTGGCACAGGAAAGTGGTACCTAAAAAGTGGGACCTAAAAAGTGGGACCTAAAAAGCAACGCCCCGAAAATGACACCACAAAAGTGGCACCACAAAAGTGGCACCACAAAAGTGGCACCTAAAGGTTGGGACCTAAAATGTGGCACCTAAAATTGGTACCTAAAAGGTGGCACCTAAAAAGTGGCACCTAAAAAGTGGGACCTGAAAAGTGACACCTAAAAAGTGGCACCTAAAAAGTGGAACCTAAAAAGTGGCACCTAAAAGGTGGGACCTAAAAAGTGGCACCTAAAAAGTGGGACCTAAAAGGTGGGACCTAAAAAGTGGCACCTAAAAAGTGGCACCTAAAAAGTGGCGCCTAAAAAGTGGAACCTAAAAAGTGGCACCTAAAAAGTGGCACCTAAAAAGTGGCACCTAAAAGGTGGAGCCTAAAAAATGGCACCTAAAAAGTGGCACCTAAAAAGTGGCACATAAAAAATGGAACCTAAAAAGTGGAACCTAAAAGGTGGGACCTAAAAGGTGGGACCTAAAAAGTGGCACCTAAAAGTGACGCCTAAAAAGTGGGACCTAAAAAGTGAGACCTAAAAAGTGGCACCTAAAAAGTGGCACCTAAAAGGTGGCACCTGAAAAGTGAGACCTAAAATGTGGCACATAAAAAATGGCACCTAAAAAGTGGAACCTAAAAAGTGGCGCCTAAAAGGTGGGACCTAAAATGTGGGACCTAAATAGTGGCACCTAAAAAGTGGGACCTAAAAGGTGACACCTAAAAGGTGGGACCTGAAAAGTGGGACCTAAAAAGTGGCACCTAAAAAAATGAGACCTAAAAAGTGGCACCTAAAAGGTGGGACCTAAAAAGTGAGACCTAATAAATGGCACCTAAAAAGTGGCACCTGAAAAGTGAGACCTAAAAAGTGGAACCTAAAAAGTGGCACATAAAAAATGGAACCTAAAAAGTGGCACCTAAAATGTGAGACCTAAAAAGTGGCACCTAAAAAGCTACGCCCTGAAAATGGCACCACAAAAGTGGCACCTCAAAACTGCACCCCGAAAATGACACCACAATAATGGCACCAAAAAATGACACCCCAAAAATGGCACCAAAAAATGACTCCACAAAAATGGCACCTAAAAATCTACACCCCAAAAATTTCGCCACAAAATGGCCCCTGAAAAGCTACATCCCAAAATGACACCCCAAAAAATGGCACCTAAAAATGACTCCACAAAAATGGCACCTTAAAAAACTGCACCCCAAAAATGACACCCCAAAAATGACGCCTGAAAAAACTACACTAAAAATGACACCCCAAAAATGGCACCCAAAAAATTACACCTCAAAAATGACACTCAAAAAACTACACTCAAAAAACTACACCCAAAAATGGCACCTAAGAAACTACACCCCAAAAATGACACCCCAAAAATGGCGCCTGAAAACGACACCCCAAAAAAATTATGCCATGAAAGTGGCACCACAAAAATGGCATCTAAAAAAACTACGCCACAAAAATGACACCACAAAAGTGGCACCTAAAAAACTACACCCAAAAATGGCACCCAAAACATTACACCTCAAGAATGACACCCAAAAAACTACACCGAAAAATGACACCACAAAAATGGCACCTGAAAATCTACACCCCAAAAATTTCGCCTCAAAAATGGCAGCTAAAATGCTACATCCCAAAATGACACCCCAAAAATGGCACCCAAAAAATTACACCTCGAAAATGACACCCAAAAAACTACACCCAAAAATGGCACCACAAAAACGGCACCTAAGAAACTACACCCCAAAAATGACACCACAAAAATGGCACCTGAAAATGACACTCAAAAAAAAACAACTCTGCAAAATTGGCACCATAAAAAGGATGCCTGGCAAAACTACACCCAAAAACTACACCCCAAAAATGACACCTCAAAACTACACCCCAAAAATGGCACCTAAAAATGACTCCACAATAATGGCACCTTAAAAAACTGCACCCCAAAAATGACACCCCAAAAATGACGCCTGAAAAAACTACACAAAAATGACACCCCAAAAATGGCACACAAAAAATTACACCCAAAATATTACACCCAAAAAACTACACCCAAAAATGGCACCTAAGAAACTACACCCCAAAAATGACACCACAAAAACGGCGCCTGAAAACGACACCCCAAAAAAATTATACCATGAAAGTGGCACCACAAAAATGGCATCTAAAAAGCGACACCCCAAAAATGACATCCCAAAAATAGCACCTAAAAATGACACTAGAAAAGTGGCACCTAAAAAAACTACACCCAAAAATGACACCCAAAAAATGGCACCCAAAAAAATACACATTAAGAAATGACACCTGAAAAAAGGACACCAAACAAATGACAATAACCCAAAAAACTACACGTTAAAAAAAGACACCTAAAAAATGACAACCCTAAAAAAGACACCTAAAAAAAATGACACCCAAAAAAAATACACCTAAAAAATGACACCTAAAAATGACAACCCAAAAAAATACACATAAAAAAATGACACCTAAAAATGACAACACCAAAAAAATACACCTAAAAAAAGACACCTAAAAATGACAACCCAAAAAAATACACCTAAAAAAAGACACCTAAAAAATGACAAGCCCCCCCCAAAAAAACATATTAAAAAAGACGCCTAAAAAATGACAACCCTAAAAAATACACATTAAAAAATGACACCTACAAAACGACAACCCAAAAAAAATACACCTAAAAAAAGACACCTAAAAAATGACAACCCAAAAAAATACACAACCCCCCAAAAATGACACCTAAAAAATGACAACCCAAAAAAAATACATAAAAAAGACAGCTAAAAAAATGACAAGCCCCCCCCAAAAATACACATAAAAAATGACACCTAAAAAATTACAACCCCAGAAAAATACACCTAAAAAATGACACCTAAAAAATGACAACCCCAAAAAATGCACCTAAAAAAAGACACCTAAAAAATGACAAGCCCCCCCGAAAAAATACACATTAAAAAATGACACCTAAAATATACACATTAAAAAATGACACCTAAAAAATGACAAGCCCCCCCCCAAAAAAATACAGATTAAAAATTACACCTAAAATATGACAACCCCAAAAAATACACGTAAAAAAATGACACCTAAAAAATTACAAGCCCCCCAAAAATACACAAAACCCAAAAAAATGACACCTAAAAAATGCCAACCCTAAAAAATACACGTAAAAAATGACACCTAAAAAATGACAACCCTAAAAAATAGACGTAAAAAAAGACACCAAAAAATGGCAAGCCCCCCCAAAAATACACATTAAGAAATGACACCTAAAAAATGACAAGCCCCTCCCAAAAAAATACACGTAAAAAATGACACCTAAAAAATGACAAGCCCCCTCCTAAAAAATACTCATTAAAAAATGACACCTAAAAAATGACAACCCCAAAAAAAAATACACGTAAAAAAATGACACCTAAAAAATTACAACCCCCTAAAAAATACACGTAAAAAAATGACACCTAAAAAATTACAACCCCCTAAAAAATACACGTAAAAAAATGACACCTAAAAAATCGCATTTTAACCCCCCTGGCAGCTCTCCAGGTGTGGATTTGCAGGTGAGGATGTCACTGGAGCTCTGCACAATCCCAGTTTCCCCTTCACCAGTAACTCCCAGTCCCGGCTGTGGGCAGGAGCTTGGAGAAAGGATTTCTCCAGCGTTCAGGGAAATATTTAAACGCTTAAAAATAACTTTTCAGGGGGGCGAGGGAAGCACCGAGCTCCTTTTGGTGCTGCCTGGTTGTCGCTTTTCATCCCGCTCCGTGCTGCCATTGTACGATTTGGGAAAGGAAGAGTTAATCCGCAGCCCTCCCGCCATGGGGGTGGCTCTGAAGGGGTTAAATTTCTCCCAAATTTCTCCCAAATGTCTCCGGAGAGCAGAACTGAGCTGGAATGGGCGCAGGGACAGAGCTGGCGGTGATGTGTCACACATGGTGACACTGCGGGGCTCGGGGACAGCGCCAGGCGTGGCCGCTGGTGCCACCCTCCTGCTCCTCCCGCTGCCATCTGCCACCGCAGGGGACACGCGGCGGGCACAGGGGGCACGGGGCGCTGCTGGGCTGTGCCCGCACCTGTGGCACGGGGACAGGGGAGCTTTAGGGGACATGGGGCGGTGCTGGGCTGTGCCCGCACCTGAGGGTTGTTGTCCCCTCTGGCACGGGGACAGGGGAGGTTTAGGGGACATGGGGCGGTGCTGGGCTGTGCCCGCACCTGTGGCACGGGGACAGGGGAGGTTTAGGGGACATGGGGCGGTGCTGGGCTGTGCCCGCACCTGTGGCATTGCAGGCTGTCCCCTCTAGCACGGGGACAGGGGCACGGGGGGGTTCTGGAGGAAAGGGGACTTTGGGCAGCTTTGGGGCTGTGCCCGCACCTGAGGGTTGTTGTCCCCTCTGGCACGGGGACAGAGGAGGTTTAGGGGACATGGGGCGACTTTGGGGTTGTTCCCACACCTGAGGGTTGCTGTCCCCTCTGGCACGGGGACAGAGACACAGATTTTGGAGGAAAGGGGACATCAGGCAGCTTTGGGGTTGTTCCCACACCTGCGGGTTCTTGTCCCCTCCAGCATGGGGACAGGGGCACAGAGATTTTGGAGGCCAAGGGGACATCAGGGGGTGTTGGGGCTGTGCCCACACATGTGGCATTGCAGGCTGTCCCCTCTGGCACGGGGACAGGGGCACAGAGATTTTGGAGGAAAGGGGACATGGGGCGACTTTGGGGTTGTTCCCACACCTGCGGGTTCTTGTCCCCTCCAGCATGGGGACAGGGATTTTGGAGGACAAGGGGATGGAGAAAAGGGACATCAGGAGCACGGGGGCTCTGACATTGTGAATTGCTGTCCCCTCTGGCACGGGGGGTTTGGAGGAAAGGGGACATCAGGGGGCTGTGCCCACACCTGTGGCATTGCAGGCTGTCCCCTCTGGCACGGAGACAGGGGCACAGTGATTTTGGAGGAAAGGGGACGTTGGGCAGCTTTGGGGCTGTGCCCACACCTGTGGCATTGCAGGCTGTCCCCTCTAGCACGGGGACACAGTGATTTTGGAGGAAAGGGGACATCGGGCAGCTTTGGGGCTGTGCCCACACCTGCAGCTCCTGTCCGCTCTGGTATGGGGACAGGAGGGTGGAGAAAGGGGACATCAGGAGCGCCGGGGCTGTGGCACTGCGGGTTCCCGTCCCCTCTGGCGCTGGTGGGGTGAGCGGGCAGGTCTCAGCTGCAGAGGGGACTCTGAGCCAGGCAAAGCCACGGCGACATTGCGACAGAGCGAGGCTGTGGCAGCCGGAGCGGGGACACGGGGACAGGGGGACACGGGGACAGGGGGACACGGGCATGTGTCCGTGCGGGATCCCGGGGGAACTCACCCAGGGCACGGTGAGAATAACGGGAATGATGGAGAACAGGGAAGGGCTGGGAGCTGACCCCGTCTCCAATTCCAGAGGGAGGCCCCAAAAAGCTGCGCAGCACCATCCGCAGGAGCACCGAGACCGGCATCGCCGTGGAGATGCGGACCAGGGTGACCCGGCAGGGCAGCCGGGAATCCACGGACGGCAGCACCAACAGCAACAGCTCGGAGGGCACGTAAGGAGCGGGGCAGGGCTCGGGGATCCCTCCCGGCCACGGGCAGAGTGACAAAAATTGTTCATTTTCCACGGAAATCCTTTGCAGGTTCATCTTCCCCACCACGCGGCTGGGAGCAGAGAGCCAGTTCAGCGATTTCCTGGACGGGCTGGGGCCGGGGCAGCTGGTGGGGCGGCAGACGCTGGCGACCCCCCCGATGGGTGAGCAGGGACCGCGTGTCCCGGCACATCCCGCTCGGGAATGTTTGGGAATCCCTGAGAAGCAGCAGCTCTGCCTGTTCCCGGGGTTTCCTTTTCGAGCATCCTGGAACCAACCCCACCTCGGAAATCCCAAATGGGGATCAAAAGTTGCGCCCTAAGTCTGAATTCCCAGCTGGGGACGCGCCCCAGGGTGTGACACACCCAGATCCTGCCGGGGTGGAGGTGCTGGGATGGGAAGAGCTGCCGGTGTCCCCTGTGCTGTCCCCTCTGTCCCTGTGGCACTGGGAGCTGGTCCTGGATAAATCCCAGCGGGAAGGGAAGGGAAGGGAAGGAAGGGAAGGGAAGGGAAGGGAAGGGAAGGGAAGGGAAGGGAAGGGAAGGGAAGGGAAGGGAAGGGAAGGGAAGGGAAGGGAAGGGAAGGGAAGGGAAGGGAAGGGAAGGGAAGGGAAGGGAAGGGAAGGGAAGGAAGGGAAGGGAAGGGAAGGGAAGGGAAGGGAAGGGAAGGGAAGGGAAGGGAAGGGAAGGGAAGGGAAAGGGAAGGGAAGGGAAAAGGGAAGGGAAAAGGGAAGGGAAAAGGGAAGGGAAGGGAAGGGAAGGGAAGGGAAGGGAAGGGAAGGGAAGGGAAGGGAAGGGAAGGGAAGGGAAGGGAAGGGAAGGGAAGGGAAGGGAAGGGAAGGGAAGGGAAGGGAAGGAAGGGAAGGGAAGGGAAGGGAAGGGAAGGGAAGGGAAGGGAAGGGAAGGGAAGGGAAGGGAAGGGAAAAGGGAGGGGAAAGGAAAAAGGGAAGGGAAAGGAAAAAGGGAAGGGGAAATGGGATGGTTGGACCCCTCAGAGCTCCTGGCCCCTGATCCCTCCTGTCCCAACCTCTCCTTTTCCTGGGGAATCACCCACCAAGGCCCAGCCTGGTAAATCCCAGCCTTATTCCCATCAGAGGGATAAAATCCCAGTGGCAGGGATGGAGCCCACGGGGAGGAGGGGCTCCCACCCAGACCTCTCCTCCCTGCTCAATCCCAGCTCCTTCCCATTCCCAACAGATCAGGCATCCCGTGGGACACTGCCTGTGAGCATGGGGGTGTCCCCCATTCCCACAGTGATGAGGACACGGGCTGTGCTGTCCCCAGGGGAGGTGACATCCCTGAAGCCGTGTCCCCCCCGCAGGTGATGTCCACGTGGGCGTGGCTGACCGCAGCGGGCAGCTGGAGGTGGACGTGATCCAGGCCAGGGGACTCATCCCGAAGATGGGCTCCAAGTGCATCCCTGGTAGGGGGTGTGCCGGGAGGGGGTGGGGATGGATCACCCAGGACCAGCCCAGGATCACCCCAGGATCCCTGTGTGTCCCTTTTCCCCATGCAGCCACCTATGTGAAGGTTTACCTGCTGGAGAACGGCGTCTGCCTGGCCAAGAAGAAAACCAAGGTGGTGAAGAAAACCTGTGACCCCTCGTTCCAGCAGCCCCTGCTCTTCGAGGAGAGTCCCCAGGGCAAAGTCCTGCAGGTGGGCAGGGACACCTTCCCCTGGCCCAGGTGGCTCTGAGCCCCACCCAGCCTTTCCTGGGACACTGCCAGGGGTGGGACAGCCACAGCTGCTCTGGGCTGGGGTGTTCTTGGGGCTGGGATGCTCTTCTTGGAGCTGGGATGTTCTCCTTGCAGCTGGGATGTTCTTGGAGCTGGGATATTCTCCTTAGGGCTGGGATGTTCTCCTTGCAGCTGGGATGTTCTTGGAGCTGGGATGTTCTCCTTGGGGTCTGGGTGCTCTCCTTAGGGTTGGGATGCTCTCCTCAGGGTTGGGATGTTCTCATTGGGGCTGGGATCTTTTCCTCGAGGTCTGGAATGATCTCCTTGGAGTTAGGATGTTCTCCTCAAAGTTGGGATGTTTTCCTTGATGTCTGGAATGCCCTGCTTGGGGTTGGAGTACTTTCCTCGAGTTTGGGATGCCAAATTTGGGATCTGCCATGCCCAGTTTGGGATCTGCCATGCCCAGTTTGGGATCTGGGATGCCCTGTTTGGGATCTGCCCTCAGCCTGTCTGGGATCTGGGATGCCCAATTTGGGATCTGCCATTCCCAGTTTGGGATCTGGGATGCCCAGTTTGGGATCTGCCATTCCCAGTTTGGGATCTGCCATGCCCAGTGTGGGATCTGCCATACCCAGTGTGGGATCTGCCATGCCCAGTTTGGGATCTGGGATGCCCAGTTTGGGATCTACCATTCCCTGTTTGGGATCTGGGATGCCCAGTGTGGGATCTACCATTCCCTATTTGGGATCTGCCATGCCCAGTTTGGGATCTGCCATACCCAATTTGGGATCTGCCATTCCCAGTTTGGGATCTACCATGCCCAGTTTGGGATCTGCCATGCCCAGTTTGGGATCTGCCATGCCCAGTTTGGGATCTGCCACGCCCAGTTTGGGATCTCCAACACCCAGAGCCAGCACCTCCCCACCCTCAGGCCGAGGGCAGCCAGCCCAGGAGCCCCCAGAGCGCTTCCCAAGCCCGACCCAGCCGGGTTTTCCCACCTGGGCGGGATTTCCCACAGTTCCCACCTCAGCCCCCTCCCTGCCCCCAGGTGATCGTGTGGGGCGATTACGGGCGCATGGACCACAAGTGCTTCATGGGGATGGCGCAGATCATCCTGGAGGAGCTGGATCTCTCCAGCCCCGTCTCAGGCTGGTACAAACTCTTCCCAACCTCGTCCCTGGCCGACTCCAGCATCGGACCCCTGACCCGCCGCCTCTCCCAGTCCTCCCTGGAGAGCTCCACCAGCCCCTCCTGCCCCTAGGAGACACCCACGGAGATCTCACAGAACTGGTCGTGGAGAGCTGTAAATATATTTTTTTTCTTTTTTTTTAATTTTCAATCTCTTTCCCCCCTCCAAAAAAAAAAAAAAAAAATCAGCCCTGGATGCTCTCCCCAGGAAGGGAGAGGGGGGAAGGAGAGCAAGAAGTTCCCTCTGAGGGCTGCCAATGATCCCAGACTGTTCCCAGAGCTCGTCCTGGAAGCTCCCAGCTTCTCCTGAGGACGCGGCTCCTTTTCCCCCCATCCCCTTTCCCTGCCTCCGAGGAAAACGGGGAAAACCCCTCTGAACTCAGAACAATTCCAACTCAGCACTATTTTTGTTTTCCAAGGAATGTAGCATCTTCTCTTATGTAGCTTTGCCACGTGCTGACAACACACTCACTGCAATATCCCAGAGAGCTCCGGATGGACCGGGAACATCTGCCAGTCTCATCCTGTTCTTGCTTTCCCAGCACTTCTGGTGGCCATTTCCCTGCCTTTTTTTTTTTTTTTTTGTTGTTTTCCCCCCAATTTTTATATTTTTTTTCGGTTTTCCCGGGAGCATGTAGCCTGTGACCATTGCCAAAGCAAGAAGGGGACAGGGAAAGGGGAGCTCGCTGGGCTTCTCCTCGTGTCTCACCCAGAACTCTGGGAATGCCTCGTGGAGGCAGGAGAAGGAGTGGGAATACTGGGATCCTGCCTCCCTTCCCCAGCTGGAGGGCTGGGATGTTCTCCTTGAGGTCTGGAACGCTCTCCTCGGATCTCAGATGTTCTCCTTGAGGTCTGCCTGCCCCTCCTCGGGGTCTGGCAAGTCCTGCTCGGGGTTGGGATGCTCTCCTTGGGCTGGGATTCCCTCCTCAGGGCTTGGGATGTCCTTCTTGGGGGCTGGGATATCCTCCTTGGAGCAGGAAGCTGTCCTTAAAGGCTGGGATTTCCTTTTCAAAGGTTGGGATTCCCTCCTCAGGGGCTGGGATTCCCTCCTCAGGGCCTGGGATGTCCTTCTTGGGGGCTGGGATATCCTCCTTGGAGCAGGATGCTGTCCTTAAAGGCTGGGATTTCCTTTTCAAAGGTTGGGATTCCCTCCTCAGGGGCTGGGATTCCCTCCTCAGGGGTTGGGATTCCCCCCTCAGGGGTTGGGATTCCCCCCTCAGGGGTTGGGATTCCCTCCTCAGGGGTTGGGATTCCCCCCTCAGGGGTTGGGATTCCCCCCTCAGGGGCTGGGATTCCCTCCTCAGGGGTTGGGATTCCCTCCTCAGGGGTTGGGATTCCCCCCTCAGGGGTTGGGATTCCCTCCTCAGGGGTTGGGATTCCCCCCTCAGGGGTTGGGATTCCCCCCTCAGGGGTTGGGATTCCCCCCTCAGGGGCTGGGATTCCCTCCTCAGGGGCTGGGATTCCCCCCTCAGGGGTTGGGATTCCCCCTCAGGGGTTGGGATTCCCTCCTCAGGGGCTGGGATTTCCTTTTCAAAGGTTGGGATTCCCCCCTCAGGGGCTGGGATTCCCCCCTCAGGGGTTGGGATTCTCTCCCTGAGAACTGGGATGACCTTCCCGAGATCTTGGATCCCTCCTTGGAGCTGGGATCTCCTCCTCCAGACCGGGCCATCCTCCTCAAGGTGTGAGATTCCCCTCCTTGGGCTCTGGAATTCCCTTCCTGGGCTCTGGGATTCCCTTTCTGGGGTTCTGGGATTCCCTCCCAGGCTCTGGGATTCCCTTCCTGAGCTCTAGAATTCCCCTTTTGAGCTCTGGGATTCCCTTCCTGGGTTCTGGGATTTCCTTCCTGAGCTCTGGGATTCCCTCCCCAGGCTCTGGAATTCCCTCCCCAGGCTCTGGAATTCCCTCCCAGGCTCTGGGAATTCCCTCCCTGAGCTCGGGATTCCCTCCCCAGGCTCTGGAATTCCCTCCCCAGGCTCCACCACGCTCCCCTCGAGGTCTGGGCCATCCTTGGGGCTGGGACACCCTTTGGAGAGCTGGGATTCCCTCCTGGATACTTGAATCCCAAGCAGGAGTGGAATCCAAGGCTGGTTCTCCCCAGGGGAACATCTCCAGAGCAGCTCTGGCATTCTGGGGGACGAAGGAGCAGGAGTTCCTCACTGGGATGAGCGTTTTGGGGTTTTTTTGTTTGTTTTGTTCGTTTTTCCAAGCAGCATTTTGGTTCCCTCCGAGGGATCCAGTTCTTGTAGCAAACCCGGGAATTAGGGAAGCTTTTTTTGAAGGTGCCTATTGAAATTTGCTGAAATTACTCAGGGGAGACACCACTAGAAACTCTTGGTTTCTTCATCAAATATTTCCTAAATCCAATGACTGTCCTGAAGGATCAGTTCCCGAGAGAGAAGGAACAAAAATCCCGACACACCAAAAGATGAGGAGGCTGGAAGAGGACAAGAGGTTCACGGGGAGTTTCATGGGGCTGGCTCTGACCTTCAGTCCTCACCACAAAGCACCCACAGCACGGCTGGGGTTTTTCTAGGATTGTTTCTTGGCAAAACACAGAATTCCACGATGCACAGAGCACAACAAGCCCACCTGGGCTTCTCCTGGGAATGAAGAACCAGCTCAGCCACAGAGGAACAAACCCAAAGCTGAAGGAAAAGACTTTTTGGGATGAAGCTGTTCCATCCACAAACCCAACCCCAAACCTGGGGGTCCATAAACCCAAACTTGGGGGTCCTCAAGCTCAAATCTGGGCTCCACAAATCCAAATCTGGGGTTGGAATCATGAATCCCAGGAGTCCACAAACCCAAACCTGAGGGTTCACAAATCCAGACCTTGGGGTTCACAGCCCCAAATTTGGGGTTCCACCAACCCAAACCTGAAAGTGAACAAACCCAAACCTGGGACTCTACAACCCCAAATCCAGGGAATCATAAACCCAGACTTGGGGGTTCACAAATCCAAGCCTCAAGGTCCACAACCCCAAATCTGGGGGCCCAAAAACTCAAGCTTGGTGTTCCCTGACCCCAAATCTGGGGTTCCACCAACCTCAAACTTGGGGGTTCACAAACCCAAACCTGGGGTTCCACCAACTCAAATCTGGAGTTCCACAACCCCAAAGTTCCACAGCCCAAAATCTCGGGGTCTGCAAATTCCCCAAACTTGGGAGTCTGCAAACCAGATCTGTGGGTCTACAAACCCAAACTTTGGGTCTATAAATTCAAATATGGAGTCTATGAACTCAAAATTTGGGGTCTACAACCCCAAACTTTGGGGTCTATGAGCTCAAACAACTTTGGGGTCCACAAACTCAAATTTGGGGTCTATGAACTCAAAATTTGGGATCTACAACCCCAACCTTTGGAGTCTATGAACTCAAACAATTTTGGGGTCCACAAACTCAAATTTGGGATCTACAACCCCAAGTTTGGGGTGTAGGAACTCAAAATTTGGGGTCTAAAAACTCAAAATTTGGGATCTACGAACCCAAACTTTGGGGTCTATGAGCTCAAACAACTTTGGGGTCTACAAACTCAAAATTTGGGGTCTACAAACTCAAACAACTTTGAGGTCTACAAACCCAAATTTGGGGTGTAGGAACTCAAACTTTGGGGTCTACAAAGCCAAAATTTGGGATCTAAAACCTCAAACTTTGGGGTCTGTGAACTCAAACTTTGTGGTCTACAAATCCAAACAACTTTGGGTTCTACAAACTCAAAATTTGGGGTCTATGAACCCAAACTTTGGGGTCTACAAACCCAAACTTTGGAGTTTATGATCTCGAACAACTTTGGGGTCTACAAACTCAAATTTGGGTCTATGAACTCAAACTTTGGGGTCTACAACCCCAAATTTTCAGGTCTACAAACTCAGATTTGGGGTGTAGGAACTCAAAATTTGGGATCTACAAACCCAAACTTTGGAATCTATGAACTCAAACAACTTTGGGGTCTAGAAACCCAAATTTGGGGTGTAGGAACTCAAATTTTGGGGTCTACAAACCCAAACTTTGGGGTCTACAAACCCAAACTGTGGGGTCCACAAACTCAAACAACTTCGGGTTCTACAAACTCAAACTTTGGAGTCTATGAACTCAAAGATCTTTGGGTTCTACAAACTCAAAATTTGGGATCTACAAACCCAAATTTGGGGTGTAGGAACTCAAACTTTGGGGTCTGTGAACTCAAACTTTGTGGTCTACAATTCCAAACAACTTTGGGTTCTACAAACTCAAATTTTGGGGTCTACAAACTCAAAATTTGGGGTCTATGAACCCAAACTTTGGGGTCTGCAAACCCAAATTTGGGGTCCACAAACTCAAACAACTTCGGGTTCTACAAACTCAAAATTTGGAGTCTATGAACTCAAACAACTTTGGGTTCTACAAACTCAAAATTTGGGGTCTATGAACCCAAACTTTGGGGTCTACAAACCCAAATTTGGGGTCCACAAACTCAAACAACTATGGGGTGTATGAACTCAAAATTTGAGGTCTACAAACCCAAAATTTGGGGTCCACAAACTCAAACAACTATGGCGTGTATGAACTCAAAATTTGAGGTCTACAAACCCAAAATTTGGGGTCTACAAACCCATTTTTGGGTCTGCAAACCCATTTTTGGTGCAGATCGTGGCCAGCAGGACTCGTCTGTGCCAGCGGGCACGGCCCCGGGGCCTCGGCGCTGCCGCCCTGACTTTGCCAGCTCCAAACACAGAGAAGGGAATTGGTTGGACCCTGCTGAGCTGGGATGGGGAACAGTGCAGGAGGAAGGATGAGTTCCTCCAGGATGGAGCGTGTGGGATGCCCTGAAGCTCGGGTGGTTTGGGAACAGCCTGAGTGCTGGGACAGGAACAAACAACGGGCTGGACTCGGTGTTCCCTCCTGAGCGCGGAGAAATTCCAAACAGAATCCCACGAGCCTCAATGTGCTGGATTTCTGACTCTCCACCAAGGGAGAACACCCCAAGAGGAAAAGCTTTCCTCTCCTCCAAGCTGCTGCTCTTCCCAACTCGATTCTGATGGGAAAACTCCAAACTGTGGGATTGTCCCAGCGGGAGAGGAGCGTGGGCAGAGCAGGGAGCTGAGCAGGGACGTTCTGCTCCTGCTGCTGGCGTGGGCACAGCTTCCCACCCCCTCTGCATTCCTGAATTCCTTCCCTGCTCCAGCCCTGCCAGGAACATCCCACGGTGCCAGGAACATCCCAGAACATCCCACGGTGCCGTGACAGGAGCAGGGCTGGGGGTGAGCAGCTCCCCGAGCATCCCTGGCTTTCTGCTGGGAAAATCCCGGTGAAATTCCACCTGGGAATGAGGAAACACAAAGATTTTTGGCTCCTGAGGATGAGTTGGGGGTGACAAGGACCTGCTCTTCATGGGAGGGGTTCCTCCCGCTCCTGGAGAAGTGGAAACATCATGGAGTGACATCAAAATCCAGGAAAATATTCCCTCCTTCCCTTCCAGCCCCCCAGAATTTCCCACTCACTTCCCAGCAGGAATAACCCCCCTTAAACTGGTGTGGGGAAGAGCTGGGATTGTGCCAGGTTGGGGTTGAGCAACATCAGCTCCTCATTTCTCAACCCCAAGACCTCGTGTCAGATATTTTCCTTCCTCAAACAACAAGAAAAAAACAGCCAAGACACCCAGAAATCCCAAAGTGAGTCCTGGTCCAGCTCCTGAGGAAATGAATTCCATCCCAGGATGAATTCCTGCACTCCAAAGTTGGGTTTTTGTTGGGGTTCTTTTGGTTTTTTGTTTTTTTTCCTGGGGAATATTTGCTCACAAAGGGCATTTTTTGATGTGCAATTCGAGTTGCAAAATTCCCTGGAAGGAATTTTGAGTCTGATGGTTTCCTTGATTTTCTATCAAGAAAAGAAATTCAAATCTGCTGGATTTGCCAGAGTTACATTTTCTTTTTCCTGGAAAGAGGAATTAATGTGGAATTAAATCAGTTTTTCAGCCCATTTGACACCCAGCCCCCAGCAGAGAGGAGCAGCAACCACCTGACACTGCCAGAGCTGAAATCCAAACCCCCAGCTGCAATCACGAGGATGGATTTGATAAAAAAACAACTCAGAATGATGCTGAAACATCCCCTAAAAACTGACTAAATTCACACAAAGCACAGAAAACTCTCCAAGATTCCAGGGCTGAGTTATCCCTGGTTTTCCACCAGCCTGGAATGGGCCAGATTTGCCATAAAAATGTGAAAATTTCCAAGAAATTTGGATCAGTCAGAATCCAGCTCCTGTTTCATCACCCCCAGGACCACGATGAAAACCTGGGAGAGGAGGTTTGGATGGAGTTTTCCCAAAATCCAGTGGAATGCAGCAGAAATTCCCTGAACTTACTGCCACAGAGCACCAGAGAGGGGGAAAAAATTCCCTCCACCTTTCCCATCTCTGCCAACCTTTCCTCCAAACAGACCAGGAATCCTCAGGAATGGGATCAGGATTCCCTTGGCTGCCGGGGAATCTCTTCTGTTCACTGCCTGACACCACAATTTAGGAAATCCAGCCTGGATTCCACAATTCCCACCTGCACTCAAACCCCAGCAGGGCAGGAAGGGAAATCATCCCCAAAAACTGCACCAGGGATGGTTTTCCAGGCAGAAATTTTTCCTTCCGGTTGACTCAGATGTTTTTTTCTGGATGGATGGGAAATGCCTGGATGTGGGAAACCTCTGGAAGGTGTGGGACTGCTTTGGAAAATCACAGAATTGTGCAGATCAAGGAATCTTTATCCAACCTGGATGTGGTTTTCCTCACGGATGGGAAGAGCTCTCCCTGCTCTTCCTGGGGAGTTTTTGACTGCAGATGGATCTGGAGAATTCCCTGCAAGGTTTCCAATGTTTTTTTTTGTAGCAAAGCTGTTCCAACTGGAAGTTTTCCCTCTGCTCCACAGGATCCCAGGCTGGTTTGGGTGGGAAAAACCTTAAAATTCCCTCGAATTCCAGCCCCGAGGCTGCTCCAAGCCCCATCCTGGGACACTCCCAGGGGCAGGGCAGGATTTGTTTTTCATGGAGAAACCCCTCCCAGTCCTTGGCTGGTTGGTTAAAGGTGTGAAAATCACTTTGAGGAGTTGAAAAGCTGCAGGAAAGACTTTTTAGGGGAAGGGAAAAAAAAAAAAAAAAGCAAATCCCAAAAAACAGGATTGGAATTTTGGGTGTCACTCCGTGACCCGGTGGGACAATCCCGCTCACCTGAGGAACATTTTGGGTTTAAAAGACTTGGAAAAGTGTCCAAGTGTTGGTTTGGGTGTCTGAGGAGCCTCCACGTTGTGGGACCCCCGAGAATCCCTCAGGAACACCGGGATGGGCTCCAGGAATCCAGGAGAATCCAGGAGATCCCAGTGCTCCCCCAGGGCCTGGAGCTCTGCTTGTTGCTATACCTCATCCTTCCCATCCTTTTCCCACTTTTCCCATCCCTTCAGGACCCAGAGCTTGTGCACTCGACCACATCCAGGTTACTTTTTATGGGTTTTTTGTTTTGTTTCCCTGTGGAATGAAAAGCAATCCATGATTGGGGTGGGTTCCCAACCCTGCTCCCTTTGGGATCTGAGCCCAAGACAAAGGATCTTGGGGCTGGAAGGATGATCCAGGGGGATCCTGGGGCTGGGGGAAGGGATGATCCAGAGGGATCCTGGGGTTGGGGGGATGATCCAGAGGGATCCTGGGGTTTGGGGGGATGATCAGAGGGATCCTGGTGTTGGGGGATAATCCAGAGGGATCCTGGGGTTTGGGGGATAATCCAGAGGGATCCTGGTGTTGGGGGATAATCCAGAGGGATCCTGGGTTTTGGGGATGATCCAGAGGGATCCCTGGTGTTGGAGGGATGATCCAGAGGGATCCTGGGTTTTGGGGGGATGATCCAGAGGGATCCTGGGGCTGGAGGGATGATCCAGAGGGATCCCAAAACTGGAGGGATGATCCAGAGGGATCCTGGTGTTGGGGGATGATCCAGAGGGATCCCAAAACTGGAGGGATGATCCAGAGGGATCCTGGTGTTGGGGGATGATCCAGAGGGATCCCTAGCTTTGGGGGATGATCCAGAGGGATCCTGGTGTTGGGGGGATGATCCAGGGGGATCCTGGGGTTTGGGGGATGATCCAGAGGGATCCTTGGGGCTGGAGGGATGATCCAGAGGGATCCTGGTGTTGGGGGGATGATCCAGAGGGATCCTGGGGTTTGGGGGATAATCCAGAGGGATCCTGGTGTTGGAGGGATGATCCAGAGGGATCTTGGGGCTGGAAGGATGATCCAGGGGGATCCTGGGGCTGGAGGGATGATCCAGAGGGATCCCAAAACTGGAGGGATGATCCAGGGGGATCCTGGGGCTGGAGGGATGATCCAGAGGGGATCCTGGTGTTGGGGGGATGATCCAGAGGGATCCCTGTGCCCCTTTCCCATCCTCCCTGTCCAGCAGCCCCTCCAGGCTGACCTGAGCCCCCAAAAACCCTCCCAGGGGTGGGAGTGGGGCTCGATTCCAAAATCCAGCTCTGCTCTCATCCTTGGAAGGGCACAAATCCTTTTTCAAAGCCCTTGAAAGGGCACAAATCCCTTTCCAAATCCTTGTCCAAATCCCTTGGAGGGGCACAGATCCTTTTCCAAAGCCCTTGGAAGGGCACAAACCCCTTTTCAAATCCTTTTCCAAACTCCTTGGAAGGGCACAGATCCCTTTCCCATCCCTTTGGAGGGACAAAAATCCTTTTCCAAATCCCTTGGAGGGGCACAGATCCTTTTCCAAAGTTCCTGGATGGCCAAGGAGCCTCTGGAGCAGGCAGGGAAGGTTCCCCTTCCTTTGGAGGACAATGCTGATCCCATTCCCTACAGGACCCCAAAAAGGAATTTTCTCCTTTCCCCTGAAGGAATTCCCCAGTCCCAAAGGAATTCCCCAGTCCCAGAGGAATTCCCCAATCCCAAAGGAATTCCCAATCCCAAAGGAATTCCCCAGTCCCAAAGGAATTCCCAATCCTCCCTTAGGAGGACAGGGCTGCAATGCTGATCCCATTCCCTACAGGACCCCAAAAACGAATTTTCTCCTTTCCCCTGAAGGAATTCCCCAATCCCAAAGGAATTCCCAGTCCCAAAGGAATTCCCCAGTCCCAAAGGAATTCCCAATCCCAAAGGAATTCCCCAATCCCAGAGGAATTCCCCAATCCCAAAGGAATTCCCCAATCCCAAAGGAATTCCCCAATCCCAAAGGAATTCCCCATCTCAAAGGAATTCCCCAGTCCCAAAGGAATTCCCAATCCCAAAGGAATTCCCCAATCCCAAAGGAATTCCCCATCCCAAAGGAATTCCCCAGTCCCAAAGGAATTCCCCAGTCCCAAAGGAATTCCCAATCCCAAAGGAATTCCCCAATCCCAAAGGAATTCCCAATCCCAAAGGAATTTCCCAATCCCAAAGGAATTCCCCAATCCCAAAGGAATTCCCCAATCCCAAAGGAATTCCCCATCCCAAAGGAATTCCCCAATCCCAAAGGAATTCCCCAGTCCCAAAGGAATTCCCCAATCCCAGAGGAATTTCCCAATCCCAAAGGAATTCCCCAATCCCAGAGGAATTCCCCAATCCCAAAGGAATTCCCAATCCCAAAGGAATTCCCAATCCCAAAGGAATTCCCCAGTCCCAAAGGAATTCCCCAGTCCCAAAGGAATTCCCAATCCTCCCTTAGGAGGACAGGGCTGCAATGCTGATCCCATTCCCTACAGGACCCCAAAAACGAATTTTCTCCTTTCCCCTGAAGGAATTCCCAATCCCAAAGGAATTCCCCAATCCCAAATGAATTCCCCAATCCCAAAGGAATTCCCAATCCCAGAGGAATTCCCCATCCCAAAGGAATTCCCCAGTCCCAGAGGAATTCCCCAATCCCAAATGAATTCCCCAATCCCAAAGGAATTCCCAATCCCAAAGGAATTCCCCAATCCCAAAGGAATTCCCCAATCCCAAAGGAATTCCCCAGTCCCAAAGGAATTCCCCAATCCCAAAGGAATTCCCCAATCCCAAAGGAATTCCCCAGTCCCAAAGGAATTCCCCAATCCCAAAGGAATTCCCAATCCCAAAGGAATTCCCCAATCCCAAAGGAATTCCCCATCCCAAAGGAATTCCCCAATCCCAAAGGAATTCCCCAATCCCAAAGGAATTCCCCATCCCAAAGGAATTCCCCAATCCCAAAGGAATTCCCCAATCCCAAAGGAATTCCCCATCCCAAAGGAATTCCCCAATCCCAAAGGAATTCCCCAATCCCAAATGAATTCCCCAATCCCAAAGGAATTCCCCATCCCAAAGGAATTCCCCAATCCCAAAGGAATTCCCCATCCCAAGGGAATTCCCCAGTCCCAAAGGAATGCCCCAGTCCCAAAGGAATTCCCCAATCCCAAAGGAATTCCCCAATCCCAAAGGAATTTCCCAATCCCAAAGGAATTCCCAATCCCAGAGGAATTCCCCAATCCCAAAGGAATTCCCCATCCCAAAGGAATTCCCCAATCCCAAAGGAATTCCCCATCCCAAAGGAATTCCCCAATCCCAAAGGAATTCCCCAATCCCAAAGGAATTCCCAATCCCAAAGGAATTCCCCAATCCCAAAGGAATTCCCCAATCCCAAAGGAATTCCCAATCCCAAAGGAATTCCCCAATCCCAAAGGAATTCCCCAATCCCAAGGGCCTCTGGGAGGTCAGGGGAGCCCCTGAATGTTCAGAGCACTTTGAAGTTGGTGGCCTTGTTTTCTTAAAGGGCTTTGATCTTTTCATGAAAGCAGAGAATCTTCCCCATCCCATTATCACCATCATCATCCTCCTCCCCAGCTCAGAGTTCATCCCTGGAATGTTCAGGATGATCCAGGACTCTGGAATCTGTCATTAATCCCTCGAGTTTACACCTAAAAGCAAAGTTGGGAATTTCTCCTGGAATTTGGGTTGGCAGCAGCAGCAGCAGGGAAATAAAAACAAGAGGGAAAAGCCCTGATGGGTTTTTAGGAGTAGGCAAAATGAAGTTTGGGAGTGTTGACCCCATCCAAAAAATTCTGGATTTCCATTCTAAATGGAGGGATTTTATCCATTATAAGGAATCTTTCAACCCTGCTTCCCCCTAAAATGTTTGAGGGGGAATAAAAGGGAATTGTGGAATTTCAGACTGGTTTGGGTCCATTAAAAATAAAATAAAAGGGAATAAAAGGGTGGGGATGATGAGGGATTAAAGTCAAGGAGATGCTCCCAGAGCTCTGCCAGAAATTCCAAACCTTTGGAAGCTTTGAAAGGGGTGAAAGTGCAAAACCCCAAAATCTCTCACATTTTCCAGCCTCAAATCCCCCAAAATCTGCATGGAAAGGGGTCACAGGAGAGGGGGGGAATCATCAGAGCTTAATTAACCACGAGTTAATTGGCACTAAATGAGAAGTGACAGCTGAGGGGGAAAGGAGAACCAGGGGAAGACTTTTATTGGATATTTTAGGATTTTTGGGACTCCCAATCAGTGCTAAACTTGGTTTAGTGACAGATTCCTCCCATTCCACGACTCCACCCTCCCCAAAAATCCCCGGGAAGGGGGAACTGGAGCAGTTCCACATCCAAGAGAAGGGGATGGGTTTGGGATGGCTACAGAAAAGTGGGAATATTTAAAAAAAAAAACAAACGAGCAAATGGAATTTTCTACCTGTGTCCTGTCCCGTTTTCTATGTGTGTGGTCCTTTCTTAAATGTCAAACTTGTATTTTTGTGGTTTCTATCTGCGGGACCGACAGCTCTGAGGGCGCACGTTGTTTTGTAAAATATTCCTGTTGTTTTTCCTTCCCAAAAAATGAATTAAAAAACAAAAAAACAAAAAAAAAGGGAGGAAAAGCTGAATTATTCACCTTTTAATTGGCTTTGCATGTACAGTAATTGGGGCAGCAAGTGGAGATGATTAAAGCCAGCTTGAAAACTTTTTTCTGTGCTTGAGTCGAATTTTTCCCTAAAAAAAAATCATCCACAACCTCTCATGGATAATCTGGAAGAGGGGAATGGGATAAAAATTCTTTTTTTTTTCTTCTGGAAAAAGCAGGTTTGCTTAGAGGAAATAAATCCTATAATGAATAAAAGATCCCACAAGCAACCCCTGGTTTGCAAATCCCCTCCAGCTTCCCAAGAAAAATGGGAAGGGGCAGGGAAAGGGGAGTGGGATTTTGGGATGAAATTCCTCCTGAGAGGATGGGATGGAATTCCCAGGGAAGCTGTGGCTGCTCTATCCCAAGGAAATCTGGGATTGGGGAAGGGCCAGGGGGTGGAATTCCACAATTCCCTGGTTTTCCCTGTTCTTTCACATTTTTGGATGAGCCTCAAGGTTTTGTTAAACCAGAGTTTAAAATAGTGGAATTAAAGCTGGAATGAAATTATTGAGTCCCAGGAGCTGCAGGAATTCTGCTCCACCTTCCCCCCATGCCAAAGCTGAGGGCTTTGTATATAAAAGTGTCAACTTTGGATTCTTCCAGGCCTGGCTGTGCTCCCTCAGCTCCCTGGCATTTGGGACAGAGCCTAAACCAGAGGGAATTCAGGCTGATTTTTGGGATGGAATTCCCTAAATTCCCACACCTGGAGTGACCACCAGCACCAGAGAGAGTCCACTGCAATATTTTATTTGGGAATTTACATATCCACAGGAGAGAGCAGACCACAAGTCCGACTTCTTGCTGAATTTTGAAGCAGTTTTGGGTTCTACTGGAGATGAGAAAAGAAATCTGCCTAAGATTAAAATGTCTCAAGCGAGCCAGGAAAGGAGGGGAACCAGGATTTTACACAGGAACAACGACAACAAGAACAAAACAAAACAGAAAAAAAACATATGGAAAAAAAAAAAGTATAAATTAGGATGTCAGAGTCATTTTTAAAAGTGTAAGAAAACTTGCACAGGGCTCTGGAGAATTAACTCTGGTTAGATTGTTAGAAGTGAAATTCCATCAAATCCCAACAGCAGCCAGAAAATTCCCTCTGCAGTGCAAGTTTGTCACATTCCATCAGCTTTGCCCCCACTCTGGGCGAGATTCCTGCTTGCTCAGGGGGTGGGACAGGGCTTTGGTTCCAGGAGGGTGGGGGCAGGGAGGAGGTAGCAAGGCTTGCTTGCCCCTGGGCTCGGCTTAAATCTTAAATCCAGTTCCTCAGCACCAAACAGGTTCCCCACCCCAGAAACAACAACAAAAATAAATCTAACACTGGCATTGAAGTGAGAAATTCTGGGCAGGATTCAGATCCAGATTTCCAGATTCTGTTGCAGGTTTCCCAGTGCCACCTGTGCCCAGGTGCCCAGCAGGGCATCAAGTGCTACCCAGGAGCTCAGGGGGAGCTCAGTGCAGGGAGGGATCCCCTCCCTCCCCGTGTGCATTGACTGTGCTGGGGACACGGTGTCCCCGTGGCTGTGACAGTGGAAAGGCAGAGATGGAGCTCAGGGATGGAAAAAAATAGATCAATTTCAGGTTGGGGGGGGTTTGGCTCCCCAAACCTGAAAGCAAAAATAAACCCCTGAATGTCTGATGAGCAGGTCTGGAGAACAGAACAAAGGCAGAAATGGTCACGTGCGAGCGAGGCTCATTTCCACAGCGAGGGGTTGCTGCCCTGGGCTGCTCCTCCTCCTCCTCCCATGGACTGCCCATAGCCCAGCATCCCATTGGCTCCATAGAAGTTCATCCCAGCCATCTGCTGGGTCACCTGCAAGTGGGACAGGAGAGAGGTCAGAGGTGGCTCGTGGCTCCCAGAAATAGCAGAGCCCTAAAGGGGAGCAGGGGGTGGCAACCCAGCATGGGAGGATTTCAGGGCAGGCTGGAGATCAGCAGGAATTCCTGCATGGAAAGGGTGGTGCAGCCTTGGAATCACCCAGAAAAGTTTGGGAAGTTTGGTGTGGGAGGATTTCAGGGCAGGAATTCCTGCATGGAAAGAGTGGCCAGGCTTTGGAACTGCCCAGGGAAATCTGGAATCCCCAGGTGTGGGAGGGACTTTCAGGGCAGGCTGGAGATCAGCAGGAATTGGTCAGGCCTTGGAATTGCCCCATGGAAATTTGGAATCCCCAGGTGTGGGAGGATTTCAGGGCAGGCTGGAAATCAGCAGGAATTTCTGCATGGAAAGGGTGGCCAGGCCTTGGAATCATCCAGAAAAGTTTGGAAATTTGGCGTGGCAGGATTTCAGGGCAGGCTGGAAATCAGCAGGAATTGGTCAGGCCTTGGAATTACACAGAAAAATTTGGAGTCCCCACCCCTGCAGGTGCTCAGTGCTCTGGGCTGCCAGATGAGCTTGGGATAGGACTCAGAATTCTTTTGCAACCCCCCAATCCTGGCATTTCCAGGGATCCTGGCATTCCCAAGAACCCCGGCATTTCCAGGGATCCTGGCATTTCCAGGGATCCTGGCATTCCCAAGGACCCTGGCATTCCCAAGGACCCTGGCATTCCCAAGGATCATGGCATTCCCAAGGACCCTGGCATTCCCAGGGACCCTGGCATTCCCAAGGACCCTGGCATTCCCATGGACCCTGGCATTCCCAAGGACCCTGGCATTTCCAGGGACCCTGGCATTCCCAAGGACCCTGGCATTCCCAGGATCATGGCATTCCCAAGGACCCTGGCATTCCCAGGGACCCTGGCATTCCCAAGGACCCTGGCATTCCCAAGGACCCTGGCATTCCCAGGGACCCTGGCATTCCCAAGGATCATGGCATTCCCAAGGACCCTGGCATTCCCAAGCACCCTGGCATTCCCAAGGACCCTGGCATTCCCAAGGATCATGGCATTCCCAAGGACCCTGGCATTCCCAAGGACCCTGGCATTTCCAGGGACCCTGGCATTCCCAAGGACCCTGGCATTCCCAAGGATCATGGCATTCCCAGGGACCCTGGCATTCCCAGGGACCCTGGCATTCCCAAGGATCCTGGCATTCCCAGGGACCCTGGCATTCCCAAAGATCCTGGCATTCCCAGGGACCCTGGCATTCCCAAGGATCCTGGCATTCCCAGGGACCCTGGCATTCCCAAGGATCCTGGCATTCCCAGGGACCCTGGCATTCCCAAAGGATCCTGGCATTCCCATGGGACCCTGGCATTCCCAGGGACCCTGGCATTCCCAAGAACCCTGGTTCCCAGGGACCCTGGCATTCCCAAGGACCCTGGCATTTCCAGGGACCCTGGCATTCCCAAGGACCCTGGCATTCCCAGGGACCCTGGCATTCCCAGGGATCCTGGCATTCCCAGGGACCCTGGCATTCCCAAGAACCCTGGCATTCCCAAAGATCCTGGCTTTCCCAAGGACTCTGGCATTCCCAAGCACCCTGGCATTCCCAAAGATCCTGGCTTTCCCAAGGACTCTGGCATTCCCAGGGACCCTGGCATTCCCAGGGACCCTGGCATTCCCAGAACCCTGGCATTCCCAAGGACCCTGGCATTCCCAAGCACCCTGGCATTCCCAAAGATCCTGGCTTTCCCAAGGACTCATTCCCAGGGACGATTCTAGGACCCTGGCATTCCCAGGGACCCTGGTATTCCCAAAGAACCCTGGCATTCCCATGGACCCTGGCATTCCCATGGACCCTGGCTTTCCCAAGGACCCTGGCATTCCCAAGCACCCTGGCATTCCCAAAGATCCTGGCTTTCCCAAGGACTCTGGCATTCCCAAGGGACCCTGGCATTTCCAGGGACCCTGGCATTCCCAAGGACCCTGGCATTCCCAAGGACCCTGGCATTCCCAAGGGACCCTGGCATTTCCAGGGACCCTGGCATTCCCAAGGATCATGGCATTCCCAAGGACCCTGGCATTCCCAAGGGACCCTGGCATTCCCAAGGATCATGGCATTCCCAAGGACCCTGGCATTCCCAAGGACCCTGGCATTCCCAAGGATCATGGCATTCCCAGGGACCCTGGCATTCCCAGGGACCCTGGCATTCCCAAGGATCATGGCATTCCCAAGGACCCTGGCATTCCCAAGGATCATGGCATTCCCAAGGACCCTGGCATTCCCAAGGACCCTGGCATTCCCAAAGGACCCTGGCATTCCCAAGGATCATGGCATTCCCAGGGACCCTGGCATTCCCAGGGACCCTGGCATTCCCAAGGATCCTGGCATTCCCAGGGACCCTGGCATTCCCAAAGATCCTGGCATTCCCAGGGACCCTGGCATTCCAAAGAACCCTGGCATTCCCAGGGACCTGGCATTCCCAAGAACCCTGGCATTCCCAGGGACCCTGGCATTCCCAAAGATCCTGGCATTCCCAGGGACCCTGGCATTCCCAAGGACCCTGGCATTTCCAGGGACCCTGGCATTCCCAAGGACCCTGGCATTCCCAGGGACCCTGGCATTCCCAAGAACCCTGGCATTCCCAGGGACCCTGGCATTCCCAGGCACTCCCACTGCACCCTGCACACGGCAGGCCAACCCAGCTTAACTAACCCAGCGAGCCCAGCCCAACAAAGCCCTCAATCCCCAACCCCTGCCCTCCCAGCACCCCTCACTGCCAGGAAGAGCCAGGCAGGGCCTGCAGCTCCCCCCTCACCTGGGCCAGGTTCCAGTGCAGCTGCTGGGCTGGCTGCACCCCGAAGACGGGCGGGGGCACCACGTAGCCGGGCGGCTGCGCCCCCAGCACCCCGCTGGCCACCCCCAGCACGTTGCCCACGTAGCCTGCTGGGATGGCCACGGGGGCCACCATGCCAGCAGCCCCAGGCTGGGCCAGCATCCCCACGGATGGGGCCACCATGCCCCCCATGAGGCTGCTGGAGGGGGGCACCGCTGGGAAGGCGGGGTAGGGCGCGGCGGGATAGCCCAGCTGAGCCGGCGCCACGAACATCGGCCCTGGGAAGGCAGGAGGGAACAGGAGACATCTGTCAGTGCTGCAGTGGCACAGCTCCAGGCACAGCCTGCCTGGCACAGCCACACTGAGCTGCTCCTCGGCCTGGTCACAGTCCTCAACAAAGCTGGAGAGGGAATTTGGGAAGGGATGTGTGGGAATGGATTCCCAGTGCCAGAGGGGAGGGTTGGGTTGGACATTGGGGAGGAATTCCCTAATTCCCAGTGCAGGGTTGGGTTGGATATTGGGGAGGAATTCCCTGATTCCCAGTGCAGGGTTGGGTTGGACATTGGGGAGGAATTCCCTGATTCCCAGTGCAGGGTTGGGTTGGATATTGGGGAGGAATTCCCTGATTCCCAGTGCAGGGTTGGGTTGGATACTGGGGAGGAATTCCCTGATTCCCAGTGCAGGGTTGGGTTGGATATTGGGGAGGAATTCCCTGATTCCCAGTGCAGGGTTGGGTTGGATACTGGGGAGAAATTCCCTGATTCCCAGTGCAGGGTTGGGTTGGACATTGGGGAGGAATTCCCTGATTCCCAGTGCAGGGTTGGGTTGGATGCTGGGGAGGAATTCCCTAATTCCCAGTGAATGGTTGGGTTGGATATTGGGGAGGAATTCCCTGATTCCCAGTGCAGGGTTGGGTTGGATATTGGGAAGGAATTCCTCCTTCCTGATTCCCAGTGCCAGAGGCAGGATTGGGCTGGATATTGGGGAGGAATTTCTCCTTCCCTAATTCCCAGTGCAGGGTTGGGTTGGATATTGGGAAGGAATTCCTGATTCCCAGTTCCAGAGGCAGGATTGGGTTGGATATTGGAATGAATCCTTCCCCTGAGGCTGCTGAGGGGCTGGAATGCATTTCCCAGAGCAGCTGTGGCAGTCCCTGGACTCCTGGAAATGCCCAAGGCCAGGCTGGGAAGGGCTTGGAGCAGCCTGGGACAGTGGGAGGATGCCTGGAACAGGATGAGCTTCACACTCCCTTCCCACCCACCCCATTCTGGGATTCTCTCAGCCACATTCCCATTTCTGGAAGTTTCTCAGCTCCCAGGACACCCCACCCACCCTCCCCTGGTGCCCTGCAGGTGCCAGCCCAGCCAGGGTTACCTTGTGCTGGCACCTGGGACGTCTGGGAGCCGTACAGGGACAGGATGGAGTCTTTGGAGAGCTGCTTCTTCCCCACCTCCTCCCCTTTGCCTCCAGGCTCCGGGAACAGATTCAGGTTCTCGGGAACAGAGCCGGCGCTTCCAGAGGTTGGCATGGAGCCAACGACCTGGGACACAGGGAGAGGATCAGGGCAAAAGAAGGGAACAGCCACCCACATCCAGGGTGCTGGGGTGGGTCAGCATGGACCTGGGACACAGGGAGAGGATCAGGGCAAAATGGGGAATATCCATCCACATCCAGTGTGGGGTGTAGGATGGGACACAGGGAGAGGATCAGGGCAAAATGGGGAATATCCATCCACATCCAGAGTGCTGGGGTGGGTCAGCATGGACCTGGGACACAGGGAGAGGATCAGGGCAAGAAGGGAACACCCACCCACATCCAGGGTGCTGGGGTGGGTCAGCATGGACCTGGGACACAGGACAGGATCAGGGAAAAATGGGGAACATCCATCCACATCCAGGGATGTGCTGGGGTGAGTCAAGTATGGACCTGGGACACAGGGAGAGGATCAGGGCAAAATGGGGAATATCCATTCACATCCAGAGTGCTGGGGTGGGTCAGCATGGGCCTGGGACACAGGACAGGATCAGGGAAAAATGGGGAATATCCATCCACATCCAGGGATGTGCTGGGGTGGGTCAGCATGGACCTGGGACACAGGGACAGGATCAGGGCAAAATCCAGCACCAGGGGAAATGGGGAACATCCACCCACGCATACAGGGATGTGCTGGGGTGATGGTTTCAACAGGGAAGGTTTTGGGATTTAATTAAGGGGAATTTAGAGGAAGGCAGATTGAGGGCAGACAATTCCCAGATGGGAATCCCTGCACGTGTCCAAGGTTGGAGCACCTGGCACAGTGGAAGATGCCCCTGCTCCTTACCACCCCCTCCATCCCAAATTTCCCGTGGTTCTACCACCCAGCCAGGCTTTTCCAAGCCCCAGCACTCCCAGCTCACCTTCCTGGAGTCTGAGCTGGATCCCACGGATGCAAACAGGTCCAGGTCCTTCTCCAGGCTGCTGGGCCGGCCGTTGGTGACGGGCGTTGTCACCGGGGCGTCTGCAGGGACACACAGACACGTCCTGCTGTCCCTGTCCCTGCCTGGGGACACCCCTGTGCCACCAGTGCCACCCCACCCTCATCAGCTCTTGGTTTAGTTTAGGTTTGTTCATTTTAATTTTCTGCCTTAGGTTGCAATGCAGTTTGTATTCTATCACCATCTGTTAAACCAGCTGGGGCAGTGACCCTGATCTCCGTGGAGATATCCTCTGCTAATGGGCCAGCTTTTTAAACCAGCTGGGGCAATCATCTTTATCTTTCCCACAGCCCATCCTCCCTCCAGGAGATATCTCTTGTTCATGGCCATTGAGTCCCAGTGCATGACTGATAAAATTACATCATCCCACTGGGAGATGCTCCACCCAGGGGGAGGAGACAAACATTTCCTACCCAGATAAAAACTGAGATTTGGACACCAAGGCAGCCTTTTCCACTGGATTCCAGAGGAAAACCAGACCTTTCCACATCATCCCTGCACCTTCAGAGGAAAACTGCACCTTCTCCAGGAGCACTGCTCCAGCTGAACCACATCTGCCCCTGCAGGAGGATGCAGCCACCATTGAATGGGACTGCTGCCAACACCCTGACTGACTGACGGGTGTCAGCTTGGATTCTGACTCTGGCAGGGTTTGGGATTGTTCTTTGTAATACTGTATTTCTATTTTAATTTTCCTAGTAAAGAACTGTTATTCCTAATTCCCATATCTTTGCCTGAGAGCCCCTTAATTCCAAAATTATAATAATTTGGAGGGAGGGGGCTTACATTCTCCATTTCAAAGAGAAGCTCCTGCCTTTATTGGCAGACACCTGTCCTCCAAACCAGGACATACCCTTAATTTTCTGTTGTGGGATAGGATGACAGGATTAGGAGTAAAAACAAGGCAGGTTTAAAATTTAAAAGGGTATAAAGAAGAAATTTATTAACAACATAAAGAAAATTAGAAATCTGGAATCAGATTTCCAGATTACTCCCTCTTCCTTCCCCCCCCCCCACTTCCCACATTTCTTAACAACAACACACAGAGATACTTTAGTTAGTTTTTCACTTAAATAATTATTTGAGTTCACTTTAGAGAGAAAAGTTTTTTCTTGTTTTGGCCATAGGGATCTTTTCCAAGAGAAGAGCAAGGTTCTCTTGTGTTTTCACATTCACAATTTGCATCATGAAAATCTGCAAATTGTGAAACTCCTCCCACCTTCCCAGAGCTGTGTTTGTGGGCCATGTTTAAACTTATTTTTAAGTATTACTTTTAATGGGAAGCTGTTTAAGTGTAAAAGTTTTCTTTCTCTCTTTTTTTTTTTTCCAAATGTCTCTGTTTATACTTTATTCTTCAGAACAGAAATTTCCCTTTCCCTTGGGGCAAAGGATCTTTTTCTTAAACTTTAACCCCCTCATGTTTTTTTTTCTCCCACGATTTACAGGAATATTCCTGCAGTATTCCTGGAATTATTCAAAATTAGCACTGAAACTCCTCAAATCCCCACAACTTCTACACGAATGTCTCTTACCCAGGCCCAGCAAGTCCATGACTGGCTCAGATTTGGGGGAACTTTTCCTGGATTGCTGAGTTTCATCTTTCTTTTGAGGCTGGGGGGAAAGAAACAAAACAAATCTTTTGCAGCTTTGTGAAATGTCAAAAGTTTTAACAAGACCAACCCTTTAGATATTTTTTTCCAGTGGATTTAAGTAAAAAATAAAAGCAAAATTCTCTTTGCTCTTCCAAAATGAGAATTTCAGAGCGAATATTTCCAAGTTTTTTACCCCAATGGGTTTTGAAATCCAAGCAGCCTCTAAACCAGGGAGAAGCAGCTGCTGGAGGTGGAAAAACCAGCAGGGAAAAGCTGAATTCCAACCTGCACATCTGCTCAGTGTCTGGGGAGCAGAGCAAAACAAGCTCCCAGCAGGGACTCCAAACACCCAGGCTGTGACTGAGGCCACAAAAATGCTCCTGGAATCCCTCAGCTCTGCCTCAGGGATGGATCCACAACTGCTCCATCATTTCCTTCCTGGCCTTACCATTTTCACCTTCTCAAAAGATGATGGGCTCCAGTTTTCTTTCTGACTCGTTGCTCCTTTTCCATTTGTCGTCCTTTTCTTTCTGAGAGGAAAAAAAAATGCTATGAGAGAAAAAATTCTGATTACACCAAGAAAAAGCTGACACCTGGTGATGTTACTGATCTAAAACCACTCAGATTTTAAATCCCTCAGAAAAAGCTGGTTTTGTAGTAAAATTTGCACTTTTCCTGCTCTGAGCAAGGAATGGGATAAAAATCTTCCAATATTTCCTCCAATCATTATCCCTGCAGATTTATTTCCTGTCTTCCATCCACACAAATCAAAAAGCTCCAAGAGGAAGAGGGAAGAAAACAGGAATTTAAACAATTTTGTTGTCCTTCAAAAAAAAAAATCGTTGATATGAGAGAAAAAAATTCAGATTACACCAAGAAAAAGCTGACACCTGGTGATGTCACTGATCTAAAATCCCTCAGATGTAAAATCCCTCAGAAACAGCTGAATTTCAGGTAAACTTAGCACTTTTCCTGCTCTGAGTAAGGAATGGGATAAAAATCTTCCAATATTTCCTCCACTCATTATCCCTGCACATTTATTTCCTCCCTCTTCCATCCACACAAATCAAAAAGCTCCAAGAGGGAGAGGGATGAAAACAGGAATTTAAACAAACAATTTTGTTGTTCTTATAAAAATCACTGATATGAGAGAAATAATTCCTGATTACACCAAGAAAAAAGGGACTCCTGGTGATGTTACTGATCTAAAATCCCTCAGAAACAGCTGAATTTAGGGTAAAATTTGCACTTTTCCTGCTCTGAGCAAGAAATTGGATAAAACCCTTCCAGGATCTCCTCCAATAATTATCCTGGGAGATCTCCATCCACACAAACCAATCAGCAGGATGAAGAAGAGGAAGAAATCAGGAATTTAAACCATAAAAAACTCCAATCCCTGGAGCTCTGCTCTGCTTTTTTTTTTTTAATTTTTTTTTTCCTGGATAACCTGGAAGATTCCCTATAGCAAAAAACCCACTCAGCATCTTCAAATCTCAGTTCTGGGCAAGAATTCACTCCATGAAGTGCAGGCAGCCTTGGAGAAGGGATTGCCCCCGACACAGGGGGCAATTTATTAATTCAAATTAAATTTATTTATTTATCTTTTCTTTAATTCAGTTAATTTAATTGAAATTTCAGTTAATTTCATTTGTTTTCATCACTAATTCAGACCTCCAGACTCACCCTGAAGGTGTTGATGTCGATGCTTCTGTCCATGTATTTTTTCTTCTCATATTTATCTCGGATAAAACTCTCCACAGCTCTACAGCAGCTGGTTAAGGACAAAGGATTCCAGAATAGAAGCCTTATTTGACAGGGAGGAACAAGGTACAGGCTGTAACTAAATTAAATCATTGTTTAAAGAGCATTTCCAGCAGTAACTTTCTTAAAATAATTTACTGCTGGATCCCAACTTGGTTGTTTTTTTTTTTTTTTTGCCTGTGGGTTATTCCAGGTTATTTCAGTGCTATAAAAAGGGAATTAAATCAGGATTTAGGCTCTTGCTGTGTTTTTCTCACTTCTTTTTTTTTTTTTTTTGTTTGCCCCAAGCATCCCCTCAGCACATTGAGGTCACACAACAGGATCCTGCACCTCAAAAAGCACCTCAGATTAAAATTCCAAAAATGATGGTGGAAAGGTGCTTTTTGTGTTTTTTTTTAAGGTTCACATCATTATATCCCTGCTCTCAGCATTCCTGCAAGGTGGGAGTTAAAAATTCCATCAGAGCATCCCAGCCTGGTTTGGGTTGGGAGGGACACCTTAAATCCCACAACCCCAGGTTGCTCCAAGCTCCATCCAGCCTGGGAAACACTTCCAGGGATGGGGGAACCACAGATTTTCTGGGAAATCCCATTCCAGCCCCTCCTCACCCTCACAGGGAGGAACTCCTCCCCAAAATCCCATCTCCCTGCCCCTCCCAGTGGGAACCCTCCCCCTTGACCCTGTCCTTTGTCAATCATCTCTCTTGCAGCTCCTTTAGGACCTGGAAGGCCACAATTAGGTCTCCATGGAACCTTTGGAATATTCAGCATTTTTTCTGGAAAATCCAAGCCTTTGGAATAGTCAGCACTTTTTGGAAAATCCAACCCTCCAGGTTTCCAAAACCTGCAGCATCCTCCTGGGGTGACCTCATTGTCCCAACTCCCCACCCTCAAAACTCTGCAGCAATTCCTTCATTCTCCTTCCCAGGGAACTGCTCCTCAACCACACAGCTCCAGGATGGAAAATTCCATGTTTTTTCCAGGAATAAAAAAGGATGCTGGTCTGTCTGGGGCCTCCTGAAGTTCTCGGGCAGGTAAGCTTCGTACAGACGATTGGCTTTGCCATTCCCCATCTCCTGCACGCACTGCAATCCAAAAAAATTCCTTCAAATTTTCCTTTTCCTGGATATAAAAGCTCTGCCACAGCATCCCAGAGAAGAGAAATCAAGAGAAATCAATTTTCCCTCTGGAAATCCCTGGGAAGCACCTCCAGGCAGGGATTGGTGATTTATCCTGCAGCTTCCTCAGTTTTACTCTCTGCTGTTTGTGGAGGATGTTTTCCCTCCCAACCTCTCCCAGCTGGAATTCTTCTTCCTCCTCAATTTCCTACATTTTTTGGGTTATCCTGGCTTGGTTTAATTTTGAAATTTATGAAGCTCCACTAACAAAAAAACCAAACCAAAACCAACCCA
Source organism: Luscinia megarhynchos (assembly GCA_034336665.1). Lineage (NCBI taxonomy): Eukaryota > Metazoa > Chordata > Aves > Passeriformes > Muscicapidae > Luscinia > Luscinia megarhynchos. Next base: position 4,925,906 of record CM067585.1, on the reverse strand, counting down.
ACTAAACCCAACCCAACCCAACCAAATTAAACTCAACAAAACCCAGCCCAACCAAACCAAAACCAAACCAAAACCAGCAAAACCAAACCAAACCCAACCCAACCAAATCCAACCCAACCCCCAACAAAACTCAACCCAGACAAAACCCAAACCCAACGCAAACAAAGCCCAACAGCCAAAATCCCAACACAACCAAAACCAAACCAAAGCCAAATCCAAAACACCCAAAGCCAAAACCCAACCAAAACCCAACCAAAACCCAACCAAAACCCAACCAACCAAAAACCAAATCCAACAAAACCAAACCAAACCCAACCAAACTAAACCCAACCCGACCCAACCAAACCCAACCAAATTAAACTCAACAAAACCAACCCAAAACCAAAACCAGCCAAAACCAACAAAACCAAAACCAAATCCAACCAAAACCCAAAACCAAAGCCCAACCCAAACCAAACCCAACCCAACTAAAACTCAACAACCAAACCCCAGACCACAACCAAAACCCAACCCAAACTCAACAAATAAAGCCAAATCACATAAAAGCCCAGCCAAACCAAACCCAACCCAACCAAACTAAAACCCAACCCAACCAAAACCCAACCCAACCAAACCTAAAGCCCAACTAGCCAGCTCCACCCCAACAAACCAAAGCCCAGCCCCAACAAACCCCAACAAAGCCCAAACCAAAGCAGGACAAAACTCCACCCAACAAAACTCCACCCAACAAAACCCAACAACCAAAAAACCCCCAAAACAAAAAACCCCCAAACAACAACACAAAAACAACAACAAAAAAACCCCCAAAACCAAAAAAACCCCAAACCAAATTAAAAAAACAACCCAAAAAACAAAACAAAAAAAACTCCAAACAACCAAATCCTCACAGTTTTAACCCAGCCCTCACCTGAATCTGTTCCTGTGTCCACTGGTCGAGGTTGACAGATTTGACCCTGGATATGTGAACCCCCAGGTTCCTGTGGATGCCAGCACAGCGGATGCAGATGAACACCCCAATATTCCAGGATGCCCATCGTGGCCCTGGGAACAGACAGCAAAGTGTTTCCCACCAGTCCAACCTTTTTTAAATTTTTTTTTTTTTTTGCCTGGAGCAACTGGGAAACTGCACCAAGTGAACTGGGATTGAGGCCTTTGGATTCCCATCCAGGCTGGAAACTGGAATTTCACATCAGGATGTTCCCAATCATTATCCCTGAGGAATTATTGCCTCCCTCTTCCATCCACACAAACCAGCTCCAAGAGGAAGAGGCAGGAAAAGAGGAATTTAAACCACCCAAAAACAACCCCCAGAGCTCTGCCATGTGATCCTGCTTTTTTTCCTGAAGATTCCCTACAGCAAAAACCCACTCAGCATCTTCAGTGCTGGGCAGGAATTCCCAGCTGAGCCCAGGATTTCACCCCAAAACCAATCCCAGCCCAAGGAATGATCAGTTCACTCCACAGTTTCCACAGCTCTGATGGAAATTCCTGGTTTTTCATGCAGGACAGCTCCAAGGTGTGGATGGGAGATCATGCCAGGGATTAAAAGAAAATTAAATAAATACCCAAAAGGGAAAGATCAAGGAGTTTAGATAAACTCAGTGCACCCAGGAATCCCAGCAGGGCATTCCCTAGAGATCCACAGGAATTGCCCACCCCTCTCCCAGCCAGGCCAGACCCTCAATCCTGCTGAATCTTTTAGGAATATTTTAAAATTAAACCCCCAGCTCCCAGCACAAACTGGTGTCCCAGTGCATGGGGAACTGGGAAAACAGAGAATTAGGGATCAAACAGCCTCCACCAGCCCTTTTTCCACACATTATTCTGGATGATGAAGAGTTATCCTGCTTTTCTTGCCACAGCTAAAATAGCAGAGCCTCGAGTTAATGAGAGGGAGGTGGGAGGGGGAAGAGGGGGAAAGTGCAATTTCAAAGCCCTAAAAAAGCAGTGCTGCATTTGAGATTAACAATTTCATTCCCATTCCTGGGCAAAGCCTGGAGCATCCTCAGGGATTTGGGGCTGATGATGCAATCAGAGCACAGGTATCCAACCTCAGACAGGTAACTCCAGCACCTCTTCCAGGGAACTCACTGCAAAAATTATTTGATTAAATTTTCTGGCCTTTTCCTGCCATTTTCCTGCTTTTTCCCCCTCTCCAGGAGTGGCCTTAGGGAATGATATCAATTTATTTTATTACCTCCTTGATTATCAAAGCAAACCCCACAACAGCACCACCTAAAAACAGCCAAAAAATTGGGAATAAAACCTTTTAACCAGGATCCTTCCTGTGATTTTTACCCAGAATTCTGTCCCAGACCCACCCCCAGGGCTCTAACGTGAGACTGCTGCAAGGATTATCATGAGATTCAAGGTTAGATTTAAACTCCAGATAAATTTAGCCTTGATAGGACTAAAAGGATTAAGGGGGTAATCAGCTCACTGGGTTTGTCACATGGACCAGCTCAAGCCACCACAACCTCCCACTAAAACATGACTCAGGGGTGGTGTCACATCCTCCTGCTGCTCCAGTGTCCCCTCTGGGGTCTGGGAGAAGCAGGGAATCCCAGCTGGACTGTGCTGCAACTCCTGAATTCAACTTTTGGGAGAGCCAGAGTGCAGCACCTTTGTTATATTGAAAATTAAAATGAATATTTTTGTTGTTGTTTTTTTTAACTCCTCCCAGCAATAAACACATTATACAACCAGGGGTGAGCTCTTCCCTGGGGAGATTCCAGCTGGGATTTGGGTGTCAGAAGGGAATAGAGGAGTTGGTTTTATCCAGAATTTGGCACAGATTGTGACCCCAGCAGCTCAGGAGAGACTCCAGACTCACACAGGAAACAAATCTGGATTTTCCAAAATATTCCCTGAACCTGCAGCCACAGCAAACCCTGGTGGGGTCAGTTTGGATCCAACATCCCAGACATTCAGATTAACTAAACCAACATTTTAACCTCCAAATGCCTTCTAAAAATTGCTTTCAAAATGTCTCCTAAAGCCCTGAGTTTGTGGGAGGGGGAAGGGTTTGGTGCAGATGTAAACAACCTCCCACTTCCCTCTTCTTCACACCGAAACATCTCCCACTAAAAATCACCCTGCAGCTCAGATTTTACTTTTTTTTTTTTGGTTTTTAGGGGTTTTTTGCAGGCATTTCCTCAGGGTTTCACAGCTCTTCTCAAGGTGAGAGACTCAAAAAAGCCCCAGGTGGCATCTCCAGATGTGACTTTCACCCTGTGCTGCTGCTTCTCACTTCCCCAAAAAAACCCAACCCCAGCTCAGACTCTGCTGCAGCTTCAGTGATAAAAAGCCTGGGTTGGAGTTTAGGGTAATTTTTCTTTCTGAGAAAAATGGGTTTATATCAATAAATAACAGGGTAGCTTTAATCAGCTCTGCTGAGCTGCCTGGGACAATTATCACCCCTCACAAAAATTGGGCACACCCTGATAAATCACCCAGCACTAACTGAGAACAGGGAGCACCTCACCCTCCTGGCTCAGGGAATTTTGGATTTAGCTCCCAAAAAAAGGGCTGAGGACAAAACCAACGAAAACATTCACCACCTTAAATCATTAAAAAGAAAAAAAAAAATAAATTGTTTCTTGCATGAATCCTGTGGTTGATGCTTTAAAATCAATTCCCCTGAGGCTGAGAACCCTCAGAGCCACCAGGCTGAAATGGAAACTCCATTCCCACATGGAAATCTGGGAATCTGCTCCAGTGCCACCACTTTAGTCTCAGCTTTATGGATAATTTTATGGAAATAAATCATCATGGAAAGCAAAGTCACCTGGCACCAACCCTGCCCTGCTCTGATGAAATCCGTGGCTTCACCTCAAAATCCCTCCTGCATTGAAGGGAACATCAATTTGGAATAAGAATCCCAACATTTTTCATTTTCTCAGAGCTCTGGCCCAGGATTTAGGTTGGCTCAGACCCCCTTGGGATCACTCCCAGCCTGGCAGGGGCTGCAGGAGGAAGAGGAGGATGAGCTCCAGAGCATCCCCTGCTCAGTGAATTTTTATTTCCAGCTTTCCTGAACACTTGGGTGCATTCCCAAGGGGTTCAGGAAACAATTCCAGAGTTTTTATTTCCTCCAAAATAAACCCCACACCCCAAGCCAGCTCCAGTCCCCACCCTCATTAATGCTCCAAGGGCTGCTGGACAATCTGAATGACTGAAAAAAATCCTAATTCCATTTAAAACCCCCAATTAATTCCTAATTTTCAACTCCCAGCCTGGCAGGGGCTGCAGGAGGATGAGCTCCAGAGCATCCCCTGCTCAGTGAATTTTTATTTCCAGCTTTCCTGAATATTTGGGTGCATTCCCAAGGAGTTCAGGAGACAAATTTCTAGGAGTTTTTATTTCCTCCAAAATAAACCCCACACCCCAAGCCAGCTCCAGTCCCCATCCTCATTAATGCTCCAAGGGCTGAACAATCTGAATGACTGAAAAAAATCCTAATTCCATTTAAAACCCCCAATTAATTCCTAATTTTCAACTCCCAGCCTGCTCCAAATGAGGCACTTGCTCCAAGTTCACAGCCTGGAGTGGTTTCAGTGGAGAAATCCAAATCACCAACACTCAGGCTCCAAATTCTGGCCCCAAGTTACTGAGGAGATTTTTTTGCAGTAATAACTCTGTAGAAAGTGTTTAAAGAGGTTAAATTTTGACTGCAAAAAGTATTAAAATAAACTTAAATAATTAAAAAAGATAAGGAATGGAAAGGAATGGAAAGGAATGGAAAGGAATGGAAAGGAATGGAAAGGAATGGAAAGGAATGGAAAGGAATGGAAAGGAATGAATAAATAATTTAAAAATTAAAATAAATAAAATTAATTAATAAAATAAATAACATAAATAAAATAAATAAACAGAATAAATGAATTAAAAATAATATAAATTAATAAAAAACAAAATGAAAAATAAACAATAAAATAAATAAATTAAATAAGTAACATAAATAAAATAAATAAAATAATAAATAAATAAATGAAAAATAAAAAAATAAAAATAAAATAATTAAAATAAATAAAATAAAAAATAAAATAAAAAATAAAAAGGGAAAAAGGTTGTGGAAAATTCTCCCTGGAGCAGGAGAATCCCTGCCAGGGTTCATTCACACCCTCAGCTTTTCACTGGGGAAAAATTTCCTTGAGCCCATGCTGAAAATCCTGGGTTTTTTTTTTTTTGTTTGTTTGTTTTTTGCCAAATGAGGAAAAAAATCCCAGATCCAAGAGGTTCCTCTGCCTTGTGCTTTCCCTGTTCTGGAAAGAAATTGCTCAAGGATTTCCTGCCCAGAGCTGTGACAAAACCTCTCTTGCAAAACTTCCTCTGCTCTTTGCTGGAAATGTCAATTCTGCATTTCCAGGACTTTGGGGAACCAAAGGAAACTCCAAAAACCTGCCTGAATCAGCCTCAGGACCTCTAAATTATTTTTAGATAGATAAATATCTAATATATCATAATATATCTAAATAGATATATAGGTATAAAATAAAAATAGGTATATATATCTAAAATAGAAATATATAGGTATATAAAATAAAAATAGGTATATATATCTAAAATAGAAATATATATATATAATATAAAAAAAGAAATAAAAATAGGTATATATAATAGAAATGAAAATAGATATATATATATATAAAAGAAATGAAAATAGGTATACATATAATAGAAATGAAAATAGATATATATAAGATAGAAATAAAAATAGGTATATATATAACAGGAATAAAAGTAGGTACATAAAGTAGAAGTAAAAGTAGGTATATATATAAAATGGGAATAAAAAGATATATATAAAATAGAAATATATATATGAAATAAAAATTAAAAATGTATTTAAAATATAATTTAAAATAGAATTAAAAACAGATATATATAAAAAATAGAATTTAAAATATATAAAATAGAAATAAATGTATATAATAGATATAAAAAAGATATATATAAAATAGAAATTTTAAAAAATATATAAAATAGAAAAATATGTATATATATGAAATTTAAATATATATATGAAATAGAAACATATATATTAATATATATATGCATATATATGGAAATAAAAATAGATATATCTAAAATAGAAATTTAAAAAATATATATAAAATAGAAATTAAAATAGGTATATATATATGAAATCGAAATATATATATATGAAATAGAATATATATATATTAATATAAATATATATATATATATATATATAATGGAAATAAAAATAGAAATATATATATAAAACAGAAATAAAAATCGAGATAAACCCATTTCTTAAGGCCCAGGTAAACCCAACCTCCCTCTCACTGCTCCAATCCTGCTGTTCCTAAAACTCTGCTTTTGTCCCAAGAAACATATATATATATATATATGAAATAGAAATAAAATATATATATATGAAAATGAAACATATATACATGAAATAGAAACATATATACATGAAATAGAAACATATATACATGAAATAGAAACATATATACATGAAATAGAAATATATATATATGGAATAGAAATATATATATATGGAATAGAAATATATATATATGGAATAGAAACAGAAGTATATATATGAAATAGAAATAGAAATATATATGAAATAGAAACATATATATATGAAATAGGAATAGAAATATATATATATAATGGAAATAAAAAATAGAAATCTATATAAAACAAATAAAAATCGAGATAAAGCCATTTCTTAAGGCCCAGGTAAACCCAACCTCCCTCTCACTGCTCCAATCCAGCTGCTCCTAAAACTCTGCTTTTGTCCCAAGAAACATATATATATATATATGAAATAGAAACATATATATATGAAATAGAAATAAAATATATATATATGAAATAAATATATATATGAAATAGAAATAGAAGTATATATATGAAATAGAAATAGAAATATATATATATAATGGAAATAAAAATAGAAATACATATATATGAAATAGAAATATATATATAATGGAAATAAAAATAGAAATACATATATATGAAATAGAAATATATATATATATAATGGAAATAAAAATAGAAATCTATATAAAACAAATAAAAATCGAGATAAACCCATTTCTTAAGGCCAGGCAAACCCAACCTCCCTCTCACTGCTCCAGTCCTGCTGCTAAAACTCTGCTGGTGTCCCAGTTTCCTGGGACCGACCCCTGCAGGAGGGAGCAGCTCCTGACTCCTGGGTGCCTCTCCTACTTTGATTTTGGAGCACGAGCTGCCCTTGCACTGCAGCTGCCATGCCTTACATAACTCCTGCAGTTTCTATAGGAACAAACTTTTACTCCAGCTGGGAAGCTCGTGGCATTTTTTAGGGGGAGCTTTCTTTTTTTAAATTTTTTTTTCTGCACTGCCCAGGTGGGTCAGCACAGGGAGCCCAGGTGCTGCTGCTCTGAGGATTATCCCTATTTCTGGCAGATGTAGGGCCAAGTGGGACTCAGAGCTCTGCTTAAAAAGGGATCTTCCTGCAATAATTCCAGCCTAAATCCCTGCTGGGATCACTGATGCCTTTTTCCCCTTGCTTGAGGGGGAAGTTCCAGCTCCAGGCAGGCTCAGGGTGGATGGAGCTGTGTCCTCTCCCAGTTTTACCCTGCTGAGGTGAAAACCCAGAGGAATAAAGTGAATTTTGGAGCATTTCCACTTTGTGCACAAACCTCTGAGATCAGAAAAGCAGAATAATGGAAAATCCCAGAATATTGTGGCTGCAGCTGAGGACTCAAAGGAACACACAGCCCACATGCATCCCTCTGGCAAGATTCCCTTGCACAGGGCTGAGCTTTCTGCCCAGCCCAGATTTCCTAAGCCAAGCTGAGCAGTTCCAGCCCCACTTTTGGGTTTTTGAAGGCACAGGCTGCACCTGCCCTGCCATCCCCAGCACCCATGGGATCCTGCCTCCCATGCAGCTATTTAAAAAGTTCCTCCTGGAATTGCTCTGACTGCAAAGGAAATTCAGCTGCAGCTCAAGAGGCTGCTGGAGGAGGAGGAGTTGAGTCATGCAGATTTTCAGGGAATATTTGCTTTGGATTAACAAGAGTTAGGCTGGACTAAAGCAGAAGATAATTCCCAAATTCCGCTGTAAATCAGCCTCCCCACACCACCTCAACCAGCCCCAAGCTTTTCCCCCTTCCCATCCCATATTTAACCACTTCTGAGCAGGGATATCCCAATCCTATCCCAAATCCTACACGTTTTTTGGAGAAGAACTCAACCTGGATTTGTGAGTTCAGCAGCTCTTCTCCCACCAAATCCCTCGGGGTACAAGGGATGGATTTAGGGCTGGCACCCACAGATCTCACAAGACAAAGGGATGAAGGGCAGAACCAAAAAAAAACAACCCAAAAAAACCAGGAAGGGAGCACAGGGCAACCTGAACCTGGCTGGAGTTTCTCCCACTCCAACGTCACCAGCAGGATCCACGGAGCTGCAGGAACCAGGAGGGGACAGCAGAGCAGGGGGGAGAGTTTGGGACAAGGAGAGAACCAAACACAATTAGCTGGAGGGGTTGCAGCTGGAGAGGCAGCAATGAATCCACTCTGAAGGAATTTTTTCAATTTTTTTTTCTAAATCACATCCTTCCCTCCCTCAGCCATCCCAGCTCCAGGCTGGGAATTTGGTGTTGGATGCTCAGCACAGCTCTGTTATCTCACACACACAAACACAGGCAACAGCTTCACCACCAATCCTGCCCTTTCCAGGTGTTTTTCCAAGTGATTCCCACAGTAAAAAAACCTCCCAGGAGAGGATTTTAACTCAGCAGTGCCCATCAGATCTCCCAGTTCCCCCAGGCACGAGGTTGGCAATAAAAAGAGGAAGAAGCAGTGAAAAAATTTCACCCAATTTCCTGCAAAACAAGAGGTTTTGCAGCAGCAAAAACACCCTGAGATTTCACAGAAATGCTGGGCTTGGGCTGGAAGGACCTTAAAGCTCATTTATTTATATATATGTATAAAAAATAGAAAATTTATATATATATATATAAATAGAAAAAAAATTATATAGATATATAAATAGAAATAAACCACCTCTGAATAGAAGTTTCCACCTCTGCCATGGGCAAGGGGCACTCCCCACCAGCCCAGGTTGCTCCTGTCCCTGCAGGGAAAAGCAGCTTTGCTTCCAGACATCCCTGGAAGTGCTGAGGGCACCATCTGGAGCCACCACAGAGCTCCTTTCCACAGGCACAGTGGAATGTTGTAGTTATTGCAGGAGGAATGTCAGGCCTGCCTTGGTAGCAGTGCTGGGAGAGCCCCAAAATTCACCAAAAATACCAAAACTGCCCCAAAACTGCAGCAAATCCTTGGAGTTCCAAGCAGAGACAGCTCCATTCACCAAAAATACTAAAACTGCCCCAGAACTATCCCAAAATTGGCCCAAAACTGTCCCAAAATTGCAGCTAATCACTGAAACTCCAGGTAGTGACAGCTCCATTCACCAAAAATACCAAAACTGCCCCAAAACTGCAGCAAATCCTTGGAGTTCCAAGCAGAGACAGCTCCATTCACCAAAAATACTAAAACTGCCCCAGAACTATCCCAAAATTGGCCCAAAACTGTCCCAAAATTGCAGCTAATCACTGAAACTCCAGGTAGTGACAGCTCCATTCACCAAAAATACCAAAACTGCCCCAAAACTGCAGCAAATCCTTGGAGTTCCAAGCAGAGACAGCTCCATTCACCAAAAATACTAAAACTGCCCCAGAACTATCCCAAAATTGGCCCAAAACTGTCCCAAAATTGCAGCTAATCACTGAAACTCCAGGTAGTGACAGCTCCATTCACCAAAAATACCAAAACTGTTCCAAAATTCCCTGGAACTCTGGGCAGAGACAGCTCCATTCACCAAAAATAACAAAAATCCCAAATCTGCCCCAAAATTACCCCAAATCCCTGGAGCTCCAGGCAGACAGCTCCATTCACCAAAAATCCAAAAACTGCCCAAAAATTGCAGCAATTCCTTGGAATTCTGGGCAGAGAGCTCAATTCACCAAAAATCCCAAATCTGCCCCAAAACTGCAGCAATTCTTTGGAGCTCCACACACAGACAGCTCCATTCACCAAAAATCCCAAATCTGCCCCAAAATTGCAGCAACTCCTTGGAGCTCCACACACAGACAGCTCCATTCACCAAAAATCCCAAAACTGCCCCAAAATTGCCCCAATTCCCTGGAGCTCCAGGCAGAGACGGCTCCAATCACCAAAAATCCCAAATCTGCCCCAAAATTGCCCCAATTCCCTGGAGCTCCAGGCAGACAGCTCCATTCACCAAAAATCCCAAATCTGCCCCAAAATTGCCCCAATTCCCTGGAGCTCCACACACAGACAGCTCCAATCACCAAAAATCCCAAATCTGCCCCAAAATTGCCCCAATTCCCTGGAGCTCCAGGCAGACACAGCCACACACGCCCTGGAGGAGGAGATTTCCCGCCTGCAGGAATCTCATTAGTGCAGGGGATAATTAGTGGATCAGATAACCCCAGCTGCTCTCCAGGACTGGTGCAATCCATGTTCCCAGATTTTTTTGGAAAGGCTGAACTCCACACTAGAAGTTCATTATAATTATAATAATTAATTAATTCTGCACTTCCAGGACGTGCTGTGACAGGGAGGAGCTCCACCACCCCACCACCCAGAGCTGTGGGGTTGAATTTATTCCTGTTTTGGTGGAATTTGCTGTCTCAGCGTTGGGAAATTGAGATAAAGGAAATATTTCTGCCCTTAGGGCTGGCAGGAGGTGCCAGGAGATGAAGGATTGGAGGGAAATACCCTGATCTCCACCACCACCTCCATCCCTGTGCTCCAGGCAGGTGGGATGGACGAGGTTATTGTGGTTTAGGGGTTTTTAGGGTGAAAAGAAATCATAATTATCTACTTTTTAATGTTATTCAAGGGGGGCTCTGCAGGTTTTGAGGTCACACTGAGGTGATCAAGCCTTTTGTTTACAGATGGATTTGGCCAATCCCTTCCCCAAGTTCACTTCCAGCAGCTCTTGGGCAACAAGGCTCAAGTCCAGATCTCCAAGTGATTACAGCAGCTCATTAAAACGGGATTTTGGGCAACTTTTAACTCTTCTGCTGCAGGAAAACAAAGCAGCAACCACAGAGCAGCACCAGGGGACAAGGAACAACTTGATTCCTTTGTTTTATCCTCTGGAATTCAAACATTTCCTTTCTCAGATAGATCAGGGTCATAGCACGCCTTGGAATCAGAAAAACACGGAGTGGTTTGGGCTGGGAGGGACCTTAAGGCTCGTCCTGTCCCTTCCACCATGCCAGGGCAGCCTTGGATGATTCCAGGCATGGGGCAGCCACGGATTCCTGTGCTGTGTGATGGGGAAAAACCAGGTGGGAAAGGAAGCAGAGGCAAAAATCTGGAATTCCTCCAGTGGTTCCAGGGTGAGGTTCCAGCTCCTGCCCCGTCCTTACAGCAGCCAGGGCAGATCCTGCGCTCACATTCCAGCCCTGGTGACAGGATGTGACTCCCCAGCTGGAATTCCCTCAATTAACTCCACAGCCCCGGCGTTTCCAGGTCCCTCTTCTTCCCCCTCCAGAAGAGGTTCCCACCCACCCTGGGGGTTTCCCGGGATTCCCTCGGGGAGATTTGGGGTCGTTCCCTGCCCGCGACTCGCTCCAAACCCAGCTGTGCTGCAGCCAAACATCTGGGGGTTTTCCACCACCGTGTGCCTTCCTCCAAAACCAGCCTGCTGTCTGCCCCAAACCACGGCGTTCTTTCCCCAAAAATCACCCCGTTCTGCCTCCCAAACCACGGAGCTTCTTCCCCTAAAACTATTCTCTGTTCTCGCCCTAAAAGCCATCCTGCTCCTGACCCCAAACTCACCCGGTTCTCTGCCCCAAACCTGCTGTCAATACCCGAGATGCAAAATATAAACCAAATAGTGAAATACAACACAAACGCACCCCGGTTCTTGCCCCCAAACTCTCTCTGCTCTTGACCCCAAATCCACCCGGTTCTTGCCCCAAACCCAGCTCGTTCTTAACCCCAATCCCACCGTTCTGTGCCCCCAATCTCACTGTGCTCTCTGCCCCAAACCCACCCCGTTCTTGCCCCCAAAACACGGAGCTCTTTCCCCTAAAATCACCGAGTTCTTTACACCAAAACCACCCTATTCTCGTTCCAAAACCCACCTCGTTCTCGTCCCAAACTCACCCCGTTCTGTGCCCCCAAACCCACCCGGTTCTGTGCCCCAAACCCACCCGGTTCTGTGCCCCAAACCCTCCCCGTTCCTGTGCCCCAAAACCCACCCGGTTCTGTGCCCCAAACCCCCCGTTCTCGCCCCCCAATCCCCTCGCTGCTCTCGCCCCCAATCCCCGCCGTTCCGTGCCCCCAATCCCCGCCGTTCTCGCCCCCAATCCCCGCCGTTCCGTGCCCCAATCCCCGCCGTTCCCTACCCCAATCCCCGCCGTTCCGTGCCCCAATCCCCGCCGTTCTCGCCCCCCCAATCCCCGCCGTTCCGTGCCCCAATCCCCGCCGTTCCGTGCCCCAATCCCCGCCGTTCCCTGCCCCAATCCCCGCCGTTCCGTGCCCCCAATCCCCGCCGTTCCGTGCCCCAATCCCCGCCGTTCCCTGCCCCAATCCCCCGCCGTTCCGTGCCCCAATCCCCGCCGTTCTCGCCCCCAATCCCCGCCGTTCCGTGCCCCAATCCCCGCCGTTCCGTGCCCCCAATCCCCGCCGTTCTCGCCCCCCAATCCCCGCCGTTCCCCCCGCACCCGCGCTGGCTCCGCCGCCCCGCGCAAATCCCGTAACCGCCGGGGCAGCACCGTTGTCCCCCCGCTCCCCCCGGGGCTCCGGCACAAACCCAACCCACAAAACCCAACCGGGGCTGCCCGAGCCTCGGGGGAGCGCGACACCGGCAGCACCGAGCGGCGAGGCCGGTGTGGGGGGGCGCATCCGCTGCGGCGCGGGCTCTGCAGGCCCCGCCGCCCATCCGCGCTACCTTTGGCCTGGCAGTCGGCGCAGAACTTGTTCTCGTCCTCGGCCAGCAGCCCGGCCAGCACCGCCTGGTAGCGCTCCACGTCCCGCACCGATTTTCCCGTCATGGCGCGGCCGGCGCTGCCCGCCCGCGGGTCACGGCCGGCCCGCCCGCTTCCTGCTTCCGCTATGGGCGGGGCTCCGCCCGGGGGAGGAGCCAATCAGCGCCGGCCCCGCGCGGCAACGCCCCCCGAGCCGCAGTGATGCTGAGCGCTGATTGGCTGCAGCGCCGGGGCGGGAGCCAATGGGGAGAGAGGGGCGGGGCCAGGGAGGTATGAATGGGGAGGGTCACGTGGTGCGAATGGGGGGGGACACGGGGGACAGTGGGAGGAATGGGGGGGACAGGCAGGGTATGGGGAACACAGGGGTGCGGGGGTGATGGCCGGGGGACACAGCGGTGCTGGGAGGGGAGGTTTGTGGGGGGCTGTGCGGCGATAGGTGGGAGCCCCAGGGATGCTGGATGGGGGTTTGGGAAGCTCAGGGCATGCTGGGTGAGGGATTTTTGGGGGTTCTGGGGTGCTGGGAGTGCTGGGTGTGGATCTAGGGATGCTGGGTAGGGGGATCTTGGGAGCCCTGGGGGTGCTAGGAGTGCTGGGTGGGGTTTGGGGGGATTCAGGGGTGCTGGGTGGGGGATCTTGGGGAGCCCCTGAGTGCTGCGTGGGGGAGGGTTTGTGGGGGGGGGGCTATGGGATGTTAGGTGGAGGTTTGGGGGGGCTCAGGAAGCTGCTGCGTGAGGGATTTTGGGGGGGTTCTGGGGGTGCTGGGAGTGCTGGGTGGAGGTTAGGGGGTGCTGGGTGGGGGATTTTGGGGGGCCCCTGGAGTGCTGGGGAGTACTGGATGAGAGGTTTGTGGGGGGGCTATGGGATGCTGGGTGGGGTCCAGGGATGCTGGATGGGGGGTTTGGGGGGACTCGGGGATGCTGGGTGGGGGGATTTTGGGGGGCCCTGGAGTGCTGGGAGTGCTGGGTGAGAGGTTTGTGGGGGGCTATGGGATGCTGAGTGGGGGTTCGGGGGGACTCAGGGGGTGCCGGACAGGGGATTTTGGGGGCCCCTGGAGTGCTGGGAGTACTGGATGAGAGAGGTTTGTGGGGGGCTATGGGATGCTGGGTGGGGTCCAGGGATGCTGGATGGGGGTTTGGGGGGACTCGGGGATGCTGGGTGGGGGATTTGGGGGGCCCTGGAGTGCTGGGAGTGCTGGGTGGGGAGGTCTGTGGGGGGCTATGGGGTGTAGGTGGGGGTTTGGGGGGACTCGGGGATGCTGGGTGAGGGATTTTGGGGTCTCTGGGGGTGCTGGACGTGCTGGGTGGGAGGTCTGTGGGGGGCTATGGGACTCGGGGGTGCTGGGTGGGGGGATTTTGGGGGACTCTGGGGTGCTGGACGTGCTGGGTGGGAGGTCTGTGGGGGGCTATGGGATGCTGGGTGGGGGTCCAGGGATGCTGGATGGCGGTTTGGGGGGACTCGGGGATGCTGGGTGGGGGATTTTGGGGGGCTCTGGAGTGCTGGGAGTGCTGGGTGGGAGGGTCTGTGGGGGGCTATGGGGTGTAGGTGGGGGTTTGGGGGGACTCGGGGATGCTGGGTGAGGGATTTTTGGGGGGCCCTGGGGTGCTGTCCCTTGGCTGGAGGGGGACCCGGCGGTGCAGGGAGCTGGGGCTGTGCTTAGGAGAGAATTTCAGGAGCTGAAAGACCGCGATGAAACGAGCAATGGCACCGACAACAGACAAGAATCTGCCACTGAAGCACTCTGAGAAACAGCCGGCATTGCATAACCCTCCCCGAAGTGACACTCGTGTCCCACAGAGGGACAGTGCTGGGACACCTTCACAAACTGGTTCCTCAAAAATACAACAACAACAACAACAAAAGTAACTAAAACAAAAAAAAAGAGCTTGGTTTACCTTCTTTTAATTCGGGAAATAATTAGAAAAGACTGATTGAGCTGAAATAAGATGTAAAGTCATGAAAGATAAAGATTTACTTCACCCTATAAAAAGTTACTTGTGATGCCAGTTAGGTATGAAAGGAATAATGGGAGCACAACTCTCATTATGAAATCAAAGTTAAAAAAATTCAAGGAGGAGGAGGAGGAGGAGAAAATGGCGGGGATGAATCATCCCCTGTTCCCTGGGAATGGGGGGCGGCTGCCCGGGAGGGGGGGAATGGGAGTGGGACTGGGAATGGGAGTGGGAATGGGAATGGGAATGGGGAATGGGAATGGGGAATGGGAATGGGGAATGGGGAGTGGGAGTGGAAACTGGGAATGGGAATGGGAATGGGGAGTGGGAATGGGAATGGGGAATGGGGGAGTGGGAATGGGAATGGGGGAATGGGGGAATGGGAATGGGGAATGGGAGTGGGAATGGGAGTGGGAACTGGGAATGGGAGTGGGAAATGGGAATGGGAATGGAAATGGGGAATGGGAGTGGGAATGGGGAATGGGGAATGGGAATGGGAATGGGGAATGGGAATGGGAATGGGAATGGGGAATGGGAATGGGGAATGGGAATGGGGAGTGGGAATGGGAGTGGGAGTGGAAACTGGGAATGGGAGTGGGAGTGGAAACTGGGAATGGGAGTGGGAGTGGGAACTGGGAATGGGAGTGGGAAATGGGAATGGGAATGGAAATGGGGAATGGGAACTTGGAACGGGAATGGGAACGGAATGGGAACTGGGAACTGGGAATAGGAACTGGGAATGGGAGTGGGAACTGGGAGTGGGAGTGGGAACTGGGAGAGGGAGTGGGAATGGAAACGGGGAATGGGAACAGGAATGGGAACTGGGCACTAGGAATAGGAAATGGGAATGGGAACTGGGACTGAGAATGGGAACTGGGAATGGGAACTGGGAATGGGAATAGGAATGAGAATGGGAACTGGGAATGGGAACTGGGACTGGGAACGGGGTGTGAGCGGGACGTCCGCCCTCCCACGGGAACTGCCCCTGTGACCCCCCCTTGCCTCCCAGCGCCGCTCTGGGGACACGGGGACACGCCCGAGGGGCCGCGCGGGGGACGCGGGGCAGGACTCGGGGCAGGAACCCCCAGGAGCTGCTCTGGGCTGGCAGGAACTGGTTCCAGTGCCGCCCCCATCGCAGGGTGCGGGGGAGCTGCGGTGGCACTGGGGTGGGGACACCACGGGGACCCCCCGGGACATCCTGGCCGGGCTGTCCCCGCAGCAGCTCCCGAGCTCGTCCCTGTCCTGCGCCAGCCCCAATCCTGTGCCAAATTCAGTCCCCATGTGCTAAATCCCGTCCCCATCGTGCCAAATTCTGGCCCCATCTTACCAGTGTTCCCATAGTGCCAAATCTTCTCCCAGTCGTGTGAAATTCTGTCCCCACGTGTCAAATTCTGTCACCATGTGCCAAATCTTGTCCCCACCGTGCCAAATCCTATCCCCATGGTGCCAAATGCCGTCCCCGTCGTGCCAAATCCTGTCCTCATTGTGCCACATTCTGGCACCATCGTGCCAAATTCTGTCCCCATTATGCCACAATCTGTCCTCACCGTGCCAAATACCGTCCCCATCGTGCCAAATTTTGTCTCACCGTGTCAAATTCTGTCTCCACCATGCCAAATTTTGTCCCCACGCGCCAAATCCCATCCCCATCGTGCCAAATCCCATCCCCATGGTGCCAAATTCTGTCTCCACCGTGCTGAATTCTGTCTCCACCGTGCCAAATTCTGTCCCCACCATGCCAAATTTTGTCCCCACCATGCCAAATTTTGTCTCCACCATGCCAAATTTTGTCCCCACGTGCCAAATTCTGTCCCCACCGTGCCAAATTCTGTCTCCACCGTGCCAAATTCTGTCCCCACGTGCCAAATTCTGTCCCCACCGTGCCAAATTTTGTCCCCACGTGCCAAATTCCGGCTCCATCGTGCCAAACCTTGTGTCCCCACCCAGCCCGCAGTAGCCACGGGCTCACCTGAGAGGGGCGGGGACCTGCCCCGATCCCTCTGCTCCATATTAATGAGCCCCTTCCTCCTCCTCCTGCTCCTCCTCCTGCTCCTGCTCCTCCTCCTCCTCCTCTCCCCGGTGTCCCGGAGCGCTGCGAGCTCTGCGCTCGGTGTCCGCCGCGCTCGGTGCCAGCCCCGCTCGGTGCCAGCCCCGCTCGGTGCCAGCCCCCTCGCCATGGCCCGTGCCACCCTCGTGTCGCCGCTCTGGCTCCTGCTCCACGGCTGCTGCCTCTGCCTGGCACAGCTGGTGAGTGCAGCGCTCGATGCCGCTCTGCTCGGGCTGGAACGGGATGGAGAGGGGATGGAGAGGGCATAGAGAGGGGATGGAGAAGGGACTGAGAGGGGATGGAGAAGGGATGGAGAGAGGATTGAGAAGGGATAGAGAAAGGATGGAGAGGGCATGGAGGAGGAATGGAGAGAGGATGGAGAAGGGATAGAGAGGGGATGGAGAAGGGATGGGTAAAGGATGGACAGGGAATGGAGAGGGATTGAGAAAGGATGGGAGGGGATGGAAAGGAGATGGAGAAGAGATAGGGAGGGGATAGAGAGGGAATGGAAAGAGGATAGAGAAGGGATAGAGAGAGGGGATGGAGAAAGGATGGAGAGGAAATGGAGAAGGGATGGAGAGAGGATAGAGAAGGGATAGAGAAGGGATGGAGAGGAGATGGAGAAGGGATTGAGAGGGGATGGAGAGGGAATTAAGAGGGGACAGAGAGGGGATGGAGAAGGGATGGAGAGAGGATAGAGAAGGGATGGAGAGGAGATGGAGAAGGGATTGAGAGGGGATGGAGAAGGAATTAAGAGGAGAAGGAGAGGGGATGGAGAAGGGATAAAGAAAGGATGGAGAGACGATGGAGAAGGGATTGAGAAGGGACAGAGAGGGGATAGAAAAGGGATGGAGAGGGAATGAAGAAGGGACATTCCCCATCTCTGCTCCCTCACAGTGCTGAGCATTTTGGGTTTTTTATTCCCCCAGCACCTTTCCCTTTGCTTTTCCCAGGAATTTGCCCCTGGGAGGGTGGGAACAACCCCACAGACCTCTCTGTGCAGATTGGAAATTCAGGAATTGTTGGCTAAACAAATTTAATTTGGTTTTCCTCCTGGAGTGGCCGTGGGGGTCTGTCTTTCCCACTGGATTTTGTGGGAAATTTGCTCCTTCTTTCCTGGGATGTGCTGCAGATCCGGACTGAGCAGGGCTGGGGGGGCTCTGAGACCCCCAGGGATCCGTGGGGGCTGTTGAGGGGTCCCAGACTCACCCAGGGGCAGGAGAAAATGGATCTGGAAAAATGGAGTGAGCCATGGAGAGGGGCAGGCAGTGGAATTCCACCTGGAAAAACTCTCCTTGCCTTACAACTACAAAAAAATTCAGATTTTAAAAGTGTTGGGAATTTTTTCCTGAGCTGCCTGTTGGAAATTGGGGCACAACTCCTGCCTAAACCCCCCCCGGGATCCCCACGGGTTTGTGGGGGCAGGGGAGCCGAGCAAGGGGGATGTGGGAAATTCGGGAACAAGGAACCCTTTGGAATTCGTTCCTGGGGCAGCACAAAGGTGCCATTCAGAGGTGATTCCAGGGATGGGGACTCGCCCCCTCCTCGGCTCCAAGGTGGAGCTGGGGCTCTGCTGTCGTGCAGCACCTCTCCTCCCCATTTTTACATTTATTCCTATATTTATTCCTTGTATTTATATTTATTTTTAAATGAATCCATCCTGGGAGGCGGGGGGAGCTGCAGGAGTGCAGGAACACCGGGGCTCCAGTCTCCAGGACTGGAATCTTTTCCCCCTGAACTCCCTGTTAGGATAACAGAGGTTTCTTTGCCGACTTCTGTGCAAACCTCAAAGCCAGCACCGAGCTCCAGGAGCTTCCCTGAATGGAGCTTTTGTCCAGAGCCTGGGAGTGGAGCCAGCTCAGCCCAGGGAGAGCTCACACGGAGGGGCTGCGGGGTCCCCACCTCATCCTGGGGTTTTGGGCACCTAAATCCTGCCAGTGCTCCCAGAAATCCCACTCTGAGTTAAGAGGGTCTTTGGAAGAGTTGCCTCACCCCATGGACACCCTGCTCTGTCGGGTGAGGGGAAAGATGGGGGAGAAATTCTTGGAGATGCTGCTCCACCCAGGCAGGAGCTGGGGTTAAAATGTGATCCCATGGAGACCCCTGCTCTGTTGGGGCAAGAAATCCTTGAATACCAGAGAAAGAGGGAGCAAAAATGGGGTAAAAATGTGATCCCATGGAGATCCCAGTCCAGCAGAGCAGGAGATCCTTGGATACCAGGGAAAGAGGGAGCAAAAATGGGGTAAAAATTTCACCCCATGGAGATCCTGCTCCATCAGGGCAGGAGATCCTTGGACACCAGGGAAAGAGAAAGGAGGGGTAAAAATGTGCCATGAAGATCCTGCTCCGTGGGGGCAGGAGATCCTTGGATACCAGGGAAAGAGGGAGCAGAGATGGGGAAAAAAATTAATTCCATGGAGATCCTACTCCATGGGGGAAGGAAACCCTTGGACACCAGGGAAAGAGAAAGGAGGGGTAAAAATGTGATCCCATGGAGATCCTGCTGCATGGGGACAGGAAATCTTTGAATATCAGGGAAAGAGGGAGGAAAAATAGGGTAAAAACGTGATTCCATGGAGATCCCAGTCCAGCAGGGCAGGAAACTCTTGAATACCAGGGAAAGAGAAAGGAGGGGTAAAAATGTCCCATGGAGATCCTGCTCCGTGGGGGCAGGAGATCCTTGGACACTGGGGAAAGAGAGCAGAGATGGGGTTAAAATGTGATCCCATGGAGATCCTGCTCTGTTGGGGCAGGAAATCCTTGGACACCATAGAAATAGGAAGGAGGGGTAAAAATGCTGCCATCAGCCCATGGAGACCCCAGGCATGGGCAGCAGAACAGGGGATGGGAGAAATGGGGTAAAGCCTGGGCAGGCAACGAGGAGCTGGAGGCGCCAGTGGGAGAAATGCCCCATCTGTGCCCGGGGAACCCCTCGGGCTGCTCTCCATCCCAGCTCCTGGGCGTGGATCCCTGGCACATTCCAGGGGCTCCCCACGCTCCTCTGACGTGGATCCATCCCTCTTTCTGCAGCGGGGGCCGCCAGGAGAGCCCGGCCCTCGAGGGCCCCCCGGTCCCCCAGGAGTGCCTGGAGCTGATGGCATCGATGTGAGTGAGCAGGGGCTGTGGGGAGGGAGGGGACACGGGGCACAAAAGGGACACTGTGAGTGGCACAGGGCAGGTGCAGCTCCCTGCTGCTCCCACTGCTGCTTTAGGGCAGGCAGGGCAGCCCCAGCTCTGCTGGGTGGCACCAAAGGGGGCACAGGTGCTGCACCCCAAATGCACAGCTCGGGAATTGGGGCGGGAATGGGTTTTTTTGGGAGGTTGGGGTGTTGGGGAGGGTGATTGGAAGGGGACCTGATGGGGGACAGTGACATCCCAGAGGGATGTGGAGGGGATTGTGGCTCTGGATCCCCCATGGGGGGCACGAACAGAGCCCTGTGGGGCAGAGAAAGTGCCCTTTCTCCAGGATGTGCTGTTATTTTAGTGTTGTTTTAATGTTATTTTAGTGTTATTTTAGTGTCATTTATACCCAGGGCATCCACAGCAAACCCCAGAACAACCCTCAGAAAACCCCAGAACAACTCTCACAAAACCCCAATAAAACCCTCACAAAATCCCAGTACAACCCTCACAAAACCCCACTTTATAAACCCCAGTAAACCCCTCATAAAACTCAGC
Organism: Luscinia megarhynchos; assembly: GCA_034336665.1. Lineage (NCBI taxonomy): Eukaryota > Metazoa > Chordata > Aves > Passeriformes > Muscicapidae > Luscinia > Luscinia megarhynchos. Next base: position 4,905,232 of record CM067585.1, on the reverse strand, counting down.
ACAACCCTCACAAAATCCCAGTACAACCCTCACAACCCCACTCCCACAAAATCCCAGTAAAAACCTCACAAACCCCAGCAGAACCCTCACAAAACACCAACCCTTCACAAACCCCAGTAAAACCCTCTCAAAACCCTGAAAAAAAACCCAAAAAAACCCAGCAGTCCTAACAAAACCCTAGTACAGCCTTCACCAATTCCCCCTCACAAATCCCAGCACAACCCTCACAAAACCCCAATAAAATCCTCACAAACCCCACTTCACACACCCCAGTAAAACCCTCACAAAATCCCAGAACAATTCTCAGAAAACCCCGATAAAATCCTCAGAAACCCCAGTAAAACCTTGACAAAACCCAGTACACCCCTCACAAAACCCCAATCAAACCCCAACAAATCCCTCAGAAACCCCAATAAATCACTCACAAACCCCAATAAATCCCTCACAAACCCAAATAAATCCCTCACAAACCCCAATAAAGCCCTCACAAACCCCAATAAAATCCCTCAGAAACCCCAACAAATCCCTCACAAACCCCAATAAATCCCTCACAAACCCCAACAAATCCCTCAGAAACCCCAACAAATCCCTCACAAACCCCAACAAATCCCTCACAAACCCCAATAAATCCCTCAGAAACCCCAACAAATCCCTCACAAACCCCAATAAATCCCTCACAAACCCCAACACATCCCTCAGAAAACCCAATAAATCCCTCAGAAACCCCAATAAATCCCTCACAAACCCCAATAAATCCCTCAGAAACCCCAACAAATCCCTCACAAACCCCAATAAATCCCTCACAAACCCCAACAAATCCCTCAGAAAACCCAATAAATCCCTCACAAACCCCAATAAATCCCTCACAAACCCCAAATCCCCCAGAAAACCCAATAAATCCCTCAGAAACCCCAATAAATCCCTCACAAACCCCAACAAATCCCTCAGAAACCCCAATAAATCCCTCACAAACCCCAATAAATCCCTCACAAACCCCAACAAATCCCTCACAAACCCCAATAAATCCCCCACACACCATCCCCACCCTGCCCTGCCTGTGGGATCCAGGGTCCCTCCTGTCCTTGGGGTGCCACAGGGACCCCGATGGCCCTGGGTGGGCTCTGTGGGGTGGCTGATCCCTGTCCCTGTCCCTGTCCTGTCCCCAGGGTGACAAAGGCCCCGCTGGAGCCCCCGGTACCCCGGTGAGTACCCCCGACCCCACATCCAGAGGGGCTCATCCCAAACCTGACCCCACATCCAGAGGGGTTCATCCCAAACCTCATCCCACTCATCCCAAACCTCATCCCACTCATCCCAACCTGATCCCACTCCTCCCAACCTGATCCCACTCCTCCCAACCTGATCCCACTCATCCCAAACCTGATCCCACTCATCCCAAATTTCATCCCACTCATCCTAAACCTGACCCCACTCATCCCAACCTGACCCCACTCATCCTAAACCTGATCCCACTCATCCCAACCTGACCCCACTCATCCTAAACCTGACCCCACTCATCCTAAACCTGATCCCACTCATCTCAACCTGACCCCACTCATCCCAACCTGACCCCACTCATCCTAAACCTGACCCCACACATCCTAAACCTGATCCCACTCATCTCAACCTGATCCCACTCATCCCAACCTGATCCCACTCATCCCAAACCTGATCCCACTCATCCCAACCTGACCCCACTCATCCTAAACCTGATCCCACTCATCCCAAAACCTGACCCTGCTCATCCCAAACCTGACCCCACTCATCCCAAACGTGACCCCACTCATCCCAACCTGATCCCACTCATCCCAACCTGATCCCACTCATCCCAACCTGATCCCACTCATCCCAGCCTGATCCCACTCATCCCAACCTGATCCCACTCATCCCAAACCTGACCCTGCTCATCCCAACCTGACCCCACTCATCCCAAACCTGATCCCACTCATCCCAAAACCTGATCCCACTCATCCCAACCTGATCCCACTCATCCCAACCTGATCCCACTCATCCCAAACCTGATCCCACTCATCCCAACCTGATCCCACTCATCCAAAACCTGATCCCACTCATCCCAAACCTGATCCCACATTCCAGAGGGGCTCATCCCACCCTGATCCCAACTTTTCTCTTTCCCAGGGTGTCAAGGGCCAGCCTGGAGCCCCTGGTCTGGATGGACCCCCAGGGAAGCCGGGCATTGATGTGAGAGCTGACGCCTGTCCCCTCGGGGTGTCCCTGCCCTGGGGTCACAGCAAACTCCTGTCCCACACAAAAACATCCCCAAATCCCTCTGAGCAGGAGCAGAAAGCACCTTGGGAATCCCAAATGGGCTTGGGAAGAGCTTTTGCCACCCTTTTCCACTTTTGGGATCCCAGCAGAGTTCAGGGAGAGCTTCTGCCATCCCTTCCCACCTTGGGAATCCCAAAAGAGTTGGGGAATTGCTTCTTCCATCCCTTCCCACCTTGGGAATTCCCAGCAGAGCTTCTTCCATCTCTTCCCACTTTTGGAATCACAAAAGAACTTGGGAACTGCTTCTTCCATCCCTTTCCACCTTGGGAATTCCCAGTAGAGCTTCTTCCATCCCCTTCCACCTTGGGAATCCCAAAAGGGTTTGAGAATTACTTCTTCCACCCTTTCCCACCTTGGGAATTCCCAGCAGAGCTTCTTCCATCCCTTTGCCACCTTTGGGAATCCCAAAAGAGTTTGGGAATTGCTTCTTCCACCCTTTCCCACCTTGGGAATCCCAAAAGAGTTTGGGTTTGGGGTGGGTTCTTTCCCATCCCAGGGATAAAACTGGGATCAGGGATGGGTGGAGCTCCCCCCGTGTCCCTCCAGGGCTGGATGTGCCCAGGGTCCCTGCAGGGGGTCCCAGTGCCATGAAATTCCAGCCTTGGCCCCTCCTGATGGGTTTGACTCAGCACAAATCCCTGGCTGGAGAGCAGGAGGGGTGGGAATAACCCTGAGCCTGTTCCTTGCAGGGCCTGACGGGAGCCAAAGGGGAGCCAGGAGCCATTGGCAGGCCAGGAGTTAAAGTGAGTGAGGGGCAGCTCTGGGCTCCCTCATTCCCAGGATCCCTCATTCCCAATTTCCCACCTTCCCACATTCCCAATTTCCCACATTCCCACTTTTCCAGGATCCCTCATTCCCAATTTCCCACCTTCCCACATTCCCAATTTCCCACATTCCCAATTTCCCACCTTCCCACATTCCCAATTTCCCACATTCCCACTTTTCCAGGATCTCTCATTCCCAATTTCCCACATTCCCACATTCCCAATTTCCCACCTTCCCACATTCCCAATTTCCCACATTCCCACATTCCCAGGATCCCACATTCCCAATTTCCCACCTTCCCACATTCCCAATTTCCCACATTCCCACTTTTCCAGGATCCCTCATTCCCAATTTCCCACCTTCCCACATTCCCAGGATCCCACATTCCCAATTTCCCACCTTCCCACATTCCCAGGATCCCAACTTCCCAAATTCCCCTCTTCTGAAATTCCCGCATTCCCAAATTCCCACCTTCCCACCTTCTCAGGCTCCCACATTCCAAATTTTCCCCTTTCCCAATTTCCCACATTCCAAATTTCTCACCTTCCAGGGATTCAATTCAATTGAATTCAATTTCCCACATTCCTAGGATCCCACATTCCCAATTTCCTACCTTCTCAGGCTCCCACTTTCCCAAATTCTCACCTTCCCAAACACCCCCCTTCCAAGGATTCAATGTTCCCAGGCTTCCACCATTCCAAATTCCCAACTTCCCACCTTCCCAGGCTCCCACCTTCCCAGGCTCCCACCTTCGCAGGATCCCACATTCCCAATTTCCCAGGATCCCAAATTCCCACCTTTCCAATTTCCCAGATTCCCAATTTCCCACCTTCCCAAATTCCCACATTCCCAGGATCCCACATTCCCAAATTCCCACATTCCCAATTTCCCACATTCCCAATTTCCCACCTTCCCAGGATCCCACATTCTCAAATTTCCACCTTCCCAAATTCCCACATTCCCAATTTCCCACATTCCCAAATTCCCACCTTCCCAGGATCCCACATTCCCACTTTCCCAGGATCCTAAATTCTCACCTTTCCAATTTCCCACATTCCCAATTTCCCACCTTCCCAGGCTCCCACATTCCTAGGATCCCACATTCCCAGGATCTCACATTCCCAATTTCCCACTTTCCCAAATTCCCACCTTTCCAGGCTCCCACTTTCCCAGGATCCCACATTCCCAGGATCTCACATTCCCAATTTCCCACTTTCCCAAATTCCCACCTTTCCAGGCTCCCACTTTCCCAGGATCCCAAATTCCCACATTCCCAAATTCCCACATTCCCAGGCTCCCCCTCCCCTCCCCAGCCTGGGACCCTCCCCCTCACTCTGGAAGGGATCCATGGATGCAGGAACTGCCTGATGGGGTTTTGGCCCTGAGGCTGCACCCAGGGAGGGGGGAATTGGAGCAGATCCTCCTTTTCCAGCTCCTGACTCTGCTCTTGTGTCCTGGCAGGGCCAGCCCGGACTCCCAGGGCCACCAGGGCTCCCTGTGAGTAGCTGCTGCTCCCCCCAAACCCCCCCTGCTCCATCCTCACTGGTGGGGTGGGAATTGCCCTCCTTGGATCAGGAATTCTGGGGAATTTGGGGGATTTGAACCAACTGTGGTTTTCTTTTCGTTGCAGGGTCCTTCCCTGCCAGGACCTCCTGTAAGTGGGGCTGGGATGGGGGGCTTGGGATCCTGCTGGGAATTGTGCAGGAGGAGCTCAAACCTCAGCACCCCCAGGATGGGACCTCTCATTCCATGAATTTTCTCTCTCCTCTCTCATTCCATGAATTTCTCTCCCTCTCCTCATTCCACGAATTTCTCTCTCTCATTCCACGAATTTGTCTCTCTCCTCTCTCAATTCCACGAATTTCTCTCTCTCCTCTCTCATTCCACGAATTTGTCTCTTTTCTCTCTCATTCCACAAATTTCCCTCTCTCTCCTCATTCCACGAATTTGTCTCTCTCCTCTCTCATTCCACGAATTTCTCTCTCTCTCCTCATTCCATGAATTTGTCTCTTCTCTCTCATTCCATGAATTTCTCTCGTCTCTCTCATTCCATGAATTTCTCTTTCTTCTCTCTCATTCCATGAATTTTTCTCTCTTCTCTCCCCAAGGGCCTTCCAGGCCAGGTTGGACTTCCTGGGGAGATTGGAGTGCTGGGACCCAAGGTGAGGAGTCAGGAAGGGGCTCAAAAAATCCTCCCCTCCTGTTTATTTATCCTTCAGGGCTCCTACAATAATCAGGAAATAATAATAATTATAATAATAATAATAATAATCCTGAAATGTGGGAATGGAAGTTCCCATGGTGCCACCACCCTGGGGGTGTCCCTATTCCTGCTGGGACATCCTGGGACATCCTTGCTGGGACATTCTGGGACATCCTGGGACATCCTGGACATCCTGGGACATCCTGGGACATCCTGGACATCCTGGGACATCCTGGCTGGGACATCCTGTGACATCCTGGGACATCCTGGACATCCTGGGAAATCCTGGGACATCCTGGGACATCCTGTGACATCCTGGGAAATCCTGGACATCCTGGCTGGGACATCCTGGCTCTCTTGGTCTCCACCTTCCCATCCCAAATTCTCCTCTTTCCTATTTTTTTTCCTAGGGTGACCCCGGACCCGATGGCCCCAGGGGTCCCCCAGGCCCTCCAGGGAAACCTGTGAGTATCCCCCAGGCTCATCCCAGGATTTTGGGCTGGAATTCAGGCTCTGGCTCTCACCCCCCACCCCATCCCTCGCTCCCTGCCCCTGTAAAACCACCCTGCTGTAAAGTGATGGGATGCTGATGGTTTCCATCCCTGCAGGGCCTCCCAGGACACCTCCAGGGCGTGGAGGGCAGCGCTGATTTCCTGGTGAGATATGCCAGGACCTTGTCCCTGCTGTGACCAGGGCGTCCCCTGTGTCCCAGCTGGAGCAGGACTCCCTCCCTCCCCCTCTTCCCAGGTCACTCCTGACTCACCCTTGTCCTTCCTCTCCCCCAGTGCCCCACCAGCTGCCCCCCAGGTCCCAAGGGCCCCCAGGGACTGCAGGGACTGAAGGTAAGGGAGTCCTGGAGCTGCCATGGGGGGGAAAATGGGAATTGTCACCTCCAGGACGTGGTGGAGTGAAGGATCCTTCCCTGGCACCTCTGGAGCACCAGGACAGGGAGGCCTGGAGGAAAAGGTGCTGTGGGAAAAGTCCACGTGGATCCCCTGGGGGTGGCACCCTGTGCCAGAGCCCCAACCCCAGCTCAGATGTCACCTGTGGGATTCTGAACTCCTCAATGTCACCTGTGGGATTCTGAACCCCTCAGTGTCACCTGTGGGGTTCTGAGCCCCTCAATGTCACCTGTGGGATTCTGAACCCCTCAGTGTCACCTGTGGGATTCTGAACCCCTCAATGTCACCTGTGGGATTCTGAGCAACTCCCAGTGTCACCTGTGGGATTCTGAACTGCTCAATGTCACCTGTGGGATTCTGAACCCCTCAGTGTCACCTGTGGGATTCTGAACTGCTCAATGTCACCTGTGGGATTCTGAACCCCCCCAATGTCACCTGTGGGATTCTGAGCAACTCCCAGTGTCACCTGTGGGATTCTGAATCCTCAATGACCCCAGGGATTTTGAGCCCCCTCAATGTCACCTGTGGGATTCTGAACCCCTCAGTGTCACCCTGTGGGATTCTGAACCTCCCAGTGTCACCTGTGGGATTCTGAACCCCCCAATGTCACCTGTGGGATTCTGAGCAACTCCCAGTGTCACCTGTGGGATTCTGAATCCTCAATGACCCCAGTGGGATTTTGAGCCCCCCTCAATGTCACCTGTGGGATTCTGAACCCCTCAGTGTCACCTGTGGGATTCTGAACCCCCCAATGTCACCTGTGGGATTCTGAACTCTCCCAATGTCACCTGTGGGATTCTGATCCCCTCAGTGTCACCTGTGGGATTCTGAGCCCCTCAGTGTCACCTGTGGGATTCTGAGCCCCCCAATGTCACCTGTGGGATTCTGAGCCACTCCTAATGTCCTCAGTGGGATTTTGAGCCACCCCCCAATGAGCCCCAGTGGGATTTTTGAGCCACGCCCCAATGTCACCTGTGGGATTCTGAACCCCCCCAATGTCTCCAATTGATTTTTGACACCCCCTCCCCCCCTCCAATGTCACCTATGGGATTCTCAACCCCTCAATGTTCCCAGTGGGATTCTCAACTCCCAGTGTCACCTGTGGGATTCTGAGCCACTCCCAATGTCCCAGGTGGGATTTTGAGTCCCACCACGTCCCCACCAGGCACCCCAAGGGGGGTTGTGGGGGCAGGGTGGCTCTGTGGGACGTGGCCAGTGGCCCTGCAGCTGTGCCAGGGATTTTCCTCAGGGATTTCCTCTCCCCCTCAGGGACACAGGGGCCGCCCCGGCGCCCTCGGAGAGCCGGGCAAGCAGGGAGAGCAGGTGAGTGTTCAAGGGTCCTGGCAGATCCCAGCAGGACCCAGCAGGACCCAGCAGGATCCAGACAGATCCCAGCAGATCCCAGCAGATCCCAACAGGATGCAGACATATCCCAGCAGGGTCTCAGCAGGATCCAGACAGATCCCAGCAGGATCCCAGACAGATCCTAACAGCATCCCAGCCAGATCCCAGCAGGATCTCAGCAGACATATCCCAGACAGATCCCAGCCAGATCCCAGCAGGGTCTCAGCAGGATCCCAGACACATTCCTGGCCGGATCCCAGCCAGATCCTAACAGCATCCCAGCCAGATCCCAGCTGGATCTCAGCAGGAACCCAGTCAGATCCCATCAGGATCCCACCAGGATCCAGACAGATCTCAGCAGATTCCCAACAGATCCCAGCAGGATGCAACCAGATCCTAACAGCATCCCAGACAGATCCCATCAGGATCCCAGCCGGATCCCAGCAGGATCCCAGCAGGATCCCAGGCAGATCCCAACCAGATCCCTGCAGGATCTCAGCCAGATCCTTACAGCATCCCAGGCAGATCTCATGAGGATCCCAGCAGGATCCCAGCCAGACCCAACCAGATCCCAGAGGAATCTCAGCCAGATCCTTACAGCATCCCAGGCAGATCCCAGCAGGATCTCAGCCAGATCCCAACAGGATCCCATCAGGATTCCCATCTGGATCCCAGCAGGATCCAGGTGTGCTGTCCCTGTGGGGCTGGACCCAGGCACGACTTTTTGGGAAGGGAAAGGAAGAGGGGAGGAAAGAGGAAAATGGGAAATGTTGGAATGGGGAGTGGCCTCCCCTTGGTGGCTGCCTGGGCAGGGCCACCTGTCCCCATCCCCTGCTGGGTGCCAGTGAGGGCTGTATGTCCCCAGGGTGCTCTGCCCCCCTGTCCCTCCAACATTCCCTTTTCTCTCCATGCAGGGCCCCAAGGGGGACGTTGGTGCCTCTGGAGAGCAAGGAGTCCCAGGCCCTCCGGTAAATCCTTCTCTCCTCTTCTGCTCTGTCCCCCAAGTGCTGCAGGAACTGGGGGTGGCCCCTTTGTCCTTGTCCCCACACTCCAGGGAGGTGACACCAGCACTGGGACTGAAGCAAAGCCTTCATCCCATCCCTCTCCCTCTGGAGAGCTCCATGGGCACCTGGGCTGTTCCCAGGGATAATTTGGGATAAATCCCTGCTGTCCCCTGAGTCCCCCTTGCCCTGGGGGGAGAATTAAAGCCACTGGAATTCTCAGAGCACTTTGAAGATGAAAAGCAATTACTGGGCTGAGCCCTCCATGCCAGGAAAGGGCAGAATTTCTTTGAAGCCAAGAGCTCTGGGCCAGGGAAGTGGCTCCAGTTTGGGGCTGCTGGAGTTATGGAACTGACAGCTGGAAAAGCACCTGCTGGGGGCTCTGGAATTAGGAGGGACTGGAATTCCTCATGTTTGGCTAAGCTGTGTTGAGTTTTGCTGTAATTGCTGCTTCCCCCTGGGCTGCTCCAGGGCTTTTTCCCAGCTAACTTGGCTGTGGTTTGCTTCCCTGCAGGGGACCTCAGGGGCTCAGGGGCTATCCTGGCATGGCAGGACCCAAGGGTGAGACGGTGAGTGTTGGGAAGGATGAATTAGGAAAACCTTGTAAATATGATTGCCTAGCAAAAGATTTTGAGAATATGGAAACCGTAAGCAAGATTGAAATGAAAGCAGTTTTTGACTGAGTGGCTGGAGAGCAACAATGTGGATGCTTGAAGTCCCCCTCCATTTGTTAAGATAACTCCAGTTGCTGCAAATGCCAAAAAGCAGCAGAGACCCTCCCCAGGCATAACAGGAAGGGTCTGAGATAAGGTTTAGAGATAGGAAAGCAGTAAAACATGGTAATTCCTATTCCTATAGGTTGTATGTAAATGTTAGAGAATTTGTATCTTGTGCTAGATTGGTTAGTGGAAATTAGAATATTCAACATAGAAGAAGATTTAATGTGTTGGAAATGGGAAAGTCTCTCTCTCTTACTTCTCTCTCTTACCTCTTAGAACTCTCACTAACCCCCCACTCTCTTTCTGCCCTGCTCTGATCTGCAGCTGGCAGCTCCCAGCAGAGCCCTTTATACCCACACCCCATGCAATAAACCACAAGTTTCAAGACCAGAACACAGAGAGCTCCTGAGTTTGTCCTGAACACTGTCCATCCAGGCTGCCACAAAGACGCCCAACATCAGGGCTGCAGATCCACAGAGATCATTCCCAGCAGCATCCATCCCTCCCACCCTGGGCCATCTCAGGGATGGGCTGGGATGGGTTGGGATGGGTTGGGATGGGCTGGGATGGGCTGGGATGGGTTGGGATGGGTTGGGATGGGCTGGGATGGGCTGGGATGGGTTGGGATGGGCTGGGATGGGCTGGGATGGGCTGGGATGGGAACTGACCTTTCCCTGCTCTCTCTGCAGGGCCCTGCTGGCTACAAGGGCATGGTCGGGAGCGTCGGCGCGGCCGGGCGGCCGGTGGGTGCCCCCTCACCCTGCCTGCTCTGGGCTCCCACTTTGCCCTGCTCAGTCCTTGTTTTCCTCTCTCCTCCAGGGCAGGGAAGGCCCCAAAGGACCACCTGGGGATCCTGGTGACAAGGGAGAGCTGGTAGGTGACCCTGCAGTGACAGTGTCCCCTTTTCCCACGGTGGGCTCTGCCCCTCCAGGGGCATCTCCCCCCTGTCCCAGCTCTGTCCCTGCTCTGTCCCAGCTCTGTCCCTGCTCTGTCCCTAGCTCTGTCCCCTGCACCAGCAGGACACTGACACTTGTCCCCTCCTGCTCTAGGGTGGCCGTGGCATCAGGGGACCCCAGGGTGATATCGGCCCCAAGGGGGAGAATGTGAGTACAGCTGCTGGCACTGTGCCCTGCCTGGGCGTGGCCTCTTGTCCCCACTGTGCCACCCTTGGGCACAGTGTCCTTGTCCCCACTGTGCACAGACCTGGCATCTTCCTTTCCCTTCCCACAATTTTGTGTCCCCACCGTGAGCCTTTATGTCCCTTTGAGTGACATGAGTGGCACCTCCCCCTTCTCAGGGTCTCCCGGGCATCGATGGCAAGGATGGCACCCCAGGGATCCCAGGAGTGAAGGTGAGAGGGCTGCAGGAGCTGGCACAGGGGATGCCACCTGCTCCTCTGCCATGGCAGAGGGACAATGTCCCTTGGCATGGCAGCTCCTGGCCACGGGGTCAGGAGCAGGTGGGCAGGGGTCCCCTGTCACCCCACTGCTGGTGACACCCCCTCTGTGCCTCACAGGGTGGCACAGGACAGGCCGGACGCCCGGGAACGCCAGGACACCGGGGACAAGCTGTGAGTGCAGGACCCTCCCCAGCCTGTGCCCTGAGGGGTGACACCTCTGAGCCAGGGGTGACAGGGGTGACAGGGCCAGCACCCATGGGGACACTGAGCTGTGCCAGGGGTGACAGGGCCAGCACCCATGGGGACACTGAGCTGTGCCAGGGGTGACACCTCTGTGCCAGGGGTGACAGGGCCAGCACCCACGGGGACACTGAGCTGTGTCAGGGGTGACACCTCTGTGACAGGGGTGACACCTCTGTGACAGGGGTGACAGGAGTGACAGGGCCAGCACCCACAGGGACACTGAGCCATGCCCAGAGGTGACAGGGCCAGCACCCACAGGGACACTGAGCTGTGCCCAGGGGTGACAGGGCCAGCACCCACGGGGACACTGAGCTGTCCCCAGGGGTTGATCCCGGCTCTCTTTCCTTAGGGATTGCCCGGCCAGCCGGGAAGCAAAGGTGGCCCAGGTGACAAGGTGGGTGACACCTCTGAGTATCCACCCCGAGACTTTTGTCCCCTCCATGTCCCCTCCCCGTCCCCGCTGACCCTCCTGTCCCTCCCTTCACAGGGTGAACCGGGTCCTCGGGGCCACCCCGGTGTCACCGGTGCCCCAGGGCAGCTCGTAAGTACCGAGATGTCCCCATCCCTCCTGGGGACAGCCTCGGTTTTTATCTCTCTCTCTCTTTTTCTTTTTTCCCTGCAAGCTAAAAGCAGAATTTGGCGTTTTATTCCCTCCCGGGAATGACTGCCCCTGTGCTCCTGTCACTGTCACCACCCTGCAGTGGCGACAAGGGACAACCCCTCCCTGTGGAAGGACACGGAGCACACGGTGCCCCGTCAATCCCATCTTTTGTGGGATTTTCTCTCCCGTTTTTAGGGCGAGCCCGGACCTCGGGGTGAGCAGGGCCCGCAGGGTGTCCCCGGGCCGAAGGTGAGCTGGGGACACTGGGGACACCGCGGGGGTGTGGCCGTGCCGGGGGAGTGGCCCTGACCCCGCTCCTTCCCCGCAGGGTGACAGGGGCGAGCGTGGCCTCGTGGGTCCCCCCGGCGAGCAGGGCAGAGCGGTGAGTTGTCCCCAAAACCGGTGACATGTCCCCAAAGCCACTCTGGGACATGGGGGATGCTCTGAGTTGTCCCTAAATCCAGACTGGCACATGGGGGTTGCTCTGAGTTGTCCCCAAAGCCACTCTGGGATATGTGGGATGCTCTGAATTGTCCCCAAAACTGGGCTGGGAGATGGGGGATGCTCTGAATTGTCCCTAAATCCACTCTGGGACATGGGGAATGCTCTGAGTTGTCCCCAAAGCCGGGTTGGGACATGGGACATACTCTGAATTGTCCCCAAAGCCACTCTGAGATATGTGGGATGCTCTGAATTGTTCCCCAAAACTGCTGGGAGATGGGGGATGCTCTGAATTGTCCCTAAATCTGATGAGTTGTCCCTAAAGCCACTCTGGGACACGAGAGGTGCTCTGAGCTGTGCCCAGATCCAGGCTGGGACACAGAGAATGCTCTGAGTTGTCCCTAAATCTGGTGAGCTGTCCCCAGATCCAGACTGGGATATGGGGGATGCTCTGAGTTGTCCCCAAATCAGGTGAGCTGTCCCCAAATCCAGGCTGGGACCCAGGGAATGCTCTGAATTGTCCCCAGATCCAGGCTGGGACACGGGGGACACTCAGCCCCGGGGTGGGGGATGCTGAGCCCGGATCAGCAGGACACAGGCACACTCCCCCCTGATCCTGGGCTCAGTCCCAGGCCTGTGCTGCTGCTGAGGGATTAGGGAATAGCTCAGGGATTTGTGGCACCACGCTGGGTTTGCAGCCCCAGCTGGGACAGGAATTTCCTCCCATCCCAGGAGGCCGCTCAGCCCCTCTCCAGAACTTTCCTGTGCTGGAAAAACAGCCAAAAAAAAAAAAAGATTTTTGGTGCTTTTTCTAGGGACAGGAAGATCCTGGAAGATCACTGCTCTTGGTGTGGCTTTTCCATAATTCTGTGCCCTGTCCCCCCTCAGAGCTGGGATTTGGGGTGCTGGCATCAGCCAAGGATGGGAAGCTGCTCGTGCACCTCGATGCCTTTATGGGAAAAGCTCTTTCCATTTCCTCTTCTCACTCATTTTCCCTCTTTCCTTGGATTTCCAGGGGCCAAAGGGTGAGCAGGGCCCACCAGGGATCCCAGGACCCCAAGGCTTGCCTGGAGTCAAAGGCGACAAGGTGACAGCTCTGGGGACAGCCAGGTGGCATCTCAGGGACGCTGCTCTGGGCTGGGCTGATCCCACATTTTCCTTTTTCCAGGGCTCTCCAGGCAAAACTGGCCCCAAAGGCAGCGTTGTGAGTAGCAGGGGTTTGACAGAGCTGAGTTTAACAGAGCTGGGTTTAACACTCCAGGCACCTTCTCCATGGATTCCCCCCTCATCCCAGAGGTGGGGGTGACTTTGGGAATGTTCCCATCTCTCCTTTCCTTTAGGGAGATCCTGGTGTCCACGGCCTGGCAGGGCTCAAGGGAGAGAAGGTGGGTGCTTCCAGATGGGAATTCTTTATTCCTGGGAATTCTGGGGGGTCCCTTCCCATGCTGGGCTCTCCAGCTCCATCCCAAAATTCCTGCTGTCTCCTCACTGCCTTTCCCGTGTCCTCTGTCCCCAGGGGGAGTCAGGAGAGCCAGGACCCAAGGGACAGGTGAGTGATGGGGGAGGTTCAGGGGGGCCCAGAGTTTGGGAGGATTTGTGGGGTCCTCAGCTGGAGTGGATCCTCCTGGCTGAGGGAATATTTTCCCTGGAGATGAGGGAATCAGCCCTGGATTCAGGCTCAGCTCTTCTTTGGGGTTAAACCTGGATTCAGGCTCAGCTTCTGGGCTCAGCACCAGATTCAGGCTCTGCCCCATTTTGAGATCCAGCTCTGGATTCAGCCCACCCAAATTTTTGGGATCCAGACCTGGATTAAGCCCACATCCCCAATTTTTGGGATCCAGCCCTGGATTAAGCCCCAGCCCAAATTTTTGGGATCCAGCTCTGGATTCAGCCTCTGCCCAAATTTTTGGGATCCAGCTCTTGATAAAGTCCCAATTTTTGGGATCCAGCTCTGGATTCAGTCCCAATTTTTGGGATCCAGCCCTGGATTAAGCCCCAGCCCAAATTTTTGGGATCCAGCTCTGGATTCAGCCTCTGCCCAAATTTTTGGGATCCAGCTCTTGATTCAGTCCCAATTTTTGGGATCCAGCTCTGGATTTAGCCTCAATTTTTAGGCTCCAGCTCTGGTTTCAGCCTCAGCCCAAATTTTTGGGATCCAGCTCTGGATTCAGCCCCAACCCCATTTGGGATCCAGACCCAGATTCCGGCTCAGCCCCAATTTTTGGGCTCCATCCCCGGATTCAGCCTCAAGCCCCAGTTTTAGGGCTCCATCCCCAGATTCAGCCCAGCCCCGTTTGGGCTCCAGCCCTGGCTGTGTTTTGGGGGATTTTTGGGGTGCAGCCCCCATGCTCAGGCCGGGCTGAGCCCTCACGGCCCCTCTCTCCCCTCCTCCAGCAAGGCATCCAGGGCGAGCTGGGCCACCCCGGCCCCTCGGGGGACGCAGGAGCGCCGGGAGCGCGGGGCTACCCCGGCCCGCCCGGGCCTCGGGGGCTGCTGGGGGAGCGCGGGGTGCCGGGCGCGCCGGGGCCGCGGGGCGCCGCCGTGAGTACCGGCCCGCACGGGCCCGCGTCATCCCACACGGGCCTGCGTGATCCTACATGATCCCACACGGTTCTGTGTGATCCCACACGGTTCTGTATGATCCCACATGATCCCGCACGGTCCTGCGTGATCCCACACGGGCCCGCGTCATCCCACACGGTCCTGCGTGATCCCACACGGTCCTGCGTGATCCTACATGATCCCACACAGTTCTGTGTGATCCTACATGATCCCACACGGTCCTGCATGATCCTACATGATCCCGCACGGGCCCGCGTCATCCCACACGGTCCTGCGTGATCCTACATGATCCCACACGGTTCTGTGTGATCCTACATGATCCCATACGGTCCTGCGTGATCCTACATGATCCCACACGGTCCTGCGTGATCCCACACGGTTCTGTGTGATCTTACATGATCCCGCACGGTCCTGCATGATCCTACATGATCCCGCACAGGCCCGCGTCATCCCACACGGTCCTGCGTGATCCCACACGGTTCTGTATGATCCTACACGGGCCTGCATGATCCTACATGATCCTACACGGTCCTGCATGATCCCACACGGTTCTGTATGATCCTACACGGGCCTGCGTGATCCTACATGGTTCTGTATGATCCTACACGGTCCTGCATGATCCCACACGGTTCTAAGTGATCCCACACGGTTCTGTATGATCCTGCACGGGCCCGCGTCATCCCACACGGTCCTGCGTGATCCCACACGGGCCTGCGTGATCCTACACGATCCCGCACGGGCCCGCGTCATCCCACACGGTTCTGTGTGATCCTACATGATCCCACACGGGCCCGCGTCATCCCACACGGGCCTGCATGATCCTACACAGTTCTGTATGATCCTACATGATCCTACACGGGCCCACGATCCTACATGATCCTACACGATCCTACACGGTTCTGTATGATCCTACATGGTCCTACATGATCCCACACGGTCCTGTATTATCCCACACGGGCCTGTATGGTCCCACACGGTCCTGTGTGATCCTACACGATCCTACACGGTCCTGCATGATCCTACACGATCCCAACTCGATCCCACACAGTTCCACACGCTCCCCACACGGTCCTACACGATCCTGCATGATCCCAACTCGATCCCACACGGTCCTACCTGATCCTACACAGTCCTACAAAATCCTACACAATCCCAACTCGATCCCACACGGTCCCACACCATCCCATATGGTCCCAACATGATCCCACACAGTCCTACACAATCCTACACAGTCCCAACATGATCCCAACACAGTTCCACACCATCCCACATGGTCCCACCCGATCCCCACATGATCCCACATCATCCCAACACAATCTCACACCATCCCAACATGATCCAACCCAATCCCTACATGACCCCCACACGATCCCAACACAATCCCGCACGGTCCCAACACAATTCCAGCACAATCCCAATATGATCCCACACCATCCCAATATGATCCGACACGATCCCAACACCATCCCAACACCATCCCATCCAATCCCACACCATCACACACGGTCCCAACATGATCCCACATGATCCCACACAATTCCAACACAATCCCACGATCCCACACGACCCCAACATGATCCCACACAATCCCACACTATCCCAACACGATCCCACACAATCTCACATGATCCCAACACGATCTTGCATGATCCCAACACGATCCCAACATGATCCCACCACAATCCCAACAGATCCCATACTATCCCACACCCCTCCTCAGCCTCTCCCTGTGCCCTCAGCTGCTCCAGCCCTGCAGGAATTCCCTCTCCTTCCCACCCAGCTGCTCTGGGAATGAGCTGCTGTTCCACTCAGGAGCTGGGATCCCACCTTCCTTGGGGGGAATTCTGTCCTTCCCACCGTGTATGGCACCCATAGACCATCCCTACACAAACCCAGCAGCAGGGTTGGGATTTCCCCCTAAAAACCTCGTTGTGGACTCCAATGCCATGAGTGGGGTGCAGGGACCGTGAAGCACTGGGGACAGAATGGGGAGGAGCAGGGTGGGAAGGTGACCTGAGATTGGGATTGGGGCTGGGAATGGCTCTGGGAGGGGACAGAAGGGAATTTCCTCCTGGCAGGGCCGGGATGCTGGGGACCAGCACATCGTGGACGTGGTGCTGAAGATGCTGCAAGGTGAGGGCTGAGTGGGGCCACATCCCATGGATCCCGTGGGATCCCATTAATCCTATGGATCCTGTGGTATCCCATGGATCCTGTGGGTGCCATCCCATGGGACCCACACCTATTAATCCCGTGGATCCCATGCATGCCATCCCATGAATCCTGTGAATCCTGTGGGATTCCATTAATCCTATGGATTCCGTGAATGCCATACTATGGATTCTGTGGAAGACATCCCATGGATACCATGGGTGCCATCCCATGAATCCTGTGGATCCCATGAATCCCATTAATCCAAATAATCCTGTGGATGCCATCCTATGGATTCCATGAATCCTGTGGATCCCATTAATCCCACGGATCCCATTAATCCTATTAATCCTGTGGATCCTGTGCATGCCATCCCATGGATTCCATTAATCCCATGGATCCTGTGGGTGCCATCCTATGAATCCCATGGATCCCGTGGGTGCCATCCCGCGGATCCCAGCCTGGCCCCTCTCTGCCCCACAGAGCAGCTGGCAGAGGTGGCTGTGAGTGCCAAGAGAGCTGCCCTGGGCGGGGTGGGGGCTGTGGGACCCCCCGGCCCCCCTGGGCCCCCAGGGCCCCCCGGTGAGCAGGGTCCCCACGGCCCCATGGGACCCCGAGGCGTCCCTGGAATCCTGGGAGCCGCCGGGCAGATCGGGAATGTCGGACCCAAAGGTGGGTGCTGGTGGCACGGTGGCACCCAGGAGGGTGGCACTGCCACGCTTGTCCCCATCCCTCCTCTCACATCTGGGCTTTCCACGGATTCCTTCCCTCCTTTTTTACCCACAGGGAAGAGAGGAGAGAAGGGCGAGCGGGGAGAAGTTGGCCGTGGCCACCCGGGAATGCCGGGTCCTCCAGGGATCCCAGGTGAGACCAGGTGTCCCCAAGTGGCCTTTGTCACCTTGGGGTGATGAGGCCAAAGTGGTTGGGGACCTTCTGATCCATCCCACAAAACCTGCACGGGTTCATCCCACAAACCTAAACAGTCTCATCCCACAGACCTGCCCAGGTTCATCCCTAAAACCTGCCCAGGTTCATCCCACAGAGTTTGAACAGTCTCATCTCACAGACCTGCCCAGGTTCATCCCACAAAATCTGCCCAGGATCCTCCCACAAAACCTCAGCTTTATTCCACAAAACCTGCCCAGGTTCATCCTGTAAATTTTGCCAGATTCATCCCACAAATCCCACACAGATTCATCCCATAAAATCCACCCAGATTCATCCCACAAACCCACCCAGGTTCATCCCACATACCCTCAGATTCATCCCACAAACCCTCAGATTCATCCCACAAAACCCACCCCTATAAATTTTCCCAGATCCATCCCACCGACCCAGGTTAATTCTGTAAATTTTCCCAGATTTGTCCCACAAATCCCACCCAGGTTCATCTCACAAACTTGCCCATGTTCATCCCACAAACCCTCAGCTTCATCCCACAAAACCCACCCATGTTCATCCTGTAAATTTTTCCAGATCCATCCCACAAACCTGCCCAGGCTCATCCCACAAATCTCCCACCTTCATCAATCACTCCCTTCCTCCTTCCCCATCCCTCCCTCTCTCCAGGATTTCTCTGCCCCTCACCAGCAGCACTCCCACAGCCCAATCCCATTCCCCACACCCCAATCCCCATTCCCACACCCCCAACCCCATTCCCCACACCCCAATCCCATTCCCCATTCCCAATCCCCATTCCCCACACCCCAATCCCATTCCCCATTCCCAATCCCCATTCCCCCACACCCCAATCCCATTCCCCACACCCCAATCCCCATTCCCCACACCCCCAATCCCCATTCCCCACACCCCAATCCCCATTCTCCACACCCCAATCCCCATTCCCCACACCCCCAATAAATCCCCATTCCCCACACCCCAATCCCATTCCCCACACCCCAATCCCCATTCCCCACACCCCAAATCCCATTCCCCATTCCCAATCCCCATTCCCCACACCCCAATCCCATTCCCCATTCCCAATCCCCATTCTCCACCCCCAATCCCATTCCCCATTCCCAATCCCCATTCCCCATTCCCAATCCCATTCCCCACACCCCAATCCCCATTCCCCCATTCCCCAATCCCCATTCCCCACACCCCAATCCCCACTCCCCACACCCCTAATCCCCACACCCCCAATCCCATTCCCCCATATCCCCAACCCCCATTCCCTACACCCCAATCCCCCACTCCCCATACCCCCATTCCCAATCCCCAATCCCCATTCCCCACACCCCCAATCCCCATTCCCCACTCCCCATTCCCCACTCCTCAATCCCATTCCCCAATCCCCACTCCCCAAGCCCGCTCCCTCTCCCTGACGCTGCCCTCCCTCCCCAGGTGTGCCGGGGATGCCCGGCCAGGCAGCGGGATCTGCCGGGCCGGGCGAGACGGGGCGCTGGGGGCCCCGGGCCAGGCCGGCCGGCCGGGCGTGCCGGGCCCGCCGGGGCTGCCGGGGTTCTGCGAGCCGGCCGCGTGCCTGGGCGCCTCGGCCTACGCGGCCGCGCGCCTGCCGGAGCCGGGCGGCGTCAAGGGCCCCCTGTACTGAGGGGCTCCCTGAAACCCTGCCCAGAGCCACCCCCACTGCGCCTCCACAGCGAGCGCCTGCCGCCCGGCTTTCGGGAATTTCCGTCCCGGTTCGTGGGAATGCCGGGGTTAATTTGGGGTGGGAAGATGTCGGATTCGTCCCACAAAACTCACACAGGTTCTTCCTGTAAATTTTCTCAGATTCGTCCCACAAAACCCACCCAGGTTCATCCCATAAAATCCACCCAGATCCGTCCCACAAACCCACCCATGTTCATCCCAAAAACCCTCAGCTTCATCCCACAAAACCCACCCAGGTTCATCCCACAAAACCCACACATGTTCATCCCACAAAACCCACCCAGGTTCATCCCATAAAATCCACCCAGATCCGTCCCACAAACCCACCCATGTTCATCCCAAAAACCCTCAGGTTCATCCCACAAAACCCACCCAGGTTCATCCTGTAAATTTTCCCAGATTAGTCCTACAAATCTTACCCAGGTTCATCCCACAAACCCTCACCCAGGTTCATCTCATAAACCCTCAGTTTCATCCCACAAAACCCACCCTTGGTTCATCCACAAAACCTACCCAGGTTCATCCCACAAAACCCACCCAGCTTCATCTCTTAAAATCCACCCAGCTTCATCCTGTAAATTTTCCCAGATTCATCCCATAAAATCCTCCCAGGTTGATCCCACAAACTCACCCATGTTCATCCCACAAACCCTCAGATTCATCCCACAAAACCCACCCAGCTTCATCCTGTAAATTTTCTCAGATTCATCCCACAAATCCCACCCAGATTCATCCCACAAAACCCACCCAGGCTGATCCTAAAAACTCACCCATGTTCATCCCACAAACCCTCAGCTTCATCCCACAAAACCTGCCCACATTCCTCCTGTAAATTATCCCAGATCCATCCCACAAAACCCACCCAGGTTCATCCCACAAACGTTTATTCCCACTTTGGGAGTAAAGGGTGGCCTCAAATAATTTTTCCATCCATGGGGTTCCAAACCTGCTCCCTGTGCCCTTTTCCCAAAGTAATAAATTGGAATAAATTTTATAAACCCTGTGATGTTTGAAGGAGCTCGTGGAAATTCCCTTTTTATCCTTCTCTTTTTTGGCCTTTTTTTTTTTAATTGGAATTTTTAAAGCACCAAAATCACGGTTTGATTATTTAAGAGAATTCCCAGCTCCAACTTGGTCATTCCCAGAGCTGTAAATCTTTGTAAAATAGGGATAAAAATAGGAATATTTTATAATTGTGACAAGAAAAACACCAACTTTTAGAAAAACTGGACAATAAAACCAAGCTGGATTCTTAATAACTGGAATGATGTCTGGATTTCTTTGGATCAAAGCAAGGTGGGGTGCAGATTTTTGAGGCTTGAAGTTGCTTCATCCCATAAGGAAACACTTGGATGCCATTCCAGAGAGACTGAAACCCAAATGTGGGGATGGAACAGCTGGAAAACATCAAACCCTGTCCCCAAATCCCAAAAATCTTTGGGAGAAAAAGGAACAGCCTGGCTGAGCCTCCCTTTCTGGGGAGATTCATCCCCATCCTTCTCCCTGGAATTCCCGTGGAATTCCTGTTGTCCCACCCGGTGATCCTGCTCCAGCTGTGCCGCACATCTGGGGCACATCCCAGCTCTTCCTGGTTTTTTCTTTTTTTTTCTTCCCCACGAGAGGGAGCTGCCAGCCCGTGGAACTCGCTCTTCCAGCCTGGGATATTCCCGATAAATCCTTCTGGAAGGGGCTGGAGCATTCCCGCGGCTGGGCTGAGGGAGAATTCCTTTCCTTTGACCCCTTCCCACTTTTTGGGACATGGAGGGGCTGGGAGCTGAGTTTTAGTTCTGGAGCAGGAAAAGGCTATTTTCAGGTGGGATCAGGGGCTGAGTTTTGGTACTGGAGGCAGGGAAAAGCCATTTCCAGGTGACATCAAGGGCTGAATTTTAGTCCTGGAGCAGAGAAAAGCTATTTTCAGGAGGGATCAGGAGCTGAGTTTTGGTACTGGAGCCGGGAAAAGCCATTTCCAGGCGGGATCAGGGGCTGAGTTTTAGTCCTGGAGCAGAGAAAAGCCATTTCCAGGTGGGATCAGGGGCTGGGTTTTGGTTCTGGAGCAGAGAAAAGCCATTTCCAGGCGGTATCAGGGGTTGAGTTTTAGTCCTGGAGCAGGAAAAGCCATTTCCAGGTGGGATCAGGGGCTGGGTTTTGGTTCTGGAGCAGGGAAAAGCCATTTCCAGGCAGGATCAGGGGCTGAGTTTTAGTCCTGAAGCAGGGAAAAGCCACTTCCAGGTGGGATCAGGGGCTGAGCAGGTGTCATGGTGTGACTTGGGTTTTGCCAATTTTAATATATTTCTTTTTTTTTTTTTTAGAGGTAGGATTTAGGAATAGAGACAAGGCAGGCTCAAAACTTAAAAAGGTACAAGAAGAAATTTATTAATAACACAAAAAAAAAAATTCAGAATAAGATTTCTAGATTGCTCCCTCTCCCTTCATTCCACATTTCTTGCCAATAACATACCAGAGAACACTTCAGTCAGTTATCCACCCAAATAATGTCAGTTCACTTAAGAGAGAAAAGTTCCTTTTTAGTTATGGCTTAGGGGGCGTCTTCACCTTCACAATCTACATCTGCCCGGGAAAATATTGCAGATTATGACTCTCCTCCCATTTTTTCAGTCTTTACAGAGCTGTGCTATGGGTTATGTTACACACTTGGGGTATCACTTTTAAAGGCAGGCTACCAAAAAACAAAATTCTCTTCATCTCCTTCTCTATCAAATGTCTCTGTTCATATTCCAGTCCCAGAACAGACAGAGCTCAATCTCCCTGAGGCAAAAAGTCTTCTACTCAAGCATCCAAACCTCCCCAAGTATATTTCACAGTTTAAAGGAATTAAGGAATTTTAGTGAAGTCACAATCCCCTTAGCCCACAAAAAAAAAAAAAAAAAGGAAAAAAAAAAAAGTTGCATCTTTTCAATCTCTTCCCACCAGAAACTTTATCTTCATTCTGCTGAGCTCTGTAGTCTCCACGCTTCATTTCTTCCCATTCAGGGGAGCTCAGGAAATTCAGAATCTTATCCAGGCATTAAGAAGTTAAAATTGTATCCAGAACGTGAAGAAACAACAGGGGCAGCTGGAGGCCTCCTCTGCCAGGTGGAGAGGCGAGCCCAGCCGAGCCGGCAGAGCCGGGGCCACGCGGCCGGTACCGGAGCCTTGCGGCCGGTGCCAGGGTTACGTGGCTGATGCTGGGGCTGCGTGGCCGATGCTGGGGTCATGCAGCCGATGCAGGGGCCGTGTGGGCGGTGCCAGGGTTACACGGCCGGTGCCGGAGACATGCGGCCGATGCCGGGGTTGTGCGGCCGATGCCGGGAGCCGTGCGGCCGGTGCCAGGGGTCACGCGGCTGGTGCCAGGGGTCGTGTGGCCAGTGCCGGAGCCACGCGGCTGGTGCCGGAGCCATGCAGCCGGTGCCCAGGCCGTGCAGCCGGTGCAGGGGGCCGCCCGGAGCCATGCGGTCGGCAGGCTGGGGGGCCGGGACCATGCTGCCGTGCCGGGCCCGACTCCCCCCACCGAGCCCGGAGCCGGGCCAGGGCCCGTGCCCCAGCCAGAGGCCACCTCACCCCCGGCTGCCCGAAACCGAAAGACAGAGCAGCCAACCCCATCCACTGTGATTTGTGAACGCGATATAACTTTTCATTGGCTTCCCGAGCTGTCCATCACCAAATCAGCTCTCTGATTGGTGCCAGCAGCTCACTAGGGGACGCTCCCAGAGACAGGAGAGTCCCTCCCACTCCCCAGCCCCATGGAGCCGTCCCTGAGGCGAATCCACCCCTCCTCCCCAGCACGTGAAACCAGCACAGCAGGGAAAAGCCACTTCCAGGTGGGGTCAGGGGCTGAGTTTTGGTTCTGGAGCAGGGAAAAGCCACTTCCAGGTGGGATCAGGGGCTGAGTTTTGGTTCTGGAGCAGGGAAAAGCCACTTCCAGGTGGGATCAGGGGCTGAACAGGGAAAAGACACTTTCAGGACAGATCCTGGAAAAGCTCTAGATGCCTGTGGAGCATCCTGGGCGTCCAGGAGGATTCAGGAATCCTCGGGAGCTCCTCAGTGCTGCACTCAGCACATGATGGGATGGGGTGGGGTGGGATGGGATGGGATGGGATGGGATGCAGCACATCCAGGGATGCTACTCCAGCTGATCCTGCTGCTTCCAGAGCCAGCACAGCTTCCCAAAAAACGCTGAGAGCAGCAAGCAGCAGCTTTGACCTTCCTGCTCCATCCCGGGAGGTGCCGGGAGCTGGCAATCCAGAGTCTGGCAGAGCCGGCGTCTGGGAAGACTAAAAAAGATCGGGAATTAATTAAAATTCCGGGAAGCAGCCGTCTGGAGCTCCTGTTCCCTCTCTCTCCCACCTGCTCGTGCCTCAAGGATTCTCCTGGGAGCCAGCCCAGCCCTTGTCACCTCAGCTGATCCCTGCTCCAGACATCCAAACCAGGCCAGGCACGGCTCCTTCCCCAGGCAAAACCTTTCCAAATTATTCCAAGGGATTTAAGAATCTGCTCCTGCAGCCATAAAATCCCTGGGAATGTGGAGCGTGGAGTCCTGTGTCCTACCTGCCTTCGGTGGGATGGGAAAGGCAAAACGAATCAAGGAATCCTTTTGGGAGAGCACTAATTCCTCCTCCAAACCTGAGAATTTTGCTTCCCAGCTCCCTGGAAAGCTGTGGAAAAAGAGGAAAGGAAGAATCGGGATAAATGATAGCCTGGAAAAATTAAATTAAATGGGCAGGGCCACCTGCCACTATCCCAGGTTATTCCAACCTGGCTTTGGACACTTCCAGGGATGTGGCAGCCACAGTTTCTCTGGGAAATCCATCCCAGGGAGAATTTTTTTCCCAAAAATCCCATCTAAAGCGCTCTTTTTCCCAAAAGACACCGTGTCCCCCTCAGTCACGAACTGGGACCATCCTGAAATCCCACCCCGCTGACATTCCCGTGGCCATGAATAATTCAGGAATGCCAGAAAAGTTTCCCGGAGCTGCTGCATTGATGAGCCCAAATCACCTGGAGGAGGTGAAGATGAGCTAATCACCGTTTGTTCTCTCTCGATAGCTGATTAACCGTTAATTAGAATATTAAACAAAGGCTTAAATATGCAAATGAGCAGCTGAGGACGGAGTTTGTTATCAGAGGTGCCATAAAATCCCTGATTTTTATTCTTGGACTATTGTTTGATGGGCTGGTTTGGGGGTTTTTTGTGTTTTTTGTTTTTTTTTGTCTCCTAAAAAAAAGGGATTTGTTTTTAAAGTTGTTTATTCTGCTGGGATGTTGAAGGAGCAGGGATAAATTAATCCCAAACTCCATCAAAACATCGGGAATAATGCTCCCAGCCCCACAGGCAAGATGCCCAAAGTTCAGGAAGCTGATCCCACTTTTCCAGGTTAAAAAAAAAGGGCAAATTTTGGATGTTCTGCCCAAAATAGCTCCAAGATTCCTGCAGAGCGGGGAGAGGGAGTAGGGAGTCACAGGGAATTAAATTCCATCAGTTTCCATGGAATTGGCTGCGGGAATGAGGCCGGGAAAGCCCAAATTAAAGGTGGGGGAGGGCAGCGACAGGAGGGGACAGCGGGGACGGTGGTGTCACACACGGGGGTGGCAGAAAACAGGGATGGGAATCATGGAATTGTGAAGGTTGGAAAAGACCTCCAAGATTCCAAGATAATCAAATCCAACTTTCCATGGAGCCCATGGACAAGGATTCTGCTGGTGGGATGAGGGCTGGGAAAAACCTTGGAATGTTGGATCCACACCCTCCGGATCCATCCCAGGTGTCCCTGCAGGACAATTCCTGGCACAACCCTCCCTGAATGGCAAAGAGGGAACAGCTGCCTCCTGTCTGTAAGTGAAATAATATTAATTAGGTCTCTTAATGAGGGTTTGTTGTGGCATTAATTAACCCCAGGCCCTGGGAGAGGTTTGGGGGGTGGGGGGCTGAGCCCCATCACGAGGAATTCCCAAAATCCCAATTCCCAAGATTCCTGTTGTGATTTTTCCTGCTTGCCCTCAAATCCTGGCAGCTGTCCCTGCTCCTGATCACCTCTCCAGGCTGCCAAAAATTTGGGATGTGATATCCTTAAACCTCTCTCTGCCAAAAATTGGGATGTGATATCCTTAAAGCTGCCAACACCGTTTTGTTCCCATCTGTTTTCCAAGGGTTTTTCCAAAGGAGCTCAGCCCAGCCCCAGCCTGCTCCAAAAAAACCAAATTCCTTTGGAATTAAGGAATTCCAGGGGGGTTTGGGGTGGAAGAGACCTTAAGGATCATCCTCCTGTGGGACACCTTCCACTATCCAGGATTTTCCTTGGACATTTCCAGGGATTTGGCAGCCACCAGCTGTGCTTGGGAATTCCTCATCCAACACGGAGCCGTGGCTTTCCCATGAGGAATGTCCTGGTTTGGGATTCAGCTCTTCCCTTCTTCCTTCTGCCAATCCTTCCTTGAATCCTTTTCATCCCCGGTGTTCCAGGAACGGCAGCACCGCTGAGGAAACGCAGGGAAAAAAATCCCAAATCCAGCAGGGAGTGGAATTTTGGAGTCAGAACCTTCCGGGGTGGCAGGAGCTGCTTCCAGCAGGGCTGGGAAGTTCAGAACTGGGATCAAGGGGCCACATCCAGGTGCTGCAGTTAATCCGTGGATTTGTGTCCAATCCCCAGTGTTTTGGCCCCCGCGGGGTGTGTATTCCCAAGAAAAATTGGGAATTGTGCTGATTGTGGCAGCTGATCCCACATCCAGCAATTCCAGGTCAAAGCCATTTCAGGTTCAAGCAGCTCCATCAGCCCCGAGTTCTTTTTTTGTGTCTGAACACGGATTTTAAACAATTTCTTCCCATTTTCTGCCGGATTTCCTGGCAGATTTCCGAAGGAACACTCCGGGACAGCGCCTGCCATCCCAAAGTGCCCAGAATTTGCTGCAGCGATGTTTTCCAGGTGCTGAGAAGTGGCAGAAGCAGGAAAAAGAATAAAAAAATCAATAGTTACAATCCCAGCCGCTATGTTCTGCCAGTGAGCCGTGTTGTCCCTGCTGGAAAACCTGGGAATTGCTTCGTGGGGGAAACGGAAAAAAAAAAAAAGGAGGAAAGCGGGGAAAAAATAAAGGGAGGAAAGGGGAAAGAAAAATATAGAAGGAAAAGAAAGCCTAAGAAAAAGGAAGGGGGGAAAGGGAAAAGAGAGGAGAGTAGGGGGAAAAAAAGGAAGAGGGAAAAGGAGGGGAAAAAACGGGGAAAGGAGCACAGAACTCCCCTCGGTGCCGTCTCCCACTTTACCTCCCGTGCCCTGAATTCCCTTGGGAAGATCCAACCCCGCCCCTCCAGTCTGGAAGTTGAATTTAATCGTCCTTTAATGGGAGAGAGGCCAAGGATTTCCAAACCTTTCCAAGGATTTGTTCCATAATCGGCTGGAATCTTGGAAAGGGCAAACGGAGCAGTAATTCCTGGATGTGGCCTGATACTCCCTCATCCCTCCATCCTTTGGCTGAATTAAAATGATCTTTAAAGTGACATTTCATTAAAGAGATATTTAATTTATAATTTAGTTTATAAATCCCAGG
This sequence comes from Luscinia megarhynchos, assembly GCA_034336665.1. Lineage (NCBI taxonomy): Eukaryota > Metazoa > Chordata > Aves > Passeriformes > Muscicapidae > Luscinia > Luscinia megarhynchos. The sequence continues at coordinate 4,878,466 of CM067585.1, read as the reverse complement.
TGGGTGAAGGCACCAATTTTATCTTTTCCATCCCTCCCGCTCTTCCACTCTCCTCACGGCGAGTTTTCCGCTTGTTTTTGCTGGAGCTTGGAATATTCCAGGCTGGCAGATGGTTATTTTGGGAAGGAATTGAAGCTCGGGGGGATTAATTTTAAAAGAAGGAAATCCTAATTAAAAACTATCTCCAGGATTTTGTGTTTTGGGATAAACCAGCTCCTGGCATCAGGGTATGGATTGCGCCGAGGAATCCCGTGGGATGCGCCTGGAGAAATCCTCAGGTGTCCCTCCGGAAACTCGGGAATGTCTAAAAGGGTTTTTTGTGGGATTTTCTGCAGCTCCAGCATTGATGGATTTGGGGCTGGAGGATGCGGAATTTTCTCACCTGGAGCTTCCAGCCGGGAAAAAAAACCCCCCAAAACCTGGATGAGTTGAGCTCCAAATGCTCCTCTCCCCATCCCGATGTTATCCCGGCTCGCGCTGGGTGCGGATTTGGGAATTCCGGCACCCGGCGCTTTTCCAGGGCCCTAAAAGCGCCTCGGAATTAATGAAGTGCTAATGAGTGAGGAGCCTCATTAAAGAGCCGAACTGCGGCTGCCTGGACCGAGCTGGGACTAATTAGCGATGCAGATTTATCCAGAGCCCTCAGCTCCCTCCTGCCAGCTCTCCCAGCTGCTCTTCCCGGCTTTATTCCCCTCCAAAAAATGCCCAGTGGATGCTCCAGCTCCTGCCCTGCCGGTCTCTCCCTTTTTTTGTTTATTTTTCCCCCAAAAGATTCCCAGTGGATGTTCCAGCCTTCTCTCCCAGTTTCCCTGCTGCTCTCTTCCTGACATTTTTCCACCCAGAAGTTTCCCAGGGTTGGTCTCTCCTGGTTTTTTCCCCTCCAAAAACGCGCGGTGGAATCTCCAGCTCTCCCAGTTTCCCTGCTGTTCCCTCCCTATTTTTTTTCCCCCAAAAAGATTCCCAGTGGATGTTCCAGCTGCACTCTCCCAGTTTTATTCCCCCCAAAATTCCCACTGGATGTTCCAGCTCCTCAAGCTCTCTCCTCCAGTTTTATTCCCACAAAATATTCCCAGTGGATGCTCCAGCTCCTGCTTCTCTGGTCTCTCAATTTTTTTCCCCCAAAAGATTCCCAGTGCCATCTCCAGCTCTCTTTCCCAATTTCCCTGCTGCTCTCTCCCTGATTTTTTTCCCCCAGAAAATTCCCAGTGTTGGTCTCTCCCTGTTTTTTCCCCCAAAAAGTTTCCCAGTGGCAGCTCCAGCTCTCTCTCCCTCAATCAGCAGCTGCTGGAAGAGCCAGGGAGATTTTAGGGATTTTTCCTTCCAGGGAATGCAGGCTGAGAGATGTTGGGAAAGCTGTGGAAAAACACTAAATGGCTGTTTTGGAGGAGATTCCAGCGCTGGAACTTGGTGGCAAAAAACGCTTGGGAAATGAGGAATTGTCTCCTTGAGAACACCCAAAAACTGAAATCCCAAATACAGAGGGAAACCTTGGGAATTGGGAGCAGGAAGAATCCTGGAATAGTTTGGGTTGGAAGGATCCTGAAGGATCATCCCATCCCATCCTCTTAATTCCCCTTTTTAAAAATAATTATTTTAAATTCTTTCTATATTTTTTAATCATTTTTTAAATTTCCCCTTTTTATCATCCCATGCCTCCTTTTAATCTCCCTTTTTCATCCCATCCCATTCCAATTCCAATCCCAGGTTTGGGGCAGCCCCAGTTTCCCTGGGAAGCTCCAGAGCGTTTTGAAGTTCTCCCCTCCCTCAGAATCCAGCAGGATCCGTTCTGCTGCCCCAAAATCCCAAGGAATTCTCATCCTGCTGGGAATTGGTCACACCAAACATCCCAAAAAAACCTCAACTCCCTCCTGCTGCCTTTCCCCGCCCTTATTTTGGATAAAACGAGATGAGGGGATAAATCCAAGGGTAAAGTTTCAGGAGTGGGAAAAGCCAAATAAAAAACAACAGAGAGCATCAAATCCACACGGGAGCATCAAAGACCCCACCAGCACCTTTTTCATCCCAAATTTCCTCCATCCCAAATTAATTCCTGCCAATCACCAGGCATGGGGAGAGAGGAGGGGTTGGGCTCTTAATTAAAACCAAATTAAGGCAAATTGGAGCAGAAGTGTGGGGTTGGAGATGGGAAAGATCCCGTTCTCCCTTCCCATGGGATATCCCTGAGAAAACCCCGCTGGAAAATCCAAATCTGTTCATCCAAATCCAAATTTTCCTGAATTTTTCCCCTTCCTGAAACCTTCCAGCAGCTGGAAAATTCGGGAATCTCCATCCCTGCACGAGTGGCGTGTGCACATCCAGAAAATCCCGGGATAAACCTTTTGGAATTCACACACACCAAAACAAAAAGAAGAAAAAAAAAAAAAGGAGAAAAGCACCAGAGGGCTGTAAGAAAAAGCAATGCAAAAATCGAGATTTTTTATTATTTGGAAGTCCAAAATCGAAAATAGCTTTGAAATTCCGCAGGGAACGCCGGGAACACACGGAAAAGCCTCATATACAGAGACAGATAAATTAACTGGGAATTCTGCAGACAAGCCAGGGGCATGGAGAGATTCCATATGTACATTTTTATGGAAACCATTTATACACTTTATTACATTTACAAAAAAAAGCTGATTTTTTTTCCTACTACTTTGTTTTGTTTTTCCCTACGATAATGAAAAAAAAATTACATTTTGGTTTTTTTATTGATTTTTTTAGCTGTACAAACTTTTAATTAATAAAAATATATCTCTGTACAAAAGAGGGATTTGAGCTTTTTTTTTTGTATTTTTTTACCATTTTTCTCATTTTTTCCCTTTTTTTCTTTTTTTTCCCTTTTTTTTTTTCATTTTTCCCCTTTTATTTTCATTTTTTTCCATATTTTTTTTTTTACCATATGCAAGTCCTCTGGGCACAAGGATGGAAAATGGCATGGAGCAGATCCCAGCCAGCTTGCAAAAAATGAGATAAACCCCTTTTTCCATTTCCTTGGCTCCCTGGGCAAGAGCAGGAAAAGGGAATTCATGGATGCAAAGCAGCAAATTCCATTGAAGTTGAGCTCTCCCTTCTCCCTGCATGGGTGGTTTTAAATATTTTGGATTTATTTTGCACTCCTGGTTGTGAATTTCTCCTGTTTTTTCCATGGAATCAGTGGGAGCCAGGTGTGGAGCAGTCAGGAGAGGATTCCCTGCAATCTGGAAGGATCCAAGCTCTGCTTCCAAGGATTGCTGGAGTTTTGGGTGCTGGAATTGGAGTTGGGACAGGGTTTGGGTTGGGCTGTTTGGGAGAATTGAACTTGGAAAAAAGCAGGAGATCCCAGCTGGAGGCAGGATGGGATCCAAGCATTCCAAGGATTATCCCAGCCTTGCTCCAGCAGTGGGAGGACGGAATGATGGACAAGGGAAAAGGGGAATATTCCCTGGGATTTGTGTCCCATGAGCTGGGATGGACAGACCCCATCCCAATCCATCCTCCCACGGAATTTCACCCTGGAATCCTCTCCAGGTGGGACACACCTGACTCCAGTGTCCCCAAATCCAGGTGGGAACATTTCCCTGACCCCTGCCCACGCTGGATCAGGGCTCCCACATCCCAGGGAAAAATCAGGGCACCCTAGTGGGATTTTTGGGAGTAGAAGTGACATTTTTTTGGGAGCACAAGTGGCATTTTTTTGGGCAGGTTGGGAATTCTGCTCCCTCTGGGAAAGACAAAGGAGAGGCAGGAGTAACAAAAATAAAATATTGTATTTCCACCTAGAAAATGAAGGATAAACCGACAAAAATTCCCAAACTATCCCATGGTTTTCAGCAGGCAGAGCTTCAGGGAGGAGAAAATCCATGGTGGAATTTGAGCATGGATGGAAACCCCCATTCCAAAGGTTCATCCTGATTTTCCTTGGAGCCTCCTGGACTCAGTGACCTGGGAATGGCACTTCTGCCTCCCCTGATCCTAAAAAAAGGGACTCCAAGCAAACTCTGGATCACAAGGATCCAGAGGAGGAAATGTCATTCCCTGCTCCCACAAAATCCCAGGAAACCTCTGGGAAATAAAACTCCTCTTGCACTGCCCTTTGGAGGATCAGTCTGGAAAGGGCAAAGGATTTGGGAAGCTTTTGGGGGAATTAGTGTTTGTTGAGTTCTTTTCAGAGAGGATTTTCATCCCTCTGGATATTCCTGTCCCTTCTGGAATCGTCTGGCAGTGAATTCCTGATCAGGGATTTGGGCCCAGCTCAAATCAGGGGGGACAGGGGGCAGGAAAAACCCAGTCAGGAATGCCCAAAGGAAAATCAATCACAGGGAAGAGGGGGAAAGCTTTGGGAAGCTTTTCCCAAGTTTTGGGAAGTTTCCTTTTGAAAACTCTTCCCGGGGTAAAAAAAAACAACAAAGAAATAAACCAGAAACCCAAATACAGAAAAACAAATCCTGGATCCAGGGGATTTCCATAAATCCAGCCAGGAATGCCCAAAGGAATATCAAACACAGGGAAGAGGGGAAAAGTTTTGGGAGCTTTTCCCAAGTTTTGGGAAGTTTCCCTTTGAAAAGTCTTCCTGGGGTAGAAAATCCAAAAAGAAATAACCTAGAAACCCAAATGCAGAAAACTCAAATCCTCATCCTGTCCCATCCAGGTGCTTTCTGTAAATCCAGCCAGGAATGCCCAAAGGAAAACAAAGCACAGGGAAGAGGGGAAAAGCTTCCCAAGTTTTGCTTGGAAAGGCCCCATCCAAAAACTCTTCTTCTGCTTAAACCCTGGGGTAAAAAATTCCAACCAAGAAATGACCCAGAAACCCAAACACAGAAAACACAAATCCTCATCCTGTCCCATCCAGGTGTTTTCTGTAAATCCAGCCAGGAATGCCCAAAGGAAAATCAAGCACAGGGAAGACGTAAAAAGCTTCCCAAGGTTTGGAACGCTCCCATTTGAAAACCCTTCTTCTGCTCAAGCCCTGGAGTAGAAAACACAACCAAAAATAAGCCAGAAACCCAAACCCAGACACACAAATCCTCATCCTGTCCCATCCAGGTGTTTTCTATGAACATGAAACCGTCCCAAGTTTTGCTTGGAAATGCTCCACCTGAAAACTCTTCCTCTGCTCAACCCCTGGGGTAAAAACCCAACCAAGAAATGACCCAGAAATCCAAATGCAGGAAACCCAAATCCTCATCCTGTCCCATCCAGGTGTTTTCCACGAATCCAGCACCTTGTGCACAAGCTCTTTGTCGCCCAAGCTCTTCCCAAAATTCGGGAAGCTCCTTGCAGGAGCAGCTCCCAGCCCAGGCCTTGCTGAGGTCTCGGGGAGCAGCAGCTGTGGCATGGAGATCCAGCAGGAGGAGGAGGTGGATCCAGCAGGATGGAGGAGGTGGATCCAGCAGCCTCTGGAATCCCAGGGAGGTGCAGCAGCCTCTCCACAGCCTGGGCAGGGGTGGGAGCAGGGAGGTGGGGAGGGGATGGACGGATGGATGGAGAGGTGGGACAATCATCCACTGGACGCCGACCCCGGGAATCTGGGAATGCAAAGAGTTGGTTACGACATGTGGGGATTCTGGGGAAGTGGGTTTGTTATCCTAGAACTGGAGTATTCCAGATGGGAGCCCACAGTGAACTGATCCCAGGAGAACCTTTCCAACTCCACCCATCCCCTGATCCCATGAGAACCTTTCCAACTCCACGTGTTCCATGATCCCATGGGAACCCTTTCAACTGCACACATTCCACAATCCCACAAGAACCCTTCAAACTCCCCCTATTCCCTGATCCCATGAGAACCCTTCCATCTCCACACATTCCATGATCCCACAAGAACTACATGCATTCCCTGGTGCCATGAGAACCCTTCCAGCTCCACCCATCCCATGATCCCATGACTCCATGATTTCTAACTCCATGTGTCCTACAATCCCACAAGAACCCTTCCAACTGCACCCATTCCATGATCCCATGAGAACCTTTCCTACTCCATGTGTTCCATGATCCCACAAGAACCCTTCCATCTCCATACATCCCCTGATCCTGTAAGAACCCTTCCATCCCCACCCATCCCCTGACCCATGAGAACCCTTCCATCCTCACCCATCCCCTGACCCATGAGAACCCTTCCAGCCCCACCCATCCCCTGATCCCACCAGAACCCTTCCAGCCCCACCCATCCCCTGATCCCACCATGAGAACCCTTCCAGCCCCACCCATCCCCTGATCCCACCAGAACCCTTCCAACCCCACCCATCCCCTGATCCCACCAGAACCCTTCCAACCCCACCCATCCCCTGATCCCATGAGAACCCTTCCATCCTCACCCATCCCCTGATCCCATGAGAGCCCTTCCATCCTCACCCATCCCCTGATCCCACCAGAACCCTTCCATCCCCACCCATCCCCTGACCCATGAGAGCCCTTCCATCCTCACCCATCCCCTGATCCCACCAGAACCCTTCCATCCTCACCCATCCCCTGACCCATGAGAGCCCTTCCAGCCCCAGAGCTCCCGCTCCCCGGCCCCGAGGGTCCCTGGGGTGTCCCAGTGCCTCTCACCGTGCGGGCCGGCGCTATACGGCCGTGCACACGGTGCTCACGGTGAACTCGGCCTCGCCGCCCATGATGTCCGAGGGCTGCAGGTTCCGGTCGTACATGGGGTTCTCGAAGGTGCCCCTCACGTTGGTGTTCTCGTGGCCAGCATAGCCATTAAATGGGACTTTGGGTCTCCTCCTGTGGAAGTGTTTTAGGTTGCAATATAGGATGTGAACAAAAGTTTGTATCATATCACCATCTGTTAAACCAGGTGGGGCAGTGACCCTGATCTCCTGGCACATATTATCTGCTAATGGGCCATCTTTAAACCAGCTGGGGCAATCATCTTTATCTTTCCCACAGCCCATCCTCCCTCCAGGAGATATCTCCTGTTCATGGCCATTGAGTCCCAGGGCATGGCTGATAAAATTACATCATCCCACTGGGAGATGCTCCAGCCATGGGGAGGAGCCAAGCATTTCCTACCCAGATAAAACCTGAGATTTTGGAACACCAAAGCAGCCTTTTCCACTGGATTCCAGAGGAAAACCAGACCTTTCCACATCATCCCTGGAGCTTCAGAGGAAACTGCACCTTCTACAGGAGCACTGCTCCAGCTGAACCACATCTGCCACTGCAGGAGGATGCAGCCACCATTGAATGGGACTGCTGCCAACACCCTGACTGACTGATGGGTGTCAGCTTGGATTCTGACTCTGGCAGTGCTTTTGGGATTGTTCTCTGTAATACTGTATTTCTATTTTAATTTTCCTAGTAAAGAACTGTTATTCCTGATTCCCATATCTTTGCCTGAGAGCCCCTTAATTTCAAAATGATAATAATTTGGAGGGAGGGGGTTTACATTCTCCATTTCAAAAAGAGCTTCCTGCCTTTCTTAGCAAACACTTGTCCTTCAAACCAGAACAGGGATCGGGGACAAAACCCACTCACCCAGGGAGGGAGGGCACTGATGGGAAACCTGTGGGGATGGGGCTGGAAAATCTGGCTGGGATTTGCAGCATAGATCAGGAGCAAACCTGAATTTACACCATGTTCAAAACCATGGGGGAGAAATTTGCTTTTTATCCTCCTAAATTTGCTTTTTATGCTCCTAAATATGGCCGCAAATCCCACTAATGGCCAGCAAAACCCTCTTTGCTCTCCTCTCCCAAATCCTCATTCCACCACGTTTTATTTTCCCACCTCCTGAATTAAACCAGCCCTAAAGGTGGGATTTTTAAGCTTAGCTCACTGATACTTCCCTCAAATCCCTGACATTCTTTCACCTTTTGGAATTATTGCCCCAAACCTGCGTTTGCAGTGATAAAACACAAATCATTCAATAATCTCCCAAACCCTCTTTGTTGTTGTCCCACATCCTGAACTAAACAAGCTCTAAAAGTAAGATTTTAAGTCCAGCTCACTGATATTTTCTCTCCAATCCCTGAATTTATTTTACCTTTTGGAATTCTTGCCTCAATTTCCCAAACCCTCTTTGTTGCTGTCGCACTTTCTGAATTAAAACAGCCCTAAATGTGGGATTTTAAGCCCAGGTCATCGATCAATCCCTGAATTTCTTTCACCTTTAGGAATTCTTGCCCCAAACCCACCTGTGTTTGTAGAGATAAAGCACAAACCCTGCAATAATCAGGGCAATGAAAGGCACAAGGATGGCGGCTGCCACGGAGCTGCTGTTGGATGCAAAGTGGTGGCCGATGGATTCAGGATCATTTTCCATCATGCTGATGTCTGGAACACAGCAGAAAGGAACGCATTTTCCACATTTCCCACATTTCCCACATTTCCACATTTCCCACATTTCACATTTCCCCATTTCCCACATTTCCCACATTTCCCCATTTCCCAGCCCCTGCTGGGGGATAAGGGCTTGGCTCAGGTGGCACCAGCAACAAAATTAGTGAAGTGGTGCTGGAAAAGGGAATTTAAAAATGGATGTGCAAGGATGGAGATCCAGCCTAATTTAGGCCTCGTCATTTATGCAGAACTGCAGTTAAAGAGAGGTGTAAATTGATTTATTTTCCAAAAAGCTCCAACTTGGATGCATAAATTTGGCTTTAAGGAGACTCTGAAATGCTGCAATAACGAGCATCCATCAAGGTGATGAGATTCCAGCAATCCTGAGGGATTAAAGAGCTCAAACCACGCTTTAAGAAGTATTTAGGGCTTAAACTTTGGGTGGTTTAAGCTCCCAAGAGCCTCTGTGATTTCTGATGGAGACACTTTCTGTGGTGGGAATAGGATTTGGGCTTGGCAGGGAACTGGGAATTTCGGAAAAAAACATGTCCAGGTGTTGTTTGTGCTTCCAAACTCTCTCTGCTTTTGGACAGCAGCCTGGTTATCCCTCATTCTGTTCCCAAATTATAAATTTTATCGTCGTGCTTTTTGTTTTGTGCTGTTTGTCTCACACAAACCTCACTCCAAGTTCAGCAGGACTTGGAAAGCGCAGAAAATTCAAGCCAGGGACTGGAGAGACATTCCCTGCTTGGAAACCCCCACCAGGCCAAAAATGGAGCTTTTGGAATTGAAGGGAAAAGTGCAAATCCAGGGAATTTTACCAAGTCTCTGGAGGCCAAACTGCCCGAAGCCTTTGCCACGCACAAAGCCCTGGTACACGAAGGTGCCGCTCGAGGACTCCGACGAGACCTGTGGAGAGTGGAAATCAACGGATTTATCCAACATCTCCCTGGATTTAACACCCAGCTCACCTCAGCCCCTTCCAAGTGCATTCATTTGATGCAGTTCCCCAGAAAACCCTGGCACTTTTAAAGGGGTTTCACTGCCCAACAGCTGAAAATTCTCAAAGGAAGGGAAGGCAGAAAAATCTTGTTTGTGATAAACAAACATTGGAGAGGATATTGCTGATTCCAGAGGGAGAGGGAAAAAGTGGCAATGAGTCAGTTGGATCCATATTTTTTCCAAAGCTCCAGTGGATTCCTAAAGAGCTTGGGAAACTCCCAGACATAGGCAGAGTGTGAGGAGTTGGCTCCATTAGGGAAAATCAGATTTTCCAGTGAGATGTTGAGAATATAAAAAATATCCACATGGAATGAATCCTGTTGGTTTCTCCTCCAGCATTACCTGGGAGATGATGGATTCCAAACCCCAGGGCAATAAAACATAAAAAATAAACAACCCCCAGCTGCAGGAGGTGCTGTCACCTGCTGGGAAAGTGCCACATCTCCCCTCCCAGCTCTAGGAATTATCCCTCAGCTCCAGGGAATGGAGATCCAGGCTGGGACAGGCACGGGAGGATGGATTTTGTGCACTCACGTGTCCATCCAGAGCCCATTTGTCGTTCCTGAACTTGTTGGCAAAGATTTCCAGCGGCCCCATGATCTGGTACACCTGGAGCAGCAGGTGCACGTCTTCCTTCTTGTAAATCCCTGGAAAAGAATGGATTTTGTCACCTCTGGATCACTCTGGTTTGAAATAATTGAATGGGAGGGCAGATAAACCATGTTAGGGTTTGAGTGGACACCAGCCCTGTCACTGGGATGCACTGGGAAACACAGCCCAGGATACTGAAGGTATTTTCCATATGGGAAAGGACTCAAGATTTAATTAATATTAAATAATTAATATTCAGGTTATGCTGTTGGATCAGGAAGAGCCTGGTGCTCCAGGAGGGCAGACACAGCGAGCACTCATGGAATCATGGGCTGATCCCCCAAGGATTATCAAAGTCCAACTCACATAATTTAAAGTTTTTTGCCAAAAGCTCCAAGTCCTACCTTGGACACCTCCAGGAATGGGCACTCCAAATTCCCCATGGCACTTCCAAGGCCTGACCACCTTTTCCAATGCAGGAATTTTCCCTAAAACCCAACCTGGCACAGACCAAGGCTGTGTCCACTCCTGGCCAGAGGATATTGAGGGGCAGCCAGGGTGGGTCAGGCTCTGCTCCCAGGATGAGAGGAAACCTGGAGGTGCCCAGGGCACAATCCCTGCCCTGGCACTGCCAACTCCAACCCCTCCCAAAGGTCAGGAGTGTCCCTCACCGGACACCTGGAGCTCCACCCCGCTGTGGTCGATCAAGGTGGCGTTGACCTTGCTGGTGGCGGGGTCGAAGCTGGTGACAGAGAGCATGGCTGGCTGCTTCTTCCCCAGGTACTCGTAGGAGCCTTTCCACAGGGAATTCCTTGCAAACACATCCGCAGGCACTGGAATTACAGCAGTGGGAGGTGCCAAAAAATCAGGAGCGTTTCCGTTTTTACAGGGGAAAAAACAGAGCAGGGTTTCTGTTTTTCTTTCCATCTTCTTTCTGTCTTTCTTTGAATGCATTTTAATTTCAGTAATTAAATTATTTTAAATGTTGAATATTTAAAAAATATTTTATGTTTTAAATATCCTGAATCTCACCCACTCTACACCATCACCATGGGGGATAAAGCAAAAAAAAGTAGAGCAGGGTTTCTCTCTTTCTTTGAATTTTCTGTCTTTCTTTGAATTCATTTTAATTTCAGTAATTAAATTATTTTAAATATTGAATATTTTAAAAAATATTTTATGTTTTAAATATCCTAAACCCACCTGTTCTGCACCATCACCATGGGGGATAAAGTCAAACCCAGTGACTTTAATTTGGCTGTCGTGACCAAAAATACGAGGAAAATTTTTAAAATTAATCAACCCCCAAAATAATTTATTAGGAAAAAATTAACATTAAAAAGGTCAACTGTACAAAATCCTGGAAGAGCTGGAATGCTCTGGGGAGGGCAGTGGGTGTTGATGCCCCGGGAATAGGATGGGGCACGTGGCAGCGTCCAGAGAGCCAAGGAGTTCAGGAGCGTGGATTTGCTGAGGTCCAGGGGGAGCAGGGATGTGGCCAGGGGGATGAGACCCCCCTAAAACCTCACCTGAGATCTTGGGATGAGCCCCCCTGAACCCTGAACCCTCACCTGAGACCTTGGGGATGAAATCAGCCCCCTCACCCTCACCTGAGGCCCTGGGGATGAAATGAGCCCCCTGCCCCTCACGCTCACCTGAGGCCCTGGGGATGAAATGAGCCCCCCTGAACCCTGAACCCTCACCTGAGGCATTGGGGATGAAATGAGCCCCCCTGCCCCTCACGCTCACCTGAGGCCCTGGGGATGAAATGAGCCCCCTGCCCCTCACCCTCACCTGAGGCCCTGGGGATGAAATGAGCCCCCTGCCCCTCACCCTCACCTGAGGCCCTGGGGATGAAATGAGCCCCCCCGCCCCCTCACGCTCACCTGAGGCCCTGGGGATGAAATGAGCCCCCTGCCCCTCACACGCTCACCTGAGGCATTGGGGATGAAATGAGCCCCCTGCCCCTCACGCTCACCTGAGGCATTGGGGATGAAATGAGCCCCCTCACCCCTCACCTGAGGCATTGGGGATGAAATGAGCCCCCCTGCCCCTCACGCTCACCTGAGGCCCTGGGGATGAAATGAGCCCCCCTGCCCCCTCATGCTCACCTGAGGCCCTGGGGATGAAATGAGCCCCCTGCCCCCTCACGCTCACCTGAGGCCCTGGGGATGAAATGAGCCCCCCTCACCCTCACCTGAGGCATTGGGGATGAAATGAGCCCCCTGCCCCTCACGCTCACCTGAGGCATTGGGGATGAAATGAGCCCCCTGCCCCTCACCCCTCACCTGAGGCCCTGGGGATGAAATGAGCCCCCTGCCCCTCATGATCACCTGAGGCCCTGAAGATGAAATGAGCCCCCCTGCCCCTCATGCTCACCTGGGGCATTGGGGATGAAATGAGCCCCCTGCCCCTCATGCTCACCTGAGGCCCTGGGGATGAAATGAGCCCCCTGCCCCTCCACGCTCACCTGAGGCCCTGGGGATGAAATGAGCCCCCTGCCCCTCATGATCACCTGAGGCCCTGGGGATGAAATGAGCCCCCTGCCCCTCACGCTCACCTGAGGCCCTGGGGATGAAATGAGCCCCCTGCCCCTCACGCTCACCTGAGGCCCTGGGGATGAAATGAGCCCCCCTGCCCCTCACGCTCACCTGAGGCCCTGGGGGATGAAATGAGCCCCCCTGCCCCTCACCCCTCACCTGAGGCATTGGGGATGAAATGAGCCCCCCTGCCCCTCACGCCTCACCTGAGGCATTGGGGATGAAATGAGCCCCCTGCCCCTCACCCTCACCTGAGGCCCTGGGGATGAAATGAGCCCCCTGCCCCTCACGCTCACCTGAGGCCCTGGGGATGAAATGAGCCCCCTGCCCCTCACGCTCACCTGAGGCCCTGGCGAGCGGCGGCTCCCGCGCGGTGCCCACGGGCCTCCCGCTGGGACGGACATCGGCTGGGACGGGGGCAAACACAGCTGGTGAGAACATTCTGGGCTCTGGCACTGCCCATCCCACAGCTCCCGAGGCTGGAAAAGCCCCCCAAGGCCACAGAGCCCCAGCTGGGCCCGACCCCCACCGTGTCACCCTGCCCAGGGCACTCAGTGCCACCTCCAGCCCATCCTTGTGTGATCATTGACAAACGATTCGTGTTAATCATGGAAGTTCTGGAGTTTGTATAAACCAGAATACTTAAAATAAGAAAAGAACATGGACCTAGATAAAGGGAAATATGTGATTAAACCCACTCTGTTTAAATCCCCCTGTTATGTATACCAGTTCATAAAAGAAAAAAAAGAGTTTTCCATAGTCTGAAAGGTTTTTTGCAGAATCAGATTTCCTGCCTCTGTGTAATCAATCACAAACTATCTGCTAAAGATCAGGCTTCCCATTTCTCCTGTTTTTTATCTCCCAAGAGCAGATGGTTACATGACCAATTGTCCCAAGAGCTGTCCCACAGAAGTTTGGAAGTTTCTTTGACCACCACTGCTTACCTTGCAGAATTACTGCAACAAAACAATAACAATTATTGATTACTACAAGGAAAACCAGACTAAAAAAAGGAGCTGCAAACCAAGTTGGGTGGAGCATGGAGTGGGCAGTGACCCCTCACGTTTCCCCAGTGCTGCTTGCTCTGTCTATATAAAATAAACCAATCAAAATTTTGCTGAATATAGAGACTTCGTTTCTCATTTATAACAATTGGAACCTCCAAACCTCTCTGGGCAGTCCCTGCCAAGGCCTGACCACCCTTTCCATGCAGAAATTTTCTCTAAAATCCAAATTCTAAAATCCTCAGCCTGAGGCCGTTCCCTCTCCTCCTGTCCCTGCTCCCTGGAGCAGATCCCAAATCCCCCCTGGCTGTCCCCTCCTGTCAGGGAGCTGTGCAGAGCCAGAAATTCCCCCTGAGCCTCCTTTTCTCCAGGCTGAGCCCCTTTCCAGCTCCAGCTCAGCCCCTTCCCAGCTCTGTTCCCTGTCCTGGACATTCTCCAGCCCCTCCATGTCCCAGATGGAGGAGCCCAGAACTGGACAGAGCACACGGGGTGTCCCTCACCAGTGCCCAGGACAGGGACAATCCCATCCCTGCTCCTGCTGGTCCATCCCTGATCCAGGCCAGGTGCCCCTGGCCACGTAGGCACACCTGGCTCATGTCCAGCTGCTGTCCCTCAGCACCCCCAGCTGCCTCTTTGCCTTTCAGCCCCCATCCCCAACCTGTCCTGCCTTTCCCTCTGCTCCAATCTCAATCCAATCCTGCTCCAGGAGAGCCACAGGGCTCCATTTCAATGGATCAGAACACATTCCTCATCCAAGACTCTGTGGCAGGCAAAATGTGGGGGAGATAAACAATTTTTTGTCCTGTGCAGGAGCTTCTAGAGTAAAAAATCTCCCCAGAAGATCCCCAGGTGACTCTTTAAGGAAAGACTGGAGGTGGCACTCGAGTATTGGGTCACAGGTTGGACTTGATGACCTCAAAGGTCTTTTCCAACCTAATTCTGGGATTCTGCTGAGGATACCAACAGCAGAGACCCTCCCACCAACAAAAACAAGGCTGGGCCATCAAACAACTTTTAACGGAAAAAAGTCACGGCTGAAAACACCTCCCTCCTTCCTTGGAGCTGTGACCCCAGAACTGAACCTTGGCTTTATCTGCAGCTTGAAAACCACCTCTGAAGGACCTCAAGGCCCAGGATCTGTACAAGCTGAGAGCCTGGGGAGGCTCTCAGAGCCCAGCTGGTGCTCCCAGCCCCTCACCCAGGCAGATGGGGGGTTTCCCTGTCCAGCTGCCGTCGGCTTTGCAGGTGCGGTGCTCGGAGCCCCCGGTGAGGTAGAAGCCACTCTGGCAGGAGTAGATCAAGGTGTAGCCCAGGGAGGGCAGGTCCAGGGCGCCCACGTTGGCGTGGGATGGGGTCTCAGGCTGCCTGCAGTGATGGGCTGGAGGGGACAGGGAGAACAGGTGAGAGAAACCACCCAGGGAGGGCAAAAAGTGACACTGTGACATCAACAGGGGAACAGGAATCTCCTGGAAGAGCTTCTACAGCTCACAGGGCCAAGCCTGGATTTTTCCCAGTTGGAGGAATTAATGAGGAGCTTCCCATGCTGGGTTTCTCTTCCTGGCTAAAGCTGAACCTGGCTCTAGCTCGATGAGCTGAAAATCAGGATGGGCCACCCCATTTTTAAGGGAAAAAGGCAAAATCAAAGGATGCTGAAGCACCTCTGAGCCCAGAACCGAGTGCCAGGTGTGGGGGCAGACTAAAACCTGCCTTTGCAATCCCCAATTCTCCCAAAAACCCAATGCATATCCCCAAGAATTCATTGTGCAGAGCCTGGCTGAGGCCCCAGGACTCACGGACGCAGTCGGGCTGGACGCCGCTCCAGGTCAGGTTGGGCAGGCAGGTCCTGGTGGTGGAGCCCTGCAGGAGATATCCCTTCTGGCACCTGAAGAACAGGATGCTTCCCACCTGTCCCAACAGGAGACAATCACTCAGCTTCCCAGGGATTCCAGGCTTTCATTCCATGCCATTCCTCATCACCACCTCACCCCTCACAGGAGCAGCTCCACTCCCAGGGAAGCTCCCAGCTGAGCAAAAATCCCACTTATGGTGTCTCCAAATTAATGAAACCTAAAATTAATCAATTAAACCCCAAGATGAAGGTAACTAATTAGCAGGAAAACAGAAGGATCCACTATGGCATCCACTATCCCAGCAGGGAATGGGTGGGAATGGAGCCCCCCAGGGAGTCACTGTGGGATTTTTGTCCCCATTCCAATGATCTCCTGCTGGATGAGAGCTGGGATTAGCAAAAGCACCTGCAGGAGTTGGTCTGAAAACTAATGGGAATTAATGTGAATAGTAGCAACTATTAATTAGCATTGTAATTAATTTCAGATACAATGTACTGCTAATTAATGCTGTGCACTCGGAGGGGCTAACGGAGCATGTTGGGGTGTCCTGTTCCCAGGAGGAGACAGGAATCCATGGAAGGACACAGAAATCCATGGGATGAGACATTAATCCATGGAAGAAGGACACAGGAATCCATGGGATGAGACATTAATGCGTGAGGGGAGACAGGAATCCAAGGGAGAACACGTGAATCCATAGCATAACATGTGAATCCATGGGATAACATGTGAATTCATGGGATAACATGTGAATTCATGGGATAACATGTGAATTCATGGGAGGAGACATTAATCCATGGGAAGACACAAGAATCCATGAGAGGACACATGAATTCCATGGAATAACACATGAATCCACAGGATAACATGTGAACCCAAGACAGGAAGCCTTAACTCATGGAAGAACACATGAATCCATGGGACAACACAATAATCTGTGAGAGGAAACATAAATCCCTGGGAGGACGTGAATCCATGATAACACAAGAATTCATGGGATAACACAGGAATCCATGGCAGAACACAGGAATCCATGACAGAACACAATAATCTATGAGAAGAAACATGAATCCATGGGACAACACAATAATCTGTGAGAAGAAACATAAATCCCTGGGAGGACATGTGAATCCATGGGATAACACAGGAATCCATGGGAGGAGACATTAATCCATGGGAGAACACAATAATCTATGAGGGGAAATGTGAATCCATGGGATAACACAGGAATCCATGGGAGGACACAGGAATCCATGGGAGAACACAGGAATCCATGAGATAGCACAGGAATCCCTGGGAGGACATGTGAATCCATGGGATAACACAGGAATCCATGGGAGGAGACATTAATCCATGGGAGAACACAATAATCTATGAGAGGAAATGTGAATTCATGGCATAAGACAGGAATCCATGGGAAGACACAGGAATCCATGGGAGAACAGAATAATCCATAAGAATAAACATGAATCCATGGGATAACATGTGAATCCATGGGATAACAAGTGAATCCATGGGATAACATAGGAATCCATGGGGTAATACAGGAATCCATGGGAAGACACATGAATTCATGGGATAACACATGAATCCAGGGCTGGTTTTGTGGCACACCCCTCTTCCATGGCCATACCTGGTATCCCTGGGAATTGTTCTGCATCCCAAAGAGAGGCACTCCAGGATCTGCGCACGTGGTGAGGCTGGGATCTGTTAAAAACAGGGACAGGGATTTACAGGAGAGCTCAGACCCCTCCAGGCACACGGATCCTGCTGCACCTCTGGACCACAAGCAGGATTTGGCTCCAAAGGAACACACAAGGATCTTCCTGTTCCTTAAATCCCTGTCTGCTGCAGCATGAAGTAACCAGAGGCACTTCATCCCTCAGGAGAAAAACTGGGAACACACGCCTTGCATCAGGACAGCTCTTCGCCACACCCACGCTGTGCTCTCTGCTCCCAAGGGCCAGAATCCTGTCCTCTTCCCTGCTGTGTGCTCCCAAGGGCCATCCCAACTTCCAAAATCCCCTTCTCCTCCCTGTCCTCTGCTCCCAAGGGCCAAGAATCCTGTCCTCTTCCCTGCTGTGTGCTCCCAAGAGCCATCCCAACTTCCAAAATCCCGTTCTCCCTGCCCCCTGCTCCCATGGGCTCCAAGGATCCCATCCTCTTCCCTGCCCTGTGTTCCCAAGGGCCATCCCAACCTCCAAGGACCATGCTGATCCCATCCTCTTCCCTTCCCTCTGCTCCCAAGGGCCATCCTGATCTCCAAGGACCATGTTGATCCCATCCTCTTCCCTTCCCACTGCTCCCAAGGGCCATCCCAACTTCCAAGGACCACGGGGATTCCATCCTCTTCCCTGCCCTCTGTTCAAGGGCCATCCCAAACTCCAAGAATCCCATTCCCTTCCCTGCTGTGTGCTCCCAATGGCCATCCTGCTCTCCAAGGATCCCATCCTCCTCCCTGTCCTCTGCTCCCAAGGGCCATCCCAGCCTCCAAGGATCCCATCCTCTTCCCTTCCCTCTGCCCCCACATACCATCCTGCTCTCCAAGAACCACAGGGCTGGGGCTGACAGTAAAGTGAGCCCCAAGCCCTGCAGCTGCCCCAGAGCCCCTCACCGATGCAGCTGGGCTGGGTGCCGCTCCAGGTGCCGTCGGACTGGCAGAACCGGCGCGCCGAGCCCACCAGCACCAGCGGCGCCAGGCACGAGAAGGACACGGACGAGCGGTAGGTGAAGCCTCTGTCCTCCCTCCTGCCCTGGGCTGGGGTCCCTGGGTCCCCACAGAACACGGCTGCAACAGCAAAGGGACAAGGAGGTGGCCACAGACCCCTCTGGGAACGTCACATCCCATCCAGTCTATCACAGACTCCACGATTAACTAGGGAATCAGCGTGGCAAAGGCGTTGCTGGCTGCACTCCTTGTAATTCTCTCCATTTGTCAATGGCTGTTTAATTAACTTCCACCTTCCTCTCGGGATTTGCCTCTTTCCCTCCTCTTTTTTCTCCCCTAATTGCACGGTGTCACTCTGTTCCTTGGAACAATGCCCACTAATTATCCCAGATCTAGGGAAAGGTGCGAGGAACGGTGAGGGGTTTGTGGGGTTTAATATGAAAATGGATATTGTGCAGCTGGAAAAGGAACTCAGAGCTTCCCTGAGTATCAGGAGACATTTAATTCCCTTTTTTTGGTATTCACTGTTATACCAAACCCACCCAGCCTTCACAAAACATTCCCAATTTCTGCTGCAACATGGTGCCCTTTGCCAAAGGGTTTTTTTGGCAGTTCCAAGAGTCCTGATTGCAGAAAATTCGGTCACTGAGGGCAAACACCCAGTTTTGAGGATGTTTCATAGGCAGGAACATGGAAAATGCCTGGATTCATCCCAAATGTGGCCTCACATTTGTGAGTGGAGTGACCACCTGTGCCCCTGCAGTGACCACCTGTGTCTCTGCCTCATCCTTCCAGGTGCCAAACCAAGGCTCCCAAAACACCCAGGCATGTGGGAGGTGGGAGAGCAGCCAGACTTTGGCTCCAGGCTGCTGAAGCATCACCATGGCACCAAAAATTCCCACTCCAGCTGATGGAACACTCTACTTAGGAACGGGGCAGGAAGCACAGCAAGAACCCTGTGAACCCTGAGCTACCAAACCAGTAAAAAAGTTGGGAGAAGCCCCCAAAGCTGGATTCTCTCAGATCAGTGGTGGAAAAGCAGGAAGCTCCTACTCACGGAAGCACTGGGGGATCTCCCCGCTCCAGGAGCCGTTGCCCTCGCAGGTGAGCACCGCGGGCAGCGACAGCTGGTAGCCCTCGAGGCAGGCGTAGCTGACACTGGAGCCCCAGCTGAAATCTGAGCCCACCACCTTCCCGTTGGGAATGGCCTGGGGAGCTCTGCAGGTGATGGCTGGAGGGAAAGGAAAAGGAGGGAAGGAGGGAAGGAGGAAAGGAGGAAAAGAGAAGGGGAGGAGAAGAGGAGAATAGGAGAATAGGAGAAGAGGAGAGGAGATGAGAGAAGGGGAGAAGGAGAGAAGGAGAGAAGGAGGAAAGGAGGAAAGGAGGAAAGGAGGAAAGGAGGAAAGGAAGAAAGGAGGAAAGGAGGAAAGGAGGAAAGGAGGAAAGGAGGAAAGGAGGAAAGGAGGAGGAGAAAAGGAGGGAAGGAGGAAAGGAGAAGAAGAGAGGAGGAGAGAAGGAGAAAATGAGGAAAGGAGAAAAGGAGGAAAGGAGAGAAGGAGAAAAGAAGAAGAAGAGGAGAAGAAGACAAGAGGAGAAGGAGAGAAGAAGAGGAGAAAAGGAGAAAAAGAAGGAAGGAGAAAAGGAGAAAAAGAGAAGAGAAGAGGAGGAGGAGAGAACGAGAAAGAAGGAGAAAGAAGGAGAAAGAAGGAGAAAGAAGGAGAAAGAAGGAGAAAGAAGGAGAAAGAAGGAGAAAGAAGGAGGAGGAGGAGGAGGAGAAGGAGAAGGAGGAGGAGGAGGAGGAGGAGGAGAAGGAGAAGGAGAAGGAGAAGGAGAAGGAGAAGGAGAAGGAGAAGGAGAAGGAGAAGGAGAAGGAGAAGGAGAAGGAGAAGGAGAAGGAGAAGGAGAAGGAGAAGGAGAAGGAGAAGGAGAAGGAGAAGGAGAAGGAGAAGGAGAAGGAGAAGGAGAAGGAGAAGGAGAGAGAGAAGGAGAAAGAAGGAGAAAGAGAATGAGAAGAGGAGGAGGAGAAGGGGAGGAGGAGAAGGGGAGGACAAGGAGGAAGAGGAAGAGGAAGAGCAGAGTCAGGTCTCTCCACCTCTTAATTATTTTCCATTAACAAGCAAATTCCATGTAGGAGCAAAGTCACCTCCTGCTCTCCAAGAGCATCTCCCAGGAGTGGCACAAAGTGGGGTCAAACCCTTTGAAGTTTGGAGTTAAATCCCAATCAGAAAACATCCTGTGGGAAGGGATCCATGAGGATCATCCAGTCCAACCCCTGGCCCTGCACAGACACCCCCAATTCCCACCCTGTCCAAATATTCATTGAGATCTTGGGGCTGTTCCCATTCCCTGGGGAGCCTGTTCAGCTCCCCACCACCCTCTGGGGGATGAACTTTTTCCAAACATCTCTACAAATCCAATTTTGGAGTCAACGCTCGTTCTGAGCTGAAGGTAAAAATCCTCCATGACGTGGCATGAAAACTCATCCCAGATTTCCCCAAAGATTCACACATTTTGGACAACCTGGCTGAGGCTCAGACGAGCAGCTGAAGCCACAACCTGTCAGGTTTTCACCCACTCTGGGGTGTTTGGAAATGACATTTTTGCAGCACTCTGCTTTTCAGCTCACAGGAGCCTCCAAATGAGACTCTTGGCCACATTCAGGATCATTTCTGCAGCATTTGCTCAGTGCAGAGAATGAAAAAGGAGAGGAAGAATTGCTCTTTACAGCCTCTGAAGGAGCTGGAGTGCATTTGAGAGTTTTTATGTGGCCTGTGTTTATATCAATGCCGTGACAGGTGAATTTTCCAGATTTTTAAAGGAGTGCAGAGATGCTGCCACACATCTTATCTGCACTGGGGGGTGAGCAAAAGAGATCCAGCCTGCCCAGCACTGTTTTCTTATTTCCTTTTCTATGTCTGAACCACGGGAGCCATCTCAGAATAATGAAAAGACTCGCAGGAACATTTTTCAGATGTTTCTGGGCGATGCCAGCAAAGAGTCTGCTGGAAAAACACGATATTTCATCCCAGTTTGATCCGAGTTTTTGTGCAAAATCACTTTGCTCCCTGGGCTTTGCTCCATTTCTAGCACTAGGAGAAGAACAACTCCCTCCCAGGGACAGACTGATAGCCCTGAAGACAGCAAGGTGTTGCTGCTCCCTGAAAAATGCCACAAATTTTGAGAATGAGGGAGCTGAGGACTGCCCAACCAGGATTTTAGGGAAACTTTGGTGGCCTGCAAAACTTGTCTGCTGCAACATTGCACAGAATCACAGAATCCACAGAATCACAGAATTCAAAGAATCACAGAATCACATGCACAGGATCCACAGAATTACAGAATCACAGAATTCAAAGAATCACAGAATCACTGGGTTGGAAGAGACCTTCAAGATCATGGAGTCCAACCCAGCCCTAACACCTCAACTAGACCATGGCACCCGAGTGCCACAGTCTTTTTGTAAACACATCCAGGGATGGTGACTCCACCACCTCCCCAGGCAGATCATTCAGTATTTTATCACTCTTTCTGTGAAACACTTTTTCCTAATATCCAGCCTAATTTCCCCTTGAGCCTGTATCCTCTGGTTCTGTCAGTGCTGCCTGGAGAAGGAGACCAACCCCACCCGACCACAGCCACCTTTCAGGGAGCTCTAAGAGTGATCAGGTCAGCCCTGAGTCTCATTTTCCCAGGATTCCTACCCTTGCAGACAGGTTTGGTGCCGTTCCAGGTGCGATCTTTGGTGCAGGTGAGGGCAGCTGCCCTGTCTGACTCCATCATGAAGCCAGGAGTGCACTGGAACACCACGGATTTGTTGTAGGTGAAGTCACTGCCCAGCCTGAGCCCGTTGGCTGGAACACCAGGGTCTCCACAGTTTATCACTGCCAAGGAAGGGGAAAAAGAGAATTTCTGGCAGTTGGAACCATGCCTGTGACACTCCTGAGTGTTTTTCCAGGTGGGATTTAACCAGTTAAATGTGGTTTGTAGCAGGGGCTGGAGCTTAATGACTCATTAAGGAGCTGGATTAACACTCATTAAACATTAAAGGAAATCTGGGTCAAACCTGGGTGAAGGGAAGGCAGTTTTCCCACTTAGCCCAGTTCCTGCCTCTGATGTAAACCCACCTTTGTCACCTTTGCCCAGTTCCTGGCAGGCACCCAAGGGTCCCTGAGCTCACACATCCCTGCCCCAGGGATGTCACACTCAGGAGCAGCCCCAGAGAGCAGCTCCACCAACATCCACTCCCAAAATTATTCCAGAGCTCCCTCCATCCAGCTGGAAAAAGCCAACCCAAGGTTTTTCCATTAGGTCCCTGCAGAATTTCCAGGCTGAGGTGCTGCCAGTGGCAGGTTCAGCAGAGTTTCTCCGGGTGGCACTTGTGGGTTGGTGCCTTAGGATTTTAGCTTTTTTATTTTTTATACATTTGTAATCCTGCAATTCTTTAGTGTATAACTCTAAACTCCATATCCAGTGTCACTGCTGCTTTCCCATTTTTTCAGACACAACAATTCCTCTCTGGGCTGGGAATCAAGGATACCTCACTGCCTCAGGCCCTGAGAAATCTAAACAAAAGTGAGTTGGGGGGAGCAAACTTGGGGTAAATAACTTCATTACCTGAAGCTGTAATTGGAAGATTAACCACCATTATGCAAATGAACCAAACTTACAAAAGTATAAAAACCCGTGACCCACCAATTTTGGGTGTAGCCTCTGGGGAGCTTTATCTGCCCTAAACATACCTGTAAGCCCTTCAATAAATATAAAAAACCTGCTTTTTATTGCCTTAATTCTGCCTGGCCTGTGTTTTTAGGCAGCCTCATCCACCTGGCAGTTACCCCTCCCCTCTCCCCGTGCCAGGACTCCATCCCAGTGCTCACCAGTGCACTCGGGGCTGCTCCCAGTCCAGGTGCCGTTGACGGTGCAGTGCCTGCTCAGCACCCCTGTGGAATAGAACCCCTCCCTGCACTGGTAGATGATGGAGCTGGAGAACACCAGGCCGTCGTTGAAGATCACCCTGGCATTGCTGGGCGTGCCGGGGTTCCCGCAGGAGATCACTGGGAAGGGAAACGGGGAAATCAAAACAAACAATTAAACACAAAGGAACCCCCAGGACTGCGAGGGCTCCATCCTGCACTGCCTGTCCTCAGTAAAGGCAAGTTCTGGGGACATGAGAACAGTTCTGGGGACATGAGAACAATTCTGAGGACATGAGAACAATTCTGGGGACACTGGAGGAGTTCTAGGGACACCAGAGCAGCTCTGGGGACATGAGAACACTTCTGGGGACACCAGGGGAGTTCTGGGGACTCTGGGGCAGTCCTGGGGATGTGAGAACATTTCTGGTACACCAGAACAGCTCTGGGGACACCAGGGCAGTTCTGAGGACACCAGAAGAGTTCTGGGGACACCAGGGAAGTTCTGAGGATATCAGAACAATTCTGGGGACAGGACAGTAGCTCTGGGGACACGGGGGAAGTTCTGGGGGCACTGGGGCAGCTCTGAGGACATTGAGGCAGCTCTGGGGACACTGGAGCAGCTCTGAGGACAGGGGGACAGCTCTGGGGATACTGGAACAGTTCTGGGGACACCAGAGCAGCTCTGGGGACACTGGGGCAGCTCTGCGGACACTGGGGCAGCCCTGGGCACGCCAGAGCAGTTTTAGTGACATCAAGGCAATTCTGGGGACACTGGGGCAGTTCTGGGGACACTGGGGCAGCCCTGGGGACACCGGGACAGCTCCAGGGACACCGGGACAGCTCCAGGGACACTGGTGCAGCTCCAGGGACGCCGGGACAGCCCTGGGGACGCCGGGACAGCTCCAGGGACACTGGGACAGCTCCGGGGACACTGGTGCAGCCCTGGGGACACCGGGACAGCCCTGGGGACACCGGGACAGATCTGGGGACGCCGGGACAGCCCCGGGGACACTGGTGCAGCCCTGGGGACGCCGGGACAGCCCTGGGGACACCGGGACAGCCCTGGGGACACCGGGACAGCTCCTGGGGACACCGGGACAGCTCCGGGGACACTGGGACAGCTCCAGGGACACCGGGACAGCTCCAGGGACACTGGGACAGCTCCGGGATCACTGGTGCAGCCCTGGGGACACTGGGACAGCCCTGAGGACACCGGGACAGCCCTGGGGACGCCGGGACAGCCCTGGGGACGCCTGTGGTACCTTCGCACTCCGGCTGCGTGCCGCTCCAGGAGCCGTTGGCGCGGCAGGTCCTCTCGGAGGAGCCCCGCAGGGTGTAGCCGGGCTCGCAGCTGAACCGCACCACGCTGCCCACGTCAAAGGCGTCCCCCAGCCCGATGCCGTGGGAAGGGATCCCGGGATCCCCGCACACACCCTGGCTGCCCCCTGCCAGAGAGAGCCCAGAGTCACCTGAGACACCAGGGCATGGTGGCTCCTGTCCCTTGTCACCCTCATCGGGAATCACCCCCAGCAGGGCAGAGGAATTCCAGATTGAACATCCCCTGGTTTAGAGCTGGATGCAAACATGGCCACAATTCCTGAACCCCAAACTGGAGCCTCCAGCGTCAGTCCCAGGGATGTGCCCCCTCCACAAAGGAATTCCCACGTGCTCCAAGCCAGCCCTGACGTACTGGGGAACAAGGAGGGACTGGAGCATGGGAGGAAGGGAAAAGGGAAAAGGAAAAAGGGAAAAGAGAAAAGGGAAAATGGAAAAGGGAAAAGGGAAAAGAGAAGGGAAGTTTGGGGAAGTTCAGGAAGAGAAGTTCAGGAAAGTTTAGGGAAGTTTGGGAAGTTCAGGAAGTTCGGGAAGAGAAGTTCAGGAATGGAAGGGAATTTCAGGAAGTTTGGGAAGGGAAGGCACCAGAAGTCCCCTCAAGGTACAAGAAGTAGGTGACAATGGGTGGAAGTGATGACGGGTGGGAGGTGATGACCACGACTGGGTGACCATGAATGGGTGACAATGAATGGGTGACCACGAACAGGTGACCATGAACAGGTGGGTTGAACTGCTGGGTTGATGTGGCCAGAAATGTGGATTCTATCACCATCTTTAAAACTGGGTAAGGTAGTGACTCCTTATCTCCGTGGCACATATTATCTGCTAATGGGCCATCTTTAAACCAGCTGGGGCAATCATCTTTATCTTTCCCACAGCCCATCCTCCCTCCAGGAGATATCTCCTGTTAATGGCCATTGAGTCCCAGGGCATGGCTGATAAAATTACATCATCCCACTGGGAGATGCTCCACCCAGGGGGAGGAGACAAACATTTCCTACCCAGATAAAAACTGAGATTTTGGACAGCAAGGTACCTTCTTTCCACTGGATTCCAGAGGAAAACCAGACCTTTCCACATCATCCCTGCACCTTCAGAGGAAAACTGCACCTTCTACAGGAGCACTGCTCCAGCTGAACCACATCTGCCACTGCAGGAGGATGCAGCCACCATTGAATGGGACTGCTGCCAACACCCTGACTGACTGACGGGTGTCAGCTTGGATTCTGACCCTGGCAGTGTTTGGGATTGTTCTCTGTAATACTGCATTTCTATTTTAATTTTCCTGGTAAAGAACTGTTATTCCTAATTCCCGTATCTTTGTCTGAGAGCCCCTTAATTTTAAAATGATAATAATTTGGAGGGAGGGGGTTTGCATTCTCCATTTCACAGAGAAGCTCCTGCCTTTATTGGAAGACACCTGTCCTTCAAACCAGGACACCATGAATGGGTGATCACGGCTGAGTGACCATGAATGGGTGAGCATGGATAGGTGACCATGAATGGGTGACCACGAATGAGTGACCACGAATGGGTGAGCATGGATAGGTGACCATGAATGGGTGACCACGAATGGGTGACCACGGCTGGGCAGCAATGGATGAATGGACATGGACAGGTGACCCAGTGTGTGTGACCCCTGTCGGGTGACCCCTCCCCAGCCCCTCACCCGAGCAGTGTGGCAGGGAGCCGCTCCAGCGCCCGTCCAGCTGGCACATCCTTGTGGCGTTGCCGACCAGCGTGCGCCTGCCCAGGCAGCTGTACCTGACCACCGAGCCCACCGTGTGCTTGTCCCCCGAGATCTGCGCGTGGGGAGGGGACCCGGGGTGGCCACACGACACCACTGCAAGAGAGGCACCGGCTTCAGACCCTGGGAATTCCAGAATTCCAGTCTGGGGGGAGCTTAGACATCAGTGAATTCCACCCCTTGCCATGGGCAGGGACACTTTTCCCTGTCCAGCCTGGCCTTGGACACTTCCAGGGATGGGGGCACTTCCAGCTTCTCTGGGTAACCTGTGCCAAGGCCTCCCCACCCTCACAGCAAAGTTCAACACATGGGAAACAAAAACATGAGAAAATCTCATTTTTAAAAAAAACTTTTAACCTCAGGAATCCACAGAATCAGTGGTAAAACTGACCTGGGTTTCAAAATGCCCACAAATCCTCCAAATCCCAACATTTTAGGAAGGAGATCCCTTGTACTCAAGGGGGCTGAGGGAGCCTGCAGCCAGGAGCCCCTGGATTTGGGGTTTTAATAGGAATTCCCTCCTGGCTGTGGGAACATGGATCATCACTCACCAATTCCCCAGGATCCATGCAAAGGGTGAGGACAGGACAAAAGGAAAGGAAAATGTGCCCAAAACTGCTTGGTAGGATTTGGTGTGGAGGGATTAACATGGAAAAAACAAAAGGAACAATCCCAGCTTTGGAACAGCTCGAGCCATTGGAATTTCTGGAGTTCTGAGGCCATTCCAAGGGCAGGGAATGGGATTGCACTGGTTTAGTGTCCAAAGGGACAAACTGGGCATGCTGGGGGTGGGGAGGGGGCTGCTCCTGCCTGCACCTCCCTAAGGCAGCTAAAACCCACTCTGGATCCCAAATTCACAGTGTAGGACTGGAATTGTGTAAGACTCAGGTGAGTCCTCACTCAGGTGGGCCCTCAGTCACTCAGGTGAGTTTCCACTCAATCAGGTGAGCCCTCTCTGTGCTCCAGAGCTGCTCCTGCCCTCCTCACCTGCACCATCCCAGCTGGACCCTCTCCTCAACCTCCAAAATCCACTGGGATTCCATCGAGAACCTCCCAAATCCATCAGGATCTGCCTGTCCCTACACAGACAACCCCAAAATCCATTTGGTTTCCACCTGGAACCCCCAAATCCATCGGGATCTGCCTGTCCCTACACAGAGAACCCCTCCAGCAGGATTCCTCTCTTCAAACCCCAAAATCCATCAAGATTCCATTCAGAACCTCTGAAATCCATTGGGATTTGCCTGCCCCTACACATAGAATCACCCCTCCCAGCAGGATCCTCTCTTCAAACCCCAAAATCCATCAGGATTCCACCTGGAACCTCCCAAATCCATCAAGATCTGCCTGTCCCTATACAGAGAACCCCTCCAGCAGGATCCTCTCCTCAAACTCCAAAATCCATCAAGATTGCATTCAGAACTTCTCAAATCCATTTGGATCTGACTGTCCCTACACAGAGAACCCCAAAATCCATCAGGATTCCACCTTGTACACCCAAATCCATGAGGATCTGCCTGTTCCTACACAGAGATTCCCCAAAATCCATTGGGATTCCACCTGGAACCACCAAATCCATCAGGATCTGCCTGTCCCTACACAGAGAACCCCTCCAGCAGGATTCCTCTCTTCAAAACCCAAAATCCATCAAGATTGCATTCAGAACTTCTCAAATCCATTTGTATCTGACTGTCCTTACACAGAGAACCCCAAAATCCATCAGGATTCCACGTGGAACCCCCAAATCCATCAGGATCTGCCTGTCCCTACACAGAGAACCCCTCCAGCAGGATCCTCTCCTCAAACCCCAAAATCCATCAAGATTGCATTCAGAACTTCTCAAATCCATTTGGATCTGACTGTCCCTACACAGTGAACCCCAAAATCCATCAGGATTCCACGTGGAACCCCCAAATCCATCAGGATCTGCCTGTCCCTACCCTGAGAACCCTCTCCAGCAGGATCCTCTCCTCAAACCCCAAAATCCATCAAGATTGCATTCAGAACCTCTCAAATCCATCAGGATCTGCCTGCTCCTACAGAGAGAACTTCCCCAGCAGAATCCCTCTCCTCAACCCCAAACCCTGGCAACCTCCTGAAACCACTGGGATCATTCCCACGTACATTTTTTTTTTTTTTGGGATTTTCCCTCATGGAAATTTGGGATTTTGCTATGGGATGAGCGGCTGGGCTGGACAGGGAGGGGTGGGGCCACTTACAAAGGCACTGGGGCAGGGCTCTGTCCCACGTGCCATCGCCCTGGCACGTCAGGACGTGCGTTCCCAACAGATAAAATCCGTGGATGCACTGATAGGACACGGTGGTGCCGAAGCTGAACCTGTGGGGGCCGCTCGGCTGCACTTGCCGGACGCTGTTTTCCAGGTGCCCGGGGTCAGAACAGTTCACAACTGCGAACAGACAACAGAACAACACCCGAAAAATAACGGGAAGCCAAGGGTGGGGCGGAAAATGTGGGATTCTCCAAAAAAAAAAGCAGGAAAAAGGGTGGGAAATTGAAGATTTTATGCTGTGATAAAGGTTTTTGGTTGTTTTTTTTTTTTCCCCCCGAGATTTTTGAGGGTGGGAGTGGAAGAATTTGTTGTGAAAAGGGGGAAAAGGGAGTCCAGGCAATCCTGTAGGTTCTCACCCAGCAGCAGAGCCTGGAGCTGAAGCCCCAAATTTGGATTTAGATTATCCAGCTGGGAATAACTGATCCCAAACTGGGATTTATGTCATCCAGCAGGGAATAATTGATAATCCAGCGTGGCCATAGATCCTGGATTAGGGGAATGCACAGGCAGGGAGTGCAGGGAGGGGAAAGGACTTGGGAAGTGAATCTGAGTGCTGATCCCATGGGGAAAAAGGGAAGAGGGCTCTGCCCAAAGCTGTGGGGGTGGAGAAAAAGCTGCTCCAGAGGGTCTGATCCCAAATTTTCTGCTGTTCTCCCCACTTTCAACACACTTCCAACACCTTGGAGGATGCAGCAAGAAAATCCCAGGGTTTGATCCATGGCATTTACAGCAGCCCCTGGGTGGTTTCCAGGGATACCTGGCTTGGAGAGATGCCCAGACTGACCTCGGCAGGAGGGCAGGGTGCTGCTCCACTGGCCATTGGCCAGGCACTGGGATTGGGAAGCTCCCTCCAGGCGGAATCCAGGGTTGCACTGGAATTTGGCCACGTCGTTGAGGTTGAACTGGGAGCCCTGGGTGAGGCCATTGGGGGGGTTGCCAGGGTGGCCACAGGTGATGGCTGCAAGCACAAAATGGAAATGTCATTTGGTTTATTCCTGGGGAAAAAAAAAGTGGGTTGTTCATTGGAAAAAGTTATGGAGGTAGGAGAGCATAAATACCCCACACATCAATCCCAAAAGACAAAGATTTGGGGCCTGCTCTGTTGAGATACATGGAGGGAATGGGATTTTTGTAGGTTTTATGCACCAGGAATTCCCTGTATCCAGGAATTCCCTGCATCCCTCTCCAGGCAGCTGAGTGCCAGGATCCCACTGATTTATACCCCATATCCCTCTCCAAAAATCCCAGCTTAATCCCACACCACCTCAGGCATCCCAAACTCTGTTGTTCCCTCCCTCTCTCCCCCTGCCAGTTCTGGCTGCTCCTTGCAGGGAAAAGTCACACCAGGAAGAAGAGGGAAAAGAGAGAAAATAGGAGGAAAATCAGAATTCCAGCACAGGGCCTGAAGAGATGAAATCTGCCCAAGTGACAGAAACTTAGAGGGAAAATTTTACTCCCAAATCCTTGAAGTGAGGATTTTTCTGGAGTTTTATTTTTAACCTGAGGTTGGTGATGGCTCAGGATGACGTGAAGGGCACAGGAGCTGCTCTGGCAACTCCCAGGGAAGCAAAGCCAATTCCAGCATCCCAAATACTTCTGGGAAGAGGCTGGAACACTCTGCTGTCACCTCAGCAGGTGACACAGGGAGGGCACAGCCCTGCTGCTGGCACAGCCTTTGATTCCAGCCTTTGATTCCAGCCAGTTCCATGGCACAAAAGCAAACTCAGGATGAGCCACCAGGAGATTCCTGGCTGCCTAAGGAATGTGACATCCTGGGACAGCTGAGGACAAAGCTTTATTGATCATTGTCACACTGAAGGTCCTGATTTGTCCATCAAACAAATCTGGTTTTCCTGGACAGCTGCCAGCACCAGGAGATTGAAGGGAAGATGAAATTCCCACAAAAGATCCATAACAAATGTGACTGCCCAGGCTGGCCTGGAGCACGGGGATGGGGATTTATTCCTGACCCAAACTGGTGACAGGGAGATGAGCATGTCATAAATGAGAAATGTGGAGTGCTGCAGCAAGCAGAGCCAGGTTTGGGATATCACTACATATCTTTGGAAATGAGAGGGATGCTGTCCCTGGGAAAAGAAAGGCTTCCCAAAATTCCAGGGATCAAACAGAGGAGGTGACTGCAGCAGGTTGGGAGGGGAAATAGCAGGAGACTGTGAAAACAGCAGCACTGTGCCCTGAGTGGGGTCAATAAAGCCCTGAGGTGCCTCATTGCAGAGCCCACCAGAGCTGGGAGCAACAATCCCAAATTTCTGTCACCCCAAGGCCTAACGTGTGCAATAACTCAGAATTCCAGAATGGTTTGGGATGGAAAGGAGTTTAAAGCCCATCCCATTCCAGCCCCAGCCATGGGCATGAGAGGAAATTCCACCCTTTCCAACCATTATTTTCCAAAAAATCTCCAGCAGCATCTCAGACACCCCCTAAATTTTGAAGTCACTGCTAACTTTGCCAACTTAATCCTGATTTTTTGTTTTCAGGCTGGATTCTGCCAGGTCATTCTCTCCTTCCCATCTTGCTCCTGTTGTGCCCCAGCACATAAAGCTCCAAACCAGACAGGAGAGATGGGAACAAACAACTGGAGCACCACGATATGAAATCCACGGATTGTGCTGCCTGTTGATAAGGAGATGCTTCAACTTATCAACACCTGAGAGCTGCAGGGAGTTGGTTAATTGGGTTATTTCCTGGGAAGATAAACGAGGAGGTTGCACAAGGTGATTTGTGGGGGAGCAGAGGAGAGATCCTGATTTTCCACGGACACAGAGCGCGGCTCTCAAGGACTGTGACCACCAGGGTGTGTTTGTAGGGCTGTGCCTGCCTTTAACCCCAAAAGTCTCCTTTCCTCTGATCCCACACCTTCAGCTGGGCACAGGAAAGAGAAATTCAGTGAAATTTTTGAACCATAAAAGATTTTTTCTTGGAGAGGGATGATCCTGTGTAGTCGCCAACCTTCTTAGCCCAGCAATTAGGGCTGGAGCTTCACTGAACTCAGTGATTTTATGCAGAAAGAAAATCTGACCCGATTGTTTGGGAACTAAAAAATTTGAATATAGGAAAATAACAAACAGAACGCTGAACAGTTTATAGTGAATTAATCAGGAGAGATGCTACAGGGAGGCTAATTCCATGCATGAGAGCAAATGGACAAAAGTAGGTGTTAGGGCATGTCAGGGGTATTTATAAATAAATAAGAATTAGGGTGGAACTTAAGGAGCAGGTCCAATAGGGAAGGGCGATTAGGAATATTAAAATGACTGCAGCAAAAAGGAACCAATGATAACAAGGGAAGCAGAGAACTTTCTGGCAATTATCAACCCAATGGAACTGGAGGATTCTGGGGGGTAATTTTTTACTCACCACTAATTCAAGGGTTTTCCCACTGCACTTATACAGGACCTAACCCAAACAATCCTGCGATACACCCAGAACACGCACGCTCTGAGGGTGTGAGCTCTGCCCAGTCCCTTCCACACCCTCCTGGCTGGAATCACCCGTGCCAGGCTGAAGGAATGACAAGTACTTACGCACACAGACAGGCGTTTTCCCGGACCAGCGGTGGTCCTGCTGGCAGATGCGCACGGACATGCCGATGAGGCGGAACCCGGGCTGGCACTGGTACACCACGCTGCCCCGGTAGTTGTAGTTCTCCCCGTTGATCTGCCCGTTCACAATGGGGCTGGGCACGCCACAGTGCCCGGCTGGAGAGGGGAAAACAGCAGGAATCACCTGGAGATCCAACCTAAGGTGTCAGCAAAAGGCATTGCCCACACCCTGGATCTCCGCGATCAGAGAGGCCCAAATGGGGTTGGGAGGTGTCTTGGGTTGCAATGCAGGATGTGACCAAAGCTTGTATTCTATCACCATCTGTTAAACCAGCTGGGGCAGTGATCCTTATCTCTGTGGGAGATATCCTCTGCTAATGGGCCATCTTTAAACCAGCTGGGACAATCATCTTTATATTTCCCACAGCCCATCCTCCCTCCAGGAGATATCTCCTGTTAATGGCCATTGAGTCCCAGGGCATGACTGATAAAATTACATCATCCCACTGGGAGATGCTCCAGCCAGGGGGAGGAGACAAACATTTCCTACCCAGATAAAAACTGAGATTTTGGACACCAAGGCAGCCTTTTCCACTGGATTCCAGAGGAAAACCAGACCTTTCCACATCATCCCTGCACCTTCAGAGGAAAACTGCACCTTCTCCAGGAGCACTGCTCCAGCTGAACCACATCTGCCACTGCAGGAGGATGCAGCCACCATTGAATGAGACTGCTGCCAACACCCTGACTGACGGGTGTCAGCTTGGATTCTGACTCTGTCAGTGTTTTGGGATTGTTCTTTGTAATACTGTATTTCTATTTTAATTTTCCTGTTAAAGAACTGTTATTCCTAATTCCCATATCTTTGCCTGAGAGCCTCTTAATTTCAAATTATAATAATAATTTGGAGAGAGGTGGTTTCCATTCTCCATTTCAAAGAGAAGCTTCTGCCTCTCTTAGCAGGCACCTGTCCTTCAAACCAGGACAGAAGGGAACACATCCCTTCCACCATTCCAGGGTGCTTGCCCAACCTCTCCTTGGGCACTTCTAGGATGGAGCAGGCACAGCTGCTCTGGGCAATCTATGGCTGTTGTTTATAGGAATAATTCCATCCCAATACCCAATCCAGACCTTTCAGCTCCAGCCCCTTAACTCAAGACCCTGCTATCATAAATGAACCTCCCCATCCCAAAGCTCCCCCAACACCTCACACCTATTAAAGATGCAAGAATCAAACTCTGCTTCTCTTTGACATCCACTCAAAACCCCACAGAGTGGATTCCTCTTCTGACCAACCCCTAAAATCCCTGTTTCCCCCCATTCCCACCCCCTGTGGGTGCCAGCAGGAGATTCTCACGGGACACCTACCCAGACACCGGACCTCAGCCCCACTCCAGAGCCCGTTGGCCATGCACTCCCTGACACGGGAGCCCACCAGGGTGTAGCCAGTGTTGCAGGAGAAGATGGCAGTGGCTCCATAACTGGTGAGGGTCCCGATCTTGTTCCCGTTGGGAGGGGTGGGCAGGTCCCCACAGGAGATAACTAGGATAGATCCCAAAGGATAGTGAGAAAACAGGATGGGTTTTTGAAGGAATGCAGCCAGGCACAGCACCAGGAGTTATTGCTGGAGTGGGGAAGCTCATTAAATAATTCCAGGGATTGTAACAAT
This sequence comes from Luscinia megarhynchos, assembly GCA_034336665.1. NCBI lineage: Eukaryota > Metazoa > Chordata > Aves > Passeriformes > Muscicapidae > Luscinia > Luscinia megarhynchos. The sequence continues at coordinate 4,845,031 of CM067585.1, read as the reverse complement.
TCCAGAGTCGTGTTAGACGAGGTGACAAAAATAAGAGCTGTTAATATTTATGCTTCAGAACACGAGGGAAGCACTAAAGACAGGCTGGGAAGGAACCAAAGGAGTTTTTCACACCAGAACTTCCTCACACAGGAATATTTTTTCTGTCATTAACCCATTGCTGGATGCAGCAGGAAGCCTGATTCCCAGAAAACCCACAGAACCATGGAATGGGGTGGGTTGGAAGGGACCTCAAGGGCCAGGAGCAGGGACATCTCCCACCAGGCCAGGCTGCTCCAAGCCCTGACCTTGGAATGGCACAAAGTTTCCAATTAAAAGTGACACCCAGCTTTCCCCCACAAGCTGAAATTCCAAGATCTGCAGCTCCCAGCTGGGTTTGTGGGATGCAGGAGCCCCTGCAAGCCCAACTCCCCCTCAGAACTGCAGCTCTTGATTTTATCTTCATTTTCTCTGCCTTCAAGCTCTATAAACCCTCTGGAGCTCCTGCTGGGTGCTCCTGACCTCGGGCACTGCCAAGATCCTGTCATTTGGATTTAGGTGGCAATAAGGCTGAGGGAACAAAAGGAGGTCAGGCTCCTGCTCCTGGAGCTGGAGGAAGAGCTGGCAGGAGGAAAAGCACATCTGTCACCCACACCAGCAGTCAGAGCTCCACAAACAAAGGCAGCCAGCAGGGAAGGAGAGATTCTGCTGTTTCTGTCTGCACTTGGAGAGAAAAACCCTCCACCTCTGACAAAAGGAGAGATCCAAAGCACAGCAGTGGTGTCAGAACAACTGAGAGCTGCTGGTGAGCCCTGTTGGGTTTGATTTGCAGGTGACACTGTTACCCTTGTAAACGTGGTGTTTGTGTGAGAGCTGAGGCTTGACAGCAGAATTCTTTATTTTCCCTCCTTAAAAGCCCTGACTTCAGACAGCTGTGGCAGCAAAGCTGCTGGGACCCCACAGCAACAGCTGAGCTGAAAGGCTTGAGATCCCAGAGAAGTGCTGGGATTAAACCAGGAATCACATCCAGACGTCTCCTTGCATCCCAATTCTCTTCCAGCAGCTCTGTTGTCTCCACCTCAGCTGCTGCCAGGAATAATTAAGTCCTACACAACAGCAGGGACACCTTCCATTATCCCAGTTTGGCCTGGGACACTTCCAGGGATGAAGCAGCCACAGGTTCCCTGGGAAATCCATCCCAGCCCCTCCCTGCCCTCACCGGGAAGGATTTCTCCCCAAAATCTGAACCAAACCATCTCACAAATGCCCAAAAAGACCAAACCATGCTCTACCTAAGCTGCTGCCAGGAGTAATTAAGTCCTACACAACAGCAGGGACACCTTCCATTATCCCAGTTTGCTCCAGCCTGGTCTGGGACACTTCCAGGAATGGAGCAGCCACAGCTTCCCTGGGAAATCCATCCCAGCCCCTCCCTGCCCTCACAGGGAAGGATTTCCTCCCAAAATCTGCACCAAACCATTCCATCCTGTCCCCAAAGGACACCATCTCCTTGGTTACCCAATGAGCACCACCCCAAAAACCCCAGGGCTGGGATTTGCTGACCCCAAACACAAAACCAGCCCCCGGTGCCATCCTGGGGTGCCCCTGCTCTTACTTTTACAGGTGGGCATGGGCTCCCCGATGCTCCAGGTGCCGTTGGCCTGGCAGCTGATGACCCTCTGGCCCGTGTAGTAGTAGCCAGGGTCACAGATGAGCATCAGCTGGGCGTTGTAGTGGTACTGCACCTCGTAGGTGAGGCGCCAGCGGCCGTGCTCCACCGCGATGCTGCTCACGTCGGGACACGTCACAGCTGAGGGGAACGGCACAGAAAAAAATGACACAGAAAAAATGACACAGAGAGTTGGTTAAGTGAAGTTTCAAGCCCAAAAACATCCAGCTTCCATGGGCACACCTCATCATCCTGTCTCTACAGTTTAATAAGGTTAATTAATTAAGATTTCTAAAGCTACATCCCACAGGAGATTCAGCTGCCTCAGTGCCCCACCCCTTGGAGTTTCTTTACCCCACCTGCAGCTTTCCCATTTTGGGCAGACACAACAATTCCTCTCTAGGCTGGGAATCAAGAATCACTGTCTTAGCCCCTGAGAGATGGAAACAAAAGTGAGCTTTGGGGAGAGAGCAAACTTGGGGTAAGTGACTTCATTACCTGAAGCTGTAATTGGAAGATTAACCCCCAATGTGCAAATGGACCAAAATTATAAAAATATGAAAACCCATTGTTTATTTTTGGGTGTAGCCCCTGAGGAGCTTTGTCTATCCTAAATGTACCTGAAGACCCTCAATAAATATAAAACCCTGCTTTTTATTCCCATAATTTTTGTGTTTTTAGGTAGCCCCAAAAGGCATGACTGCTTTTGGACAGCCCAAATCCCACTCACCCACACACAGAGGCGGGTGGTTCCTGTTGCAAAATATGAAAACCCATTGTTTGTATTTGGGTGTAGCCCCTGGGGAGGCTTTGTCTGCCCTAAGTGTCGCTGAAGACCCTTCAATAAATATAAAACCCTGCTTTTTATTCCCTTAATTTTTGCATTTTTAGGTAGCCCCAGAAGGCCTCTCTGCTTTTGGACAGCCCAAATCCCACTCACCCACACAGAGGGGGGGCTGGTTCCCGTTGCTCCAGACTCCCTCCTGCAGGCACTCGGCGCTGGGCTCGGCGCCCGGCTGCAGCTGGAAGCCCTGGTTGCACTGGTACACAGCCTTGGTGCCCATTGTGTACTCCTTCCCAAAAACAACCCCGTTCCTCGGGGCTCTGGGAACTCCACAGGAGAGAGCTGGGGAAAAATAATAATTAAAAAAAAATCACCGAGCTGCTGGTTTCATCCCAAAATGAAATCCTGGATTGTTGGTTTCTTCTTTCTCCAGGTCCACTGGCTAGCTCTGGACTGTGGAAGAGAGAAGAAACCCACAACTGGTGCCCCACGTTGGGCGCCAGCTGCCGGTTTCTTCTCTCTCCCTGTCCCCTTTGGGAAGTTCTGGACCACGGGAGAGAGAAGAAACCAACAACTGATGTTAGTGCAGAAGCACATAATCACAGGATGATTATCTGCTGGTGATTTTATGGGAATCAGGGGTACAAACCCAAATCTCACTCCCACAGGGATTCGAGATGGACATGTTTTTATAATCTTTTTGTCATATAACTGTATATTAATTATTAAACCCATATTGTTCTATTGTATACATTGATCTTATCCAAGCATGAATTATTGTGATTTTCATCAGGGCCCCTCATACATCCTTTCTCATGACTCTTGTTACGACTACATCCTTTCTCATGATTCTTATTACGATTAAACAATAATTCTATTCAATTACCAATCAATATATATATAACAATCGTATTATTTATCATATGATGATTACAAAGGTTCAGACAAAGCTCAACATTCCCTTTCCAAACCCAACCTTTCTCTCCACCCCCTGAATCCCTTGTGCACAGTTCCCACGTCTCAGAGCCATTTAACCCTGTGCTGTCACTGGTGCCCCACGTTGGGCGCCAGCTGTGGGTTTGTTCTCTCTCCCCGTCCCCTTTGGGAAGCTCCAGACCATGGGAGAGAGAAGAAATCAACAACTGGTGCCCCATGTTGGGTGCCAGCTGTCAGTTTTTTCTCTCTCCCCAGTCCCCTTTGGGAAGCTCTGGACTGCTGAAGATGAGGATATGCCAAAAAGGACAAAGGTAAAAGACAAGGAGGCTCTTTCTCCCGAGACTATGGTCCCACAGTTTATTGTGGAACGGCACCCAGGGGGAGAGAGAAAAACAGGGAGAATTGAAGGCAGCAGGAGGTTTTAAACTCAGGGGGAGATGAGAGGAGGAACAGAACCCTAACCAACGGGACACAGTCAAAGGGGAAGGGCCAGGGGAGAACTGAACCAATGCCACAAACTTGGGTTGAGCACAGAACAAACCATCCAGTGCAACACACAAAACAACTCAGTGCAATACAACACTGGATCCTGAACTTTCCTACTGACAAACCCCAGTGGGGAGTGCCCACCCTTCATAAAGGACCAGCTTTTATAACCCAGTTTCTCCTGGAAGAGGCTCTGGCTCACAGTTCCCATGATATCTGTGGCACAAGCTGCATCAGCAGAGCGCTCCTGAGTTTTCACACGGAGATAAAGGATCCGATAGCGGGAACGCTTTGTGTTTACACCCCGCAGCAGCACCGACCCCAAACCCCTCTCCAGGAGCACTTCTGCATTACATAAGGCAGCAAATTGTGTAATTATGTTGTGGCAGAAGGGAGGCTAAATTTAGCCTCAAGGCTGAGGAGGTAGAGTTGGGGAATTCGGGGGAAAAACGGAAAAGCAGCAGCGCCAGGTAGATGCTGGAGACAGCACCGCTCCAGAGGGGAGGCTCTGACCCATTCCCCTGGGAGCCTTGACTCTGGGGGCAGGGCAGGGAGGGGACAGGCAGGTGACAGCCAAAAATACACACAGAATTATGGCCATTTTTGCTGTTACCCTTTTTCCCAACCCTGGGAGTGCCAATGCTGGGAAAAGTCTCCAAATCTGCTTCTCCAGCAGCATGAGGAGGAGGAGAAGGAGAAGGAAATCCAGATCTAACTCCAAACCCACTCTGTGTCCCCATCCCTCTCCAAGCCTGGCTCTGGGGGAGAGGAAGATCCACATCCCTCCTGTCTGGACAGGGTGGGATTCCCAAGGGAAGAGCAGCCAGGACCTGGGAAGCTCCACTGGGAAGTTCCTGAAGGTTCTGTGGGCTGGGAGAGGAGCAGCACCTGCCAGGGTGTGGACAGGGTGGGATGCCCAAGGAAGGAGCAGCCTGGGAAGCTCCTGAAGGCTCTGTGGGGCTGGGAGAGGAGCAGAACCAGCCAGGAGACACAGCCCTAACCCCTGACCCCAATATCTGCCCCTGCTTCCAGACAAACCCATTCCCTCCCAGAGCAGCCCCAGCTCAGCTCCTGAGCTACTCCAGCACATTTGCCTTCTTGGTGCTCCCTCTGCACAAAAACTGGGCTGGAAAAGCAGAAGTCACTTTTTAGTGACATAGAGCTGAGTGAGGGCTGGAGAGCCCAAACTTTGTGTGTGCAGCAGCAGCAGCAGCAGCACAGCCCTGGGTCTTTCCCTGGCTTTTATCCCACTCCTGCCATAGCAGGGAGCAGGATCCCAGGAACAGAGCAGGATCCTAGGAACAGAGCAGGATCCCAGGAACAGAGCAGGATCCCAGGAACAGAGCAGGATCCCAGGCAGGATCCCAGGAACAGAGCAGGATCCCAGGCATGGAGCAGGATCCCAGGCAGGATCCCAGGCATGGAGCAGGATCTGGAACTCCAGGGCTGGAATTCTGAGCAGCGTCAGCAGTTTCAGCAGCAGGATCAGGCCTGTCCCTGATGGTGACAGCAGTGTCACTGCTCAGTGTCACTGCACAATTCAGGGCTGGCCAATCCCTCTGCAAGGCCTCGTGTCTAGACAGGCTGCCAGGCTGAATACCAATGGCCCTCCCAGGGAAAAGAGGGCACCTGGAAAATCCAACCTCTTCCCTGCTATTCCTTTTTTCCTGCATCATTTCCATTTCCTGCACACGGACAGTGGGGAGTTTCCCTCTCCGAGAAACGATGCTTTGTGGTTGAAAAATTGCACTGAATTTCTCCTTCCCATCCCCACCAAGGTCTGCTCCTGTCTGCTTTTCATTCCCTTAATGCTTCCCAAAAATCACCCCTTTGATTTATCCCCAGGAAACTGAGGCACAGGAAGGACAGGAGCTCCAGGCCAGCGGGGCTGAGCTGCCTCTTGCCTTCATTCCATGGAATCATGGAATGGTTTGGGATGGAAAGGAGTTCAAATCCCATCCCACCCCTGCCATGGGGACACCTTCCCTTATCCCAGGGTGCTCCAAGCCCTGCCCAACCTGGCCTTGGATACTTCCAGGGATCCAGGGGCAGCCACAGCTTCTGCAGAAAACCCATTCCAGCCCTCCCCACCCTCACAGGGAGGAATTTCTTCCCAACCTTTAATCTAAACCTGCTAGTTTAAAACCAGTATTAAGTTTTTCTTTACAGAAGCAGAGATATTTGATTTTTGGGGTGGCAGCAAACCCATTTCTGAGGCTCAGCCTGTGGGCCTTGCAACCCACTGGAATGTGGGATGAGGGAGGTAATTCCAGAGGGAATCAAACCAGTGTTTGGCTCAGAAAAAAAACGGGGAAAACGAAGGCAGAGACTGGAAGAGCAAATCTGAAGGTGGGACTGAAAAGACAAAGCTGCTTCAAAACAGGCAGCAGAAACAAAGGGACAGCAGATCAAGGAGTGCTTTTCCCCCTCTGCCAAGGCAGGATTGCTCCCTGCAGAATATCCCAGGAATGTCACTGAGGACAGAGCCCGTAGGGAAGATTATCATCCAATTATCCTCATCCAAGGGGATGAGGAAGTGGGAGAGAATTCTCAGCTGGAAAAAAGGAGATTTGGGAAACGTTATTTGAGAATTTCTGTTTATGGGCACCCCAGTCCCCCCTTCCTGACATGGCTGACAAACAGAACAATTCCTGCAGCTCCATGCAGAGAATTCCCAAATCTCTGACACCTGGAAGGGTGGGAATGACACAGCCCAAAGCAAAAGATGCCAGCTGGCTTTGAGGGAACAGAAAAATGTTGGATTTGATGTGGCTGAAGGGAGCAGGAGAGGAGCCAGCCCAGGCCTGAGGGTGGAGCTGCTCTGCAGGAATTAAATCGTGAATCCAAGCCCAAGGCACTGGAGAGCCACGGGCCAGTGTGTGGATTCCTGATAGGAAATGAGGAAACTGAGGGGAAAAGTGACTTTTTCCACCCCAGCATGTGACATGAGCAGTGAGTTCTCCCAGCTGTGGGAGTCAGGTTCCTCCAGAGGGACACCCAGCAGCAAAATCCTCACCTGTGTGGTCAGTGGAGACATTGCCACTCCTCCAAAAGGGAAATGAAGCAGGGAACCACCTGGAATGCCATGGGTTGCCCCCAGATTCCTGCTCTGGACCATGGATTGTGCCCATGGTCACATCACACCTTCAGCAGAACCAGAGCAGTGCAGGGTGGGTTTGGTGCTTCTCATTTCCATGGAAAATCCCCTTCCCAAGCCACCACCACAGGACCTTCCCAACATTCCCAGGCCTGGGAGTGACTCCAAGCCCCTCCCTGGTGGCCCAGGACCTGCTGGTCAGGGACTTGTCCCTGCTTTGAACTGTGGCTGTGGTGTCACCCCAGCCATTCCAGCCTTTCCCACCTCCAGGTTTAAAATCCATTCCCCTCACACCACCACAGCCCTTGGAAGCTGAGCACAAGGCTCAGGTGGGATTCCACCTCTCCAGGGCAGTCAGGGCTTAGCAGGATCCAGATCCATTCCTGATGACACAGTTTTCCTTAGAAAAGGTGGAGTAAACCAGAGGAGTCCCTCAGGCTGGGCTACAGTTGCCATGACAGCCCTGGCTGTGCTGTTCATCTCCTCATCCCAGCTCCTGGCTTTGCTCTATCCCTGTTTTCTGGGAGCTAAATCCCTCCCTGACCTCGTGTCCAGCTTCACTTTGGAAGGGGATGGAGCAGCAGGGCCTCGGTTGATCGCTTCCCACTCATTTTAAATCAGCTCCAGAGCACTCACAGCACGAGCTTCTCCTTCAGAGGTGCAATTCCCAAAGAGCCACAGTGCTCCAGGAGCCTGACAAGGCTCCCTGGCAGCTCCCACATGGAACAATCCCACTTTTCCTGACTGAGATGGTGCCTGAGCCATCTCTGCTCCCTGGCTGGTTTCCAGGGAAGTCAATGCAATTTTAATCCCCAGCCTCAGTCCCCTTGGAACAGAGAGGAGTGTTCAAAGCCACCAGAAGGCTCCTTCAGAATAAAGATGGGAATTTTAGCTCTACAAAGGAGCTGGGGATGATTGGCAGGTGGAGGGAAAGCCCTGTCCCCCCTCCTTCCCACACCTGGAATTCACTCTGTGCTGGGCAGGACGTGGCACAGAGATCCTGGATAACGAGCAGGAAATGTGGAAGGAACAACTACACACCTAAATTTTGGATTAAGCCAATGGGAACCACCTGAATCCCCAAGAATTTCTTCCCCCTTGACACGCACAGAGCGAAGAGGGAACTTCCAGAAGAACTGGGAAGGGAATTCCAGTCAGGAAGCAGAGCAGCTCTCATGCTCCTGACAGCCTTTCCAGGTCTTCCAAGCTTTAGGATTCTTCCAAGCTTCTCCTTGACTGTGTCTTCACTGAGTGACCAAACACTTCTACACCAAGAGCCTTCACACAAACTGGGATTTTTTTTCCTCCTCCATCCTGAGCCCTTCCCTTCTTTTTCCCACTCCCAGTTATTCCCTTCCCTCTTTGCCATCTATTCCCAAAGCCTTGGATATGAGGAGCACCCCACAGTATTTCGAGCCTGTTTTCAACCTGGAATTCTTAACTGGAATTCCAACACCAGCACCTTCACATGAAGAAAACCCACAGATGAGTTTTTTCTTCCCCCAACCTGAGCCCTTCCCTCTTTTCTCACTCCCAGTTATTCCCTTTCCACTTTGCCATCTTTTTCCAAAGCCATGGAGACCAGGATCAGTGCTCCAAGCCTATTCTCAACATGGAATTCTTAACTGGAATTCCAACACACAGATGAGTGGTTTTTTTCTCCCCCATCCTGAGCCCTTCCCTCTGCTCCTACTCCCAGTGACTCCCCTCCATCTTTGCCATCTATTCCCAAAGCCATGGAGACCAGGATCACCCCAGTGCTCCGAGCCTGCTCTCAACAGGGAGAACAGAAATTCTTAACTGGAATTCCAACACCAGCATCTTCACACAGATGACTGTTTTTTATGCCCCATCCGGAGCCCTTCCCTCTGTTCCTACTCCCAGTGACTCCCCTCCCTCTTTGCCATCTATTCCCAAAGCCACAGAGACCAGGATCACCCCAGTGCTCCGAGCCTGTTCTCAACACGGAGAACAGAAATTCTTAAATGGAATTCCAACAGCAGCATCTTCACACAGATGGGGACTTTTTCTCTCTTTTCCCACTCCCATTACTCCCTTCCCTCTTTGCCATCTTTTCCCAAAGCCATGGAGACCAGGATCACCCCTCAGTGCTCCAAGCCTGCTCTCAACACAGAATTACCATAATTCCAGTATCGTTTTTGGCGTTTTTTTAACCGCTTCTCCAGGGACTCCTGGACCTCGATGCCAAGCCTCACCTTGGCACAGGGGGATGGCTTCCCTCCAGTGGAAGTGGCCCTGGGGGTGCTGGGTGCAGGTGCTGGTGCTGTGTCCCACCAGGCGGTAGCCGGCGTCGCAGCCGAAGCGCACGGAGCTGCCGGGGCGCAGCCCGGAATGGCTCAGGATCATCCCGTGGGCTGGAGGCTGGGGGAGGCTGCAGTAGGGAGCTGGAAAAGAGGGCAGGAAAAAGCAAAACCAGTCACAGGACGAGCAGCATCGGGGTTGTTCCCTTCCCATTCTGAATTACACCGAGTTTCCCCGAAAATTGAGAATTAACGATGGATAAACAGAGTGAAAGCAGGGAAGGAGCACTGGGCTCTGGTCTGAGCCTCACTCAGCTCCAGGAATAAGGAGTTGTTTCTGATAATCAAATATTCCTTAATTAATTTGCTCAGAAAAGTCTGGACAGACTCTTCCAGTGCCTGACCACATCCAGAGACCTTTCCCAATTTCCAGCCCCTGGTATCAATGACTCTCCACATCAGACTTCTGATTCTGAAGAGTGGCTGGGAAATGAGCCAAAGCTCCAAGGTTTCTCCCTGGAATTTCTCCTGATTGTGACCCCACAATCCTGGTCCAGACTGCTCCAGAGTGATTGGGAAATGAGCCAAAGCTCCAAGGTTTCTCTCTAGAATTTCTCCTGATGGTGATCCCACAATCCCGGTTCTGACTGCTCCAGAGTGATTGGGAAATGAGCCAAAGCTCCAAGGTTTCTCCCTGGAATTTCTCCTGATGGTGACCCCACAATCCTGGTCCAGACTGCTCCAGAGTGGCTGGGAAATGAGCCAAAGCTCCAAGGTTTCTCCCTGGAATTTCTCCTGATGGTGACCCCACAATCCTGGTTCTGATTGCTCCAGAGTGGTTGAGACAGGAGCCAAAGCTCCAAGGTTTCTCTCTAGAATTTCTCCTGATGGTGATCCCACAATCCCGGTTCTGATTGCTCCAGAGTGGTTGGGAAATGAGCTAAAGCTCCCGGAATTTCTCCTGATTGTGATCCCACAGTCCTGGTCCTGGCTGCTCCAGAGTGGTTGAGACAGGAGCCAAAGCTCCAAGGTTTCTCCTGGACTGACCCTGCCTTTCCCAACCTCCCCAGCTCAGATCGCGCCCGGCTTTGCGCCTCCCTTGCCTTGGCACTCCTGCCCTCCCAGCTGGATCTCTGCAGCAATTCCACAGCTTCCCCTGCCCCTGGAGCTGCTCCTGCTGCTGGCAGAGGCGGCTGGGACTCACCTGAGTAGCGGATTTTGAAGCCTTTCCTGTTGTAGGCGTGGTCGGAGGACCAGCGCAGGAAGACGCTGTTGCCGCTGCTGGTGACGGTCAGAGGTGCTGAGTAATTCCCACTCAGGGACAGCAGCAGGGGGCTCTGCCCAGAGGGACCTGGCAGCAAGGAGGGGGCAGGGAAAAGGGAAAAGTCACAGCAGCCACGGAGCCACCGCTGGGGCTCGGTGCTCCTGCAGCAGGAACGGGCACAGGGAGATTTTCCCTGAGGAAAGGCAGCTCCCAGCAGAGTTCCAGGCCCACAGCTCCAGCTGATCACAGGAAAATCTGGATTTGCTCCAGGCAGGAGCTCATGTCCCCATGCTGACCCCAGGAGCACTGTGCCACCCTGAGAATTCCCTCCCCATCCCCAAGAACTCCTGGGCATGGAGAATCTGTTCCCTGTGCTCTTCAGGGAAGAGAATTCCCATTTTCCCAACTCATCCCTGCTGCCATCCCTCTCCCAGCAGTTTCCCAACTCCTGCCCCTTGGAAAAATCCTTCAGATCCATCAAAAAAAAAATCCAATTGTAGCTATTTCCTTATGCCAGGAATCAGTGAGGAACTCTGCAAGGCCAGCAGGAGGTTCCAGGTGGGATACCCACAGGATTACGGAATCCCAGGGAGGTTTGGGATGGAAGGACCCCGCAGCTCCAGGGGTGAATCCCTTACCATCGAAGATTTCAAACTCATCAAACTGCTTCTCGCTGAGGAAGTACTCGATGGTGAGGGAGATGTTGTAGCCTGGCTCCACCTGCACCACCCAGGAGCAGGTCTGGAAGTGGGGGTAACTCCCCAGGAAGCTCTGGCTTAGGATCACCCCGGTGGAATCCGTCATCAGCTGGTTCATGGGGCAGTGCACTGGGAATGGAAAGGAATACTCCTGGTTTTTCAGAGCCAAGATGGAAGCACAAGGTCTGTGCTGATGAGCCAGCTCAAGGCAGAGCATGATCCCTGCACTTCTTGATCACTGGGGCTTGAGGAATCCCAAAATCCCACAAATCCCAACAACTGTCACACTTAAAGAAAGGAACAAACCACTCCTGCTGCCTCAGCCTCAGTTCACACCTCTCCCAAACCAAGCAGCACAACCACAACTCTCCTGAGGCACAAAAACCTCAGGAAACTGCTAGAACAAAGGCTGGAACTGCAGCTCATCCCCTGAAATTCCCATTTTAATTGTTAATAGGACATGAGAAATCCAATTCTGCTCAGGACGATCTCACTCCCTCCTCCCAAAATCCTGCAGACAGGAAAATTAACCCCAAGGATGAAAAATATACAGGAACACCTCCCCCAGCTCCTTCTCTGAGCAGGGAAATCTGGGATTTATGGAAGTTTCACCTTCACAGGTGGGTGGGGGTCCCTCGAACTGCAGGTGGGTGCCCAGTTTGCAGGTGAGGATTTCGTTCCCAATCAGGGTGAAGCCAGGGAGGCACCGGTACCTCACGATGTCACCTGGGAAGGGATGGAAAACAGGGATGGGAGGGGGAATTGGAGGGAAAAAAGGGGAAATTGTGGGGTAAAAGGGGGAAATGGAGGGATAAAATGGGTAAATGGAGGGGTAAAAGAGGAAATAAAGGGATAAAGGGGGAAATATGGGAATAAAAGGGGTAAATATGGGATAAAAGGAGGAAATGCAGGGATAAGAGAGGAAATAAAGGAATAAAAGGGGGGAAATGCAGAATAAAAGGGTAAATATGGGAATAAAAAGGGAAATAAAGGGATAAAAGCAGAAATAGAAAGGCAAAAGGGGAAATAGAGGGATAAAAGGGGGAAATGCAGGGATAAAAGGGGAAATAAAGGAATAAAATGGGGAAATGCAGAGTAAAGGGGTAAATATGGGAATAAAAGAGGTAAATGCAGAAATTAAAGGGGAAATACAGGAACAAAAGGGGAAATAGAGGGATAAAATGGAAAATAGAAGGATAAAAGGGGGAAATATGGGAATAAAAGGGGTAAATGCAGAAACAAAAGGGGAAATAGAGGGATAAAAGGGGTAAATAGAGAGATAAAAGGGGAAATGAAGGGATAAAGTGGGAAATGCAGAATAAAGGGGTAAATATGGGAATAAAAGAGGTAAATGCAGAAATAAAAGGTGCAGGTGGAGAAAAAAGGGATAAACACAGGAATAAAAAGGGTAAATGCAGGGATAAAAGGGGTAAATGCAGGGAATAAAGAGGAAATAGAGGGATAAAAGGGGGAAATGCAGGAATAAAAGGAGTAAGTGCAGGGATAAAAGGGGAAATAGAGGGATAAAAAGGGAAATAGAGGGATAAAAGGGAAAAATGCAGGATGAAAAGGGGGTAAATGCAGGGAATAAAGGGGAAATAGAGGGATAAAAGGGGGAAATGCAGGAATAAAAGAGGGAAATAGAGGGATAAAAGAGAAAAATGCAGGAATAAAAGGAGTAAGTGCAGGGATAAAAGGGGAAATAGAGGGATAAAAGAGGGAAATAGAGGGATAAAAGAGGAAATAGAGAGATAAAAGGGCAAAATGCAGGAATGAAAGGGGTAAATGCAGGGATAAAAGGGAAATAGAGGGACAAAAGGGGGAAATGGAGGGATAAAAGGGAAATGCAGGAATAAAAGGGGAGGCTTTACCAATGTTGAACTCCTGGCTCTCCGTGATGATCTCGGCGTTGGGAACGATGGTGGGAGGCTGGCAGCGGAACAGCTGGAAAGCTGGGAGAGCAAGGGGAGAGCAGAACATGCTGAACCAGCCAGGATGCCACCAGGGAAATCCCTTCCCTTCCACAAGGAAATTCCACCCCTCCAGAAAAAAAATCCTTCCCTGTCCACAAAGAAATTCTTTTCTCTTCACAAGGAAAATCCGCTCCACAAGGAAATTCCTCCCTCTCCACATGGAAAATCCTTCCCTCTCCACAAAAAAAATCTTCCCTCTCCACAAAAAAATCCTCCCTGTTCACAAGGAAAATTTTGAAAAATTTTGTGATTAAAAACTGGGCTGGAAAACTTTCTCGAAGAAACTGGCCTGAAAAACTTCCTGGAAAAATCTGGTTTGAAAAATTTTGTGGAAAAAACTGGGCTGGAAAACTTTCTCGAAGAAACTGGCCTGAAAAACTTCCTGGAAAAATCTGGTTTGAAAAATTTCCTTGAAAAAAACTGGTTTGAAAAACTTCCTGGAATAAACTGTTTTGAAAAACTTTATGGAAAAAAACTGGGCTGGAAAACTTTTTCAAAGAAACTGGCCTGAAGAACTTGCTGGAGAAAACTGGTTTGAAAAATTTTGTGGCAAAAATTGGGCTGGAAAACTTCATGGAAAACCTGGGCTGAAAAACTCCCTGGAAGAAACTGGTTTGAAAAGCTTCCTGGAAAAAACTGGTTTGAAGAAGTTCCTGGAAAAAAAACTGGTTTGAAAAACTTTGTGGAAAACCTGGGCTGGGAAACTTCCTGGAAAAATCTGCTGTGAAAAATTTTGTGGAAAAAAAACTGGGCTGAAAAACTTGCTGGAAAAAACATGGGCTGAAAAACTTCCTGGAAAAATCTGATTTGAAAAAACTACCTGGAAAAAAAAACTGAGCTGAAAAACTTCCTGCAAGAAAGTGGGCTGGAAAACTTTGTGGAAAAAACTGGTTTGAAAAACTTTGTGGAAAAAAAACTGGGCTGGGAAACTCCCTGGAAAAAATCGGTTTGAAAAACTTCCTGGAAAAAACTGGTTTGAAAAATTTTGTGGAAGAAACTGGTTTGAAAAACTTTGTGGAAAACCTGGGCTGGGAAACTTCCTGGAAAAATCTGTCTTGAAAAACTTTGTGGAAAAGAAAATGGGATGGAAAACTTCATGGAAAACATGGGCTGAAATCTTCCTGGAAGAAATTGGTTTGAAAAATTTTGTGGGAAAAACCTGGGCTGAAAAATTTCCTGGAAAAACGTGGTTTGAAAAATTTCCTTGAAAAAATCTGCTTTGAAAAACTTCGTGGAAAAAAACTGGTCTGGAAAACTTTCTCAAAGAAACTGGTCTGAAAAACTTCCTGGAAAAAAATTGGTTTGAAAAATTTTGTGGAAAACCTGGGCTGGGAAACTTCATGGAAAACCTGGACTGAAAAACTTCCTGGAAGAAAGTGGGCTGAAAATCTTCCTGGAAGAAACTGGTTTGAAAAATTTTGTGGAAAAAAACTGGGCTGGGAAACTTCGTGGAAAACCTGGACTGAAAAACTTCCTGGAAAAGACTGGATTACGGAAAAATTTTTGTGAAAAATTGGGCTGGAAAAACTTCATGGAAAAACCTGGGCTGAAAAACTTCCGGAAAGAAAACAGACTGAAAAACTTCCTGGAAAAAATGGTTTGAAAAATTTTGTGGAAAAAACTGGGCTGGAAACTTAATGGAAAAATTCGTTGAAAAAATTTCCTGGAGAAATCTGGTTTGAAAAATTTGGCAAGAAAAAACTGGTTTGAAAAAACTTTCGTGGAAAAACTGGCTTTGGAAGAAAACATGGAAAAAAACTGGGACTGAAAACTTTCCTGGAAGAAACTGGCTGAAAAGAACTTGCTGGAGAAAACTGGTTTGAAAAATTTTGTGGAAAAAAACTGGGCTGGGAAACTTCGTGGAAAAATCTGGTTTGAAAAATTTCCTGGAGAAATCTGGTTTGAAAAATTTTGTGGAAGAAACTGGTTTGAAAAACTTTGTGGAAAACCTGGGCTGGGAAACTTCCTGGAAAACCTGGACTGAAAAACTTCCTGGAAGAAAGCGGACTGAAAATCTTCCTGGAAGAAACTGGTTTGAAAAATTTTGTGGAAAGAAAAACTGGGCTGTACTTTGTGGAAAAAACCATGGGCTGGGAAACTTCATGGAAAAATCTGAACTGAAAAAACTTCCTGGAAAAAAATTGGTCTGAAAAAATTTCTGGAAAGGGCAAAACTGGGCTAAAAAACTTCCATGGAAAAAACCTGGGACTGAAAAACTTCCTGGAGAAAGCAGACTGAAAATCTTCCTGAAAGAAACTGGTTTGAAAAATTTTGTGGAAAAAAACTGGGCTGGGAAACTTCGTGGAAAAATCTCGTTTGAAAAATTTTGTGGAAGAAACTGGTTTGAAAAATTTTGTGGAAGAAACTGGTTTGAAAAACTTTGTGGAAAACCTGGGCTGGGAAACTTCATGGAAAACCTGAACTGAAAAAACTTTGTGGAAAAAAATCGAAAATGGAATGGGAAAACTTCATGGAAAATATGAACGAAATCTTCCTGGAAAGAAATTGGTTTGAAAAAATTTTGTGGGAGAAAAACCTGGGCTGAAAAATTTCCTGGAAAAACGTGGTTTGAAAAATTTCCTTGAAAAAATCTGCTTTGAAAAACTTCGTGGAAAAAAACTGGTCTGGAAAACTTTCTCAAAGAAACTGGCCTGAAAAAACTTCCTGGAAAAAAATTGGTTTGAAAAATTTTGTGGCAAAAATTGGGCTGGAAAACTTCATGGAAAACCTGGACTGAAAAACTTCCTGGAAGAAAGTGGGCTGAAAAATCTTCCTGGAAAGAAACTGGTTTGAAAAAATTTGTGGAAAAAAACTGGGCTGGGAAACTTCGTGGAAAAATCTGGTTTGAAAAATTTCCTGGAGAAATCTGGCTTGAAAAATTTCGTGGAAAACCTGGGCTGGGAAACTTCCTGGAAAAATCTCGTTTGAAAAATTTGAAAAAAAACTGGTTTGAAAAGCAGAGAAATTTTACTAAAAAAAAACCTGGGCTGAAAAAATCTGTGAAAAACCTGGAATAAAGGGTTTTTTTCATTTTCCCAGGCCATCCCCCAGCACCCCCAGACTCCCCCTGGCAGCGAGGGCTCCCACCCTGGAAGGCGATGGCGAAGATGCCGCCGTTGGCGCCGTCGCTGTGGAACCTCAGCAGCGCCTGGTTGGAGGAGCTCTGCGCTGATTTCTTGGCTGAGTTTCCTGTGAACACCCCCAGCTGGGGAGATGTTTGCTGGGGGCCGTCCCTGATGGCAGAACACAAGGGAAAAAATGGATTTTTCCAAGGATTTAACTCGATCTCCTCTTGCCCTGCGTGCCCAGGGACTCCTCCCTTCATCATCCTCCCTCTCCCACACTTACATTTCAAACCTCTTCTGGCTCCCAGCTGAGAATCAGAAACATAAATTTCACTTTTAACCTCCAAAATTAAGGAATTACGACCTGTTTCCCAAATGAATTTTGAAATCTGTTTGTCCAGCAGACATGGGATAATCTGAAGGTCAGACATTGAGTGCTAAAAGTTCAAAATTTGGTCACAAACTTTTTAATCAGAGCTCCCTTAGCTGCCTGAAGTTGATAATCTCCATTATTATGCATAAATAATATTTTTATTCACCCATATTAAAAGAAATCTCAGAAAAAAATGTAATTTCTCTTCCCTTCTTCAAAACACCACCTGCAAAGGGGATCCCAGGGGTCCCATTCCCAGCTGATGCTATTTAAAAGCCAGAAGTGTTTCCCAAAATGAGTCCCTGGAGCGATCCCTGACCCTCTGCACCCACCAGACGGTGATGAAGTCGTTGTAGGGCTCTGTCTGCAGCAGGGTGAAGTTCAGGTGGATCCCATATCCCACGGGCACTGTCAGGAGCCAGGTGCAATCCTGGGAATTTGGGTACTGGTTGGGGAAGCCAGGAGAGTAAACTGTGCCATTCTGGGCAGTGACATTGCCCCCACAAGGCACTGCAGGGGAGCAGAGAGAAACACAACCCCAGTGAGGAAACATCCCCTGAAACATCCTCATATCCCATCTTTATCCTTTTTTTTTAATTTTAATTTTTTTTAATACAAAGGTAACAATTCTGGACACAGGAAGATCCAGATCCTGGCCTGACTTGCCTCAACTAATTCCTCTCTGCTACAAGCACATCCCACATTTTCAGCTTGATTTTCAGCATGATAATAAAATTATGGAGCTCTTCACGTGCCTGCTCTGTCCAGATGTGGATTTTATCCAGCTGTGCACAGAAACTCCTCTCTCACTCCCACTGAGAGCCCCTGAGCTCTCACTTCTCTCCCTGCCCTGCCCTGGGAAATCTCTGGGAAAACTCCCTGGAAGAGCTGAGCCCCTGTGCCTTGACTGCAGAAATACAGGTTCTCTTTTAATTAAAGGAGCTTTCAGTGCTGACCTGTGAGGGCAAAGTGAGGGGTTCAGCCTAAGGCAGCACATCCTCCCTGCCTGCTGCCAGGCAAAATGGACAATTTTGGGGAGAAAAAAAAGCAGGAAAAGGCAAATCTTACATTCCTTTAGCAGCAGGAAGAGCCCAGATGTGCTCAGAGACCAGCAGCAAATGGGACCAAACCTTCCCAACCCTCACCCCTCTGCTATTTGCAGAGCCAGAAAACCTCTTAAAAATACCAAAATGGTTGTTTGCAGCTGGCAGAGCTGGTGCCTGAGGGAGGTGAGGGTTTAATCCTGCTCCCAGTATCTCCCAGTATCCCCAGTATCCAGCTGGGAACAGGACAGGCTCTCCTGAAGCACTGAAAGAGCAGCTGAGGATTGAGCTCTTAGTGCTTTGTGTTCTCTGGGGTTCAAGGACTTAAAGGAGGGCAAATATCACCTCTCTGCCTCCTTGCAGAGCTCCTGCAGAGCCAGGGCTGGGATAAAGGTCAGTGCTCCTGGGAAGTGGGCTGGGAAATCTCCATAAGCACGGCTGAACTTCTTAAAGGTTCATCTGAAACCCTTCTGGAAGTAAATCCCACAGAATTCCAGCCCAGCTGAAACAGCCGTGAAGGGGTCTGGAAAAGAGAACTGGGAGGAGTTTGGATGCCTGGAATTTAAATCTTCAGCCCGCAGAGCCCTCTGAGCATGTTTTTTACAGAAAAAAAACCAAACAAGAAACACCTTGGAAGATTCCTGAGGATTTCCCACCTGGCTCATTTTGGAGATGCCCATGAAGGAGACCAGGCAGGGACACACTAAGAGCCCTCAGAGCTTCAAAGGCTCTTTAACCTGTGACTATTTTTATTTATCAGAGCTGAATCAATGGAAGCTGGATGCTCCTGAGGGAATAAAGCAGCAAGGAATTATCCCTGCAAGGACCCTGGACTGTGTCTCACCAAATAACAGCTCCAGCAGGGAGGTGAGAGACAGGGATTCTGCTCACCCACACCCCAAGACTCAAACCCCACTCAGAAGCTGCCCTTTGGTTCTGAAATACCCCAAATATTCACCAAAATACCTCACAGAGACCACATTTCACTCCATGTGCACATTGCCTTTGCTCCCAGAGCATTTCCAGCCCCAAGCAGCTGAGCTGCCATGCCCAGGTGAGCCCAGGAGAGCCCAGGTGGGGCAGGTTGGACATCAGGAGGAATTTCTCCATGGAGAAGGGTTGGAAGGGGCTCCCCAGGGAAGTTTGGAGCCCCCATTCCAAGGAAGGGCTGGTGGGGATTGGGCATTTCCAGCACCATTTCCAGCCCCAGGGAGCTGAGCTACCAAGCCCAGGTGATCCCAGGTGAGCGCAGGTGAGCCCAGGTGAGCCCGGGTGATCCCAGGTTGATCCCAGGGTGATCCCAGGTGAGCCCAGGAGCGCCCAGGTTGATCCCAGGTTGATCCCAGGTTGATCCCAGGTGAGCCCAGGTGAGCCCAGGTGAGCCCGGTGATCCCAGGTTGATCCCAGGGTGATCCCAGGTGAGCCCAGGAGCGCCCAGGTTGATCCCAGGTTGATCCCAGGTGATCCCAGGTGATCCCAGGTTGATCCCAGGTGAGCCCAGGTAAGCCCAGGTTGATCCCAGGTTGAGCCCAGATTGATCCCAGGTGAGCCCAGGTGAGCCCAGGTTGATCCCAGGTGATCCCAGGTGAGCCCAGGAGAGCCCAGGTTGATCCCAGGTGAGCCCAGGTTGATCCCAGGTGATCCCAGGTGAGCCCAGGTGTGCCTAGGTGAGCCCAGGTGAGCCCAGGTGAGCCCAGGAGAGCCCAGGTTGATCCCAGGTGAGCCCAGGTTGATCCCAGGAGAGCCCAGGTGTGCCTAGGTGAGCCCAGGTTGATCCCAGGTGATCCCAGGTGAGCCCAGGTTGATCCCAGGTGAGCCCAGGTGAGCCCAGGAGAGCCCAGGTGATCCCAGGTGAGCCCAGGAGAGCCCAGGAGAGCCCAGGTGAGCCCAGGTGTGCCCTAGGTGAGCCCAGGTTAATCCCAGGTGATCCCAGGAGAGCCCAGGTGAGCCCAGGTGTGCCTAGGTGAGCCCAGGTTGATCCCAGGTTGATCCCAGGTGTGCCTAGGTGATCCCAGGTGGTCCCAGGTGATCCCAGGTGAGCCCAGGTGAGCCCAGGAGAGCCCAGGTGAGCCCAGGTGAGCCCAGGTTGATCCCAGGTGAGCCCAGGTGGTCCCAGGTGATCCCAGGTGAGCCCAGGTTGATCCCAGGTGAGCCCAGGTTGATCCCAGGTTGATCCCAGGTGATCCCAGGAGAGCCCAGGTGTGCCTAGGTGCGCCCACGAGAGCCCAGGTTGATCCCAGGTGTGCCTAGGTGATCCCAGGTTGATCCCAGGTGATCCCAGGTGTGCCTAGGTGATCCCAGGTTGATCCCAGGTTGATTCCAGGAGAGCCCAGGTGTGCCTAGGTGAGCCCAGGTTGATCCCAGGTGATCCCAGGTGATCCCAGGTGTGCCTAGGTGAGCCCAGGTTGATCCCAGGTGATCCCAGGTGAGCCCAGGTGAGCCCAGGCCGTACCTTCACACCTGGGCAGGGGGTGGTCCCAGTTCCTGTTGGTGCCGTGCTGGCAGGTGAGCACGGGGTGCCCGATCAGCTGGAAGCCAGGCAGGCACTCGAAGGAGATGGACTGGCCAACGTTGTAGCCAGCTCCTCTCACCACCCCGCTGGCAAAAGGCTCCGGGTCAGGGCACTCCTGCAGCTCGTAGGCTGGGGAAACACAAGGAGTACATGTTTGATTTCCCAGGAAAATGGGGATTTTTTCCAAGGATTCAACCCTAGGAACTCAACCTCCTCCTGCCCTGCAGCTGGGAAGGCACAAACAGGAATGTTTTATATGGCATTTCCCAAGAAAAAGTGACAAGGTAAGGCTCAAGCTGTACCAGGGGAGGACCAGTTGGACATCAGGAGGAATTTCTCCGTGGAAATTTTCCAAAGGATTTAACCCTAGGAACCCAAACTCCTCCTGTCCTGCAGCTCATAGGCTGAGAAAACACAAGGAGGAAATGTTTTATATTGCAATTCCCAGGAAAATGGGGAATTTTTCCAAGGATTTAACCCTTGGAAAAAGTGACAGAGTAAGGCTCAAGCTGTGCCAGGTGGGGCAGATTGGACATCAGGAGGAATTTCTCCACGGAAATTTTTCCCAAGGATTTAACCCTAGGAACCCAAACTCCTCCTGCCCTGCAGCCTGGGAAAACACAAACAGGAATATTTTATATTACATTTCCCAGGAAAATGGAGAATTTTCCAAAAGGATTTAACCCTAGAAACCCAAACCCCTCCTGCCCTGCAGGCTGGGAAAACTCAAGCAGGAATGTTTTATATTGCATTTCCCAGGAAAAAGTGACAGGATGAAGTCTCAAGGTGTGCCAGGGGAGGAGCAGGTTGGACATCAGGAGGGATTTTTCCATGGGAAGGGCTGGAAGGGGCTGCCCAGGGAAGTTTGGAGTGCCCATTCACAGGTTGGGCTCTGTGATCTTGGAGGGTTTTTCCAACTTCACCCACACGTGCTTGGCTCCTTCCTCCTCATGCAGCAACTTAATTGAAGGAAATCAACCCTGATGAACCTGCCTGGAGGCTGAGGGGACCCAGGAGCTCCAGACCCACCCCCTGGAATCCAGAGTCACCCACACTCCACTTCCAGCTGGGAAATCTCCCTTGTTTTGCACCCCAAGTGCCAGCCCTGATGAGGGATGGGAGTCAATCAGTGACCACGCTCCTCCTGGCATCCCAAATGAGTGGCCAGCCCGGCTGGAGCTCATTTCCATGGCAATTTCCAGGAGATTCCCCAGGGAACCTCTCCTGTCCCCGGGTGCAGCAGCCCATGAATCACCCGAGACAGGCTGGACCAAATTAATGCTTCCAATTTATCACAGAGCAGAGGCTTTTCCTGCTGTGTCACACGGCTGGAGGGACACATTCCCAACTTCCCATTCCCTGGATCTTCTCCCCAGACCTCTCAGCTTCTTGGTTGTGTCCAGGGTGAATCCATGAGCTACCCTTGGCACCCTCTGCCCCTTTGAATTGCCACATGCCCAGTGTAGCAGGCAGGGAAGAACAAAAAGTTTTCAGGGACACTCGTGAAGGCAGAGCTGGGGGACATCAGAGCCAAAAATTCCTGTTTAAACAGGGAGAGCTGCCCAGCTGGGGAAAAAGCAGCTTCACCCCCCATTATCCCCAAAACTCTTTATTTCAACATCATCTGTTTCTCCTTTCACCCTTTGAATTCAGCACAGGAGGGCAGGGAAGACCAAAAGGTTTTTGAGGATGGGAAGGCAGAGCTGGGGGCCAAAAATTCATGTTCAAAATGATGCCTGAGCACTCCAGCTGAGGAAAATGCACCTCCATCCCCCATCACCCCCAAAACTCAGGGTTAAAAATTTATTTTAGCAACTTCCTTCTCTCCTTTCACTGCAGCTCTCCAAGCCAGCCCTGTTCTGTTATTTGGCTGCTTCATTATTTACTCAATCCTGCACCAGGCTGAGCTCAGGATTTCAGCCTGGGGGGAAAAGCAGCTCCAATACCCCAATGCAAAATCCGAGGGCTCTTCCCACGAGCCAAGCTCCAAGTGAACCTGCCTGGAATGAATCCCAAGGCATTTCACTGGCACAGGGGCACTCTGGGGACATTTGCTCCTTGCCTTTGGGGGGATGTGTTGGGTCGATGTGGCCAGAAATGTGGATTCTGTCACCATCTGTTAAACCAGCTGGGGCAGTGACCCTGATCTCTGTGGGAGATATCCTCTGTTAATGGGCCATCTTTAAACCAGCTGGGGCAATCATCTTTATCTTTCCCACAGCCCATCCTCCCTCCAGGAGATATCTCCTGTTCATGGCCATTGAGTCCCAGGGCATGACTGATAAAATTACATCATCCCACTGGGAGATGCTCCACCCAGGGGGAGGAGCCAAACATTTCCTACCCAGATAAAAACTGAGATTTGGAACACCAAATTATTCTGTCTTTCCACTGGATTCCAGAGGAAAGCCAGACCTTTCCACATCATCCCTGCACATTCAGAGGAAAACTGCACCTTCTACAGGAGCACTGCTCCAGCTGAACCACATCTGCCCCTGCAGGAGGATGCAGCCACCATTGAATGGGACTGCTGCCAACACCCTGACTGATTGACGGGTGTCAGCTTGGATTCTGACTCTGGCAGGGTTTTGGGTTTGTTCTTTGTAATACTGCATTTCTATTTTAATTTTCGCTAGTAAAGAACTGTTATTCCTAATTCCCATCTCTTTGCCTGAGAGCCCCTTAATTTCAAAATTATAATAATAATTTGGAGGGAGGTGGTTTCCATTCTCCATTTCACAGAGAAGCTCCTGCCTTTATTGGCAGACACCTGTCCTCCAAATCAGGACAGGGGAACAAATCTCAGTTACCAGGATCAAGCACTCTCTGTAACACCTTTCCCTCACGGAATTAACAACCACAACTCCCTCCCAGCACCCCGGGGCAGGACTGTCCCTCCCCACCTTGGTACTCGAGCTTGAAGCCGGGTTTGTTCTGGGAGTGGTCGCTGTGGAAGTAGAGGGTGGTCTCGTGGGAGGTGGAGAGCAGCGAGCCGGGCAGCTCGGCGCCGCTGAAGCGCCCGATGACGCTGCTGGTGTCGTAGGGGCCGTTCCGCACCTCCACGAAGTCGTGGTTGGGCTCCGTGGAGAAGTTCAGGAACTGGATGTGGGCACCTGGACAGGGGGAGGGAGGCGTTTGGATCTAAAATTGCACGGGAGCTTTTGCATCAGCACCAGCAGGAACCCCAGCTCCAACCCCAGCTCCAACCCCAGCTCCAACTACAGCTCCAACTACAGCTCCAATCCCAACCCCAACCTCAGCAGCAATCCCAGCTCCAGTCCCAAGCCCAGCTCCAATCCCAAGCCCAGCTCCAATCCCAAGCCCAGCTCCAAGCCTAACACCAGCCCCAGCACTAAGCCCAGCACCAATCCGAACACCAAGCCCAGCTCCAACTACAGCTCCAATCCCAACACCAACCCCAACAGCAATCCCAGCTCCAATCCCAACCCCAGCTCCAAGCCCAACACCAACCCCAGCACTAAGCCCAGCACCAATCCGAACACCAACCCCAGCTCCAACTACAGCTCCAATCCCAGCACTAATCCCAGCACTAATCCCAGCTCCAAGCCCAACACCAACCCAAACCTCAGCAGCAATCCCAGCTCCAATCCCAGGCCCAGCTCCAATCCCAACACCAACCCCAGCACTAAACCCAGCACCAATCCGAACACCAACCCCAGCTCCAACTACAGCTCCAATCCCAGCACTAATTCCAGCTCCAAGCCCAACACCAAGCCCAGTTCCAATCCCAGCAGCAATCCCAGCTCCAATCCCAGCTCCAGCACCAAGCCCAGCACCAAGCCCAGCACTAATCCCAGCACCAAGCCCAGCACTGCCCACCTGCAGAGCCCAGGACAGCCTGGACACTCAGCAGGACTTTAACTGCCCTGGGGACACTGAGTGCCTTCAAACTGGCACACAGCAGCTTTGGAGTGGAGATTAGGAAGGAATTGTTCCCTGTGAGGGTGAGCAGGCCCTGGCTCAGGGTTCCCAGAGCAGCTGTGGCTGCCCCTGGATCCCTGTGAGTGTCCCAGACCAGGTTGGATGGGGCTTCCAGCAGCCTGGGACAGCTTCCCCTAGCAGGTGTGGAATGAGATGATCTTTGAGCTTCTTCCCAACCCAAACAGGTCAGGGATTCTCAGATTTTTCACTTCCTCTCCTGTGATAGCACCCAAACCCAGCTCTCTCACCAAACCCCACTGGCAGCAGGATCCTCCAGGTGCAGTCCAGGTTGCTGGGATAATTTCCTGGGAAGCCTGGGCTCAGGAGCACTCCTTCCATCTCTTCTGCTGTTCCTCCACACTGGGCTGGAAAAGCAACAGGGTTCATGGTCAGGATCCAGTCACAGGATCCCTGAGGGGTCTGTCTGCATGAGGGCCATGGGAAATCAAGGAATTAAAGATTTCTCAGCTGAGAAAAAGGAACCACCACCGAGTTCAGGCACTGCACGGCCACATCAGGAATGGATGTGCCTTTCTCCCGCCCTCTGGAGATGGACACTGAGCCCAGGGACCAGTTTGGGCCACCACAGATGTGAGCAGTGACAGAGGGGATGGACACCTGCTCTGCCCACGGACACTGCACCAAACCAGGCACCAGCACTTGCTCCAAACCTTAACCAGCTAAAAAAACGACTGTGAAGAAGCTGAGTGATCCTGTTTTGACTCCAGGTACAGCCTCTTCTTTTTCCTGCCCCACCTGCCAATCTCTGGGCAGTCAGACACTGACAAACCCAGCACAGAGTGTTTGCTGACTGCCAGCCATGACAGCCCAAAAATACGTTTACAAAAGGCATCACATGAAATTCAAAACACTGACAGCACCTTCTCATGCTTATCTGGATGACCTCCACACGGTCCCAGCAGCACCACCCAGCTGAATCCAGCCAGGTGCTCTCCTAACACGCTGTGACAGCCAGGCACAGCTCTTTGTCCAGTATCTCATTACCCCAGACTTGCTCCTAACGAGGTTTCTCCCAGAAGATCTCTCTTTCCTTTTCCTCCTAATGGCTCTTTAATAGAACTGCTTCTGAATTATTTAGAAACCCAGCAGCTGGAGGAAGTAGACCAGGAGAAAATCAGCACAAATTGTGCTTGGAGCAGGAGCTCTGGTGGACACAGGACAGAGAGCCCCAGGACTGTCACACCCCAAAGGTGAAAATCACTCCTGGCTCCAGATGTGTTCCTGGCTCCAGATGTGTTTCTGCCTCTCTGCAGCTGCCTGACCTTTCCCAGGAAAAGACAGGCACAGCCCAAAATCCTGCTGGATTGGGAGGCTGGTGCTGATTCAAGGAACCAAACTTGTGGTTTGCCAGCTTTTGGGATCCTCCTCCATGCTGGGATCTCCCAAGGGTTTCTGCTTCCATTCCAAGCAGCTCCCAAGTGAATGGGTCCTTTAGCTCAGTCATTCTCCTGGAAATGTCTCTCTATTTATTCCTGGCCAGCAGATCATCAGATAAAAGAACTGTTGGCTCTTATAATTACTTTAAAGCCAAATGATGTAAGCTGGAACAGCAGGAGCCCGAAATAACTGTTAACTAAAGCTATTAAATGCATAAATGTCTCTCTCAGAGCTGCAAAATGTGCAATATGAATATTAAACATCTACATTTGCTAAAAGCAAATGACTGAAAAGAATAATAAAAAAAAACTCCTGCAAGTTCCCTTCACCTCCAGGCCTTTTCTCCTCGGGATCTTCCACAGGGAAAATGGAATGTCCAGTCCTCTCCAGGCCTGAGCATCTGAACAGGTCTGAGGGTAAGCAGCCACCTGGACAAGTGACCTGCTGGACACCAGAGTGGGCACAGCAAGTTTGGATCCTGGGAGATCCTGGAGCTTTGGTGGGATCAGATCCATTCCATAAAAATAAACCACTCCTCAGATGGGAAAAAAATCCTCAACCCATAAAACCAACCTGCTTCCAGCATGAAAAAAATAAGGTTTTCCCTTCTGAACGGTTTTGTGTTGAGGGAGATAATTCTGTTTCACATTTTGTGCTACTGCCACATCTCCAACATCCAAAACAAAGCACTCCAGGCAGCCCACGGGGACTTCTGGGGCACAATTTCCCTGGCAACAAATGGAGATTTTTTTTTCCCACACTCTCTCACGCTTGCAGAACCAACCTGAATTTCTCTAAATCAGCTTTTTATCGCTGTTTTTTTTTCCTAGGAAGTGTTATAAGTGGCAGGCAGGTAGAAAGGAGTCGAGCCCTACCGATGCAGAGGGGTGGAGGGTAATTCCAGCGGCGCACCGTGCCCGGCATGCACGAGATGTGGGAGTGGCCCTGCAGGGATGGAGAACAAGACAGGGGGTTTGGGGGTGCATGGAAAACAACAACAGGAGCCTGTCCCTGTCCTGGATGGAAAGAATTCCTTGAAAGATGGATCTGACCCAAAGGGAGATCCCTGTCCCATCTGGGGTGACAGAAAAAAGTGGTGCCTTAAAGAATCTAGGAATAAAAGAACACACTTTGGAGATAATATTAGTGTAGGAGAAAATCTAAAGGCTGGTTTTTATTGGAGGATTCTGAGGGAAGATATGGGAAAATGTCCATAAAATGGCCATCCCTGAAGGGGGGGTATAAACAGCTCTACAAATTAAGCAAATTAGCATAACTGACAGAAATCACCAATTAGAGACATAAATGGTGAACCCCCCTCAGACAGGGACTAAACTCTGTGGATGAAAACACGTCTCCAAGAGCTGCTTCCAACCTTGGCTGCCAGGAAGAGCCCAGGCGGCAGCCCGGAGCCCCGGAACGCGATTTGCGTTTCTGCCCGGGGCAAAGCGCTGGGGCTGGCCGGAGCAGGAGCGGGGAGGGATGCGGGGCACGGGATGCGGGGCACGGGATGCGGGGCACGGCGGGGCGGGGCCGCGCCGGCGGTACCTGCAGCGCGTAGCCCGGCTCGCACTGGAAGGACACCACGTCGTTCACCAGGTAGCGCTCGCCGACCTTCAGCCCGTTGGCAGGGACCGGCGGCTCGGGGCAGCTGGAGAGCCCCACGGCTGCGGGGGAGGAGGAGGGAGCTCAGCCAGTGCGGATGCAGGGATGGGGACACACGTTTGGCTTCACCCGCTCCCGCGTGCCCATCGCCACCGCAGGCTCCGGGTGGGGAAATGCCGTTTCCTTTGCGTTCTCCAAGGACGGTCCATTTCCATTCCCACATCACAGCTGGGAATATCCTGCTGCAAACCCATCAGCAACCTGCAATGTCTGGTCTGGGGTGATGGGTTTCCTTTTTCCTTTTTCCTTTTTCCTTTTTCCTTTTTCCTTTCCTTTCCTTTCCTTTCCTTTCCTTTCCTTTCCTTTCCTTTCCTTTCCTTTCCTTTCCTTTCCTTTCCTTTCCTTTCCTTTCCTTTCCTTTCCTTTCCTTTCCTTTCCTTTCCTTTCCTTTCCTTTCCTTTCCTTTCCTTTCCTTTCCTTTCCTTTCCTTTCCTTTCCTTTCCTTTCCTTTCCTTTCCTTTCCTTTCCTTTCCTTTCCCTTCCCTTCCCTTTCCCCTTCCCCTTCCCCTTCCCCTTCCCCTTCCCCTTCCCTCCTCCATTCCCTTCCCTCCTTTCCTTTTTCTCCTTTCCTCTTTCCTTTTCCCCCTTTCTCTTCCTATGTCTCCCTCTCCTTCCCATATCCTTCTGTCCTTCTCACACTTCACCCCTCTTCTTTCCAAATCGCTACTCTCCATTCACCTTCCCTCTCCTTTCCCCATCTCCCTTTCCTTTCCCCATCTCCCTCTCCCCTCTCCTTTCCTCATCTCCCTCTCCTCTTCCCTTTCCCACATCTCCCTCTCCTTCCCAGAACTCCTGCTCCTTTCCCCATCTCCCTTTCCTTTCTCCATCTCCCTCTCCCTCCCAGGTGTCCCTCTCCCCTCTGCACACCCCAGGGAGATTAAAGGATCCCTGCAGTCACCTCACCCTTGCTCCATCACCTCCCTCCCTGCCAATGCTGGCAGCTGCCACTCCACAATAACCTCCTGCATCCCTGCCAGGGCTCCAGCTCTGCTCCAGCCCCACAGAGCCCCAGGCAGGGGGAAAATAAAAGAGAAAAGCAGACAGGAGAGGCTGAGTCTCCTCCTCAAGCCCAGTCACGCTTCCCAGCATGGTCCCTCCCCGCTCCTGGATGTGCTGCTTGACCTTCAGAGAGGCAGGAGGGAAAACGGCTTTAAATAACTTCCCATCAGTGGCTTTCACTCAGTCCCAAATTGTTCCTGGCTTTGGAGCACGCAGAGGTAAGAGCTCAGCCTGAGTAATCCAGTGAGGGAGAAACCTGAGTTTTCCTCCCCTGTTTTAGCTCATCTCTCCCAACTTCCTCTCAGAAGGAACACAGGAAAAACTCGGGGCTCAGGGCTGGGAGATTTCAATTGTACAAACAGAGCAGAAATCACATTATTTCCAGCTGCCCTGAAAATCAACACCTATTAATTTCCTCAGCCAACGGAACAGACAGGGTTGATAATCCCCAGGCTCATGAAAAACCTGGCCATGATTTTTGCAGGAGGGTGCTCAAAGGATTTATTGATTGGAATAGAAGTGGATAAGAAACAGAGTCACAGCAAGAGGATTCCTGCAGCTCCCAGAGCACAGGCTGGGCTGGTTTTTTCTCTCCCAGTCCTGTGGTGGCTGTAATCCTGCTGGATTCAATAATGGACAAGGTTTCAGTGGGTAAAGGCAGCAAAATCCTGGAAGGTTTAGTGCTGGTTGGCTCTAAAGCACAGTCCCAGCTGTGCCACTGCAGGGAACCCCACTCTGGTTTGGCTTTGGAGCTTGGGTTTGGGTGGGAAGGGTCTTTCATCACCCAGTTCCCCCCTCCACCATCCACTGGCCTTGGACACTTCCAAGGATGTGGCAGCCACAGCTCCTGGGGCA
This sequence comes from Luscinia megarhynchos, assembly GCA_034336665.1. Taxonomy (NCBI): domain Eukaryota; kingdom Metazoa; phylum Chordata; class Aves; order Passeriformes; family Muscicapidae; genus Luscinia; species Luscinia megarhynchos. Next base: position 4,816,032 of record CM067585.1, on the reverse strand, counting down.
GCAGCCCTGTGGCCACTTTACAGAATGAAATGCACTGGCCAAAAATCCATTTGCAGCCCTGGAAAAAACCCAAAGCAGCAGAACGTGGCTTGGCTCCAGAGCCAGAGCCGTGCTCAGAACCAGTGATCAGCCCCAGAGTCCAGCAGGAACCAGTCCTGCAGTGCCCTGAGGAGGAGTGGGGACACAGAGCTGTCCCCTCGTGTCTCAGCAGCTCAGCACTCCCAGGGATGAGCCAGGGAGCTGCAGGAGCTCCCAGCCCTGTCCCACAGTGTGGAAAAGGATCAGGGAGCTGCCCTTGGATGTGCTGGGCAGAGCTGGCAGTGCCCTCCTGCACCAATCCCAACCCCACACAGCACCAGAGCTGAGAAAATCATGGAAAATCCTGAGCTGGATCATCCAGCCAGCTCCTGGCTCTGTAGGATAATCCCAAATTGTTGGATTTAGGGCAAGGTTCTTCCCCCACAGCGTGCTGGGCACTGCCCAGGCTCCCCAGGGAATGGGAACATCCTACCAGAGCTCCAGGAATATTTGGACAGAGTGGTGCTGTGGAGCACTTCAGTGGGTTCCTGGTTAGGGATGATCCCAACACCCCTGGAATGGCAGCACTTTGCTCCCAGCAGCCTCATGCTACGTCTTTTTTGGGAATACAGAGCCCAGCAGGTGGTGAAATGTGGTTCCAGGCAGAGAATGTGTTTTCAAAAAAATCCCCAGCAGTGGGAGAACAAACCTGGGTGAGGCTGGGAGACGTGGCAGGGAAGAGAATCCTTTGGGAAAGAGCTGTCAGCTCTGGATGGGGATGACAAAAATTCATTCTCCCGTGGGTCTGTGTTTGATTCCTGATGTCTCATCAGGAGAGGTGCAGCAGCCCAAGGGGGATGGGCTCTGTTACTCCCTGTGCAGGCAGGGTTTGGATAACACTGGCAGAGAATCCTGGAATATCCTGAGCTGGCACCCACAAGGATCACCCAGCCAGCTCCTGGCTCTGCAGGATAACCCCAAAGTGTCAGATCTGGGGCAAGGTTCTTCCCCCAGAAGCACTGCCCAGGCTCCCCAGGGAATGGGAACATTCTACCAGAGCTTCAGGAATATTTGGACAGGGTGGGATTTTTGGGATGTCTGTGCAGGGCCAGGGTTGGACTGGATGATCCTGGTGGATCTTTATGCCTTTGTGCCAGCAGTGAGAGGAATGAGGGATTTGTCTTTACAAACGAGCTGTGGGTTTGCTGGTAGATAAAACCAGCACTGAGAGAAAAGAAACAATGGGAAAGATTCCACTGATTGATGAATGGAAAAAGATATTTGCCTTTACAAACAAACTGTTGGTTTGCTGATAAATGAAATTGGATATTAAAAGATGAAAGAATCAATGGGGAAAAACTGTGAGTTCTGTAAGAATTAAAAATGAAAAGGGAGGGTTGTACATTAGGGGGAATCTCAGGTGTCAGGTGTTTGGGAAGTCTGGGCCTCTCAAGTACCTCAGCAATGGAGAAAGAGAGAAGGGAAATTGGGATAAAAGGAGGCTGTGTCCTCCAAAAATCTGAGAGATCCCAGGGAATTCCCCATGGCCTCTCCCGTTATTCCAATAAAGTAAAGGACTTCTCTGTCTACTTTTTGGACACAAACCTCTGGTGTTTGTGGATTCATTTTCCTGACACCAGACAGACAACAAGAGCACAGAGAGCCTCCTCCCACCCCTCTGCTCCACCTTTCCTCTCTTTATCACCCCCTCCCCGACAGCCACAGCTCCTCCGCCCACTTTTGCAGGGCACAACCTCCCAGGAGCTGCGGGATCACGGCCGGAGCCGCTCTTACTTTTGTACTCCAGGTGAAATCCGGCGGCAGAGACGCTGATGTCGGAGTAGAAGTGCAGGTAGAGCTGGTTTGAAGTGCTGTTGAGCAGCGCAGGCACCGTGGTTCCTGCCAAAACAAGCGGTGCACAAAGGCAGTGCAGAGCATCCCTCTCCTCTCCTCTCCTCTCCTCTCCTCTCCTCTCCTCTCCTCTCCTCTCCTCTCCTCTCCTCTCCTCTCCTCTCCTCTCCTCTCCTCTCCTCTCCTCTCCTCTCCTCTCCTCTCCTCTCCTCTCCTCTCCTCTCCTCTCCTCTCCTCTCCTCTCCTCTCCTCTCCTCTCCTCTCCCTCCTCCTCTCCTCTCCTCTCCTCTCCCTCCTCCTCTCCTCCTCCCTCTCCCTCTCCTCTCCTCTCCTCTCCTCTCCTCTCCTCTCCTCTCCTCCTCCCTCTCCTCTCCTCTCCCTCTCCTCTCCTCTCCTCTCCTCTCCTCGGAGATTTGTGGCAGGAGAGGCTCAGAACACAAAAGTCCTTTTCAACTCCAGGAGCTCCTCTCGGTTTTGATCAGGTTCTAATGAGGCCAGTTGAGAAATACCCAAGGCCCTTCCGTGGCTGCTCCTGGATTTCAGCCTGTGGAGCTTCTCCACGGACAAAAAGCACCAAGGGATGGGAAGCAGCGTGGGTGGAGCACAGGTCCGGGAAAATTCCCGATTCCCTCATTCCCTGGAAGATGCTGCAGCAGCAGGACAAGGCAGCTCCATCCCACACCCTTCTCCTGCCAAGCTCAGAGCACTTCTAATTGATTTATTTGTTAAATAAATGAGATTTTGGGCCGTTGTCCTGCCACTGGTGCTGCATTTGAAAGCTTCTCAAAGCTCCTGAACCCTGCTCTGCTAAAATCCAAAATTCTCCAGTCCAGGGAAAAATAGAGTTTGTTTTGTAGCCCTCCACCCATTCTGGGGCACATCAGGACACCCTGCCAGGTGTGGTGGCCTCACATCCCAGCAGAGCTGAGGCAATTCCCATTTCCAGCAATAAAACCCCACTGGTTTTGTGTTTAAGGCTCCCTCTCAACCTTTCCCCCAGGCAGATGGAGGTGAAATTCCCAATCCAACAGAGCACATGATTCCCTTTAAATCTATCCCTATTTTTTGATGCAGTTAAGTTTAAGTTAAAATTTAAATTAATTTAAAATGAGGCAGGAACTGATGGGCCACGTACCAGAGAAGCTCCCCAGCATGGTGGCTGTGTTGTCTCCTCCATCAAACACTTCCAGGGAATCCCAGTTCTGCTCTGTGACAAAACTGATCACCTGGATCTGCAGAGAGAAACAAAATAAAGAAAAAAAAATGACAGCACAATTCCTGGAGCAATGGTAATAAACCAAATTAATAGTAATTCAACGGGCACTAATTGAGTTTATCCACTCTGGGGGTTCAGGTTCTGCCTTTCACCTTTCCCACTGGGATTTTCCAGCTGTTTTCCCCCAAATTTCCAAACAGGGATGCTGTTTGCTGCTGCTCCAGAGCTCCTGGAACTGCCCAGCTCATTTCCAGCTGCTGAGAATCCCAGCCTTTTTCACCCGGTTTGGAGAAATCCCCAAAGACTTTGAGCCCTTTCAAATAAGCAGCAACCTGAAGCTAAAATACACCCAAAAACCTCCTCACATTAAACAACAGGATTTAAAAAATCCAGTCAAGTTCCTGCCTTGTTCCTCAGCTTTTAGTGGAATCTTTCCACTAAAGCTGCATTTCCAGATTTCACCTTTCCCTGCCATGCCCCTTAAGATTTGGAGGCCTTAGGAAGCCTTTGACTCCATTAGTTGGAACATCAACACAAATCCTGGGATGAGAAACATCCAGAGAGCTGAGAAATCTGCATTTATACTGAAAAAGAGGTGAGAAATCTGCATTTATACTGAAAAAAGAGATGAGAAATCTGCATTTATACTGAAAAGCAGAGCTGAGAAATCTGCATTTATACCCAAAAGCAGAGGTGAGAAATCTGCATTTATACTGAAAAGCAGCTCGTGCTTGAGTGAGGATCTCCAAGGAATTGCACAGCTTTGTTTGCCAGGATTACCATTAACAAGGATTTTGCCCAAATCCTAAATGCTAAATGCTCAAAGCCTTCAGTGTCCCATTAAAAACCCAAGTTTGGTGAATGGGGTGAAAAACCACTTGGGGGAAAATCCAGATTTAATCTGGATGAGATTTTCCAACATTGGGTATCTCCAATTAAATTGGCAGGCAAAAAAAAACCAAAAACAAAAAACAACCCAAAAGGAACCTTCAAGATAAATCAGGAGCATAAATGAGTTTAACAACTTGGCTCTAAACAAGGATAGTGCTGGAAAATTGGGAAAAATGAGCAGAGAGGAGAGTTCACCGCCCTCAGACTTTGACTACAAATGTGTGAACTCCCTCCCTTTTCCCCCAAATCTTATTCCCTGATTTCCTCATCCACCCCAATTCCTCATTTACCTCTACCTTGCTGAACATCAAATAAAAACTCCCCGTTTGAAAATAAAATAATTAAAAAAAAAACCAAAACAATCCCCTTACTTCAGCCATTTAAAGCCATTTCCTCCTTGATTTACTCCGGGTAATAAAACCGGCTGTAAAGTTCCTCCCAAGTATTTTTTTTCAGCAGAAAGTGAGTGGAGTTCATCCAGCAGGAATCGCAGTGACCCCCACGGAGCCATCACGGCTCCCACTGACCCTTTTTTCCTTTTTTCCTGCCTCATTACACCCTCTATTGTGATTCACATTATTGGAAGTGGAGTGAGAATGAGCGTTTTGTTTGCTCTTACACCGCCTAAATTATTTATTCTCCTCTCTCCCCCCCTCCTCCAGCTTAACGGAATAAACATTTTTAAGGTCCTAATTCTAGTCTGACATGTGGATTCACAAGGGATCTGCATCTATTTACTGCCACGTGTATAAATTAATTCACTCAGGAAGGTTTGCTCCGGGAATGAATAATTCATGGCAGAAGTGCCAGCTCCTACCCTGATTACATAAAAATCCTGCTCCTGAGTGCTGCTACCAAGAAAGCTTCAATTTCACCTCCTCCCCTGATTTACAGTTGTTTAACCTTTAATTGTTGTGCAAAAAGGGGGTAAAGCGATGCTGGAATTAGGATCTAATAATGGAGAAGCCAAAGGAAGTGGAGGCAGGATGGATCCAGCTCCGTGCTCGTTCCCTCCCTGGGGGCTGCCCTGGGACCCCTCACTGCAGCTCTTTTAGGTGCTGGGGACCAAAATCTTTCTCCAAAGTGGTTTTTTCCCCCTGGAAGTCCCAAGGAAGCTGATGGATGGTGACCAGGTGACAGCAGATCCGGGTGCTATGTGGGAGTGGAGACTTCAGCACTGGTGGGAGCCCCAAAAACATGGGACCATGGAATTTTGTGGGGTTGGGATGGACTTTAAAGCTCATCTCTGCCATGGGTAGGGACATCTCCCACTGTCCCAGGCTGCTCCAAAGCTTGCCCAACCAGGCCTTGGACACTTCCCAGGTTGGAGCATCCACAGCTTCCCTGGACAACCATAACAACAAAAACTTCCTAATGTTGAACCCAAATTCCCTCTCTATTGTACCAGAGTAAGGGTCACACTGAGGGATCATCCTGCTCCTCCCAGATCCCACTCTGTGCATCCTGACAATGCTCCTGAAGCTCTGGGCAGTGCCCAAACACCCTCGGGGGTGAGAGGAATGTTGGATTTGTCTTTACAAACAAGCTGTAGATAAAAACAGCATTAAGAAATAAAAGAAACAATGGGATGGATTCCACTGATTGATGAATGGAAAAAAGATATTTGCCTTTACAAACAAACTGTAGGTTTGCTGATAAATAAGACTGGATATTGGAAAATGAAAGAATCAATGGAGAAAAAGTGAGTTCTATAAGAATTAAAAATTAAAAGGAAGGGCTGTACATTAGAGGGGAATCTCAGGTGTCAGGTGTTTGGGGAGTCTGTGCCTCTCATGTACCTCAGCCCATGGGGAAAGAGAGAGGGAAATTGGGATAAAAATGAGGCTGCACCCTCCAAAAATCTGAGAGATCCCAGGGGATGCCCCATGGCCTCTCCCTTTATTCCAATAAAGTAAAGGACTCCTCTGTCTCCTTTTTGGACACAAACCTCTGGTGTTTGTGGATTCATTTTCCTGACAGGGGGAAGAACCTTTCCCTGATCTGAGCCTGCCCTGGCCCAGCTCCAGCCCTTCCCTGGTCACAGCACCAAGGAGTCCCTGCCTTCCTCTGGCAGTAAATGATTCCAGGGAATTCCACACCAATCCACCCTGTCCCACTTCCCAGCACGTGTCCTCTCTGAGCAGCAGAGCCGAGTGCCCGTGTGTCCCGGCTGTACCTGGATCCCTGCTCCCTCGGGCACTGTGATCTTCCACACGCAGTTGAGGCTGTTCAGGTAGGGCTCAGGGGAAGCCTGGGGACAGGATGGTTCCTTTCCTCTCCGTCAGGTTCCCCCCGCAGGGCACTGCAATGACAGCAGGAGGAATTTGTGCTAAAAGCATCGTTAAAATGACAAGAAATCAAGAATTGATTGTGATTTAAGGGTGAGATTTGTAGGAATAATTCTATTTACAGCAACTTTTTTTAATGCAACTTTTGGTACATTCCTTGGGTGTGGGGAGCACATGAGGATGATCCTCAGGAGCTGCTCTGCTCCAGGGGAGGTGAAAGCAGATTTGATTTATTTGAGATGCTGTCCCAGATCTCAAAAGAGTATTGAATCAAAATGTCAATTCTCTGCAATTCAGGGTTAAACTGTTCTTATTCAGAGCCAGGCTGGGCTTTGTGTTGTATCAGTCAATCATGGGGTGGTTTGGGTGGGAAGGGACCTTACAGATCACCAAATCCCTTCACCCAGACTCCTTCCACTGTCCCAGGTTGTTCCAATCCCTGTCCAGCCTGGCCTTGGAGACTTCCAGGGATGGGGCAGCCACATCTTCTCTGGCCAGAACAGCAAGAGGCTTTAAAGAAGTTATTTACATTTCATTAATGCTTTGTTTTGCTGTTGATTTTCCCCACAGAGCACCCCAGACTGGAAGAGCCCCACTGTCACTGTAAGGCAGGGGAGCAGCAAAAAAAATACAGCAACACAGGCTTCATCCAGAAAGCAGAAGAAGCAATTTATTACAGGATTAGTCACATTTTTATAGACTGGTTTGCAGAACCAAGGATAGAATTGAGCTCACTGGTCCAAGGAAGGCAAAACCTCTTTGTAAACATGACTTTACCAAAACATCACGTTCCTCACACACTCCTCCTGTCCACAACACCAGGTGCTAAACTTTGTTATTAATTATTATTATAAATTCTTTCCCTTCTGTCTCCTTTGAGTAGCTTGAGAAAACCCAAACTGCTGCTTTCCCTGACTCCCACCAGCCTCCACAACCCACCAGCACCCCCAACAACCCCATAACCCTCCCATGAGAGCGGGCACCGCTCCGAGCGCCCCCGCTGATTTTCCCACCCCATTTCCCATCCCCAGAGCTCCCCCAGCGCCACCTACCCAGGCAGGAGGGCACGGAGGAGTTCCAAACTTTGTGCCAAACTTTGTTATTAATCATTATTGATTATTGATTATTGATTATTGATTATTGATTATTTCCCTCCTGTTTTCCTTTGAGTAGCTTGAGTAAACTCAAACTGCTGCTTTCACTGACTCCCACCAGCAACCAACACACCCAACAACCAGCACACCCAACAACCAGCACACCCAACAACCAGCACACCCAACAACCAACACACCCAACAACCAGCACACCCAACAACCAGCACACCCAACAACCAGCACACCCAACAAGCAGCACACCCAACAACCAACACACCCAACAACCAACACACCCAAAAACCAACAACCCCATAACCCTCCCATGAGAGCAGGCACTGCTCCGAGCAACCCTGCTGATTTTCCCACCCCATTCCCCCGTCCCCAGAGCTCCCGCAGTGCCACCTACCCGGGCAGGAGGGCATGGAGGAGTTCTTAACTTTGTTATTATTAATTATTAATTATTAATTATTAATTATTCTTTCCCTTCTGTTTCCTTTGAGCAGCTTGAGTAAACTCAAACTGCTGTTTCGCCTGACTCCCACCAGCACCCCCTAACAACCCCATAACCCTCCCATGAGAGCGGGCACCACTCCGAGCACCCCCGCTGATTTTCCCGCCCCATCCCCCGTCCCCAGAGCTCCCTGGTGGCACCTACCCAGGCAGGAGGGCACGGAGGAGTTCCACTGGGCCAGGGCGCCGGGCATGGCCAGGCACTGGATGGCGGGGGAGCCGCGCAGGCCGTAGCCGGGGCTGCACTCGAAGCGCACCACGGCGCCCACGGCGAAGTCGCTGCCCAGGCGGCGCCCATGGCGCGGCTCCGGCACCGAGCTGCACTGCGTGGCGCTGGTGCGCGGCACGGCTGCGGGAGACACACGTTAGTCTGGGAGCGGGGCTGCTGCACGGAAGGGCTGGCAGCTTTATGGAGAAACCCCCAACCCTAAATCCCACGGAGGGGGCTGAGCTGAATGCAAGCTTGGTTGTTGACTACACTTGACTTGGTTGTTGATTGTACCTAAACCTCAAGGAGGGGCTAAATCCAAACATGATCAGTGACTGATTGTACCTAAATCCCAAAGTATTTAAACCCCAAGGAAGGGCTGAATCCAAACATAACCAGTGACTGACTATACCTAAACCCCAAGGAAGGGCTGAATCCAAACATAACCAGTGACTGATTATACCTAAACCCCAAGGAGGGGATGAATCCAAACTTGGCTGTTGAATGATTGTACCTAAGCCCCAAAGTATTTAGACCCCAAGGAAGGGCTGAATGCAAACTTGGTTGTTGACTGATTGTACCTAAAACCTTAAAGTATTGGGGCTGAATGCAAGCATGACCACTGACTGATTGTACCTAAAACTCTGAAGTGTCTAAACCCCAAAAAGAGGTTGAATCCAAATATGACCATTGATTGTACCTAAACCTTAAAAGTATCAGGGCTGAATCCAAACATGATCAGTGACTGATTGTACCTAAACCCCAAAGTATCTTACCCAAAGTATTTGGACTGAATGCAAACATGACCAGTGACTAATTGTACCTAAATCCCAAAGTATTTAAACCCCAAAGAGGGGCTGAATCCAAACATGACTACTGACTGATTGTACCTAGAACCCCAAAGAATTGGGGCTGAATGCAAACTTGGCCATTGACTGATTGTACCCAAATCTCAAGAAAGAGCTAAATCCAAACATGACCAGTGACTGATTGCACCTAAACCCCAAAGAGGGACTGAATCCAAACCTGGCCATTGACTGATTATACCTAAAATCCTAAAGTATTTGTCCTGAATGCAAGGCTGACCATTGACTGATTGTACCTAAAACTCCAAAGTATTGGGGTTGAATCCAAATTTGGCCACTGACTGATTGCACCTAGAACCCCAAAGTATTTGGGCTGAATCCAAACATGACCACTAACTGATTGCACCTAGAACCCCAAAGTATTGGGGCTGAATCCAAACTTGGCCATTGACTGATTGTACCTAAATCCCCAAAGTATCTAAATGACAAAGAAAGGATGAATCCAAGCATAAACATTGCCTGATTTTACCTAAATCCCAAAGATTGGCTTAATCCAGGCTTGACCATTGAGTGATTACTCCTAAATCCCAAAGCACCTAAACCCCAAAGATGGGCTGAATCCAAGCATGACCACTGAGAGAAGAAAGAACATTTCACTCCCAGTTCTGCCAGATCAAGTGATCCAAGTTCAAGTGGTTCCAAGCCTGGAGGTGGCACTTGGTGACACCAAGTGAGCACAGTGGCACTTGGATGAAGGTTGGGCTTGAAGATCTTGGAGGTTTTTTCCGACCTTAATGATTTAATGACTCTGTATCTGAAATAAAAGCAGCTGGGATGTCCAGATCCCCCTCTGCTGCCTCCCTCCTGAGAACTTTCCCTACATCAAAAGGTTATTTTTACCCAGGGGAACCAAAGGATTTGGCAGTGGCTTCCCAAAAAGTTGTTTTATCACCTAGTGCAGGAGCTTCCATGGGGAACTCCTTGAGTTCCTCAGCTCCCTGAAGAAACAGCAATTGGAAAAAATCTTCTTGGGGAAAGAGAGAAAAGGGGGATTTCAGTTGTGATGGTGCTGAAATTGTTGATATTCCTGTTGAGTACTGGGAATTAAAATGAAAGACAGAAATGAGGCTGGCAAATAAGTGAGGGGGAAAACTCATCAAAAAAGCACGTCTATTGCCGAGGAAAAATTCAATTAATATTTTCCTCTGAGTTGCCTTAAATTTATGAGTGTTTAGCTAATTAGAGTGTGGCCAGGCAGATCCAAATCAGGCTGCCTTGCCCTTTTCCTCTTGCTTCCCATGCAGCTCTTTGCAGGAGGGAGGAGGAACCTTCCCTGGCTTCATCAAAACCTTTGCTCTGCTGAGCTCTTTGAAGATTACAATCACAACCACGGCTGTTTCACACTCATTAGGCAGGAATTCAAGAGAACAGATCTCTAACTACTCCAAAATCCAAACCACGGTTCTCTCCACCCCTGGAGAAGGCTCAGGTCATGCCAGTGTCTGTCCCCTCTTAGCAGCAAAAGCCTGGATGTTCCCACAGTTAACTCCAGGGAGCACGTGGGTGAGAAATCCCTTCTGTTCTCCCACTGCTCCGTGCACCATTTGCTATTTACTCCCATAAAATCCCGGAGTTGTTCTCGCCCAGTGCAGCACAAAGCTGTTACTGAAAGGATCAAGGGGCAGGAGTGTGACAGCCCCGAGCCTGTGACACGCACAGAGGGAGGATTTCTGAGCTGCCAGACGGGATTTCAGCTGCTTACACCCAGCAAAGTGCTAAAAGCGCCACTGGGAAGAATGGCTGTGGGATAAACCTCCAAATTCCCTGTGAGACGACGCCGGGATGGGGATGATGCTAATCCTGGGATGTGCAGGGTTCAGGCTGAGTGGGAGTGAAAGGGAGGAACACGAAAGCACCCACAGCAGCCAGCCAGCCCTGCCAGAGCTCTGCTCCCACATTCCCAGGGATATTCCCTGCTCAAAACCCCCAGACACCAAAAGCAGCTCAGGACACCCCTGAGGACACTTCCAGAACACACCTGAACTCACCTTGGTAGACAAAATGAAAGCCTTTGGCTGTGGATTGACCCTTGGAGCTGAATTTGATGAGGATCTGGTTGGTGGTGGCCAACGGCAAAGATTCCCCTGGATGGGGAGGAGGGAAAAGGGGAGAGACGGAGGTGAGGGAATGAGAGACACTGCCGAGACACAGGGAGCAGGTGTTGGGTGTGACAAAGCTGCTGTCCCCAGCAGGGGCAGGGGACAGGGACAGAGGCAGGGAGCAGCTCCCTACCTGAGTGAGAGCCCGAGAGGGAGCTGAGCAGCCTCGAGTGCTGCGTGGGGCCATCGTGCACCTCCACCACGTCATTGAGAGCAGTCTGGAAAAAGGCAAACTGCCCGAAGAGCACTGCGGGGACAGGGACAGGGATGGGGACAGGGACAGGATCAGCCACTGCTGCCCCAGTGCCACCTCACTGCTGTCACCATTGTCATCCCACTGCTGCCCCCAGTGTCACCTCACTGCTGCCCCCAGTGCCACCTCACTGCTGTCATCATTGTCATCCCACTGCTGCCCCAGTGTCACCTCACTGCTGTCATCATTGTCATCCCACTGCTGTACCCAGTGCCACCACACTGTTGTCACCACACTGCTGTGGCCATTGTCATCCCACTGCTGTGCCCAGTGTCACCACACTGCTGTGCCCAGTGTCACCACACTGCTGCCCCCAGTGTCACCTCACTGTTGTCCCCAGTGTCACCTCACTGTTGTCTCCAGTGTCACCTCACTGCTGTGGCCATTGTCATCCCACTGCTGTCACCAGTGCCACCACACTGCTGTCCAGAGCACCATCACACTGTCACCCCCACTGCTGTCCCCACTTCATCCCAGTGCTGTCCCCATGTCATTCCACTACTGTCCCAGTGCTGTCCCCATTGCCACCCCTAATGTCATCCCCCTGCCATCCTACTGCCACCCCATCGCTGTCCCTACTATCATCCAACTGATGCCCCCCTGCTGTCCCCCTGCTGTCCCCACCAGCACCCTACACAGCCAGGCCATGCAGCCAAGGCACTCTCATGGACCCACAGAACCCCCTGAGCTGAAACAGACCCCAAGGACCCTCAGCCCAACCCCTGGCCCTGCCCAGGACCCCCCAGGTTTCCCAGCATTCCAAACTGGGATTTATTTTCCCAGCACAACCTTTGTCCTCTGTTCCAGCTGCCTTTATTCCAGGCAGGGCCTGAGTGACAGCCTGGAAAAATGTATTTATCCCCAAATTCCAGATGCAGCACCAGCCTCCCCCAGGATCATTGCCACGTTTTCCCACTGACTCCCAGCCCACTGGAATTTTTTGTGACTCATCCCCTTTCCCTGCCTACAGAACACAAGGTGCAAAATTCCACTGAGGGACAATAATTGTTAATTAGCTGTAATTGGCTCCTGTTGGGTTGAGCTTTGGACAAAACCTGGACAAATCTAGAATTTTCTCTGACCCTCAGCACAAAAAACACCCAACAGCACCATTGCTACTCCGCCATCTGCCTCACCTCCAGTTCTGGATGCACTTATAAAAAATTATCATTAAAAACCCAGCAAATAAGAGTTGCAAGAAGAGAATCCCATAGAAATTCCAAGCATGGTACCGTAGTCCTTGGGCACGACGATGGAGTACAGGCACACCTGGCCACTGGTGTAGTTTTGGGGATAATTTGGGGACAGGACGACTCCATCTGAGCCTGTGTACTGCCCTCCACAGGGAGCTGCAAGGGAAAGGATCATGGAGCATCCCTGGAGCCTGGAAATGTCCCCAGCCACCATTCCCTGCTCCAGGTACTGCTCCCTGAAAGTTCTCATGGGAAAAATCAGGTTTATCCCACCCTGAGTTCGTGCTGGCTCCATGTGGAATTATCAAACCACGCCATTAATGTGGGATTTGCACTGTTCCCCTTCCACAGCTCAGGACGAGCTCCTTTTCCCACCTTTCCTCAGTTTTCTCTGCCAGACCCTTCCCAAATTGGGGATTTCATTCCTTCCCCCCACCATCTGCCTCTTAATTCCCTTCTCAGCTCAAGTCTGACTGCAAACCATCAAGTCAGAAAAGAAAACAAAATAAGAGAAACCCTAAAAACCCCCTTGCTTTGTCACTGAGCTCTGCCCCTGCTCAGGAATGCCCAAGACTGGGGGTCTGGATTAGCAAGGATCAGGTTTAGCCAGGGTTTAAGTGGGTTCCTGACTTCTGCCCTGTGCCAGACACTGGATCAGCCGTGTCCATTTCCCATCTACCTCCAAAGAAAACTCCACACAACTCCCAGAAATCAGCACTTCTGTTAAAATAAGAGCTATTAAAACCCTGATAAATGATGACAAATAATTCCTGTTAAAAAACCCACAGAGCACTGAGAAAACCCCTCTAAATTAACACTGAGTTTCCCACGAGCAGACCCATCCCCACGGGATTTACCTGTACAGGTGGGGCGAGGCTTGTTCCAGGTGGGTTTTCCATCCCCTCCCATCACACAGGTGAGGGTGGGGCCCCCCTGGATGTCGTAGCCCCCGTCACAGTAGAAGGTGATGGTGGAGCCCAGCTTCAGGTCCGTGCCCACCCTGGTGCCATTCTTGATGGAGCCCGGGTCAAAGCAGGACTCCCGGGGGTTCTCTGCAGGGAAAGCATTCCCAGGACTTTTATCCCTCTGACACAGCCCCTCTGCTGTTTTCGTCAGTGAAATGGGAGTTTTCTTAGGCTGGGAGTTGGTGGGATTTTCACAAGGACTGGCACAGTTTGCAGGGTCTGGATTTTGGGTTTGGATTCTGGCTGCTCAGGAGCACTGGGAGAAGGGAGGCTCCAGTCCCCAAAATCCAAACAGCAAGGCAAAACTTTGATTTCACACAATCCCAGGATTGCTGAGGCTGGAAAATCCCTTCAGGATCATCAAGTCCAAGCTGTGACCCATCCCTGGATTGTCACCAGCCCAGAGCACTGAGTGCCACAAGGACAAACCATATGTGAGATGGGGAGGCCTTGGCACAGAGAAATCGAGGATTCCCCATCCCTGGGAGTGCCCAAGGCCAGGCTGGATGGAACCTGGAGCAACCTGGGATAGTGGAAGGTGTCCCTGCCCATGGAGCTGGACGGGTTTTTGGGTTTTCAACCCAAACCAGTCTGGGATTCTTTTATTTATTCCTTGTTCCACATCCTTGGTCACTTCCAGGGGTGGGGATTCCACCCCTTCCATGCAGAAATTCCTGCTGATGTCCAACCTGAGCCTCCCCTGGCACAACTTGAGGCTGGTCCCTCTCCTCCTGTCCCTCTTCCCTGGGAGCAGAGGCCAAACTCCATTTTGCTCCACCCTCCTGGCAGTTAGAAAGTGAAAAATTCTCTGCCCTGCAGCATTTAGAATCCCATTTCATTATAAAAATTCCATGAACACTACAGAGCTGTCAGGACTTAGATATTTCTTTCCTTCTTATAACAGCTTTTTTTTGGGTGTTTTTTTTTCACTTCTTTTATTTTTTTTTCCTCCCTGCAATATAATTAGAGGCTTTGATTAATCCTGCTCTTTTGTCATTTGGAAATTGCTCATTAAAGACAAGGGCTTTTCTGAGAGCAGTGGCTCTGGGAACAATTCAAGTGTGCTTAAGCATTAAATCAGGGGCTCTCAGATTTTGGGGAAGGTGTGGAAGGAGAAACAGGAAACTGTAAAGCCCACAGGTCTTGCTTTTGCTTCCCTGCATGAAAAATCAGATGATCCCATGGTTTCCTGTCCACAGCAGCTGCACCAGGTGTTCCAGGTGAATGAGGTACAGAAATATGAGAATTTTTTTTCCCAGAGCCACAGACTGGTCAAGCCCCACTGCCCATCACACATTTGTATCCTCAACCTTTAAATCCTGAAATCCTGGGTTCTCCTGGGCTCGGTGAGGTCTTGATGCACAAATTTTGGACACTTTGAGCACCACTTTTCCTGTTTCACTCCATTCCTCTTCACCTCCCACTGCTTTGGGCGAGAGGGAATCCCTCCCTCCCTTCCTCCTCCCTCGTCTTTGGGGCTGGAAAATTCGTTTTCCACAGCATCTAGAGCCTCTCCCACTTGTTCCAAAGAGGTGGAATGACCTGGGGATCAGCACAGGGAATGCCCAGGTACGTGCTGGGCCAGGTGTGCTCAGCCCTCACCTGTGTACTCGATGACAAAGCCGGCGTTGCTGACAGAGGCGTCGCTGCGGAACGCCAGGAAAAGGGTGTTGCTGCTGCTCTCGATCCTCTCCGGGAGCTGGGAGCCATAGAAACTCCCAATCAGGGGGCTCAGGGAGTCAGGCCCATCATAAATGTGCAGGAAATCATAGCCAGGCTCCAGGCTGAAGCTGCAAAAGCAAAGGAGGCGAGTTTGGAGCAGGGACATGTCCCTGGAGAACTCTGGGTTGAGCTCCTGGGATGTTGAAGCCCAGGGTAAGGACTGTCCTGCTCCAAAGTTCTGCCAAGCAGGACATTCCTGCCAGCTGCTGCTGCTCCAAAATCCTGCCAGGCACAGGACTTTCCTGCCCCCATCCTCCAAAAATGAGCACAACTTCTCCTCTTTTCCTGTTTCTCTCCATTCCTCTTCACCTCCCTCTCTCCTCCCACTGCTTTGGGTGAGAGGGACTCCTTCCCTTCTTTTCTCCACCCTCTGCTTTGGGGGTGGCAAAACACCAGAATTCCCCCTGGAAGGAGGAATGGGGGAATCCAGGAGTGGGGATGGCGTCAGGAGCCAGAGCCTGAGCCAGAGCTGCTGCAGGGATTCCTGGGCTGTACCAGACCAGGTTCTCTGTATCCAGGAGGAGCTGCAGCTGCAATATGAAGATATTCCCACCAAAAAAAACCCTGGGAATATATTATCCAGGAGCATGGGACAGCTCCACCAGCTTTGGGTTGGTTCTTTCCCAGAGCTCAGGACATCCACACCCAGACCATCCCTCCCTGCTCTGTGTCCCAGGGTCGTGGCACCAAACCCGTGGGTAGCTGACACACTGGCCAGAGCTGCACTCACTTTGCCACTCTGCGACCCAGAGTGGGTCACACCTCGGGAAAAGGAGGCTTTAGATGTGGCTCAAGCTATGGCTCCATGGCCTTTTTGTGTCCAAAGCAGCCAAGGAGGAGGGGGAGGTCTTTTGCATAGGATAAAAAGGATTTATTACTCTGGGGAATTCGGGGGGCAAAAAGAAAAAAATGGTAAAGGTGCAACAACTTAAATATAGGGGAGGTTTAAGGGGATGGTACAACTTACTAGCAAATTGGAGAAATTCTGGGGAGGGGTGAAGGGTAGGGTTCACAAAGGCATTGTCCAATGAGGGAGGTGGGGGGAAAATTGGGTCACATGGACTAATGAGAGCTGGAGTTTTAGGGGATTTCCAAAGGGGAATTCCAAGCAGGGGGCTGGCACAAAGCAGAACTGACAGGGAATTCAGATTGACAAGGTGGGTGGGAGGGTATAATTTTGGACTAAACCATTAACTTGGCAGTAACAGAACACGAACACACTGCAACAGGTACTCACACGTTGAACACCAGGGCAATGACATAGTCAGGGGACACAGTCAGCTTCCAGTCACACTCCTTCCCCGGGGGATACGGCTCCGGGTACTGCGGGGACAGGATCACCCCAGCTGGGCCTGTCAGGATCCCACCACATGGAGCTGCAGGAAAAGCAGCCAAGGTGAGGCTTTGGAGTGAAAATCTTAGAAAAATTAGGATTTGATTGGGTGGTAATATAGAATGTGACCAGAAATGTGTATTCTATCACCAGCTGTTAAACCAGGTGGGGCAGTGACCCTTATCTCTGTTGGAGATATTCTCTGCTAATGGGCCATCTTTAAAAACAGGTGTGGCAATGTTCTTTATCTTTCCCACAGCCCATCCTCCCTCCAGGAGATATCTCCTGTTAATGGCCATTGAGTCCCAGTGCATGGCTGATAAAATTACAACATCCCACTGGGAGATGCTCCAGCCAGGGGGAGGAGCCAAGCCTTTCCTACCTAGATAAAAACTGAGATTTTGGACACCAAAGAAGCCTTTTCCACTGGATTCCAGAGGAAAACTGGAACAATTGCAACCAGAAACTTACTCTTCAGAAAACTGGAGTTGCCCCAAAAGCCATTTGTATTGTCATTGATAGAAAAGGTTGAGAGTTCAGGGCGAGGAAGACTGGCCTTACTTCCTCCTTTTAAGACCCCTCCCCACGAAAATGACCCCAGACTTAATTCAAGAAGCCAACCAATAGCTATTCAAGCTAATTACCATGGGAAGCGAGGAATGGGAGGGGCTTTTATTATGAATATGCATTTGTTAGAAGCTTTTGTCAACAAACAGACTCTGTGATCACATGTGATTTTGCAGTGTGTATTAGAGCATTACCTCACGCTGCTGTCCAGCACTGAATAAACATACACTTTTTAACTTTAAAATGTTAGAGAGTCTTTTGTCCGCCACAGTTGAGTATCAGTATTAGACAAATACTCATATTTTGGTAAATCAGGAGCACAGAGATTTCAAAAGCAGCAAATGGGAAGCAGGAATGGATAAAAAGAGAGATGTGATAGACATGGGGGATTAAACAGCACAGAATCCTCAGTTGTTTTAGTGGGAAGTGATCCTGAGGCTCACAAGGTTGTGATGGCTCTGTCATTCCACACCACAAACTGAGCTCTGGATGCCACCACAACCTTCCTAAAATCATAAGTGAGGAGCCAGGAGGAGAGAGAGGGAGATCTTCACTTTTCTGCTGTTTTTGTGGAGCTCCCTGTCAAGGCCTGTTCGCTTGTAACGAGGTGAAAACACGTCTGGGCCTAAACGGCTCGGTCGTGTTTACTCCACTTCCCAGCACATTAAATGCCAAGCTGATTGAAAAATCAATTATTACTTTTTTAAGGCTCAAAGTGCCTGCTCGTGTTTCCCACTGTGGCAAAACATGACTGATATTTTTCCTGTCAGTTTTTCTTCTGCAGGATCCTTGCTGGGGCTGATGCTCTGAGATTCCCCAGATCACACATTTGGGATGGGATGAGAGGAAGGGGGTCTGACAGCAGCTACAGAGTGGGAAAGGAGTTGGGATGGGACAGAAATGATGGGATAAATCTTGGAAGGATTTTCCATGAAGGAACCAGCACCAGGGATTGCCCTGTGGGCTTTGATAAAGAAAAATATAAAGAAAAATATCAGGTAAAACCCAGTGGGGCTGGTGTAAAAATGTCATAGTAGGGATTTGAGACCTTTCTCCAAATCTAAAAATGAAAAAATGCTATCATTCTGGGACACACCAGGAAATCACAGCACAAATACAAAAATTTGGATGATGGCCTCCCAAAAATACCTTGCAAGACCCACCAATCCCTCCACATTTAGGATGGGATGAGAGCAAGGAGAGCATAGCTTGTAGGGGGTCAGACAGCAGCTACAGAGTGGGAAAGGAGCTGGGATGAGACAGAAGTGATGGGATAAATCTTGGAAGGATTTTCCATGAAGGAACAAGCGTGTGAGATTGCCCTGTGGGCTTTGATAAAGAAAAATATCAATAAAAATATCAGGTAAAACCCAGTGGGTCTGGTGTAAAAATGTCATAGTAGGGATTTGAGACCTTTCTCCAAGTCCAAAAATGGAGAAATGTTATCATTCTGGGACACACCAAGAAATCACAGCACAGATATGGAAAATTTGGGTGAAGGCCTCCCAAAAATACCTTGGAAGAACCACCAGCCCCTCCACACTTGGCATAGGATGAGAGCAAGGAGAGCACAGCTTGTGGGGGGTCTGACTTATGGAGTGGGACAGAAGTGATGAGATAAGTCCTGGAAGGATTTTCCATGAAGGAATAAGCACATGGGATTGTCCTGTGGGCTTTGATAAGAAAAATATCAATAAAAACCCAGTGGGGCTGGTCTGGAAATACCCAAATAGAGCTTAGAGACCCTTCTCCAAAGCTTTAAAGCAACTTCTTCAACCAAGTCCAGACATGGAGAACTTTTATCCTACTGGGACACACCAGGAAATCACAGCACAGACATGGAAAATTTGGCTGAAAATCCCCCAAAAATGCCTTGGAAGAACACACCAGCATCTCTCCTGAGCCCATTCACCCTAACTTTAACCCCAAGGGTGCTTTCCTCTCCCAGATTGTAACATCAGGGGAAAACTCTGAAGAAATTGAAATCTAAGGACTCGTGTTTGAAAAGCCTGAGGGAGACAAATGTTCAACACCCTCGGATTCCTTTGAAAATCCCACCCAGAGTCTCCAAAGGATTTGAAGCAGGAGCTGGACCCAGCCATGCTGCCTGGGATTGGGAGAGATGCAAACTTCAAATGGCCCAAACCTCCCGGGGCTCTTCCAGCCCGGATTGTTTGGCAGTTGTGCCACAAAGAGGGGAAAACGCATTTGAAATGCTAAATACCCCAAATCAGCCCTACAGTTAACAATGAGTTTTCCCAGTTTAGCTCCAACCAGGCTGCCTCTCCCCTAGTTCCTGATATTTCATTGATTAGTCCTCCAAATCCTTTGTCACCTCGTATTAGAATTTGCTGGAAAATAAACTTTAAACGCAATTTGAAGTATTAGAAGATCAGCACTTTTTTTTATCACAGCTCTGGACACCTGAGGATATTTGAAAAATATTTCTTAGTTTTTAAAGATGTGTGGGGTGAAATTTTACAACAGGGCTCAGGACATGGATCTGTGTCCATGTGTTTAGGACAGGGATCTGTGGCTGTGTGATCAGGATATGGATCTATGTCCATGGATTCAGACCCCAGATCCATGTCCCTGTGCCCAGATCCTAGCCCTGTCTCTGTCCCTGTGCCCAGATCCCACCCCTGTATCCCTGTGCCCAGGTCCCAGATCTCTGTCCCTGTGCCCAGATCCCAGATTTGTCCCTGTGCCCACGTCCCAGCCCCGTGTCTGTCCCTGTGCCCAGCCCCATGTCCCTGTGCCCAGGTCCCAGCCCGGTGCCCGTACCTGTGCCCAGCCCTGTGTCCCTGTGCCCAGACCCCAGATCTCTGTCCCTGTGCCCAGGTCCCAGATTTGTCCCTGTGTCCAGGTCCCAGATCTCTGTCCCTGTGCCCAGATCCCAGCCCCGTGTCTGTCCCTGTGCCCAGATCTCTGTCCCTGTGCCCAGGCCCCAGCCCTGTGTCCCTGTGCCCAGATCCCAGCCCTGTATCCCTGTGCCCAGATCTATGTCCCTGTGCCCAGATCCCAGCCCCGTGTCCCTGTGTCCAGGTTCCAGCCCTGTGTCTGTCCCTGTGCCCAGATCTCTGTCCCTGTGCCCAGATCTCTGTCCCTGTGCCCAGGTCCCAGCCCTGTCTCTGTCCCTGTGCCCAGATCTGTGTCCCTGTGTCCAGGTCCCAGCCCTGTGTCTGTCCCTGTGCCCAGCCCCGTGTCCCTGTGCCCAGATTCCAGCCCCGTGTCCCTGTGCCCAGGCCCCAGCCCCGTGTCCCTGTGTTCAGGTCCCAGCCCCGTGTCTGTCCTTGTGCCCAGCCCCGTGTCCCTGTGCCCAGATCTGTGTCCCTGTGCCCAGATCTCAGCCCTGTGTTCAGGTCCCAGCCCTGTGTCCCTGTGCCCAGGTCCCAGACCCGTGCCTGTCCCTGTGCCCAGATCTGTGTCCCTGTGCCCAGGTCCCAGCCCTGTGTCCAGGTCCCAGCCCTGTGTCCCTGTGTCCCTGTGCCCAGCTCCGTGTCTGTCCTTGTGCCCAGCCCCGTGTCCCTGTGCCCAGGCCCCAGCCCGGTGCCCGTACCTGTGCAGGTGGGCGGGTCTGGCTGCCAGAAGAACCTGTTCTCCACCTGCACACAGGTGATCTGGGCCTCCCCTTGCAGGGCATAGCCGGGGTTGCACTGGAAGGTGATGGAGTCCCCGGCCTCCTTGCTGTCCCCGCTCCGGCTCCCGTTCTGGGGGATTCCTGGGTCGTTGCAGGATGTGGCCGTGGAAACTGAAGGAGTTGAAAGCACATTTTGAATATTGGTGTTTATTCAACACCGGCAGCATGCCTCTCCTCTCTCTGTCCATACCCAGGCCGTGCCTTGTTCCCCATCCCTCCTCCCTCAGCATCCCACAGAGTTCCCCCACGCACAAAAAGTGCCTTTCCCTTTGCTCTGAGCATCTGCCACTCCAGCTGGGAAAGGTTCTGGGGACCAGCAAGTTCAAGAGCAGCACCTAGGGAGCAGCTTTGATGCAGAATTGTGCACATGGCTCCTTGCTTCATCAGCTAGACACCCACTGATCTTCCAAGGTGTTTTTGGAGAGTTCTGTGCCAGGCACATGCTGCAAAATCAACTCAGCCACCAGCACTTCACACTTTCCCATGAGTGGCAGAGAAATTTAGCCTCAAGATCTGTGAAGCATCAAGCCTGACCTTTCAGAAATGTGTTTGTTTCCCTTCCAGACTTGTTGCTGCCTCTCTTTGAGGTCTGAGATGTCCCCTGAGCTGGGGACAGGCAAAGCTTTGCTGCTGCCTGAGCTCAAGGTCTGCCAACACCACAAGGATTTACCAGCAGGGAAAATCCTGGAGTAATAGGAGTTTTGTGAGCTTATCCACCTCATTAAAGCTCCCAAGATCCCAAAGTGGACAGGTCTGAGCTCAGGTCTGGCTGCTTAGTCACACCTGCTGAACAAAGGCTTTGAGCAGGAGCAGTCAATAAAGCCCAGCTCCAGATCAGGAGCTTATTTCCTGCTAAGTTGATGAGAGTCTGTTACACCCAGGCAGTTTAGAGAAAGCTGCTCTTGAAAGAGCCAGAGGAAATCCCTCTCTTTCTGTGCAGCTGGAGATAAGGAAGTTAACAGCCCAGGCTGGATGAGACACAAATCTGGCAAAAAAAAAGAAAAAAAATCAGGATGGCACCGCTGTGCTGGGTGACACAAAGCTCTGCCTCTGTCTGGGTCATCCCAAAGCTCTGAAATCCAGCAGAAATTCTCCCCCAAATGCTGGCTTGTTCTCCCAGACAAGCAGTGCACCCTGGACAGAAAGTTATGGAAAAAAAAACCCCAAAACCAAACAACTTGGGAAGATGTTTTGATGTGTCTCAGTTCAGGGGAAGTCACATCATCACTCACCCAACCACTCCCTGTTTGTTATCACTCCAAAACAACTGCACAAACCTGGAACCCTCTGTAAATACTGGAACATATTTAATAATTGTGTATTAAATAATTGAAATGAATGTGTTTGCAGGGCTGGGGCTCAGGTGAGAGCAGCCAGGACTCAGGAAAGCCAGATTGCAGCAGGGACAGCCCTGCAGCTCATGGAGATTTTTGTGCCCTCAACCCTAAGGGACCCAATTTGGAGGACTTTAAACAGATTTGGCTTTCAGGACACCTGGGGGAAGCTGCCAGGGTGAATCTGAGGGGTCTGGGGGTGGAAAATTGCTGGAATTCCTTCTTGTGTATTCCAGGGTTTTCTGCTCTGCCAGGTTCCTCACTCTGAGGGCAGACAGGGCTGCTAGGACAAAATACGTGAGATTTCCCCCTATTTTTGGTCTGCACTCAAAAAGGGTTGGGAGACACAAAAGTAAAGAAATTTGTGTATTCACCAAGTCGATGTTTTTAAAGCAAGTTTTGATTTTCCAATTCAAACCCAGCCATGAAACAAACAGATCCTTCAAAGGGAGCAACCAGAACTGAGAAGTAAAGGCCACGGGTCAGGAAGCAATGAAAATAATTACTCTCACAATCCTAATTTCAAACCCCTAACTGCTCAGTAAATGATCCTCACAGGATGGAGCTCAGGGAAGAAAAACTTGTGCAAAATGTAAAGCTGTAAAATAATGATTTCCTGCAGGCTGATGTTTGTGCTGCCCAGGAAATGAGGGGGTCCCAGCTCCCTAGGATGTGCAGTTCACTGTTTACAGGATCATGCTCATTTCAGTGGCTGTAGCCCATGAAAGCTGCATTTTAGTTTCATAAGTATCAACCAGCTTTGGCTTTTGTGAATTTTTATCTTCACAGCAACACTTCAAGCAATATTTGTAATAAATTACATAATGAGTAGATGGGATTAAGTGGTAAATAACTGATTAGAGCTAATTTTCTGTTTATTTATTATGAAAGTGACTAAGTGGCCACTGCAGCATCACCTGCACATGCTGTGGATACACCTGGAATTTATGACCAGCAAAGCAGGGTTTACGTGGATTTTTACTCTGGGATTGGTTAGGATTTTTCTCTGGGTTTGCTTGGGGTTTCCCACTGGATTTGGTTGGGGTTTCCCTCTGGGTTTCCTTGGGGTTTTTCCCTGGGTTTGGTTGGATTTTCCCTCTGGGTTTGCTTGGGGTTTCCCACTGGGTTTGCTTGGGGTTTTTTCTCAGGGTATGCTTGGATTTTCTCTCTGGGTTTGGTTGGATTTTTGTTCTGGGTTTGGTTGGGGTTTCCCTCTGGGTTTGGTTGGGGTTTCCCTCTGGGTTTGCTTGGATTTTTGTTCTGGGTTTGGTTTGGGGTTTCTCTCTGGGTTTGCTTGGGATTTCTCTCTCAGTTAGTTTGGGGTTTCTCTCTGGGTTTGATTGGGATTTCTCTCTATGTTTGTTTAGGGTTTCTCTCTGGGTTTGGTTGGATTTTCTCTCTGGGTTTGTTTAGAGTTTCCCTCTGGGTTTGTTTGGGGTTTCCCTCTGGGTTTGGCCGGGTTTGTGAGGCAGCCCTGCATATCCTACCTGAGAACTGGATGGCAAAGCCCTGCTTGCTGGTGAAGAAGTCGGTGTTGAACTGCAGGATGAGGGAGTTGAAGGTGCTGTGGATGTCCCCAGGCAGCCCCGAGCCGCTCATCTCCCTCAGCAGGATCCCGTTCTCCACCGGCCCGTCCCAGATCCGCAGCACATCGTGGAACTCCTCCGTGTGGAAAACCATGAAATGCAACCTGTGGGGCAAAAACCACCCGGATTTCAGACCTGCAGCGTGGCGTGTGCCCAATTCAGGCAGCCAGGCCCACGTGGAATGTGTTGTGTCATCTGGAATTCACACCTGGAATGTGGTTGGTGCCCAATCCTGATGCTGGATTGCAGCACCTCCAGGATTTGGATGTATTTTAGGAAGATCTGGATGTTGCAGAATGGGGTTTAGATCAGCAAACAGAGGGACTTCAGCAGAGAATAGAGAGAAAATGAGGCAGCAGGAGCCAGAGCTCCAAAATCCACAGCAGGAAGGGAAGGGAAGGGAAGGAAAACAGGAGTTAGGAAGGTGACAATGAGCTGACACTGAGGGGTTTATTTTGATGCTCTGAAGGCAGATTTCATTCCCTTCCTCTGGATTTCAGAGCTGGGGTCTGTCCTGGAGAGAGAGGGCTCAAGGCTTTCAGCCAAGGCACTTTCACAGGGAATTCCTCAGGGAAAGTTGCAGGAGATGAGGGAATTCCAGTTGAGGCTTATTCCAAGAGCTTTGGGATCTTCCCAGGTCAGAAGAACCATCCAAGAACCAGATTCTGCCCTGGTTATGGTGGCACTGGGGGAGTCACCAGCTGAAGGCTGCAGTTCTGAGTAATGGAATGTCCTGAGTGGGAATGGACCCACAGGGATCATCAAATCCAATTCCAGGCCCTGCAGACATCCCCAAATCCCACTGTCTTGGGTTGCAATACAGGATGTGAACAAAAGTTTGTATTCTATCACCATCTGTTGAAGCTGGGTGGGGCAGTGACCCTGATCTCCGTGGGAGATATCCTCTGCTAATGGGCCATCTTTAAACCAGCTGGGGCAATCATCTTTATCTTTCCCACAGCCCATCCTCCCTCCAGGAGATATCTCCTGTTCATGGCCATTGAGTCCCAGTGCATGACTGATAAAATTACATCATCCCACTGGGAGATGCTCCAGCCAGGGGGAGGAGACAAACATTTCCTACCCAGATAAAAACTGAGATTTTGGACAGCAAGTTATCCATCTTTCCACTGGTTTCCAGAGGAAAACCAGACCTTTCCACATCATCCCTGCACCTTTAGAGGAAAACTGCACCTTCTACAGGAGCACTGCTCCAGCTGAACCACATCTGCCACTGCAGGAGGATGCAGCCACCATTGAATGGGACTGCTGCCAACAGCCTGACTGACTGACGGGTGTCAGCTTGGATTCTGACTCTGGCAGTGGTTTTGGGATTGTTCTTTGTAATACTGTATTTCTATTTTAACTTTCCTAGTAAAGAACTGTTATTCCTAATTCCCATCTCTTTGCCTGAGAGCCCCTTAATTTCAAAATTATAATAATAATTTGGAGGGAGGGGGTTTCCATTCTCCATTTCAAAAAAAAGCTTCTGCCTTTATTGGCAGACACCTGTCTTTCAAACCAGGACACCCACCCTGGCCCTGAGGGTGTTGTCCAAACCCTCCTGGAGCTCTGGCAGCTTTGGGAATGTGACTATTCCCTGGGGATGGAGCAGGAGCTGATCCCTTCCACTCCTGCACTCAAATCCCACCTGGAGAGGAGGAATTTCCCAATCCATGTTTGTCACTGCCCCATTTTCCCTCTGACACAACAAAATCACGCTAACCATGGGCAACTCAACCCCAGTGTGAAATGGGAACAGAAACCTAGAAATAGAAAAAAAATCTGTAAAAAATAAACCCATCAGGTGCTGTGCTGAAATCCCTGCCAGCCCACAGAAGCAAACAGGGAAGCTTTCACTTGGCTGCTTTCCCATTTATCTGGGGCAAACATAAATAAATCAGGGAGAGCCATAAAAAAATAGGGGGAGAAAAAAAAAAAAGCCCCACTGCAAAATCCTCAGCAACAAAATGATGCCCAGAGAAGCTGGGAGAAACCAAAAGAGCTGAATCATAAATCTCCCAAGCAGAGACCTTGAGCAAAGAGAAATAAAGGCAGGCTTGAGGCAAATCAGGATGGATGGTGCAGAGCTGTTCTCCACGGCTGCCTCGGCGTGATTACGTTTGCTCCCAGCCTTAACTGGGCCCAGTGAGCCAGAAATGCTGGAAAAATCTCATCCCTGGAGACCTTGGGATCAGGGAGAGACTGCCAGAGGGTGAGCTGGGGTGGGGGGATACCCTAGGCTGCCTAAACCATCCCCATTTATTGAGAAAAAACAACTTCTCCAGGGGGAGAAAATCTCAGTGCAGGTGATCCACAGGACAGGCTAGCAGTGCCTGGAAGCTGTTGGGGGATCAGATCTGGAGTTCTCTGGAGCAATTCCATCTATTCCACAGGCACAGCTCAGCTTTTCCTTCAGCCTGAGTCTCACTGGAGACCAGGCAGAGCCCCTGCTTCAGCAGATGATGGAGGGGAAAGGAGTTTTATCCCTGAGGGGAAAGGAGTTTTATTCTTCCATTCTGACAATCCCTATTTCCCAATTACAGGCATGGAAAAAAAAAAAAAAACAGAATTTAAAAAAAATTATATAAAAAGCAAATAAGAAATTGGGGAGAAGATATTGATATTTATATTAGTGTGAGAGAGGGGAAGTTCTGCCAGCTTAGCAAGGAGCAGAAAGGAGAGCCCAGCTCTGCCCTGAGAGTGTGAACAACCCTTGAGGAGCTTTTCCCAAAGCTCCTCACAACCCCAGTGACCATCCTGAGGTGTTTCATGCTGACATTCCCCACCCAAGCTTGGGCCACTCCAGCTTGGCTCTGCTGTGCAAGCCTGGGACCCTCCTGGCACAGAGGTGCCACCAAAGCCACCACCTCCCTCTGCCCCACAGAGGCTTCCCCAGCTTGGAATCTGTTCAAACCCTGTCCCTGGAAAGTGGAATATCCCAAAATGCTGGAATTGGTCACATTCCCAAAGCTGCCAGAGCTCCAGGAGGGTTTGGCATGCACAGGGTGCGGTTTTGGGGTGGCTGGGCAGGGCCAGGAGCTGCACTGGGTGATCCTTGTGGGTCCCTTCCAGCTCTGGGGATTTTCTCACTCCTTTTTTTAGATGGAACTCTGCAAAGTGGAACCTGTCCATACCCATGAAAGAGGGATGAATTATCAACAGCAGTGCATTTGTACAACACTGGGATCAGGGATCACAACCCACCTCTGCCATGTCTCTGTGCTCCCTGCTGGGCAAGGAACTTCCATCCATTTTCCAGCACATCCTCCTCCTTTTCCTCCTCCTTCCCCTTCTCCCCCAGCCCAACCAAGGCACTCCATGCCCCAAATTCATCCAGCAGCCCTTTCCCTTTCGTATTTCTGAAGTGCAGACTCATTTTTCTCCCTGTCTCGCCCCCCTGCCCTTCCCCTGGTGCTCTGCAGATACAGCTTCATTCCAAAAGCTCTGGTGATTAATTTTCATGTAAGTTATAAATGAGAGCTTTGTACAACTGTACCATGCGTGAAGAGGATTATTTTTCCAATGGATTACCATAGAAATGAAGTTACTGGGAATGTGCTCTCTCGAGTCCCATGAGATCTCTGTGCTGCAGGAGGGGCAGGGAAAAGGAGTTCTGATCCCTGGGAAAGGCACATGTGGGTGCCTCTGGTACCTCCTGGAACCTTTTCCTTCCACTCCTGGCCCCTTCCCAGCCTGTGGTTGATCCCAAATCTCTGCTCATGTGGGAGCTTTTAGGGATTACAAGAGCAAAGTTGCTGAAGCAGCCTTTGGATGGGGGGAAGGGGCCTCTCTACTCTGTCCTATAAAAACTTTTTCCAGAAGAATAAAAATAGAGGAGATTTCCAGTGGAAGTTGCCTGTTCAGGGATTCAGCTGCTTTGGCTGTGATTTTTCTCCTCTGTTCACATCCAAACCCATCCATTACTGAGCCACTCTGAAGGGCAGTGCTAATGGAGGGAATTTCTGCATTAAATAAAAATGGAAACACCACACCAACCCTGACTCCAGCAAAAATCCACGGGCTAAAAGCAGCACAGGTACAGGCTGTGCTGGAGAGGTGATGGGTGCTGAGGCAGCAGGGAGGACAAAATGGGATTCAGGATGGAGCAGCCACGGGCTTGGGCTGAGCCAGGAATGGCTGACAAGCACTGGGAGCTCTGATGGGAGATGCTGGGAGAGGAATAATAATAATAATAATAATAATAATAATAATAATAATAATAATAATAATAATAGTAGTAGTAGTAGTAGTTTTGTAGTTGTTGTTGTTATTATTCTTCAGAACTTTTAAGGAGCATTTCTCCCCCTCAAATCCCACCACGCAGTCAAAGCTTGGCTTGCCCAAATATTCCAGTTTTCTGTGGGCTTTGGCCAGCCTGGAATGTGTGAGAACAGCCAGGGCAGCCCTGGAGGGCTGGGCTAACATCACAGTGGGGGTGGTGGAGCAGAAGGGAAGATCAGGGAGCAGGAGCTGCCTGGATCCAGGGACATTCCCTGTGATTTCCTACAACACCCTCATCCCAGGATTGTGTCACTTGGGCATCCAGCACTTTTGGTTCCTCATTAATCCAAAAAAAGGTTTGATTCTGGATGCATCCCATCAAGGACAGGGTGGAAAGCTGCATGGACACCACAGCTCTGGGATGTTTGAGCACAGAACACCATGGGCAGGACCAGGACCTGGTCTGGTGTCACACACAGGGCTCAAAACAGAGCAGCACTGGGGGCTCTGAGCAGCCTGGGCTGGTGGGAAATATCCCTGCCCATAATCCTCAATCCCAGCCTTAATTCCCTGATTCTGGAACCAAACCAGCTACTTCTACCCTCTAGTCCCTCTCAGAGCTTCTCCCTCCTTGCTTTATTTAATTATTGACCTGGAAAAACCAGCTCCACGTGGGAAAAGAAGCCACAGCACAGGACCAGCTCACCCAATGGTGCATCCAGGCTCTGCCTCGATGGTCCAGATGCAGTTGAGGTTGTGGTCGTAGGGGGTTGGGTATCCTGGAGAAAGGATCCTGCCCGAGGCCTCTCCTCTGATTGTCCCTCCACACTCAGCTGGAACAAAAATATTTATGGGGTTAGGGAGAGGATTCACAGCTTTCTGTGGCTCCTGCATGGCAACAATCTCACCCTGCAATGAAGATTATTCCTGGCTTTTTCCAGGGATTCTAAAAGCTTACAAAGATGAAGGGGAATTGTTGAATTCAGATGGGTTATCAGAATTATTCTGCATTTCTGGCAAAGCTTTCCTGCACGTTCCTGAATCCCCAGGGAGGAAAGGCAGAGCCTGCCAGGACCTGCTTCCCTGCTCCACACACTGGGGGTGAAGGAGCTCAGATCCTCTGCTTGGATTCATCAGAAAATGAAGGATAAAAACCAAAGAACTTGTAAATGCCACTGTAAATGAACTGCAAAGAACGTGAGGATTTGGAATAATTTCCATAACGTATCCGTTCAAATTCTGTAATTTTCATTTCTTATGAGTTTTCTTGCATTTCTTTTTAATTTCCACACGCTCAGACATGGCCTCATACCCAACACATGTAGAGCAAACAGGGTGAAGGTTAAGAAAATGCACAAATGACAGAAATTTATTTTTTTACATCAATAAATGAGGCTCAAATTCAAGCCCTGCCTCCTGGGAGAGAGAACACGGAGTGCCAGGGGCTGAGCACATGCTGGGTGTGGAGATCTCCCAGGGGACTCAGTGTCCAACAACTTCCCCATGTCCTGGGCACAGCAGGACAGGAACCAGGAATCAGCCCCATTCATTCAACACACAAAACCCCAAATCAGAATTTTCCAAGCAGGTGAAAAGGGAAGTCAGGACTCAGCAAAGGGAATTGAAATGTCTGGGGATGGGATCAGATGTCAGGCAGCTCTCAAATAACCCTGGCTCTGAGCTGTCACCTGCTAGGACAAACTGATTGACTGATGTCACTGTCAGGAGGTGCCACTCACTTCAGCACGTCCAGAGAGAAAGGACAAGGGCAGGGAAAGCTCAAGGAAGCAAAAAACCCTCGCCAGATATATGTTTAGGGCAGAGTATTTCTTGCTAAAGCTGCTTCAAGTGCTCCCCACCTCACAGAGGATCCTCACCACGTTCATTAGTGCAGATGGGTAATTAATAGCAGAGTTAATGTCAATGGATCAGCAAAGCAGGGACAAGGGTGGTCAGGGTGGGAAATCCACAAGGAAATAATTTCCTGGCGGTTTTGGAGGAGCAGGAGGTGTCTCCATCTCGAGATGCCTCACAGAGGATCCTCACCACAACTTAATTAGTGCAGATGCAATTAATACAAGAGTTAATGTCACATGGATGAGCAAAGCCAGGATAAAAGGTGGTCAGGGTGTGGGATCCAAGGAAATCACTTCCTGGAAGTTCTGGTGGAGCAGGAGGAGTCTTCATCTCAGGGACCCTTACCACACACAACTTCATTGTGCAGATGCAATTAACAGCAGAGTTAATGTCAGTGGGTCAGCAAAGCAGGGAGAGGGGGTGTTCAGGGAGTGGGACCCAAGGCAATCCCTCCCTGGAGGTGGAGAAAGAAGAAGAAGGAGAGAGAAGGAGAAAGAAGAAGAGAGAGAAGGAGAAAGAGAAGGAGAAAAAAGAAGAAAGAGAAGGAGAAGAAGAAAAAGAAGGAGAAAGAGAAGGAGAAAGAAGAAAGAGAATGACGAAGAAGAAAGAGAAGGAGAAAGAAGAAGAAAGAAGGAGAAAAAATAAGAAAGAGATGGAGAAAAAGAGGAAGAAGGAGAAAGGAGGAGAGAGGAGAGAGAAGAAGGAGAAGATGTCTCACCCACACAGGTCGGCAGGGGCTGGTCCCAGGCTCTCCTCTCCCCAGTCAGGCACACCAGCACCCTGGTGCCCCTCAGGGTGTAGCCAGGGTCACAGCTGAAGGACACCGAGCTGCCAGCAAAGTGTCCCTCGTCGTGCACCTTGTACCCAAACTGGGGGACGCCGGGGTCCTCACACTTGATGAGCTCGAAACCTGCAGCAGGGAGGAAGGGCAGCTGGAATTTCACTGCCAGGAGGGTTTCACACAAAGCCATGGTGGTGCTTTCTCTAGTCTCTTCTTGCAATCATTTGTTGGGAACCAAAAAGGGCATGTTGGAAATTAGAGGGGTTTTAATTAGTGTTGGAGTTTTGATCTGAATTTTTGGATTGCTGGAGCCTTGACAGGGAAGATTTGATCATATCCCAAGGAATACGGACAGGAGAAGAGGAAATGGGCTTGAGCTGTGCCAGGGGAGGCTCAGGTTGGACATCAGGAGGAATTTCTGCATGGAAAGGGTGGTCAGGGATTTGGGACTGCCCAGGGAGGTTTGGATCCCCAGCCCTGGAGGTGTCTGAGGAAGGGCTGGATGTGGCACTCAGTGCCCATGTGGGAATCTTTGACAGCTGTGACATGATGGCCTTGTAGGGCTTTTCCACCCCCAATAATCCTGGGATTCTGTGCTCTAATCCTGGGATTCTGTGCTGTCCACACTCCTACTCCACTTTGGGCACAAGACCACCACAGAAAGGACGCTTTGCTCACACGCAACACAAAGCCACAAAAACTCCCAGCGCACAGGGGACTGTAACTCACTGGAGAACTGCAGCTCGAAGCCTTTGCTGGTGTTGGCACTGTCAGTGATGAACTCCAGCCACATGGAGCTGGAGGTGCTGTTGATGCTGGTGCCCAGCAGCTCCGAGCGGCTGAAGGTGCCCAGCAGCCGGGCAGAGCTGTTGGTGCCGTCGTAGACCTGGGGGGAACAGAAACCCAGCCTGGAAAAGCCAAAGCATCACTGCCCAAGAGGCTCTGGCTGCCCCTGGATCCCTGGGAATGTCCCAGGATGGAGTTTGGAGCACCCTGGGACAGTGGGATGGCAAAGGGGTCCCCTCCCACCCAAACCATTCCAGGATTTCTCTGCAGTTTTACTCAGCCCTAGAACAGAGAAATGCTGAGAATTTTATTCCAAAATGAGAATGAGGAGAGAAAATGTGCTGAGGTCAATTCAGACACCTCATACTTCTTCGTCCCATTCCCACCTTGTCCCTTCACTGCTCACAGCAACACCCTGGGCAGGCCTTTGGCTTTTTTTTTTGGTGGAGCAGCTTCTTGGGAAAAGCCAGCAGCTCCTGATAAATGCCCTGATTTGGGGTCAGCTGCACTCAGATCTAGGAATCTGCCCCTGGCACTGAGCTGATCCTGGGTATTAGAGCGAAAATGAGGAAACAACCAACCCCACTCTGAATTCCAGCATCAGGCTGGAAAAGCAACCCTAACCCTTCAGGATTTGTCCCACAAGTGACCCAGGGGTGATCCCTGGATCCACGAGTGCAAACAGGGACAAATCCTTCAGGCAATATGAGTTGAGATCCAGGGATCTCAACTAAAAGTCTGACTTGGTGAAGCTCCACCTGAGGAGCAGGATTTACACCCTGGAGGATCTGCACCCTCCTCCTCCCCCTGACTTACTCTGCATGCAGGGCTGCATCTCCTCAGCTCTTTCCCAAGCAGCAGCTACTGAAAAAAACAATTTTTTTCCCCCCCTAGACTGACTCAGAAATGAGCCTTGAACTCGCTGTGATTAAAATAAAAACACAAATGTGTTTTTTTCTTCCTTCCTTTTGTGAGGACCAAGAGCAGCTCCTCGCTAGTGGAGATCAATAGGAACTTTCCTCAGATGAGCAGCTGATGACAAACCTGCTGAGAGAACGTAACTCCTCTGACAAGGAGCACATTCCTTGCATTAACAGGGAATCTTTCTCCCTTTCCAGTCACTTGTGAGCTGGAAACGTGGATTACACCTCTCCTGGAGTGTGACACTTCAATGAGGACAGAGGCATTCCTGGGAAGATGGCTCAGCACATCCTTGTAATATTAATGCCTCCTTCAAAATCATTCCTTTGGTTAATAAAAAACTCAGCCTGGATTTGTCTCCTCCTCCACAGAGTCCTGGAGCTTGAATAATCTGAGCAGAGTCTGGAGTTCTGCATTTCAATCAGACCCTTTTTGGGACAAACCAGCCTGGATTCTTCAAAGCACTAAAATAATGCTCAAACCCTCCCACTTCTGATGGATGAGGAACTTTTCCTGTGTAATTCCACAGGAGAGAGCTGAAGTTTAGCTGGTCTGGGGGAAAATCTGATCTTCCAAACTGCCATGGCCATCACTCCATGGCACTGGGATGACACAGCTTTTTCCAGAGCTCATTCACACTTAACACCGTTAAAATCCCATTAAATTTTAGAGCATTGTGTTGGGTTGCAATACAGAATGTGGCCAGAAATGTATATTCTATCACCATCTGTAGGAGATATCCTCTGCTAATGGGCCATCTTTAAACCAGCTGGGGCAATCATCTTTATCTTTCCCACAGCCCATCCTCCCTCCAGAAGATATCTCCTGTTCATGGCCATTGAGTCCCAGGGCATGGCTGATAAAATTACATCATCCCACTGGGAGATGCTCCAGCCAGGGGGAGGAGCCAAACATTTCTTACTTAAATAAAAGCTGAGATTTGGAACACCAAATTATTCTGTCTTTCCACTGGATTCCAGAGGAAAGCCAGACCTTTCCACATCATCCCTGGAGCTTCAGAGGAAAACTGCACCTTCTACAGGAGCACTGCTCCAGCTGAACCACATCTGCCACTGCAGGAGGATGCAGCCACCATTGAATGGGACTGCTGCCAACACCCTGACTGACTGACGGGTGTCAGCTTGGATTCTGACTCTGGCAGGGTTTGGGATTGTTCTTTGTAATACTGCATTTCTATTTTAACTTTCCTAGTAAAGAACTGTTATTCCTAATTCCCATATCTTTGCCTGAGAGCACCTTAACTTTCAAAAATCATAATAATTTGGAGGGGAGGAACTTTACGTTCTCCATTAAAAAAAAAAAATCTTCTGCCTTTATTGGCCTTCAAACCAAGACAAGCAATTAGAGATGTTGCCTGAGCCAGAATTACCTTGAGGACATCTCCTGCCTCCAGCTCGAAGGTCCTGGCTTTCAGCTGGATGCCTTTCCCAGGCTGGCTCTGGATGGAGTAGATGCACTCGTGGTTGTTGTTGTAGCTCAGGGGGTAGTTGGGGGACAGCAGCACACCCTGGGTTCCTGTCACGGACGAGCCGCACTCAGCTGCACCGAGACACAAAGGGACATTTCAGTGACCCCACGCACACTCTGGCCACACCACACATGCAGGTGACTCCTCCAAAAAGCTCAAAAAAAGCTTCTCCCTGCTGTTATTCACTGCAGAATGTCCCCTTCTCCATCACATTTTCCTCCAGCCAGGCTTCTCTCCTCCTTCAGGATCTGTAAATGTAAACCTGGGGGGAATCTGGGGGGAATTTTGGGGAAAATTTTGAGAGTCTGTGGTGGATCTGCATCTTTCTCTAAGTGTTTGACTTCCAGCCAAACCTGAAGTCAGATCTGAGGGGCTAAAAATTCGGCAGAGGATCCTGGGGAGAGGAAGAAGAGGGTGGCAGCTCTGGAGGTGAGCTCCCAGGACCTCTCAGCTTGGATCTGGCAAACCCCAAATTTATTTTGTGCAATTCCAGTCCCAGACTCCCAGGGACACAGTGAGCAGACGGGGACTGGCACAGGGGAACAGAAATCCCAGTGGATCCCAGGGATGTCCTGCCTGGATGACACCAGATCCCAAAAACCAGCAAGGATCCCAGGGCAGCTGCTTTGTCACACCCTCAGCATGGGGGATCTGGGGGAATTTGGGTGGAATCTGGGGAATTTTGGGGGAAATCTGGGCGGAATTTGGGGGGATCTGGGAGGAATCTGGGAATTTGGGCAGATCTGTGAGGAATCTGGGTGAATCTGGGGGAAATCTATGAGCATTTGGGGAAATCTGAGGGATCTGGGGGGAATCTGTCTAAAACTGGGGGGGAATCTGTGTAAAATTGGTATAAATCTGTATAAATCTGTATAAATCCGTGGGAATCTGAAGGACTCTGGGAGGAATTGAAATCTGGGGGAAATCTCTGTAAATGTAAATCTGTGTGAATCTCTGTGTGAATCTGTGAAATTGATGTAAATCTGTACAAATATGTATGAATCTGTGGGAATCTGTGGGAATCCATGTGAAATTGGTATAAATCTGTATAAATCCGTGGGAATCTATGTAAAATTGGTATAAATCTGTATAAATCTGTGTGAATTAGTGTGAAATTGGTACAAATCTGTATAAATCTGTGTGAATCTGTATGAATCTGTGGGAATCCATGTAAAATTGGTATAGATCTGTATAAATCTGTGTGAATCTGTGTGAAATTGGTGTAAATCTGTATGAATCTGTGGGAATCCATGTAAAATTGGTATAAATCTGTATAAATCTGTGTGAATCTGTGTAAAATTCATATAAATCTGTATAAATCTGTGTGAATCTGTATAAATCTGTGTGAATCCGTGTGAAATTGGTGTAAATCTGTAGAAATCTGTATGAATCTGTGGGAATCCATGTAAAATTGGTATAAATCTGTATAAATCTGTGTGAATCCATGTAAAATTGGTATAAATCTGTATAAATCTGTGTAAAATTCATATAAATCTGTATAAATTTGTGTGAATTCATGTAAAATTGGTATAAATCTGTATAAATCTGTGTGAATCT
Organism: Luscinia megarhynchos; assembly: GCA_034336665.1. Lineage (NCBI taxonomy): Eukaryota > Metazoa > Chordata > Aves > Passeriformes > Muscicapidae > Luscinia > Luscinia megarhynchos. Next base: position 4,780,783 of record CM067585.1, on the reverse strand, counting down.
GTGTGAAATTGGCATAAATCTGTATAAATCTGTGTGAATCCATGTGATATTGGTATAAATCTGTATAAATCTGTGTGAATCTGTGTGAAATTGGTATAAATCTGTATGAATCTGTGTGAATCTGTGTGAAATTGATATAAACCTGTATAATTCTGTATAAACCCGTGGGAATCTGTATAAACCTGCGTGGATCTGCCTCTGAACAAGCCCGTGCTGAGGATTTTCTGTTCCTCCTGCCGAGCTCCCACGCCAGCCAGCCGTGAGTCACTGTTTTCCCAGCCTGTTTACCCTGGGAGATTTTCTGCTGTCAAACACTGGCTGTGCCTGCTCCTCTGGGGCTGAGGGACAGGCAGGGCACTCCAAAGTCCCCCCCAGAGCAGTTTTTGGGATCAAACCTTGTGTCCCTGAGCTCCTGGAGTGGAGGGAACCATCCCAGGGCAGCTCCTGGCTCTGCTGCTCCTCCAGGAAAGGGTTAAGGAAGGAGCCACTTTGGAGGTGACTTTGTCCTCTGCTCTTGCCATGGATGGAAAAGCAGGATTTTGGCACAGAATCCCCAGGGGAAAGGCTGGGGATATCTCACGGAGCTGTCCTGGCCAGAGGGCTCGGACAAAGGAACAAAAACCACTCTCAGATCTCCCCAGACCATCTCCAGGACAGCAGCAGAATACAGAGTGTCTGGAAAGGCAATTAAATCTCCTGTGATCTTAACGAGTCAGTCTCACTTGCATCCCCATCCAGGCAGATCTGAGCAGGCAGTGGGGACACTGTGACAGAGCTGTCACCCTGCCACAGAGCTCTGGGCCACCAGCCCTGGGTTTGCCCTGTTATGATAAACCCAGGCTGGTAATTCCCAGCCAGGAACAGCAGCCACTTAGTGCTGCTGTCTGAGGCTCGAGTTTAAAGCTCTGAAAATGATTTTTTTTCCTTGATTCTCGCTGCCCTGATGAGCTTGATCTGCAGCCTGATTGTTATTCCTGTCCCAGCAGGATGAGGCCCCAGAGCTGGGAAGTTCAGAGCACAGGGAGGAGGCAGCAGCTGGTTCTGCTGGCGAGTTTTGCCCTGCATTGGTCCTCAAAGCTCACCCAGAGCTCAGGACAACCTCCAGGTGAGAGCCCTGTCCTGGCTGAGCTGCAGAATCCCTCAGGCTCTGGGTGAGCAGAGATGGGAACCATTTCCTATTTAAATTCTACACCAAAAAAAAGAAAAAAAAAAAAAGTGTGACACTTTTCCCAAGGCCTGGAGCATCCTCCTTCCACCCAAATTTGTGCTCCTGTTCTGTAACACTCCCCATCCCTGCCAGGTCAGGGTTCTGCACCCCACCAGGAACAGCAGCCAGGAGGCAGCTCCGTGCTGCAGATCAATCCTTCCCCTCCTCTGCCCTCGGATTTATTGATTTATCAGTGCTAAAAACAGCTGGAGGGGCTAAAAAAGGACCTTCAGTGGTCAGGAAGGGAAAGGTGGGAGGTGTGAGAAACACGTGGAGAGCAAGAGAGAGGTCAGAGTCAGGGGGGTTCCCAGACACATCCATAAAAAGGTGGGATTTGCCTGGATAAGGAGGTGACAATGCTCTGGAATCCCAAGGGGAACTCCTCAAACCCAGAACGGCCCCAAAAGGGAGGAGCAGCTCTGGAATCACTGGCCTGGGGTGGGGCTGGGGCACAGGGGCTGCTGGGGATGTCACTGTCACCTCCAGGGGATGTGTCACTGTCAGCCCCTGTGCCCAGCTGGGAGGGCACTGAGCCCTCGTGCAGGGCTGGAAACTCCTTCCAGCTGCTTCCCACCCATCCCTGCTCTGGATCCCCCGTGATCCCATCCTGGGATGTCACCTGTCCCAGGGATGTCACCTGTCCCTACAGGGAATGTCACCTACCAACCCCAGGGGTGTCACTCACCCATCCCGGGGATGTCACCCATCCATCCTGAGGAATGTCATCCATCCATCTCAGGGATGTAACCCACCCATCCTGGGGATGTCACCCATTAATCCTGGGGAATGTCACCCATCCCAGGGATGTCACCCATTCATCTCAGGAATATCACCCATCCATCCTTGGGAATGTCATCCATCCATTCTGGAGGATGTCACCCATCCATCTAGTAAATGTCACCCGTCCCAGGGATGTCACCCATCCATTCCAGGGATGTCACCTATCCATCCTGGGGAATGTCACCCGTCCATCCTGGGGAATGTCACCTGTCCATTCCTGGGGAATGTCACCTATTCACCCCAGGGATGGCACCCTTCCATCCTGGGAAATGTCACCCATCCCAGGGATGTCACCTATCCACCCCAGGGATGCCATCTATCCATCTGGGGAACGTCACCCATCCATCCATCCATCCATCCATCCATCCATCCATCCATCCATCCATCCATCCATCCATCCATCCATCCATCCATCCATCCATCCCAGGGATGTCACCCATTAACCCCAGGGGATGTCCCCCATCCCCTCCATCCCTGCCCACCTCAGCAGTGCAGCCCAGCAGGACCAGCCAAGCGAAATGAAAGCACATGACCACCTACCAACACACCTTGGCAGAGGCGAACTCCACACCCGGCGTCTCCCGCCCAGGCAGGTGATCCTGGCTGCTCCCTCCAGCCGGTACCCCGGGAAGCAGGAGAAGCTCAGCACGTCCCCCACGCCGAACTGCAGCCCCTTCCTGATGCTGTAGGCTGGCACCTCCGGCTCCTCACACGGCTCCAGGTCGTATTCTGCAGGGGTAAAGTGGATCTCATGGGGTGGCAGCGGGGAAACTCTGGATTCTGTCCTCACTGGAGAGGATATGAGGATCCAGGAGATCTGAGCCTTGATCCAGTGAAGCCATGGGGATTCTAAGCCATGAAAAGCCACCTGGATTTCACCTAAAACTCAGGGGTTCTGTCTTCCCCAGAGAGCAGAGGATCCAAGGGAGCTCTGAGCCTCAATCCAGCTGCAGTGAATCCATGAGAATGCAATTCTGTTGGAGCCATGAAAACCCACCTGGATTTCACCCCCAACCTAAAACTCAGGAGTTCTGTCCCCTCTGGAAAGGACACAAAGATCCAAGAGCCTTGATCCAGCTGCAGTGAATCCATGAGGATGGAATCCTGTTTGAGCCAAGAAAACCCACATGGATTTCACTCTCCACCTAAAACTCAGGGGTTCTGTCCTCCATGGAAAGGACACGAGGATCCAAGGGAGCTCTGAGCTTTGATCCACTGAATCCATGAGGGTTGTGAGCCATGAAAACCCACCTGGATGTCACCTCTCACCTAAAACTCAGGGGCTCTGTCCTCCCTGGAAAGGACACGAGGATCCAAGAGCCTGGATCCAGCTGCCGTGAATCCACGATTCACTGTTTTCAAACATGAAAACCCACCTGGATTTCACTCCCAACCTAAACCCAGGGTTTCTGTCCTCTCTTGAGAGGACACAAAGATCCAAGAGCCTTGATCCAGCTGCACTGAATCCATGAGGATTCCAAACCATGGAAACCCACCTGGATTTCACCCTCCACCTACTCTCACCCCAACACCTGGATCCCAACCACCTCCAGAGGCGACAGGTCCCAGCTCCTGTCACACGGGGGTTTGTCATTGTCCCTCTGCTGCAGCCCAGGATGGGTTGATTTGGGTGGCATTTCTGCTGCCTCTCCATTTCTAATCCTGCAAATGGATGATGCTGCTCAGGGAATGCAGGAGGACACTGAAGCTGCTGCTCCAAGAAAGGTCATGTAGAATTTTGGCCAATGGCCAAACTCATGTCTCTGACCCCACACCAGCTTGAAGAAAAACTCTTCTGAGGGTGTTTTTGTCAAAATCTCCAGGTCCAAAGCCTGTATGTTAACATATATATATGTAAAGAAAGCTAAAAATAGAACTGGCTCCCATTTTTGCCTTCCAAGATAGGAAAGGAGCCTTGAAATACACTGAAAATGAGAGTTATAATTAGAGGCGAGCTTTTGAAAGGCAAAAAGTCATTTTCCCCTCATCAAAACAGGAGTTAATTGGAAATTTTCTGACTGGTTTCCACATGCAAATCCCTGACTTCAGAGGCCAGGAACAAAGGCACTGGGAACCAGGTTTCAGCTGCATCTATGGCAACAGCTCTGCCCGTCAGGGAGGGTGCCAGACCAAGCTCCACAGGAAAAATGGGCATTTCTCTCCTTCCCTGGCAGCTCAGGACTGGGAAGGACACAGGGACAGAGGCAAGAACAGCACCAGTGCAATAAAAAAGCTCCTTTCCTTCAGTGACTGCTGCAGGGAATGGCTCCTGGGGCACTCAGGCAGCAAAGACTGGCATTCCCTGCAATGGGAGCACTTGGGAATCATCAGAGGACACAGTCAAACTCCTCCTGTCCTTCAATCAGAGGCTGCCCCAGTGCCATGAGCTGCCCTGGCTGCCACATGTCCCTTTTTTGGGTCCCTCTCCCAGTCCCCATGCTCCTTCTGACCAATCACTGCTGAAAATCAGGATTTCCTTTGAAAAATCTGCATTTTGGATCACCACACCTGCTCAAAGCCACCATCACCGTGATGGTTTAGCAGGCACAGCTGAGCATGGGATTGCTGGAACTTCTCTGGGCAGGAATTGTTTCCCTCAGCCTCCTCCTGGCTCCTGGAGTTTGGAAAATCTGGATCCCTCAGAGCCCTACTGGGTGCAGCAGGAGGGGGCTCCCATCTGGTACCACAGCAGAGAAACTGAGCCAGCCCAGCCAGGGAAAAATGCATTTTCCAGTTTCCTGGAAGTGCCAGTGGGATCATGGAAACCCAGCCTGGGATGCACCAGGTGTGTGTTAAAATCCTGGAATGGTTGGGATGGGAAGGGACATAAAGAATCACCCAGGGACACCCCTGTCAGGGCAGGGACACCTTCCCCTATCCCAGGCTGCTCCAAACCCATCCAGCCTGGCCTGGGACACTGCCAGGGAGGGAAAGGAGGGAGGGAAAGAAAGAAAGGAGAGGAGGGAAAGAAAGAAGGGAGGGAAAGGAGGAAGGGAAAGGAGGAAGGAAAAGAAGGAAGGGAAAGAAGGAAAGGAAAGAAAGAAGAGAAAGAATGGAAAGAAAGAAGGAAGGGAAAGAAGGAAAAGAAGGAAAAGAAAGAAGGAAGAGAGGGAAAGGAAAGGAGGAAAAGAAAGGAGGGAGGGGGAAGAAAGAAGGGGAAAGAAGGAAGGGAGGAAAGAAGGAAGGGAAGAAAGAAGGAAGGGAAAGAAGGAAAAGAAAGAAGGGAAGAAAGAAGGGAAGAAAGAAGGAAAAGAAGGAAAAGAAAGGAGGGAAAGGAGGGAGGGAGGCTTTGGGCAGTGCTCCCACCTGAGAAGGTGATGTTGAAGCCCTCGTAGGACATGGAGAAGTCGGAGATGAAGCGGATCTGGGCGGAGAAGTTGCCGAAGAGCCCCGCGCTGAGCGGCGCCGGCAGCCGCGAGCCCGTCAGCTGCTGCAGCGGCTGCGCAAAGCTCGAGTTCTCCGTGATCAGCAGGTAGTCGTGGCCATTCTCCAGGTGGAACGTGTGGAAGGTGAAGAACACACCTGCAGAGGGGAAAACCACGGGGGGAGTCATCCCAGAGCGTTCCCAGTGCTCAGGCCCTGGTTCCACCAGCAGCAGGGGGAAATCACGCTGAGATCGTGCGTTTGTTGTAGAAATGAAATCAATCAAAAGCCTGGGAATGTTGGATTCCTGTGCCTTTGTCAGGGATGACATGAAATCACTCCAGGGACAGAGCAGTGGCTGAGGGTGCAGCCCAGGGGAGCCTTCTATTACAAAAGTGTTGACTTTTAAATGGACAGCAAGAGCAGCAAGGCTGGAGCTGGAGGGCTCGAAAACACGCGTGTTCCAGAAGGAATTCCTGCCGAGAAAAACAGGATTCAAGCCCAGCCTCAAGGTCAGGGAGGCTTTTGCAGAAGTGTGTCAGTGGTGCAGCTGCAAGGACTTGCCCATGATGGGCTGAATCAGAGAATAATGGAATTATTTGGGTGGGAACGACCTTTAAAATTGTCTGATTCCACCCCCCTACCATGGGAAGGGACACCTTCCTCTAGACCAGCTTAATCCAAGAAAAACCCTGCTTTTATTCACCTTTTCTTGCCCAAAATAAACCCCACAACAGCTCCAGCTATGGAAATCCCAGCCAAACACAGCAAAAGTATTTTTCCTCTTTCTCCCAAATTCAATTTGAACGATTTGAACCGTTTGGGAGAAGGCTGTGACCTTGCTGCATTTGTAAATGAGCCAGAGAGGAGTAATGGATTACTTAAAGTCCCCTTCACACCTCCAGACACACAATGGGAAGCACTTCAGGTTCCTGCAGGAGCCTCCAGCGAGGTGATTTTTCATGCTGGAATTCAAACACCATTAGAAACACTTATTCTCTGGAAAATAATTCCAGCTTAGAAATAAAATATTAAAAAAAAAAAAAATCAACATAAAATGGCAGTGAGAGCAGAGCCAGGCAGGGTCTGAGCTCAGGAACTCTGTCACAGCATTGTCACACTGAGTTAACAAGGCAGGGAGATGCCAAGCAATAAAAAGCCTCTTTGCATTTAGATGGGTTTTTCCATCCTCATCTCCCAGCTCTTGGGGCATCCAGGGCAGGTTCCTGAGCCTCTGCTCTTGTGGGATTGGGACTGATCCAGGCTCAGACCCCTCTGGAGAGACACAGACTCCCCTGGGCAAAGCCAAGGGTGGAATCTGGGCTTTGGGGGAGATCCCTGCTTGGCTTGACCAGGTTATTCCATTTAACCCAATAATTCCCACCCCAAGGTCTGGCTCTGCATCCCACCATTCCCAAAGTGCAGCATCCCAAAGGAACTGCAGGAAAATTACAAATAAATCCTCCTCCTCACTACCCATTCCCTATTAACTTCTGGAGATCAGGGGAAGCTCTGGAGATCCAACATCCAACCCCACAACACCCAACTCCAGGTGAATATTCCATTTATTTACCCCTGGCTCTCTCCAAGTGCTTCCTGAAGGTTTGCTGCTCACACAGAGCTCTTCCCTTCCAAGCAGTGAAGGTCAGAGAGGCTGGAAACCAACAAGGAGCTTTTCCCACGGGATTGGGAATGAAGGAATTGTGGGATCATCCCAACCTTTATCCCTCTGCAGCACCTCACTGCCCTTCAGTGTCCCAGAAGGATTTTTATGACCCAAAGCTTAGGACTGACTTTGGCAATTCCTTCTTTATATCCATTCTGTGGAGAACATTTTTAGTCTCACTCCTTCCCCCCTGCAAAATTCCACAAAAGCAGGAAACTTCCAAGAGTTTCCAAATGTTTGTTATTCCTACCAGAAGCACAAAACAGAAAGAAATCTGACCTGAAAACTGGGATGTGGGGAATGCAAAATGACTTTAATTCTCTCCTGACAGCAAATTTATACCCTCAGCTTTACCAAACCCAGCCTAAGGAGCAGAAATAACATCACCCCTCTGGAACCAGCACAAGAATAATTCAGTTATCCTGCAGAACATTCCCAATTTCCAAACTTTTTAAGGTAAAAACTCCAAGCAGAGGGCACGAGGCTCCTCCAGCACTGAAGGGCTGTGGAACTATAGCAAAAAGGGCTAATTATAAACTCATTTTAAAGGATTTGTGACCAATTAAACCTTTGCTCTGGTCTGCAATTTATTGTGGCACAAAACATCTCTGCAAACACAAAGCTTTTTTATTTTTTCACCCTCCATTCTCTGCAGAAGAAACAGCAAAACAAATTAGAGTGGAGAGAAATCACTCTGAAGCGGTGAGATTAAAAATAATGGTCTCTCTTTAGGCATTTAAATACCTTTAAAATTAAGCTGCGTTTAAACTCCACTTGTACAGCCTGGGAGTCCATAAAGTGTCACAGGAAAATAATTGTTGGAGCAGCTGGGGAAATTCCAGGACTTGTGCTTTGGCCATGTGGGAGATGTTCCCAAAAATCTTGGAGGGAAGGAGCTGAAAAATTCCATAAATCCCTCAGGAGGGGCAGATCCCTCTCAGTGACAGGGACAGGACCTAGGGAATGATTTTGAGGATCTGGATCTAGATCCATCCACATCCTGAATTTCAGAATAGGGCCACAGGAACAGGAGATAAATAAGAAATCATTTTTCCCTTCTCCATTTTAAAAGGATGGAGAGGTGACATCAAAACCCTCTGGATGTTGTCCAGGGACAATGGAATCACCATCCCTGAGAGGAATTCTTGGATCCCACAGGGAAATGTTCCTCTCCCACCAGCCTCAGTCCTCTCCAAAGGTGTCTCACCTTTCCCATGGGATGTTTCTATCGTCCACGTGCAGTTCAAGTTGTTGGGATAAAAATCAGGGAAGCCTGGAGAGAGGATGGTGCCACTGGAGCCACGGATGTAGCCCCCACAGAGAGCTAAAACACACACACAAAAAAAAAAAAAGAGAGAGAAAGAGTTCAATAATCCAGAATCTTTCACAAGCTGAGAGGAAAAAGGAAAACCAAAACCCAGCCCAGGAAAATCCAACAGAAGAGGCTGATCAACCCAAATCAAATCAACCAAAATTGGGTTTTGTCGGTCAAAATCAACAAAAGAAACTTATCAACCCAAATTGGGTTTTGTAGGTCAGAAACTAACAAAATCCATGGGTCAACCCACCAAAATCCATGGATTAAATGCCACTGGGAGCTTCCCAGCTGCTGTCTGGGCAGTGGATCTGCACAGGAAGAGTCTCCTTTGCAGGGCCAGGAGCTGGACTCCACAATCCCTGTGGGATCCAACTCTGGATGTTCTGATTCTGTGAGCTGCCAGCCACACCTGTAGGTTTGTCTGAAGCCACTCTAGTTCTGGTTACAATGCATTATATGCTATTAATACATAACAACCAACCAATACTTTTATTATTATCTATAGCCTATCATTACTAACATTACCATGTTCATGTTACTATTCCCCAGTCACTACAAGTTAGTGTGTTACATTTGAAGCCAGAAATTGTTTTTCAGTTTTCCTGCAGTGGAAAATTCTGAGACCTTTTTTCTACTTGCACCATTGGCAGTCTTGTTAGCCTGTGGAATCTTTTTGCTTGGTAAAAACATCTTTTGTTTGAAGTGGGTTTATCCTTCACTCTGAGCCATAAAAATCCCTTCTAACCCACATACCTTTTGACTTCTTAGTTATCCAGTAAGATTGTCTCAGCAATTTCTTCCTTCTATATCAAAACTTGCTTTCATTTCTACTCCTTCAAATTCTACATTTAAAGAGCTTTCTGCCTGTCCTAGGTTGCAATGTAAGGATGTGCCCAATAGTGTGAAACCAGGTGGGCAGTGATCCTCATCTCTGTGGAGATATCTCCTGTTAATGGGCCAGCTGTTAAAAACAGCTGGGGCAATCATCTTTATCTTTCCCACAGCCCATCCTCCCTCCAGAAGATATCTCCTGTTCATGGCCATTGAGTCCCAGGGCATGACTGATAAAATTACATCATCCCACTGGGAGATGCTCCAGCCAGGGGGAGGAGCCAAACATTTCCTACCCAGATAAAAACTGAGATTTTGAAATTTTGAAATTTTGAACACCAAAGCAGCCTTTTCCACTGGGTTCCAGAGAACAAGAGCTACCAGACCTTTCTACAGGATCACTGCTTCAACAAAAGCACTTCATCTGGACTGCTGCCACCACCTTGACTAGCAGGGTGCTGTATTCTGACTGTCAGTGTTTTTTCTTTTGTATTATTGAATGTATTTTATTTTTCTCTTTCTTCCTATTAAATTGTCTTTCTAACTTGAGGTCTCTCACTGTTTTTGCTTTCAAAACCATTAGACTGCCAAGCACAAATATCTGTGAGACTTTCCTGTCAAACTTTTACCTGTCCTAACACTCAGCTCTGCCTCCTAAAATCAAGAACATCCTGCAGGTGCTAAAGCAGATGTTTCCTCACCCTCACAGCTGGGCAGGGGCCGGCTCCACTGGAAGTTGGGCTCGCACTCCAGGGCCTCGCTGTCGCTCAGGGTGTAGCCAGGGTCACAGCTGAATGTCACCAGGGCCCCCACGTAGAAATCGTGGCCGTGGCGCTGCCCGTTCACCGGGATGCCCGGGTCCAGGCAGTGGTCAGACTGCAGCTTCACAGCTGGGGACAGAGCACAGGTCACAGCTCTGGGGTGAGAGGGGCTCAGGGGCAGCTCAGCCCTCCCACGGGATCCTTGTGGATCTTGCTGGTTGTCCCCAGAGTCGGGAGGTGGAAGGGAGAGAGGAAAATCGCCAAAAATGATGGGATGGAGTAAGGGAATCCCCAAAAATGAGGGGATGGAGAGAGGGAATTCCCAAAAATGAGGCGGTGGAGAGAGAAAAATACCCAAAAATGAGAGGGTGGAGAGAGGAAAATACAAAAATCTGAGGGGATGGAGAGAGGGAATTCCCAAAAATGAGGGGATGGAGAGAGGAAAATCCCCACAGTGAGAGGAGGAAAGAGAGAGAGGAAAATCCCAAAAATGAGAGGATGGAGAGAGGAAAATCCCAAATATGAGGGAAGGAGAGAGGGAATTCCTCCACAATGAGAAGATGAAATGGAGAGAGGAAAATCCCAGAAGTGAGAGAAGAAAATCCCAAAAGTGAGAGGACGAAAGGGGGAGAGGGAAATCCCAAAAGAGAGAAGCAGAAATGGAGAGAGGAAAATCCCTGAAATGAGGGGATGGAGAGAGAGAATTCCCCCAAGGGAGGGGAGCAAATGGAGAGAGGAACTGGTGTGGGATTCTTGGGCCTGTCCTGTGCAGGGCCACGAGCTGGACTCCACAATCCCTGTGGGATCCAACTCTGGATATTTGATCCTGTGAGCCCAGCTCTGCCTCCTAAAATCAAGAATATTCTGCAGATTATAAAACAAAAATAAAAAACTTTTACAACCAACCAGAGGGGGAATGGCTTCAGATCATAAAAGGTGAGATTTGGGTGGGACATTGGGAAGGAATCCTCCTCTGTGAAGGTGGGAAGATGGAATTCCCAGAGGAGCTGTGGCTGTCTCATCCCTAGGAGTGTCCTGGACAGGGCTTGGAGCAGCCTGGGATGGTGGGAGCTGTGGGTTTTGAGTTTCCTTCCAGCCTAGAAAAACAGGAACTGTTCTTCCACTGGCAGCAGCTTCCCCCTGCCCAGTCCTTGAGCAGGGGAAAAAGAAACCCAGGGGGCCCTGGGTGAGGCTGTGGTGCTGCTGGAGACTGGGGAATTGCAGGGAATCCCAAGGAATTCCACGGGGAAGGCGCCCTTACTTTCGTATCGGATCTGGAAGCCGATGTCAGAGTGGCTCTTGTCCGTGGTGAACAGGAGGTAGAGGTGGTTGCTGGTGCTGATCAGGAACTGGGGCACCTGGGTGCCATCGTAGACCCCAATCAGGGGTGAGGAGTAGGAGCGGCCATCCCGCACCTCCAGGGTGTCATAGTTCACCTCTGTCTTGAACCTGCAACGGGCACGAGGAAAATGAAACCCCAGCACTGCTGCTTCCTCTTAATTTCAGTCCTGGGAGCAGCATGGGGGCAGGAGTGCCCCCTGCTTGGAGGAGACAGGGTGTAAAATAATATAAAATAAATAATGGATATAAAAATAAATAAATAAATAAATAAATAAATAAATAAATAAATAATAATAATAAATAAATGGATATAAATGGATAAATTTAAAATGGATATAAAAGCAGAGCAAACTGCAAGGTGTCTTGGCATCTCAGGTCCTTTCTGCTGCCTGTCTCACTGAGGGCACCTCACTTGTGTTTTTTTGTGATCCTTCACCTCTTCACCCCAGCAGCCTGGGAGCTTCTCCAGCCCTAAAATGTTGCCCAAGTGCTGAGACAGCAAATGAAAGAGGGCTGAAAGAGCCCCAAAATGTCACAGCAGTGGTGGCAGTGCCAGCTCCTCTCTGCTCTCTGGGGCATTCCAGGAATCCAAACAGCAGCTGATTTTCAGGATATCTGGATCTAAATCCATCTACATCCTTGTGCCCCCTGAACAAACCCTCCCTTCCTCACAGCCAGCAGAGAACAGAAAATCCAGGGAAAGCCAAAAAACTCAGCATTGTCAAGCCAGCGTTCCCTGCTGCTCCCCCCACCCATGTGAGAGCTCAGACCCCAGAAACATGTCTAAAACACCCCCAAAAATGAGCAGGAGTGGTTCAGACAGAACCATTCCCACCTTCCCTTCCCCACTGCTGGGTGAGTTTTAATTCCCTGCCAGGAGCTCATAAATTAAAAAGGGGAGAACCTCTGGCATGGAGCAGCTCATTCCCTTCTCTTGGCTGCACCTTGGGACCCCCAGAACCACCCAAACCCAGGGGATTTGGGGTGAGCACCTGTCAAAGGTGATCTTGATGGGGTAGCCTGGCTGGGCCTCGATGACCCAGGCACAGCTCAGCGAGTCCTTGTAGAAGCCAGGCCAGCCTGGGGACAGGATGGTTCCACTGGGTGATGTCAGGTGGCCCCCACAGGGTGCTGGGGACACAGAAAGGACACAAATCACACAATTACCCACACCAGAAAACACCTTCAGGCTCATCCAGCCCAAAACAGGTCCCTGAGTGCCACATCTTTGAAATTGGGGTGAAAAACGTCACGAAGCTGCAGCACTGTGAGATGTCCCCACCTGTGAAACCCTTTCCCTGCATTTCTGTCCCCCCACGAGCTAAAAATCACCAGAGCCAGATGGAAAACCAACATTAACTGTTCAGAAATTGCCTTTTCAGCTCCAAATGTCCCCCTGGGAGCCAGCAGGGCCGACCTTGGGCCCTCCTCGGAGGGGACAGGGTGTAAAATAATGATTGGATATAAAAGCAGGGGCAGCTGCAAGGTCACTTGGCATTTCAGGTGCCAGGAAATCTCTCCCAGCCCTGCTAATTGAGTCATGGCTTTGCTACCACCAGGGACATCACCAGAGCAGGGCATTAATTCCACACCCTGGTCCCCAGTGCCCCCAGCAGGAGCTGCAGGATCTTTATTGCATTTTCTGGGAAAAGGACACTGGGGCTGAGGAAAAAAACTCCCACAGGGTTTGTCCTCCAAGGAGTGACCCACAGCCAGCCCCAATGTCACCCTGGAGGTGCCCCAAAATGTGCCAGTCCCCTGCTGCCCTGAAGGGTGGCAGATCAAAGTCATTTGATCTCAGCTGCCTCCAAAGCAATTATTTTTCCTTTCTGCCCCAAAGCTGCATCATCTCCTGTCAGGATTTCCACCCTTTTCTCTGTCTCTTTTATTCCCATTAATTTTTTTTCAAGTGCTGAGCAGGACTTTAGATCTCTGGGCTCTTCTCCTTGCTCAAAAAGGGTAATTAAAATGTCCAGACTGGAGGGTGAGTCAAAGAAATCGCCAGAGTGATTAGGAGGAGAAGGCAGAAGGTTATCAGACACAAAAGTTGATTAAAAGTGTACTATTTAATGTATGTTTCTCTTCCATACTTAAAAATATGTAAATTTAAAGGCTCATGCTTTGAAAGCAAAGGGAGGCCTGAATTACACTTATATTTTTTCAGGAGCAAAATTATGTAAGAATACAAAAGGTCCAGGTTTTTGTTCTATAAAAGCTGTCAAAGACAATTGATTCCTTCCTTCAATCCCAAAGACAATGGCCAGGATCGTGCAATTCCTGCTGCTCAGGCAATGCAGGGCCAATTACCCAAATTATTTCTCAATATTCCAGGGCTGTTTCTCAAGAGCTCAGCACTTGTTATTCAAATTGCTGCAAATACCAGAGCGGGGCATCACTTCCCTGAGAACACAGGAAGATTTTCAGCCCTAATGAGCTCCTTCTTCACTTCTCTTTTCCAGAGGAGAGGCTTGAAAGTGCTAAAAAAGCTTTGAAATCTGAATTAAAGCCTTCATCCAGCCCAGCTTCCCCCATGGCAGGGCTGGCTGTTGTGGCCAGGAGATGGAAATGCAGAATTTCTGCCTCTCAGTTGCCAGAGCCCATTGACAGAACTTCTGTCATTATATAAATATCAGATTTTTTACACGGATCAAAAACCAGGATGGGAAAACATCACCCTGGATCATCCATTCTTTGTTGTTTCATTCCCTCCCTGACAGGAGCAGCAGGAAAGCTTTGAGTCATCACTAAACCAGAGCCTTTTATTGTTACTGCTATTAGAAAAACACCTGTTGTAACAAGAACTGATCATCAAATCATCAAATAAATACAATAAAAATACTCCCCAGAGTTCATTTTGCACCAAAAACATTGTAAAAAACCAGAGCTCAGGAATATTCCTCCCCAACAACCTCCTCTGTGCTGACAGCATCTTCCAGAGGCATGGAAAATCCTGGAATTTTGTGTTGGCTGGACACTATGGAATGTGAGAGTGAGACCCTGACAGGCAGAACCCTGATTCTGGATCCCAAAAGGCTGCAAAATTCTCCCAACAAATCTCTGTCCCTGCAGGAATGTTCACCTGGAGGAGAGGAAGAGGAGGAGGGGAAGAGCAGGTGGGAAGAAAGAGAGAAGAAAGAGAGAAGAAAGAGAGAAGAAAGAGAGAAGAAAGAGAGAAGAAGAAAAAGGAGGAAAGAAGAAAGAGGAAAGGAAGAAGAGAGAGAAGAAAGAGAATAAAGACAAAAGAAAAAGAGAAGAATCTCTCTCCCACCAGGCTGGGAATGTTCACCTGGAGAAGAGAAGCTCCAAGGAGAGCTCAGAGCCCCTCCCAGGGCCTGAAGAGGCTCCAGGAGTGCTGGAGAAAGAACTTGGGACAAGGGATAGAGGGTCAAGACACAGGGAACAGCTTTGAACTAGGAAAGGGAGATCTGGGGATATTGGGAATGGATTCTTGGCTGTGAGGGTGAGGAGGAGCTGGGTGAAAAATCTCTGGAATTCCCAGAGAAGCTGTGGCTGCCCCTGAATCCCTGGAATTCCCAAGGCCAGGCTAGACAGGAGCAGCCTGGAGCAGTGGCATGGGAAGAGGCAGGATGGGATATTTAATGCCCAAACCAGCCCAGGAGGGTGGGGATGACCGGGTGTCCCAGGTTACAATGTATAGATGTGCCCAAAAGTTTGTATTCTATCCCCATCTGTTAAACCAGCTGGGGCAGTGACCCTTATCTGGCACATATTATCTGCTAATGGGCCATCTTTAAACCAGCTGGGGCAATCATCTTTATCTTTCCCACAGCCCATCCTCCCTCCAGGAGATATCTCCTGTTCATGGCCATTGAGTCCCAGGGCATGACTGATAAAATTACATCATCCCACTGGGAGATGCTCCAGCTAGGGGGAGGAGACAAACATTTCCTACCCAGATAAAAACTGAGATTGTGAACAGCAAATTATTCTCTTTCCACTGGTTTCCAGAGAAAAACCAGACCTTTCCACATCATCCCTGCACCTTCAGAGGAAAACTGCACCTTCTACAGGAGCACTGCTCCAGCTGAACCACATCTGCCACTGCAGGAGGATGCAGCCACCATTGAATGGGACTGCTGCCAACACCCTGACTGACTGACCGGGTGTCAGCTTGGATTCTGACTCTGGCAGTGCTTTTTTTTTGTACTATTGCATGTGTTTTATTTTCCCCTATTATTTTTTCCCTATTAAACTGTATTTCTGGCTCAGAGTCTCTGACTGGTTTTACTATCAAACCAGCACAGCGGGATCACCTTCGCAGCGGAGCACGGCGTTGTCCCACACCACGTTCCCCTCCTGCAGGACGCAGGTGACGGTCTCGGCGCCGTGGGTGCGGATGAAACCCTCGTCACACAGGAAGGACACGGAGCTGCCCAGCTGCAGGCTGTCCCCAAAACGCTTCCCGTTCACCGGCACGCCGGGGTCCGGGCACTCGTTGTGCCGGAACGCTGCCAGGAGAAGAGAGAGGAGGAAAAGGGAGAGGAGGAAAAGGGAGAGGAGGAAAAGGGAGGAGGAAAAGAGAGAGGATGAAAAGAGAGAGGAGGTAAAGAGAGAAGAGGAAAATAGGAGGAGGAAAAGAGAGAGGAGGAACATAGGAGGAAAAGGGAGAGGAGGAAAAGGGAGAGGAGGAAAATAGGAGGAAAAGGGAAAGGAGGAAAAGGGAGAGGAGGAAAAGGGAGGAAGAAAAGGGAGGAGGAAAAGAGAGAGGATGAAAAGAGAGAGGAGGAAAAGAGAGAGGAGGAAAAGAGAGAAAAGGAAAAGGGAGAGGAGGAACAGGGAGAGGAGGAACAGGGAGAGGAGGAAAAGAGATAGGAAAAGAGAGAGGAGGAAAATGGGAGGAAAAGGGAGAGGAGGAAAATAGGAGGAAAAGCGAGAGGAGGAACAGGGAGAGGAGGAAAAGGAAGAGGAGGAAAAGGGAGAGGAGGAAAAGGGAGAGGAGGAAAAGAGAGAGGAGGAAAAGAGAGAGGAGGAAAAGAAAGGAAGAAAATGGAGAGGAGGAAAGAGAGGAGGAGGAAAATAGAGAGGGGGAGGAAAAGGGAGAGGAGGAAAAGAAAGAGGAGAGTCAGGATCTTTCCAGCACTTGATTACTCTTTCCATAAAAAGCTTTTTCCTAATATAGGTAGAAGAATTTTTTTACAGAGTGATAAAATATTGGAATTTTCTGATGGAGTTGCCATCCCTTGTGTTTAAAAAAAGATTGGATGTGGCACTCGGTGCCGTGGGTTAGCTGAGGTGTTAGGGCTGGGTTGGACTCGATCTTGAAGGTCTTGAGAGGAATGAGGGATTTGTCTTTACAAATGAGCTGTGGGTCTGCTGGTAGATGAAACCAGCACTGAGAGATAAAAAACCCAATGGGATGGATTCCACTGATTGATGAACGGAAAAAGAAAATTGCCTTTACAAACAAAATGTAGGTTCACTGAGAAATGAAACTGGATATTGAAAGAAGCAATGGGGGAAAATCCATTAATTCTGTAAGAACTAAAAATTAAAAGGGAGGGTTGTACATTAGGGGCAATCTCAGGTATCAGGTGTTTGGGCAGTCTGTGCCTCTCAAGTACCTCAGCCAATGGGGAAAGAGAGAGGGAAATTGGGATAAAAGGAGGCTGTGCCCTCCAAAAATCTGAGAGATCCCAGGGAATGCCCCATGGCCTCTCCCTTTATTCCAACAAAGCAAAGAGGACTCCTCTGTCTCCTTTTTGGACACAAACCTCTGGTGTTTGTGGATTCATTTTCCTGACAGTCTCTTCCAACCTGGTGATTCTGTGATATTTTTTCCTCCCCACCCTGTCCCCAAAATGAGGATGTTGCCCCCCAAACTGAATTTTCCCCTTCCCAGTGTCTGATTTTAGCAGAAGAAAGGGGAGGTTAAAGCTCTTGGCATCCATGAGAGGATGGGATACATCCTGGAAAACTGAGTTACCTTCTCAGCACCTTCCCTATACAAAATTACATTTTTATATAAAAATACTCCAGACTGGGAGAGATTTAAAAAAAATCTGAACATTTCTGCCTGGAGAGGACATAAGGGAACCACTGATGGGGAAAATGGAAAGATTTAAGGCATCAAGGTTAAAAAGTCACCTCAGCACCTTCTGTGAGTGCCACATCACAGAGCCCCACACTGGCCTGGGCTGGAAGGGACCTCAAATCCCATCCAGTGCCACCCTGCCATGGGTCCCAGATTCCTCCAAGCCCCATCCAACCTGGCCCTGGGCACTTCCAGGGATCCAGCTCCTCTGGGAATTCCATCCCAGCCCCTCACAGAGAACAATTCCTTCCCAAAATCCCACCTAAACCTGGCCATTCACAGCCCTGCTGTCACCACTGCTGGGAGAAAAGGACACAGGAATCACCTTCCCAGGTGATCCTTGTGGGATTGCAGGGACACCTGGCTCGGCTCTAAGACCTTCTCCATCAGCCAAACATTTGGAAATTAGGCCTTAATTGCTCATTAAGTGCATAATTATGTCCTACACCTCCTCAGGCTGGGAGGGGCCTTGGAGAGGAGCAGCCTGGTGAGGATTGAAAGGCTCCAGATTAATCCCACACCTGAGGTTTCAGTGTCTTTACTGCACCTGAGCAAAGCCAGCTGAGCTCTGGATTGCTCCCAGATCTCACAAGCCCCGGCTCTCCACAGGGCTGGGGGGGAAAAGATCCGGGTCTGAGCCCTGGGGCTCCTCTCCCTTCGCTGAACTGAAGGGAAAGGCTCAGTGCAGAACTCAAGCAGTCAGAACAATTTAACGAATTCCTGAGTCATTCCCAAACCTGAAAAATGTCCTGAAAATGTGCCTGAAGAATGTCCCCATGCAAGGGACAGCCCCAGCTCCCACCGGGGGAAAGGCACCAGTGGCATCCCTGAGGTGGCACCTCCTCCCCCAAACCCCCTCCTCAGCCTGCTGGAGTTTGGCAAACACTTCCTTAAAGCCTCGGATTTCTTTTTTTTTTTTTTTTTTTTTTTTTTTCAATGAAGGCTCTGCAATCAGGGCTGGAAAGGCCATTAATTTATCTGTGCCACCGAAGGCCAGCCTAACAAAGCTCAGTTCTGCTGGAGAGGTTTAATAAAGGCCTTTGGAAAATTACAGGACAATATGAGGATAAAATGACCGTGGGGATTTGATGAGAGGGCTTAACACGGAGCCAAATCTCTCTCTGGAAATTTCAAGGCTTTCTCACAGGGCTACATTTGCCTTTTTCTCCATAAATAAATTCATAAATAATTTTTTTAAAAAAAGTTAACAAAGCAAGTTAATAAAATAAATTCATAATAAAATAAAAATTATCTATTAAAAATATAAATATATAGATACAGATATAGATATAGATATAGATATATAAAATAAAAATAAAGATATAAATAAATATAAATTTATATAAATATAGATATAGATATAAATATAGATATAAATGTAAATAGAAATAGATATGTAAAAATAAAATAAAAATAAAAATATAAATATAGATAATTATAGATATAGATATAAATATAAATATTAATATATAGATATATAAATAAATATAAATCTAAATGTAAATATAAATATAGAAATAGAAATATATATAAACAAATTAATATAAATATAGATATAAATATAGATATAAATGTAATTGTAAATAGAAATATAAATATAATTATAAATATGTATAGCTATATCTATAGACAAATAAATATAAATATAAATATAAATATAAATATAAATATAAATATAAATATCAATATAAATATAAATATAAATATAAATATAAATATAACATAGATATAAATAAACAAATTAATATAAATATAGATATAAATATAAATATAGATATAAATGTATTTGTAAATAGAAATATAAATAGATAAATATAATTATAAATATGTATAGCTATAGATATAGCTATAGATATAGCTATAGATATAGCTATAGATATAGCTATAGATATAGCTAAATATAAATATAAATATAAATATAAATATAAATATAAATATAAATATAAATATAAATATAAATATAAATATAAATATACTGCTTTTTATTCCCTTAATTTTGCCTGGCCTGTGTTTTCAGTAGCCATCAGGCACTCACTGGTGAAGGTGATGTTGAAGCCTCTCTTCTCCATGGAGTGGTCCGTCTGGAACTCCAGCCGGGCCACGTGGCCGCTGCTGGTCAGCGAGGAGGGGATGTGGCTCCCCGAGAAGGTGCCCAGCACGGGGGACTCGGCCGTGCCCCCGTCCTTGACGGCCAGGAAGTCGAACTGGGGCTCCACGTCGAAGTCGTTGAAGGCCAGGTGGATGCGGCTCTCGGGGCTGGCGATGATCAGCCACACGCAGTGCAGGCTGCTGCCGTACTCCTCGGGGTAGTTGGGCGACAGCACGGTGCCCGACGGGCTGGTGAAGTTGAAAAAGCAGGAAACTGCAAAGGGAGAGTGGCATCAGTCCCACCACGGCCATCCCTGCGCTCGCCCCGCTCAGCTGGGGCATTCCCAGAAATTCCTGCTCCTATACATTATCAAATACAGGGACTGATCTGAAAAGCGACTTCCAGGCTGCCAGAGCCCGCTGACTGGACTTGTGTCAGCACAGAAATATCAGACATTTCACCTGGATCAAAAACCACGAGGGGAAAACACCACCCTGGATCTTCCATTCGTTCCCTTCCATTAATTATTTAATTTCCCTCCCTCACAGGAGCAGCAGGGAAAGCTTTTGGTCATTACTAAATTAGAATATTTTGGTCATCACTAAATCAGAATCTTCTGATCACATCTAAATCAGCTTTTGGTCATTACTAAATCAGAAGCTTTTGGTCATCACTAATCAGAATCTTCTGATCACAACTAAATCAGATCTTTTGGTCATCACTCAATCAGAGTATTTTGGTCATCACTAAATCAGAATCTTCTGATTACAACTAAATCAGATCTTTTGGTCATCACTAACTCGGAAGCTTTTGGTCATCACTAAATTGGAATCTTTTGGTCATCACTAAATCAGAATCTTCTGACCACAACTAAATCAGAATCTTTTGGTCATTACTAAATCAGAAGCTTTTGGTCATCACTAAATCAGAACCTTTTGGTCACCCCTAAATTGGAATCTTTCATTATTGGGATAGGAAAAACACCCATTCTTTGAGACTTTGGTGGGTGGATTTGCCATTTTCCAGTCCCTTCCAGGTTTCTTTAGCAGCAGGATGAAAAAACCTCTTAAATGGGATCTGGCATTTTCCAGGTGAATTCTGCACATCCCCCAGAAAAACCACCCAAGAATCCAGCAGGTAACTTGAGCTGGTGCAAAATAAAACCAGCACGAAACGAGTCAGGTTTTGCCTGAACATTTTCTGCTGTAGCCACAGCCACAGAACATGGAGCAAGGAACCAGCTCAGAAACTGCTCCAGCCTCCCCTGCTGCTGTCCCTGGCTCAGCTCTGTCACCCACAGTGACACATCCATCCCCAGGGTGCTGCAGACTCCTCGGGCCTTGCTTACAATAAAATCTGAATTCTCAGCCTCCCTTTCCATCTGCTGAGTTCATTTTTCCCCCCATTCTCCTCTGCAGGTGCACCCACTGCATTCAGCAAACCCCCTCCATCCATCCCACAGGGAGTATTTGTGGGATAAAGCAGCAAATGGAATCTCTGGAGAAGGAGCTGTGAGTTAATCTGATTTCTTTGTGTCCTTGGGAAGTTGTTTACACCTGGCTGAGCGCTGGGAGATGCAGGAACAGCCATGGAACAGCCCAAGAACATTCCCAAGTGCCAAGGGTTGGGACAAACCAGAGGAATCTGCAGCCCTGGTGGAGGGAAAGCTCTTCCCACCACAAATAAATCCCTGACTTCTGCTGGTTCCCAAGAAGAGACACCCAACCAGGCTGCCACTGCCTGGAAATAATTAAAACCAGGCTTAAAACAAAACTGAGGGAAGAGTGTGCATGAAAACCCTCCAGCTCTCCAGGGGCTCAATCCATCCCAGGCTGCAGCTGCCAAGGCCCATTAATTTGGGAAGGCAAGGCTGCCTTTGAAGTGTTACCTGCCCAAATTTTGGGATATTTTATGTGTGGATGCTTTGCTCATCCTTTTTCCCCACCACCACCCCTGGTAAAACCCATTATTGGGAACATCCATCTCCCTAATTCCTGGCACAGAGGATGAGCCTGGCTTGGGGTTGGCATTTAGACAATTATTTGGATCACTGCTCTGCCTCCCTCTGTTATTTTCCCTCTGTCTCCCCTCACCATTTAATGGGCTTGGATCAAGTAATTCCAATGTTCCCGTGACGTTATCAAGGCCACGGAGCTGCACAATCCATTCCCTGCTCTCAGCCACAAAGAGAGCAGATTAAAGAGAAAACAAACTGCAAAACATCCTCAGGATTTTTTTTGGGCTCTCTCTCTACCAGCTGAAATATCAGGGGATGCTGTCAAATAATTCTGTCAGCATAAGCACGGTGTAATCTGCCTCAGGAAAATTGAAAATAAATGCATTCACACCCAGGGAAACGTCTCATGAGCAGGGATGAGGTGTCTCCTCTCAATTTTTAAATCCAAAGGGGTGAATTAGCATTCAGGCAGGACCTCCAGCAGCCCAGCAAGACAGAGGTGCAGTCACCAGTTCAGAAAATAAAACAACAAAGGACTTGCTGACAAAGGGGAGAGGAGCAGAGCGAGGGAAGAATATAAAATTAACCTTTGCCAGATAAAACAAAGTGACAGATTAAAGAAGAGCTGATAAAAATAAACCAAAAACCTCCAAGAGTCTCCACTGCAGGGAAGTAAATGAGGATTTTGATTTTCCTTAAGATCAGTGAGGATAAAGGCAGGTTGAAGCTGGAGGACCAAGGGCACTGACCCAAGGAAAATCTCTCCTTGCTGGGGAGGGGAGCTGGGATCACATTCCAGAGGGGAATGTCCAGCCCAGGGAGCCACAAGGTTCATCAACAACGTGGTGGCTGTGGGATGATGATTTTCTTCATCTTTTGAAGCAGAGGAGGTTTTTCATCACTGTGGAAGGGTTTTTCATCACATTTCTTTTCCTCACCATGGAAGGAGGTTTTTCCTCACTGTGGAAAGATTTTCCTCACTGTAGAAGGAAGTTTATCCTCACCATGGAAAGAAGGTTTTTCCTCATTGTGAAAGGAAATTTTCTTCACTGTGAAAGAAGTTTTTCTTCACTGTGGAAGCTTTTTCCTCACTGTGGAAGGAAGTTTTTCTTTACTGTGAAAGGAGGTTTTTCCTCACCATGGAAGGAAGTTTTTCCTCACTGTGGAAGAAGATTTTTCCTCACTGTAGAAGGAAGTTTATCCTCACCATGGAAAGAGGCTTTTCCCCACTGTGGAAGATTTTCCCTCACTGTGGTAGAAGGTTTTCCTTCACTGTGGTAGAAGGTTTTTCCTGACTGTAGAAGGAGGTTTCAGCTCTGGCTCTGAGATCCACGTCAGGCTCCCTGGAGCTGGCCACTGGGATAAAGCAGAGCTGTTTAACAACATGTCACAGGCAGGGCCAGGCTGTCAGGAGGAAGATGATGGCAGCTGGAAAGGTGGGAGACAGCCCAGCTGCACCTGTCTGGTGCTGCTGAGCATCCCAAAGAGCCCTCAGCAGCAGGAGTCACTCCCAACATGACAGAGGCCAGCCCTGCTGTCCATCTCTGGCTGCAATTAATATTTATTACCCTTGTTAAATGCCAGGAGAGGCCATTTCATGATGTGCACAGCACAGGCTACAAAGCTGATTCTGTCCATAATTGTTATATTTTGTCAATAATTGCTGTATTTGTCAATTTGTCAATTACTGACCAATAACTGCAAAGGCAATGAGAAAAATCCCTTAATTAAATATAGAATAAATCACAGAGCAGCGAGACCGTGTCATGAATGAACCAGCACAGGGATTTATTCAAGTTATCACAAACACCATCAGGACTCTGCCTTGGTTTAGAGCAGTGAAACAATGAAGGAGCAGCTCCCTGGTTCTTCCCTTAGGAGAAGGACATGGATGTGAACATGGATCAGAGAGGAGATTTTCCAGCTTCTCTTCTTCTCTCTTCCTCTTCCTCTTCCTCTTCCTCTTCCTCTTCCTCTTCCTCTTCCTCTTCCTCTTCCTCTTCCTCTTCTCTTCTCTTCTCTTCTCTTCTCTTCTCCTCTCTTCTCCTCTCTTCTCCTCTCTTCTCCTCTCTTCTCTTGCTGTTTTTCCTCTTTTATTCTGCCTTTCCCAGATCCTGCCTCCTCCCAGACCATCTCTCTCCTGTTCCTGGACACTCCATCCCTGCTGATCCTGCAGGAATATCCAGGGCTGATCTCAAGAACAGGTCACACCATGGGAGCAGGAAAGGCACCAGGGTGGAGATAAAAACCAAGCAGGGAATCACTGGAATAATTGCAGTTACCATGGAAACAATCCAAAATTCCAGACTTTCCTCCCAGTTTTCAGATCCTGCTCCCACAGACTCTGACCTCTTGGAAGAGAGCTGGCAGACAGGAGTGGATTTTCTGCCTTGCATTTCCTTTTTTCCAAAAATCCCTCTTCTAGGCAGAACTTGGTGATGGACTGGAAAAGCAGGAGCTCAGCAGGAGCCTGGTTAATTCCTGCCATTCCTGACTTGGGAAGAGCTGACAGTGCTGGAAGCTCAGGGCACTGCTCCAGCTGGGCAGCAAAGTGCTTTACATTTTGTATTTTCCTTTTTCTGCATCTGTTATTCCAAAGGGGAAAAAAATAATAAATCTGCATCTCATGGTGCCTTTTGCTCCTGAAAACCCTGCAGCACCACAGGGCAAGTGGGAGGCGAGGGAAGGAGCTTGGAGCAAAATTAACTGGGAGGGTTTTGTTATTTCAGAGCAACAAAACTCAGCTCAGTCTGGGGGCAGGACTGCAGGTATGAGCAGAAGAATGAAAACCAATTTGGAAACCAAACCTTGAGGAAAATATCACTGAATTTAAAATAAATGTGCAGGGAAGAGCAGGTTTGACTGCCACCCACTCCAGCAGGAGCAGGGACTGGCTTTGGGAACGAGCTGAAGTTTTTTAAAACTTTCTGGGAGCTGCTGATCCACAGTGGGACAGGGCTGGGCTGGCTCCTGCAGCCACCTGCCCCTGGGATGTGCTCCAAGGCTCCTGCAGCAGGATCCTCTCCCAAATTCCCAGCATCTCCTCTCTCAGCAGCCTCCCTTGGGAATTTCTGCAGTGACCACAACAAGTGGAAGTTTGTGGCCGTTTTTGGGTCCAAAAAAGCCTCGTGGTGCTGCTGTTCACCCCTGTGGGGTCTGGCAGCTCCTCCCTCCTCTGCCAAGTGCTGCATCCTGCTCCTGCAGGCTGGGATGGGGTGTCCCACACATTCCTGACCCCATAAATGCACGAGGGGCGAGTGCTGACCCCCTTGGGCACCCCAAATTATGTGGGGTGAGGGCACTGCTCCCCTGAGCGGGGCCAGCTCGGGCCTCACCTCAGCTCTGCTCGTGGGGAGCAGCAGAAAGATCCCAAAAACCAAACCCAGCCCCATCAAACTCCAGCCCAGAAGTGGGAATGTCCCTCTGCAGCTTCCTCAAACCCTGCATGTCAAGGGTTAAATAAGGCAGGAATAATAAGGGAAGTTCTCCAGGGCCCAGGTGGATGATGGCAGTGCCAGACCCCACATTCCCAACTTCGGGACACCAGGAGGGACAGACACAACCCCCTGAGAAAGGCAGGGTCACCTCAGGTGGGGGTGAAGAGGAGGAACCCACAGAACAATTCCTGGCAGGAGCAGGGAAATAATGGGGAGAAGGGGAAATGGGGAAAATGAGGAAAAGGAGAAATGGGAAAATGGGGAGAAGGGAAAATGGGGAAAATGAGGAAATGGGGGAAATGAGGAAATGGGGGAAATGAGGAAATGGGGGAAATGGAGAGATACAAAATACCCAAACAAAACCAAACCAAAAAATCCAATGAACCACAAACAAACAATAACAAAAAACCCAAAAAACCCTAAGCAAAAACAACAACAACAAAAACAAAAACAAACAAACAAACAAATAAACAACAACAACAACAACAACAAAACAACAAAAAACCAAATCAGGCTGAGGAGCTCATGGGGGACAATTCCAGGGCAATTTCCTGGCACTGGGAAGGTGCTGGAATGATTCCTGCCCAGTCAGTGCTTGAGCAAACACTGAAATCTCCTGTGCTGGAGCAGAGCTGCAGAAGGAGGGCTGGGGGAGGAAGGGAGGAAGGGCCTCACACAGCTCTGAGTGTGGAACAAGGCTGTGAACAGCAGCTGCAAATCCCACATGGACACGGGATCAGGGTAGTCCTGCCTGCCAGCACAGGCTGGATTCTGTCAGGGCCAGGAGCAGTTCCCCAGGGATTTGCTGCTCCAAACCCCTCGGATCAAGGGCAGGGAGAAGGTGAGGATGGGTCCCCAGGGACCCCCAACAGCTGCAGGCCCATCCCAGCCTGGAAGGGATCCAGCTGCAGGACTGGGATGTGCTGGGGGCTCCACCAGGGGCAGGGGGACACTTTTGGGCAGTCACCTCTTCCCTGTGGCAGATTATTTTGGCAGGAATAACTGGAACGTTAACGGACCCATTGATCCCAAATCCATTAAATATACTCAGCAATAAATACTTTATCCCAAATCCACAAACACATTTGTCCCCAGTCCATTCAAATATTCCCAGGAATGAACATGTTTATCCCCAGCCCAGTTAAACACACCCAGGAATGAACACATTTATCCCCAATCCACTCACACATTCCCAGGAATGAACACATTTGTCCCCAATCCATTCAAAAACAACCAGGAATGAACACATTTATCTCCAGCCCATTCAAACATTCCCAGGAATGAACATGTTTATCCCAAACCAAATCAAACATTCCCAGGAATGATCACATTAATCCCAAACCCAAACACTTCTAGAAATGAATGTGATGGTTCCAAATCCATTCAAACACTCCCAGGAATGAACAGATTTATACCAAACCAAATCAAACATTCACAGGAATGAGTATGTTCCATTCAAGCATTCATAGGAATGCACACATTAATCCCAAATCCATTCAAACACTCCCAGGAATGAACAGATTTATCCTAAAACCAATCAAACACTGCCAGGAATGACCACATTAATCCCAAACCCAAACACTTCCAGAAATTAATATTTGCTCCAAATCCCTTCAAACATTCCCAGGAATTAGCAGATTTATCCCAAACATTCCCAGGAATGACCACATTAATCCCAAACCCAAACACTTCCAGAAATGAATGTGATGGCTCCCAACCCATTCAAACATTCCCAGAAATGAACAGATTTATCCCAAACCAAATCAAACATTTCCAGAAAAGAACATGTTCCATTCAGACATTCCCAGAAATGAACAGATTTATCCCAAACCCAAACATTCCCACGAATGACCACATTAATCCCAAACCCAAACACTTCCAGAAATGAATATGTTTGATCCCAATCCATTCAAACATTCCCAGGAAAGAACAGATTTGTCCCAAATCCATTCAAACATTGCCAGGAATGAACAGATTTATCCCCAAACCCAAACATTGCCAGGAATGATCACATTAATCCCAAATCCATTCAAACATTCCCAGGAATGAATATATTCCATTCAAACATTCCCAGGAATGAACAAATTTATCCCAAACCAAATCAAACATTCCCCAGGAATGAAGAGATTTATCCTAAAACCAATCAAACACTGCCAGGAATGAACAGATTTATCTCAAACACAATCAAACATTCTCAGGAATGAACAGATTTATCCCCAAACCCAAACGTTGCCAGGACTGATCACATTAATCCCAAACCCAAACATTGCCAGGAATGACCACATTAATCCCAAAACTCTGCTGAGCAATGCCAACCAACCCACCCCCGCTGGGCTCAGTGCTGAACCTCCCCCTCCCCACGGTTTTTTGGGCACAAATCCCCTCCTTTTCCTCCCCCTCCGTTTCACTCCCTGTCAAGCACCAGGCGGGTCCAGAACACCTGGATTTTCCAGGTGTGATCCCAGCAAACCGAACCTGCAGCAGGAATTCTGGCAGCCCCTGGAATCCCAGAGCTGGCAGAGGGCAGCTCAGCCAAGGCAGGATCGCTGCCTGTGCTGCCCAGGGTGGGGACAATGACATTATTGTCACATCAGTGACACAATCATCCCCCACGGGCGGGTCAGGCACCCAGAGAAACCTGCAGGTGAGAACTGGAGCAGGGAAGGGAGGAACAAAGATCCCTGTAAGATTTTCTCACTGCAGAACCCCCAGGAGCACTTTGCTTTTTCTGTCAAATAAACTTCCTGGAGTGAATTTTGGGGGGCAAATAAAATCAGAAAATGAAGGGTTTTGTTTGAAATTCCCAGCCTGGATTTGGAGGTTTTGGCTGCTCTGGAATGTTTCTCACCACATCCTTCATCCTCAGCACAGTGAGAGCAACCCCAGAGCTGGAATTATGGAGCTGATTCTCTGTTTATAAACTGAATAATCTCCTCAGGCACAGGAAATTTCAGCTGGAATGTTCCATCCCCAAATCAGAGCACAGACCTCAGCTGAGGGAGCACAGGGGGTTTGTCCTTCAAGGATATTTATCCAATGCCCATTTTACTGAGAAAAGGGAACAAATTCTGGAAAAAAATCAAGTTCTGGGTGTGGAACTGCCCTTCCTGTGACAGATACCACATTCCCCAACCCTGGAAATGCCATTTTTAACACAACAACAGAACTACAGAGCTGATTCAAGCAGTGCAGGATGGTGCAGGACAGAGAGATTTTCAGCCACCACCCACAGCCTGACACTCAATTTGTACAGAAAGACACCCAAAATGTACAGAAATAAACACCCAGACACTCAAATTGTACAGAAATAAACACACAGACACCCAAATTGAACAGGAACAGACACCCAGACACACAAAATGTACAGAAATAAACACCCAGACACTCAAATTGTACACAGATAAACCCCCAGACACCCAAATTACACAAAAATAAACACCCAGACACCTGAATTGTACAGAGATAAACACCCTGACACTCAAATTGAACAGGCACAGACATCCAGACACAGAAAATATACAGAAATAAAGATTCAGACACCCAAATTAAACAGGCACAGACACCCAAATTGCACAGAAATAAACACCCAGACACCCAAATTGTACAGAAATAAACACACAGACACCCAAATTGAACAGAAATAAACACACAGACACCCAAATTGAACAGGGACAGACACCCAGATACACACAGTTGCACAGAAACAGCCATCCAGGCAATCAAATTTTACAGAAATAAACACTCAGGCACTCAAATTGTACAGAAATGAACACCCAAACAGCCAAATTTTACAGAAACAGACAGCCAGACACTGACATTTTGCAGAAGGCAACACCCAGACATCCATATTAAAGAGGGACACACCCCCAGACACCCCAAAAACAACCAGACTCCCAAATCCCATAGGAACAGAGCCCCAAATTTCACCAAAGCAAACCCTCAGAGCCCCAAATTTCACAGAGATGTGAGTTATTTTTTTCCCCACTGCTTCCACGTTGCCTCATTGATCCATAAATATCCCAAGAACCACAGAGAGCAGATCACACTGGAATTATTTTAACTGAAAGATTCCTGCCATGCTTTGATCAATATCAATAATCCTATTTTACCAAAAAGTCTCCTTTCTATTCTGCCATGATCTGAGCACAAACCACAGGTTTTATTCTCACCCCCAACTCTCAGCACGAGCCTCAACCACACACAGGTGTCCAAAGTCACCTGAAATTCTGGGAAATTAAAAGGAAAAATCAGCACAGAACCAGTCTAACACTTCCAGATAATCAGGAAAAACTCCAGTATTTCCTCAGAAGCACCTCCAGCTGATTTGCTTGCAAAGAAAAAACCAAAAACCAAAACCAAACAGGAAGGGAGGGATGGCACCTGGAAATGGTGACTCAGAGGAGTTGCTTTTCCCCAGGCATTTCTCTGAGCTTAAATCAGTGTTTGCAAAGAAAGGCACTGACTTCACACTGGTTTTCCCCCTTCTCCATGACCCCAAATTCTCTCCCAGCACCTCCAGACCCTCATCCAGCTCTGCAGAATCTCATTTCCCCCCCCAGCTCCATCCTTTTCATGGATCAGCTCCTGCCACGCCACATTTCCACTGCAATCTCACCCAGTTTGTCACCTGCACTCCTAAAAACAACATTTCTGCTTTTCCCCTCTCCATTCTCCCCTCCCTCACCTGCATTTCCCTCTCCTGTTTTTCTCAGGCTCATTCTCGTGCCCCTGCACAGACCCTGCTCCAAGGCTCAGGGTTTACAGAGCCAAGGGAGAAAAGAGATAAAAAGAAGAGTGAGGTTGTCACAGCTGGGGAAAACAGAGCTGGTGGTGGGAGTTGTGGCAGTGTCCAAACCCAGCAAGGTCCTGTCAGGGCAACAAAGCAAATTGCCCAATGTATCCACAGAGGACACTGAGAGGATTAAACCCCCACAAGGACTGTGCAATAACTCCCATTTCCATCCCAAAATGTGATCCTGAGTCACCACAGAGAGCAGAACATCCCAAACCTGCTGAGAACTCAAATGCAAAACTGAGACCCAGCAGGAGGAGGGTGTGGGACCATGAGGGAAAACTGAGGGGCCAAAAACAGAATTCAAGTTTAAATCTTGAATTTGGCAGTGTCCTGTCTGTGCCACAACCACCAAGGATTGATTTTTGGGCAGAGCAGGGAGAGCCCAGCACAGCCCAAATCCCCTCTGCAAGCAGAATTCAGATTTAAATTGTGGATTTAGCAGTGTCCTGTCAGTGCCACAAACACCAAGGTCTGATTTTTGGGTAGAGTAGAGCAGGGAGAGCCCAAATCTCTTTCTGCAAACAGAACCCAGGTTTAAATCCTGAATTTGGACAAGCCCTGTCTATGCCACAGCCACCAAGAACTCATTTTTGGGCAGGGCAAGGCAGGGGGAGCCCAGCTCAGCCCAAATCTCCTTCTGCAAACAGAATCCAGGTCTAAATCTTCAATTTGGCAATGTCCTGTCTGTGCCACAGCCACCAAGAACTGATTTTTGGTCAGAGTAGAGCAGGGAGAGCCCAGATCTCCCTCTGCAAACACACTCCAGGTTTAAATCTTGAATTTGGCAGTGTCCTGTCTGTGCTACGACCATCAAGGACTGATTTTTGGGCAAGGCAGGGCAGGGGGAGCCCAGCACAGCCCAAATCTCCCTCTGCAAACAGAATTCAGATTTAAATTTTGAATTTGGCAATGTCCTGTCTGTGCCACAGCCACCAGGGACTGATTTTTGGGCAGAGCAGGGCAAGGAGAGCCCAAATCTCCCTCTGCAAGAGAGCCCAGCACAGCCCAAATCCCCTCTGCAAAAAGAATTCAGATTTAAATCTTGGACCTGGCAGTGTCCTGTCTGTGCCACAACCACCAAGGACTGATTTCTGGGCAGGGTAGCACAGCTCAAATCTCCCTCTGCAAAAACAGAACCCAGGTTTCAATCATGGATTCAGCAGTGTCCTGTCTGTGTCACAGCCACCAAGGACTGATTTTCCTTTGGGGCAGAGCAGGCAGAGCCCAGATCTCCCTCTGCAAACAAAACCCAGGTTTAAATCTTGAATTTGGCAGTGTCACAGCCACCACAGACTGATTTTTGGGCAGGGCAGCACAGGCCCAATCACCCTCTGCAAACAGAATTCAGGTTTAAATAATGGATTTAGCAATGGCTGGTCTGTGCCACAACCACCAAGGTCTGATTTTTGAGCAGAGTAGAGCAGGGGAGAGCCCAAATCTCCCTCTGCAAACAAAACCCAGGTTTAAATTGTGGATCTGGCAGTGTCCTGTCTGTGCCACAGTCACCAACGACTCCTTTTTGGGAAGGGCAGCACAGCCCAAATCTTCCTCTGCAAACAGAACCCAGGTTTAAATCTTGAATTTGGCAGTATTCTGTCTTTGCCACAACCACCAAGGACTGAGTTTAGGGCAGAGAGAGCCCAAATCTCCCTCTGCAAACAAAACTCAGGTTTAAATTGTGGATCTGGCAGTGTCCTGTCTGTGCCACAGCCACCAGGAACTGATTTTTGGGCAGAGCAGGGCAAGAGAGCCCAAATCTCCCTCTGCAAACAGAATTCAGGATTAAATCATTGATTTGGCCATGGTCTGTCTGTGCCACAACCACCAAGGACTGATTTTCCTGCAGGGCAGAGTAGGGAGAGCCCAAATCTCCATCTGCAAACAGAACCCAAGTCTAAATCTTGAATTTGGCCAAGCCCTGTCTGTGCCACAACCACCAAGGACTGATTTTTGGGCAGGGCAGCTCAGCCCAAATCTCCCTCTGCAAACAGAATTCAGCTTTAAATCATGGATTTAGCAATGTCCTCTCTTTGTCACAGCCACCAACGACTAATTTTTGGGCAGGGCAGGGAGAGCCCAAACCTCCCCCTACTCCCCCCTGCCCTGCCCAGGGAGAGCCCAAATCTGTCCCCAGGCTGGCTGGAGGTGTCACAGTGCAGGTGCCACCTGTGCCACCCGCTGAGCAGTGGCCTCCTGGCTGACTTACACACACACACAGGTTTCTGAGCAGACCACTGGCTGCTCTTTTGGCAGGTGATGCTCTGGTGGCCCTTGAGCTCGAAGGCAGGCTGGCACTGGAAGTGCAGGGTGTCGCCGTGGCGGAAGGTGGAGCCCAGCCTGCGGCCGAAGGACGGCGTGCCCGGGTCACCACAGCTGCCCTGGTCAATCTCTGGGGAGAGAAACAGACAGATTGGTGTGGGGAGGGGCTGGGAGGGAGAGAACACGGGATTTGGGGGGTGGGGAGGGAGAAAATAAAGGATTTGGGTGTGGGGAGGGGGTGGGAGGGAGAGAACATGGGATTTGGGTGCTGGGAGGGAGAAAATACAGGATTTGGGTGTGGGGGAGGGGGCTGGGAGGGAGAGAACACAGGATTTGGGGGTGGGGGAGGGGGCTGGGAGGGAGAGAACATGGGATTTGGGGTGCTGGGAGGGGAGAAAATACAGGATTTGGGTGTGGGGAGGGGATGGGAGGGAGAGAACACAGGATTTGGGTGTGGGGAAGGGGTTGGAAGGGAGAATTTGGGTGTGGAGAAAGTGTTAGAAGAGAGAATTTGTGTGTGGGGAAGGGGCAGGGAGGGAGAAAATACAGAGTTTGGGTGTGGGGAAGAGGCTGGAAGAAAGAATTTGGGTATGGGGAAGGGGATGGAAGAGAGGAAACAGAATTTGAGTGTGGAGAAGGGGATGGAAGAGAGGAAACAGAATTTGAGTGTGGAGAAGGGGATGGAAGAGAGGAAACAGAATTTGGGTATGAGGAAGGAGCTGGAAGAGAGAATTTGGGTGTGGGGAAGAGGCTGGGAGTGAGAATTTGGGTGTGCAGAAGGGGTTGGAGGAGAGGAAACAGGGACTTTTGGGTGCAGGGAAGGGGCTGGAAAACAATTTGGGTGTGCAGAAGGGGATGGAAGAGAGGAAACGGAATGTGAGTGTGGAGAAGGGCCTGGGAGGAAGAATTTGGGCATGGAGAAGGCGATGGAAGAGAAGAAACAGAATTTCAGTATGAAAAAAGAGCTGGGAGAGAGAATTTGGGTGTAGGGAGGGGGCTGGAAGAGAGAATTTGGGTGTGCAGAAGGGGTTGGAGGATAAGAAGTAGAATTTGGGTGCAGGGAAGGGACTGGAAGAAAGAATTTGGGGGTGGGGAAAGGGCTGGAAGGGAAAAACCACAGAATTTGGGTGTGGGGAAGGGGTTGGAAAAGAATTTGGGTGTGGGGAGGGGGCTGGGAGTGAGAGAACACAGAATTTGGGTGCAGGGAAGTGGCTGGAAGAAAGAATTTGGGTGTGGGGAAGGGGTTGTCTTTCCAAACAAGCTGTGGGTCTGCTGGTAGATAAAACCAGCACTGAGAGAGAAAAGAAACAATGGGGTGGATTCCACTGATTGATGAATGGGAAAAGATATTTGCCTTTACAAACAAACTGTAGGTTTCCTGATAAATGAAATTGGATATTAAAAGATGAAAGAATAAATGGGGGAAAAAACATGAATTGTATAAGAATTAAAAATGAAAAGGGAGGGTTGTACATTAGAGGGGAATCTCAGGTGTCAGGTGTTTGGGAAGTCTGTGCCTCTCCAGTACCTCAGCAATGGGGAAGGAGAGAGGGAAATTGGGATAAAAAGGAGGCTGAGTCCTCCAAAAATCTGAGAGATCCCAGGGGATGCCCCATGGCCTCTCCCTTTATTCCAATAAAGTAAAAAGGACTCCTCTGTCTCCTTTTGGGACACAAACCTCTGGTGTTTGTGGATTCATTTTCCTGACACTCCTTCATGTTCCCACATTATTTATCTGCTCCACACTCCTCTCCCAACCCTGTTTTCTTTTTTTTTTTATCCCCATCATCTCTGATCAGTCTCGCTGTCTCTTCCTCCCCGCTCCCAATTTCTTGCACCAAATTGGAAATCTCATTTTATGACACTTCCTTCACAGAGGCAAATGGTGGGAGCTGAGATTTGCATGGCTCCCTCTAATATCCCAATTTGGCTGGAATAACAACAAGCACCCTCATTATTATTCTGGCTCCAGGCAACTCCAGATCCAGGTGTATTTTGAGCAGAAGTCACGGAGCTTCTGCTGCATCTCAAGCTGAAAACTCACTGCTAGCTAATGAAGCATCCCCAAAATAATTTAGCATAAATTAATATTAAAAGTTTGTGTGAAACAGGCTGAATTTTTTTTTTTTTGCCTCTCAGTGAAAGCACTTTGCCAGGATTTACGGATCTTGCTGCACAGTTTCCAAATCCAACTGTTTAGGAGCTGCACTTGAATATCAGGGATGGAAAATGAAAATTTTTGGGGTGTTAAGGTGCACTGAATGGTTCATTCCTCCCCCCAAAAATGCACGAGGCCAGCAGTGAAAATGAAATGAAATGAAATGAAAATTCAGCTTGAAAACTCAAGGAATAGCAACGAGCTGGGATGGGAGGGAATGGATTTGGAACATTTATCAGCGTGTCTGACACGGACCCAGGGGGCTGGGGACGCTCCCTGCTGCCACTCAAATCATCCCAGACCATCCTGTGGCAGCCCCAAAACTCCTCCAACACCAACACAAAAAATTCCTGCCCAACCCCATCATGGCAGCCCCAAAACTCCACAAAAGGACACAAAAATTCCCTTTGTGGCAGCCCCAAAATTCAACTCATGGACACAAAAATTCCATCATGGCAGCCTCAAAACTCCTCAACACCAACACAAAAAATTCCCTTTGTGGCAGCCCCAAAACTCCACAAATGGACAAAAAAATTCCCATTGTGGCAGCTCCAAAACTCCTCCAACACCAACACAAAAAATTCCTGCCCATATTCATTGTGGCAGCCCCAAAACTCCACACACAGACACAAAAATTCCCATAATGGCAACCCCAAAATTCCACACATGGACACAAAAAATTCCCATTGTGGCAGCCCCAAAACTCCATAAATGGACACAAAAAATTCCCATTGTGGCAACCCCAAAACTCCATACACGGACACAAAAATTCCCTTTGTGGCAGCTCCAAAACTCCACAAATGAACACAGAAAATTCCCTTTGTGGCAGCCATAAAACTCCTCATACAGACATAAAAAATTCCCTTTATGGCAGCCCCAAAATTCCACAAATGAACACAAAAATTCCCATAACGGCAGCCCCAAAACTCCATAAATGAACACAAAAAAATTCCCATTGTGGCAGTCCCAAAACCCCAAAATTCCATTTTCTGACCTGAGAAAAATCCCCTGGTTCCTGCATTTCTTTGTGTAGGGAGTAAAATCCATGAAATATTTAGCAGGGCAGATGCTCCATAAATAAAAAAAAAAAAAGTGATTCAAAAATATCAAAACACTTTGCTTCAATATGATTGAAACATTCCTCCTGATGAATGTTTCAAGTAAAATCACTTCCACATTAGAATAATAAAAGTCAAAACTAAACAAGAACATCCAAACCAAGTGTTTTGACATTATTGAAAGGAAACAAGTTGACACCAATCTTTCACAGCTTCTCCATCAAATATTATTCATAGAGGGGGAAATTTTGACAATTTGGAGTTTTCTGAGGGGAAAATGTGGCAGGAGGAATTTTGCAGAGCTCTTTGTGCTGTTTGGCTGAGGGTGGTGGGTGGGAAGTTGGGTGAGGAAGTAGAGTAAAATAAAATAAAATAAAATAAAATAAAATAAAAATAAAATAAAATGAAATCCTCACAAGCCCTGTAGGCTCCCCAAATCCAGGCCACTCCTCCATGGGAATTTCTGCTTTTTTTTTTTTTTTTTGGCTCATTTCTGGGGGAAAATGAGGATTTTTGGAGCTGCCAGCAAGTCAAACTCTGGTTTCTGGAAACTGGGTGAAAGGATTTGTGAGGCTGAGGAAACCCCACAAATATCATCCCCAGCCAGGAAAAACTCACTGAAATATTTTACCTTATGCCCAGGATTTTGTATGAACTTAAATGAACTTGACTTAATTAATTAAAGCTCAGTGGGAATTTGGAGGATTCAAGATCAGGGTGTTTCTGTTGCCATTTATGAAGAATTAATAAAAATGGGATCAATAAAAATGGGATCATCTCATCCCAACCCCAAGGATTCTCTGGTTCTGACCCCATGGAAGGGGTGGAACAGAACCAACCCAAGCCTGTCTGGGATTCCCTGAATGAGATAAAAAAGGATCTAAAAGACAACAGGGAGGGGATGGACTCAAAGGAAAAAGTTCATTTTTTATCCTGCCTCTTGAAATCAGCAAGTGCAGCACTGGGCCTGGCTCTGGTAGGACCAGCATCATTTAAAACCTGTCCTAAGCTTTGGGAAGCTCAGGTTCAGAGCTCCTGCTTTGTGACAAACCCAACCATTCCAAGCTCACGATTTAAACTGAATGGCAAAGCAGAGCAGGAGGGATGGGAACCTCTCCTGACAAACCCCAGAACCAACCACCCAAAATGCAGAACCCCAAAAAAAAAATAAACCCAGGGCTGGATAATTGGCAAAAGAGCTGCAGGAAGCAGCAAATTTGAAACAAGAAAAAACTTTATTTCTTTGCTGATGAAGCAGAGTTTATTCAAGCAATAGCATAGAAGTAAATCAATTTTATCAATTCTTGTGGAAAGATGGAAAAGTTGGATTAAAAGCACAAGGGGCAGGGGAGAATCAGCCTAGCCCTGCAGGGCTCCTGAGCCTCTCCAGCCCCTGGGGCTGAATGCAGCTCTGCACAGGCAAAGCCTTGCTCAGCACTCCCCCCACCACAAACAGCTTTTAATCATCCCTGCCTGCAGCAGGGGCTCAGACCTGAGTCAGCTCCTCCCAATTCCAGCAAAACCCAAATTAAATTAGTGTGGGAGCGGCCATAAATCCGGTTTTAATTTGAAATTCTCACTCGCTACTCAAACAATACAACACTGAATTAAAATTTGGCTTTGTTCTGGTTTTTTGGTGTTTTAATGTTTCTGTTCTCACCACAGGAATTTATAAAATTAATTTACTTTTATGCTATTGCTTGGAATAAACTCAAGTTCATCAATAGGAGAAATAAGGATTTTTCTTTTTTTTCCTTTTTTATTTTGAGATTTCAGTCCACTGATGGGGAATATCCCTCAGAAGAAGGAGATGATGGGAGTCTGGGTCTTCTTTAATCAATCCTAAATTTCTCAGGGACTTCTGAAAAATGTGGCCTGAAGGAATCCTTTATTCCAGCTGTGACAATGGGCTGGGAATTCTACCAGAATATCCTGATGGATGTGGAAGGCAGCAGCTCCAGGGAAAATGTTTTCCCCAAAAATCACCCAGGATTAAAGGAAAAGAGGGAGAAGAGAAGCCCCAGGATCCTGGAAGGATCTTTGGAGCAAAAATTTTTGGCAACCCTCAGCTCTGTGCAGTGGGGAGAAAGGAAAGGATTCTCCAGGAAAGTGGAGCTTAGTCCAAATTCCTTCTCCAAGCACTGGAAATCAAAAAATGTTGTTTATGATGATGAAAAAGATCTGCTCATGAGGATGAAAGTTGGGATTGGGGAATTTGGAGCGATTTTGGGGAACATCAACGAGCCAGACCCTGCCAGAGCTGAACTGAGAATCAGTTTGACACAAACAGGGGCAGCCAAGGAACCACCTTTCCAAAGAAAAATCTGCTTTTGGGGCCTGGAAAATCCAGAGCTGAATGTTCCCAAGCAGCTCTCAGGGAGATTTTTCCCCTCACAATTTCCCAATTTTTCCCAACCCCTGTGACAACAACCACACAAGCTTAGGCCAGACTTGAGCTCTCACATCTTGCTGCACTCCCTGAGTTTCTTTGAAAAAACCCCAAGATTAACTTTTATTTCACTTGAAACAGCCCAGTTTAAAGCAGCTGACACACCAGGGATCTGCTGGAATCTTGGATCATCCCATCCATTATCCCATCCCATCATCCCATCCCATCCCATCCCACAGGCACAATCTGCTGCTCTCAGCTGAAATTCCCAACTTTTTCCCAATAAAACATCTGGAATGGCAATGGGACAGGTGGCTAGGATGGGAAATGAAGCAGCAAAGCTGTTCTTAAGGAGAAAATAAATAATAAAAAACTCTGCAGAGTTTCGATTTCTTTAGAATTTCTTTTGATTTCTTTCTTTTCTCCCAAATCCCTGCACTCAGCTGGTCCCTGACCCTTTGGAAAAAGGGGAATTGGGAGGGAGGAGCCTGGATTACCTTCATAGGAGGCTTTGAAGCCCAGCAGGTTGCTGACACTGTCAGTCTGGAACAGGAGCCACATCTGGTGCTGGGTGCTGACAAT
Organism: Luscinia megarhynchos; assembly: GCA_034336665.1. Taxonomy (NCBI): domain Eukaryota; kingdom Metazoa; phylum Chordata; class Aves; order Passeriformes; family Muscicapidae; genus Luscinia; species Luscinia megarhynchos. Next base: position 4,742,740 of record CM067585.1, on the reverse strand, counting down.
GAGGTCGGGGACAGTGGTGCCTGTCAGGCTGCAAAAAAAAAAATCCCAAAAACAAATCAACGGCCTCAAAGTGGCCCCAAAATCACCCACCTGCAAAAAAACTCCTCTGCAGGAGCAGGAAAATGATAAATTAATTAAGAATCATCACAAAAATTTAGATTTTCAAGCCTGATGAAAATCTTGTGTTTGTGTGTTCTGCCCCCACACTGAATTTTCTCCCACCTCGCTGCAATAATCACAGTTCACTGCCGTTACTGGAACAGATCACCCAGCAGCAAAAGGAATCGTTTCCCTGCCAGCTGAGGCAAAACAGCAGCAAACAAATAAAATCCCCAGCAGCCAAACTGAGCCCTGAGAGAGTGAATCCTCTGAACTGCCCTCACAGCACTTCCCAGGAGAACAAAAAAATCACTTTGCACCCATTGCCAGCTACATTTCTGCCCTGAGAGAAGTTTCTACAAGGACCAAAAAAAGAAAAAAAGCACCTGGCAGGCAAAGCACGAGCCCCAAATGTGCTGAACACCCCGTGAGCCCTTGAGAAAAACCACTGATGCCAGCTAGGATCCCTCAGATCCTCCCAGGAGGGCTGAGCAGATTTAGGGGAATATCACTGATCTCTCCCTCTTAACGAGGCTCATTCAGCCTCGGGGATTAATCACCTTGTTGTGACTCAGCACAGCTTTACAGCTTTTTTTTAGAGGTTTTTTTAATTTTATTTTTTAATTTTTGTTTTGGTTTTGTTTGTTTGGTTTTGTTTTGTTTTTTTTTTAGCTTTATCCCCCACCCACAGAAGCATCTTTTCCACAGCAATGCCCACGTGGAGCTCAGCTCCCTCCCCTCCCTGTGCTTTTGTGTGGGCAGGATGATTATCCCAGGAGCAGGGCTGCTGTGCTGCCTGTGTTTAATGTTGTGATTATCCTGTTTCTGCTGAGAAATCCAGAAATTAAGTGCAAGTGGAGAGGGGCGAGAGAGTTTTTTATCTCTTCAAATAAATCCAAATTCATCTCAGGGTTGGGCCTGGCCCCAGGTACATCAGCAGCATTTGGAAGGTTCCTGGATAAAACTAAACAGAAGAGAGATGTGGAATTGCTGGAGCAAGGATGTGAAGGCGATAAAGGGACAGCATCCAGGCTGGGAGAGTTGGGAATGTCCAGAAGAGACATGGAGAAGAAAAGGTTGAGTGGAAACCTCAGAGCATCATCCAGGAGAGGAACTCTGCAGCAGAACTGGAATTGCAGGACAAGGAGGAATGGCTTCAGATGGCAAAGGGGAGAACTGGGTGAGATAAAGGATATTCCTGGATTTGGGAGCGATTTTGGGGAACATCAACAAGCCAGACCCTGCCAGAGCTGAACTGAGAATCAGTTTGACACAAACAGGGGCAGCCAAGGAACCACCTTTCCAATGAAAAATCTGCTTTTGGGGCCTGGAAAATCCAGAGCTGAACGTTCCCAAGCAGCTCTCAGGGAGATGTTTCCCCTCACAATTTCCCAATTTTTCCCAACCCCTGTGACAACAACAACCACACAAGCTTAGACCAGACTTGAGCTCTCACATCTTGCTGCACTCCCTGAGTTTCTTTGAAAAAACCCCAAGATTAACTTTTATTTCACTTGAAACAGCCCAGTTTAAAGCAGCTGACACACCAGGGATCTGCTGGAATCTTAGATCATCCCATCCCATCCATTATCCCATCCCATCCCACAGGCACAATCTGCTGCTCTCAGCTGAAATTCCCCACTTTTTCCCAGTAAAACATCTGGAATGGCAATGGGAGGGCGAGCAGCCCTGGCACAGGTGCCCAGATTTGCTGTGGCTGCCCCTGGATCCCTGCAGTGCCCAAAGCCAGGCTGGATGGTGCTGGAGCAGCCTGGGGCAGTGGAAGTGTCCCTGCCCATGGCACTGGATGAGCTTTAAGGCCCTTCCACCCCAAACCATTCCAGGATTCTGGGACAGCTCCAGGGGCTGTGTCACCACCCAGTGCAGGTGACATCAACTCCACTCCCTGCCCAGCACAGCTCCATTCCAGGGCAGGGGTCTCAGGGAAATGGGGCCACCCTGGAGACCCCAGAGCTCTGCTCCCACCCCAGGGATGTCACAGGGACAGGGACAGGGACACCTCCAGCAGCCACTGCTCAGGCTCTGCCTGGAGCCCTGAGTTTGCTTTTCCCTGCACTCACAACCCCCAGCTCTGCCTGTGATTGCTCTGACCCGCAGCAGGAATTTCACTGATCTCTAAATGAAGAAGTGATCTTGTTTTAGTGCCTGTTTTGCATCCCAGAGATGTTCAGTTTTATTGTTGATTCTCTGTTTATTTATTGAAGCAGCAGCCAGGCAGGAATGAGGAACACTCCAAGAGGAAAAAAACCTCCAGGAAAAGGTGCTTCAAAGCTTTCTGCATCCTTTGCCACCCCACTTTTAACAGGCTGGATGATTGATTTGGGTGCTTGTTACTTCAGGAAATCAAATTCCTCCTGCAAGTCAGGTAGCTCAGCCTAACAATCTGCTCTGTTCCCATTTTCCAGGGATGGGAATGAGCCTGGAAACAAATTCCTTCCCATCTCTGTCTGGGGTGGAATCTGCTGCTGTGCAACTCAAGTGCTTCCCTGATTGCAAAGGCAGCAGGGCTGAGCTCCTCAACAGCCAAGGAGAAGTGAAGAGCAGGAAGAAAATTGGAATTACTGCCTTTGACATGAGTTTCTGCATTTTGATTCTTCCAAAGAAACCTCACTTTGTATCCAGGTATTATTCTGTGAATCCAGCTGAGAGTGGGCAGAAAACTCTGGGGAAAGTGATCCATGGACTCTCAAGCACATTAATGAGCACTGTGGTCTTCACATTTCATTACTTTTCAATTAATCCTCACAGATTATTAATAAAAAAAAAAAAAAAAAATCCTGGATAAGCAGCAGGAATTTACTGGAAACACCCTGGCACTGCACCTTCCTCAGTCACAGATATTCCAAATTTGCATCAGCAAAGTGCTGAGGAGATCACAGAGAATGGGAAAAAAACGTGGAATGATTAAAATCCAATCTAAGGAAAACCTATGTAGGTTTTAGGCAAACCAAAGGGATGGAATGGGAAATGATCTCAGGAATTTCTTCCAAGATTTGCAGGTTGTGACCAAGCAGCTGTGAAATGTTCTGAATTCTGCCTGTGCTATAATTAACTTCACATTCCAGGGGCTCCTGACCAAGGATCACTCATGTCCATGTGGTGGGAAGAAAGGAAACCTTGGGGAAAAAGGTGTTTGGGAAAGACAAAGAAATGCTGATATGTGAAAATGCTGCTTCTTGTGGGACAACAAGAGGAAAAAGGAAAAAAACACAAGGAATTTCTCCATCAGCTGCCAAAGCACAACTGAGTGGTTCTGGAGAGGACTGGAGGGAAAGCAGGACCATCTGCACATTCCCTGTGCTGAAGAAGCCTCCCCAGAACACCAGATCTGCAAGCAAAGGATGCAAAAATCTCAAATCCCAGCCTGGGAAAAGGAAAAGCCTCCTTCCCCCAGATTCACCCTGGGTGTGAAATGCTGGGGATGTCACTGCAAGATCGTGGATTTTCAGCCACGTGTCACTGCTCAGAATGGTGGCAACAGGAAAGAGAGACCCAAACAGCTCCTGGGTGTAACAGCAGTGGGAGTTTTGTACCGCTCAGTTTGGGGCTTGTCTCAGTCTCTGCTGCCTTCACTCAGAGCCAGGATTAAAAACACATGAAGGGAATGGATTTGGGGCTTGGTTGTTTATTAAATCTTATCTAAAAGTACAGAAAGTTCAGCAGAAAGTTCTAGCCATCAGCTAAAAACGAGGAAAATGGAGATGAACCCAGCTAGCTACAAGCTAAACAGTCCAATAGAGAATTAACACCTATATTATTTCTCCTTTTAACCCAATAACCAAATTCCCATGACCCTCACTGTGACACTGACTGACCAACCAGAAACTACTGCCTGAAATCATGAAAAAGAAGGAAGATGAACACCAAAAGAGACACCACCCAAAATCCTCCACCTTGTCCAGCACCTATTACTATGTTATAAAAACCTCAAATTTAAAACCCTTCATCATATGAAATCACACACTTCTATTTAACTACACACCCGTGATTTTAACTCCATCACTCAAATTTGGAAGTTTGAGTTTGAATTTGAGGCTCCAAGGCCTCAGGTCAAAAAGCAGTGTTCTCCAGGGGGTCAGTGCCAGAAAGCACAGAAAGCCCAAAAAAACCTCCAAATTTCTGGGATCCAACACCTAGGATGGTTCTCCATTTCTACCCCATCTTTTCTCAGCTCCCTGGAGATCTCAGCCTCTCCTTGAGGGGGGAATTTGCTGTCCCAAAAACCAAGAAACCTAAAAACCACAGGATGCAGGGTCAGCTCCTGCATCCCATCCCTCTTTTTAATCCCCTTTTTTTAAAATTTTATCCCATTCCATCCCAGTGCATTCCCGCGGGAGGAATTCCCAGGAATTGTTACTCACACATAAAGCACAGATTTCTGGTCTCCGACCTGCCCTCCATCCCCCACGGTCAGGGTGTCGTAGCCTCTCTCCAGCTCGAACTCCTCGAAGGTGAGTTTGATCACCTGCCAAAGACACGGCACAATTAACACAATTACCGCAGTCAATTAACACCGAGCCCTGCTCTGCTCATGGATCCCGGAGCAGCTTCCAGGAGCATCAAAATCTCCAGGAAAAAAAAACCAAAAGTGCTTTTTCCTGTTTATTTTATTTTATTTTATTTTATTTTATTTTATTTTATTTTATTTTATTTTATTTTATTTTATTTTATTTTTATTTTAATTTTTTTTGTCTGTTTGGTTTTTTGTTTGTTTTTGGCTTTTGTTGTTGTTGTTCGGTTTTTGTTTTGTTTTGGGTTTTTGTTGTTGTTTGCTTTGGATTTTTTTTGTTTTGTTTTTTGACCTTTTTTTTACAGGTGATTTGAATCACCTCTGCTTGATCTCCTGCTTGACCTCACTGATATCAATATTTGTGTGCTGGGATCTCATCGTGCCTTTTTTCACCTTTTCCCTCCCCAAAACTGAAATTCTGGATTTGGATGTGCATGGAGTAAATGCAGAGCCTTTACTTCGTGGCTCAGGAAATTCTCCTGGTTCGTGGTCAGAGTTGGAGAGAATTTATGGATTTATGGGAATTGTCTGCAAACACAATCCTCAGCATCACCACATCCCTGTTCCCTGGTTTTTCTCTCCTGTTTCACCCAAATTTTGGATTTTTGCAGCCTCTCAGAATCATTTAGGAGCAGAACTCCCACAGAAGTTCGTGCTCCAGGCTCTCAGCTGCTTTGGGAATTTCTGCTTTTCAAATCCAATTTAGGGGGCAGAGTCCTTAACCCAGCCTGGGACAGGCTGAACAAACAGAAAAAGAAGAGATTAATGAAATTAAATTAGAGTTTCACATCCCCCATCAGCAGAAATCAGTGGAATTTTGTTTCTTGGACTCTTTACCTGACCAGCAAAAATAAAAAGCACAAAAACCCAGTCAAATGCACTTTGTAAATACATTTAATTTCCTGATTTTTAACAGATTAAATCACAAAAATGTGGGTTGATGCTTCTTTCAGCTCGCTTCACACAACACAAAAATCCTCAAAAGTCAAGGAGGAGGAGATCGGGGAGTGCCAAGGACACAGAGCTCTGGGGTCACTTCCCACCTCAGTTTGGGGAAGGAACCAAAGCCCAGCAAACCCAAAATCCTGCTCTTGTCCTTTCTTGCTTTTATAAGCAACACCTCCTGCAAAACTTGAGCAGGTGTGGATTCCCAGGGGGATAAAAACTCCAAAGTTCAAAGCAAAAGTGAAAAAAAGAAAAAAAAAAGTGTTTATACAGCTCAGGCTGATCTGTCCTGTGTTTTCATTCCTGCAGATGAACACAGTGTTTTTCAATGCACAGAAAATTAAATTTGGAGATTTTAGCCGTTGTGAAAAGACGGTTTTTTCACCCCAGGAGGGTGAACCAGGAGCCTGGGTGATGCTTCAGACAACTTTAATTTGTGTCTAGTACTCAAATATTAACCTGTGCAGGCTACAAGAGCATGAAATGCTGGAGTGATGTAATTAATGCAGAGCTGCAGATCTGCACACACCATTACTTCAACCAGCCACTCAAGGAGCTGCAGCCTGACCCTAATTAAACAACTAATTACATCCCAGCACACTCAGGACTGCAACCTTGTGGCACAAGGTTTGGATGCTGAATATTGTGTTTATTTACCCATTTTCCTGGCTTTTTTTTTTCCTCTGAAAGCTGTAAGTTTCATTAATTTGAATTTAATTATTCAATGATTTGTTAAACAGACTGAGAGGCACCAGCACCCCCAAATTTGGAGCTGCTGAAGTGAAAGGGAGCAATCAGCAAAATAGGATGGGACTCCTGATTCCAAAGTGCCACCGAAGTGATTGGAAGTTCAGTCACATTCCGAGGAGGAAAATCCACAATAATTCTCTCCAGGAGAACAGCAGCGTGTGCGGTTCTAACCTGAAGCTTTACAAGCACATTCCTCATTTCCCTGCTCCTCCAGAATTTCTCCCTCTGTGTTGGGTTGCAATACAGGATGTGACCAGAAATGTGGATTCTGTCACCAACTGCTGAAGCCAGGTGGGGCAGTGACCCTGATCTCCATGGGAGATATCCTCTGTTAATGGGCCATCTTTAAACCAGCTGGTGCAATCATCTTTATCTTTCCACAGCCCATCCTCCCTCCAGGAGATATCTCCTGTTCATGGCCATTGAGTCCCAGGGCATGGCTGATAAAATTACATCATCCCACTGGGAGATGCTCCACCCAGGGGGAGGAGACAAACATTTCCTACCTAGAGAAAAACTGAGATTTGGAACAGCAAATTATTCTGTCTTTCCACTGGATTCCAGAGGGAAGCCAGACCTTTCCACATCATCCCTGCACCTTCAGAGGAAACTGCACCTTCTACAGGAGCACTGCTCCAGCTGAACCACATCTGCCACTGCAGGAGGATGCAGCCACCATTGAATGGGACTGCTGCCAACACCCTGACTGACTGATGGGTGTCAGCTTGGATTCTGACTCTGGCAGGGTTTTGGGATTGTTCTCTGTAATACTGTATTTCTATTTTAATTTTCCTAGTAAAGACCTGTTATTCCTAATTCCCATATCTTTGCCTGAGAGCCCCTTAATTTCAAAATGATAATAATTTGGAGGGAGGAGGTTTGCATTCTCCATTTCAATCAGAAGCTTCTGCCTTTATTGGCAGACACCTGTCCTCCAAACCAGGACTCTCCATTTGTGATAAATCATCCCCTAGAGGGGCCCTTCTCCCTCCATCAGCTTGGATGTGGCTCCTTTTTTTGGCTGCAGGTGGGAATAACCCCAGGAGAAACCTCAACCAGCAACATCCATTATGTCAAAAAGAGCCAGAAATAGTTTTTATGCAAATTCCCCAATTATCATATGCATTTCTCAGCTCCCCAGTGATTTATTTTCCCCACTGTGGTTGGAATTAATTCCCAGGGCACCAGGGCCCAGCTAAAAAAAAAGTGAATATCCCCCAAATAGGTTTGATGCCCCCTCTTCTGCACAGAAAATAATCCTAATTGTCAGTGAGGAGGCCTCAGCCCTACAGATGCAGAATTCCCAGCAAATTTAGAAGGGATTTTGGGGCTCAGTGGATCTCTGGCTCGAGGTTCTTTGCCAAAGACAGAGCAGAGGATTTGCAAATGAGTCCTAAATTCAGCTCCTGCTTTTCCCAAAGCTCCATGGATCCAAAGACCACTGGAGTCAATTAAAAAGTCACAGAGACTTCAGCAGCTCCAGCTCTTGTATTTTATTTTCAGTATTTTATAGGCATTGAAAGTAATTCCCAGCCAGGCTGGGGAATGGGAAATGCTGGGAGTTGGAGCTTTTCTCCCAACCCTCCCTGCTCCAGGACAGCTTTTCCCAACTTTTCCCCAAACTTCCAGCATGAAACACCTAAACCCAGGAAATCTTTGTAAGCTGGCATCATTAATTGAATTAATTAAAACTATTTGTCATTTCCAAGGAAAAGGCTAATGGGATCTCCTCTGACAGCTCACAAATGCTGCTGATTTCACCAATCCAAATTTCAGTGTATCATGGGCAGCCCATAGAGCAGAACCTTTGTGGAATCTCTGATCTGAGTTGGGAAATCTTGAAATGAATGGATTTGGTCAATTCTAATCTCCTTTATGATTTAGGAAAGGATCAGGACAAGCAGGGAGAGCTGTGGCCTTCCCACAGCAGTTGGTGCTTTCCTTCTCTGCTTCAGGAAGGGTTTTTTCCTCCCTGTAAATGACACTGAAACACCCAAACCCAAAAAAAGCCCTTCAAAAACTGACAATCATTAAATTAATTTAAAATATTTATAATTTCCATGGAAAAGGCAATGGGATCTCCTCTCACAGCTCACTGTGCTGATGTCACCAATCCACATTTCAGTTCCATGGAGCAGAACCTGCAGCTCCTTGTGCTGTGCAATCTCTGATCCCAGTTGGGAAATCTTAGAATTAACAGATTTGAACAATTCTAACCCTCTCTAAGATTTAGCAAAGGATCAGGACTTGTGGATTCTGTATTTGTTGTGACTCAAGTTTCAAAGCTGAGGAAGAAACCAACCAGGAGAAGAGGAGAAATTTCCTCTAAGCAGAAATTACAATGGAAAAACAAGAGTTCTGTGCAGGAAGGCAGGAGGAGAAGCTTTTCCTATCACACTGCTGATGGAAAAGCAGGAAAACTTTGGGCACAACACTGGCACTAAAGCAAAGGGACAGAGCTGAAGATCAGACCTGAAAATTCACCATGAAGGGGTCAGTGAAACACTGGGAACAGCCCAGGGGCAGATTTTCCTCATGGTTTTCATCTCCTGCTCCATAATTTGTAGCAGGAAACCCAAATGGAAGAGTTATCCTACAAAACACCCAGGAGATGCCTGCACCCAAACACTGCTCCATCCACACAAAACCTGGGTGTTGGTGATTTTTGGAGACAAAAAGGTACAAAAAGAATGGAAAAGGAGCTGGGCTGGGCTGAATTCCAGCCCCTGTCTGTGGATACACAGGGAACATTCCAGGGCACATCCCCCTGATCAATGGGACCTTTCTGGGGCTCATCAACCCCAATAAATCAGCACTGAACAATCTCCTGGTCCCACACCTGGGTCTCCCAAAATCCAGGTTTTGTGCAGCCACACCACAGATAACAACAGCCCTGATCCACAGCCTGCCTAGGAACGGGAATTTAGGGATATTCCTTGTGAAAATCCTCCTCCACCAGGGATCTGTGCTGGTTGAAGGCCTGAGCTGAGCCCAGCAGGGAGGGAGAATTCCACAGGCTCTTCCTCCATCTTGCCCCTGAGGGAGGGAAAGCAGGATCCCAGCATTTCCTAATAATTCCCCCCCCCCCAAAAAAAACCACCAAAAAAAAAACAACCAAAAAAAAAAAAACCAAAAAAAAAAAAACAAAACCCAAAAAACAATAAAAAAAAACCCACTGAGATCCTGTGAGATTCCCCCTGCAAAAGGCAGTGAGCACGTGCAGGAATGTCCAGAGGCAAGAGAGAATAAATGGGAGCTTGGAGCTCTGGCTCAGGATTCATCCAGATCTGATGGAATGAGGTCTGCAGGAATCCAGACACTCAGAGGAACAAACCCTGTCACCTCCTGAGAGCAGAAATAACAACTCAGAAAGGGTTCACAGCACAGTGATTCCTGTTCTTCTGCTCCAAATCTGGAGGAGAGAAATTGGAAAAAGCTGTGAGGGAACCAAACACTGCCCTCAGCTCAATTCCCATTCCAGGGGAAAATGGGCAGGATTGATCTTTCCCAGGCCAGGGCAGTCACACCTCATTCTCTCCCCACGCTCTGGAGTCACACCTGTACAAAAAGGGCTCATATTTCAATTTATACCAGTGCAAAAATAGCAATAAATTTACAATATTACATAAATAGCATGAGATAGACCCAAACCTCGCTTCTCTGCCCCTGGGGGCTCAAATCCAGCAGCCACAGCCAAAAAAATGGGGAAAAAATCAGCAATCCTGGCACAGCCTCCCTGCCCTGATGAGCTGCTTGGCTGGGCTGCTCCAGCACCTCCCTGCCCTCCACACCAGATATCAAAGGGCCTTCGATTACAAATAATTACACTCACTTTTAATTACAACCCTGAACAAAATGAGTGCTCAGCAGGGAGCGAAGGTCAGGGATTCACACTCAGGGGAGAGTTTGTGTGGGGACAGGAGCTGAGCCTGAGGGGCTGGACAAACCTTTAGTGAAGGATGAGGAGGGGCTGGAGAAGGTTTGGAGAGGAGCTGTGGCTGGCTCTCGATCCCTGAAGTGTCCAAGGCCAGGCTGGACAGGGCTTGGAACAGCCTGGGATAGTGGAGATGTCTGGAAGTGTTTGGATGTGTCTAGAACTGTCTGGATTTGTCTGGAAGTGTCTGGAAGTGTCTGGATGTGTCTGGAGGTGTCTGGATTTATCTGGAGCTGTCAGGAGGTGTTCGGAGGTGTCTGGAAATGTCTGGATATGTCTGGATGTGTTTGGATGTATCTGAACGTGCTTGGATGTTTCTGTACATGTATGAATGTGTCTGGAAGTGTCTGGATTAGTCTGGATGTGCTTGGATGTGTTTGGAAGTATCTGGAAGTGTCTGAATTAGTCTGGATGTTTCTGGATATGTTTGAAAGTGTCTGGAAGTGTTTGGAAGTATCTGGAGTTGTCTGGAATTGTCTGCATGTGCTTGGATGTTTCTGTACATGCATGAATGTGTCTGGAAGTGTCTGGAGGTTTCTGGAGGTGCCTGGAATTGTCTGGATGTGTTTGGATGTATCTGGATGTGTTGGAGGTGTTTGGATTTATCTGGAAACCGTCAGGAGGTGTTTGGATATGTGTGGATTTGTCTGGAGGTGTTTGGAAGTGTCTGGATGTTTTTGGATGTGTCTGGATTTGTTTGGAGCTGTCACGAGGTGTTTGGATGTGTCTGGATGCATTTGGGGGTGTTTGGATTCGTCTGGAATTGTCTGGATTTGTTTGGATATATCTGGATGTGTTTGGATGTTTTGGTACATGCATGGATGTGTCTGGAAGTGTCTGGATTAGTCTGGATGTTTCTGGATGTGTTTGGAAGTGTCTGGTTGTGTTTAGAGGTGTCTGGAGCTGTCATGATGTGTTTGGGGGTGTTTGGATTTGTCTGGAATTGTCTGGATTTGTTTGGATGTATCTGGATGTGCTTGGATGTTTCTGTACATGCACGGATGTGTTTGATTTGTCTGGAGATGTTTGGATGTGTTTGGAAGTATCTGGATGTGTTTGGAAGTATCTGCATTTGTCTGGATGTTTCTGGATGTGTTTGGAAGTGTCTGGCTGTGCACACCCACTCCACCACCACAGCCCAGCATCCAAACATGATCCAGCTTTTGTTCCATAAAACATCAAGGCAAAGGATCCCCTTTGTTCATCTCCTCCTCTCGGTGCTCTGGTAAATCAACAGTTCTACCCAACAACAGCCTTGAGCTGAGAGGGAGCAGGTTTAGCTGGGACACTGGGATTGAACCCTTCTCTGTGAGGGATGCACTTCCCAGAGAAGCTGTTCCTGGATGCCTGGAAGTGTCCAACACCAGGCTGGGACAGCTCAAAGCATCTCTCCCCTGCTCTGAGGTCCCTCCCAACCCAAACCTGCCTGGAATTCCATGAGATCCAACATGGATTCCCCAAAAGGCAGAATCCCGTTCTCCCCATGTGGACACCATTGAAGGCCCAGGCAAAGTTTGCCAGGCCTTTTTCAGGTTCTGAGTTCTTTTTCTCTTTCTCAGGCTGGGAAGCTTTTTCCCAGGCTGAGGCAGTTTCTCAGCTCCAACCTGAGCCTTTCCCAGAGTGATAACTTGGTAAACAGAAAGGAATTAATAAACAGAGATTAACACCTGGTGTTGACTGAGAAACAGCTTCGTGTTGTATGTGACAGGAGACGTTTTCTCCTATTGTACAATGAATTACTGTCCTGTTTGAGACCTGCAAACCACACTATAAATACGGTTCAGTTTTTTAGTAAAGTGCTTCTTTTGCTTCTCAAGCTGAAGGAGTCATTGTCATTATTACACACGACTCTCCCTGTATTGGGACATCCCTGGAGCTGCAGAGGCTCCCAGGTGCAGCCTGGCCTGGGGGCACCAGGAGCACTGCAAGAGTCAGGCTGAAAGTTCCCTGATCTACCTCAAGACCATCATCAGAGACTGAGACCCAGGACCCCACAGCTCACTCTGACCTGAGTTCTGGCCTGGCCGAGGTGGATCCTGGCCCAGCACTGTCTGTGCCTGTGCTGGTGCTGCCCAGCACTGTCTGTGCCTGTGCTGGTGCTGCCCAGGACTGTCTGTGCCTGTGCTGGTGCTGCCCAGCACTGTCTGTGCCCGTGCTGGTGCTGCCCAGGACTGTCTGTGCCTGTGCTGGTGCTGCCCAGGGCTGTCTGTGCCTGTGCTGCTGCTGCCCAGCACTGTCTGTGCCCGTGCTGGTGCTGCCATGGCACGAGCAGGGTGCTGCTCACAGCGCCTGTTCCAGCACCTGTTTGTTGCAGCAATGATCTCCACAAAGAACAGTCCATAAATCTCCCACCTTTAGGCCAGAGGCCGCTCACTTTGGAAAAGGACTATAAAAAGTGACTTTCCTAAAGAGGCTCTGAGATCTCCTTCTCCCCAGGGATTGAAGACGTGTCCATTGTCGGATGACCACGAGGATGAGTCCCTTCTGTTGGTAGCTACATCCCATCCTTCCTCTCTCTCACCCTCTTGTTGTGACCGGTGACGTCTCTTTGAGTCTGAGATCACTCACCTCACAATATTTCATGGTCTTAGAGTTCTTGTTTTTCCAGCTCGAGCACCAAAGGAAGAGTCAGAAGCCGTTCTCTGAGGTTTCCAAGGCTGTTTATTCTTTCTTACCTAAGGAATTCTTTCCCTGCCCTACAGAGATCTGTTCAGCAGGTCAGTCAGAGGCACACTGCCTGCCCTCTGGGCAGGTCTTATCTTTTATACTATAAATTACGTTCATGATGTTTACAATAACTTTCCAGGACATGACCCTTACATTGCCCTGTCCAGCTTTCTCCCAAACCAACCCAGAAGTGCCATCCTGGCCCAATCCGAAAGATGGATGCCACGAAGAAGAAGAAAGAAAGACATACCACATCCAAATTCCTCCATCTTAGCTCTGGACCCCTTATTACAAACAATTTTATAAATTCACTTTTCTACCTTCTAACAATCTAATTTATGCTCTGCTTATTTTTTGTGACTTGTAATTCTTCTCTTAATAATGGTAATTTTTCCCAGGGACTAAAATCAAACCCACAGGGGTCTTGGGCACTGTGCCAAGGCCTCTGAGCCCCTTGCCTGGGTCTGGAGGTGTCCAGGGAAGCCAGGGGAGTATCCTGGATTCCAACAGCCTCTCTCACTCTATCACAAAATGGAATTGTTACACGCAATAAACTGCATTTCTGCTTTCTGCCTAATAAAACCTGAGTCTCCTGCTGTCACCGTTTGCACCCTGGGGTCGGAGGAGCCCTCCCGCCTCGCTGGGGCTGAGGGCACGGGGACAGGCACCCACCTTGGCGGGGTTGAGGGCGGTGATGACCCACACGCAGTAGGCGTTGTTGTCGTACTGCACGGGGTAGTTGGGGGACGTGATGACCCCGCTGGGACCGCGCAGGTACGTGTCACACATCCTGGCTGGGGACACAAACGGGGACAGTCAGCGCTGGGGGGGTCTTCAGGGGGCAGGGAGGAGGGATGAGCTTGGTGTGGAGGCGGGAGAAGGGAAGAATTTGCTTTAAATCAGTGTGGGGAGGCGCTGGAAAAGAGATTTGCCAGAGAAATTGTGGATGCCCCATCCCTGGAAGTGTCCAAGGCCAACCTGGGATGGTGGAAGGTGTCCCTGCCCAGGGAACAAGATTTTCCTTAAGGTTCCTCCTAGCCCAAACCACTCTGTTTGACCTGGTCAGGGCAGGATGGGTGATGGAAAATGGACAAGAAGGAGCTGGGAATTCCCACAAATCCCAAAATCCAGCTCTCTCAGGCTGCCCCATCCCTGGGAGTGTCCAGTGTCCCCAGCTTGCAGGGACAGTGGAAGAACAGGATGGTCCCATCCTAACCCAAATCATTCTGGGATTGTTTGACCTGAGGGCAGGGTGGGTGATGGAAAATGGACAAGAAGGAGCTGGGAATTCCCACAAATCCCAAAATCCAGCCAGACCGACCCCACTGGGACCGCACAGGGACGTGTCACACATCCTGGTTGGGGACACAAACGGGGACAGTCAGCACTGGGGGGGTCTTCTGGGGGCAGGGAGGAGGGATGAGCTTGGTATGGAGGTGGGAGAAGGGAAGAATTTGAGAATTGGTGTTTTCATGGCCTCAGCTGCTCATTTTTTCCACCCGTGTTGCCAACATGAAGGATTTCTCTGTGAGGAGTGAGGCTCTCAAACACTGACCCCATCAAACTCAACCTGATCCCAGCAAGCCTGATCCCAAAAACCTTGATTCCAGCAAACCCTGATCCCAAAAAACCCCTGATCCAAACCCCGATCCTAAAAACCCTGATCCCATCAAATCCTGATCCCATCAAACCTGATCTCCAAAACCCTGATCCCATCAATCCCTGATCTCATCAAACCCTGATCCAATTAAACCCTGATCTCATCAAACCTGGATCCCAACAAACCCTGATCCCAGCAAACCTGATCCTATCCAAGCCTGATCTCAACAACTTCTGATCCCAACAAACTCTGATCCAAACAAACCCTGATCCCAAAAAACCCTAATCCAAACAAACCCAGATCCCATCGACCCCTGATCCCATCGACCCCGGATCCCAGCAAACCTGATCCCAAAAAACCCTGACCCAAACAAACCCTGACCTCAACAAACCCTGATCCCATCAAACCCTGATCCAAACAAACTTGATCCCAGCAAACCTGATCCTATCCAAGCCTGATCTCAACAACCTTTGATCCCAAACTCTGATCCAAATAAACCCTGATCCTAAAAACCCTGATCACAACAAACCCTAACCCAAACAAACCCTGATCCCAGCAAACTCTGATCCTAAAAACCCTGATCCTAAAAACCCTGATCCAAACAAACCCTGACCCCAACAAACCCTGATCCTAAAACCCCTGATCCAAACTTGATCCCAGGAAACCTGATCCTATCCAAGCCTGATCTCAACAACCTCTGATCCCAAACTCTGATCCAAACAAACCCTGACCCTAAAAACCCTGATCCCAACAAACCCTGATCCAAACAAACCCTGATCCCATCAAACCCCATTCCCATCTCCCCTCAGACCAACACCACTCTCTACTCCTCACACTGACTCATTTCCTTTCCTTCCCTCCTTTTTTCCTCACAAAAATCCTTCCCCATCCAGGCCAGAGGGGTGAGGAATGACAAAATTCCTTCCTGATGTCCCCAAAAAGCCACATTCCTTTCCTCCCTGCAGATCAAACCCCCAAAAATACTGCACAGTGAGAATTTATTAGGTCATTATTAAGTATTTATCAGCTGGTTTCTTTCTGTGGGCTCAGAACTAAGGTGGAAACTCAGCTCTGCATTTTCAAAACATCTCAGGTAAAGGAAAAGCTGGAAAAAGTGCTCAAGCAGGGAAAATTTTGCCTGTGGAATGCCTTTGATGTAATATTTAGCTGAAATATTCCACCAAAAAAAAATGTGGGGAAAAACATCCTGGTTCTGGAACTATTTTCTGCTGCTGTGATGGAGCCTCAAAATTAATTTATTTTTGAAGTTTCTTTATTTATTTAAATTTATCATTTCATTTAGGAGTATTTGCACATGTGGAGTCTGCAAGTTTTTTATTTTTTTCTCAGTAAAACTTGGAAAAAAATAATTTCCTGTCCAAGCTGTGGGAACTGTGGGAATGGTTTGGAAGCAGCTTAGGAAGGAGTTGAAGTCACTTATCCAGGATGCTGAACCACTCCTGCCTCATCCTGGAGCTCCCACACCATTAAAAAAAAGGGTAAATCCCATTATTCCCATTTTTCAAGTGGGATTAAGTGACTCTCCCAGGATCCAGAGGGAATCTGCTGAAGATGGGGAAGCTGCAGAACTTTCCCCCAAAATTTACTCAGTGGGGATTAAGAAATTATTGAAACCCAAAGGGTTAAAACCTGGGACTGACTCTGGAATTTGAGAAAAAAGAAGTTTTTAAAAATTGAACAAACAGGGAGAAAAAAGTGGCAGAAAAATTAAATTTAAAAAAAAAAAACTTTTTTAAAAAGGAAAAAAAAACCCCAAAACATTAAACTCAGCAGCAAAAAAAATTAAGTTGATTCACAGAAACAGAATAATGCAGGCAAATCCTTTCTTATCTCTTGCAGGAGAACATCATAAATTTCCTTTACAGTGTCACATATTTATGCCAAATATCCTCTTACACTGATTCAATTTATTCCAGGCTTGTTTCAAGAATTACATGGGATTCCAAAGCCCTGAAAAAATCTGCAGATGAAATTAAAGAAAAAAAAAGAACTGGGAAAAAAAAAACCATTTATGATTTTAAGAGCTTTAAAGCGATTCAATTAAAAATATTACAAGTTGTTCTTTATTAGCATTACAAATATCACAATTTGACATTTCAGAGAGGGAATGAGCACAAAATGGCCAAGGGCAAAATGGGCACAATGGAAAAAAAACCTCCATTGCCTGCTGGCTCATGGCACAGGATGCACAGCCCCCAAATCCCACATTTCCAGTTAAAAACCTCTCTCCATCTCTGCTTTTCCAGGTTTTGTTCCAGTCTTTCCTTTTCTAAGATAAAGAGGAGAAAGAAGAAAACACAAAATAGGGAGAGGGATGATCTTGCTCAGTTTTTACATCCCTGAACAAAAGGAATGTTCAGGAGAGAGGGAAGGGAAGGGATTTAGGGACAGTCAGGAAATTCGTGGAAGAATCTGTGAGGGGAGAAGGGGGTGCAGAAACAGGGACTGAGGGGCTGAATAAAGCTTTAAATCAGGGTGGGGAGGCGCTGGAAAAGAGATTTGCCAGAGAAATGGTGGATGCCCCATCCCTGGAAGTGTCCAAGGCCAACCTGGGATGGTGGAAGGTGTCCCTGCCCAGGGAACAAGATTTTCCTTAGGGTTCCTCCCTGCCCAAACCATTCTGGGATTGTTTGACCTGGTCAGGGCAGGATGGGTGATGGAAAAGGGATGTGAAGGAGCTGGGAATTCCCACCAATCCCAAAATCCAACTAAGCTGAGCCCCCTCAGGCTGCCCCTGGATCCCTGGGAGTGTCCAAGTCCAGTTTGGAGGGAGAGTGGAAGGAACAGGATGGTCCCAACCTAACCCAAACCATTCTCTGAGCCGACCTGAGAGCAGGATGGGTGATGGAAAAGGGACAAGAAGGAGCTGGGAATTCCCACAAATCCCAAAATCCAGGCAGGCTGAGCCCCCTCAGGCTGCCCCATCCCTGGGAGTGTCCAAGTCCAGCTTGGAGGGACAGTGGAAAGAACAATCCCAAACCATTCTGGGATTCTCTGAGCTGGCCTGAGGGCAGGATGGGCGATGGAAAATGGACAAGAAGGAGCTGGGAATTCCCACAAATCCCAAAATCCAGCCCCCTCAAGGCTGCCCCTGGATCCCTGGGAATGTCCAAGGCCTACTTAGAGCAACCTGGGAGAATGGAAGGAGCATGATTTTCCTCAAGATTCCTCCCACTCCAAATCATTCCGGGATTGTTTGATTTGAGGGCAGGATGGGTAATGGGAAATGGACAGGAAATCCCAAAATCCAGCCCTCTCAGGCTGCCCCATCCCTGGGAGTGTCCAAGTCCTGCTTGGAGAGACAGTGGAAAGAACAATCCCAAACCATTCTGGGATTCTCTGAGCTGGCCTGAGGGCAAGATGGATGATGGAAAATGGACAAGAAAAAGCTGGGAATTCCCACAAATCCCAAAATCCAGCCCCCTCAGGCTGCCGCATCCCTGGGAGTGTCCAAGGCCTACTTAGAGCAACCTGGGAGAATGGAAGGAGCAGGATTTTCCTCAAGATTCCTCCCACTCCAAATCATTCTGGGATTGTTTGATTTGAGGGCAGGATTGGTAATGGGAAATGGACAAGAAGGAGCTGGGAATTCCCACAAATCCCCAAATCCAGCCCTCTCAGGCTGCCCCATCCCTGGGAGTGTCCAGTGTCCCCAGCTTGGAGTGACAGGGGAAGAACAGGATAGTCCCAGCCTAACCCAAACCATTCTGGGATTGTTTGACCTGAGGACAGGATGGGTGATGGAAAAGGGACATGAGGGAGCTGGGAATTCCCCAAAGCCCAGAGCCAGGAGGGCTGAGCCCCCTCAGGCTGCCCCTGGATCCCTGGGAATGTCCAGCTTGGAGTGACAGGGGAAGAACAGGATGGTCCCAGCCTGACCCAACCATTCTGGGATTATTTGACCTGAGGGCAGGGTGGGTGATGGAAAAGGGACCTGAGGGAGCTGGGAATTCCCCAAAGCCCAGAGCCAGGAGGGCTGAGCCCCCTCAGGCTGCCCCTGGATCCCTGGGAATGTCCAGCTTGGAGTGACAGTGGAAGAACAGGATGGTCCCAGCCTGACCCAACCATTCTGGGATTATTTGACCTGAGGGCAGGGTGGGTGATGGAAAAGGGTCCTGAGGTGAGCTGGGAATTCCCCAAAGCCCAGAGCCAGGCGGGCTGAGCCCCTCACCTCTGCAGACAGGCCGGTGGTCGCTCCAGGCCACGATCAGGTCGCTGACTCTCTTGCAGGTGATGCTCTTGGAGCCCTGCAGGTCGTAGCCCTCGTTGCAGGAGAACTGGATGCTGGAGCCCAGCCTGGAGAGGGGACACAGGGGACATCAGCCTGGTCCTGCCTCGTGCACCCCAGGACTTGGGGCAGAGCAGCAAGGGAGGAGGGAGCAGCTCTGCCTCCCCTCTGCTGTGTGTGCCCCAAATGTCCCAATCCCACTTTTTAGTGACATTCCAGTGGCAATTTCATCCACAACCTCAGGAGAGGACACACTCATAAAGTGAAAAAAAATAAAAATCTCCTTTATGAACTGCTGAAAGTTCTGTTCTTTGTTCTGTGGTTTGCATTCTGAGCCTTTGCTGTTCCAGCTGCTTTGTTCACTGAGGTGACACAATCCAGCAGCTGGGAATTCATCCCATGGAATTTAGGGACTGTTGGGAATTCCCTTTCCTCTGCCTTCCCTCCTTTGCTGGATTTGAGGAGATTTTTTTTTTTAATCTCCTCATTTTTGACATTTGAATTTGACAGATTGGGACCTGATTGAGAGACAATTTCCATGAGCAGAACAGCCCTGGCCAGCAAAATCAGATGAAATCTTGATTCCCCACGGCCACCAGCAGCTGGGGCATCCCTGCAAAGGAAAACTGGGAACTGGAAAGGAACAACAGCTCTGGTTTAAACTTTATAAACCCCAATTAGCTGGCACCACACAGACTCAGTGACAAGGAACCTCTAATTCTCTAAGGGCAGGGCCATGCTGGGGTTTGAGCTGATTTGAAAAGTGGTTTTTTTTTTGGCTGTTTCAGTTTTCCAGGGGAGGGATGACAGCACACAAGGATTCTACAACCTGGATTGGAAAAGGATAAAAATACTCCAAGAGATCTTTAGAGATCCTCACGTGGAACAGCACACACAGGCAGGGTTTTACACACGTGCTCCCCAAAATTGGGCAGATTTTGGGAGGGGGACAGAGCAAACAGAGCCCCCCACAGCAGGAGCACAGCCAGGAGCTGTGCAGCATGCACAGAACACACAAAATGCTCTTACCTAAAATCGTTGCCTATCCTTTTGCCTCTCTCGGGAATCCCAGGGTCTGGACACAAATTATGTCCCTGGGACACACCAACCTGAGTTACTACAAAGCAAAAAAACAGCACATACAGAGACAGAATAGCAAAAGGAACATTCTTTCAGCAGCTGTCTTGGTGGATGTGGCGAGAAAAATGGCAACTGGGAGCTCAGAAACCTCAATGTGTTTATTTTATTCTGGAAAAACAACAGCTTTGGAAACAAACATCCCGCTCAGTTTTACACACCAGAGTGTTTTCTAGGAAATGCCAGCTAGGGATATAATTTTCCCTCCATTCCACTACAGAAATACCTCTGGAAAAAGTTGTTTTTTCTTTTTTTTTTTTTTTTTCCTTCATTCTGCTTAATGGCACCAATTGTAGAGCCTGTTTTATGGGATTAAAACACCACCTGTGACCCTCCAAGGTGACCTCACAGCTCTCCAAACCCAGCCCAGGGAAAGAAAACAACTCCATGAGAAGGCAGGTGAGGGATCCCAGGGGGAAAAACCAAGCACAGAACGAGAGGGAGAAAGGAGAGGGGGATGTGAGCCGAGGGTTTCAAAGCAAAGTCATTTAGTTGGAACATGGAAAAATTTTATGGAGCAACCCCGATGCCAACAAACATGAAATCCATGGAGTGGTGAGCAGGAACCTCCCAGCTCCAGCCCTCCCCAGCCTGCACAGGAGTGGGGTAACCCAGGGGGTTCCTCAGCCCTGGCACCTTCCTGATTTCCAGCCTGAATTCCAGCACAGAAAAGGGGCACAAAAGGGAGAGTTTGCCACAGGAATTTGATGTGACTTGGTTTTCTTTGCACCCAGAACAACACCACAATTCCCAGCATTGATGCTCAAACACTGCAACAACCCCGTTTCCATTCCAGCTCTGCCTAGCACTGCTTTAGAGGGAAGAAAATCCCAATTTTACCCCAAAGGCCATGGCCAGAAGCAGGGTGACACTGGGGTGACACTGGGGTGACACTGAGGTGACACCAGCCCGTTCCTCAGGGCACACACAAGGGTTCAGCAGCCAGAGCCCTGCAGAGGGGAAGGGCAGAATCCCACACACAAAGCCAAGAGCCTCCAATATTTGTAAATTTGGGAATTTACCACTGGAAAATCCCTGGTGCATCCCCAACTACAGTTCCTCCTACAAGATCGATGCTTCCCAACTTTTGTTGATCCCAAAAATATTCTCCTCAGCACTAACACCTCCTCTGATGCCCTTTAAGTTCTTTTCAGGAATTTCCTTTTGAATTTTTTTCCTTTTTTTCCTCCCTTCCCGCTCTGTTTTCCCAATGCTTTGGTGCCCTGAGCTCTCCTCCCGTGTGTGTGAGGGCACAGAGACACAGATCCATGGAAAACAGCCTCCTGAGGGATTGTTTTCCCACTTTTCCATGCCCAAAAATCTCCTTGTTAAGCTCAGTCAGGTGAGGAGGCAGCAGCTCCCAAAGCAGCATCCCTGGTTTTTTTTTGTTGTTTTTTTTTTTAGCTCCAAACTTTGCTGCTTTTCACAGAATCCCAAATCACCCAAATCAGAGTGTGAAGGATGTCAGGGATTCCACTCCCAACTCCTGGCAGGAAAATTTGGCTGAACAAACTCCTCAAACCCTCCTTGGGGTTCTTTCCCTACACACCAAGGTGATGCCTGTGCCCAGGCAGCTCCAAATAAAGGAAAATTCACTCCCAGGATGAGGATTTTATATCCCAAGGCCATGTGGGAGTGAAGAGAAATGCTCAGATTCCTGATTTTTTCTCCTGTAACAACCACAGCTTCCAGAGCTGCATCCCAACACTTGGGAGCTGCTTCTCAGAGAAAAAAAACATTCACATTCCCACAGAAATTCCTCCTCCTATGGCCAAACCCCCCAGACCAGAGCGGGTCACTGCTGCCACACCCAGTGATTATTGCCCATTCTGGATAAAACCAGAGCCTGGAATTCAAAACTTTGCCCCAGATCCTGAAGAAAACACAGACCCTGGAGGAGAATTTGGCAGTCCCCCTGCTGAGGTCTCAGCCAGCTCATCCCTCGTTAGCTGGAGATTCATTAACACCTAAAAACACGTGTAGATAAAGCAGAGAACAGGGAAGATAAAGCTGAGCAAGGGGGAGAGGGAAGATATCTCACATCCTGGGAGTTGGGGAATTTCCCTTTTAAGGAGAGAGAAAGAAAAGGAGGAGATGGATTCGATGCTCATTTACAGAAACTTTTGTTCCTCACCTTTTGTTTTGAACACACACACACACACAAACAGAGCAGCCCAAAGGTTATAAACTGGATTGGTCATGCTGAGAATTTGCTGTTCACCTTCCCAGAGTTTCATCTCAGCTGTGCAATTCCCAAATGAACCCTCCAGGGCTACTGGGAAAACTGCAGATCCCAAAAATTGTGATGAACTGCTCAATTTCTGTACTAGAAGCTCAGGAATTCTCTCCCCCAACCATGGGATTGGTTTTCCATCCCCTCATTCTACTGATTTTTTTTCAATTTTTTTCTCCTGCTGAATTCAGTGACAGCCAGTTCAGCTTGCCACTGGAATTCACTGCTAAAATCTTCTTTAGTTCTACTCTTTTCATAAAAAAAGCTCACTGACAGGGACAATTTCTCACTGAATTTCAGAACTACAAAATAAAGCAGCACCTAAAAAAATCCTCTGACAAAGCCCCAGCATTTCTCAGCATGAGAAATCCAGGGAAAGGAGGGGTGGGAAGGACTGCAGCAGGAATGAAAGGGTTAATCTGTGTGCTCACACTCAGTAATTCCATGCAAACCTCTGGGAAAAGTTACAAAAATCAGGATTGAGAGCAGGGAGCTGATTTAGGGGTGCAGGGCTCACCCCAACAAAGTATTGCTGCATTTCCAAACCCTAAAGATCCTCCAGCACCCAAAAAAACCAGGATTAAGTAATTCCAGAATCACTTAATCCCTGACACTGAACAACCCTGAGTGTGAAAAGGGCACAGCCAGGTGCTGCCACTGGGAAAACCCAAATCCAGCTGGGAATGTTCCAGCAGGAGAACTCCAACCCCCAGTTTCCCACCTTGTGCTCCCCCAGAGCAGCTCAGGAGATGCAGTTCACCAGAATTCCCAGCCCCATTTCCCAACCAAGCCCAGGTGGCTCCTGTGTCCCACCCACACCTCCCCAAAATCCAGAAACTCCCACACACAGCCCTACAAACTGCTCAACCCCCCAAAAATGACTTTACAAAGCAGGTTTTGACCGAGCTGGACACACACAGAGCTCCCCCAGGAGCCCCCCCATGTGGGTCTCACCCAAACACCACAAAATCCACTTTGATGCTGTGTTTTTAAACCCAAACATCACATTTTTCCCCACTGTAGGATCTGGAATATTCACATTTACTTTCTGCATTCAATGCCAGAAACAGCCTCCAAATTATGGCCTAAAATTGAAAACTATTTCTCCAACCTGCTCTTTTTTTATCTCTATCAGAAGTGATTAAAACAATATTTCCACATAATTTCACTGATGGTGAGCAGTACAAGGCACTTAATTACAAATTCAAACAAACACATTCCACTACAACAATCAGCACCTCCCCCCAAAATTCCATGTTTTGATGGATTTTTTCCCCTGCAGCAACACAAGCAGCTGTTACATCACTGCATTTTGCCTCCCTTCAGCCACACAAAACACACGGATTTTAATCTGAGCAGGAAATCCCAAACCCAAAACCTCTGCAACACCTGCAGGATTTAAGTGTGGATTCTTCCAGGGAGGATTTAGGTCTGGTTTTAGTAAAGAGCACTTGGAAAGAAAACATTGCTGGTAGGAATAATTGAAAATAAAGCAGGGACTTGAAAATTGGACTTGATCTTTTCCAGCCTTAACAATTTTAGGATTCTATGGAATAGCTTTAAGTGTTACCAAGAGACACAAGAATCCCTGAATTTCTGATATTTGAGCCAGAGCAACTGGAAATTGCTCTGGAAGAAGAAATTTCTTTACCCAGCCTGTTCCACCTGTGTGATTTTCTGGGATGCAGACTCAGCTCATGGAAGTTTGGGAGCACAAACAGGGCACAGCCAACCCTGCAAATCCAGCAGGGAATGGAGCAGATAAGGATTTGCAAAAAGAATTTTTAAATAAATAGATTTTCCTGGTGCCATCTCCTTGGGATTCAGCACTTCTGCAGTGGAAATTCCCTGTGGGAGCAGGAGGCTGCATGAGATTGGGAGAATCAGGGCTGCAAATTCTGACCTGATGGAGAGCAGGGCATGGGGAAGGAGCTGGAGGCTCAGGGGGGTGACAGGGACCATGGAATATAAACAAATATAATTATATATTTATAATTAATAAAATATATATATATAATATAAATATAATACATGGAATGGGGCCACCATTCCCATTGTTCCAGCTGAACACCTCCAGCCTGAGCTGTGCTCCATCAGCAGGATGAGATTTGAGCTCCCAAGATGCAGAACTGGCAGCTCTGAGCCCCTTGGGACAGGATAAACCAGGCAGAGGGAATGAATTCCTATTTTTATTCCTCAGGACTGGGAGGGGGCACGATCTGCTGGGTCCTCCTCAGCCTCAGCACTTTAAAACCAGGTAAAACTCCTCCAAAGGCCATTCCCAGGAGGGGGAAATGGGAATTCTGTGTGCTGGTAACACCAGAACATTTCATTAAATGACTTCAGCACTCCCTTCCCCACGTTCCCCAAAATCCAGGACACCACCCTCCACCCCAAACACACCCTTCTGTCTCCACACCAAGCCAGGGGGGTTTTCCAAGTGCATTTCCCACTCAGTTCAGTGCACTGGGAAGTTCACTCCAATTAAATCCTTCCTGGCAAGGAATGCATCACCCAGCAGGAACAGCCTGGATGCAGAGTTTTCCTTTAAAATGAAATTATTTTCCCCTGGTTGTGCCCTCAGTGTTTTCTGCTCTGCAGATTTTGGGCTTGCTCCCAAAAAAACCAGAGCCTCTAAAAATTGTCCTGGGAGCTGGGAGGGAGACCCTCCTTCCACACAGCCACAATTCAGACCCAGTGCATCCATTTTCCTGAATTTTGTGTGCAAAACCCACCCGGCTGCAATGTGCAAACTGCTCCTCTCTGATGGGGGTAATGGGCTGTGCAACAAAATGAGCAATTCCAGCCTCTCCCCTAAAACCCATTTGGAAAAATTGCTACATCCTGCTCCCATCTGAATCCATATAAAATATTAATTCCAAGTCAGATCCCTCCTGTTTCATTTCAGTCACCGTAAGAGCCCGAGATCCAGGGACAAAACTCACAGGTTTTGCTCCTGATTTGGGAAGAACCTGCTGGAAAATTTAAGATTTCCCACCTGCCAGAGGGAGGCACAGCAGTGACCCCAGATGTTCTGCCCCTGACACACCAACCACTAAACACAACCTGAAAAATCAGCATTACAAACCCAGAATTACGCTTTTTCTCTGCAGGGAAAGATGAAATAAAACTCAGATAGGAAAAGGAAGACGCTGCTACTGCCTCTGTAAATTTTCTGATATATTTTTTTAATGTTGTTCCTTATCCCTGCTCCTTAATTACAGCAATAACATGGATCCCATTCCCAAAATTCTTTGCTTTCCCCACTAAAAGGAGCCCAAAATCACAACCCTGGAGCACAGAATCAACCAAATCCACAGAGTCCAACCCCCTGCACCCCTTCCAGGAGTTAGTAAATGCTTGTGAACAGAGCACTGGCAGGAGGGAGTGATGCAGAAATGCAGAGGGAAGAGAGGGAAAAGCACCCAAACTTTTCAGAGATTACTGGAAAGTCCAATGAAATGTTCCAGGAGATTGTTATCAAAAAGACAGCGAAGGAAGAGCCAAAAACCACAAACTTACACACAGATGTCTTCTGGTTGTTGTCCTTGCTGGGCATGAGCTTCACCCCTCTGGACTTCAGCTCCATCTGCTTCTTGACTGCAGGGGTGGGAAACAAAGGGAAGATGAGGCAAAGGTTTCAAGGATTTTGAAGTTTTCATTTGAAAAAGAAAAGTGTGAATCACCCACATCCTGCATCGTTCCCTTTGGGATCACCCAGCTTATCCTGACCCCTCAAAACCAGCAGGGGTTTGGTTTCCATGTTAGGGTTTTGGTGAAGGATTTATTTTCCATGTTAGGGCATTGGAGAGCTTTAATTTCAAAATAAAAATGGGGTCCAACCCCTCCCATCCCTCTGTAACCCACTAAAAATGGGATACAGGCAAAAGGAACTCCAGGGATGCTGAGAGGGAAATGCTGAGCTGTTTTACCCCCCCCTCCCACCCAGTTTTTCTGCTGCAGGAATTTATCCCAAGAATCCATTAAACAGCAGATTCATTCCAGGGGAGCACTCACAACCTAAAAACTGCAGAGCTGGAGTAGAAAAGCAGCAGGGAAATAGCAGGGAAAATAAAATTAAAGCCCATTATTGGCAAAGGGAAATATCAGCTGGGAGCCCCACACCTGGGGTCACCATTCCCTCCCTGCTCCAAACCTCCACTAAAAGAGGAGAAAAACCAGGAAAAGGAAGAATTCCATGAATCTCCAGGAGCCCCAGCCTCTCCCTGCAGGCAGCTCCCCACAGCAGGCAGCAGCAATTTGTTTTTGTGCTCTGCCCTTGGCTGCTGCTGCTCCACCCCCAGGGTTTGACACAATCCCCACCTGGCAGAACATCTGGGAGCAGAACAAACAGCTGGATTTGGGATAATTCCAGCCTCCAGAGGCTGGAGTTGGGATAAAAGAGCCTCCACTGCAGAAATTGGGATAAAAGAGCCTCCACAGGCAGGAATTGGGATAACCCAGCTCTCACTGTGAGAAATTGGGATAAAAGAGTCTCCAGTGACAGGAATTGGGATAAACCATCCCTTACTGGCAGGAATTGGGATAAAAGAGCCTCCAGTGCAGGAACTGGGATAAAAGAGCCTCCACTAATAGGAATTGGGATAAAAGAGCCTCCAGAGGCAGGATTTGGGAAAAAAAGAGCCTCCACTGACAAGAATTGGGATAAAATAGCCTCTACTGGCAAGAATTGGGATAACCCAGCTCTCACTGTGAGGAACTGGGATAAAAGAGCCTCTACTGGCAAGAATTGGGATAAAAGAGCCTCCACTGAAGGAGTTGGGATAAAAGAGCCTCCAGTGCAGGAATTGGGAAAAAAAGAGCCTCCACTGACAAGAATTGGGATAAAATAGCCTCTACTGGCAAGAATTGGGATAAAAGAACCTCCACTGCAGGAGCTGGATAAAAGAGGCTCCAGAGGCAGGAATTGGGATAAAAGAGCCTCCATTGCAGGGATTGGGATAACTCAGCCTCTACTAACAGGAATTTGGATAAAAGAGCCCTCAGAGGCAGGAATTGGGATAAAAGAGACTCCACTGACAAGAATTGGGATAACCCAGCTCTCACTGTGAGGAACTGGGATAAAAGAGCTCCCCCAGAGGCAGGAATTGGGATAACCCATCCCTTACTGGCAGGAATTGGGATAAAAGAGCCTCTACTGGCAAGAATTGGGATAAAAGAGCCTCCACTGCAGGAGTTGGGATAAAAGAGCCCCCAGATGCTGGAATTGGGAAAAACCAAGAGCCTCCATTGCAGGAACTGGGATAACCCAGCTCTCACTGTGAGGAACTGGAATAAGCCAGCCCTCACTGGCAGGAGTTGGGATAAAAGAGCCTTCATTGCAGGAACTGGGATAACAATTCCCAAACCACTTTCTGGGAGCCTTTTCCTGCCAGACCAGCCCCCATCCGTGGAGAAACCCAGCCCATCTCCCACATCAAACCCTTTTCCCTGTGTTCTTCATCCTGTCAGCCTTTCATCCCTAAATTAGCACATTCCTAAGACAAAGCTGTCAAGAAAAATTACCCATGTAACTAACGAGGGGGTTTGCAGTCGTGCTGGGTTTTTTTTTGGGTTTAAAAAAGTCCTGTTTGGAACAGCTGTTGCAGGAGTTTCAGACAGGGAGAGGCTCCTTGAAGCTCACCTGAGGTGCTGCTTTGAGGGAGATGCTTTTCACTCATCATTTCCTCACAGCTTTTGGCTTTCTCTTTAAATAAAGCAGCAATAACTTCAAACTCTGCATTAGCTGGAAAATATTCATGAGGAAAAGCTGCTGCTGCTGTCTTCCTCACCAGCTTCAATCTGTTCAGGGCAGCTGCCTTTTTTTATTAATTTAAGAAGGGAAAACTAATTAACAGCAGGCTGCTGTCAAAGCAAATCGAACTCTTTGTTGCTTTTTACTCCAAATCCACCTGCAAGTGCAGCAAGAGGGAAAAAAAGCAGCAGGTTTTGGGATGCCCAAAGGATGGGAATCACGGGGTATTTCCAGCCTGATCTCAAAGTTTTTAATAAATGTGTTATCAGTGGATCAAAAAAATGACTTGGGGCTGCCAAAACTCACATTTTTGGGGTAAAAATCCATTTCTGTGGCAAATAATATCGTGACAGACCATCCTGCAGTGATTCTCCAGCTTTTTCCAAGCAAACACTGGGATAACCCCCCAATCCCAGCCCAACATTCCCTCCCAGGCAATAAAACCCAGGCAATGCCACATTTTCAAGGCTGAATTTGGACTTTGATTGGAATTTCCAAGGCTGTGGGTTGGCATGTGCAGTCCCTGAGTCACTGCTCTGTGGTTGTGCTTTGGGGCACGATCAGTAATGGAGCAGCTTTATAAAATAATCCCCATTTTTGTATTCTCCACAGTTTCCCACTGCACATCCCGTTATCCAGCCCCCAGGGAAGGCTTTTTTTCTCCATGCAAACAAAAGCTCAGCTTTTGCACAATAAAGGGAATTTAGAGGCCAAGCAAAGCTTCCCAAGCATTGGTGAACCCCAGCAGAGCTGATGGTGGCACCAGGAAAGTCAACTTTTCCATCCATCCCAGCAACCTGCAGGGATTTCCACATCCCAAATCCAGGAGAAGGCAGTGGAAGGTG
This sequence comes from Luscinia megarhynchos, assembly GCA_034336665.1. Classification (NCBI taxonomy): domain Eukaryota; kingdom Metazoa; phylum Chordata; class Aves; order Passeriformes; family Muscicapidae; genus Luscinia; species Luscinia megarhynchos. The sequence goes on along the minus strand of CM067585.1, from coordinate 4,713,995 downwards.
GCAGGGGGTGGAATGAGAAGAATTTTAAGGTCTCTTCCAACCCAAACCATTCCAAGATTTTCTGGCATGGGAAATTAATAATTTGGATACACCCAGACCTGGAAATTTTTCAGGGACACATTTTTAATCAAGGTTTTCCCAGAGCCATCCCTGCCAGATCCCACCCAACAATCATCCCCCTCCAACCCCATCCTGATGGAAAACCTGGATCCCAAACCCTGCAGCAATGGGAACAAGCACCAGATACTCATCACCTAGCACCAATCCCAAAATTCAGAGCTGCATCCCCAGGAAGCATCTCCTCCCCTAACTGCACCATGTCCCTTTCCAGCAGAATTGATAAAAGATAAATTGGTAATGATAAATTGATAAAGAGGGATCACTGCATCCTCTCCTCCTCATCCCTCATTTCGGAGCCCTAACGATGGAAGTCAGACTTTACAAATGACTCCATTTAGATGAGAACCAGGCACGGTAAAGCACCACTTGTTTTGTGCTTTTTTTTTGTTTTTTTTTTCTTAATTAAATAAATAAGAAGAATTCTCCCACTCCCTGTCCTCAAAAATCTGGTATTTGAAAACCTACTTTGTTAGTAAATTGGAATGTGAAGCAGTACTACAAAGGGCTGTGTCAGGATAATTGGATGAACAGAAACTCCTGATTTCTGGAGGGTTTTGCTGCTCTCACGCATCCAGCAGATCTAATGGAATACTCAGCATCCTGTCAGGTTTGAGAGATGACATTACAAAGCTCTGCCAGCATGGCAGGCAGGCCGGGCTGTTCCTTTTAAACCACTTCATGTTGCTCTAAATGAGAATTTAAGCAGACATTTATTTATTTTTAATTTGGAAAACAGCACTTCAGCAACAGCAACAGAAAAAATCTATTCTGCGAAGCTCTGTTCTCATTGTTGGGGGAATTGCTGTTAAATTCAGATCCTGCTGATCTCCCCCTCCTGCTGGGATGGCTCAGCAGGCCCTGGCATACAGCAGGATGCTCCCAGGGATTCTTAGAGGTGAAGAGAAGCCCCCTCAAATGCATTTCTCTTTGGAAAAATCCCTCTTTAGGCAGCCTGAGCAATGGATCTTTGGGAATCAGAGCCTGCACAAGCACCAGGATTGCCCAGGAGACTCCACAGGTCACATGGCAGGAGCTAAAAATCCCTTTGGAACCCAAGGGTGGGATCCAGGATGAACAGTGGGAGATCCAAGATGAGAAATAGAAGATCTGAAATGAGGAAGGGAAGATCCAAGACAAAAAGGAGAAGATAGAAAATGAGGAGGGGAAGATGCAGGATAAAGAGGGGAATATTCAAGAAGAGCAGTGGAAGATCCAAGATGAGAAATGGAAGATCTGCGATGAGGAAGGGAAGATCCAAGATGAAAAGAGGAAGACCCAAAATGAGAAATGGAAGATTGGAGATGAAGAGGGGGAGATCCAGGATCAACAGGGGAAGATCCACAATGAGGAATGGAAGATCCAAGATGAGGAATGGAGGATCAGGAGGAAAGAGTGGAAGATCCAAGATGAAGAAGAGAAGATTCAAGATAAGCAGTGAGAGATCCATGATGAGAAATGGAAGATCCAAGATGAAAAGGGGAAGGTAAAAAATGAGAAGGGGAAGATCCAGAATGAGCAGTGGGAGATCAATTATGAGGAATGGGAGATCCAACATGAAGATCTAAGATGAAAAGAAGATCCAGGATGAGGAATGGAAGATCAGGATGAAGAGTGGAAGATCCAGGATGAAGAAGAGAAGATTCAAGATAAGCAGTGGGAGATGCATGCCGAGATATGAAAGATCCAAGATGAGCAATGGAAGATCCAAGATGAGGAGTGGGTCCAGGATGATCCAGGATGATCCAAGATGAGAAATGGAAGATCCAGGATGAACCAAGATGAGGAATGGATCCAGGATGATCCAGGATGCTCCAAGATGAGAAATGGAAGATCCAAGACAAGAAATGGAAGATCCAAGACAAGAAATGGAAGATCCAAGACGAGAAATGGATCCAGGATGATCCAGGATGAAGCAAGATGAGGAATGGATGCAGGATGATCCAAGATGAGAAATGGAAGATCCAAGATGAGGAGTGGATCCAGGATGATCCAAGATGAGAAATGGAAGATCCAAGACAAGAAATGGAAGATCCAAGACGAGAAATGGATCCAGGATGATCCAGGATGAACCAAGATGAGGAATGGATCCAGGAGGATCCAGGATGAAGGGAAGAAGCTCTGTCCCAGCTCAAGGCTCTCCATGGACAGGTCTGTAGCTCAGCCATGGGGGGGGCTGGGAGCAGTGGGACAGTGGGAGGTCACTGCCCACAGAGGGGGTGGAACTGAAGGGATTTAAGGTCCTGCCAACCCAAACCATTCCAAGAGCCCACGACACCCTCAGCAAGGCATTTCTGTGTCTCTCATGCCCAGCAGAGCTCCCTGGAGGAGGCAGCTCTGCTGGGATCTGCCCTGTGCAGGCTGGAGCTCATGCCATTAATTTCCTCCCGCAGGGAAGGGAAGCAGCCGGGGCGGGGAGATCGATAAACGCTGCAATTATGTGTTGGTAACAATCAGCTCCAGAGCAATTAGGGAGCCAAGTTCTGCCATAAAAAATGTGCAGAGAGGGGCAGCAGCAGCCAGGGCAGCGTTCCCATCTCTCCATTTCCACCCCTCTTGACAGGGGGTACAAGGGACACCTGAGGTGCTGCCACCTCACCTGATAAAAACACCCCAATATTATTTTCTTCCATCTTTTTGAGAAGGCAGGATGAGGAGGATATTTTTAAAAAAATTCCTATGCATGGATTTCTCCCGGTCCCTTTGATTTCCTTACATGGGGAATGGGGAAAAAAACATCTGCAAAAATCAAGATTCACCTTAATAAAAGGGAAAAAGGGGAAATATTTAACTCTCCCAGGAAGAGAATGAAACGAATTTGCTGTATTCAACAACAACAACAACAACAAAAATCCCCTCTCCACAGCCTGATTGCATCTCACCTTGCTTTTACATTCCTAAAGTGATTTCCAAATGAGGGCATGGATTAGGGAGAGCAGAGGGGGAACAGACAGAGAAGGTGTTCTGCAAAACTCAGGATCAATTTAAACAAGCTGGAAGGGAAATTGTTTTCTTATAGATTATCAGCAAAGCCAGACCCTGTCCCAGAGGACACAGGGGGTTCATAAATGATGTACAGACACGTCTTTGGCAAACAGACAGCAAATTAGAGCCACCCTAAAGCCTCCCTTCCTCCTCCTGGCCCATCCTGATTCAGCTCTCCTGATGAAAAATGCATTTCAGCTGCTGTGCTTCTGTGGAATTACACGGCCTGTTTTGTAGGATTTATCTCCAGTGAAATATTTATGGGCAGGCCAGGTTGGGGAAAGGGTTACAGGGAGGTTTTTAAGGTATCAGCATCTCCTGTCCTACAGATCCCACTGCCTGCAGACACCTCCCACTCATCCCTGGGAATTTTCACTGCTTGTTTCGCTTATTTTTTAAGGATTGAAAGGCAGAAAAAAGCTGCTAAACTCCACAAAAAGCAGCAGGAAAATGAGGGCAGGTCCCCTCTGGCAGCTGGGCTGAGGTCCTGCCTTGATTCCAGCTCAGGAATGGGGAGTTCAGTTCATTTTAAACACTCAGTGCCCGGTTCATTCCCCCTGCCAACACACACGAGAACCCCCTGACATTTATCTGATCGGGGGGAATTGGAACATTCATCCTGACTTCTCTGTGGAGGGAGAAAGGCTCACTCAGGTGCTTTGGAGAAAGCAGCAATGCTGACAGCCAGGGAAAAGGCAGCCAAAGGGAAGCTGCATTTTCCACGTGTTTGTGCTGCACAGCAACAACAAAAGTGGTTTTTTTCCTTGCAATTTGAAGTCATTTACAGGTTGAACGAAAGCAGGAAAGTTAAATAATGATGTGGTTCATGTGTTGAGGCCATGCCAGCACTAAGAAGAACCTGGGAGCACCCAAAAGGTGCACTTTTGCAGATTTATCCAAGGAAAAGCAAATCCCTCTCCCTTGACTCCTCACCAGAGTTTTTTTTCCCAGCAAAGTCCTCTTGAGAAGAAACCTGCAGAGCTCCTCTGGGTCCAGCCTTGGGAGGGGACTCAAAGCCATTCCTGCTCCTCCCCTCTCCTGGATCCTGCCTCCAGAGCCAGCAGCACCCACAAAACCATCACAGGGAGGGGTGGGAAATGTTTCCAAGGAATCCCCTCAATCCACTCTGGTCCCACTCTGCTGCCACAGCCCTGGAGCAGCATCTTCACTGCCAGAGGATCTCCTGTCCCTCAGCAGCACCTGAACATCCCAACCCTGAAATCCTTTTATCCCAATCCTGAATTCTCCCCTGGGAGGGTGGGGAGGGGCTGGGATGGAATTCCCAGAGAAGCTGTGGGACCCCTGGAATGTCCCAGGCCAGGCTGGGCAGGGCTGGGAGCAAACTGGGATTAGGGGAAGGTGTCCCTGACAAAGCACTGGATGGGTTTTAAGATCCCTCCCAACCCAACCCAAACCAGTCTGGGTTTTTCTAGGAAACCCAATTCAGGGGATTTCAGCTGGGAATGAGCAGAGCAGGAGCATGCAGGGATCAGCTGTGGATTCCTGGGAAAGCTGGGGTGGGGGAGGCCAGGCAAGAGCTTTTATTTCTTTTTTTTTACCTTGGTACTGGGCACTGAAGCCCTTCTGCCTGTGGTTGCCATCAGAGGTGAAGTGGAGCCGCAGCCAGTTTTTACTGCTGATCACAGGGGAGGGCAAATTCATCCCAGTGAACCTGCAAGAGACCAAACAGCCACGTCAGGAGCTGGGAGCAACACCCCAAACCCCCCCAGGAATTTCCCTGGGTACCCCACACCCCAGCAGAGCACCCTCCCCACCCCAGGGCTGCTCCCAGCCTCTCACTCCTGCTGGGATTCCCATCTGGGAGCTCCATCTTTGTAATTACAGAGGTTTCCATCCCTTTTTCCAAAGCAAAGAACACTCCCAGGCTTTTTCAGTTCCTCTCTTCACATGTGGTTAATCCCACTACAAAAAACTCTGTTTATTTTAACTCGAGGATCAGAAAAGATGGCAAAGAACTTCTTTATTTTTTATTTTATTTACAATCAATCCCAACCTGAGGAAGATTCCAGCCAATAACTGAGTTGAGCAGCTCCAGAGCCCAGCAACAGCCCTTCATATCTGTTTATAATTTTATTTCCTTTTAAAGTATGATGTTGTTTGTTTCATTTAACTCCAGCTCACAATTCCAGGCTGAGTTGTCCCAAGCCAAGTTTTAGGCTGGAACATTTCTCCCAAGTCACAGCACTTGGGCTGAGGTCCACAATGGTGACATCACCATGGTGGGGACACCAAAATCTCTCATGGAATCCTGTTCCTGTTAATTAATTAATTATTTTAACGCTCAATTATCACTTATTTTAAAAATCACTGTAACTTCAACACCTTTTTATTGCCATTCCAACACCCTTTATTGCCAACCAACACCTTTTACTGCCATCCCAACATCCATTTTTGGCATTCCAACACCCCCTGCTTTTTTTTAAATGAAGGCAAAAGGATCCTGGGAATCTGTTCCATCGGGAGGGTAACTCAGATTTGATTATTAAACGTTTTTTAGCAGCAGATCTGACAGCCCACGGAGCATCTGAAGAGTCCTTCAACCACCCAGCTCACCCAGAGGTGACCTCAGCTGCTCAAGGGGATCCAGACTGGGACTGGCAGGTAATTAATGGCAGAGGGGCTGCCCTGCCCGTTAATGAGCTCACAGGGTGATTAGTGCACCAAGCACAATCCAAACCCTGGCTTATCCCGTGCCTGGATCCTCTGAGATGTTTCAAACCCGGGTTTTAAGGCTGTTCCCCATCATTCCTCCGTGGATATTTCCATCTGTTCCCCAGCCCTTACGGAGGACGAGGTGCTGCAGAAATTAATCCTCTGGGGCTTTTTGCATCCTTGGGGGGCTCAAAGGCAGCTGAACCGACTGAACTGGAAACTTTCTACAAGAACCGAGTTCAAACAAGCAGATTGGGGCTGAGATCAAACATGGGATGCCTCAAAAGGAACCCGAGGAAGTTCCCCTGGCTGGTTGTTATGACAACACCCTTAAATTTAAAATTCTCACCCCCCACCCCAGGGCCACTCATTGTTCATTCTGCAGCAGCAAACTCCTCACAAATATCTTCAGCTATGCAGAGCGAAATTTCCCTTTCTCAGGTGCAATTCCACTGCCTGGGATAAAAAATAGACAAATAAACCAAAGCTGCCTGAATGAGGCTCAGCTTCTCCTGCCCCCCATCCCTGTTTCTGGTTTTTGGTCAGCACATCCTCGAAGCGTGGATGGAGCAGCCTGAGGACTGGGAATCCACTGACACAGAAACTTCATCTCCACTGACTCATGGAATCATCAAGACTGGAAATGACCTCCAGGATGATCAAATCCAAGCTCTCCTGAGCTCCCTTTTCTCCAGGCTGAGCCCCCCCAGCTGCTCCTTCCAGGATTGGCTTTCCAGACCCACCCCACCACGAATTTCCAAGGATCCCAAACACCTGAATTGTTAAAATTCCACCAGCCCAGTGAATGAACACTTGGAAAAGACTACTGGGTGGAAGTTCCTGCTGCCTCTGCAACAGCAGGAAAAATTCCTGAAGGCAAAACCAGGAGAAAGGACAAAAAAATCCATCACAGCCTGGTGAAGATTTAGGAGAAGGAAAAATTTCCCCTGACTTTCCTGCATGGAAATTTTCCTCAGCTCCACGTGCCACTTGATCAAAGGCATTGACAACTTTTGGAAAAGACAAAATCAGCCAAGAAATTCCCATCAGCTCCTCATTTCCAGGCACAGCCTGCCAGACTGCTCCCTCCAAAACTCCCTTTTCTCCTCTGAAATGCAGCAGGAGAATTGCAGGGTGGAGGTTTCCATCCCCTAAAAGGCACTGCCCAGCCCCAGACTGGGTGGGAGAAAGGATTAAAATGTTTTGGGTAAGAAACAGCACGGCTGGAGCTCAGCATTCCATGGAAAACTCTGTGCCCACCTGCAGCTTTTCACCAGGAGGCTCCCACAGCCTTCAGCCATCATTAGGCAGGATTAATGGTTAATTGATAATGGAATATTTAATTCCTGGGATGGATCCCAGAGGGAATAGCAAGGATGCTCAGCTGGGAGGGGAATCAGAAATCATCCCAAATTTCCCAGCAGGGCTCTGTTTTACTCTGTATTTTCCTTTGCTGTCACCACCCTGAACTCTGTTCAGCTTGAGGAAAAAACTTCATCTCAAACAACTGATTTCACCCCAAATCCTTCCCAGCAGCGTTTTTAACCTGGGATGTTTTCCCCTTGAGTGACACCAAAGCCTCCACATTAAACCCAACTCCTTTATTCACAGCAGGGAAGGGTAATGCCATCAGAACTCCTCTTTTTGAGAAAAAGCACTGAAGTGAGGCCTTCTCAACCCTTTCCTTTATTTCTTCCCTTGCTCTCTCACTTCCCACGGAATCCAGGCATTAAATATTTATCCCATTCCCTCCCCTGGCACAATTAGTATGGCTGTACATGGCTGGCACTGATTACTCTGCATTCACGTCCCATTATCTATTTACAATCCCAATTCCTGCTTTAATTTGTTTCCACGCAGAGAGGAAGAAAAGGAATGGGGAAAAAAAAATCAATAAAGTGTCACAAAGTGAGGCAGAGGCACAGGAGGAGATGTTTGCACACCCTGAAATTTGATTATCATCAATTTGGCCATTAGTTCTTCTTCAAAGGAGCCAAACACAAGGAGAATTCCTGGTGTGGATGCTGCAAACCCAGTGCAGGAGTCAAAGGTAATGACTCAAGGCAGGGATTCCATCTGAAATCCTGTGATTTCAAGTGAAATATGTGGAGATGATGGATTTAAAAATTAATTTGAAGGCGCCCTGGTGCTGCCCAGAACTGGGGTGCAGTCAAACACCAGCTTCAAATAGAAACAAATTACATCACTGGGGATGTTTTATCTTTTTTTTCCCTTGAACTGCTTTTGTTGATTTAATTTAACCTCTCTGTTCATTTCATCTCTGTTTTGACACCCCCTTGGATCTCTGCTAATAATCCAGGCTGGGTCCTGGCTTCTCCAACACAAATTCTGGGTCAATCTCCCTGAAATTTCACCTTCCTGGAGCTCGGATCCACCTTTTCCTGCCCTGGCTGTGCTTAACCCAAAGGGAGACCCACTGGAGTGGCTGGGGGGAGGAGGAGAAGGGGAAGAGGAAGAGGAAGAAGAAGAGGAAGAAGAAGAAGATGAACAAGAACAAGAACAAGAACAAGAACAAGAACAAGAACAACAAGAAGAACAAGAACAACTAGAACAAGAACAAGAAGAACAAGAAGAAGAAGAACAAGAAGAAGAAGAAGAAGAAGAACAAGAACAAGAAGAAGAAGAAGAAGAAGAACAAGAAGAAGAACAAGAAGAACAAGAACAAGAACAAGAAGAACAACAAGAAGAACAAGAACAACAAGAAGAACAAGAACAGATCCCAGCAGCATTTCCAGGGATGGAGGAGCCAAGGCTGGCAGTCAACACGAAATCCAAGGAGAAGAACACGCCTGGATCATCCCCAAAAGTGCCCCAGGACAGGCTGGAGCAGCTGGGACTGTGGAGATGGGGTGGCACTGGTGAGATTTAAGGTCCTTCCCAACCCCAACCACTCTGGAATTCCACCATCCACAACTGGATTCAGTGCTGTGGACGCTCACTTTAACCCGAATTGCTGAGGGCACAGAACTGAGCCCAGCCCAAATTCCGCTCTGAGCTCCACCCCCAGCTCAGCTAGAGCCTCCTTTTCCCTCCCAGCCTTTACTCCACGATATCCTGATCCTGAGCAGGCAATTCTGATTCATTTCCCTCTCAGTGCAACTCAGGGACAGCTCTCAGCAGCTCTTTGTCTCTCTGTGTATTATTATTCACTTCACTTGTATTTTTAACTTTTCATCCAAACCTCTCTTCAAATTATCAGGAGAGCTGTACCATTAATTCTGAGCATCTTTATTTGAGCTTTTATTTGTATGCTCTCTTAAACAAAATATACTTAAGCACCTCTAGACCTCATTTCTCGGTCGCAGGAGACATCTCCTCACAATGGACTTTTACAAGGGAAATGAATAATTAGATGCAGTTATTGTTCCTCCTTTAACGCTGCAGGGGTGGGAGGAGCACTCCTGCATCTTAACTCTGCCCCAGAGCCCGGAATTGCCTCGGGAAGGGCAGGGAGAGATCCCACATCACCCCACACACCTTGGGAAGCAGCAGCCTGGGACAGGGAAATCCTCTGCTTATGGGAATTCTGTAAAAGTTCACCCTGCAAACCACGAAAAGGAACTTGTGGCACCACTCAGGGATTCCCCTGCAGGGATGTGCCCCCTCCAGCCTTCCCAGTCCCCTCCTTCCCTGCAATGTTGTAAGACTGGAATTCCCCACTGGAATGTTCTTAAGGCCCATCTTAACCCCAAGGACAGCTTTAAATGAGATTTTCCCTGCAGGAGGAGCAGTGCACTCCTCATTTCCCAAAGAAGAACAGGAGTTTCCTTATGCACAGGTAATTTCCAGGTGGGAGTGTGGAAAACTTCCTGGTGTGTTCTCACCACCCCCCTGCAGGCTCCAGGCAATCTGCTGGCACCAGATCCTGATGGAAAGGACAGAACAGGAGAGGTTTGCTCCAACTCCAACCCAAAAACGCCACCAGGGCTGACCCAGAGCCCTTGGGCTGGAAATGGAGGAATTCTCCTGGTCTGGGCTTTGGCTCAACCTTAATCCCAGGGTGCAGCCTAAGGGCAAATCCTTCTCTGTCCTTCCTGTTCCACTCCCAGAACTGACAACGACAGACTTCAGTCTCCAAGAGCAACAAATCACTCCCAAAGCTTTCATTTCCAGGGATCCCTGTCCTGGCTGCTTCCAGAGCCTGCTGCTGGAAGGGAAATCCTGTTAATTCATCCCCCACTTCCCTTTTCCTTGCATTCCCCCAAAAGGTGAAAGTGTTTCCAAGCAGCAGCAAAACTTCCATCACTGACATCACCTTTAACTCTGGATAAATTTGCTGGCTAAGACCAAATCAATCCCTTAGTTTTATTTTTTTTTCAGGAACTTTTACACTTAATGTAAATGGGAGTTCTTAATTCTTCATTTTTTAATGTGGCATTTCCCAGCTCATCTTTACAGGAGCATAAACCAAATCCTTGGCTGATTTGGGGTGATGGAGCTCAACTGGAAACAAAGCCAAAGCAATTTCCACTGTCCAGGGTGCCTGATAATCTCATTTTTCTGCTATTTTCCTTCACCTCTGAAATGTTTCAAAATTATTTCAGGCTGAATTCTCCTGGATCTCTGTTCTGGATTAATTTCACTTTAATGAGAAGTGATTCAATGGTCCACAGGCATTTCTGGAACTGTCACAGCTGAGCAGCCCAACAGGTAAAAGTGTCTCTGAGGGGTTTTTATTACATTTAGCAGTGATTTATTCACAAACCCACCCACTGTGGATTAGTTTTTCTTGAATTTCATGGATATTCACACATTTACACTCAGAGGCAATGGATATCCACGTTAGATACAAAAAGAGCAACGAGCTCATCTTGGAGGCACAAACATTTCCCAGCCATTCATAAAATTTAGATTTTTATTTTTAGAGTGAAAATCTCTTTAACCCAAAGGCACAACTTCCCACAGAGCAAAATGCAGCTGGTGCAGAAAGATGGTAAAGCACTGGGCTGCCCACCAACACAGAAATATTTCCAATTTTTACCCTGATAAAGATAAAATCCCACCAGAGCTTTGAGTGCAGAACATTCCTGAGATCACACAACAGGTTTGAGCTTCTGGAAAATTGTGAAATATTTTTAGAATGGACACAGCCAGTGCCAAGGCTAGGGGAGAGGGGGTTCCTGCCAGGACCCAGCTTTGTTCTGCACTCAGGCTGGACATCAGGAGGTTGGAAATTCCAGGAGGAATCTCCTCATTGGGAAGAGTGGTCAGGCCTTGTAATTCCTGTTCCTTTTGGGAAATGAGGAGTGAAGTGTGTTATTAAAACAAAAAATTTTAAAAAGGGATTGATTTGGTCTTAGCCAGCAAATTTATCTGAGGGCAGGAGTTAAAGGTGATATCAGTGAAGTTTTGCTGCTGCTTGGAAACACTTTCACCTTTTGGGGGAATGCAAGGAAAAGGGAAGTGGGGGGATGAATTAACAGGATTTCCCTTCCAGCAGCAGGCTCTGGAAGCAGCCAGGACAGGGATCCCTGGAAATGAAAGCTTTGGGAGTGATTTGTTGCTCTTGGAGACTGAAGTCTGTCGTTGTCAGTTCTGGGAGTGGAACAGGAAGGACAGAGAAGGATTTGCCCTTAGGCTGCACCCTGGGATTAAGGTTGAGCCAAAGCCCAGACCAGGAGAATTCCTCCATTTCCAGCCCAAGGGCTCTGGGTCAGCCCTGGTGGCGTTTTTGGGTTGGAGTTGGAGCAAACCTCTCCTGTTCTGTCCTTTCCATCAGGATCTGGTGCCAGCAGATTGCCTGGAGCCTGCAGGGGGGTGGTGAGAACACACCAGGAAGTTTTCCACACTCCCACCTGGAAATTACCTGTGCTTAAGGAAACTCCTGTTCTTCTTTGGGAAATGAGGAGTGCACTGCTCCTCCTGCAGGGAAAATCTCATTTAAAGCTGTCCTTGGGGTTAAGATGGGCCTTAAGAACCTTCCAGTGGGGAATTCCAGTCTTACAACATTGCAGGGAAGGAGGGGACTGGGAAGGCTGGAGGGGGCACATCCCTGCAGGGGAATCCCTGAGTGGTGCCACAAGTTCCTTTTCGTGGTTTGCAGGGTGAACTTTTACAGAATTCCCATAAGCAGAGGATTTCCCTGTCCCAGGCTGCTGCTTCGCAAGGTGTGTGGGGTGATGTGGGATCTCTCCCTGCCCTTCCCGAGGCAATTCCGGGCTCTGGGGCAGAGTTAAGATGCAGGAGTGCTCCTCCCATCCCTGCAGCGTTAAAGGAGGAACAATAACTGCATCTAATTATTCATTTCCCTTGTAAAAGTCCATTGTGAGGCGATGTCTCCTGCGACCGAGAAATGAGGTCTAGAGGTGCTTAAGTATATTTTGTTTCAGAGAGCAGACAAATAAAAGCTCAAATAAAATGCTCAGAATTAATGGTACAATACGAGGTCAGGCCTTGGAACTGCCCATGGAGGTTTGGAGCTCCCATCCCTGGACGTGACACTTTGGGCTGGGGACAAGAATTGCTGACAGGCTGGACTGGGTGACCTTGGAGGGCTTTTCCAACCTCAGTTATCCTGGAAAGGAAAAAAGGTTCTTCCTTCTCCTGTGCCAGTGCTGCACCCACAGGGAGACCTCTGCGTTTGCCGTAAATGGGGACAGGAGGGGCTCATCTCAATTAAAATAATCAAATCATCAATCCCATCCTTCTGCTAATTACCCCAATAAAAAGAAGTGACAGAACCAATGTGCTTCCTATTACACTCCCACCCTAAAACCAGCTTGGTTCCAGTCCCAGCACAACGAGGTGACAATCACGATTATATTTATTCCACTCAGAGCAAACCAGCCCTAATTCAGCACAACAGAATGCAACCGAGGCTCTCTAATGCTGCATTGCAAACCCCCCCATCCCACCCCCCAAAAACCAGCTACAGCTTTATTAGAATTTCCTCTGCAGCTCGATATCAGAGCTGCAGATTGTTTTCCCCATCAGGCAGGGGGAGATGTGCTGATAAGAGCCAGGCTGTGTTTATCAGCAGATAAATAACAACCAGCCCTCACTCCGGCTTTGCCACCCTAAGAATGCACTTACATTCCACTAAACCTGCAGTTTTATTGACAAACGAGGCTGGGGAGTCAGGCAGGCAGAGGGGGATGTTTCATCCCACTAAAATCTGCAGAGGGAGCCCAAGAAGTTGCAAGGGAAATTTTGGAGCTGCAGGCTGGAGGTTTTCCAGCTCACTGGGCACAGAAGTTGCTCCCTTTGGGGACTGGAGCACAAGCAGGTCACCTCAGCTGTGCTCCCAGACACGCAGCAGGGGCTGGGCTGATCCTGGCTGGCTCCAGGATGTCACATTAATAATGGAAAAGGCTCGGTGCAAGTGACAAACTCGGTGGGAGTGACCCTGCTTGGTGGCAGCTCCAGGCATGGGTTCAGCCCTGCTCTCTGCTCCTGCCAGGCATCAATGTGACATTGGGGAGAAAAAAGGGACATGGACACACCTGCTCCCGTCACCTCTCGGCTCCAGAAGGAAAAATGCCTTTAGGAAAGAGGGGGAAAGGAAAATCAGGTTGTAAAGGAGTTCTCAGATCCCTAAGGATGCTACTGCATTGAGGATTTCAGCCACCTGTCACTGCAGGTGTCACCAAACCAGCCCAGGTGCCACCTCTGAACACTCCTCTTGTTTTTCATTTGTTGCTGTAGTTTCTACAAAGCTCTTTTACAGTGCATAAAATAAAAAAAAAAGTCACACAAAACAAGATTTGGGAAGTGGAACTCGGCCTCCTGACAGCTCCATGAAGAACCTGCTGGATTCCAGCAGCAGGAATGGCAGTGGAATGCAAAGCAGCCTCTGGAAGGAGGGAAGCAGAACCTGGAGTGATTTCCTGGCTCACCTTTGGCACCACGGGATGGGGATATAATCAGAATTTTAGGAACAACTCCATGCTGAGCATAAGGAACGACCCAAACCCCCCAATTCTGGGAATTTGTGTCCAAACTCAGGGTTATTCACAGCTGGCATTCACCCCATGAGCCACAGGTGCTGGAAAACTGTGCAGATCCCACCAGCAAACAAGGAAATGATGGCTGGAGCTCTGTGGAAATCAGGATGGGGTTTTTTTCTTTGGAATAAACACTCCCATTTTTGAATAAAGGAGGAAGGTTGGCCTGAATTTTTCCTCCATGGAAGGAAGATGGATGAGGAGGGCTCCAGGACATCCACTGAGATTTGTCACGTCACATCCTCCAAACCTCTGCAGATTTCTCAAATTTTCATTCACAAATAACAAGCAGAACCTTTTCCATTGAGGCAAAAAGTTGTTTCCACCCCCTCTGCTCAGTCCCAGAAGGTGTTTTCCCAACCAGCCCATGTTCTGAGATTTCCAGAGACAGGATTCAGCTTTTCCACCAAAGCCCCTCACAAAAAGGCATCGTTTAATTGGAAAATCAATGGGAAAATATTCCAGCAGCAGCAGTGAAGTGTCATTGGATACTGCTGGGAATCAGGGAAAAACAGCCTTGAAGCCTTGGGTTTCTCAGGCTGCTCAAGGACAAGAAATTATAACCATTATTAAACACCTGCTGGAGACGTGATATCTTGCAGAAAGCATGTTTTCAAAGAGGTGTTGCCTTATTGGACCAATGAGCCTTTTCTATTCTGTATGGCATGAACTACCCTATATATGTGTAGTGTTTCTTTAAATAAAGCTCTTTCTCTTTTGCTGCTCCATTACTGTGTTGGGTTGATGTGGCCAGAAATGTGAATTCTGTCCCCATCTGCTGCAGCCGGGTGGGGCAGTGACCCTTATCTCCATGGGAGATATCCTCTGCTAATGGGCCATCTTTAAACCAGCTGGGGCAATCATCTTTATCTTTCCCACAGCCCATCCTCCCTCCAGGAGATATCTCCCGTTAATGACCGTTGAGTCCCAGTGCATGACTGATAAAATTACATCATCCCACTGGGAGATGCTCCACCCAGGGGGAGGAGACAAACATTTCCTACCCAGATAAAAACTGAGATTTTGGACACCAAGGAACCTTCTTTCCACTGGATTCCATAGGAAAACCAGACCTTTCCACATCATCCCTGCACCTTCAGAGGAAACTGCACCTTCTACAGGAGCACTGCTCCAGCTGAACCACATCTGCCACTGCAGGAGGATGCAGCCACCATGGAATGGGACTGCTGCCAACACCCTGACTGACTGACGGGTGTCAGCTTGGATTCTGACTCTGGCAGTGCTTTGGGATCGTTCTCTGTAATACTGTATTTCTATTTTAATTTTCCTAGTAAAGACCTGTTATTCCTAATTCCCATATCTTTGCCTGAGAGCCCCTTAATTTCAAAATGATAATAATTTGGAGGGAGGGGGTTTACATTCTCCATTTCAAAGAGAAGCTCCTGCCTTTATTGGCAGACACTTGTCCTCCAAACCAGGACAATTACACAAAGGACTTTGTTGCATTATCCTTTTTGCCCCTCTTATAGCCAAAATGCAACAGGGAAGGGTCAGTGCCAGGAGCACAATGACACAGGAGTGGAAAGAGCAGGAATATGCCTGTGGAATTGCATCCACACAATCCTGGCACACAGCACAGGAACCCCTGCTGCACCTTCCCACTCAAAGTGCCACTGTCTCCAGTATAAACCTTCAATAATTAAAGCCCCCGAGGTGGCTGCAGGGCCAGTGGGAGGCAAAGAAATCATTCAATTCCTCTCCAAGGTCACCCAAGTAAATGAGGCCTCCCTGAAGATTCCCCAAGCTGAAATATCCATGTCCTGAATGTGGCAACTCCAGAGAAAGGGAGAGGGAGATCAAATACTAGGGAAAGCTCTGGGAGGGAGCTACAAAAGGCAGGAAATCCAGCGTTAAGGCAAACGTTGGATCAGATCCAAAAGGAGCAGAAGGGAGGAGGAGAAGCAGCAGATAAGGATTGTCTCACACGGCACCGTGTTTACCTTATTAATTCCTGATCCCCTCTCCTCCGAGCAGGGATTGGGCAGGAATGAAACCAAAGCTGGGCTCTGTTCCAGAAAAGCAGCCTGGGAGCTGAGAATCTTCCCCAGCAGGGATTTCTGGCCACACTCAGAGGTCAGCACCCAATTCCCCCGTGGCACCAAGGTGACACCAAGGGATGGCCCCGAGCCCGGAGCTGGGGCCCCTCTCAGGCACAAACTGTGCACTCCAGACACGCCTGGGCTCACACCTTGCTCTGGAAAAGTCATCTCCACCCTTTTTTTTTGTTTGAAAAAGTCATCTCCATACTTCTTTTTGTTTGGAAAAGTCATGTCCACCCTTTTTTTTGTTTGGAAAAGTCATCTCCACACTTTTTCTTTGTTTGAAAAAGTCATCTCCATACTTTTTATTTGTTTGGAAAAGTCATCTCCACATTTTTTTTTTTTTTGTTGTTTGGAAAAGTCATCTCCACACATTTTTTTGTTAGGAAAAGCCATCTCCACGGTTTTTTTGGTTTGGAAAAGTAATCTCCACACTTTTTTTTTGTTTGTGCTTCCTGCATGGAAAACAGTCCTTGTTGCTGCTTTGGTGTTTGTTGGTTTATTTTCCCCCAGAGAACAGGGACTGGAGGGTTAAAGGTGAGCATGTCACAATTTACTGATGTCACCAAGTGCAGCAGCACTTGCAGGTTGTCTCTGACCCCTCTCAACTCATCAGGCATGAAGAATTCTCCATCCCAGCTCCTTCCTTCTCCTCAATCCTGAAAAATCCCATTTTTCCACAGGATCCCAGCACGGTTTGGTTGGATTATCCAGGATTATCCAGTCCCACCCCAGGGACACCTTCCCCCAGACCAGGGTGCTCAGAGCTCCTTCCTTCCCTGCAGAATGTCAGAATTGTTGCTGATTTACACTAAAAAATGAAAGACAGCAGCAAAAGAGATTATCTGGGATCAGCGAGAGGAATTTTTATGAGGGAGCAAAGCCTGGGTAATGATGATGTTGAAGGAATGGCTCCCCTGGTAATTCCTGCAGTGTCTGCACAAGTTTAGCACACGGGATTATTGCAGGGAAGTCTCTCAGAACGAAGCAGATCCTTAACTTGCTTTGACATTGTCATTTTACACCGCATTATTCCACGGGAGACCTGCAATAAAGCAATAAATCCTTCCTTTGCCAGGCTCTGGGAGCCCTGTGAGAGGTGCCAGCCACCAGCTGAAGCAACAAATTGTTCAGCTGAATTCTCCTTTCTGCCCCGAGTTCCACCTTGTCCTCGATGACTCTTCAAGAAAAAAAAATAAATAAAAGGAGTCACCTGCTTAAAGCCTACAGGAAGCTCTGAGATTTCATTCCCTGATAAACTCCTGCTGGAGCTTTAATTTAACAGCAGCAGGGACAGGAAAGGTGCTTTTCAGTAACTTCCACTCAGTGAAACTGTGAGAGAAATAAAACTTTGTTTTTCCCGTTTTTCACTCCTTTACAAACTCATCCTTTCCAACCCAGCTTTGGCTCTTCCTCCCAAGACAGACATTGTGAAAAGGTGTTTGCAATGTCCTATTTATTTAGGGAACAACTGAATAACTCAAGAAGGAGAGCATAAAACAGGCCTGGCCTTACATTTTGGGTGAATTCTTCAGAAAAATCCATTTTCAAGGTGTTTGCTGTTGAGAGAATTCCTGGAATTTGCCACAAGTGAATAAATTGGTTTTTTTTCTGAGGATCAAGTGGCACATTCTCAGCAGCAAAGTGAGTCCACCCAAATATTCCAGCACCCACTGAGCATCAACTCCTTTGGGGATTGCCTAGGTGAGAGCTCTCAGGAAAGGGAAAAAAACGTCATTTTAAATTCCACCTGCCCTTGTGCTCCCACCTTCAGCCAGCCAGGAATTCCCAGGTGGATTTATCAAGTTCCCAGGTGGGATTATCAAATTCCCAGGTGGGTTTATCAAGTTCCCAGTGTTGCTTCTTCCCTCCTTAGACAAAAGATGCTGATGCACTCTGGCCATTACAAAATGCTCATTAAAATCTCCACACTGTGCACCATTCCTATTTCACACCCCAGACAGGGCACAGCCTGCCAAATCCCAAAAAACTTCCACCTGCCACTGGCAAGACATGAGAAGAGCCAGAGAATCAGCCAAGGTCACACAGATGGATTGAAGCAAACTGTGGAGTGCAGAAAAACCCATAAATCGAGGACGTTTCCAGGAAACCCCATAAATCGGAGGGCTGATTTCAAATCCAGAGTGCTCCACAAGTCCTGGGGAAGCAGCTGAAACTCTGTGCCCCACCCAAAGCCGGGAGGAGGGAGTGGAATTTGTTAATTCAGGCAGTTTCACGTTTGCTCTCAATGGGTTTAGCCCTGTCTGCTGAGGAGTTGGACACAGGAGGAGCTGAGATTTCACTGGCACAAATCCCAGGGCAGCCTCTGCCAGGAGCAGCTGCTCCCTGTCTGGGAGAACCAGAGCCATTCTTCTTCCCCAATTCTTACAGAACCAGCAATAAAGCAGTCACAGAGCTAAGTGCTGCATCCCTGCTGTCCCAGGAGCTGGGGACAGATCCAGCATGGCAGGAGCACCAGGAAAGGGTTTGGGAAGGATCATCCTGGGGCTGGGATGTTCACAGAAAGAATGGGATAAATCCAGCACTGCCAGGAACACCAGGAAAGAGCCCTGGGGAGGAGCATCCTGGAGTTGTGTTGCTCATAGGGAGAGCAGGACAAATCCAGAACAGACAGAAGCACCAGGAAGAGGTTTTGGGGAGGAGCAGCCTGAAATTGGGATATTCACAGGGAGAATGGGATAAATCCAGAAGAGTCAGGAACACCAAGAAAGGGTTTTGGGGAGAAGCATCCTGGAGTTGGGATGCTCATAGGGAGAATGGGATAAATCCAGAAGAGTCAGGGACAGCAGGAAAGGGCTTTGGGAGGATCATCCTGGGGCTGGGATGCTCATAAGGAGAGCAGGACAAATCCAGTACAGCCAGGAACACCAGGAAGAGGTTTTGGGGAGGATCATCCTGGGGCTGGGATGCTCACAGGGAGATCTTGACTCTGTCTGCACCTCTCTGCTGGACAGACAGACACACTCCCACTCCTCATCTGCTTTCTGCCTCTTCCAGTGCAGTCCTGGCACACAGCACAGGAGCATCCCAGGGCCAGCTTGGAAAGAATTTGGAGCAACCTGGGATAGTGCAAGATGTCCCTGCCCATGGCAGGGGGGTGAATGAGAAGAATTTTAAGTTCCCTCCCAACCCAAACCATTCCAGGATTCTCTGATTCTGAGAAGGGCTGAGAGTTTTACAGGACACGTGTCAAGGTTGCCTCCACACTGCTTTATGTCCAAATTAATTACATCATCCTTAATGAGAATTGAAAATTATTAACTCTGGGCAGTCCTGAGTGCCCCAGGGCTCTTCAGTGGAATCCCAGTGGGAAACCAGTGTTCCCAGGGATGTGTGTGGGGGGGAAAGGGTTGGATGGAGAGCCCAGACACACTGCTGGGACTCCAGAGGAGCAGCAGGATCCCCTCCAGGGCAGGAAAATGTAGGATCAGCTGAGAATTCCGAATTCCTGCAGTGCCTGCAGCACTTTCTCCTGACTGGGAGCTGCCTGTGGCACCTCAGCAGCAGCTGATGGCCACCACCTCCTCTGAGCACTGAATAGCACTCACAGCTCATGGAAATACCTTTTGCACAGCTCAGATTTCCCTGATCACAGCAAAATCAGCTCCAATGGAGACCCTGCAATGTCCAACCAGCACTGGGGGAGCACAGGTAAAAGGAGCCACATTCCAACAGGGCTTAGTTTATCCAGGAATCCCCCCCAGACCCCACCCAGGAGCTGGAGCTGAGCTCTGTGATTCCTCCCTGGGATAACGGGGTCAGTGTGGAGGAGCCTGGGAAGCTCCAGCTCTCCCCAGTGCCTGCACTTCTGAGCCAGAATACATCCAGAACACACCCAGAACAGAGCCAGGACACCCCCAGGACACAGAACAGACCCAGAACAGAGCCAGGGCACCCCCAGGACACAGAACAGACCCAGAACAGAGCCAGGGCACCCCCAGGACACCCCCAGGACACAGAACACACTCAGAACAGACCCAGAACACAGGCAGAACACCCCCAGAATAGATCCAGAACACCCCAGAACAGACCCAGAACACCCCCAGAACACAGAACAGACCCAGAACAGAGCCAGGACACAGAACACACTCAGAACAGACCCAGAACACAGGCAGAACACCCCCAGAATAGATCCAGAACAGACCCAGAATAGATCCAGAACACCCCAGAACAGACCCAGAACACCCCCAGAACACAGAACAGACCCAGAACAGAGCCAGGACACAGAACACACCCAGAACAGACCCAGAACACAGGCAGAACACCCCCAGAATAGATCCAGAACAGACCCAGAATAGATCCAGAACACCCCAGGACACACCCAGAACACCCCAGGACACACCCAGAACAAACCTAGTGCACCCCAGCCTCTCCAGGCAGTGATTTTCCCACACCCCAACCCCTCAGTGTCTACTTCCAGCCCTCCCAGACCAGGCACTCATCTCCTCAGGTACAAAGACACACAAAACCAGCCAGGATTTACAGGTTTGGTTTTGTTCCAAGGGATAATTTCTATCCTTTTTCTAAAACCTGCATCTCCAAGGATTTCATCTGTACTCCTGAAAGCAGCTGATGACCACAGAAAATGTTCATTCTACAGGAGATCCCACTCTGCCCTTGGAATTCCTTGGAACAAATCCACCCTGATCCAAACCTGGTGTTTCTCCTCCAGTCAGTTGTTTTTCTTTAGCTCAAACAAAAATGGTTATTTTATGGAGCCCTGGACAACTGCAGGTGAAGATACTGCAGAGAGGGCAGCTATTAAAAAATTGTTGTTAATATTTGGAGGACAATCAAGACAAAAAAATGGGAAAAAAAATCCAAATTGTTCCAGCTGTCCATCACACTGTGAGCACCATCCTGTACCCGTGGGCACAGACCACCCTTCATTATGACAACTCCATCAAAGTGCACTCCAGTCATTTCGTATTTGCTGTGTCACAGTGAAATTATCAACAAGTACAAGCAGAAATGGATTTTTACAGCCAGGAGATTAAATTACACACCCTCCCCTCGCTGCCTGTCTCATGAAAATCCCCAGAACAAACAGCAGGTGTGTTGGAACAGAAATCAAGGTGGTGTTTGCTCGGTGCTGTTGACAAATATTGCCCAAATATCGACCCCAAAGCACAGCAGGCAGCAGAGGGAGGTCACCTCCCTACCAAGGAAAAGCAGGCAGTGAATTCCTCAGGAACACAGCTGCTCTCAGGAAATGTTCCCGGGATCAGCCCTCCCTGAACCTCTGTTATCTCACCTGCCCAGATCTTATCTGGGGACTCACATTTACATGCAGCATTTGGAGTCACTGCTCCCAAATCACCTCCTCACCAGCTCACAGGGGGCTCTGTGTCCTTCATGTCCCTCCCTGCCCTGTGGGTGCCACCACCAGGAGAGGCTCAGGATGCAGCACTGGCGTGTTGGTGACAAGGCCAAGTGCTCAAGGTCCCTTCCATCCCATCCCTTCCCCTCAGCTCACCCAGGGGTTTCACATCCCCAGCCCAGGGAGGGAACAGGGACAGTGAGGAGCCAGCAGTGAGCAAGGGGATGGCCTTGGTGACACCACCGGAGAAGGTGATTGAATAAGTGAGGGAATGAGACACAGAGAGCTTTGAACAATTTCACCTGGGGATCAGACAAATAAACTCACAGGGGGAGATGAATCCCAAAATCTCACAGTGGGTAGGTTTAAGGGACCACAGAGGCTCATCTGGTGCCACCTCAGGGGGACAGGGCACAGCAGTGTGTCCATGTGGCTCTGGAATATCCCCAGGGAGGCTCCACAGCCTCTCTGTGTCTGTTCCACAGGAAAGTTCTGCCTCCTGTGCAGGTGGAATTCCCTGGGATCAGCCCCTGCCCGTGGCTCTGGTGCCATTGCTGGGCCCTGGAGCAGAGCCTGGGACTGCTGTGACCCTGCAGGGACACAGGGACAGACAGACAGGAACAGACAGAGTCACCCAAGGACACAAAAGGACGCCTGGGACACCCAGGGACACTCAGGGACACCCAAGGACAGACAGGGACACATAGGGACACTCTGGGACACCCAGGGACACCAAAAGGACACAAAGAGACACCCAAGGACTCACAGGGATGCATGGGGACACTCAGGGACACCCAGGGACACAAAGCAATGCCCAGGGACACTCAGGGACACCCAGGGCTCCTCTCAGCATCTCCTCAGCCCCAGCTCCCTCAGCCTCTCCTGGGCAGGGAGCTGCTCCAGCCCCCTCCTCACCTCCACAGCCTCCCCAAGAGCTCCTGTTCCTCTTGTCCCAAGGATCCCAGAGCTGGACAAGCACTCCAGATGTGCCTCACATCTGGGCTCACAATTTGTATTTTCAGTTCTGCCTGAAGACAATGACCTAGAGCTGATCCCACCCACCCCACATGAAGCCACTCCTGCCTTCACTCCTTCCTCAGAGGACAAAACCCCCAGGAATGCCCTTGGCTCTCTTCTCCCAGAGGCTTGGAGGGGGTCAATAACAATAAAAATGTGCCTGCAGAGCTTTCAGCCTCAAAGCCCAATTCTCCTGCAGCTCCTCTGTAATGGCATTTTTTTATGGCCTGGCTGAAGGAACCTAATCTTGCAATTACTCCATTTAATGCCATGTAATGGCTGGGCAGCTTCCTGGGATGTGGGAAAGGAGAAGTGTGGTATAATTGCGTTAAAGTGGGAAACAGCAGTAAGTACTCACATTAAAAAGGGTCAGGAATAAAAGGCAACATGGTGTGAATTGTGGAGAAAGGAAGGAGTTTAAGAGATGCAGCTGAAGGTCTGGCAGCTTTCAGCAGCACAACAGGGACCATTCCCCTCCTGTCCTTTCCATTTCCCATCAGGAGAATAAAGTGGGGAAAGGGAGTTGGGACATGAAATCCACAGGGCTTGCAAAGGGGATAAATTGGGTTTGAGGACAGAGGGAGCAGGTCAAGGGCAAGGCACCTCCAGGAAGATTCTCCTGGTGCACTGCAGCATTCCCAGGAGAATCTTGCAGCACAGATGGGAAACACCTGCTGGGCATCCCCAAATCCCAGGACAGAGACCTCCCTGATCCCTGGCTTCACAGGAGGAAAAAGGAGACTGGGAAAAATTAAAAAAAGGAATAAAGGTTATCGTTTGAAAAACCAGCAGAGTGACCCTCAGCAGTGCAGGGATGGCAGCAGGTGAAGAATTCCTGAGGAAAGCTTGCAAAAGCCAAAATCAAGTCTCCCAGGCTCTGGAATTCAGGCACAATGAGGATTCAAGGAATCCTCAAGGAATGGAGTGAAAGGATTTTACCTTAACAGAAGAAAACAACAGAAGTGGGAAGGACATGTCCCGTGAGTTCCACCTCCTAGCCCATCCCACTAGTCATGGTTCTACTCCCCTTTGCTTGGCACCATAAAAAACCACAAAACACACCCCAAAAACCAGCTGAGGCACCAAGGCTGGGCTGAAGGGAGCCCCATGCACACCTGGGCTGCAGAGCGGACCTGTTGGGATTCAAACAGCTGAGCTCAGCTTTACTCACCTGTACCTGTAATAAATGCAAAAATTCACCAAAATAACACCAGATGATAAAATACAGTATTTTCAATTCACCTTGGGGCTTTTAATCCCCCATCCCCGTGCTGAGACCTTTTCCTGCCATCCCAAATCAGAGGGAAGAGTCCAAGACACGAAGTTTTAAAAACTGGATTCACCCTGTGTAATGATGGGAACCAACAAAGAAAACGCTGAACTTTTTCCTTTCTTCTGCTCCTGCAGGAATGTGAATCCTGCAGACATTTCAGCCTCTCCCTCCATCAGACTCCACACAGATCCTCCACACCTTCACACGTCTGATCCTTTCAGCTCAGCTCTCAAATGTCAACATTCATTTACCTCCTAATTAACATCATTACGAGCAGTGACATTTTTCTCATCTTCCTGCTTAGGATTGGGGTTTGTTGTTTTTTTTTGTGTGTGTGTGTGTGTCCTGATGGTTTCTGTCAAGAGGCTGTTTTCACTTCTAGCTTTTTAAAAAGTAACAGTAAAAACTTGTTCTTTCCAATGAGGAGCTGCCGAGCATTGCAGGGATTGCTCCTGACAAGGAGGGACTGGGAGCGCTGCTGGAAGCGCTCTGGCAACAGCTTTACCTCAACTTTAATTGCAATTCATGGGGAGTTTTCTCCTCCTGTTAATTTTCCTGGCTTGCCTTCGACTTTATTCCTCCTGGCATGGAATTTTTTCACCCACCACAACAAACTGGAGCCAATTCCATCCCTTCATCAACACTCATTACCTAATAGGGCAGGCAGAGCAGTGGCCAAGGTCTGGAGGGGTTTCTGGGTGGTTTTGTAGCCTTTTGTGGCTGGTTTTTTTTTTCATTTTGCCTCTTTGGATACAATATTACCTGCTAAATACAAGCTTTGCAAATTTTGCTTTGCAAATCCAAACGGGTCCACAACTAAGATTTAGTTTCTCCCAGGACTGGTGGCAAAGTCTTTCCTTCCTGATCAAGTCTGGGCAGTCCCAGGACACATCTGGACCTTCTGCCCTGATGAGATCAGGGCACTGAGAGTGTCTCAGCACAGCCACAGATCTTGTTCAGAGAGGAAAATGGACACAAATCCCCTCGAATCACCAATTCCAGGGTGTCTTTATGTGTATTCCCATGATTAAACAAATACCTGGAGCAGCCACAGCCACGGGAAAAGCTCTGCAGTGTCTAAACGTGTCCAAAGCCTGATTTTCTCTGGGCTCTACTCCCCACAAATGATTTGTCTTTAACAATCATTGTTCCATGTGAAAATCCTCCAATAAAAGGGGAAACTGGCACAATAAAGGTGCTTTATTCTGGTCTCTCTGCCCACAGAGGCCCCATAAAAGTGGTGGTGGGTTAAACACAGCTCAGTGTTGGAGAAAGGATCGATGGATGAGTCCCACCCCAGCACTGCCCTGTGTTTATTCCAGCACTTCTATCCCAGATTTCCCTGGACCCAAATGACCTATTTTGATGGAGTATGTAGGTAATCCAGGGACATGAGCAAACATTGTGCTGAGTTCAGATAAATGGCCTCAATTCAAAGTGAATTTTTTAAATGACCCAGCCCAAGTGGGACAGCACTGCCTTTATGTGCATTTTAACACAATGCACCCCTTAAGGCAATTGGGCTGAACAGCATCAATTCCACATTTAAATATAATTCCTGGGGAGGATCTGGAAAGAACACAGGAAAAAAAAAAAAAAAGAGGCTAAATAAACCAAATCAAGGAAAGAGCAAAAGAGTTTTATTTGTAGCTCCTGAGTGTGGGAATTGGGGAGGCTGGAAAGTCTCTTAGGCTGAATTATTGAGATAATAAAGCACCTGCTGAAGGGACCTGTGACTGCTGGAATGAAATTATTTCATTGCCCCAGAATAATCACCAGGGCAGGTTCTCTTTGGAGAGCAAAGGAAACAAGGGAAGGGAGAGATAAATGGAATGCAAATCACCCTCTCCACTCCAAGGGGGAGCAGGGACATGAAAGGAACGAGGCTGGTTGGACAAATGGAGTTTATTTACTAGGCTGGAAAACAACCTGGAGTAAACACAGCCGGGGAAATGGGAAGTGCCTTCTGCCCAGGCTGGATTTTGCCACGAGCCCCTCTGTGCCAGGATTAACCAGCCCAGCAATTACACAAGTCCTAATTGCGCTGGAATTACGCAATTCCAGAGTTATCTGTAACTCAGGGATGACTCCCGACTTCCTTCTGCACCCCCATCTTTACCTTTCAGAGAGACAAGTTCCACAGAGCAGGGGCTGTTTCATAATTTAGCACTTATGCAATCGGCTACATATGAATATTTAACACTACTGGGAACTTCAATAAATCACCTTGTACTCGGAATGAGTGGTCAAAATTTCAATTTGTTTTATTCATAGTCCTGTCCTCAGTCAAAAGAATTCTGACAGGGACAGCCAAGCTCACCTCTGCCTGGGAACGACTGATTTCACCTTTTGGAAACAACCAAACAAACCACTGGGAATTTCTTTTCTTCCCAGACAAACCAGCAGAACATTATTGCATTCCCATCTGCTAAAGCGTAATTAATGAAGGCTTTTAAACCTGCAGAACCTTTCAAATTAATGAAAAGTCCACCCAAATAAATTAGCCATGGAGTCCGAGGGCTGTGGATTTAAATAACAGTGGTTCTCCTGACAGGAACCAAGGAACAGCTGTCACAGACAATTATTTTTAGGGCTGCTACTAAACCATTTTCCCATTATCAGCTGCCACCTCTCAGCGGCGAGCGGCGGCTCCACATTTTATCATGACAAAAAATCCGAGGGCTCCGCTTCCCTCCTTGGGTGCTACAGGTTTGTAAAACACTGGGTGAGAAACAGAGCCAAAATCCCAGCACCAGAGCAGGGGCACGGCCCTGGGTGAAGGGATGTGATGTCACCACCATGGCCATGACATCACCACGGCTGTGACATCACCAGGGTTTATGACATCAGCACCTCCCTCCAGCCAGAAGGGTTACAGGGACCAGGCCTGGCCCCTCCTGCTCCTGTCCCCACTGCACAGTGATGTCACCATGGCACATCCCAAAACTGCATTCATGGAACGCTCCCAGCTCATCCCAACATGGCACATCCCAAAATGCCATCCATGGAACGCTCCCAACTCATCCCAAAATGGCTCATCCCAAAATTCCCCATCCATGGATTGCTCCCAGCTCATCCAGGACCATCTCCATCACCATGATGATGACATCAGCACACCCCCCAGCTCACGCAGTCACAGGGCCCAGGCCTGGCCTGTCCTGCCCAGCTTTGGGAGCCTCGTGTCCCAGGCCCAGCGCCATCACCGCCGCCCGCCCCAACATTCCATCCGCATCCACGCCAACCTGCACCCGTTCCGCCATGCTGACTATGACATCACACCTCCCTCCAGCCAATGGCGTTGCAGGGAGCCGGTCTGGCCCGTCCCGATTGGCCCGCTGAGGCCGATGTCACAATATGGCGGTGACGCCAGCGCCGCGGCCTAGCCCGGCGCGGCCCGGCGCCGCCTCAGTGCGCTCTGGCAGCCGGTGCTGAGGGGCAGCACAGCCTGGCGCTCCTCCGCGGCGCTCCCTGCTCGCGGCGGGGGAGCAGCAGCGGCAGCAGCAGCGGCCATGGCCCGGCCGGTGCGCTCGGGCCGTAGGGCCAGCACCACCATGCTGTTCCGTATCACCATCCAGAGGCCGCCCCCTGGCATGCTGAAGAGGCGCTTGAGGACGCGCTCCCGGCTCCGCGCCCGGCGGGGCAGGCCCTTGCGGAAGAGCGTCCGCTTCAGGTCCAGGCGCGCGCTGCCTCCCTTCTTCCTCTTCATGGAGAGGCACCGCCGGCGGCTCCAGAGGAGATACCCCAATTTGACCATGGTGCAGACGGCCAAGAGGCTGGGCAGGATGTGGCAGAGGCTGTCTGAGGAGGACAAGGAAATCTACAAGGAGGAGGCTGAGTACAGGAAGGGCAGGAGAGTCCGCCGCAGGATCAGGAGCAGGAGCAGGAGCAGGCGCCCCAAGATGTCCAGCAGGAGGAAGGCCATGAAGAACCTCATGATCTCCTTCACCACCAAGGCGGCGAACCTGCGGGATTTCCTCCTGTCCTACCTGTGACTGCAGCTCCTGCCTGTGAGTGCAGTTCCTGCCTGAGATTGCAGTTCCTACCTGTGCTGGCAACTCCTAGCTGAGACAGCAGTTCCTACCCGAGATTGCAGTTCCTTGGGAAGTCCCAATAAAACTCCGAGTTGTTATTGCAGCAAATCCTGACCCGCTGTGGTGTCCTTGGGCAGGGCAGGAATTTGGGTTTAGAGGAGCTGGCATCATTGTGGGTGGTGAGGAGGCTAGAGCAGGGTGGGGATGGATGTTCCTGCACATCCCCAAGGAAAACAGCAATGACTGCTCCAAGCCAGGAGTTAAAATAGGCTCCTTCAGCAAAGGAGGGATTTTGGTCCTCCAGCAGCAGGTCCTGGACCTGGAGAGGAGGCACAATGAATGCAGATGGGGAACAGGAGGGTGCAGGGAACACAGAAACATCACTTTTCCTACGAAAAAGCCTTGGGAAGGTGCACAAACTCAAAGCCCAAGCCTGCACAGCTCCCTGACCCTGCTGGAGGAGCCTCAGAGAGCTTTCTTCTCCTCTCGACCACAGCCTTTGTCCTGGTTCCTTCAGGGATGGTCACAGCCTCTTCCTACACAAGGTCACATCCCAGAATCCCAGTTCAATGCCATGTTTTCAACAAGCTCCAAAAGTCTCCAGCAAACCACTCCTGAGGTGTTCTTGTCCCTCATTCCACACAACTCCTGAGGAGTTCCTGTCCCTTATTCCACCCAAATCCTGAGGTGTTCCTGTCCCTTATTGCACACAACTCCTGAGGAGTTCCTGTGCCCTTATTCCACACAGCTCCTGAGGAGTTCCTGTCCCTTATTACACCCAAATCCTGAGGTGTTCCTGTCCCTCATTCCACACAACTCCTGAGGAGTTCCTGTCCCTTATTCCACACAACTCCTGAGAAGTTTCTGTCCCTCATTCCACACAACTCCTGAGGAGTTCCTGTCCCTCATTCCACCCAAATCCTGAGGTGTTCCTGTCCCTTATTCCACACAGCTCCTGAGGAGTTCCTGTCCCTTGTTACACACCACTCCCGATGTGTTCCCTTATTCCACACACAGGATTTTGTCAGGTCTTTGCACACCTGTAACACCAGAACACAAAGGCCGTGGCCAGCAGCTCTCCCTGCTGGGAAACCTAAAATCCCAGGATATGGCCTCAGGATACGGGTACAAAGGCTGGGGATATTAAGGGGAAACTGCAAGTCTGCCATGAGCTGGTAGCAGAGTGTTTAAGTGAGCAGGGACAAGAAATCTCACTTTAATGGTTCTCCTGCCTGCATGGCCGCTGGGAGCCTGACAGGATCCATCAATTAAAATCTATTCCCAGCTGCAGCAGCCGAAGCTCCAGCAGAAGGAGCAACTATTTTTGGCACGTTACAAATATGAAGTGGTCAGAAAGGCCCCAGATATCACCCAGCCAATTACGCTTTCCACGGAATCTTTGCGTTCCCCCATCCCTCAGCCTGCAAGCTCCATAAACAAGTGGCACTCAGGCAAAATCAGGCCTGGGGAAGTGGGAACATGGGGTTCCACTCAATTGAACCCATCACACAGGACTGCTCCTGAGGAATGACTCCAAGTTCCTGCAGCTCTGCCTGCAAATTTTCACTTTTTACAAGCATAACCCAAATAAAATCCCAGTCTGGCCATTCCCACCAATCCCTTCAGCTGAAACGCCACCTGAGAGGCTGGGAGACAACTATGCCAGCTCTGAGCACACAATAAAATTCCAGTTATCTGAAGCAGGAAATCTTCTAGTGACAGGAAAACACGAAGGGCTGGGAAACAGCGCACTGGAAATTGGTCGTTATCCACCTGGATGTGTTTCCCACTAATGTTGTGGAGACTAGAGATGGAAATAGCTGTGAGAGCAAAGCATTAACAAGGAGAAATAACAGTTTGGGAGATGCCTTCCAGCAGCAGAGAGGAAACAATGATCCTGGAAGAGCTGCAGGCAGCTGATGGAGGAGGGGGGCGAGTGATAAATATGGATATTATGGGGGGAATGTATCTCGGGGGCCTGGGGTGGGTTCCTTCCCCTGCTTTCCACACTGTAGTTAAAACCTGCAATAAACCAACTGCAGAAAATGGTTTCCCTCAGTATTGGCACAATTTTGGCTCGTTGGGAGCCTCGGCACCTTTTTTATGTGCTCAGAACAAACGTTAATGGCATTGTTACAGACCCAGGAATGTCATTTTTATCATAATGCTGCCTGTGTTGTCACTGCTCGGGGAAAAATGGTTTAAAAACACCTTGGAAATTGCCTGGACAACCTTTTCCTCAGGGCAGCTACGTGGATTCACCTGAGAGCTGTCCTTGGGATTTGCTGGCCCTGCCCTCTCCATGTGGGGGTTCAAAGTTCCAGAGCAGAAGAGAAAAGCCAGGAGTGACAGATCTTTATCCAAAGCCCTCCAAAATCCATTTCCCTGTGCCTGACCAGGGGCACAGACACACATCTGCCACCACAGGTGTCAGATCACAGGTGCATGACACGTTTTTAGCACTTCAAAGTTTGGGTACACAACCCAGAATTTCCTGTACTCCCCCACACCCAAACTAAAAAAATCCAATTATTGAGCACAAAAACACCAAGATGTGGCTGCTGCACTCGTGGTGCCATTGAGAGCATGAGAGCTGTGCCTCTGCAGAGATCCCCTCTTGTTCTGAGGGAACAATGGCACTTCAGCCCCCCTCCCTCAGCCAGCTCCACTCTCCTCATCCCAGCAATTTTCGGTTTTGTGTGCAAGAGATGCTCTTGAGTGGCAGTACTGGAGGACTCATGAACAGCAGACTTATTTCAGAAATTTCTCTGCACTGATGCTCCCACACGTGGCCCTGTTTGTGTTCATGGATACACCAGGAGTATCCCACAGCTTGGCACCAAAACAAACCCCAAAACCAAGCCCTGCTGTTCTTTCTCGAGGCTGCAGTGGGGATTTGAGCTTTTGGAGGAGCTGTGTCAGTGTCCCCAGAGGGTGATGAGAGTCACCCCAGTGAATCCCAACAGCAAGAATTGCCCATTGGAGGTGGGAGCTTCCTCTCTCTTCTCACTCATGGCCACCCAAAAAGGTTTTTGGGACCAACCCACAGCGGCCAAACCCGGCAGAAGCCTGCCCTAAACCCCCACTTAGGAACAGATTAATTCTGGATGACTGGGAGGTTTCGCAGGCTCCTTGTCAGGCATTAACTGAGATGTTACAACTTCAACACCCTTGGAAAAATCAGAGCCTGGAAGAGTTCTCTGCTCATTAACTGCCTGCCAAAGGATCCTCCTGCTCTCAAGAATCAATAACCTGCTTTTGTTCACAGCTTGATTTTAACGGGACCAAAAAGCCAAGAGATGCTGAGAGGCACCAGGACCGCGGAGGGGAACAACAGCTCGGCTCTTTGCAGCCCATCGTGCAGGCAGGAAGGCACAGACTGAGCATCCCCGAGCTCATCCCCATCTGCACACCCTGTCCCCCCTTGTTAGCTTTGATTTGTATCATAAATCACCGCAGGAACCAACTCTTTCCCCACGTCTAGCCCATGCCGGGGATGCTCCCAAGGCAATTTTCAATTTCCCCATTCCCAGGGGCAGCACAGATGATGCTCCCCTGCCCAGGGAATCAGGGAATCCCCAGTCCCAGTTTGTGGGGAGATAATGGAACGGGTCTTCCAAAGCACACCACCCCCACCGAACTCCAAACCCATCTGTTTCTTTCAGTTTCCCCAAAAAGAAAAAGAAAAAAAAAAAAAAAAAAAAAAAAAAGCAGCAGCTGAGTTATCAGAAGTGCAAATGGAGCAGCAGCTTGACAGACCCAGTTTTGGCTTTCCCAGAATTCATCATTTGCATTGATAAAATAAGGGTTTGCTCATGAACTTCCTCATTCCACTTAAAGGCACAACATTCCAGTTCCATCAGGGATGGGAGCTGCAGTTCTCGCTATGACTGGGGCTGGAATTATGTGATATTTAAGACCCATTCCAACCCAAACCATTCTAAGGTTTAAAAAATAATCATTTCTTTTCAACATGAAAAACAAAACTGTTATCAGATTACTCCAAAGGAGACCCCAACCAATTGAGCATCACAACTCAAACTGACCATCACAACCTGAGCTGAGCATCACAACCCAAACTGAGCATCACAACCTGAGCTGAGCATCACAACCCAAACTGAGCATTACAACCCAAAGTGAGCATCACAACCTGAGCTGAGCATCACAACCCAAACTGAGCATTACAACCCAAAGTGAGCATCACAACCTGAGCTGAGCATCACAACCCAAACTGAGCATTACAACCCAAAGTGAGCATCACAACCCGAGCTGAGCGTCTCAACCTGAGCTGAGCATCACACCCAAACTGAACATCACAACCCCAACTGAGCATCACAACCCAAACTGAGCATCTCAACCTCAGCTGAGCAGGGCCAGAGCTGCTCCATCCCTCGTTGCTCTGTGGCTCTCCTGGGAGGATGAAGAGCTCTCATCACCAGAGAGCACAGATATGAGCTGCCAAGGCAGCAGAACAAGAACTGCACAAGGGCAAAATGTCCTTTTTAAGAAGCCTCTGTGGGGTGACCTTAACACAACATGAAGTCGTTCCAACTGCAGAAAATCTTGAGTGCTGCCAGTTGGTTCTGCTTTATTATTTCCTGCTTTTTAAAGCTGCTTTCTGTCTGCCCTTTGCTGACCCGAGCTTCTCTTCCTCTCCCAGCTCCTCAGAGATCAATCTGCACCTTCTCCACTCAGCTGATGTGAGTTGTGTCACTGCTCACTCGCCTATCATTCCCTATTTCCACGGGTCTGATCAGATAAAAAATCCTGAAATGTTCTCCAGTCAGAAATGAAGCAGAATTATAGGAAAGCAGCAGACACCGAGTTCACTTTCTGCTGGGGAAAAAAAAAATCCACCTTCACACTGTGGGGCCAGTGATGTTCTGTGTCTGCATGGATGATGTGGGAAATGGGACAGAGCTCTGCATGCAGCACAAACCTCTGGGAGCAGCTGAGGAACCCCAGGGGCACATTCCCACTATGGGAAAAAGGGGAAAATCCTGTCTAGTTCAGAGGGAAACACCACATCCTGCCCCAGAGGAGGAGAGATTCCATGGAGCTGGAGAGCCCTGAGATCCTGAACCAGGCAGGACAGGCAGCAGCACCCTGGGCTGCAGCCAGCCTGGAATTCTGTAGAATTCCAAGTGTTTGTCCTGGTTTGAAAGACAGGTGTCTGCCAATAAAAGCAGAAGCTTCTCATTAAAATGGAGAATGTAAACCCCCTCCCTCCAAATTATTATCATTTTGAAATTAAGGGGCTCTCAGGCAAAGATATGGAATCAGGAATAACAGTTCTTTACTAGGAAAATTAAAATAGAAATGCAGTATTACAAAGAACAATCCCAAAGGACTGCCAGAGTCAGAATCCAAGCTGACACCCATCAGTCAGTCAGGGTGTTGGCAGCAGTCCCATTCAATGGTGGCTGCATCCTCCTGCAGTGGCAGATGTGGTTCAGCTGGAGCAGTGCTCCTGTAGAAGGTGCAGTTTCCTCTGAAGGTGCAGGGATGATGTGGAAAGGTCTGGCTTTCCTCTGGAACCCAGTGGAAAGAAGGTACCTTGCTGTCCAAAATCTCAGTTTTTCTCTAGGTAGGAAATGTTTGTCTCCTCCCCTGGGTGGAGCATCTCCCAGTGGGATGATGTAATTTTATCAGTCATGCAGTGGGACTCAATGGCCATGAACAGGAGATATCTCCTGGAGGGAGGATGGGCTGTGGGAAAGATAAAGATGATTGCCCCAGCTGGTTTAAAGATGGCCCATTAGCAGAGGATATCTCATGGAGATAAGGGTCACTGCCCCACCTGGTTTAACAGATGGTGACAGAATCCACATTTCTGGTCACACCAACCTAAGTCAGTGCACAGGAGGATCTGAGCATCTTTTTTGCAGGATCTCCCTTCTCAACTCAAGCCAGGGCACCTGACAAGAGCCTGCAGGCGAGAGCAGCCCCGTGCAGTGACAAATTTATTTGTGCTGCTGCCTTTAAATCACAGCCTGGTGCAGCCTCAGAGCAGCCAGATCTGCCAGGAAATTCCCAGAATTATCCAGAGTTCAGATGAACTAAACTCCCTCCCTTTCCAATCAATAAAGTGCCATTAAGTGCCTGTTCTGCTGCTGATGGTGTTTGAGGAGCTGCTCCAGATTTTTTCCCCGGGTTGGATTAAATTTGGGTTCAATCCAGCTTTGCTGGGAAGAGTCTTCAAAGCACCAACTCTGCAAACTCTGACCCTTCCTCACCTGCAAGTCCAGGGGAATTTCAAAGCTCTGCCAGGTCAGGATCTGGTCTTGGGTTCCACACACTCTGAAATATTTCCCACTGCTTTTACTCCCTAAAAACTGCTTTGGGATCACAGGGAAAATATTCAAGGGGAGTAAGAAATATGAAAATTCACAATTCCAAATGTTCCAGGCTGGTTTATGTGCCAGTCAAAGGAAACCTCCAAGCTTCAGGATACAACCAGGAGCCCAGCCAAGGCTTTTACATGCCCAGAGCAGCTTGTTCTGAACAACATTTTTAGAAACAAAACCTAAAACATCCAATTTGGAATCTCCTGAACTTCCCACCAGGAAACACCTTGGAGTCAGTGGAGCCTGGCTTGTCTTTCCCAGAGATTTGCTGCAGTCTTCCCGAGATTTAGGAAGATGGATTCTTGGCAGAAAAAACAAAATAAGTTACTTTCCTGGCAACTTGCTAAAATCAGAACTTGCATGAAGGAAGGGGAAAAATGCCAAAAGCAAAGCAAGGCCTGGCATCCACAGCAAATGCAGAATCCGTGAGTTTGTCCCTTTGGACTCAATTAGTCCAAATTTACAAAGAATGACACCCATAAAGATGTTAAACATTAACAAAACTTCTGCTAACTCGCTTCAAAATGAATTTTAATTGCAAGCTGTTTGATACATTGCAAAATTTAATGAGGGTTTTATTCTGCCCACAAAAATTCCAATGTATTAATTTCAGACTAAAAATCTATAGTTCCTTAAAAGCCTGAGAGAAAAAATAATCAATGACAGAATGTTCTAAATGCCAATCTCTGATTTTGTTCTGCTTTTGAGCTTCTAGGGGGGCAGATATCGAGCACAGCCCCTCCTCATTCAACGTTTCTGCTTTTAAAGGGGTTTTTGAGGGAATGTGGCAACACAGATCATGGAATTGTTAAGGCTGGTGAAGACTTTTAAGATGATCAAGTGCAGCCATCAGACTCAGGAGCTTTTCTCTCTTCAGCTGGAGACGAGGCTCAAATCAGAGGGTGAAATATCAGAGTTTCAGAAGAGCAGCAGATTTTTCCTGAGCTTGCCTCAGCTTGTACACATCAAACAGATAGGGAGAGAGCTGCCCAGCCCAGCCCAGGGGGACTCCCTGGATCAGGAGCCCCTTCCCAAGCACAGCTCACAGCCACGGATCAGGGAACATCCCCAAACCCCGGGGCTGGGCTGGAACAGGGATCCAGGCACTGCTCACAGCAGGGAAATGCAAACTGGGAATGTTCCAGTTTGCACTGGGACAGCAGAACTGGCAGAACCAGCAGCAGGTGTGGGCATCCACCTGGGCACAGGACACACCTGGGCACACCTGGGCATGGGATACAGCATCTACCTGGGCACAGCTCTCACCTGGGCACAGAACATAGCTGGGTAGTGCACCCACTGCCCATGACTCACCTGGGCATAGGACACAGCTGGGCACAGGACAAAGCACACACCTGGGCACAGAACACAGCTCCCACCTGGGCACAGGGCACAGCTGGGCACAGGACACACTTGGGCACAGAACACACCTGGGTATAGCATCCACCTGCCCAGGACCCACCTGGGCACAGAACACATCTGGGCACAACACCCACCTAGATACAGGATTGACCTGGGCACAGAAAACTCCTGGCACAGCATCCACCTGGGCACAGAAGACACCTGGACAGCACCCACCTAAGAGCAGCACCCAGCTGGGCACAGCACCCACCCAGGTACAGGATCCACCTGAGCAAAGAACACACCTGGGCACAGCCCCACCTGCCCAGAACCCACCTGGGCACAGCACCCACCTGGATACAGGATCCACCTGAGCAAAGAACACACCTGGGCACAGCCCCACCTGCCCAGAACCATCTGGGCACAGCACCCACCTGGATACAGGATCCACCTGAGCAAAGAACACACCTGTCCAGCAGCAGCAGCAGGAAATCCAAAGGGCCCCCTGAGCATCCCAAATGCCCTCTGGTCCATCCCAGTCTGGGGCAGGATCCAGCATTGCAGGGCTGGTGGGGGAGCTGGGAGCAGCTCCCAGCCCCATTCCTTGTCCCAGCACCCCAGGGTGCTGTCCCTGCCCTGGCCCTGTTCCTGTTCCTGTACCTGCCCTGTCCCTGTCCCAGCACCCCAGGGTGCTGTCCCTGCCCTGGCCCTGTCCCAGCAGCCCAGTCCTGCACCCCTCTCCCAAATCAGCTTTGCCACCTCCAGCCTCCCCCTCACCCATCACAGAGCAGCTCTGAACCATCTTTCAAGATTTCCCTTTCGTTTCTCCTTGCCTTTGATTCACTCCCAGGCTCCAGAAATTCCAGTGTGGCTTTGAACAAATATCCTTTGGTTTTTAAACTCACACAAAGCATCTGTGAGTGGGCAAAAAACCCGAACCCTCTCTGAACACTCCCCTTCCCACAGGGCTGTTTGGAGCACAGGGCACTGCTCCAGGATCAATGGGGGTAATTTATTCTCTGACATTACACAGGGAACAACCTGATTTTCAAACTCCTTCCTGCCAACTTCCAGCCTGGAGCACTTCTGTTATTTTTTTTCCCCTTTAAAGAACAGCTGACTTATCAAAACCAGGTTTTTCCAAGAGAAAAGCACAAGCTAAGCCACATTACAATAATTGAAGCTATTAATTACCTTTATGCCTTTCTTTTTTAAGGGAGATCTTTAATGCAGGTAATTCTGGCTAAAAGAGCTAATTTGAGCTGCCCCATCATTTAAAGGATGATTATAAAATTAATTTAGAAAGAGTGGGAGAAAGACAAAGGGATAAAGGAGAGCAGGAAGAGATGGGTATTCCCCCTGTGCTCTACCTGGGAATTATCAAAGGAATGGGGCTGTTTTAAAAGTGTAGAAAGGGCTGATCAAGTTTTTAGGTTTTATAACAGTTTATTGGATTTTCCAGAGAAGCTGTGGCTGCCCCTGGATCCCTGGAAGTGTTCCAGGCCAGGCTGGACAGGGCTTGGAGCAACCTGGGACAGTGGAAGGTGTCCCTGCCATGGCAGGGGGGATGGAATGGGATTTAAGGTCCCTTCCAACCCAAACCCCTCCAGGATTCTGTGGGAATTCCAGCCAGCAAAGCAATCCTTGGACATGAATTGTCAACAGCATTTTGTTGTAATCCTCCAATATTTACTGATGCCCTGGGCATTTTCCTGATCCCCACTCCAAATCCAGCCAGGGAAAGGTCCCTGGGAAGCAAAAATCAACCCATCCCTGCTGCAAAACAGCCAAAAGTGTCAGAGCCAAGCCCAGCAGGAGCTGAAGAGATCCCAACCTGCCAGGACAGAACAGAACTGTGCCAAGGAGCAAAAACTCAGCAATTCCCTGGATCCAGCCCCAGGATCTGCCTCCATCTGGGCTTTGTGCAGCCTGAGCTGAGCTCAGATACTCAGTGCCTGGTTTTAACAGCTGATGGGAGCAGATTTCAGTCTGGGACACAAAAATGTCCCTGTGCCAAGAGCCAGCAGCGGTGCTACTCCCAGGGCAGGCATGAAAACTCTGGATTTGGAAGCTTGTGGAATTCATGATTATCACAGAAATCCCTCCTGTTCCTGCCTGCCAGCCCATTCCCAGAGCCACGTTTTGGATTAATTCCTTAAGGAAACACCAAGCCCTGGAAAGGAGAATCTTCCTCTGTCTCCAAGAGGCTCAGTTGGGGTTTCACCCCTCAGATCTGACCCTGCTCAGGTGAGGCTGCAGTGACCAATCCCAAATTGCTGTTCAGGCAACTCCCTCTCCCTTCAGGAATCCAGCAGCTCCCAGAACAGCTCATGGATCCAGAATGGAAAACAGACTCTGCACTTCCCTCCTCATCCCCCTGATCCCTGCCAGGCCATCTTTGGCTTTTAAAGCAGCAGCAGCAAAGCAAACAACAGAAAAAATGGTCCATTTTTGCCACATTAACTACAGGGTTGGAGTTTGAGGACAAGAGGCCCCCAGGCCTGGACTAGAGCTGGAAAATGGAGAAGTTTGGCTAAATTAGAAATAGAGAGCTATGGGGTTGTACTCCAGACATGTCAAGACACAGAGATCCCAGATATTAATGGAGATGTCAAAGTGAACAAATACAACAGAGTACTGTGAAAACACACCAGGAGTAACAGATACAACAGCCCAGCTCTGGAAACACATCAGGATTATCAAATGACAGCTCTGAGAACACAATTCCAATTCCTAACTGCAAGAGTCTTTCCATGCTCTGGCCACACTTTGTTTCCTCTGGCCACACTTTGTTTCCTCTGCCCTCTCAAGAGGAACTGCACCAACACATTGGTGTTTCCCTACTCTTTGAAACTCTGACATTTTCCTCCCCTGAGGCCCAGACATCCCCCAAAAAATGATTTTAACGGCAGAGGGATGAATTCAGCACGGAATGGAAGCCATCAGTGGTGATTCCCAGATCCAGGGATGCTGCAGCAAGCCCAGCCAGGGAAAAGCCAGCAGGCAAAGAGCATTTAAACCAGACTTTGTGCAGGCAGCTGACATCTGAAAACAAAGTGATTCCATCCTTGAAACAACTTGTAAATAGCAGAAAAACATCCCTGAGTGGGGCCGGGAGAAAGCCCAGCAGGGAGAGGGCTTTGAAAGCAGCCGAGGTGTGTGCGCTGCTCCCTTTGAAGCTGCAGATAAGGCAGGGTGTAGAACACGGGCGTTATCAGCTCTGGCAGACACATCCTGACACCAGAACGCAGCTCCCGCATCCCTGAGCAAAGGGAGAGCTCCCTGCACCGGCACAGCCGCAGGAGTGACAGGAACTGGTGTTGAACATGAGAACAGCTCCTGCAACACCTCGGAGTGAAGGCACTGATCAGCGTTTGTCCAAATGCTCGCTCTAGCTGGGAGAAACCAGCGTTCTGCTGTGACGGTGTTTGAAAGAGAATCCCAAATATCCGGCTTTTTACAACCCCAAACATCGTCTGCACTTACTTAAAGCCGTCCTTCCCTGCCAAATCTGGGTATTATTCACTGCTTCACAGTCTATATTTTGGGTCACATCCTGAAGGAGGTTCCAATATTTTTCTCAGCTTCCAGCCAGGCATGTCAGACTCAGCCTCAGTTTAAAAAAAAATTAAAAAAATCTCTTTTTAGATTACAGCTATTGAGGCTTCTTGCAGAAACCTTTTTTTTTTTTTCCTCTTCCAACGTGTGTTTGCAGGACAATCACAGAAAGAAATTAAGAATTAATAACCTTCAGGGATTTTTTCCCCCCTCTACTATCACTTCCCTGCCCTTCATCCCTTGGGATTCAGGAGCACACAGCAGTGGCCTTTCCATGGGGATCTTTGCCTCTGAGGTGACCAAACCAACAAAGAAGGGACAAATTGGGATAAAAAGGGCAATTCAACCATTATCAGGGTCGTTTTCAGCCTAAAAGCATCTCCTTCTCAGTCTGAATATTCATTAAAAGCTTTCCACTAGGCAGCAAATGGAATTCATTGTGTTAATGCATGGAAAATTAAGACTGGGGGAGAGTGGGAATGGGATCTGATGCTGTTGGATTGGATGGGAGAAGTCATGGGGCCACTGTCACACGAGTTTCTCTGTCCCTGCTGTGTCCCAGGCAGGATTTGGGAAGCAGAAGGAGAAGGAATGCAGCCAGGAGCAGGGAGAAGTGGGT
This sequence comes from Luscinia megarhynchos, assembly GCA_034336665.1. NCBI lineage: Eukaryota > Metazoa > Chordata > Aves > Passeriformes > Muscicapidae > Luscinia > Luscinia megarhynchos. The sequence continues at coordinate 4,674,669 of CM067585.1, read as the reverse complement.
TCTGTGAGGAAGGAGCTGAAACCTTCCCTCCCCTCCAGGAAAATTCACAAATTATGGAACTGCTCCATATCCCACCCCACCCTTCCTTCCAGCATCCGCAGTTTTTCTGCAGTGCCAGGAGCTCTGGGACAATGTGGGAGCACAAAACTCTCTGTCCAAAGAATTCCCAACCCTTGAACTTCCCAACAGCACCGAGGATGCTCAGGGATGGTTGGAATTCCCTGGGGAAACCATCAGCTCCCTCCTGGAATCCAGGACTCCAGCAGGGAGAAACAGCTCCTTCACCTACAAATTCCTGCTCTTCCAGAGGAAATCCATGTTCAGTTAAGGCCTGGAGGGCAGGAATTCCAAAGGTTGCAAATTCCTCACCATCACTCCCAGGAATTGGAACTGCTCTGGTTCCAACTTCTCCAGAATGTTCTCTGCAGGGAATGCACCTTCCAAGAGAAAAGAGGATTTTGCCAGAACACCATTTCTCCTCTAAAGCAAAATTTTAGGGCTTTGAAGCCTTTGTGGGATTTGTTTCCAATTAAAAGCACATAAATGAAAAATGATGGAGTTAAATAAAGAAGTCAATTTTGCAGATTCCAAAGAAGATGTAACTAGCATTTAAACAGAGATTTCAAAAGCCATTTCCAGTTTGTTTTTTTTTTTCCAAGTTTTCCAGTCCTATGGAAGAAAAATATCTGAAAATTACAGATAAAGCATCCAGGAGTTCCTGCAATAAGGAAGCTCCAATCATTGCACAGGGAAAGGAAACTTTCCAATTTTTTCTGAGTTTTAAGTGGTGATGAAAGAAGTTCTTTCAAGACACACAAAAAAAACCTTCCCAGCTCCAGCCTCGTGCACGCCCAGGGCAGGATAATTCTTGTCAACTCGCAAATGAAAGCAATTACAGCCTGGAAAAATTCTGCCAGAGAGTGGCAAGTGTGAGATGAGAATCTGAGGCAATCTGCTTTTCAGAATCCCTGCGAGGAACAGCAGCTGCTGGGGAGGCACAGGGGGGAGAGAGAGGGACCATCCTTGGCTCCCACCCACTCTGGGATGCCAGAAAAGTCTGTAGGGTTATCCCACAGGGAACAGCAGCAGGGACAGCACAAAAAACTCATCCCAAACCACAAAATCCTGGCTCCTGGAGCCAGAGCCCTTCCATGGACATCACAGGCAGCTCCGAGATGAAAACTGGGAGCTGAGAGCTCCGAGGGATCAGAAGCTGCTTTGATCTAAAGAAAGGGGGTTGGTTCATTAGGAGCCCACACTGAGGAGATTTTCACCACCCATCAGCAGCTCCCTGTGAAGCTGTGACCTGCAGGACCTGCAGCTCTGAGAGCTCAAGGAGTGGGGAGAGAGAGGGGCTGGCCAGAGGGAGCATCCAGAGGGAATCCTGGAGCATCCCAGGGCTTTAATGACTTTTGGGAACCACTTAAGGGACAGGCTCAGGTGGTGGGGAGGGAAGGGTCAGCAGCACGTGGTGATGGGAAAAGGAATTTGAGAGGAGCTGCTGAAATGCTGATGGATCCTTCAAAAGTATTCCCCCAAACTCAGCTTTCTGCAGGAACAGGGAAATGAGAGAACGTGGAAATGAGGGAATTTCAGGAATGCTGCTCCAGGAAGGGCTGATGGCTCCAAGGGGTCTCAGGAAAAAAGAGAACCTCAAAAATGCTGTTCCAGAAAGGGGGTGAGGTTCCAAGGGGTCTCAGAAACAGCAAAACAAGAGACACCACTAGAAATGCTCCTCCAGGAAGGGCTGAGGGATCCAAGGGGTCTCAAGAACATGGGAATTAGAGAATTTAAGGAATCCTATTCTAGAAAGGGCTGATGGCTCCAAGGGATCTCAGGAAACAAGAGAGAACTTAAAAAATGCTGGTCCAGAAAGGAGTGATGGTTCCAAGGGGTCTCAGGAACATGGAAATGAGAGAGAATTTCAGGAATGCTGCTCTAGAAAGGGATGATGGCTCCAAGGGGTCTTAGAAACAGGGAAACAAGGGACACCATCAGAAAAGCTCCTTCAGAAAAGGCTGATGGCTCCAAGGGGTATCAGGAATATGGAAGTGAGACAGAAACAAGAGAGGACCTCAAAAATGCTGCTCCAGGAAGGGCTGATGGTTCCAAGGGGTCTCAGGAACATGGAAATGAGAGAATTTCAGAAGTGCTCCTCCAGAAAAGGCTGACGGCCCCAAAGGGTCTCAGGAAGAGAAATAAAGAGAGAATTTCAGAAATGCTCCTCCAGGGAGGGCTGGTGGCCCCAATGGGTCCCCTGGGCTCAGCTCCAGAAAAAAAACAACAAACAAACAAACAAACAAACAAAAACAAAAAAAAAACAAAAAAAACCCACCACCACCACCACAAAAAAAAACAACCAAAACAACCAAAAACAAAAACAAAAAACAAAACAAAACAAAACAAAACAAAAAAAAAACCCCAAAAAAACCATAAAATCAACCAGAGGAACCTGGAATTCTGAGGTTCTTGGTTCTCCCAGGCTCACCTGGGTGACTTTGTTTTCACCCCTTGCCCAACATCTGGAGCACAGTGAGGTGCCTGTGCTGCCTTCACATCTGGCACAGCTGTGCTGGAAGTGTGTGCAATAATTCACATGCACGTGCTGGGGCAGGTTCCTCTTCCAGGGAATCATAGGATGAAGGCAAAAAGAATTCTACACAAATGAAGTGAAAAAACAGAGGAGAAGAAAAGATTTTGTGCAAGGGAGGAAAAATGCAGCACCCAGGCTGGAGAGGCAAAACGGAGATGAGGCACTGAGGGGGAGGAACTGAACTCAGACAGGAATAAACTCCCTGGATCTGGCCATTTCTTGCTTCTCCCACTGCATTCCCCTAGCATGGGATTATCAACAGAAAACCAAGGAGCAGAAACTGATTCCCAGGGGGAATGACAAGGGAAGGCTCAAGGAGTGGGAGGCACTGGGGCAATGTGACAGCTGATGCAACTTTCCTAAAATAAACCCAAAAAGGCTCGGAGCGTTCTGTGATCTGAAGCCCACGACACCAGGATAAAGCAGCAACAGCAGCACAATTCCAACCAAAATCCCAGTCCCTGCCACCCACACAAAACACAACATGGGTATAAAAGATTTGGAGAGCCTCGTTATTAAAGCAACCATCTCCAGCCTAGAAGTAAATTTCTCACCTATATTTTCTTTCAGAAACATCTGAAGCTCCACAACAGCCCAGTCTCTGTCACAGACACATTTTGGGGTGTTCTGGGTGCTCAGTCTGTCAGGTTTTGGGGTCTGAGCAGGTGCCACAAACCAGGGACAATCAGCAGCAATTCCCAGCTCCTGTGTCAGGTCCTGACACAACCTGTGTCAGGTCCTGGAAGGACTTGGGCTGCTCTGGGGGATTTTCTTCTTTTCCATGGATTTAGAGGGGGGAATTGCACTAATCCTGCCAGATCTCTAAGGGACAAAGTGAAAGGAAGAGAACCCCATGTCTGGGAGACAAGAAAAAGTCTGGGGGTGAGGATGCCAGAGAATCTCAGAATCCCAGAGTGGACTGGGTGGACTCCAAAAATCTGAGAGACCCCAGTGGAATGCCCCATGGCCTCTCCCTTTATTCCAATAAAGTAAAAGGACTCCTCTGTCTCCTTTTTGGACCCAAACTTCTGGTGTTTGTGGATTAATTTGCTGACCCCACCCCACAGGCTCACCCACCCTGCTCCTTCCCCTCCTGCTCCCTGCTCAGCAGGATTTCATTTCTCACCTGCCAAGGCAATCTGGGCCCCAGGTCCCCCAGCAGAGCTGTGGGAGCAGCTGAAAGAGCTGTAAATGTGTGATTTTATTAATCTGCTGAGCAGAGCTGTGCTGCTCTGCCTGGCACAGCCCTTTCCCTTGGAATTCTTCCTGCAGGATTCACATCCAACAGGTTGGGAAGCAAAGGAAACCCAGCTCAGGATTCTCCAGGCCGTGGGATCAATGTGAAGGCACTTAAAGCAAGCTGGCTCATTAAAAAAAACAATAAATCCATTTTTAAAGCCAGGAGGGTGAATGATAATGCAGATTTTTCTAAGAGCAGGTCAAATCAAGGTCACTTGAAGTGCTGAGTTAATGGGCTCATAAATACCATCATTAGGTGCCATTCCATAGCTTGGAAACACACTGGAATTATCCTCCTGATGAAATTGGATTTTGTTTATTTGTGCCCAGCCCTGGCCATGATTAAAACTACTCAGAATGCTCGGAAAATGAAATATTTGAAGTATTCAGCTGCAAGAGGCTTCAAGAGAATTGGCTGCAAGTCTCTCTGCTCTATTACCAGTAATTAAAACCCGTTTTTTTTTCATAGGCAGAAGGGGGGAAAAGGGGTTTGAGCTCTCTTTTCCTGCTGAATCACATCAGCATGGTTAAAGACCAGATAGGAGCGCCAGGTTTTCTTCCCCCTACGGGCAAAAATTATTGAGAACTGACTCATCTGAATTTAATTACCGGGCCAGCTCAGAGAGATGAAATTCCAAACAAGACTTCTTTGCAATTCCACTTGTGGGACTGCAAAGTTTCCTCCAGGAATGCGAAATGAGATCTCCTGGAATGGGCTGGGGGTGTGGAAATCAGGGATGTGAAATTCAGGGATGCACCTCCAGAAGCAGGAACAGCTTCTGCCAGCGGGGAATTCCTGCTGCTGGGGCCAGGGGATCCCAAAAAGGGCTGAGCTCATCCAGGGGAAGGTGCTGGGAGGAAAGGCAGCATCAGGGATGGACACGTGGACATGGCACATGGACACCCAGAGGGGGAGCAGGGATGTAAATCCATCATTTTTCCATCCAACAAGCCCCAAAGTGACACCAGGAAAACTTAAACCAGGCTTTAATCTCAGTTTTAAGAGTGTGCACTACAGGCTCAGCTCAAAGCCAGGCTTATATTCCCCACAACTGGCATTTTTAAAGTTTTTTCCCTGCTGTATTTGCAAGGACTTTATTAATTTAATTTTATTTAATTTTTTTTTTTCCCCCAGCAGGTTCCCTCTGCCAGGCTTTGTTTTATTTTTGACATGACAAGACACAGCTCTGCTCTGGCAACACCTCCAGGCTGAATAATGTTTCTTAACCAGCTCCATCCATCTTTCCCAGCCAGCACAGCTGAGTGCCTACAAACCAACAGTGCCCTAAAATATTAATGCATTCTAATAAAACCAACCTGGGCTTTTTTTCATCAAACAGCAACATGTAATTTTCCAAGGGGGCCTGGGAACAGTAAACAATTGGTACGTGGTAAATGGCAACTTCCCTCCCATCAATACACCCTAAACACTCCAGTGCTGTTTCCTCAGAATTGCCAGCCAGGATAAATCACTCAAATAAATGGGATTTGCAACAGGATCCTCGCAAATAATCACAATTTAACTCACTGCTGATAATCCCAGGCAACACCTGATCATTTCAAATGCTTCATTCTTCCCTTCCAGAGGGAAGCTGGGTTTAAATCCAACTTCCAGGACCTTCCACTTGCTGCCAGTCAGGACTTTTAACCATTTGCCGAGTGCAGTTTGATCAAAGTATCCTTTGCTATAAAACCAACAGGAGGAACACATCAAATTCCCTCTGCAGTTCGTGATCTCTCCTGCATTCAGAGCACTGGGGTGGCTCCTGAATATTGAAATATTTGCTTTATCCCAAATCAAAGCAGTATTTCTGACAGCATTTGGGGTGAGAGGGGGGTTGGAATTCTGCCTCCTGTCCCAGGGACAAGTGATGAAACATTTCCAGAAGTTCATCAACATGAACAGGTTTAGCGATAATCAGAACATTTAGCAAAATCAAGGCTTGAGTGTGGCAGGCTTTGAGGGATTCTCAGAGGTTGGGAGATTTTGTTTGGGGCTTTTTTAAAATCTTTCTTCTTCTTTGCAGCTACACCATGGACTCTCCTTGCAGACAACAGGATTCGATGCAACCAATGCTCACTGCAGAGTCTGCCAAGCAAATCCCAAATTTCAGAAGGAAGCCACTGGGAATAATTGGGAATTTTCCCTCCTTCAGGCACAAACTGCTCACTCAGACCACCCTGTGAAGTTTGACCATGAGCCCCACCCCAAGTGTCCCAACAAGGAATTAACACCACAGAAACCTACCAGAGCGAGGATCCCTCCGTGCCAGCAACCTCCAGGACATCGTATCCATCCTCCAGCTGAAAATCCATGAAAACCAGAGCGATGGTGTCCCCGGGCTCGGCCAGGATGGTCCAGGTGCAGTCTGCATTGTTGCCATACTCCAGGGGGAAGTGAGGGCTGGAGATGATCCCGCTCTGGCCCCGCAGGGTCCCTCCACAGGCATCGTCAGCTGCAGCAAAACACGAGGGGTGAGCCCCGATGTCCCAGGTTACAATGTAAAGATGTGCCCAAAAGTTTGTATTCTATCAGCATCAGCTGAAACCAGGTGGGGCACTGACCTTTAGCTCTGTGGAGATATCATTTGTTAATGGGCCAGCTGTTAAAAATCAGGTGGGGCAATGCTCTTTATCTCCATTGGAGATATCTCCTGCTAATGGGCCATCTATTAAAACCAGGTAGGGCAATCATTTCTATCTTTCCCACAGCCCATCCTCCCTCCAGGAGATATCTCCTGTTCATGGCCAGTGAGTTCCCAGGGCATGACTGATAAAATTACATCATCCCACTGGGAGATGCTCCAGCCAGGGGGAAGAGACAAACATTTCCTACCTAGATAAAAACTGAGATTTGGAACACCAAAGCAGCCTTTTCCACTGGATTCCAGAGGACAAGAGCTGCCAGACCTTTCTACAGGATCACTGCTTCAACTGCACTGTTACCACCACCCTGACTAGAGGGGTGTCAGGTTCTATTCTGACTCTGTCAGTGATTTTTCTTTTGTACTATTGCATGTGTTTTATATTTCTCTTTTTTCCTATTAAATTTCTGACTTGGAGTCTCTCATTGGTTTTGCTTTCAAAACCATTACACCTGAACTGCCCAAAGTCACAGCCAAATGCCCCTGGTCTGCTCAGGGGGGGTTCACTGCCCACTCCTAAGGATGAAGATGTGGAGGGATGCAAAATCCATCAGGATCAGCCAGGGGCTCATTCCTGGGAAGGGTTGGCTCATTTCCCACCAAACTCTTGGCTTGATTTTAAAACAGCCCCAGTGCCAGAGCTGCTCCCAGCTCTCCTGAGGAGCCCCTTCCCAGCACATCTCCCTGTCAGACACCATTTCCTCACTTTTTCCTCATTTAGACCCAAAGAAATCCTTCAAACTTGATGCATCCTGCACAGGATACACACTGGGACCTCCAAAGATCTATGGAAAACTCCAAACCACCCCTTAGACTGAAGGAAAAGGAGGAGAGGAAGAACAGGCTGAAGAATTTTCATTCAATGCCACATTACAATTCTTCATCAAGGGACCATTCTGTTTTTATGCAAACTCACCGAAGCTGTGGAGCCAGCCAAAGGCACAGTGGCTTGGCTTTTTTATTATCATATTTATTATTAAGAGGGGAGTTCTTAATTTAAATTCCTTGACAATTTTTTCATTGCAAAAGCTATTTAATGGGGAATATATTCCCTTCCCATCCACCTCTAAACACACACTCCCTCGGTTTGTAGAGGCTGTTATTGCTTCAACACATCCTACAATCATCCAAAATCTTCTCCAATTATTCTGGGCACAGCACAGCCTCAGCAGCTGCTGGAGTTACAGTAAGACAGAGCACTTTTAATGAGATTATGCAGATTTGATGTGCCCAAAATGGAGCTCCACAAATGTTCCCAACTTTTCCTCTGGCTTTGCTGAGTTTTTACTCTGCTGCCTACCAGAATCATAAACCCAGTTCTGTTCAATTCAGCAAAAAGTCTGGGCAAAGGCTTCTCCCTGCATGCATGGAAGTGTTTTCCCAACAGACTGGGATGTTTTGGGTTCATTTTCCATGCTCCAAAAGCTTTTTTTTGGTTTTCTGGAGGTTCACTGGCACAGGTGAGGGCAGAACAGGAGGCAGCAACCTGAGCCTGCTGGGAATTCTGCCTCCAGCATTCCAACTGCCAGGATAAAAATACAGCTGGACTTGTTTGGCTCAGCCTAAACCCCATTTAGGCTCAGAACTTGGCCTCACTTCACTTCTGAGAGCAGAAGAATTGGGCAGGAAATGTGTAAAACACACAGGAAGAGTGTTCCAAGGATTTCTGACACGAGGATGGGATTTTTCTAGGGATGGGATAAACCCCAGCTTAGCCCAGGCTTCACAGCCAGTCAGGACTTCTAGTTCTGGAGGCAAATTCCCAAATTCCACAGCCAAACAGGTGCTGTTCTCCTCCACAGAAGCCAAGGTGGCATCCCTGGGGAGATCCCAGCATTTCCAGCCCTCCTGCCAGGCCAGCAGGGACCAAACCCAGCACATGGAGCCTGAATTGCTGAATCTGTGCTGAAAGGATCAATTCTGATCCAGCTGTTTGCAGCTGTAGTATAATCCTGCCCACACATCTCCCTGAGCCACTCCTGATCCTGCTGGAACTCCCCTGCTCCTCTCCCTTCCCACAGGGTTTGCGCTCATCCTTCACAAGGAAATTTTGTAATTCCCAAGTCTGTGATTCCAAAGAATTACCCTGCCTTGGGTAAAGGGAGTGCAGCCAATTCCCAGGGAGGAGGAATGGTGAAGGTGAGCCCAGCATTCCAACCCCTCTCCTCTCCCAGCAAATCCTGCCCTGGGTTCCTCCTTTTTCCCTATCATGAATTTCTCATTGATTCTTTCAAGAAATTTCTCCTTGATTCTTTCAATGCATCAATTCCAGAGCAGAGGCAAAAACTGCCAATATAGGGACAAAATGTCACAGAACAGGCTAAAGCAGGAAAGAAAAAGCAGAAAGAGACCCTGGATCAGATGTAGAACCCTCCAACACCTCTCTGCTGTCCTGGAGAGAGGGGAAGCAGAGAGGGAAGGGCACAGTCCCCAAAAATTGTCCTTTAACGTGACCTTGGACAGATCTGTTCCCAAAAAAGCTCCCCAGTTTTAACCTGCTCACCTTGAGAGCACTTTTCTTCCCAATTTATCAGGATCTGATCCCCAACTTCCATTAGGAAATGAAATAACACCTACAAATACATTTAATAAACTTCCCAATGGCCATGACCAATAAAGCAATTTTAACAGAATTCGTTACAATCTACACAGGCCACAAAGATCCTGTTGCTCTCAGGGAAAGCTAAATTTATTAAATATATTTATTCTCCTTCAGGCAAGAGCTTTAGAATCCTTTTTCCTGCAGAAGAAAGGGAAAACCTGTTTGATAGGATGCAAATCCTTTCACCCTTTGCTCCAAGAGAAATCTGTGTCCCCAGTTTATCAGCCAAGCACAACTGGGACACTTCTGGGAGCCCAGTGATGCTGCTGGAAGTGCAAACCCACACTCTGCAGCCTGGCTTTGCTGCTTGCTGCTTTCCTGGAGCAAGATTTAAATGTTCCAGGACAGTATTTCTCCTTCCTGCCTTCCAAAAAATACTTCAAGTGCAACTTCCAAGGCAAAGTCTTGAAGGATCAGGACCAAATCCATCAGAAAAGAAGTGGCTGCCTCCAGGAAGCTGCAGGCACAGCTCCACCAGAGCAGCTAAAAAGCACATTTTGTGCTGCCCTTGGAGCCATTCCCTGGATTTTCCTCTTTCCTGGAAGCTCAGGTGCCACCAGCCCCAGTTCTGGACTCCAGGCTGGAAGGGCAGCACTGAAATAAAAAACAGAGTTTGGCAGTTCAGGGTGGAAATGCAAAACTGGGCTTTTCCTCCAGTTGGAAAGGGGATCTCAGAAAGGGAAATGATGCCAATCCTCAGCTCCAGCACCAGCTGGGGTCAGGATTAATCCCTCCATCCCTGGGGTTTCCTCCACAAATGCTGAAGGAAGCTGGGCAAGGAGAAGACTCTGGGAAAATTCTGTCAGAGCAGAGGGCACTGCTCCAACCAGGCAGGGAATTCCCTTTTCTCCTAACAAGGTGTTGCTTTGCCCCTTCCCAAGATGGAATTTCAGGGAATTTCACCTTTTAGAGTGTCCAGAGGAATGGTGAAGGGCAGGACGAGCAGCTGATGGAATATTAGGATGGATTTAGGGCAAAGGTTCTTCCCTCAGAAGGTGCTGGGGCACTGCCCAGGCTCCCCAGGGAATGGGAACATTCCCAAGGCTGCCAGAGCTCCAGAAAGGTTTGGACACTACTCCCTCTCAGCAGGAATTTTGGGGTGTCTGTGCAGACCTGGGGTTGGAATCAATGATCCTTCATCCCTTGGTTCTGTGAGTATTTTCACCTCCAGTGAAACTCAAAAAATAAAATCAAAAGAAATGTACTACCAAAGTGACAAAGATCGTCATAATTTGACAGATAAGCAGAGAAAAACATCATAATTGATCATAAAAAACACCAGGGATAAGCAGCCTTCTCTCAAGTCACTCTGAGCCTCTCCTCACACTCCCAAAACGCTCCTGGCCCCAAACCAGCAGGGAAGTGCCCAAAAAAAATCCCCCAGTGAGAGGCACAACACATCTCTGTGCCGTGTAACCGATCCAAGGGAGCATTAAAAACATCCCAAGCAAACAATATTTGCTCACTTTCAACTCCCAGCTTCGAGGGGCTGATTGATTGCACAGGCAGAGTCAATAAAAAGAATCAATAGGAGATGCTCTGCTGAAGTACACAAGGAATCGAGGGAAGAGACTTAAAGAGCAGCAGCAAATGTTTTTGGTAGAACAACACAGACATTTGTGTATTTACAGACTCTCCAACCCCCGTGGGAGCACAATTAGCAAGGCACTCTCTGGACTGCTAAAGGAATTTGAAGTTTCCCTGCCCCTAAACTGGCAGGAAGTTGGGAATTGTTTTCAATCCAAGGGCAGTTTTTACCTCCCCGACAGAATTCCCAAGCCAGGGAGCATCCCAGCCCTGCACAGATCCACCTGCCCTGCAGCACAGCGCCACAATCACCCTGGGATGTGCCACAGGAGAGGGAATCTGGCACTGGAAAGCAGAAAATCCAGTCCCATTTCCAGTGTTTGAGCTGGAAAACCTGCAGGGTTTGCTAGGTTCTTGATCTTCTGGATCAATGGATAATCAGTCATGGATAATTATGGAATTATGATTGCTTTGAGTTGGGAAGGAGCTTTAGGATTATCTAATTTCAGCCCATTCCATGGGCAGGAACACCTACCACAATCCCAGGCTGCTCCAGCCTGGCCTTGGACACTTCCAAGGACCCAGAGGCAGCCACAGCTTCTATGGAAAATCAATCTCAGGTATCAGGTGTTCAGGGAAGTCTGTGCCTCTCAAGTACCTTATCCAATGGGGAAAGAGAGAGGGAAATTGGGATAAAAAGGAGGCTGCACCCTCCAAAAATCTCAGAGACCCCAGAGGAATGCCCCATGGCCTCTCCCTTTATTCCAGTAAAGCTACAGGACTCCTCTGTCTCCTTTTTGGACACAAACCTGTGGTGTTTGTGGATTCATTTTCCTGACATTTTTAACCCTTTGAAATCAAGCCCATTTCAGGGGGATCTCAGGGATCTCCTTACCTCTGCAGACGGGGAGAGGGAAATCCCAGGAGGCTCCGTGGCCCGAGCTGGCCTGGCAGGTGAGCAGGGCATGTCCCTCCAGGAAGAAGCCGGGGTTGCAGCTGTACCTGACCCTGTCCCCGATGCTGAAGGTGGTTCCTTGCTGCACCCCGTTCTGCAGCCGCCCCGGGTTCCCACACGTGTGGCTGGGCAGGGCTGCAAGGCAAGCAGGGCTGGTCAGGGGTTATAAACACATATTGGGGTGTTAGAAATATGTATTAGGGTGTTAGAAATACATATTATGGTATTGGCTTTTGCAAATATTAGGGTGGATACTGTCTGTGTGGTGTTGAAATAGTTTTTAAGGCATAGTTTTCTTTAGGAGCAACATAGCCTGATAAAGTGTCTTTGTACTAAGTAAACTGCCTGCTTGGTTGGATAACACCCAGTGAAGACACACTGTCCTAGGTTACAATGTAAAGATGTGCCCAAAAGTTTGTATTCTATCCCCATCTGTTAAACCAGCTGGGGCAGTGACCCTTATCTCCATGGGAGATATCCTCTGCTAATGGGCCATCTTTAAACCAGCTGGGCAATCATCTTTATCTTTCCCACAGCCCATCCTCCCTCCAGGAGATATCTCCTGTTAATGGCCATTGAGTCCCAGGGCATGACTGATAAAATTACATCATCCCACTGGGAGATGCTCCAGCCAGGGGAGGAGACAAACATTTCCTACCTAGATAAAAACTGAGATTTGGGACACCAAAGCAGCCTTTTCCCACTGGATTCCAGAGGACAAGAGCTGCCAGACCTTTCTACAGGATCACTGCCTCAACAAGAGCACTTCATCTGGACTGCTACCACCACCCTGACTACCGGGGTGTCAGGCTGTATTCTGTCATTGGTTTTCTTTATAGAAAAAATATATGTATTTCAGTGCATGTATTTTATTTTTCTTCTTTTTTTTTTCCCCTATTAAATTGTATTTCTGACTTGGACTCTCATACTGGTTTTGCTTTCAAGCAATTACACACCTGCTACTGATACCAGCAACCAGCACAGACCATCTGCAGAAATTAAAGACCACAGCCCAAATTAAGACTGAAAAAAAAAATAAATTAAAACCACAGCCAAGAAACACGCATTCTCTAAAAAGACAGACTCAAGGAGTGGCCGTGTAAAACAGTTCTTGGAATATGGAAAAAAATTTGTAGAAAAGTTTGAAAATGTATAATGGGTCTTTGAATATGCAATGGGCTGATGGATTTAAGGGGTGTCTCCAAAACAGCAGGGGTGCTCTTGGCTGAATATCAAGCACCCACCCACCAACCTTTTGCTTTATTGTTTCTCTCTTATTGTCTTTTATTAAAGTTTTTTAATTTTACCAGGAACGTGAACCCTGTTTTTCACATAGGGAAATGGCACAGGGTGGAGGGAAATCCTCAGTTAAAATAGAAAAAATCCTCAGTTAAAATAGAGTAATCATCACTGAAAACAGAATAATCAATGTGAGCAACCTCCAAACTTAAGCCAGTGTTGTACCAGAACTTGTCAGGCCCCTTGGAATCAATGATTAAATATAATTTCTACCTAATATCCACATAAAGAAGTAAAAATGGCTCCCCAAGCTGCTGACTCAACAAGATCCTCTCCTTCCTGACCAGTCTGAGCAATTTCTAAACCACAAGAAGGAACTTTAGGATCAGGCTGTGTTTGGTGCTGGATCTTCTGGATAATCATGGAATGGTTTGGGATGGGAAGGAATTTAAGGATCATCTCCTGTCCCCCATTCCATGGGCAGGGACAAATTCCACTGTCCCAAGCTGCTCCAGCCTGGCCTTGGGCACTTCCAGGGATCTAGGAGCAGCCACAGCTTTGCTGGGAAATCCATCCCAGCCCTCCTAATTACTAAACTTTTCCCCCATTTTTATATAACCTGATGTATTCCGTTATACAGCTTGAGTTGATTAAATCCAGAAATCACATTTTTCAGCAGGTTTGTTTTACACCTTAAATCCACCCAAACCTGACTGCCTGGCAAAAACCCCCAATGTTTCAGTTCAGCAGGATTTACAATTGCCAGTGTTTAATCCAGATTTCACACACTTGCATCAAACCAGACTCAGACACAGCTGGACCCAGCTCCACTTAAGGCACAACAGAGCCCAGCAAAATCAGGGGAAATATGGGATACTCCAATCTAAGATGGGAAAGCTGCAGCTGAAATGCCAATAAATCCTCAGGCAGTGCCTCTGCACAGCACTTGCAGGGAATTTAAATAAACCCCCCAGGTTTCCACGAGCCACTCCAAAAGAGATCGGCTCCAATCACGGTTTTAGAGCCCGATAAAAAACCCAAGCAAAGACAACCAGGCCTAAAAATGATTCCATCAACCTGAAATCAGGCCCTTGTGCAGCATCTCCTGTGATGGTTCCTTTTCATTAGGGCTGGGAGAGCAGGGGAGGGCCCTGCTCACACTCTGTGATGGAAAACGAGTTTGTCAGGGATGAATTTCCACGAGCAGAGGGAGCTCTGCTCTGCAGCCCTGCCAAGGGAAAGGGGGAGATGAAAAGGAAAATGATGCCCTGGCACACATGGAGAGGGATAAAACCCAGCCAGAGCTGGAGCTGGGGAAATGGGACATAAATCCCAATGCTGAGGCAAATCCTGCCCTGCGGGATGGGGAGTGGGATGTTCCTCTGCATCCCTGACAGGTGGGGAATGAAGGGTTAATCCCAAATGGGCACAGGAGCAGCTCCCTGCTCCCAGAGAGACCACTTGGGCTTGTGGTGAACCCAGCCCTAGAAATTCTGAAATTACACATCAGCTGGAACGGGATTTATTTCAGTGGCATGTCCAGATCCACTCCTGAGCTGCTTCAATCAGGTTTTGGGGTTTTCAGCTGTTCCTGTGAGCTCAGATCACACCTGAGTGTCCCCAAGCCAATTTTTGGGGTTTTCTGCTGTGACTCTGAGCTCTGCTAATATCTGAGTGTCCCAAAGCCCAGCTCTGGGGGTTTTCAGGAGGGTTTTTGCTGTGCCTGTGAGCTCTGGTCACACACAGTGTCCCCAGTTGGGATTTTCAGCTGTTCCTGTGAGCTCAGGTCACACACAGTGTCCCAAAGCCAAATTTTGGGGTTTTTCAGCCATCCCTCTTATCTCTGGTCACACCTGAGTGTCCCCAAGCCCAGTTTTGGGGTTTTTCAGCCATCCCTCTGATCTCAGGTCACACAGTGTCCCAAAGTCCAGTTCTGTGGTTTTCAGGAGGGTTTTTGCTGTCCCTGTGAGCTCTGGTCACACCTGAGTGTCCCCAAGCCCAGCTTTGGGAGTTTTCATCGATCCCTCTGATCTCAGGTCACACAGTGTCCCCAAGCCCAGTTTTGGGGTTCCAGCCACCCCCAGCCCGTCCCTGCACAGCACCAGGGGCAGATCCCAGCTCCTGACACCATTTCTTCCCCCCAAACCCATTCTTTACATCCTCCCCCAAAGCCCCTGGGGCTGGGAAGTTCCAGCTGGAACTGTTCCTGCCCAGGCAGGTTCTGGGAGCAGGGGCTGCTGTGAAATCCATACAGCCCAGAACTAAGGTTTCATTTTCTGTAATGATACTCAAACCCCCAATTTAATTAAATTACCAATGTCACTTTTTTTTTAAAATGAACCCATTCCTGCTTTTATGCTTCCATCCTTTAAAATTAATGAGTAGAACTCCGCTATAAATAAAAATCCATCATTTTTAAAAGTCAATCTCTACCACGAGCTGCTCTCTACTTAATGAACTGTGAAGAATCAGACAACCCTGACCTGCATGGGATCTTAAAATCTGACTTGAAAAACAGATCTCAGATTAAAATTCTGCTTCAGTGGGCTGCCTGCACATTTCAGATCTTGTTCCAGGAAGGGAGGCACAGCAGCTTTGGGGGCAGCAGCATTAACCCCTCACTGCCCTGGGGATTGGAGTTTTAAATCACCCAAGTGGAGGAGACAAGATCTTCAAATTCCTGCTCATGGAGAGAGAGAAGTGATTCCAGAGGGGTTGGGGTTACATGCAGAGCTGGGCTGGGCTGCCCAGGTGAGGGTTCATTCACGGTGCAGAACCTGTGCCCAGGGAATCTCTGATATCACATCCCTACAGTGCCCAAGGCTGGGTTGGGAAGGGCTGGGAGCAGCCTGGGATAGCAGAGGTGTCCCTGCCATGGCAGGGCTGGGATGGTACCAGCTTTAAGGCCCTTCCTACCCACACCTGCCTGGGATCCACGTGGTCAGCCCCAAAAGAGCTGCTGAAATCTCCCAGAGAGAGGAGCAGCAGAGTCCAAGGACTCTGGGGCTTCAGAATTCCAACCTGCTCTGGGCTGAGAAAGGTCCTCAAGGTCCCCAGTCCCAACCCTCAGCCCATCCTCACCATGGTGACCACTGAACCATGTCCTCAACACCTCATCCACACTTTTCTCAGTGACTCCACTCCCAAACCTGTTCCAGGGCTGGCCAACCCTTCCAGTGAGGAATTTTTTCCTAATATCAAACTGGAATGTGCCTTCGAAGCCATTTCCTTTCCTTGTCACTTGGAGAAGAGTCTGGCACCTCCTGGCAGGGACTGTGGAGAGGGCCAAGGTTCTCCCTGAGCCTCTTTTCCTCCTTCCCCAGCTCTGTCCTCCCTGAGAATCCCACGGCAGATCGAGAGGGGTCCAAGGTTCTGGGTGTCCTTAGAACCCCTGACTGTCCCCAGGCCTTGGGATCCCTGCTGAGTGACTCCCTGAGCTGCTGCAGCCTCTGCTTCCAGGGTGTGGGATTCTGCTCCAACACCTCTGAGCAGAGGTAATAGTATGGAATGTTATGTCATATGTTATATATATGTGATGTGTGATGTGTGATATGTGATGTGTGATATGTGATATGTGATATGTGATATGTGATATGATATGGTATTATATTATATCATATTATATTATATTATATTATATTATATTATATTATATTATATTATATTATATTATATTATATTATATTATATTATATTATATTATATTATATTATATTATATTATATTATATTATATTATATTATATTATATTATATTATATTATATTATATCATATCATATTATATTATATTAATTGCTCACCCTTGGCTGCCTCCACTAGCCAGAGCCCTGATTGCTGCAGGTATTAATAGAACTGGATTATTTACCTCAGATGTCACCCAGAATGATGTCATTAAAGCTCTGTCTTCCCCATTTACCAATTCCACTGCAGATTAGGAGCAAGGTTGTTTTTCTTTTCCCCCTTTCCCCATAAAAGCTTTGTTCCCAGCAATCAAAGGAATATTTCCCAGTGATTGTATGGAAATGAAGGCAGTCACAGAGCAGATTTGTGGCCACGAAGGGAAGGTCTTGTTACTCATTTTGTAGCTGAGTCTGTTCCTTCCCACGATGAATTCAGAGCAGTTTATTTCATTTGTCTGGATCTGAACAGCTGCCAAAGCCTGATGTGATTTTACGACAGAGGAAAGGCAATGGGATTGTCCAGGCGCAGTGGCACCTCCAATGTCACTGTCCCAGGGCTGGGCACCTCCCTGGTGAGGTCACCTGCAGGGAGACCCAGCACAGGAGCCACTCTGGGGGTGTCCAAAGCCACAACAGAAGCAGAGCCACAATGTCACACGAGGTGACAGTGACCTGATGCACAAGTGGCACCTTCTCAGCAAGAAACCATCACGTGCCAGGACATGGAAAACACTCAGGGATAAACCTGAGAAACCCACCAGGACCTGGAGCTCTCCCACTTCCCACAGCTTTCAATCATCCTAAACAACTCAGACATCAAAAAGGAACCTGGTGGGCACAAAGCAGCCCCTGCCCAGCTGAACGTCCTCCTGCTCCACATCTCTGCTTTTTTTCCTTTTCTCTTCCCTCCCAGTCTGAGCCCCTTCAGTCCCATCCTCTGGAACCTCAGGAATTCTGGGATTTGTCTCACCCTCCATTCTAGCTGGAGGTGTCCCTGCCCACTGGGGGTGGAACACAAAGAGCTTTAAGGTTCCTTCCCCTCTGTGATCCTGAGATTTCACCCTGGGAGCACCATCCAGGATCCTCCTTCACCCACACTTTTATCCTTTTTATCCTCTGGTGAGAACTTAGCAGATTTGGCTCCCAGGTTTCACAGGGCATCACCTAAAATGAAATGGAAACCTGAGATTTGAGGCATTTCCATCATCCATTCCCAGGAGCTGCTGCAGAGCTCCCAGAACTGCTGACCTGCACCAGCAGCCTCATCCCACCCACTGATTTTCATTTTTTACCTCCCTTTCTCCCTGCTCTTTTGCACTGTGAGCTGCTACAGAGCTCCTGGAATTGCTGATTTACCCCAGAATCTTCCTCCCATCCACCAGTTCCTGTATCCATTTCTTTCCACTCCTTTTAACCAGGCTGCTCCCACCTTTCCTCATCCCAGGATGGCTCCACTGCGAGTTTTCAACATCAGGAGCTTTCACAACCTGGTGCTCGTCAAGCTGTGCCTCCTTGTTCCAGTTCATTCGAAATTAATTAGGAGTTTTTAAGTCATTAGATGTGACTCAACGCATCCTTGGCGAGAGTCCCACCATCACAACACATTCAGCCTAATTACATCAGCCTCTCCCAAGCCCCCAAAGCTCTCATTGTCAGCAGGGAAAGAAAAGGAAAAAAAAAACATTAAAAATAAAGAGATGCTTCTCTCCTTGCTCACCATCAGCTTCTTGACCTATTCCAGGGGCTTCCAAACAAAATCCAAATCCATCCTCACCCCCCTGAGGAGAAACCACCCCTGTTTCCTATTCCAATTAATCTCCAGCTCCATTTTCTCTGTTGGTATTGCAGGAATATGAAGCAAGCCCGAGGTTTAGGGCGTGCAGCTCTGCTCTATTACTCCATTTACATAGCTAAAAGCAGCTTTTTTATGGCTTGAATTACCCAGGCTGGTTTACGACAGAGATTTCCACGCTATCATTGTTCTAACCTTGAAATCTTATCAAGTAGCACAACTTGGATGATATGAGGCTGTACATCACATCTCTGCATTCCCCACTAATTTTCATCCCTAATAAAAGAGGAAGGAGGGCGAGGCAGGCCCTGCCAGAGCAGCAATAATTCATAAATCCCACGGAACGACACTGCACAGAGCACACAAAAATAACAAAATCATTGACCTCAAGCACTTGGCTCAGGCAGTGCTGCACACACGGCTCCAAATTAATCCCCACTCTGATTTTAAAATTTTTTTAAAGCCTTTTTTGTGTTTTCCTGCCTTTCCTGGATTTTTGGGGGGGTTGGATGTATATCCACAGGAATCAACAGGAGAGCCAGGGCAGGAAGATATTCTCTTAATGAGCCAGTCTGTACTGGATCCTAGAAATTCAAGGGGAAAATCAGATTTTTTTTTAAGGAGAATATCACTAAGATTCCCATCACTACTCAGAAATTAAGTGGACACCCATGGAGCACATGGAGAGTGGAGGAGACATCCACACAGCCCCATTTCCTCTCACTCTCCATCCATAACTTCTGGCCCAAGTACCCCAGGGATACTCCAGGACTGTCTGAGATCTTTCAGCAGTGTTTTAGCACAATCTGCTTTAGTTCAGAACAGTTTTAATCTTCACAAGAACTGTCCAGAGTGTGCTACAGCAAAGGAAATAAATGGGATCGTTTTCATTTCATTTTATCCCCTTTTCTTTCGTGCCATGATTTGTTTCCAGTACAGCCAGAGATAAAACTAAATGGAAACTACTTTTTTCCTCCTCCAATATTTCTCTGTTCACTAAAAACCAGCCAGAAAGTTACTTTTGGATAATAGCAACAAAAATGGTTCATCATCCATCTTGTTTGTGGGAATACTTCTGGGGCTTTTTGGTCGGATTTTTTTTATTTTTCTTTTTTGGAAACTCAATTTTAGTTTTCAATTTCCCTTTCTGGAATGTGGCTTAGCAACTTCTGAGCAACTTCAGTGCAACTCCCAAGGATATCCCACAGGCTGGGAGAGGATGAGCTTGGATTTGATTAAATCATCAGAATTAATGATGAAATTAATTCTGCAGAAATAGCAAAAGATGTGAGGCATGAGAGCAGTCAGATCAGGGGACATTCAGGAAGAAATTATCCCAGATGTGTGCAGAATGTGGGGAGCATCCTCAGCAGCTGGAGATTTCTGCCACTCCTCGTTTAGACTTTTAAATAAATGCCAGCACTGGCTGAGCACAGCAGAGGAAGCCTGGCTGGAATGCAGATGCAAATCCCAGGATCATGGAATGGTTTGGGTTGGGAGGGGACTTAAAGCTCATCCCATCCCACCCCTGCCATGGGATCACCTTCCAGGTTGCTCCAAGCTGGCCTGGGACATTTCCAGGGATCCAGAGGCAGTCACAGCTTCTCTGGGAATTCCATCCCAGCCCTCACAAGGATGAATTTCTCCCTAGTCTCCAATCTAACCCTCCTGTCTGTCAGTTTGAGACCATCCTCTGGTATCTGAGCACTCCCTCAATGCCCTTGTGGGAAATATGAAAATGTGGCTACAGGAACCCCTGGAGAACAACATGTCTTGGGTTATAATACAGGATGTGGCCAGAAATGTGGATTCTATCACCATCTGATAAACCAGGTGGGGCAGTGATCCTTATCTCCATGGGAGATATCCTCTGTTAATGGGCCATCTTTAAACCAGCTGGGGCAATCATCTTTATCTTTCCCACAGCCCATCCTCCCTCCAGGAGATATCTCCTGTTCATGGCCATTGAGTCCCAGTGCATGGCTGATGAAATTACATCATCCCACTGGGAGATGCTCCACCCAGCGGGAGGAGACAAACATTTCCTACCTAGAGAAAAACTGAGATTTGGAACACCAAAGCAGCCTTTTCCACTGGATTCCAGAAGAAAACCAGACCTTTCCACATCATCCCTGGACCTCCAGAGGAAAACTGCACCTTCTACAGGAGCACTGCTCCAGCTGAACCACATCTGCCACTGCAGGAGGATGCAGCCACCATTGAATGGGACTGCTGCCAACACCCTGACTGACTGACGGGTGTCAGCTTGGATTCTGACTCTGGCAGGGTTTGGGATTGTTCTTTGTAATACTGTATTTCTATTTTAATTTTCCCAGTAATGACCTGTTATTCCTAATTCCATATCTTTGCCTGAGAGCCCCTTAATTTCAAAATGATAATAATTTGGAGGGAGGAGGTTTACATTCTCCATTTCAAAGAGAAGCTGTCTTTATTGGCAGACACCTGTCCTTCAAACCAGGACACAACCTCACCCTGGCAGATCTCCTCCCCACCCTGGGCTGCACCAGAATCCTCCTCAGGGATGTGTTTATCCCCCTGAACACGCTCCAGCTTCCCAGTGCCACAACACTTGAGCACGGCTTAATTGAAAGGAGGTGCTGAAGTGTTTTGCTGAGCAGGAATGGCTTTAAGTGTGTGTTTAAAGGCTCCACTGAACTGGCATTTAACAGCTGCAAAGTGACTCTGAAAACCTTTCCCCAGGGACGAGAGTGGTTCTACATTGCCTCTTTCCCTCCCTGAGCCCAGGTTTAACCATTCCATGGTGCCAGGAAAATTAATCCACAAACACCAGAGGTTTGTGTCCAAAAAGGAGCCAGAGGAGTCCTGTAACTTTATTGGAATAAAAGTAGAGGCCATGGGGCATTTCCCATGGGGTCTCTCCAGTTTTTAGAGAACAGAGCCTCCTTTTTATCCCAATCTTCCAGCTGCATTTCCCTCTCTCTTTACCCACTGGCTGAGGCACTTGAGAGGTACAGATTTTCCAAATCACCTAATACAAACCCACTTCTAAAGTGTGCTTCCCTTTTCCATTTCCTTATGTCTCTTTTTTTTCCTCTAAATCCAGGGATTTAGCACAGTTTGAGTGAGCAACAGTCTGTGTCAATTAATGGAATTCCTATGGAATTTATGGTTATTCCCATTGCTTCTTTCACCTCTCTGTATCTGAACACTTCTACCCTCAGGCCCACAGTTTGTTTGTAAAACAAAGACACTTTCTCATTGGTTTCAGTGGGCAGCACAGAAAGTGCAGCACGAGAGCCCAGCCCAGAGCAGCACCAGCACCTGGTTATGAGCACAGGAGAGCAGAGCAGGCACCAAACTGATGCCTTAAGTTTTAATTATTGTATTTTCCAGATTCTGTACTGCACTAGTGTGTAACTCTGAACTTCATTTAAAGTGTTAGCAAGTTCTCCTCACAGTTTAGTTAGACAAAAATCCTTTTCCAGTCCCAGAACCAAGGACACCATTGCTTAGCACATTACCAAGGACTTCAGTCCCAAAAAGTGCAAACAACAGTGAATTGAGGAGAGAATCTGGGAGGATGGGACAGCATAACCTGAAGCTGGAACTGGACAATTAACCCCAATATGGAAATGAACTAAAACTTATAAAAGTGTGGAAACTCTTGACTTGGAGACCATCTTGGGTCCATCTTGGGTGTAGCCTCAGCCAGGCACTTGCACTGCCCAAGGTGAATCCTTTGAAGGGTTTTTAATAAATCCCCACTTTATTTCTTTAATTCCGCCCAGGCTCTGTTGTAGGCAGCCTCTCCAGGCATAAATCAAGAGCAGAGCTGGAGCTGCACCTCGGAGAGCTAAGCTGAGCTGCCAGGGCACATCAGGGCTCTGCCTCTGCTGCTACCAGGCTAGGAGAGCAGTTCTTCTTTCATGCAGAAGAGAAGCATTCTCCATTAGAAGAGAAGCCCTCTATTAAAGAAATAAACTATACTTATATAGAGTAGATTGTGGAACTAAGGATAGAAGTGATTCCATTGGTGCAAGGCAGGTGACACCTCTGGTAAACATCACGAAAACATCACGTCTCTCACACATCCAGCAACTTAATCATTGCTATAATTCTTTCTTTTACATTTTCCTTGAGCAGCTTGATAAAATCCAAGCTTGCTCTTCCCCTGGTGTTCACCAGGATCCCACATGCCTCCATCCTGCACACCAGGGTGTGGGAGTCCAGGGTGTTCCCCTGGATGCCTCTAGACCCCCTGGCAGGGGTCTCAGAGGTCTTGGCACAGTACCCAGGACCCTTGTGGACAGGATTTAAGCCCCTGGGAAAAGTTACCATCATTGCAGGAAGAATTACAAGTCACAAAAAATAAGTAGAGTATAAATTAGATTGTTAGAAGGTAGAAAAGTGAATTTTTAGAAATGTTTATATTAGAGGTTTGAAGCTAATATGGAGGATTTTGTGCCTGGTATGTCTTTTGCTTCTCCTTCTTCATGCCATCCATCTTTGGGCCAGGATGGCACCACTGGATTGGTTTGGGAGAAAGTGGGACAGTGTAATAAAGGTGTCAGGTATTGGAAAGTAATTGTAAACATTAGGTATGTAATTTATAGTATAAAAGATAAGTCCTGCCCCAAGGGCAGTCAGTGTGCCTTGGATCGACTAGCTGGTCAGACCTTTGTTAGTTAGAAAAAGAATTCTTTAGATAAGAAAGAATAAACAACCTTGGAAACCTCAGAAAACAGCCTGTGACTGCTTCTTGGGTGCATCAGCTGGGAAAACCTGAACTCAGAGCCACCTAAATGTCCTGCTGTGAGGGATCTCAGGCGTAAAGAGACCCCCAGGTGTGGACACTGCTGAAGGCCTAGGCACATTTCAGCCAGGCCTTTTTCTCATGTTCTGAGTCTTTTTCTCAGGCCGTGAAACTTTGTCAGCTCCAGCAGGATTTTTTTCAGGCTAGAGGCTTTTCTCTACTGTAAACACAAGAGAAAAAGAATCATAACAAGAGATAAACACCTGGTGGATCTGTGGGAAAGCCAGGGACAAGAGGTGTCTCTTTCTCTGACTAATGAACTGTCTGTATTTTGTTCTTCACGAACTGTCTTATTTAAGGCCTGGCTTCCTTCAATAAACTGCCCTTTCTTGCACCAGGTAAGGGAGTGCCTTGTTGCAGTGTTCTCCCACTGCTCCCTAACCCTTCGCACAGCAACACACAGGCAGCGGCACAGGGCAGAGCCCTGAGCTGCCCCTGCTCAGTCTGAGCTGATCCCACACAAACACTGGGTGCCAGTGTTGGTCTGCTCTGCTCCTCGCTGGAGAGCAGCCCTGGCCACGGAACACTCTTTGTTCTGGGCGAAAAAAAAGCCACTTCCAACTTTAGAGGCCGCATTGTTCGGCCCTCATTGATCTGCTCTGGCTCCTCACCCAGCAATGGGGCCTGCAGCCAGCTGCATCTGGTGGAATAAATATTGCACCAAAGACAGCATTCCTGGGCCTTCCAGCCCCCTGCTGTGCAATGGGCAGGGCTGGGGACACATCCAGGTGTCACCTTGGTGTCCCCACAGCATCACACACATCTCAGTTTTCCCCCCTCCCACCACTCAGTTTTCCCTATCTCTCCCCTCAGTTTTCCCTCCCTCTCCTCTCAGTTTTTCCCTCTCTGACCCCTCAGTTTTTCCCCACTCATTCCTCAGTTTTCCCTCTCCCTCCCTTCAGTTTTTCCCTCTCCCACCCCTCAATTTTCCCCTCACCCTCCTCTCAGTTTTCCTCTCTGACCCCTCAATTTTCCCCCTCCCTCCCCTCAGTTTTCCCCGTCTGATCCCTCAGTTTTTCCCTCTCCCTCCCTTCAGTTTCCCCCTCCCATCCCCTCATTTTTCCCTCTTTCTCCTCTCAATTTTTCCTCTCCCATCCCTCAGTTTTCCCTCACTCTCAGCTTCCAGAAGCCTCTGGAAGGACAGGTGAGGATTTCACAGTCCATTCCTGCTTTCCCTTCCTCCCGGGTGAGGACACTGAGTCAGCTCAGCTCCACCGAGGTTAAACCATGAATAAAGCAATTCCTCAGAGCTGGGGTCAGAAAACCCCGGAATTCACAGCTTCCACTTCTCATAAGCTCTGCCTCACACCCACAAATAATCTTGTTTGTTTTCATTTTCCAACTGCCTTCAGAATTCATCCCTTCTCGTTTAGCCCCTCTCACAGTTTATCTTTCTCTGCTCCTTCTTTGGGATGCCTGGCTACCCAAAACCACCAAATGCTCAATATTTTTGTAGAAATATTCCCAAGACATCAACCTCCAGAGCAGGATGTGAAGCAGTGAGTGAGAGCACTGAGTTTGTGGGAAGTGCCCTTGGGAAAGAGGGAAAAATGAAATATTACACCACTGATATCAAAATACGACACCAGTTTACAGCAAAAACCTCACATCAACACCTAGGAACCAAAACCAGCCCGAGGATGATGCCACAGCAATTTTAGTCACCACCTACCTCCATCTCTACAGACTCATTGTTAATTTGTGGTCATAACTGATAAAAAAAAAAAAACCCAAACCTCCAGATGGTAATTTTATCCCCTTCACTGCAAACACATATCAAGTGATCCAATTATGTCACAAAAACACGCCCAGGGCTCAGCACAAGCAGTGTTTGGGAAGGGTTCACCTCTTTTGGCTGTCCGTGGAACCTCCCCAGTGCCTGAAATCTATTCAGGGACAAGAATTTATCCTGATTTCAGGAACCATACTCTGATTTCTGTGGCTCACGTGGACAGATGTCCACAAAAATTTATCCAACCCAGCCTTGGTAGACCTGTTTGTAAAAATGTGTATCCAATTACTAAGTACTATGCAACACACTTCTTACAGAATTGCAAAGGCAGAGCTTCAAAATTATTATCAAGCATCAAAATCCAACTTTGGACCTGTTCTCACTCAATTCCCTTTTCCTGCCTTTGGGATTTAATTGCTTCCCAGTCCTGGAAATACCAGAATATTCCTTCAGTGGATGAGCTGTGACCAGTCATCCCAACTGTTACTATTTAAAATAGTAACAGGATCTGGGGCTCAGGCCTGCCCTGTCTTTTCTTTCATAATCTCAACCTATTTAATGGTGAGTCAAAAGATAATTTTTATCAATAAAGCTTCACTCAAAAGCTGGGTGTCTATCCAAAACACTAATTTGGAATAGATGTTCCAAACAGCTCAAGAAAACCTTAAATACACCAGGAATTCATGCAGGGAGATGTTACAAATGAAAAAATCTATATATCCATACTGCAAGACATCTACTGTACAAACATTGTCATGGAAACAGGACTTGGATCTGCTTTAAAGGACACGGAGCAAGTGGGAAGAGAAAGGGCTGGACTGAAGCCAAAAAACCCAGATACCTCAAGGTCCCACAACTGGCCTGAATCTTCTTCCACTTTGGGGCAAAAACCACTGTTTAAATTTGCCATCACTGAGCTGAAAGCCTGACTTGGATCTGAGAAAAATAATCTCTAAGGGGCGTAAATGTAAAGACAAAAATACCACGTTCAGTTCCAACATGGAGAAAAAAAAAGCAAATTTCACTGAGAATCCAACAGACACAGCTCAAAATAATTCCCATTCCCACTTCTATTCAGTTTTTCCAAATCCACTCCCGATTTTAGCTGGCACTTTAACTACTCCATTTGTAAGCAACACAAGCCTGCCCTCTCTAAGGGCAAAGATTCAAATCCTACTTAAATTTTGGGAGAGCAGGAGGAGCAGCCACAGCCACCCCACAGCCCTGCACCCTCTGTGCAGATGTTCCAGCTGCTGAGGGGAAGGAAAAGGAGCAAAATCTGTTTATTCCACCAAGTCCCCTTCACCTGCCCACCCCAGAGCAGGACAATTCCCAGCCTCAGCTTGTAAGTCCATGCCTTGAATATTTGATATTAAAAACCCACCAAATCGTGATCAAACCTCTGTGACCCCTCCAGATATCCCAAGGCAGAGCAGGGGGAAGTTCAGCTCCTTCAAAGGCACATGCTGGATTTCCACAGCCCCTCTGTGATGTGGGATTTAGTGTGGAAAGAGTAAAATCCCTTTCTATGGAGCTCTGGATCAGAGGGGAAATGAGAGGAGGCAAAGAAGAGCCTGAGGAACAGCTCTGGTCTCTGCTCCTGTGACAGGGAGAGGAGCCAGGGAATGGCTGGAGCTGGGACAGGAGTGTTTGGGCTGGATTTAGGAAAAGGCTCTTCCCCCAGAGGGTGCTGAAGTCAGGTTTTACAGAAACCAGGTTTTACTGAAATCAGGTTTTATAGAAGTCAGATTATACTGAAATCAGGGTTTACTGAAATCAGGTTCTATAGAAATCAAGTTTTACAGGAATCAGGTTTAACTGAAATCAGGTTTGACTGAAATCAGGTTTGGGTGCCCAGGCTCCCCAGGGAACGGGAACATTCCCAAGGCTGCAAGAGCTCCAGGAATGTTTGGACACCACTCCCAGGGATGCCCAGGGATTTGGGGGTGACTGTGTAGGGCCAGGAGCTGGACTGGATCACCCTTCATCCCTCCCAGCTCAGGACATTCCATAGTTCTGTGCTACAGAGCCAAAGTAGGTATTTTTAGCCCAAACCCTTCCACGAGCTGCTCATCCTCTCACTGCTTCTTTCCATTCATTCCATTTTTAATCATGTCCAAACAACTGAGCTATTACATCAATTCCAAAGTGGCACAGGAAAAGATCAGAGCAGGAGCAGAGAAAAGGCTGCAGAGGAGAAAGATTAAACCTTCCCATCCTCCCAGAGCACAAAGCAAGGGCTGGATTAGGCAGATCTCTCCCTCCCAACTCCTGCTGCCATCCTGAAACACTTCCAGGATGTGATTGACTCCAGCCATCCCAAAAAGGAGGGAGGGATTACATAAGGAACCCTTGCCTAATGAACTCCCCAGTGCAAAATCTCTGAAGCCTTTTGTCCACTGGACAGAAAGCTTTTTGTGTCCAGCTGTCCCAGACAGAGTCTTGAAAATGTCTGGGAATGAGAAACTCCTCCCAGCTGGGAACACGGGGAAGGTGCTGAGCTGTTCCCATCTCTCACAGGGAAAAAAAATGGAAAAAACTTTGTGGTGTTTGAAGATATCCACCCACTTGCTCCTGGGAACACTGGGAGGTTTGACTGAAGTCAGGTTTTGCTGAAATAAGGTTTTATTGAAACCAGCTTTTACTGAAATCAGGTTTGACTGAAGCCAGGCTTTATTGAAATAAGGTTTGACTGAAATCAGGTTTTACTGAAATCAGATTTGACTGGAATCAGGAATGACTGAAATCAGGTAAAAATAGGGATTTCAGGGGCTGCAGAGCCCAGAATTCCACAGAAATTAGGGATTTCAGGGGCTTCAGAGCCCAGAATTCCATAAAAATCAGGGAGTCAGGATCTGCACAGGCCAGAATTTAATGAAAATTGGGAATTCAGGGGCTGCAGAGTGCAGAATTCCATAAAAATCAGGGAGTCAGAGGCTGCACAACTGACCTGACACTTCTCCAAGCTCCCAAAACTTTCTGTTCCCATCTGATTTCTCCACAGAAAATCAGAATTTCCCTCCTCTGATGGCAGCCACTCCTTTTCCAAGGCCGGAGCCTGGCCCTGGAATTTCCAGGGGGAATTTCAGGGCTCCAATTGCTGCTCACACAAATTGCTCCAGGGCTTTGTTGTGCTCTGCTCCATTGCCCTTGCAGCAGAACATGGATTTTCCTGTAAAATATCCAAATTCCAGCTGCTTTGGCCCACTCATGCGGAATTACAAACACGGAACAAGGAATTTGACTTCCAGGAAGTTTGTTTTGGTTTTTTTTCCCTGCTGAATTCCTTCCTTAGCAGCCACCAGCTCCTGAGGACACAAAATCCCCTTATTGAAACAACAGAAGATGCTGGGAGATGGTTTGGGATAAAACCACCATGATTTGGTTTGGAATTCCCACCAAAACACAATTAATGGGATCATTTAGGGAACACATGCATCTGTCCTCCCAGTCTGTGCTCTTAATTTAATTTTATAGGATGAGAGGTTGCATTGAGGAGTGGAATAAAAACAATATTCATTATTCCAAGGTATTTTAAATGGAAAAAAATTCCTCTGGCTTCGTTTTTAGCATTAAATCTATAAATATTTATAAATATATAACAAAATGTCTGGAATATGAATTCCAGGACAGTCTGGGACCTGGATCTCTGTCCAGAACACTCTGAAAAAACACAAACCCAACAATTTCTGACACAGCCTGCAGAACAAACTGCTCCCATTTCTCTGGATAATTTTGGAATCACCTCTCTGTCAGTTCCATTAAGATTTTGGACACTCCTGGGTTTCAAATCCTGTTTGTTTCCCTCACACTGAGCAGGGTTTATGTAATTTTTGATATGAAAGGAGAACTCCACACCAAACTCCAAGTCCTGGTGAATCCAGGATGGCTCCAATGCCCATCTCAGACATTCCTGAGCTCCAGCCAAGCCTTACAAAGCAGCACTAAAGGGATTAAATCTGCAGGAGGGGAAAATTCACAGAATTCAATGACACAGCACTGGGAAAAAAAATTCCAGCAGCAAAACCAACTCTGAAAGGGAATGGAGGGGCTGGGAAGAGCTGAACCAGGAGATGTTCCCAAATCCAGGGGATAAATGGACATGGATGGAACACCCAACCATGGGATAAACCACCAGAATAAATAAAAATGGGGAAGAAAACAAGAGGAAAAAATATTCCTGCAAATTTGCTTCCTCCACAAGGCCTGGGCAAAATAATCACAGAATTCCTGAGTTCCTCCAACAAGAAAATCCAATTTTCACACACTCAGCTCCACCAGGAGAAAATCACAGCCCCTGCAGACAAAGATTCCAGTTAAATTTTGGATGCACCATATTAATAAATAAATAATTTCATGTAATGGTGCTATTTGTATTATTTAATTAGTGGTTTGTTTGAATTTATTTTGTTTTTATTTAGAGCTGGGATTAAAAACATGAAGGAGAAGAATTTTTTTGTGTTTGGCTGTGGATGTTTATTAAATTTTATTTAAAGTACAGAGAGTTTTGTAACACTTTTAGCTGCTAATTGAAAGTGAGTAAATTGGAGATTAATTCGATTAGTTACAAGGTTTTTAAAAGTTAAATAGTTTAATAGAGAATATTTATACTATTTTTATTTTTTATTTAACAATTAAATTTTTGTGATTTGTAGTGCAGTATTAATTGTTTAATTAGAAAGTATTATTTGAATTTATGAAGAAGAAAGAAAAATATTGAAAGGATATAATTTTTTTTGTTTTATATTTATTATTATATAATAAAAAATTTAAATTTAAATTTTTTTATTATGTGAAATCTCACACTTCTGTTTAACAACATACTTGTGATTTTAACTCCATTATTCAAATTTGGCAGCCTTCTCCAAGGCCTCAGGTCAACAGCATTGTTCTCCAGTGGGTCAGTGCCAGGAAACACAGAAAGCTCAAAAATCCCAGGTTTCTGAGATCCAACAATTTAAATTCTTCCTAAAAAGAAAAAATCTCCATAAAAATCGTTAGGGAGAAATAAAAAGGGAAAACTGCTCTAGAATCAGTTTTGAGCTCTGAATGGGTGTCCCAGGCCACAATGTAAAGATGTGCCCTAAAGTTTGTATTCTATCACCACCTGTTAAACCCGGTGGGGCAGTGACCCTGATCTGGCACATATTCTCTGCTAATGGGCCATCTTTAAACCAGCTGGGGCAATCATCTTTATCTTTCCCACAGCCCATCCTCCCTCCAGGAGATATCTCCTGTTCATGGCCAGTGAGTCCCAGTGCATGGCTGATAAAATTACATCATCCCACTGGGAGATGTTCCACCCAGGGGAGGAGACAAACATTTCCTACCTGGATAAAAACTGAGATTTTGGACAGCAAGATACCTTCTTTCCACTGGATTCCAGAGGACAAGAGCTACCAGACCTTTCTACAGGATCACTGCTTCCACAAGAGCACTTCATCTGGACTGCTACCACCACCCTGACTAGTGCGGGGTGTCAGGTTCTATTTTGATTACCAGTGGTTTTTTTTTCCTTTCATACTGTTGCATGTATTTTATTTTCCTCTTTTTTTCCTATTAAATTGTATTTCTGACTTGGAGTCTCTTACTGGTTCTGCTTTCAAAACCATTACAATGGGTTACTTGGAACTAATTTTCTCATCCTTTTTTTACCCTCCCTCTTTCTTTCCTCTCAGCTTTTGTGCAAAGCTGAAAATACCGAGCTCTGCCACGGCGCCTGTTTATGGAATAACACCAGGGCTGCCAAATTCCCCTCCCTCCATTCTCCTCTGCTCATTCCCAGCGATGGAGGCCACGATTCCCAGGCACAAATGTGCATTTCTATCCTTTTTTTTGGCACTAGGATCTATTTGGAATGGAATGATCTCATATTTTTCCCCTCGGGCTGAAATGCACTCCTGGCATTTCATGGGATTTGTTGAGATCACAAATACCTGGATGGAGAAGTCTGATGCAGCAGAGAAGAAATACCCGGATTTACATATATTAATACACATATTTAAGATGCATATATTAAAAATATACTATATATTAATATCTACATTAATATATCTATATTAATATGTATATTAATATATATTTAATGTATTCATATACATAGCTAATATGTTCATGTGATTGCTATATTTTTTTAATAAATTAATGTATACTCAATATTTTGATATATGCAGCTGTACTTATTTATTATAAGTAAAGATGATAAATATATTAATATATTTGCTAAATATATTTTAAAGCACCTCTCAGATTGTTTCTAACCACAGAGTGGGACTGAAGAATATTCCAGGGGTCCTGTGCAGGTGGATTGACTTTTTTTTCCCCCAGGAACATTTTTCCTTGTTTTCCTCCTTTTTCCCAATTGTTGGGAATTGTTCGTGGAAAACCACAAGACACCAATCATCTTCACATAATCTCTATTAAATGTCCCCAAAATCCTGCCTTGGGAAATGATCAGGGTGGAACTTCACTCCTCACATCTTTTGGAAGCCCCATCTAAACCCCAACAGGAGGAGTTTTATGGCAGAGCCAATAAAAATTTCCACTTAGAGGAAATTAATGCCTTAAATAACACATTTGAGTCCCCATTTCTTGCATAAATGGAAAGGTCATGCACTCAACTCTCCCAAACTCAATTATTTCTCTCATAATGAAGTTTATACAGGACATTAAATGGGCAAATCAAACTGAAACCATCCCTCTTGACCAGCTGGAGTTGGAATAATGATGAACAACGACGTTCACTGCCCAGAAAATAAAAATATTTCCAAAAATCCTCCTTTTTCCTGAGAGCTGATGGCCACTGATTTGCTGTTGGAAGGTTCAGGATACTCCAAATTCCCTTTCAGGAGTGGTTCAATTTTATCCATTTCGAGTGGGCATCGCTCCTATCAGCCCTCCACATCTGCTAATTAAGCACTCTTCAGTGATTAAAGTTCTTGCAGTAAAAAAAATTAAGAATTAGGAGATGATCATTAGGGATTAAACACTCCCAGCACAAAGGGGAACGTGGAAAAGCTGATTTGCAGGAACAAATTGGGACCTGTTGAAGTTTTCTGCATAAAATTGGGGAGGGAACATGAAATTTCGGGATGTTTACATGAAATTTTCCTGATTTTGGTGAGTTTTTCTCTTTGTCACTGAAATGATTGGAAGATTAAATAACTGAGTAATTATGGCATGTTTGGTTCAGCTTTTCAATTTCTTTGGAGTTGGTGGCTTTCCTGATATTTTATACCAGTTTTTGCCAGCTCCCACAGCAAAAAAAAAAGCCTTTTCCAAGGTGTGGAAAATAGTAGTAATAATAATAATAATAACTAATTAATTTTCAAAAATTGTACAGTTCCTGTTCATGGTTAGAATTCCCTGATTTGTCTTCTACTCCCAGCCAGGGGTAAGGAGGGTTTGGGTCACTTCATCTTCCAAATCAACTGAAATCCTGTTGGGGCTGAAAACCTGAACCTGAACTGTGGGCTTTGAAAACCTGAATTGTGGACTTTGAAAACCTGTATTGTGGACTTTGAAAATCTGAATTGTAGGCTTTGAAATTCTGAATTTTAAGGGCTTTGTGGGCTTTGAAAACCTGAATTATGGGCTTTGAAAATCTGAATTGAGGGCACTGAAAACCTGAATTCTGCGTCTTGGAAATTTGAATTGTGGGCTTTTGAAATCTCAGTTCTGGGCTCTAAAAATCTGAATGCTGAGCTTTGTTTCCCTGCTGCTGTGCTGTGCTCAGTGATCCCCTGGATCCCAATCTCTGCCCTGGGTCATTGTCCCATCCCTCTGGAGATTGTCCCTTCCAAGAGGCTGCAGCCCCCACTGGAGTTCCCATTTTCTGTCCTAAAATTTGTCCTTTCCTCTCCAAAAAGGGACATCTAAAGCTGGGGTCTGTTCATCCCTGGCCATTAAAGCCACACATCCCATAAACACAGGCAAAGATGGAACATCAGCAGGAAATAAATGGATGTAGGTGGAGAGGATCAACCCTGGGACAGCCAAGGAGGGATTTTGGAAGTGGACAGGGGAACTCCCACTCCCTGTTGTCCAAAAAGGGTTTGGGAAATGCTCTCAAGCACAAGGTGGGATTTTTGGGAGTGTCCAGGAGCTGCACTTGGATTTTTGTGGGTCCCTCCCCAACCTGGGACATTTTATCATTCAAGTCATGATAAGGACAATGCCACCAAAGTGGGCCAAATTAAAGCACCAAACTGGGGCAAATTAAAGCACCAGAATGGGTCAAATTAAAGCACTAAAATGGGCAAAATTAATACACCAAAATGGGGCAAATTAAAGCACCAAATGGGCCAAAGTCAAGCTCCACAGATCCCTCAGTGGTTCCTGCACTGCTTTTCCCCTCTCTCCTCCCTCACCCTGCAGTGGCACCTCCTTCACTGCAATGTTGGAGCCCAGCAAGTGTCACTTGAGATTTGCTTAAATGCTTTAATAGAGGCCTCTCTCCAGCGCTGATTGGGCTCATTTGCATATGCAAATCACACACCAATAGGCGACACTTAATATTCCCTCGACTTCATTTAGGGCTGCAGAAAACATGGGTCAAAAATCTGCTCCATCCTCTGCCAGGAGGGGAGGGGGGCTTGGGGCTGAGTCAGCAAATGCTAATTAGCTCTGCTGCTTCCAAGCCTTAAAATCAATTAGTGGGATATTAAGGCAGACTGGCTGGGAGCTCATTGAAGTAATAAAAATCTTTTGTGTGGCTAAAAAGGGGAAAAAAAAACAGGAAGGTTTGACTCTTCCCTCCCCGGGGAGCTGGAGGAGTCTGGGATCCTGATGGAGAGAAAGTCATCCATCCCTGGAACGAGGCTCTGCTGGGCTGGATTGGGAGGGGAAAATTAGGAAGGAAATCCCAAAACCAAACAGATTTTTGTGGGAATTTTCCCTCTGCCCTTGTTGGAACAATGGGAACGCTCAGGACAGCAGGAGGAATGGGAGCAGCACATCCACAGCCACCAAACCCCAATGTCCAGGACAGGAATCCCCCTGTGACCCCAGGGCAGGGACTGCAGGATGTTACAGCTCCAGAAATCCCACTGAGCACTCCAGGACCAGCACCACGAGCTCAGCCACTCAATGGCCCATCCTGCAGCTCAGGAAATCCACTGGATCCTCCCCAAAATCCACAGGCTCCACCCTGGGAATGCTCTGGAGTGAAGTGACTACACCAAGAAGATCCTTTGGAATCACCTGGTTTACACCAGCTGAGGGTCCCAGGCTCACCCCACCCCACAGCAGAGGCACAGGCAGGAAAATCCATGGGAATGGAGCTTTTAAGGTGTTTCCCCCCACTCAGCTGCAGCTCCTGCACCAACCCCATGGATATTTGACCTTGGGAACTCATGGAAAGCTCTTGGATGCAGAGTCCAGCTCAGTGAACAGCCCCATTCCCCCTTTCTGTCCCTTTTCCTATCTAAGTGTCAGTTCATGAGCAAGACTCCCAAATCCCCAGGAAATCCAGCAGCCAGCAAAGCTAAATTCCCATTTATTTATTCACCCTCTAATCAAGATTTTTGCTTTCTGAGTGCCTGAGCACCTGCTGCAGCCCCAAGCTCTGCACAGGGCAGACACCTGGCTCGTCTGCTGGGTTTACATCCCAAAATTTACTGGACATGATGGAGCAGCACTCACACAGCTCCTGCCAAAACTGGCAAAAATGACTGTGTCACCCCTGCCATGCCAATTTGCCATTGCCTCCCCTTCCAAGGCTGGGATGTGCTTGTGACCAGGAGAACAATTCCAGCTCTGTTCAATCCTTTTTTGTTCCAGGGCAATGTGGAGATAAACAGCAAAATAGGATTTAAAAGCCAGCTTTGGATTTTTCAGGTGGATTTCTGTGCTCTGGGAGTTGTCCAGAAAACAGCAGCTCCTGTCTAAATGCTGGAGGAGGCTGTGCTGGTTTTGCATTGAAGGCAACCTGGAGGGGAGGGCACACTCAGGAGTTTTTCCATGAGAACTTCCTCTGTGAATTGATAAAACCAATTAAAAGCTGATTTTGAAGATTTCCCGGGTGGCTGCTATTCATAAGAGTGAAAACACAAAAGAATTTTATTTTTCTCTTAGGAAAAAATCCCTATAGCCAAACAAGGTAGATACTCCTCTCCCTGAAATAAACTGAAACAATTATTTAAATAAAAGACTGTCTCTATATATTGTTGTTAAATAAGTGTAAAAAGTGAAGGGGAGGAGACAGTAGTCTGAAAATCTTATCTTGAATTTCTTATTTTCTCTCTGTTTATTAAATTTATTAAAGTTTTTCTTTATACCCTTTTAAGTTTTAAGCCTGCCTTGTTTTTGCTCCTAATCCTATCTCACAACAGAAATTAAATACATTAAAATTGACAAACCTAAACTAAACCAAGACAGAGGCATTTTTGGGTCTTTTTGACCCAAACCAAGGTATTTATTCACTGCCAGGCCAAAACCAGTTCGCCCAGTGCTGGCACAGACCAAAGCACTGGCAGGAATTTGGGTTAATTTGGGTGAGGGATTTTGATCAACCAGGTGCTATTTCTCCCTCCAGGTCCCCATCCACCATTCCACACGTCACTGACAGGGAACATTTGTGCCAAATCTCTCATTTCCACATGGAAATGGACCAGGAGCTGCAGATTGTGAACAGGGACACAGAAAAAAAATCCCCATGAAAAACCAAAACCTGTTGCCAGCCAAATTTTTTACATGAGGTGGAAAACACTTAATTGGGGACAGAATCAATGCAGGGCTATGCTTGAAATCTAATTATCCATCTCTTCTTGCAGACACTGCCCTGTGTAAAACAACCCTGTCACTCAATAGTATTGACAGCCCTGCCCTCCTCTCCTGGTTTTCCATGGAATCCAGGGAAAAAGAAAAAAAGCAAATTAAAGGCCCTGTGCTGGCACATCCCAAAATCCAGGATTTTATGGCCTGCCATGCTGTTCTTCTCTGTGGCTTTATCACCACAAGCTGTTGAAGAGCTACAAACTTTATTTTCCTAACTGAGCACAGCTCTCTGCTCAGGAATGAGGATGGGGAAGATCCAAAGTGGATATTCAGAAATTATTTCCCCACTTCCCAAACCCCACAGGAGCTCAGACCTGACACTGCCCCAGCCCTCCAACAACCCCTGGAACTCAGGAGGAATTTGCAAGCAATAAAATTGTAGAAAGCTGTTAAAAATGTCTGAACTGAAGAGGGAAGGTTCTGGTGGGATTTTGGGATGAAATTCCTTCCTGGGATGGAATTCCCAGAGAAGCTGTGGCTGTTCCATCCCTGCAAGTGTCCAAGGATCCAGGCTGGGATGGTGGAAGGTGTCCCTGCCATGGCAGGGAGTTGGAATTAAATGAGTTTTGGGGTCTCTTCCAACCCAAACATTTCCAGGATTCCAAATGGGAAGCTCCCATCAGCATTCCCAGCTCATTCTGCATTTAGCATCTCATTAATATTGGGAAATCTGGAACCCGCCCTCAATATCCACAGCAGAATTTCTGTTTGATTTTGTATTGTTTGTTAGGTTTTGTGGGGGTTTTGTTTGGGTTTCTTGTTTGTTTGGGTTTGTGGGGATTTCATTTGTTTGGGTTTTGTGGATTTTAATTTGGTTGGTGGCTTTTCAGTTTGTTTGGTTTGTGGATTTTAGTTTGAGTTTGTGGATTTTTTGTTTGTTTTGTGGTTCTTTATTTGAGTTTGTGGTTTTTGGTTTATTTGAGTTTGTGTCTTTTTTGTTTGGTTTGTGGTTCTTTGTTTATTTGGGTTTGTGTCTTTTTAGTTTGTTTTGTATCTTTCTAGTTTGCTTTGTGTCTTTTTAGTTTATTTGAGTTTGTGGATTTTAATTTTCTTGGTTTGTGGGTTGTTTGTTTTGTTTTTGTGGATTTTTTTGGCTGGTTGGTTTTGTGGGTTTTTAGTTTCTATTGTGGATTTTTAATTTGGTTTTGTGGTTTTTTTCTTTGGGTATTTCGGATTTTAGTTGATTTAGGTTTGTGATTTTTAGTTTGGTTTGGCTTTGCTTGGTTTGGGTTTTCCTCCTCCAAGGACAGTGTCAGTCTATCAAACCCAGAAGCTTTTAGAGAAAAATCTCGATTATTGAGTCTCCAAAGCCAACAAGAACTCAAACTGATCCATCAGGGGCTGCAAAGCCAAACTCCAGCTGGGAAAAGGGAGAAGTGCAGCAGCATCCCACAAATCCCAGAGCCAGGAACGGGAAGAATTAAATACAAATTTAATTGTATTTTCTCCATCTGTTTGCACAACTCTGCAAAGAGCCTATGAAGAATGAGCCGAGTATTTCTCTCCAAACAGCTCCAGCTCCTCGGGGCTGCTTCCCTCGGGGTTTAAAAGCCTCTAATTCCTGAAAATGAGCAGTGTTCGTGCAGCCCTAATTGTTCCTTTTCAATCAGCCCGAGTGTTTGCGGAGAGAATTTGGTGCAGCTGCGATCGATGGCGTGGGAAGGGAAAGTTTCAATCCCTGGAATTCCTCAGGGATCCTCAGGGCCCTGGCTCCCTCCAGGAATTCCCACTCAACTCTGCTTTTAGGGGGGAAAAAATCCAGACCACAAAAAAAAAATAAATCCCTGCCCTAAAATTAAAATTCTAAGTTACAAAGAGGAAGGTTCCTAAAAAACAAAACAAAACAAAACAACCCCAAAGCATTCAAGGTTATTTCATTCCTCTTCTTATTTTATTTAAATATTTTACTTAAATATTTTTATTTATTAAATATTGAAATATTATTTTATATTTAAATATATTTAGGATAGTCACTTACAATTTATATCCCATTGTATCCCTTTAAAAAAGGGCCCTGGATCCCTCTAGGAATTCCTACTGAACTCTGCTTTTAGGGGGAAGAAAAATCCACACCAGCATAATAAACCCCACCCTAAAATTAAAATTCCGAGTTCCACTGTTGAGTATTCCTAAAAAAACAGCATCCAACATTATTGTGTCCTCTATTTTCACAGAGCCCTCTTATATTTTACTTAAATATAGGTGCATTTTAGATCTATTTCTATTAAAAATACTATTTATTATTTTTTTCATGTTTGTATTTATCTCTATCCCTTTGTATGCCTTTATATTTTCTTCTATATTTATATATGTATGTATATAAATATATGCATATATCCCTTTTTTATATATATATATCTCTTCTACAGTTAGATTTATAAATTGTGTCCTGACAAGGATATAAATGAAAACACAACCCCATGCTCTGTTTGATAAGGTGGGGGTTGCTCTGAGGTTGGATTTGGGAAGATTTTTCCAACCCAAACAGTTTTGTGATTGTGTTTTTCCTTAAATCCCTTTTTATTTGTCACCCTCTGGTCTAACACAGCATCCAGACGTGGAGATTTCACAATAATTGAATTTACTTTAGTAATTTAATCTTCTTTTATCCCTTCATTAGTGAACAAATAAACCACCTGTTCTGCATCCCCTGTTTTATTCATTATTTCTGTGGTATTTGTATCACTTTTCCTCTCATTGCCCCACACTTGATTTATTTTAAGTCAGCTCTGAGTGAATTCCTCAGGTGTGAGGCAGCAAGAAAAGGAGTTAATTCCCTTTGTTGTCCAGCCTCACACATCTTCCAGGGCAAGCAAAAAATGGGCATTTCTACATTTATAAGAAGATTTTTCACCAGATGAGGCTGTCAAAATTCACGTCCCAGTCAAATTTAACTGGGATTATTTATAACTGGCTCCAAGATTCTGCAGCTGAAAGGAAATTCAGGACTCCACAGCTGGGTTGGGGCTGAGAGAAGAATCCTTTAGTGAGAAAAGATGGAAAAATCCCCCAGTCTGAGGGTGAACAGGGCTAATTAGGAAATCATGTTGAATTCAAGGGACAGTAAACAGGGAAAGAAAACAAATTTAGGGATGCTAAAAGCATGAAAGCACTTAATTTAAATATTTTCTAAATGAGATGTGCTGAAATGGAGCTCCCTGAACTGCTGGTGTTTCCTAGAAGCTGAGAAGTAAAAAAATTACCTTTAGATCAAAGCATTTTATTGAAATGGAAATGAAATCCTCTCTGTTCTCCCAGTTCCTCAAGAAAAAGATGACAGGTTTTCACCCCCAGTGCTCCTGCCATGGTTGCCCTTGGTTCTTTTTCCACTGCAGCCACTAAATCCAGGGATTTGTGCTGATCTAAGATCCTCTCCCCGAAACGTTCTGGGAATGCCCAGTTGTACCAGGTTACAGTGTAAAGATGTGCCCAAAAGTGTGTATTCTATCACCACCTGTTAAACCAGCTGGGGCAGAGACCCTTATCTCTGTGGGAGATATCCTCTGCTAATGGGCCATCTTTAAACCAGCTGGGGCTGTGTTATTTATCTTTCCCACAGCCCATCCTCCCTCCAGGAGATATCTCCTGTTCATGGCCATTGAGTCCCAGTGCATGGCTGATAAAATTACATCATCCCACTGGGAGATGCTCCAGCCAGGGGAGGAGCCAAACATTTCCTAATTAGGTAAAAAACCTAAGATTTGGAACATCAAAGCTGCCCTTACCCACTGGATTCCAGAGGACAAGAGCTACCAGACCTTTCTACAGGATCACTGCTTCAACAAGAGTACTTCATCTGCACTGCTACCACCACCCTGACTAGCGGGGTGTCAGGTTGTATTCTGATTGTCAGTGGTGGTTTTTTTCCTTTTGTACTATTGCATGTATTTTATTTTTTCCCTTTTTTCCTCTTAAATCATACTTCTGACTTGGAGTCTCTTACTGGTTTTGATTCCAAAACCATTACACCAGTGAACACAAACACTCCAGGAATGCCCAGTGAACACCCTGGACAGACATCACTGGAAATGTTTTTGTGCCACTTTGAACCCTCCAGCCCTACTTTCTTCTTGTCCTCCTTTAAAAAAAAACCAAAAAACCAAAAACCAAAAAAAACTTCCTGAGAGCTTTTGTTCTCCATTTTAAAATTGTGTTTCTTTTGGGAGAAGAATGCCAAGTGGGCTTTGATGGCACATCTTACCAGAGCTATTTACTGCAGGACTCTGATGCATTGTTCTGCCTTTAATCTGGAATTGTCGTGACACGAGTCACAGATTCCCAAGAAACTGAAGCATTTCAGCAGCAGCCAGGCCTGTGCATCCAAATTGAATTTATCACCTCCCTCTTAACTTAGTTAACACCCAAAATATGAATAATTTCCTTGGGGCAGGCTCAGGGTGGCACTTTCAGCAAGCAAACCCCTTTCCCGCCCTCAAAATAAAGCTCTGACTTATGCCAGTGCTCTCTCTGTCACTCTGGCTCAGGTTAAGTTTTAAATACATTTATTTTCCCCCTCAGTTACAGCCTTGAAAGCCTCCTAATCACCAGTCAAATAAACTCCAGATCATTTCAGATGTGTGTGACTAAAGGGCAGCCCTGGCTCCAGCCTTTGTACAAGATTTCCTGCGGCATCAAGGTAATAAAAAACCATTACAAAGTGTACAAGGAGCTGTGTGTAAATGCCAAAAAATGAACTGGAAATGTCAAGAAAGTGCAAAAGCAGCTGCGTGTCCTCTGTCCCAGGATTTGGGAGTGACGTGGGCTCACACAGAGACTGGCAGATGTTCCAGCAGAGGGGCTGCAAATGGGGGAATCTGAAACAAATTGGGAAAAATTTTGGGGAAAAAAGCAATTTGGTAAATGGATTTGCCTTTCCCCCCAACAGGTGCTGAGTGTGAGCTGTCCTGACATCCTCATCTGTCCCAAATCCTCACTTGTTCTGACATCCTCACCTGTTCCAAAATCCTCACCTGTTCTGACATCCTCACCTGTCCCAAAAGATTTACCTGTCCCAAAATCCTCACCTGTTCCAAAAGCTTCACCTGTCCAAACATCCTCACCTATTCTGACATCCTCACCTGTCCCAAAGTCCTCACCTGTCCTGACAGCCCCCACAGCCTCCCCAGTGAACTCAAACCCTGGGGATAATCAGAGATGCTCTCTGACCTTACAGGGATGAGTGGGACAATCCTGGGACAAGCTGTGCCCCCACTGGTGACCCCACAGAGTCCCTGCGAGCTCTGATCACTTCAGCACCAACAAAAACCCTCTCAGTGCCTCGAGGCAGAACAGAGAATTAGAGAATTTCACCAGAAATTAGAGGGGATTTGAATAGAATTTAATTGTCAAGGGCAGGAAATGCTGCAAGGCTCCAGCATCACCTCAGTGAAGGCATTTCCCTGGCTTCATGTCCAGGGTAATTGACCAGTTGGATTCATTACCAACAAGTTCTCAGCCTTAATGATAATTTTAAGGACTCAAACAGGAAAAAAAAAAAAAACAAAGCAAAAAACATTTATGAGGAGCTGAACAGCATTTTAGGTTCAGTAATCAACAGCAGTGTAAGTTGAATTTTAACACGGTTAATTTGTCATTCCCCCAGCAGCACTATGGAACATCATGACCTGACTTCCACTATAAAACAGCTTTTTCCACATATCCAAGGGTTCCACTGCTCCAAAGTGCTTGAGGGTTTGCAGCCTTTACACACAACCCTTCACGCCCACAGCCACTGGGAATGGTTTATGGCAGCAAACACAGGGGTGGATTCAGGACTGGGGTGAGGCAGGGGCAGGGAAAAGCAAAATAACAAATGGCTGAAGAGAATGTAAGAAAAGTGCAGCAATTCAGATCTCCTGGTGCCTACATGGACACTGCTCCTGGAAATCCCAATGTCAACCCCACATCACTCACCCTGCCCAGACATTCCAGGGAATTCAGCCAGAGAAAACTTTTAATGAAAAAAAAGCCCTACTCTGGAAGGAACCAGCAATTAAAATGCTGAAAAAATACATTAAATTACACAACAGCAATGCAGAGATGTCTAGGTGCTGGTAGAGACTCTGCAGCTCAGTTTCCCACCTCCCAGGCTGGATTCAGGAGCAATTCCAGCCCCTCTGGACTCACCCTCGTAGCTGGCCTGGAAGCCTTGGGCACTCACGGCGTAGTCACTGACGAGCCACAGGGACAGCACCAGGCCAGTGCTGACGATGGGAGCAGGCAGCTGGAATCCTGTCAGCCTGGAAAAAACACACAGCGAGGTCACCAGGAGAAAGCCACAGGGAGGTCACACTCACCAGGAAAAACCCACAGTGAGGTCACACTCACAGGAAATAACCCACAAGGTCACACTCAACAGGAAAAACCCAAATTGAGGTCACACTCAACATGAAAAATCCACAAGGTCACACTCACCAGGAAAAACTTACAGCAAGGTTACACTTATCAGGAAAAAAACACAAGGTCACCTGAACAGGAAAAAAAACCCCAGTGAGGACACACTCACCACTGCTCTAAAATATCCACAGTGAGGTCACAGTCACCAGGAAAAACCCACAGTGAGGTCAACAGCCACCAGGAAAAATCCACAGTGAGGTCACACTCACAGGAAATAACCCACAATGAGGTCACACTCACCACTGCTCTAAAAAACCCACAGCGAGGTCACACACACCAGGAAAAACCCACAGTGAGGTCACAGTCACCAAGATGAAAACACAAGGTCAGAGTCACCAGGAAAAACCCAAAGTGAGGTCACTCTCATCAGGAAAATCCCACAGCGAGGTCCCAGTCACCACCAGTGTCCTGCACAAAACCAAGATGGGGCAGATCCCATCACACTCCTGGAGAAGGAGCTCAGAGCTTCAGGACACCTGGGAGCAACAAATCCTGGGCTTTTCCCACCTTCTGCCTGACCACAGAACTGCTTCTGGAATTTTTCACAGTTTTTCCACAGTTTTTCACAGGTTTTCCCCATTGCTGTGGTTCTTCACTTGTCCTGTCCCAAACCCCTCTCTGCTTCACACTTTGTCACCAACACCTGCCCTGGGGCACTCCACAAACCCAGCCTTGGGATGATGGAGCAGAACCCACCCAGACACTGATTTTGGGGTGCTGAGTGAGCCCAGGGCATTGTTCAGGAATGTTCAAAATGTTTTGAGAACCTTGGAGTAAAAACGTGACTGAAGTTCTACAAACTCCACTGAACTGAAGACAAAAACAGGCAAAAAATGGATGTTAGCAACTAATTAAATCCTTCGGGGTGGTGCCTCCAGAGCGTTTGCTCTGCAGTCTGACAGTGGGTAAGGCTGGAAGTTTTTAGGAATCCTCCCCACCCTCCCCCAGTCCAACACAAGGCCGAGGATGGGGTTTTTTGTGGGGACACATCCAAAATGCACCACAGCAAAGGCTGGGATGGCTCCCATCTCCTCCCTGAGGTAAAAAAAAATCATGAAATGGCTGCATGAGAAGGTCTGGGAGCTTTCCCACAAATCAGACACAAATCAGAGCAAAGAGAACAAAATAAAATTGGACAAATCCAGAAACTCCCAGCACTTGTGTCTCATCCTCCCACACTTATGGACTCACAGCTAAAGGACAACTGATTTATCATAAAACTCTGTTTATTAATGATTGTCATTAATCCCAAACCCAAACCCCTGGTGCTGAGCCATCCTCAGACTAGCTTATACCCCAAAATTACAGTTTTACAATTCCCAAACCTTCTTACATTTGGCCAAGGAGATTTCTGGACAGATTTCCAGTTTAAAGCAATCCCACAGTGGACTCCTTACTGAGGCAAAGAATCCAGGAGCAATCCCTGAGCTGCCCCAAACTCACACTTTACAAACCAGAGGAGCAGCAGGAACTGAAGGAATTTGGTATCATTTGGGATCAAGAGTGCTCAAGGAATCACAAGGGCAGAAGTAGCACAAGATTAGCAGGAAAAAAAGAGAATTTAAAGCTTCTTACAACACACTCTGAGGTTTATCCTGGCAGACTTTCTGCCAGGGGGCAAAGGTTCAGCTGTGAGACAAAGCTCTCTGACCCTTTAAGAAACACCTGTAAATATAATTTCGTTCAGAGTATTTCCTCTCTTCACATGGAATGAAAAGGCACCCACAGAACAAAACCAGATTTGGGGGGCACCATTTAAATTTCTCTGAGCACCCAGCCCAAGCAGTTGCTCCTGAAAATCATCATCAGCCCCCAGAGACAGCGAGGGAACTTCCATCCTCTTCTCTCTATTCCTCTCATTGAGCAAACCTAAATAATATTTCACACACATTTGAGCTCTGACTGATGAGAGCTGACGGGCTCTGCCTGAGAACTTTATTGAAGCAAAATTTCCAGTTATTGGCAGAGCTCACAGAGTTGCCAGCCCATGATTTAAGTTTTAATGTCAGCACAGCAGCACTGACCAGCCCTCGGCACAAAATCCCTTGTCTGGACAAGCTGGAAGGACAATTGCTGCTGTTTATTACCAACCACAGGTTCCAGGATCCAGAAGGACTCAGTTTTTACTGTGCTGAGTAAAAGCAACATTGTTTTTATTAATTAATTTGGCAGATTAATTAGACTGGCCTGCTAAAACATTCATGCACTAAAAAAAAAAAAAAAAAAATCCAGTAAATGGCTGGACCAGCTTTAATAAAAGCTGAACGTGCTGATTTATCTTCCCCTATGTGCCCAAAAGTTTGTATTCTATCACCATCTGTTAAACCAGGTGGGGCAGTGACCCTTATCTCCGTGGGAGATATCCTCTGCTAATGGGCCATCTTTAAACCAGCTGGGGCAATCATCTTTATCTTTCCCACAGCCCATCCTCCCTCCAGGAGATATCTCCTGTTCATGGCCATTGACTCCCAGTGCATGACTGATAAAATTACATCATCCCACTGGGAGATGCTCCAGCCAGGGGGAGGAGCCAAACATTTCCTACCTAGATAAAAGCTGAGATTTGGAACACCAAAGCTGCCCTTACCCACTGGATTCCAGAGGACAAGAGCTACCAGACCTTTCTACAGGATCACTGCTTCAACAAGAGCACTTCATCTGGACTGCTGCCACCACCCTGACTACCGGGGTGTCAGGTTGTATTCTGATTGTCAGTGGTGTTTTTTTCTTTCACACTATTGCATGTATTTTATTTTTCTCTTTTTTTCCTATTAAATTGTATTTCTCACTTGGAGTCTCTCACTGGCTTTGCTTTCAAAATCATTACACCCTGATCATCCCATCACTCAGGAATTTGTTAATGCAGCCTGGGCTTCTCATCACCCAGAGTGGATCTGATCTGCTCCCCCTGAACTGAGCTTTTTGCATGGTGGATTCTGCTCACAGTCCCTGTGCTGC
The DNA here is from genome assembly GCA_034336665.1 of Luscinia megarhynchos. Taxonomy (NCBI): domain Eukaryota; kingdom Metazoa; phylum Chordata; class Aves; order Passeriformes; family Muscicapidae; genus Luscinia; species Luscinia megarhynchos. The sequence goes on along the minus strand of CM067585.1, from coordinate 4,629,739 downwards.
CAGGATCCCACTTTGCAGATGTTGCTTTTAATTCAGGGCAACATGAACATGTCCTTTACCTGTAAGGAAGAGCTGCTGTCCCCGAGGAGTCACAGGAATTAAGTGTGACCTGAAACAACACTGCCCTGCAGCATTTATTCCAACACAACTGGTATTTTCTCCTAACAGGGCTTTAAAAGAGAAGTGCCTGTGCATGAGGGCATGAAATTGTAACTGAGCTTGTTCTCACGTTTTCCTCAGAGCCCATGCTGACTGGAGAGACAACTTCCAGGGAAATCTCTATGTTTTAAGTACATACTATATTATTGGCTTTTTGCAAACATTAAAATAAGTGCTCTATGTATAATGTTGGAAAACTTTGCTGTATGGATATGGTTTCTTTTATTTCTGCTATTAACAAATCTTAAGAATTGCAGTATGATAAATATATTTTTCCTGGACTACAACATGGTGATGATAAAGAGCTTTTGTTCATGTAACTAACTCAGAGAATGGTAAAAAGATAATAAAGAAATTCTTCACATTCTTGGATTATCCTATTTGGATGAAGACAACCAAAACTCCAGGGAAGGAATTTATTGATCAGAGAATAGCATGGCATGACAAAAAAAAGTTGATTTACAGGTTGGAGTGGGAATTTTGATTTTGAATAATGTATAAAGGTCTATGAATATGCAACAAGTTGATGCATTTAATAAAGTGTTTTCTGAGTAAGGGTGTGCTCTTGGTTGAATGACAAGCACCCAGCCATATATATTCTTTTGCTTTATTATTTGTATTAAACCTTTTAAAATTTACCAGGAAAGTGAACCTCATTTTTTTGTATCTAGAAACTGATAAACCCAACCAGCTCTGTTCCTCAGAGGTTCCCTCATGAGTCCCCAGTGTGGCCAGAGCCAGTAGAGCACAAGGAGCTGCCTGGCAACACCAAAGGCACCAAACCCTGCTCCCCTGCACACCAAAAATCCCCTCTGCCCACAGAACATCACCAAAAAGCCAAACTCAGCCAGGAGGAAGCAGAAAATGTTGCTGCAGTCAGGAGTACCTCTGTGCAGCACCTCCAGCCTCTGCCCCCAGCCCTCCCCGGCTGCTCCTGCAGGGAAATCCTGCACTAGGAATGAGCTGGAACTGCTTCTGCTTCTCACTGAAGTCACAATAAAAGCCACTTCTCCTCCTAAGCCTCCAGCCAATGCACACAACTGATTTTTTTTTATTTCTCTAATGTCCTTGTCTTGTCCAAGGGAGAGACAGGCAGCATCCCCTTGAAGGAACTATCATTTACCACATTCATGTTCAAAACCTCAGCTCTGCTGTTTGAAAGCCCCAGGACAGCCAGGATTGGCAGGAATCCCTGCTTGGTAACTGCTCTCCTGCCTTCCTCCCTAAAACTGCATCCCAGTGAAATTTAAACCACGACACTGGCAGAACATGGAATCATTCCCCACCAAACAGCAATTCTGACATCGCTGATCTTCAGGGCAGCCATCACAAAAAACACAACTAACAAGGCAAAAAAAAAGCAGCAAACTCCATTCCTTGTTTTTATGGAGGTGAGGGCAGTAATAACAGCAGGAATAATCATATTCCATTCCTTCTGTACCTCCAGCCAAATGGATTATTGAGTGATTATCCCCTTAACGTGCTTGGAGCCAGCGCTGATTGTCTGAGACTTGCAATGTGTTTTTCATTGGCTTAATTTTGCTCCTGCCGTGAGGAACCAAACGAAACCAGCGCCAGAAATGCCACTTGATAAGCATGCCCTTGCAAAAAATCAATATATCCAAACAAATCAACACAGAAATCCTCTGCTCTGTTTGCATCCCTCGTGCTCTGCTTCAGGTGTGCTGCAAATCTTCCTGCTTTGGCTCCCAGTTTGCAGCAGGACAGAGCCGATGGCAGTGAAAAGCACCTTCCACAGGTGAGAACTGTGCACGAGGCTCAGCCTGGATGGGACAGAATCCCAGAAAAGCTCTCCAAGACCATCGAGTCCAACCTGTGCCAAATCCCCACTTTGTCCCCAAGTGCCACCTCCGGGGATGGGCACTCCAGACCTCCCTGGGCGGCTCTTCCCAATGTATGACCACCTTTCCATGGAGAATTTTTCCCTAATATCCAATCTAAACCTCTCCTGGCACAGCCTGAGGCCGTTCCCTCTCCTCCTGGTCTCTGTTCCCTGGAGCAGATCCCAAATTCCCCCAGGCTGTCCCATCCTGTCAGGGAGTTGTGCAGAGCCAGAAATTCCCCCCGAGCCTCCTTTTCTCCAGGCTGAGCCCCTTTCCAGCTCCAGCCCCTTCCCTGGACACTCCCCAGCCCCTCCATCATCACACTGATGGAAAACTGCCCCGTGCACCTCTGAAACCAGAGCCCCCTGCCAAGCCACACCTGAACATTTCTGTGATAATTGATAAATGATTCGTGTTAATCACAGAAGTTCTGGAGTTTGTATAAACTAGAATACTTAAAATAAGAAAAGAACATGGACCTAGATAAAGGAAAATATGTGATTAAACCCACTCTGTTTAAATCCCTCTGTTACGAATATTGTGTATACCAGTTCATAAAAGAAAAAAAAAAGGGTTTTCCATAGTCTGAAAGGTTTTTTGCAGAATCAGATTTCCCGCCTCTGTGTAATCAATCACAAACTATCTGCTAAAGACCAGGCTTCCCATTTCTCCTGTTTTTTATCTCCCAAGAGCAGATGGTTACATGACCAATTGTCCCAAGAGCTGTCCCACGGAAGTTTGGAAGTTACTTTGACCACCACTGCTTACCTTGCAGAATTACTGCAACAAAAATAACAATTATTGATTACTACAAGGAAAACCAGACTATAAAAAGGAGCTGCAAACCAAGTTGGGTGGAGCATGGAGTGGGCAGTGACCCCTGACGTTTTCCCCAGCGCTGCTTGCTCTGTCTATATAAAATAAACCAGTTTAAATTCTGCTGAATATCAAGACTTTGTTTCTCATTTTTAACATTTCCATTTCCCCCAAATCCCAACACCCAGCCAGGAACCCCCAGCCCTGTTCCCACCCCCCAGCTCCATCTGTTGCACATTTTCCCATCCTCTGGATGCAGCACAGCCCTGCCGTGACGCAGGCGCCCGTTTGGGAGTGCAGGTGCCATAATTAAAGCCCAGCCCATTATTTTTCTGGTAGGATGCCCACCATCAGCTCAGGCTGCAATCAAAACAGTTATTGCAGCTGGCAATCCAGCAGCCTTTAAAGCATAAATGCTGGAGAAGTGTCTCAGAACACCTAATGAAAATGCACTGGATTGTGTCATTTAACCCAGCATTAAATTACACCACCCCATAGCTCGGTGAGCTTTTCCTGCCTGTCATTTAAAGGCACCTATTAGGGAAAATTTCCCATCAAATGAGGCTCTCTCCTTGCTGTGTGCAGGGTAAATGACACCAGTCTGGCATCCCTGCACCATCCTGGGATAATGATCCTTTGAAGGCAGGTGTGAGGGAGGGGATCCTGCCCCTCTGCCCAGCCCCAGGGGCACATCTAGGGTGCTGTGTCCAGCTCTGGATCCTCAGCACAGCAGGGACAGCAGCTCCTGGAGCTGAGGAGTCTCCTGGAAAGGCTGAGGGAGCTGGGGCTGCTCAGCCTGGAGAGGAGCCCCAGCTGAGAGGGGCCTCAGCCCTGGGTGTCCCTGTCTGTCCATCCATCCCTGTCTGTCCCTGGGTGTCCTTGGGTGTCCCTGTCTGTCCCTGTGTCCCTGCACGGTCACAGCAGTCCCAGGCTCTGCTCCAGGGCCCAGCAATGGCACCAGAGCCACGGGCAGGGGCTGATCCCAGGGAATTCCACCTGCACAGGAGGCAGAACTTTCCTGTGGAACAGACACAGAGAGGCTGTGGAGCCTCCCTGGGGATATTCCAGGGCACTCTGCTGTGCCCTGAGCTCTGGGATGGCCCTGCTGGAGCAGGGAGGTGACAGCAGGTGACCTCCTGTCATCACAGAATATTCTGAGTTGGAATGGATCTACAAGGATCATCCAGGTCCAGCTCCTCACAGTCCCTTCTAACATTCCCAATGCTGTGATTCTGTCACTGTGTGCTGAGAAAACCACAGCTCAGAGGGAAATCTACCCTTTGGAAAAGTCTGGAATGAGCATTCAGTCCTCTCCCCCTGCTCCCAGCACACAGGGCAAAGCCTGGAGTCGTCTGAAAGGTGAATTCATGAAGGATTTGACTCATCCATCACCAGCGGGGCCAACAGCAGAGCCCAGTGGCTTCCAAGTGACTTTGAGTCCAGTTTCATGTGCCTTGTCCAGCTGCTCCAGGTGCCCAGGGAAAGGAGGGAACACCAGGGAAAGGGGCTGAAAAATGGTCATGAGAAAAGTGGCATCAATCAACATTTCCAACTTCCTCAGGGTCATGAAGGATGTGGGAGTGCTGCAGCCCAGCTGCTGCAGGGGGAACACCTTCAGGAATGCAGGTGGATGCACGTTTGGAATTTAAACCCTCAGGGGAAGCTGGGGACAGCCACGAGCTGGGGTCACTCACAGATGCCCTCCCCAAGGCTGCCCCATGGAATGGACACCAGGAACAGAATAAATGCAGGAGAGGGAATTTCCCCACAGGGATCCATCTCAGATTTCAGCACAGGAGGCAGAATTATTTTCTATAAAGACACAGCTGATGGTGGGGAAAGCATCTATGGGGAAAGAAAACATCTTTTCATTCCTAGGAATGCCTTCATTTTAGAAATCTCTCATCCTGAGGGGGTTTATGGTCTCCTCCAAATCCTGGGCCAGATCCCAAGGGAAGTTTTAGGACTTTGTAGCAGGGCTGTCTTTGTGCCCTCCTTGTGTGCCAGGCTCCTGGGATGCCCTGGCTATTCAGTGCCACCCCTGTGCTGTGCAGCCCCTCCATCCTCCATCCTCCATCCTCCATCTCCTCCCTGCCCTGTTTATCCTCTCTGGCTGTACCCCAGGTGCTGCTGCCTCAGCCTCTCTCACACATCCCATCCCTCCTCCTTCCTGCAGACCTTTCCCTGTGTGCAGTGGCTGTGGATAAAAGCCACACCTGAGGAGCCAGCTCGCTCTCTCCTGGCATTTCCTCAGGCTTGGCTGGGGCAGGAATTTCTCCCCTCAGCGGCTCTGTTTGATTTCCCCCGTACTTATTAGAGAAAAACGCAATTACAGGGAGATGTCAGCTTTTTTCCAGAGCACATGAACACGAAGGCTCTCATTAATCATCAATAAAACAAGCAGAGCATGATCTGAGAGCACTCCCAGCTCCCAAATGCTGCAGACACTTAAAAGGCAGCTCTGTCCGCCAGGCACAGCTCGCTGGTGTCACTGAGATAGTTGTCCTTTCATTTGGAGCCCTGCAAGGCTGAAATGATGCTCTGGACCAAAAAAAAACCAAAAAAAATCAACTCTCAACCAGCTTAAAAGGCTCCTGCAGTGAGACAAGAACAGCTCCCAGCTGGATTTACCCAACCTGGTGGAAGGATTTGTGCTCAGAACCCAACTGCTCCTGTTTGGGAGTCAGGCACAGAACAAACACCTGCACAGAGTGCTCCAAGCACTCCTTGGATCTCCTCACATTTCACCAGCCAACCCCTCATGGCCCATTTTATCCCTCCCAGCTGCTGGAGAATTGATTCCAGACTAATACTGGTTCTGACATTCACCACTTTTTATTTCCCTTACCACAGTAACAAGCAAGGTGCAAAACCCGCATTTTTTTCTATTCCTTAACCTCTCACAGCTCCATAAACGCCTCCAATTCTGCCAGGAATTTCACCTAGCACAGCTCTCAGTCTCAGGAATCAGCTGCACTTCCCTCCCTTGCCCAAGCCAAGCACAATCCATCAAGGCCCAGGAGCCCTTTGCTTACCCCTGACACTGACAAAGCTTCATTAACCAGCAGGGGCTCGGGGGACAGTGACAGAGCTCATAAATCCCAGCCTGGATGGATTTCTCCACTTGTTTAAAGCAGGGTTTGGGTCAATTCCCACTAGAAAAGTGTTATTTATAGAGCCCAGAGCCAGCACAGCCAGCTCAGATATATGAGGCCTTCATGGCTCAGACTGGGGACAGGTACTGAGCATCAAATTTCAATAAATTTGATTTTCCATGCAATGCAATGGAGTGGGAAGACCATGGAGTTGGATGTGATTTATTATTTTTCTCACGTCCCTTCAACGCTCGTTTTTCCAAGACTTCCTGGGATTGCAGTGGGGATTTTGTCCCCTCTGCCCTGCTCAGGTGAGACCCCACCTGCAGAGCTGGGGTGCCAGCACAGGAAGGAGCTGGGATTGGGGAAGGTCTTTCCTTTCCCTTTCCCTTTCCCTTTCCCTTTCCCTTTCCCTTTCCTTTCCCAAACCTCCCACAACTCCATGAAATCCAACTCTGGCCCCTCTATTCTCAGCTTCATTATGACAAACCAAGAGGAAGAAAAACACAGATTCACAGGAAAAGTTCATCAAATCTCAGTCACCCCCTGGCAAATCTGAGCTGACATTCTGAGTAAACAAAGACAAGTTTGGATACAGCCCAAGCATGGCTCGGCAGCTTCAGTGCAGAACTTGGCAGATTTGGGTTATTTCTGCCTTTCTTTAAAAAAAAAAAAAAATTAAAAAAAAAGTCACCATGGGTGTGAAATAGAGTAAATGGGAAAAATAAATTGTTGGAACCCCCTGGAAATTACACAAGGTTTGTTTATTGCTAAACACAGGGAGCAAGGAGCAAGTGTTGCCACAGTGGAGGTGCTGGGATTTTTTTTGCAGCATCAGTCCCTGCATTGCAGGAACCCTGTCTCCTACAGCCTGGGGAGCAGCACAAACCCCTGCCACAGCCTGGGGAGCAGCACAAACCCTGCCACAGGCAGGAAAGGCAGCAGGGAGAAGTTCTCAGGCCAGCAGCTCCTGGTGATTTTGGGATTCTGGCATTTTACAGCTGGGAAAGCTGCTCAGGGATTTGCCCAGAGAGCAGAGCTGGGCTCTGGGCAGGACTGATCCCTGCTGCTCACTGATTAAAAGGGATGTTATTTTTGAAGGTTTGGTTCTGTATTAAGAGAGTTTTGGGACAGGCTCTTACAAGCACCAGGAGCCACCTCCTCATCACAGAGCCAACAACCCAAAACTCCCTGTGCTGCCCTCACCCTCCTGACCCAGCCCTGCTCCCCTCCAGAGCAATCTAAAAGTGAGAAGCACCAAGCCAGGGCCATGGGCTGGTTCAATTTCCCTCCTTCCACTGCTAAAAAAACCTCACCTCCCTCCCTCTGACCCCAAAGAACTCCCCACTGGGGCTGGAATTGTCATTCCTGCTCAGGAATGAAGGCAGCTGAGTCTGAAGTGAGTGACTGGCTGTGGCTGTGTCACTTTAAACAGATGAAAAAGATGATAAAAAGATGCTAAACTTGATTTAGAACTCCAGAGTAGAACACTAAGTTTATCATGAGCCATCTGTGATAAGGAGAGAGCCCTGAGAGGCACCTGAGGCTGGATTTATTTACCTGCAGGGTAAATCCAGGGTTTGCAGAGCTCAGGGCTGGGCTCACCTGGGCAGCTCCCCTGGAGGAAAACCCAACCAGCTGGGGCATCCCCAGAGGAGCACACCCTCCTGGGGTTAAGGTGAGGGCTAGGAATCCCTGTGCTGCCACCCAGGGCAGCTGAGCCCCAGCAGGAGAGGCTCAGGGGGAAGTTTTGTGGAAGTGTGGAAGATGAAGGACAACGTGATCCTCCCCAGAATTTCCATGCACTGCTTAAACTTACCCCAAAAACCCCTGCCTCACTCTCCCACAGCAGCCAGATCCATCAAAAGCTGTTCCAGGGCACAGCCTTGATTAAAATCCAGTAGGTGCTGCCCAATTACAGAAAATCTTTCTGCACTTAATCCACTTCACATACCTTAACTCAAAGCAAGATTCCCAAAATCCCAGGACCTTAAATCTCATCCCATTCCACCCTGCCATGGGCAGAGACACCTTCCACCATCCCAGGCTGCCTTTGGACACTTCCAGGGTGGGGACTGCCAGCTTTGATGGGAGATTGTCCCTAAAAATGTGGTTCATCAGCAGTTTGAAGGAAAACAAAAAAAAAATTGGGGAAGAAAATATTATCTGGGTAACAGCAACACTTGCAGAGACCCCACCTGCGTGTCTCAGCTCACACCTGGGGGAGCAGAGGTGAGAGCAGGTCCTTCAACCCCTAAACCAGGACAGAACTGCTCCATCCCCACCTCTGAAGAGGCTGCCAAAATATCTGTGCCAAACCTCCTCCTGAGCCTACAACATTCCACACGGTGCCAGGGAAAAAGCTCCCACTCTGATTGAATCAGCTGCTTTTATCACTCCTCCTGATGCACCCTCTGCTAATAAATATGGAAAAACTGAATCGAAATTGCAGAGCCCTGCTGCAGTTGCATTAACTCCATTACCTCTCCCAGACTTTCAGCTCCAGTTTCATCAATTATCCTGAGTTTAAACACTCAGCACTTCCTCAGAACAAAACAGGGACACTGCTGAAGGGTCCTGGAGCTGCTGGAGCAGCTCAAACACGGCTCTTCTCAGGGAGAAAAAAACAAATAAAGTGGATTTTATCCTACAAAGCAGAGAACATAAATTTAAGTGGGGTTTTGTTGTGTTTCTTTTCCCATGGAGTTAATGGGAAGTGACAAAAGACTCTGCTGAGGGGGAGAGGAGGTGAGGCTCAGATGTTTACTAAAGGTGACAAAGGATTTAGCTGGCCCTCTGCTTTATTTATCCTTCTCCTTAGCAAAAAGAACTGTAGTCACCTTGGAGACATGAGGCAGTGACAAAGGAATATGTCACTGGACCAGAGGTGACTCAACACAAACTCCTGACAAGCTCTGTGCTTTCCCAGCTGACAAATGCTGTTTTTCCAGGAATTCCTTTGCCAGGACTGAACCCCAGGATGTCGTTTCACCCCAAATCTGCATCTCTGCAAGCACAGGAACACTGGGGGAACTCTCTCCTCACCAGTTCCCTTTCTCCCTTCCCCCTTTTTTGCTGTTTTTAAGATCAAAAGCTTTGTGCTCTTGATTGGTAATTAAGTACAAGTCACCCAGGCTGCTTTTTCAAAGAGTAATTAAAAGGTTATCAAGAGAAACATGAAGGTGCAGGTAATTCCTGGTGCAGCTGTAATTAGGTCAGTCCAGAGATAACTCTGCTCTTATCACAGGGATCATTTCTGAGTTCAAACAAAACACTTAAACTTTCAGGCAATTAAATATGGCCTGAGATGTGGTTTTGAATTGCTCACACAGCAGACTGATGGCAATCCTTCTCCCCACTCTTCAGCCACCTGTCAGGGAAGAAGGATGAGGATCCGGAGGAGACACTGAGATGTGGGACGTGAGCTGCACGTGTGCCAGCAGCAGGACTGCCCTGTTCTGCACAAAACCCCACTGCAGCAAACTTCCCCAGAGCCTGCACACTGCAGGCACGGGAATTCCTGCAAAATCCTCCTTAGGCAGGGCAGCTGCTGCCAGCTGTGCCAAAAAACCCCTCTGAGTGATGCCCATGCCCTGCCCAGGCTCTGGGAGTTTGTTCTCTGCATGCACAGCCTCAAACAAACGTTTTCTCAAGCAAATAAACTCAGCATCACTGAAATATTTTGTTTGAACAGAGAAGAGACCAGAGGATGACACAATTCCCTGCCCACAACAGGCAGGGAAGGGAAGCCCAAGGGTTGGAAGAAACCCCAGCATTGCTCAGCACACAAAGTGAGGAGTCTCTGCTGGTACAAACATCCCATGTTCTCTCCCCTGGGCTTCCCAATGTAGTTTTGATTATCTCTGGAAGGAAAAAAAAATAAAAAATAAATCTGATTTTCTAAGCTGACCACTTCCATTTGGAGTGTAAATTCACCAGGTCTCACTGGGAAAACAGAATTAGGGAGCTGCAACTCACAGGGAGACTGTAAATGTGTTTTCCCTGGATCTGAGTACAAGCCCCAAGCTTCAAATCAGGGAATTTGCAAGTGATTTAAGATTCTCACATTAAAAGGGTCCTGCAAATTACCAGCAGATGAAAAAGCTGGGGGAAGCCAGGAGGTTCTGTCGTTCCCCACTCCGGGGATGTGATGGAACAAGAGCCTGACACGAAGAGGAGCAGAGAGTCTCCCAAATCCCCCAGCAGTCTCAGAGCCATAAATAACGCCCAGAATTCAAATTGCAGTCAGGTCTGTGCTGAGTCTCTGAGCCCAGCACAGTGGGAAGGCAATCAGGGAGGGAACCTGATTGGAGCGACCTGGGAACAATGACACAATCACCGGGCAAATGGGAACTGGGAAAAGACTCTTCTGGAATCAGTGCAGGGCTCCCTGATCCCACAGGAACTCCAAGGAAGAGCATTTGGGAGAGTCTGGTCTGAGAAGGGGAAATCCTGGACAGGAACCAAATCCTGATGTCCCTCATCAAGGAAGAGAGAACTCTGCAGCCACCACAGCTTTCACAGAAAATTCCTCCAGAGTGGTTCCTGCTGGAAGGCAGGAGCTGGGAAAATTCTAGTGGACAAGGAGGGATGGGTTCCAACTGAAAAAGGGGAAGTTTAGGTTATACACATGCAAAAAATGCTTCCCTGCGAGGGTTGGATGTCCTGGCACAGGGTGCACAGAAAGCTGTGGCTGCCCCATCCCTGAAGTGTCCAAGGCCAGCTTGGAGCAGCCTGGGGCAGTGGAAGGTCTCATTCCACCCTCTCCCATGGCAGGGGATGGAATGAGATGGAATTTAAATTCCCTTCCAACCCAACCCATTCCAGGATTCTAAAAAACCCAATGATTCCAGAGAAGCTGAAATAGCAAAGTCTTGGAAAGGAGCTCTGATTTCAGCAAACAAAGCGAAGTCATGGCACTGAGAGATGATAACAGCCCTGGATATCTAAATTAAGGCCCTGAAACCCATTTAATATTCACGTCCTCATCACAAACACGCAAGGCAAATTCCCTAATATCCAGTAAAGCTGTTTATTAGCAAATGCCTCATTGGATTAGGGCTGCTCTTATTCTATTAGGGAACCTTCACACCACATTAAATTGCAAGACAAGAGGGTGTTTGCCAGCACAACCATTAACCCCTTCCCAGGAAATCCTGGAGTGGTCTGGGTTGGGAGGGACCTCAAATGCATCGGGGAGGCTCAAAAACACGACTTTGAGAGGGGAAGAAGCAAAGCAATGCAGTTGTCCCTTCTTTTCCCCTTGCTCACAGCTCATTTGGGGTGAGCTCTGATGAGTGACACGTGGCCATCCATCTTCAGGGCTGCACCTTGGTGATGAATTGAGAACATTTGGAAAGCAGGCAGGGAAAAAAAAGCAGAATTGATGGCCATGAGATGGAGAAAAAAGGGAGAAAGAGGGAGAAAAAAGAAACCCAGTGTTAGGCAACAACTGGAGTTTAATGAGGTGAGATTGAGGTACCAAAAATAATACCTGGGATCTCCTGAGGTGGAAGGGACCCACAAGGATCAGGGGACACTCCAACAACCCCACCCTGTGCATCAGAGCGTTGCCCAAACACTAAAATTGGTGAACAAAGAGGTGAGACATGAAAGAGTCCAAAGGAACCAACTCCAGGTTTAGAAGTTACTGATCCAGAAATGTCCAAGGGCAGAATGCCAATGTCCACCATACAGGAATTCATCTTTTTCTTTGCTAAGCCCTCTCTGAGTGCTTTCACACCTAGAAATCCCCCTCAATTATTTCCCCCCTTTATTTCACTTTCCTGCCCCAAACACACTCCATTTCCTGAGCTCCTCATCAGGAACATTCCCACGTGCCTTTTGCTGCTGGTTCCATCCCCAGCCCACATCCACCTGCCCAAAAGCTGCACCTAAACCTCACCAGGGATGTAGGGCAGGACCTTTTCTGCCTCCTCACCTTCCAGATCCCCAAGGCAGACCCCAAGCCCACCCTTTCTGCTACTTTTATTTACAACCAGAATATTCTTGTGAATATCTCAGAGCAGCATTAACTTCTCACCACACAAAGTTTCCTGAGCTGGATTTTACCCCCTGTTTTCCACCTTTCCATTATCCCCAAAGCAAAGCACTGAACCTCCTGATTAAACACTGAGGTCCCATAATTAAAGTGATTCGCAAGCACAGTTGCCAAATGAGGAGATGATTTATTTGCATAACTGGAATAATCTACATAAAGAGCTGATTTCCACCAGGGTGCAGCTCAGATGTTCCACTTGGGTTAGACAAGACACTGAGGTCAATGGATTTGTCCTGAAATCCAGTGGTTTGAAGGAAAATCCATTTCCAGGGCTCCAGCATTCCTGCCAGGGATTCAGAGCCTGGGTGCTGCCACCATTCCATGAGTTTTGAATGCACCACCAGCACCTCCAGGCGTGTCCCCAGTCCCCCAGCTGACTTCAGCTGGGCTGAGATCACCACTGCTCCACAGCTGACACCTCACAGAGCATCTGCTGCCACAGCAACACCTCCAAACCAGCCTCCCACAAAACTTCTTGTAACACTGAAAGCCTCGTTTGAGAAGCCATGGGGAGTTTTTCTACTAAACCTGGTTACTGAACACTTCTCACCCAGCAGATGTGAGGGAATGGCAGCCCTGTCCCTGCTGGATGGGTTGGAGGGGGAAAACCCACAAAGCAGAGCTATCATTGAACCTCCAGCCCATCCTCCCACTCTGAGTCTCGTTTGGACTGAGGGAAGCTCTCTGCACATTAACTCTGCTTCCCTCCTGCTCCATTTCCTAATTAACTCCTCTGGATGTCGAGGACGAGTCTTGATAAATCATTACTGCCAGGCATTCAGAGAAACATTCCAAGCCTTATCAGAGATAAGAAATCAAAACAACTGTAAGAACTGCTCATGGAGAAACACTCCCAGTTTATTGCAGCATAAACATCCAAGGCCAGATTTAATCCCAGTGGCAGGAAGGGGAACATGTTTATAAACATCACTGTAATGAACACTGTACCTCGTTCTCAGATTCCCCTGCTGAGGCAGCCCATCGTAGATGGATAATACATCAAAATCTTCCTCTAATGCAAAGGACTGGAAAACAAGCTGTATCCTGTTCTGCTCCTCAGCAGTGATTGTCCACGTGCAGTTTGCATAATTGGGGTATCCATAGGGAAAGCCTGGGCTCTGTATTGTCCCGTTTGGGCCCTGCAATGTGTGACTGCAGTTCTGGGCTGGCAAGAGAAAAGACAAAAGCACAAAGTCAGAGGGTGAACATTGAACGTCCTCACCATCCCAACAGAGCCCTTCCTGGTGGGGCTCTTCCCACCAAGTTTCTTTGTCCCAGGACACAGAGAAAAGTAAAATCTGAGGATGAAACTTTGGCCTCCTCCCTGCAGGGATGTGGAGCCCAAAACCCCCAGACACATCCTGGGCTCTGCTCCCAGCTGTGAGCACAGCTGGATTCACAGCAGCTGCCTGGCCCTGGGGACAGCTCCTTCCCCAGCCCACCACAAACCCCAGCGTTCTGCCATCCGACCCATGCATTTGGGATTTCACCCGTGCCAGGGTCCCAGAACAGCACAGAGACAATGCCAGAGCTGACTGTCCCCTTCTCCCTCCATTCCAGGGACAATGCCAGAGATGACTGTCCCCTTCTCCCTCCATTCCAGGGACAATGCCACAGCTGACTGTCCCCTTCTCCCTCCATTCCAGGGACAATGCCAGAGCTGACTGTCCCCCTCTCCCTCCATTCCAGGGACAATGCCAGAGATGACTGTCTCCTTCTCCCTCCATCTCACCTGGACACGAGGCAGAAGAAGGGCTGAATGTGCAGGCAGTGCCACATCCCTCCCCTCACCCAGAGAAAGCAGAAGGGACTCAGAGTGAGGGGCTGAGCCACCACCAGCAGCCTGGCCAAGGCTGCCTGAAACCTGCATGGCCCACGGTCAGGAACAAACCTGTCCTGACCCCAAAATGAGCAGGACACAGTGCAAGGCTTGACCAAACATTATCCTGTAAGGTGCCTCCCATCCCTGACCATTTAGTAATTCTGGGAATGGCTCACTGGAACAAAAGGAGCAGCAGCAGCAGGACTCACACCCCTGTTAGAGCTCATGGGGGGGCACAGGGAAGGAATCACTGGCCAGACCCTGCCTTGGGGAGCTGCTGGTTCCTCTCAGCCAGCTCTGAAAGGCTCCTGCTCCTCACTCTGCCTCGACACACAGAACATCTTCAACCAGGATCTCAGGAGCTGCTGCAAAGCTGCATCTTCTGAGAAAAAAAACCCCTCCTGTAACAGCAGTGAAACACCCAAGCCCTCCCTCAAATCGATTTCCCCTGCCCAAGGCAGCACCTGGGAACTGCATCCCAAAGATAAAGACCCACCATGTACACTTACAGGATTTATGAGATTTTCTTCTCCCTGGGGACACAGGTACATATATGTGTTTTGGGAACAGCCTAAATTACAAATTCCCCCCAGTGTTCTCCTCTCCCTTCACTCTGTACCTGGACGTCTTTGGAGGCACAAAGAATTCCCTCCAAACTGGTCCAACCCTCACTGCTTCAGTGGAAGAATTCCTCCACATAAATTCCAGGCAGCTGGAAGGGTCAATCTCATGGCCCAAAAACTGAGTTTCACCTTGCTCCAGCTTTTCCCACCCATGCTGGATTATTTACCCTGCTGATGGGGACAGCAGAGGCTTTCAAGTCGAAATGTATTAGAGTAAAAATTACTTCTTTGATTTCTCCTTGCCTTTTTTTCTTTTTTTTTTTTTCCAAAGGCAGCAAAGGCATTTGCACTTCTGAGTGCCAAGCAGCCACAGGTACAGAACCGGCAGAGTGGTGCTCATTAAAGCCAATTATAATTAGATTGACCTACTTTGGGTGCAAAAAACGCTCCGTGGAACTTCTCCCCACAAGACAGAGCTCGCAGTTTTATGAATCTAAAACAGCCCAACCTATTTACTACCCAGGGAATCTTTCTGCAGTACATTTGTTGGATCAATGAGAGGCAGGACAGCCCCACAATCCACCAGGGATTAAAGTGAGGGAGGCACAGGATTCCTTGACTGGAGTATTTTGCATTTCTGTAGCACCTGGCAGCTGCCTGCTCCGGGCTTTTTGTCACTACCTAACAGTAATCCACCTCCCTCCTCCACCTGGGCTGCATTTATTTTGGGGAGTTCACTGGAAAAGCCATTTTTTCAGTGCCAGAAAGCTGCACAGGGCTGGGAATACTCACAGAGGAGTAAAATGGAGCCCAGTTTGGTTTAACAACCCAAGATCCACAAGCTGAGTTCTCCAATTCAATCAAATCCTTTCTCCAATACAGCAACGCTCAGTATTGAGGGGGTATTGAACTGTTCCTCCTGCTCATTTTTATTTTAATCATAAGTTCATCAGAACAATTTAAGGCAAATGGGAAATTAAAGAGGCTCTATCTCTCCATTTCCTGATGGTGTAAAAGCTAGCAAGGCTGCAACGGAGCTCAGGAAATAAATTCAAGGTCAGAAACACCATGTTCCAAACACTTCCAAGGTCACACAGAAGCTCCAAAATCCACAAACTCAGCCCATCCTTCCACAGCCAGTGCCTGTGGCACAAATGGACATAAATCTATCTGAAAGAACCAATAAATAATAGAGAAATAAGACAGAGTTTTATGATGTATCCAATCAATCTGCTGGAATATTTGCATGTTCACGATGTTGACCCAGAGGTGCTCTGGGCACAGATAAAAGAAAATTGCTTATTGCAAACAAAGAACAGCTTTGCAAAAGCTGCCAAACTGGGCAGTAATATATTCTGTAATAGCTGTAATAGCAGGGAACTTCATTTATATTGGACATTGCTGGAAAAAGTCATCAGGCACGGAAAGAAATCCGGGAAGCTGAGGGAATTTATGTGTTCTATCGTTTGCTTCCAGGTCTGAGTTAGTTCAGCTCATCCCTGACTGACAAAACCTTATCTGAAATTCAAAATTTCTCCTGTGAAGATTGCAGAAACAATTCCCTTTATCCCTCTGGCCCGGGAGCACAAATAAGTGGAAAGATATGAAAGGGCAGCACCGGTGCCTGTGCTGGGAAGTTCCAGATGGATTTGGGGTTGACAGAGGACAATTCTCCCAAAACTTCTGGCACATTCTCCCCACCCCAAAGCCTGACACGAGGCACCTTCAACTCCTCGCTGAGGTGAGAATGCTGCATCAGCAGCAGCAAGCTTTGCCTTTAACCCCAGCTCAGGTGTGTCCTGTGGCTGTTCCAGCTCCTCAGCTCTCAGCCATGGGCTCATCACAGAGGGTGTTGCAGGAGCCCAAAATGAGGGATATGGAACTGTAAAATGCTGTTTATTGTATCCAAATGATGCAGCAATTCACGGGTCGTGGGTGACAGAGCCCAGCCCACAGCTGTGGGTTCCTCTGAAAGCTTCTTCTGCTTCCTATTACAATGCAGTAAATACTTTTCATTACAGAGCATCTTAAAACATGACAACCGATCAATACCTTTACTATTACCTATAGCCTATCATTACTAACATTATATTTGTGTTACTATTTTCCAATCACAAACAGTTAGTGTGTTACAGTTTAAGCTAGAAGTTGTTTTTCAGTTTTCTTGCAGTGGAAAATTCTGAGATCTTTACTTGCAACAGGGCATTTTTGTTTGTCTGTGAAAATCTTTTTGCTTGGTAAATACACCTTTTGTTTGAGGTGGATTTATCCTTTGCTCAGAGTCATAAAAAGCCCCTTCCAACACAACTCACTTGCACTTTGAAACCTAGCTACCCAGTAAAACTCACTCAGCAATTATTTTCTTTTATATCAAAACTTGCTGTAATTTCCATACCTTCTTCAGATTCTACATTCAAAGATTTTTCTGTTATATCTGCGAGACCTTCCTGTCAACCCCTCATCCTTCCCAACAGGGTGTGACCCCCTGTGCTCATCACAGGATGGGTTTGTGGGCATTTGTCCCATTTGTGAGAGGAAAAGCAGAGCTGAGCCCAGCTGGGCTCTGCCAGCACCTCCTGCTCCCCTCAGTTCTGCAGAGTGGTTTATTGGGAGCGAATCCCTGAAATCAATCTGTCAGAGCTGTTTTACTGCAGGAACTCCCAGACAAGGACATCCCCACACCTGGCACTGCTCAGAGCCTCCCTCCAAAGGGATCCCAACCCAAGGGCAAGGCAAAACCACAACACAAGGATCATTCAGCTCCAAAATCACTGAATCCTGCAAGGAAACCCAGGCACTTTGGGAAAACATCTTTATCTGGGACACCACCAATGACAATTCGCTGATGATCACTCAGTTTTTCCATTTTGCTTTAACCAACTGAACCAAACCTCCACTTCCAGCAGTTCTTTTGTGCAACAGGCACTCTCTGAACAACCCCCAGACTAATTGGCTTCACCCTGGGCTCATCACGAGGGAAATGATGGAATATTTACTCTGCAATGCTCTCCCAGAAGAACTGCAGCCCAGGGTGGTTTGTAACACACAGTTTAATCCACAGAACTTAACGTGACCAGACACTGCAGTGAAAAATAAATATCAGCTGAGCAGAGTTCCAAACCCCCCAGGCTGTGCTGTGGGGCTGCCATGAAGAGAAAGGAAGGGTGGCAGGAGCAGAACAACATCCCTGTGCTCCAAACAAGAGTTTTTGTGACAGGTCAAGCCCTGGGAGTGGAGACAGAGGCCCGTGGGAGGTTTGGCTCCGCTGTAAACCCAAAATTGTCTCGACACACGAGCCAGGACCATTCTGGTGCCAGTCACTGCAGGTTTAGAGGGGCCCTAAAGCAGCAGGGCTGGGCTCTGGGGCAGCACCAGTTCAGCCCAGTCACTGCACTGGGGCAGCATCTGCTGCTCCCTGTCAGGAAAATGAATCCACAAACACCAGAGATTTGTGTCCCAAAAGGAGACAGAGGAGTCCTTTTGCTTTATTGGAATAAAAGGAGAGGCCATGGGCCATTCCCCTGGGATCTCAGATTTTTGGAGGACACAGCCTCCTTTTTATCCCAACTTCCCTCTCTCTTTCCCCGTTGCTGAGGTACTTGAGAGGCACAGACTTCCCAAACACCTGACACCTGAGATTCCCCCTAATGTACAACCCTCCCTTTTCATTTTTAATTCTTACAGAACTCACTTTTTCCTCATTGCTTCTTTCATCTTTTAATATCCAATTTCATTTATAAGCAAACCTACAGTTTGTTTGCAAAGGCAAATATCTTTTTTCCATTCATCAATCAGTGGAATCCATCCCATTGTTTCTTTTATTTCTCAGGGCTGGTTTTATCTACCATCAGACCCTCAGCTCGTTTGTAAAGACAAATCCCTCATTCCTGTCATTCCCAAAGTCCTCAGTGTTCCACAGTGACCAAACCCAGCAGGTTATGTGCACAGCAAATTCAACCACTGAAGAACATTCACAGCAACAGGATTTTGTTATTCCATTCAAATAAGCAGCACTTCAGGCCAGGAATGAGCAGCCCTGACTCCTGCTCCCTCCCAGCCCCTCCTGATGAGGAATTCCAGCAGCTCCAGACTGAGATAAATTTGAACATCCAAAGTGTGTCACCACAAACCTCCCCCAAGTTGTCAGGAGGTAAACAACAATACCAAACAAAGGCGTTGTCTGACGTGACAAGTGCAAAGGAAATCAGTAGGAAAAAAATCATCTCCCACCTACTTGCAATTCCTTAAACTTGAATTCCAGGCCATATCCAGGGTGGTGTAAGCCAAGGAAGAATTGCAGCTGTTGGTTTACACCATGTTATTATCCAAGGAAGCAATGCTTGAGAGGGAGGGAGAGTGAATTTATCTCTGAAGTGCTTCCTGAAATACAAGTTGCTGCACTTTGTTCCTCAGCAGAAACAAAATCTAATTTAGCAAACGCTGATGCATGGTCACTGCACAATTCAGTGGGAACAAATATCAAATCATGCACAGTGCCTTGCTCTCAGCAGCATCATTTCTGGAGGATCCAGGGCTGCCTCCTCCCTAATGCAGCAGTTTGGGGTTTGGCCATTTGCTGTAGTTGCTGTTACTCACACAGAAACGCTGTTATTCCTGTTGTTCTACAGCCCATTCCAACAAACACAGGCACATAAAAAAACCCTTTCCCCAGGAAAACTGGAATCCACATCCAGGGGCAAACCCTGCTTGTCCAGACCTCAGGAATCCCTCAGAGCTCTCCAAACCCGCACATACCCACTCCTTCTCACTGTTTGCACTGCCTTCTAAAGAGGAAAAACCCATTGTTTAGTGCTGTGAATCATTTATCAGGCACTAAAATACCTCCTTACATGGTTTAGCAAGTCATGACACTGAGCACAAACACGGAGTTTACTCCCAGCTCTGACTCTGGCTCACCCAATTTCAGTGAGCAAACAGGGAAAGCACCTCCACACCTGATCAATCCAGCCTTGCCCTCAGGATTCACCTTCCCCGAGCTGGAGCTTAACCTCCAGCCTCCCATCAAAGCCTGCTGGGTAATAAATAATGCAGAGTCATTCCATTAACTATAACTTAATCAAAAGCCCGTGGATCCAAGAGCATCATCAAGGGGATGATTTCCATCTCAGATAGCCCGAGCACTGAGTGATGAGCTGGGCCATGCAAGGGCAGAAAAAGTGAATTTGAGCTGAATCCAGCTCTTGCCAGCACTGCCAAGCCCAGAAGGATCCAAAACACCAGCTCAGCTCGAGTGAGGACGCCCAGATTTGCACAAATCCCCAAACACCAAGGGGCTCTGGGCACACACAGCCCTTCTCTCCCAGTCCAGGAGTCCCTCACTCCTCCCCTGCCACCTCCTTGTCCCTTTTAGTGCTGCTCTGTTACTGCAGAGCTCCCACACCCCAGCACTGCTCTAGCCCAGTAATTCCATTTTCACACCTGCCCAGGCAGGGAGAGGAACAAAAGATGCAAAAGTCATCCCCATGTGTGCTCTCCCTGCCTTTCCCAATCAAAAATGTTGTCCTGGATAATTATGAAAATTTCCTACACATGTTTGGGACTCCACAAAAGCTCCAGCTGAGCTGAAAAACACAGGAAGAGGGAGTTTGGAAATTCCAAGAGTCACTGCCCAGTCCTGAGGCATCACCACACTGCTCTGCCATCCCATGTGTCTTCCAAATGACACTTTTGTATTTCAGATTAAACCTGGATAAAAGCATCCCAGCTCTGCCTTTCTTCCATTCTCATCCATCCTGTTATTCCTCCAGACCATGGCATTTCCTCCTCCCTGCGTGGCCTCAGAGAAAGGTTCATTCTGCCCAGACAGGGGATTTTCAACCTGCAGCTCATAAAGCCTCTGGGAATCTGTGAAAGGCAGGAAAGGGAAGCAGAACAGACACGAGGCTTTTTCAGTTCTCTACAAATGCCAGGAGCACCTAGAGAGAAAGAAAAGCACCTAACACCTGGAGTGCTGGAACCTACACACCCAAAAATGTTGGAAAGCACAATTATGGAGCAAATGAGCCCAATCTGTTCAATGCTTCCCTCCTCAGTGATGCTGCTGACCACCTGGTGGGGTTCTGGACTCTGCCCAGCTGTTCCACATCTGTCCTGAAGTGTCAAATCAGAAACTGGAAGCTGAGCCCAACCCCAGCTGGACACTGGGGTGATGCTCATCCTGCCACCTGTCACCTCCCCTGGCACTTTCCAAGGCAACCCTCTCTGCAGAAAGCTTTATCATCCTCTGGGTCTGCACTCCACAGGGCTCAGAGCAGCTCTGACAAGTGATGAAAAAACCCAGGAAACCTCTGGCTCCAGGTAACATCAAAAACCATCCCAGGGAGGGATGTGACATCCCAGAACATGACACTGCACAGATGTCACCAGCACATGGCAGAGCCCTGACACGTGCAGAGGCCAGAGATTCCAGCTGCTGGAAGGACTGGGAAGGAAATGCTGCCACGGGTTTGGCTGGGAATTGCTGATCCTAAAAGCAGCTGCCAGATTTCCCCCCAGTCCCCCCACAGCTGCTCTCTCACCCCCCAGTCTGGACCAGGGAAGGGTAAAAGTCAGAAAACTAGTGGGTTGAAATGAAATTTTAATAAGGAAAGCAAAAGCCATGCCTGCAGGCAAAGCAATCCCAGGAATTCACTCCCTACTTCCCATGGGCAGGGAGGGTTCAGCACCTCCAAGCAGGACCCTTCAAACAGACCAGAGACTTGGGAAGAGAAACTGCCATCTCTCCAAATGTCCCCTCCTCTGTCCATTCATTTATGTCACACGGTCTGGGACATCCCATTGGTAAACTGGGGTCACCTGTCCCTGTCTCCTGCCAGCCTCCCACCCTCCCAAATCCCTCCCCAGGAAAGGCCTTGGCTCTGGGCAAGCTCAGCACTAACAAAACACCTCTGGATCATCAACCCTGTGCTCGACACAGCCCAAAGCACAGCCCCAGAGCAGCCCCTGGGATTAAAACTACCTCTGTCCCAGCCCAGGGCAGCACATCCCAGCCCTTATTCCATGCCCAGATCCCACATTATTCATCCCACCACTCCCCTTCCCAACTTCTGTTACAACAACAAATATCCTTCCCATAATCTACAGAGCATCCCTGAAAAACATCCATAAGAAATCCACAGAAAGCCTGTTGGACTCATTTAATCCATGATTTTGGATTAAAAATTAACAGATTTCCATCTGCTCTGGTGGAATCAACTCCACCCCAGCTGAAGGCAGCTCAGGGAGGGAGAGTGAGGCACAATGACCTGGGAACAGCAGGGATTCAGCCTTTCCTTTGCTTTTTTTTTAAACAAAGATTGTTACCAAAGGCATCCTGGTGTCACCTGGCTCTCACCAGCTGCTCTCTGTGCCATTCCCCATCACTCCAGCAGATTTATGGAGCACTTTGCCATCTGCAGAGCTCCCAGTCCAACTGGAATCAGAGCAGGTGAGACAATGGGACAGGTGTTTGGGATAAATACCCAGATGTGTTCAGGATTGCCCAGAGCCCAACACCCACCCCTGAGCTTCCTGCAGGCACAGCAAACCAAAATCTGTGCTGGACCCCATCCAACCACACCTATATCTGTCCTGGGACAAAAGTGACTTTATTTTGTGCCTTGTGCATGAGAATAAGAGACATTAATTCTGCCAAGTCCACTGATCTCCACACAGGGCTCTAAGGCAGCTTGGCTGAAGGAGTTCAGACATTCATACCCCAAAACCCCCAAGCAAACCAAAAACCTGAATGCCCCAGGAAGAGAGCCGTGCTTTAAACACCTTAAAAATCAAATTAAGCAGTTCCAGTTGACAAGACTTTAAACACAATCCCTGGTTTCTGCTCTCTCCACTTCTCAGCAAATCCATTTCTTGGTACAGATGTTCCACATTTCAAGTCTGGCCCCTGTGGCACTGCAGCAGCTTCAGACTCAGGTGAAAGCACAGAGCTGTTTCACAGGAGCTGTTCACATCCAGAGAATTCATATCCAGAGAGTTCACATCCCCAGAATTCACATCCACAGAATTCACATCCACAGAATCACATCCACAGAGTTCCACATCCACAGAATTCACATCCACAGAATTCACATCCGCAGAATTCACATTCACAGAATTCACATCCGCAGAATTCAGATTCACAGAATTCACATCCACAGAGTTAATATCTACAGAATTCACAACTACAGAGTTAGTATCTACAGAATTCACATCCACAGAATCACATCCACAGAGTTCACATCCACAGAGTTAATATCTACAGAATTCACAACTACAGGATTCACATCCACAGAATTCACATCCAGAGAATTCACATTCACAGAGTTCATATCCACAGAATTCACATCCACAGAGTTCAAATCCACAGAGTTAATATCTATAGAATTCACATCCAGAGAATCACATCCACAGAATTCACATTCCAAACAAGCCCAAACAAATTGGGTTGGGTTTTCCCAACGCTCCCCACACTTCCAGCAGTCACTCATAAACCACATGAAGAGATTTACCCACAGAACATCCACATCTGCACAATTCCTGCTGAACCAGGAATCCTGGGCACACCAACTATCACCTGGAATCATTTGCTGAGCTCCAGGAAGCACCAGAGTTATCCCAATATTCAGCCAGAGCAGCCTCTTCTCCAGGGATGTAATTTCCTGCCTTCAAAACTTTCCCTTTCAGAATTGTCTCTTAATCAATTTGGGCTGTTCCACTCCTCTCCACAGCCATTGTCAGCAGAATAATAAACCCAGGCACTCGTGGAAGTATTTCCACAGGCTCAGCATTAACCAGTTAATGCAGACTCTGGGGTGAGGAACAGCCCCAGTGGGAATTCCCAGCACTTCCCTCCGTGATCTCTCAGCTCCTGCAGCGCCCTTGGACTCACTCACAGAATCACTGAATGGGAAGGGACCTCAAAGCTCCTCTCCTCTGCACCTTTCCTCTCTAAACAAGAGTTACCCTCAAAAAAATACGGTTTAAGCCATGGTTGAGGCACTGGGATGGGAGCTGGGAGGCCCTGACTGACCCTGGAGGTGTCACAGACCAAGTGCCCCCTTTGTGACAAACATCACAAAACCAAACCCAAGTCCTCAAATCCTTTTCAAAGCAACTTCAGAGCCCCAGGATTACAAATGTTTTATAACCCAAGAACTGCAGGGAGATGCTCTGGAGCCTTCCTAACCCCCCTGAGCAGTGCAGCCACATTTCCTTATAAACCCCTCTGAGTTTATAGTCTCCACTTATTTTGGGATCTAAATATCCTTGAAAATCTGGGAATCCAAGCCTCAATGAAAATGTTCAGCCTGATTAAAAACCTTCTGAAAATTTCACTCTTATTTTCTGTCTAAGATGAACACAGCAAAGATTTTATTTTGTTTCTCACCTCCACTGCAGATATCTGTAAAAATGGCACGGATCATCTCAACCCCCAATTGAAATTAAACTCAGAAAACAGAAGGTAATGTGATGAAAAACTTTTTACCCAGCAAAGGGACTCCCACTCATGTGCAGCATTTTTACTCAGTCTCATTTACAAGGTGCTAATTATGATCACCAAAACAAATTTTTTTTCAATTTGTATTTCAATTATTTCGCAGTAAAATAATATTTGCATTTAAATTATTTATCCAGGGGGCTGAAAGGCATTTTCATCTCACGTGTTAGGATTATCCCAAAAAAAAAGAAAATAAAAATTGAAGAAGGTGAAGTGAGGTTCAAGGTGGAAATCATCCCAAGTCACAGTGGAGGAAAAATTAAATAATTCCTCATGAAAATTTTTCATTATTGGTCTCCTCTTGTCACCATGGAACCCTCAAAATCAGCCTGAATTCCCTTGCCACTGGAGCTCTATGTCCAGCTGTAAAATTCAATGTTCCCTCAAGGGAGATTTTGGGCTCCACATCCCATCTCCCTAAGAATTTACAAGCCCTCAGCCCTTGGAGTTCTCACAATATCAACAGTTCCATCCTTTCCCTGCTGGAGAACTGAGGGTTTGTAGAGCCCAGAGGGGAGAGCTCCTTCACAAATAAACCTGCACTGAGCGACTTCCAAGGGTTTCTCTTCCCCCTCCCCACCACGTTTTGCATTCTAACTTTGATTTTACACATCAATTCATTAACCAGGTTGTATTTTCATGCATTTTTTACTCCCTAAAAACCCAAAAATTAAGCAAATCCCATTTTGGGTCCCCACAGCTCCTTTTTAGCCCCCAGGGACCCAGAGAAGCTCTGCAGCAGCCAAAACAGAAGAAACCACTTCATCCACTGCTTCCCCACCTCCAGATCTGAAATAAATTAAAAATACCACTCTGAACAAGCAGAGACTCCACTTATTAAAAGCTCTTCACTCCTGCACCACCATTCTCATGTCCCCACGCTCTGCAGAGTGAAATGTTCTGTGTGTTTACAAGTGCTCTGAGATCTTCCAACAAACCCCTCTGCCAGGCAATTGTACCTCAACAGCTCACACTTGTGTGATTGGATTTGAATTACAAAAAGAGCCCAACAGAAAAGCAATTTCTCCTGGGAATTTTTTGTTAGGATACAAATCCAATTTTTACTTGATTCCGTTAACAGCACTTTCATATTCACTTCCTTTAAGTATTGCAGCACTTGATATTTATTACCTAATGCCTCCTTGTCACCTTGAGCAATCAATGAAAGTCACCTGGAGTTGACAGTACAGAGGAAAGTTAATAAATAAAAGTTAATAATTCACTTCACCCAATGAGCCAAAAAAACCCAAGCCAGTCACATGTCCCAAAGAATAACAGCTACAAAAAGCTCCTAGCAGATTATCTGGAGAAAGAGTGAAACATTTCAATTATCCTGAATTTTTCAGGCCATTTAGACGTGAGTTTCACGTTTACAGTGGCAAAACCTCCATTGTTATTTCAGGGAATCATGGAATGATTTGGAAGGGATACTAAAGATCAGCTGTGGGCACTGAAAGCTGTGAGCTCTGTTCAACAAGGAATGTCCCCAACAGAATTTGGTAACTGATAGCTCTGGCAGCCCAAAACTGAAATTTTTTTTGTTCTGTTTTGACCCAATTTGTCCCAGGCACTGTTTTTCCACGACTTGTACAAATTCTGCATCCTGTGACCTCTCCACCTCTGCACAACCACCAGTGAAACCCAGAACTCCCTCCCATTAACATCACATTGGGGTGTATTTTTCTCTCTCCTCCTCCATCCATTTAAAACCTCATTTTCACCCACAGACATATTCCACTTCATCTTAGTTTTCAATCCCCAAAGCAGATCAATACCTTTCTTCTTCAATCTACATAGCTCTCAATCAAGGAGCTAACAGGGGGTGAATTGAATCGACTTGTACGTTCAAATTGGGGATTTTTTTGTCAAAAGTCTCATTTGTTAACTGCATTTCGTGGAAGAAAAGGCAAAAAACTCCCTGTAAGAGCCCTCAGTGTTGGACTCCTGGGCAAAAAAAGGTCATCACTTGTTCTCTAATTTGAGATTGGGAAGTGCTCCCAGGAGGAACAAGTGACAGAGCCTCCCCAAAGTGGTTGTTTTAAATCCAGCAAAATGAACTTGCTCTTTTTAAACAGAATTAGTTAATTCAGAAGGAAGAAGTGCAGGTGTTTACCAAGAGGTGACAGCAGGAGGGACATTGCAGGGCTGGTTTTTCTCCCTTCAATCTTGCCCAGGGTCAGAACCTGTGCATTGGGAGGTCAGTGAGACACCAGGGCAAAGCTAAAATCGAGATCCTGCAATGGTTTGGGTTGAAAGAGAGCTTAAATCTCATCCAGTCCCACACCCTCCACCACCCCAGGCTGCTCTTGGACACTCCCAGGGATCCAGGAGCAGCCACAGCATCTCTGGGATTTCCATCCCAGCCCCTCCACCCTCCCAGGGGAGGATTTCTCCCTTTGTCACCAAAGAATTTCACTCAAAACCCACCCTGGGCTTTATCTCTGGGCTCTGCTGACAGCATGGGGACAATTCCACACATTGCTCCTTCAGCACAGGAGCTTTTTCTGTAAAACAGATTTTCATTAAAGCCCCCACCAAAGCAGAGAAATTCCAGTCCAGCTGGTCTAACACTCCTTGAAGAGCTGCAGAATTTGCAGGACAGGACACCAGAGCCCCAGAGAGGGAAGTGGAGCCCTCAGAGAGGGCAGATTGTTCTTCTGGTCCTTCAGAGCCCCAGAAAGGGAAGTGGAGCCCTCAGAGAGGGCAGATTGTTCTTCTGGTCCTTCAGAGCCCCAGAGAGGGAAGTGGAGCCCTCAAAGGGGGCAGATTGTTCTTCTGGTCCTTCAGAGCTTGTGCTGAACCCAGCCCTGGGAAGAAAGGACCAACTCTGGTGATGCTTTTGAGGCTAAAAACAGAGGCCAGACAAAATTAAATCAATAAAAAGCAGATTTTTTTATATTTATTAAAGGGCCTTCAGGTACATTTAGGGCAGATGAAGCCTCTCCAGGGGCTACTACACCCAAAATGGACAATGGGTCACAGGTTTTCACACTTTTATAAGTTGGGTTCATTTGCATATTGGGGGTTAATCTTCCAATTACAGCTTCAGGTAATGAAGGCATTTACCCCAAGTTTGCTCTCCCTAACTCACTTTTGTTTCCATTTCTGGGGGCCTGAGGCAGTGAGGTGTCCTCGATTCCCAGCCCAGAGAGGAATTGTTGTGTCTGACCAAAATGGGAAAGCAGCAGCTCACACTGGATATGGAGTTTGGAGTTATACACTAAAGAATTGCAGGGTTACAAATAGATGAAAATGTAGTCCCCACACAATGAGGGACAAACTCCCCATCCTTCCAACCCTTCATTATTCCAGCAGGTGGACTTAATTTTAATATTAACAGCCCAAGTGGTGCTTAACTTTAATGGGATCCCCTTGGGAATGGTGCTGACAGCTGCCCAGTGTCCAGGATCCTGCCTAACCTTTCCCTAATGGAGACAAAACAACAATAGAGGGATATAAACAATATGCTGTGGGATGCAAGGAGCATCTTTAAAAATGGCATCACCTTTGGAAAAGCACCAACTCCATTATCCTTCTGCAGGATGGGATATTTTCCTCCCCTTTCCAGGAGGAAATGTATTTTTCTGGGTGTTATTATTTGGTGGATGAAGAGGAAAGGAACATTGAATTATGCCTTTGTCACAGGAGAAATGAGCTGCAATTTTCTGTAGCCCTGACTTTGCCAGCCCCACATAGCCCTTGCAAGGGGCAGAACCTCCAGAGCAGTGAGAAGAGGGGAGAATCCTGCTGGGATTCATGGATTTAAACAAGAAGAGGAAGGACTGGGGACAGGATGTGGTCCTGTGTAAGTCACCCACCACAAAGCTCCTCAGCAAACTTTCTGAGCCTAAAATCCCACTCCTCCTGTTTTTTCAGGGAATAACCTCCACCTCAGGCTCCAAAAGTAATGACATAAATGCCACAAAAAAAAAATTCTTATTTCAAACTCTGCTTTCACTAAATTAACTGAACAAAATATTGATAAACTGCTGATAAATAACAGGAACAGTAACAAGGAAACAAGTTCTCCATTTGATCTCTGCCATCCTGCAGGCATTCATCTTCATAATTAATTAGATAATACTATTAGCACAGTACTATTTTTCCCCCTCCATAGACAAGAAGCTGGAGCTCACATAATTTAAGCAACTGCTTCAAAGGCAGAGTTAAAATCAGAAGGTCCAGACCATCCTCTCTGCCAATATCCTGCTTTTCTGAAGACCAGGATCCAATTCCCTGATGCTTCTGGCAAATTCTCAGTGCACACCTCCCACCTCCCCATCTCTAGTGAGCACACTTTGCTTTTAGAAGCTGCAGTCTTTGCATAAAACATGGATCTAAACCTATAAAAACTGTAAAAGGCAATTCTGTACGAATTACAGGAGCTGTGCAAATCCTTCCTGCAACAGAAACTGCATTTGCTTTTATTCCTGACTTTTTTTTTGACAATACTACTTGAAGTTCAGTAGCAGACAGACAACTTTCACCTCAAAATGTCATTCACAATTAATCCCAAATTGTACATGAAACGGTTGAATTCACTCCAGGCAATCAAGGGAGAGAACCAGGAGCACACAGAAGTTGTGCAGTTAATCAACCTCCAGCAATTTGTACCTGCTGAAAGCTCCTCACAAACACCCCGAGAATACATCTGTAAATCATTTTGCCAATTCTATTTATCCCTGTTTCAGGGATGTTTCAGGGACTGTTTTAGGGATGGGGAAGGGAAGCAGAGGGAGTGAGGCTCACACCCTGCTGGGGCATGGGAAGCAGCAGGGACTGGGATCTAAAAACTCCTGCAAGTCAGGGGAGTGTGCAAGTAACAGCAGAGCACTGAAGCAGCAAATCCCCAGTTGTGGTTAATTCTCTGCCTGTGATTAACTCATCTTCCTTGGCTATTCCAGCCCCTCTTGCACCCTCTAAGGCAGCTGGGGCTGCGATTATCAGGCTGTGACTGTGGTCTGCACTGAAGTGACAGAACAGGTAAAATGCTACACTGAAATGTAGGTGGCTCCAAGGCAGGTGGATGGAACCCAAATAAAGCCATTTTTCCAGGACAGAACAGAGTTCCCATTCCAGAGGTCAGAGAACAAATCTTCCCTTCCTTTTGTTTTAAAGTGTTCTGGACAAAGAGACCTTTATTTGGGACTCACGGTTGTTTCATCAGGCTGGAAATGGGAATCACAGACGTTTTGATAAATGGATGCAGGAATTGTTCTGTTCCAGTGTAACCACTGTGAAATGCCTCTGCACAGACACAGCTCCGAGCTCATCTGCAGCAGGGAGGCTTCTCAAAAACCACCTCAGGAGCTGCAGCATCACCTCCCCGTGCTGGGTGTGGGATGACGCAGGAGTGACATCCAGGCTCTGCTCACACCCTGCTGGGTGACCTTGGCCAGCCCTTCCTCCTCCTCCTCCTCTTCCTCCCACCTCCCTGGCTTCCAGCACCTCTGGCCAGCAATGCAACAGGAGCAGAAATGCCTTTTTACAAGGAGGGAAGGGGAAAATATTCACCAGCAGGAAAGGGGATGCTGGAGTTTTCCTGCAGGTCAGAAAGAAGAGCTGCCTTCCAAAGACACCCAGCATTAACAAAGCAGCTGAAACAACAGCAAGGGTTGAGATTTAATTTTTTTTTTTTGGCTGCAGCTCCAGTCCTGCCCAGGTGGTGCCACACAAGCCAGGCTGGCTCTGGTGACACTGGTGGCCTTTTTCCTGCTGGACAAGCAGAATTCCAGCAGCACTGGAATAAAGCCCCTCTGGGCTGTGATTTCCACCTCCTTCCAGCACTCCAGAATTACACACAACACTTGTTGATGGTTTAGAATGTTCCCTCTGCCACACAAGGGCCACCTCCAGGTGATTCCAGGAGGAATTTCTGCCTGGAAAGGGCTGTCAGGAACTGCCCAGGGAGGTTTGGATCCCCATCCCTGGAGGTGCCCAAGGGAGGGCTGGAGGTGGCACTGAGTGCCCTGGGCTGGGGACGAGGTGGGGATTGGGCACAGCTTGGTCTCTGTGGCCAGGGAGGGATTTTCCAACCTCACTGACCCCGGGATTTTGGGTGTTCACACCTCACTGGGCAGGCAATGACACTGCTGTAATTACAGCACACGGTCACACACTAACACCACGGGCTGCACCCTGCTCCAATTCCTGCAACCCTCTGCAGACCTTCACCCCCCCCAAAACACAGGCCAGGAATTCATTTCCCAGCAGAGTTTTGCAGTCAGCAATTGAGCAGGATTTTATTTTTTTAATTACTCCCTTATCCCACATCTCCCTGGCAGCCACAGCTGCTCCAGCCCTGGTGGTTACAAGATTCTCTTCTAGTGAAGTCACAGCATCACATCTCCTTACCCCACGGTTTTTCTGCCCACTGACACAGCCCCAAGTCTCCTTTCCATCCATCACACCCAGCTGTGCACTCAAAACCAAGGATTTTATCAGTTTATTCCTACAGGTGATGCTTTATGCCTCGAAAAGACAGGAAATTATTGCCAAGAGCTGAAGCAGGGAATGCACCTGACACTGGGAAGAAAGAACAAACACCACACAACCCACTGTGAAATCCCATTTAAAAAAGAGGGAAAACCACCCAAAAAACTCTCTTCCACTTTCAAGCAAGGGAGGTGTAAAATCATTTCATGCAAGCTCCCTGCAGTCTCCATTCTGGCTGTGTCCATGGAGCCAGGACACTGAAACAGAGTTAATTTGATTCCTTTAATCAGTGGGATTGTCCCAATCACACATCCACCACCAGCAGCACTGGCTGCCACTGCAGAGCACGGAGGCAGCACAGAGACTCTGCAGGTTCCTGCACTGCACCCTGTCCATGGCAAGCAGAGAACATCACTTTTCACAACTGCACTGCACTTCACTCCCCCAGACACGCTGTGTGAACACAGAACTGTGGCTGCTGCTGTCCCTGGGCTCATCCCCACATCCCAGTCCCACTGAAAGCCGTGGAAGTGCCTTCTCAGAGCAGGAAACAACCCCGGGGTTGCACTGGAATCACCTCACAGCCTCGTGTTTCTTGCTGGAGAGCTGAGGAACAGGAAAAGCGATGCTGTGCTAAGGCTGAGCTGCCCAAACTCCCCAAACCACCTCGTGCAAGGCACTCCACGGTGCAGAATTATTGCATGGAGTGGCTTGGGCTGGGAAAAACCTCTGGAGATGAGGCTGAGCCATTTGTTGGGGATTTGTCTCTGCTCTCAGAGGCTGCAGAGACACTGGGTGGGATCAGAGCCTCCCTGCCCTGCAGGACCAGATGAAGTGAGGCTGGAGCTCTCACTCAACTGAGCTCAGGGAAACATTTCAACCAGCAGTGAAGCTAAAACGCTGAGCTGGACCTTCAATCCTCACTTCCCAGGCAGGAGGGATGGTTCCACCTCTTCCCAGGTGGAGCAAATCAATGGGATCCCACCAACCTCTGACATTTCTGGCTGCTGTGGATGTCACAGAGACAGCTCAATGCTGCACTCGACAATTCCAGCAGTACAGAATCTTTACTACTTAATCATTTTCCTTTTTTTTTTTTTTTTTTTTTGCCAGCCCTTAAAGTCTTATCTCTCCCCTTCCATTTGAATTTGCTCTATTTTCTGTTGGAAAAAAAAAAGCCTAATTTAAATTTAGGCCTATTCATGGTGTTTCTGAACCTCCCAATGCCTAGAAACATGGAGGAAGAGTAAAGAAGTATTATTTAAAATCCACTCAGCTAAACAGAGCTTTGTTATAATTTCACTAAAGCCTGTGAAAAATTACTCCAGCCCTGTGTCTCAGGATACTCCTGATAAAAACAGAGTTAAAAAGATTTCTCTTGCAATGCTATGGGCTCAAAACCAGTTAAGGCTGCCTGACCTTGCCCCCAACCAACCCTCATTATCATAACAATTTCCTCTGGTCAAGATCCAGGCCAAATTCTGGCAGGGGCTGGGGGGGCAGCAGCAGGAACAGAAGCACAGCTGTGAAATTTGGCATTTCCCACCCAGCTGGGCTCTCAGAAACCGGAGAAGGGCAGCGAACACCACGCAGTAATTCCAGGGCTGGAAATCCCTGAGAGCAGGAACCATTCCCTGGGGGCAGAGCAGGGAGGAATCTCAGGAGCTGCACAGGAGCAGCACTGACACCAACACCTGACCAACAGCTCAGGCACACCTGGAACACAAACCCACCCATGGGATCCTGGAATGGGGATCCCTGGATCCTGCCTGGATCCCACTCCCCAGAACCATCCTGGTGTCTGAGAGGAGCTCCTGGCAGAGCAGAGGGGCAAAAACCCAGATCAGAGGGGCAAACACCCAGCTCTGCTCCCTGCACTTCCCTGGAGGCATTCTGGGGATGGGCACAGCTCACAGAGTCCAGCTTTTCCCTGGGATGTTTCTGGGAACAGGCACAGCTCACACAGTCCAGCTTTTCACTGGGATGCTCCTGGAAAAATGCACAGCTCACAGGATCCAGCTTTCCCTTGGAAGCTCCTGGAAAAATGCACAGGAATGGGGATGGGCAGATGGATTCTGTGACCTTAAAGGTCTTTTCCAGTCAGAATGGTTTTGTGATTCCCTGAATCAAACAACCCAAAGCTTGCAGCAAAGTCCTGGCCACAGCTCAGCTAGGCTCTTCTCTTCTCCCCCCCTCATTTTGGGCTCACATTTCCATGGGGAAACCTGCTGGGTGTGTGTGTTCCTCACCAGGAACTCACAAGTGGGGATTGAAGGTGAGAGAACAAAAGGAAGGGATGAATTACAGCACGAATGCCCTGTGGTGCTGCAGCCCCATCCCTGAGCTCGCTCTGGGGCCAGGAAAGCTCGTTAGGACTTGCTGATTAATGGAGCTGGGCAGGCTCAGCACAGACCCCACAACTCCTGGAACCCCACAGGCTCCCCCAGACTCCGTCTGAACAGCAGGAGTGGGATCACACTTTGGTCACTGGGGTTTTTGAGGAGAATTCCCCCAAACCAGCTGGGATGGATGCACAGGTGCTCATCTGCACCCAACATCAGCTTCCAGAGCAAGGATGGCTCAAGGATGCACCCAAAACATCCTGAGCAGGAACTGAAGGTCAGGATTTCCAGAGGATGCTGGAATGAGGAGCACACCTCACACAGGGCTGGAAATCTGCTGTTTAAACCAGGAATCTGCTTTGCTCTTCCCACATCCCAGTCCCTGTTCTCAGGGTGCCTCTGAGTCTCCAGCTCAAGTTTTTAATTCAAGTCCAATCCAGAACCATCAGATTTACTGATTGCATCTCTACTGAACCTTCTCCTCAAAATTTCTAGCACTGGTCCACACCTCATTAAAAACTTGGACAACTGGGAATGTTCTTTATCCCCTTGTGGTCCCTGAGGGCAGTGGAATTATCAGTGCAGGTGGAGATCTCTGCAATGCAACCTCCTCTGCCCTCTGTTCCTTAAATTCATAAATTTAAATTCATAAACAGCTTCCTGCTCCTCCACTCCTCATAAGAGAAGCCTGGCAAAAACTATTTTTCATTGAGAAAAAAGAAAATTACAGGGGTTTAGAATTGATGAGCTGGTGTTTCAAGCTGGTGCATCCTCCCTCAACCCAGAACCAAGCAAGGTGCTGACTAATAAAGCACAGTGTGTAAATAATGGTGTCAAGACCCTTTTAGAACAGGCCATTAAAATGTATTTTATTTGTGTTTATCCACACACACATGCCCCTGATGCACCCTGCAGTGCTGATTGCCCAGAAAGGAGTGAGCAGCACTGCTGTGCCCACCTGATTGACAATCAATACACAGAATTCCAGAATCATCACACTCTGGAGGCCAGGCAGGGCTCAGCATCAATGGGCAAAACCTCTGCCATCTTATCCCTGGGAAAACATCCCTGCACTCACAACTCAAAATAAAATGGAAGGGGGAACCTCCCAGAGCACTCCCACTCCCCCTTCTGTGGCTGTTACAGACCCAGGGAAAAATCTTGAGGATTTTTCCAGCCTAACCTTCTCAAGCTCAGCTAGGGTTTTTTTCCCAAGCTAGAGACCTTTCCTCTAATGTAAAGATAAGAGAAAGACTTATAACAAAAAATAAACAGGTGCTGGATCCATGAGAAAGCCTGGGACAAGGGGTGTTGTTTCCCTGACCAATGAGTCTTTTCTGTTTTGTTTAGCACAAACTCTTTTATTTAAAGCCATGGCTTTCTTCAGTAAACTGCTCTTCCTTGCACCATGCAAGAGAGTGCCATGTTGCTGTGTCCCTTCACTGCTCCACAGCCCCATGCAGAAACACCCTTCCATACCCACAATAAAGTTCCCATCCCCAGGCACCACCTTCCAGCTCCATCCTGTCCCCAAGGGCAGCTCCTCAGGGCACCCTGTGCGGGTTCCAGAGGCCGTTTCTGGGCAGCAGGGCTGCAGCAGGGCCCAGCTGATGTGATGGGAGCAGAGTTTTTCCCTTTTTCCTGCCCAGCTCCTCGCTGGTAGCTGCACACACACAGCTCTGCTGCCACACTATGGGAACTCCTGGCTACTGCTCCCTCCTTAAGAACGGGAGAGGAAGCTTGGAACTTTTGTTCCACAGAGGTTCAGGACTCAGCACAACCCCAGGTTTCCTGGGATCACACCCCAAAGCCACCGTGACCCTGTGGCTCCCCTCCCTCCCTGCACATCCAGCTCCAGACACTGACACCCAAGCTGGCATCCTGCTCTCACAAAAACATCACTGCTGGGGTTTCACAGTCTAAAGAGAGGACTTATTAATCAATGCCTCTGGCTCTGATGCAGATAAAAAAAAAACATCTGAGGTCTAAACAGCTTCTGCAGGTGTTGTGCTCACGAAGCAAAACCCAGAGCATCAACCTCTGGCTGAAGGATCCAGCACAGAGAGTTTAAAATGCAGACAGGAGGGACCAGGAGCCTAAGAAGAAAGGATTAAATGCTCAGTGAGGTACAGAGTGAAGATCCAGTAGGAATAAGGCACAGACAGCTCAGAAGAAGAGAAAAAGCTGTAAGCCCCTGGTAGAATAAATCTGAGATTTAGGTATCTCTCCATCAGTCTGCTGGCATGAGGAAAGCTCAGCAGAAGCTGCTGGAATGGTTTTCCTCTGTGCACAGGCTGAATGCTCATGCTGAAGAGATGAAAAATAGCCACCAAAATAAACATTCAGCCTTTATTAGGGACCTGTAGGTTGTTTGGGTGGGTTTCCAGCCTTTCCTAACAGATGCTCCCAGTCAGCAAAAACTGTTCAGCTCCACTGCAAGAGCACCCAGGAGCAGCAGTTAATCCTCATCCCCAGCTCCTGAAAGGAAACCTGCCTTACATAATAAAATCAGTCTTGCATTCCAGATAAAGTTTTTCCTCAAAACCTACCCCCCCTCCCCAAAACCCAAGGAGCTTTCATACATATCAACACCCAAACACACATTCCTCCAGCCTAGGATACAGCAGACAAGACAACAGCACTTGGAAACTCTTGGAAATCGGGGCACTGCACAGTGTGGAGAGCAGCCACTGCCAAGCACTCGGCTCTCCCACTCTTCCCCCTCCTACACACAGAAGGACAGTCCCTAAATATTTGCTGTTTACACCAGAAATAAACTTCAGTCCCTGGATTTGCTTTGGCTGCAAGGGCAGCTGTGGAAATGAGGTAGGAGACACAAGAAACTGCCCCCAAATTCAAGTCTGCTCCTGCTTTCAAGCCCAAACATGCATGTTTCATAAAAAGCAGGATGCTGAGGCCAACGAGCTCATCTATAAGAGATATTCAGCTGGGAACGCAGGAGGGAAAGGAGGAAAGTGCTTCCATCTTCATGCAAGGCATCCAGAAATCTGTTTTATCAGCTGTGGGCAAGCAGCAGGGTAGTGAAATCCTGAATCAAGATGCCAGGAAAGACAGAGTGCAAAGCAGTGCTGGCATTTTTCACAGTCATCCTGCACATCACCAGTGCCTGTGCCCAAACCTGACCCACGGGGGAAGGGGAATGAGATCATAGAGAGCCACCCTTAATCACATCCCAGTGCTTAAAGAATTGTTGCTCCCGAAGGATGCAGCTCCAAAGGTCTGAGTCAAACACCCTCAGTGCCGTGCCCGAGACAGCAGGGCAGTGTGTGCCAGCAGCCCAGAGCCAGCACCTCAGTGCCACCATCCCAGCGCCACACAGCCCAGCCATCACCCCAGTGACACAGAGCAAACTGCTACCACCCCAGAGCCAGCACCCCAGTGACACAGAGCAAACTGCTACCACCCCAGAGCCAGCACCCCAGTGCCATCACCCCAGAGCCAGCACCCCAGTGCCACACAGCCCAGCCATCACCCCAGTGACACAGTGTGAACTGCTATCACCCCAGAGCCAGCACCCCAGAGCCATCATCCCACTGTCACACAGCCCAGCCATCACCCCAGTGACACAGAGCAAACTGCTACCACCCCAGAGCCAGCACCCCAGAGCCATCATCCCAGTGTCACACAGCTCAGAGCCAGCACCCCAGTGCCAGCACCTTAGTACCACACAACACAGTGCCAGCACCCCAGTGTCATCACCCTAGTGGCACACAGCTCAGTGCCAGCACCCCAGAGCCAGCACCCCCAGAGCAACACAGTGCAGTGCCACCACCCCAGAGCCACACAGCTCAGGGGTATCATCCCAGTGCCATCACCCCAGTAGCATCATCCCAGTACCACACAGCACAGTGCCATCACCCCAGTGCCACCACCCCAGTGCCATCACTCCAGTGCCACCACCCCAGTGCCACACAGCACACTGCCGGCACCCCAGTTTCACCACCCAGTGCCACACACCGCCCCCTCCCCGCACTGGGGAGCAAGCCCTCTCCTTGCAGAGCCGGGGATGGCTCCCGAACGCTGCTGCCAAGTTGCCCACGGCACTCACCCATGGCCGATCCAGCCAGCAGCCCCAGCGAGAGCAGCAGCGCCCGGCTCCAGGCGCTCCCCTCCGCCGTCATCAGAGCCACGATCCCCAGTTTCCACCAGTGCCTTCCCAAGCTGCAGCTGCATCCCGGCTGGTCCCATCCCAGGGAAGGTTGCATGTCAAAGGGCAGCGGCAGCGATGGGGCGTGCTGGGGGTCCGCTGGTTGTCTCTGTAGGGTTTTTCCCCTTTTCTTCCTTCCCCTCGGCAATTGGGATAGTCCTCGGCTCGGCTGGATGAAGAGGAGAAAGGAAGGAGGAGGAGGGGGAGAGGTGGGGGGGGGGGGAAACGGGTCAGGCTTGTGATTTTTTTTTAAATTTTTTTTCCCCCTTTAATTTTTTTCAGCCCAGGAGGAGGGAAAAAATAAAAAAATCCCACCGCATGGAAGGCTCTGAGCTTCTGCAGCTGGAATGAACCAAGTGTGGCAGCAGCTCGGGGAGAGGAGAGGAGAGGGAAGGCGAGGAGAGGAGAGGAGAGGAGAGCAGGGGAGGGCTGGCGCGTCCCTCCCGGTGGCTGTCTCAGAGCCAGCTCCTCGGCAGCAGCACCACCACCAGCACCACGCAGCCCTCAGGGATTTATACTTCTTCTTTTTATTTTTTTTTATTTTTATTTTTTATTAAGCCACTTGATTAATCGTTCCCGGAGCTTTGTTCCCTCTCTGGAAGCCGGGCCGGGGGGGTGTTGTGGTTTATGGATTGTGGGGGGATGCTGTGTTATCCCCCCAAACCCACCAGCACCCAACCCCACAGACACCTCCAGCAGCGTGTTTATTTTGGATACTCCAGGTTTCCCGAGAAGGAACGAGCCCCCCAGCCCCCATTTCTGTCTCTCACACACATCCCTGTTACCCACCCCGCCACCCCCAATAAACAACTTGATGCTAGTGACACAATTTTTGCGATGAGGCGGATTTTGTGGCAAACACCCGTCCCAACAGACCCCCCCACTGTGGCTTGTCCTGGCAGCAGCAGAGCCGGGATGCAGGTGGGACTGGTCCAGGAGCATCCTGGAGCTGGGAAAGGCTGTGCCCCCTCCCCTGGACACCGCTCCCCCCATCCCCAGCAGCACCAGCAGCACCAGCAGCACCTCCCCTTGTTTTTGTTTTAACATCTCCCGGTGCCCGGAGCTGCAGGCAAGATGGGGAAAAGGGAGGGAGGGGATGGGAATGCAGCCACTTAACGCCACATTCGGGAACTTCATTATCTTGCTAATGATGCTCAGATCCAGGGACAAGGAAAACAACTCGAACACGACACCGGAGCTTAAGGAAATAAATAAATAACGAAGGAAGGGCGCTCTGGAAGGCTCGAGCATCCTCCCGCTCCTCGCTGCTCGCCAGGCAGCGGCTCGCAGGCTCGGAGCCCTGTGGAACAGGAGGTGTTCGCCAGCCCGACACCCCCTCCCCAGCCCTGCCATCCCCTTTTCCCCCCGTTTATCCCGATTTCCCTGCTGCCCCCGGGATGCGAGGCCGGACAGGTGCCCCCGGTTCCCAAACCGGGCCGTGGCCACCTCGGGGGCTGCCCTGGCCACCACCCATCCCCCTGCTCGCCCGGCTTTGCATTTGCTGCAGTTTCTTGCAGCAAAACCCTCGTCTTCGGCCGTGTTCCGGCTGCTTTGAATGAGCTTATTTGACAGCTAAAAAAAAAAACAAACCCAAATTAGATATCGAGGGCTCGCAGATCTGTCCCCCCAGCCCTGGGATCAACCCTCCTCCTCTGTCCCTGTCCCCTCTGCATTTCAATCCCCGCACTGCCCACACCGGCAGCCGCTGCCAAGAGCCAAGGCAACCGGGGCTGGCACATGAAAGAGTTGCTTTATGTCTGTTTAAGCTGCAGCATCAATTCAAACAGCCCCGATTGTGCACAGGCACAGCTCCCCCGCCATCCAGGGAAAGCTCCGGGGACAGGGGGACACAGCTCCGTGCTGTCCCCTCCCCAGTCAGGGGTGTCCCCCACCCCAGTATTGCACCATGGGGCTGCTGCAGGGCAGGGGCTGAGCCAAGGAGCATCACAGGCACCAGAAGGCATCCAGAAGCATTTATTATATATTTATTATATATCCCACTTTATTCCCGGGTAGAGCTGTTTCAAATCCAGGGGTTCCTCCCGGCTAGGTTTGCGTTGTAATAAATAAATAAATAAATAGTAAAACAACCCAACAAACCTCCAAAAAAATAAATAATTATAAAAAACCAAAACAAGGCAAAACAAACAAACAAACAAACAAACAAAAAAATTTTTAAAAACCCACACACAAAAAAAAAAAAAAAAACTAACCCAGATGTTTAGGGTTGATCTGCCTCCAAAATAATTAGTAAAAAATAATACATAAAAAATACGTTTATTCACGGAATGGACAATTGTGAT
Source organism: Luscinia megarhynchos (assembly GCA_034336665.1). NCBI lineage: Eukaryota > Metazoa > Chordata > Aves > Passeriformes > Muscicapidae > Luscinia > Luscinia megarhynchos. Next base: position 4,590,635 of record CM067585.1, on the reverse strand, counting down.
GAGCACGGAACAAGCCATCCTTGCCACCCCCAGCTTGTGCCAGCACCGCGTCCCCAGGGAGGGAGGGATGCTCCGGTCCCCAGGATGCTCCGGTCCCCAGGACGCTCCGGTCCCCAGGGAAGGATGCTCCGGTCCCCAAGCGCTCACTTCTCGCCTCACCTTGCACAATCACCTCTCCCCAAACACAGAATTCCTGCGAGCGCCCACCGGGACACACAAATGCTGCTCTGCACTGCCACCCGCAGCCGGAGCCGGGCTGCAGTGACACGTTCCCCGCAGCTTTTATCCCGATTTTTTATGTCCCCCCGGCCAAAACTCTGCTCTGGTTCCTCCGAACGAGGAGCGGCCCCAAATTCCAGGTGGATTTTGGGAGGGAATCCTTCCCTGTGAGGATGAGGAGGTCCTGGCACAGGGATGCTGTGGCTGCTCCTGCATCCCTGGGAGTGTCCCAAGCCAGGCTGGACTGGGTTTGGAGCAACCTGGGAGAGGGAAAAGTGTCCCTGCCATGGCAGGGGTACAGCCCAGCATCCCTGAGGGAACACCGAGGTGATGGAGCAGCTCTGCCATGAGCAAAGGCTGGGGGGGTTGGGATTGTTCCTGGAGAGAAGAGGGCTCCAGGGTGATCTAATTGTGACTTCCAGGACCTGAAGGAGCCAACAGGAAACATGGAGAGAAACAATTTACAAGAACTTGGAAAGACAGGATACAGGGAATGGCTTCCCACTGCCAGAGAGTGGTTTAGGTGGGATTTTGGGAAGGAATTCTTCCCTGTGAGGGTGGGGAGGCCCTGGCACAGGGAACCCATCCTTGGAAGTGTCCAAAGCCAGGCTGGAGAGGGCTTTGGAGCAACCTGGGAGAGGGAAAAGTGTCCCTGCCATGGCAGGGGTACAGCCCAGCATCCCTGAGGGACACCAAGGTGATTAGAGGGATGGAGCAGCTCTGCTTTCCATGAGCAAAGGCTGGGAGGGTTGGGATTGTTCCTGGAGAGGAGTAGGCTCTGAGGTGACTTAATTGTGACTTCCAGGACCTGAAAGAGCCAACAAAAACATGGAGAGAATCAATTTACAAGAACTTGGAAAGACAGGACACAGGGAATGGCTTCCCACTATCAGAGAGTGGTTTAGGTGGATTTTGGGAAGGAATTCTTCCCTGGCACAGGGAACCCATCCTTGGAAGTGTCCCAAGCCAGGCTGGACAGGGCTTGGAGCAACCTGGGATAGTGGAAGATGTCCCAGCCCATGGCAGGGATGGGATGAGCTGATTTAAGATCCTTTCCCATCCAAACCATCCCACGATCCTACACTTTTCCCACTGAAACAAAGCCTGAGGCACGGGGCACGTCCTCCTCCTAATGAGAAAATCATTCCCACTTTTTTTTTCCACCACAACCAATTTTCTTTGGGAAAAGTGTGTCCCATGAAACCCGACTACTTCAAATTCTGAAGCACCCAAAGCAGCTGCTGCATTCGCTTCCCCACAACATTTAAAGGAAAACAACCCCAGACACATCAAAATATTTACAGGAAGAAGCGAAAGCGGCATTCAAAGGAGCAAAATTGAAAATTAAAGTGTTATAGGGAAGCTACTGTAAACAGCTGATCTTCACAAAGGAAAGCTGAATTTAGCACAGAAAAATTTATGCCAAATCATGTTTCACAGGACAAATAATGGGGAGAGAGGGAAGGATGCTCTTCTCATTAATTGGGTAATATTTACTGTGTGCTCCCAAAATAGAAAAAGTAAAATTGACAAATCCAGCTCACAATCAACAAGAATTAACACGTGGCCAGTTCTAAACGTCCCAACAAAACATCCTGCAATCCTGGCCCATCCTGCTTGGGATGTCAAAGTGTTAACTGATATTTTCATCTTCCAAAAAATAACTTCACAGCTGAGGAAATAGAGAATTTTCCAGATGAAGCCATGGAGGAACAGAAGGGGAAGGCTGCAGCCTGTGAAACCACCAGACAGGAATTCCTTTGAGAAAATGGGGCAGAAAGTTGTTTCTGTACTCAGAAATAGTCTAACAATGTTCTATTTTCATACCCACGGCACAAATCTGTTGAGGTTTTTATTACAGAGAGTATCTCTGTTCTTTAAAAATAGAGGGGAACCAGCATCCCACTAATTACAGTGAGCCTATGATTAGAGATAATTAGATACATTTACAATTTGGAATTTCCTAACTTTAGCTGTTTATGAACCATAGATGTGCCCATAGTGTGTGCACAGAGCATCAGTCATTCCCTCCAGCTATGAGGAGTAAATTGATAACACATTAAATTATTGAACATGGCAGGAGCAAACTGGAATTTAAATGGGTGCTTGGAGGAGGGAAGCACAAGAATTTGGAGCAGGTGACCATCACAGGCACGAGGATGGGCTTAAAGGAACACAAGTTCAATCCCACTGGAAAACCCAGAGGATCTGGGGGGTTTGGAGGGGCATCACTGCAATATTTGCACTGTGGGGATGCCCAGCCCAGGGAAGTGCTGGAATTGCCTTTTCCCATGCCAGGGGCTGCTCTCCCACTTTTCTCCAACGCTCAATCCAGGATTTCCCTCCTGGTGAAATGGAGCAGACACAGAAAGCTCCAGGTCACAGAGAATTGGGATTGTCCAGCAGCTCTGGGGGACCTAACTGTGACCTTCCAGGACCTGAGGGGGACAGTAAGGATGATGGAGAGGGATGATTCACAAGGGATAAAGTGACAGGACACAGGGAATGGCTTCAAACTGGAAAAGTGGAGATTTGGGTGGGATATTGGGGAGGAATTCCTGACTGTGAGGGCGAGGAGGGGCTGGGATGGAATTCCCAGAGGAGCTGTGGCTGCTCCTGGATCCCTGGCAGTGCCCAAGGCCAGGCTGGGCAGAACTTGGAATAACCTGGGGCAGTGGAAGTGTCCCTGCCGTGGCAGGAGTGGCACTGGGTGGGCTTTAGGTCCCTCCCAACCCAAACCAGCCTGGGATTCTGTGTTTGACACATTCCTTGAAGCATCTCAGGATGAACAAAACCTCCTGTGCAGGTTTCTGGACTGAATTCATCATTCTGGAGGTGTAAGACACAACCAAGAGATTCTCCTTTGCAGCAGCCTCACCTCAGAGAGTTCTGAGCTTTGGGCAAAGCTTTGGTTCTATCCCTACAATCTCTGAGTCTCAGGACTCAGGAAATCCCAGGTCAGAGTTTCACAGCCCTCCAAGAGGATTTCCCTGCTAATTCTCAAGTTTCTGGGGCAAAGTAACTTCCCTGAAATGGACTTTGCTTACAGGACAAGCATGGCCTCCTAACTGCAAATATCCCAGAGATTCATGAAGAAATTGCATGTTTATTAACACCTTTAACCTTGTGCTGTTTTACAGGAGCTCCTGCCAACACTGGATAAAAAAAAAATAATTCAAGCACTTGAGATTTTCTATTTACATTTATTCACAGCAGCGGCCAAGGCTGAGCTTCCCTCCCTCCCTCCAGCTTGCAGTTTTCCCAACCATTCAAACTTCCCACTCTTTCACACCCAAATTTTGTGAGGACAGAGCAGAACAACTCACAGACTTGGGGCACAATACTGAGAACTGTGTTTGTAAAAAAAACAAATTGAGGACTGTGTTCCTACAAGTTATGGATAAGTGGCTTTTGGGAGAGAGAGGAAAAGCTCGCCCTTCCCTCTGGATCACCTTCCCAGAAAATAAAATTTAAAAAAAAACACCCAGAAATGGGTAAAGGCTCCTAAGAGCTCCATTATGAGGAAGAGGAAGAAGTCATTTGGAAGTTTGATGTAATCCCCTGAAGCTTGACTGAATTCCTGGGTTAAATTCCTGGAGAAGCTGCAGGGACAAACCTCAACTACTCTGCCAGTGAGAGCCATGCAAAATTTGAAGGGAATTCAGTTTTCTTGTCCTGGTATTGTGAGGAAAAGCTCCTATTTATCAAAGTCCCAGAGTCCTATAAGGACTTCATGTTTTCCCCAAAGTGAACATTTCCATCTCAAATAATCCCCTATGATTTATAGGGTGAGAAACAGCTGGGTGACAATCCAGCTGAAATAAATTTTTTAAGGATGACAGAATAAGAAAGGTGCTTTTTTTTTTTTTCCCTTTATTCTTTTTTTTTGGTTATGGGAATATGGAGACAAATAATAAAAATGTTTTATTTATGAAAAATGCCCGAGCTGCTCAGAATTGAGTGCTGGTGCAATAAAGATGGTTGATAGAAGCTCTCTTGGCTGCGAGTTTCAGAGATAGGGACTTTATTTGTGTGTTCAGAGGGAGATTAACACAAAACACTCAATGCTGGGTGGTGCACCACTCACTCCTGCCTTATTCCCTCAAACTCCTGCTAATCTAAAGTTTAAAACTTGAGTTTTAATAGTCCAAGCTATAAAGCTTGGATGTGGAATCCTGCTTAATTATATTCCCTTGGGGTGTTTCACTTGGGAATTTCAAGGCTCTGAGCTTGGCAAGAACCCTGCAGAGCAGCTTTGCTCCCTCCCACCCGGGCTGGGGCTGCTCTGTTTCAGCTGGGTCAGAGGCACCAGACTGATTAAATGAGATTTTACAGCCTCTGGGAGCCCCGTCACAACAAATCACCACCAAACTCTCACCCAGCCTCACCACCAGTGACTCAGGGCAGCGACAAAGATCTGAGTGTGTGTTGCACCCAGCACCACTGAGTCAGCCCCCAATTCACATTTAGGCTTGGCTTAAGAGGATATTGCACCTGTAGGGGTCAAAATGGGAATTAACTCTGCAAAGATCTGAGTGTTTCACCCAGCACCACTGAGTCAGATAGCTTCAAAATTCAAATTTAGGCTTGGCTTAAGAGAATATTACATCTATACAGCTCAAAATGGGAATTAACTCTACAAACATCTGAGTGTGTGTTTCACCCAGCACCACTGAGTCAGCTCCAAAATCCACATTTAGGCTTGGCTTAAGAGAATATTGTACCTATGCAGCTCAAAATGAGAATTAACTGTTCAAAGATCTGAGTGTGTGCTTCACCCAGCACTAATGACTCAGCCCCCAAATACACATTTAGGCTTGGCTTAAGAGGACATTGTACCTGTAGGAGGGAATTAATGGGAGTTAACTGGAAAAACCTGGGTGTTCTGTAGTTAGTTACAGGTCCTACAAAAGGTGGAGACCAAATGTGCTTCACCTCTTCAGGGGTGACAGGCTTCAGTGTGGGTCAGAATTCAGCCAAAACCTGGAGCATCCTCCTGGTGGGATGGGCTTGGAGCAGGCTGGAGAGTGGGGCTGTCCCTGCCCATGGAATAGGATGAGCTTTCATGTCCCTCCCAACCCAAACCACTCTGATTCACTGAGCTTTACATTTAGTCCCTGATACCAACACCAGGTTTGTTCTCTCCTCCTGTGTTTACAAAATTCAGCTCTTCCTTCCCTTTTAATCCCATTTATGTAAATAGAACAACGTGGTGATGTAGCCTGTACAAAATTTAGAGTCTGTTTACTCTTGTGGGCTCGATAAACAATCTTACACTGATCCTCCAGGTGACATTCTGCACATTAGAACTACTCCAGCCCTCACTGCTCCTCTTTCCACACTGCATCAACATCTATTTTGGGTTACCCAGATGGCTGAGGTGCTCTAGGACAATTTATAAGGAGGAATTCATGCCTTGGCAAGATGTGCCCACTGGCCTTTTTTCCCCTCCACATGCAGCTGTGAGCCAAAATCTCAACTCAGATAAATGAGACAAGCAATTAGGAACCTCCAGTGTTTCCACAACATTCCTCACTCTCCTAGTGGAGAAAGGGGACAGAGGGGTGACATCAACCAAAATGAGAGGCTGTGAAAGGAACACCAAGGGAGAAATCCTAAAGCTCATCCATCACTCCCAAACTTGCAACAGCAACAACAAACTCAGAGCCCCAGTGCACCTCAAATTTTGGAGGATGAGAGGGGGGACACCAATAAAGAGTCCACCTGTCACACCCCACCCCTGGAAGTGTCCCAGGCCAGGCTGGACAGGGCTTGGAGCAACTGGGCTGGTGAGAGTGGGATGCTCATGGCACTGGATGGGCTTCAAGGACCTTTCCAACCCAAACCATTCCAGGATTTCCACATTTAATTCCTTCGGGACAAGCAACCTGCACAGGAAATACCCCTGGAAATCAGGGAGCTGAGGATCAGCCAAGCTCCCTCCAGGCCCCAAAGGAACGAGGCTGGAGCATCATCAGGGCACAAGGAGTGGAAAGTACAGCTCTGCCTAGTCAGGAACACTGGCACACCAGGGCAGGGTTATATGGATTAATAATCACAATTCCTGCCTTATTTCCCCAGGATTACATGGGTTCTCCATGCAGAATTCCTGCCTTGCTTTGGCAGGATTATATGATTTCTCTCACCAGAATTCCTGCCTTATTTCACCAGTATTACACAGATTCTCCACACACAATTCCTGCTTTATTTCATCAGGATTATATGGGTTCTCTTCCCAATTCCTGTTTTATTTCAGCAGGATTACAGATTCTTCACCCACAATTTCTGCTTTATTTCACCAGGATTACACAGGTTCTCCACCCACAATTCCTGCCTTGTTTTGGCAGGTTTACATGGTTTTTCTCCCCAGAATTCCTGCCTTGTTTCACCAGGATTACCAGACTCTCCACCCACAATTCCTGCTTCATTTCAGAAGGATTACACAGATCCTCCACCCACAATTCCTGCTTTATTTCAGAAGGATTACACAGGTTCTCTTCCCAGAATTCCTGCCCTTTTTCCAGCATGGGATTAAAGACACCCAATGAAGATTCTCATCAATTTTTTTCCTTTTTTCCCCCATTATCAACCTCATGGCTGTGCTCCCACAGGGACCTACAGGAGTACTCCAGTTCATACCTGGAAATCTGCAGTTCCAGCCTTTCCCAACACATTTCTCCCAGACCTCTGTAAGAGACAGGAAAGAGCAATCACCCCTATTTTACAAATAAAAAGCTGAATTCTGGGAAGCCAGAACTCAAAGGCTTCATCCATCCAATTTAAGGGCACAAACCACAGGAAAATAAATTCTCAGGGACACAAACCAGGATCTGGAGGGCACAAAAGTCATAAAACTTTTCCTCTACCTTGACCAATTCCCAAACTCCCTTGCAGTGCATTCCATCACTATTGGATGTCACATGAAGCTCCCTGAGCAAATCCTAATTTCTTTCCTAACTCATGGCTGAATTTTCCCCAAGATTCTCTTGCAGGATCCATTCCTTCCATTGTGGTTGCTACAGGGCTCCTTTGAAAAATAATTTTACAGAGCAAAACAATTATTTTCTTACGGTTTTCCAACCCAAAACTTGGATCAGAATTTCCTTTTGCTCAAGCCAGGTCTGTTCTGCCCCAGTAAATTCCCATTTTCTTTAAGTGGAGTAGATGCTTGGATTTTTCTCCTGTTCAATGCACTGCCTGTTTTCCTCCAATATTCCTAACACAATTAGCATAACAAGATAAAGGAATCATCAAGTCCTTTCCCATTTTTCTTCCTTTGTAAAAGGACTGATGACAAACTGGGAATCAGGATCTGTATTGAATTACATTTGCCACAAAAGAGTTCATTAAGTAATAGTACATAATAAAAATCATCTGTCAGCTTGAGGGATTGACCAAATCCACTTAAGGGAACAGCTGGTTATTTTCTGGAGCACTCCAGAGCCAACAGTCAATATGTGCAAGGAGAAAGAGTGGGACAGGAGCAAACAAGGAACAGGTCACTTATTGGAATGCCAGGAAAGTTTCTGGGACTTTGTTGGGCAGGACTGGAGGAGAGATTTTGCCCATGGAAGCCAAATTTCTGCCTGATTTTTGTGCTGGCAGGAGCTCCAAGGAAAATGATCATGGGCTCAGGGTTGGGACAGATCTGGAGCTGCTTGAAATCATGGAATTTCCTTATCATCAAATCATGGAGTTATTATAGAATCATGGAATAAAATCTCAGGATCACTGAGGTTGGAAAAGAGCTCCAAGCCATCGAGTCCAGCCTGTGCCAATCCCCACCTTGTCCCCAGCTCAGAGCTCTGAGTGTCACACTCAGGTGTTCCTTGGACACTTCCAGGGATGGGGACTCCAAACCTCCCCGGGCAGCTCCTTCCAATACCTGACCACCCTTTCCATGAAGGAATTTTCCCCAAAATCCAGCCAAAACCTTTCCTGGGACACCCTGGGGCCACCTCCTTGTCAACACCTAAATTATCTGAATTTCAGGGGAGCTGAATTTCCCTCTCCAACTCAACAAGGGATCCATGACCACGATGGCAGCAGGGTCCCATTTCTTGTTCCCAATATCTGTGTCCCTAAATCAGCACATCCCAACAGAACCATCACTGTCCCAGCTGTTCCAGCCAAGAAACCCAAATGGAAAATTGCTTCAGACTGCAAAGAGTGTGCAGCAAACCTGGGGAGGGAATGCAGAGGGAGAATGGTCCATGTGTCACCTGCTCCAGATGTCCCTGCCTGGACCTCCAGAGGTCCCTTCTAACCCCAGCTACCCCAAAATTTTGTGGTGACACAAACCCACCTCCCTTCTCTCAGTGATTAATCCAAACCCATCCACATTTCTGGGGCTCCAGGATTTATTCCAAGCTCCTGCAAGTCCCTAACAAGGCCCTGACAGTGAGGACACCACAGGTGACACAGAGGCAGCTTGCTGGGATTAAAGGTGACATGGTGGCACCATGAAGCCACCTGGCAGTGGCAATCCCAGCAGGGTCTCCTTCATGCAATCTCACTTCATTCCCATCCTGCTAACCCCTCCCCAGCCCCAAATTCCTCCCCAGCCCCCTCCTCAGTGGATCTCTCCCCCCACAGAAGTTCCAGGCAGCAGCTGCACTCAGATCTCTCAAGGGCAGGGATATGCAGATCCTGCTCAGGCACCCAACCAACCAAAACTAAACCCCAAACCAGCTGTGAGTGTTAAAAATCATCTGTTACACCAGCCTGGAGTCTCAGCCTGCAGGACAGGAATCACAGAATCACCTTTAGGATCACTGAGTCCAAGCCATGCCCTAAAACCACCTCAACAACCCATGGCACCGAGCCACATCCAATCTTCTGCTACAGCATCAACTCCAGGATGGAAACCACTGCAGTTTCTGCCTTTAAACACCACTTTTTTTTCCCCTTTCAAACTGCCCTTGCCCTGCCCTGCTGATAAATCTGCAAAATTCCCATCAATTTTGAGGAAAGTCTCTTCTCTCCTGGCTAAAAATGCAACCCTTGGTGCTCCAGCAAAGCCAGAACAAGCTGGAGGATGCAGCAGCCATTTGGAGGAGCTGCAGCCACCCAGAGTGCAATATTTTGGAGACAGAAACACCTTCCCCCACAGGCATTTAACAGCATTTATCTCCCTTTCTTCTCAAAATCTCCCCCAGCTGGTGTTGCCACCACTGCAGTTTCCCCAAAGTTGTTTAGTCCAGCTCCCCAAACCCAAACTTTTTCAGAATTAACTTGGCTCCCATTAAACTGGAGAAAATGTGGGGAAGGGGATTGATTGAACAGCTATTAATCAAAAGATGGGGTTTATTCTGGTGATGTAATGAACTGCAGAAGTAGAACTCAAACAGTTTATTAAATTACAGGAATGCCAAGAAAAATAGATAGCTTTAATAATCCATTTTTGCCTATCTGTTGTATTTTATATGTAGCTTGCAGAAGAGAAATAAAAAGTTTTCTAGCATTTGAAATTGCCACTTAAAGGAGGGAGGGGGGAAAAAAAGCCCAAATAGATTCTGTCACTGATAGAGAATACAATTATTCCAGGCTAAAAAGTTTATTCTTTTGCTAACATGTGAGATTACAGCAGCTCAGAGCCCACAGGAGGAGAGTGGGGATGGTTCCATAAGTAAAAAGGTCCCTGAGCTTAAAAGCTGAGGAAGAACAGCAAACACAAGGGTCTGGCTTTGAGGGGGAAAGCTCTGAGGATGCTCCAGCATCACCCTCAGGGCTGAACCACTGTGCTACCCAAGTCTGGAGGATGCCCAGGGAGCAAGGCACAGTCAGCAGAGATGGCTGAAAGAGAAGGGGGAAACGGCCAAAAAGCTGCTCTCCACCAAAACGTGAGAAGCAGGAGATGTGTTTGGGACTGTGGGACCAGCTCTGATCAGACAGAGTGTTTGGATGAGACAGAGGAAGGAATTCCTCCCTGTCAGGGTGGGCAGGCCCTGGCACAGGGTGTCCAGAGAAGATTCCAGAGAAGCTGTGGCTGTCCCATCCCTGGGAGGGTCCAAGGGCAGCTTGGGCAGGGCTTGGAGCACCCTGGGGCAGTGAAGTGTCCCTGCCATGGCAGGGGTGGCACTGGATGATCTTTACATCCCTTCCAAATCAAACCATTCCCTGATTCTACAAATTCTACAAATTATCCCTCCCTACAGCCCAACCCTAACCCAACACTCTCCCATTTTATATCATCCTCCCTCCTTCCTCCTCCTTCCTCTCCATCTCCAAGCCTTTTCTGTGATTCAGAAATACACCCATCCCAGCTCCTGCTGCCTGCACATTGAGTCACATCATCTGCATGGAAGCCTTTCAGAGAAACCACCCAAACAGTGCTGATGAACTGGATGCCTTCCCTCTGGGAAGCAGACACCCAGGAAGGCTCCCAGGGGCCGTGGTGCTGTGATTCAGGATGTGCTGTGTCTGGCATAGCAAGCAAACATGAAATTGTGAACCCAGACCCTTCAGGATTGACACTTCCAACTGCTCTGAGCAGCCAGGCTCACACGCTGGGGATGGCTCATTTATGCTGATGAGCCAGGAGCCAGTTCCTGCATCTTAAAACTCCTGCAGCCTCTCAGCTGTGCTTTAAATATTGCCCTGCCAAGAGCAGCGTGCAGGGACAGACACGGGTAAGGACCTTGTACTACAGGAGCTCGTGCAGGGAGCACATCCCATGGAGCCTGGATTCATCAATCCAGCTGCAGGTGCAGGGGAGTGTCAGGGCTGCTGAACAGGGAAATCCATCTGACAGAACCCTGAGCAGCACACTCACAGCACAATTCCAAGGTTTGGGAATTTTATCTTCTCTTCCAATCTTCACCCCTGCTGATCTTTCATGGATGCTGCTTGTCTTGGGTTGCAATATAGGATGTGCCCAGAAATGTGGATTCTGTCACCATCTGTTAAACCAGCTGGGGCAGGGACCCTGATCTCCTGGCACATATTACCTGCTAATGGGCCATCTTTAAACCAGCTGGGCAATCATCTTTATCTTTGCCCACAGCCCATCCTCCCTCCAGGAGATATCTCCTGTTCATGGCCATTGAGTCCCAGTGCATGACTGATAAAATTACATCATCCCACTGGGAGATGCTTCAGCCAGGGGGAGGAGCCAAACATTTCCTACCCAGATAAAAACTGAGATTTTGGAACACCAAAGCAGCCTTCTTTCCACTGGATTCCAGAGGAACACCAGACCTTTCCACATCATCCCTGGAGCTTCAGAGGAAAACTGCACCTTCTACAGGAGCACTGCTCCAGCTGAACCACATCTGCCACTGCAGGAGGATGCAGCCACCATTGAATGGGACTGCTGCCAACACCCTGACTGACTGATGGGTGTCAGCTTGGATTCTGACTCTGGCAGTGTTTTGGGATTGTTCTTTGTAATACTGCATTTCTATTTTAATTTTCCTAGTAAAGAACTGTTATTCCTAATTCCCATATCTTTGCCTGAGAGCCCCTTAATTTCAAAATTATAATAATAATTTGGAGGGAGGGGGATACATTCTCCATTTCAATGAGAAGCTTCTGCCTTTATTGGCAAACACCTGTCCTCCAAACCAGGACACTGCTGCAAAAGCAGAGCTGGGCAGAGAAGTGTTAGTGAACACACACTCCCCCAGGGCAGGCAGCATCTCCTGGGGTGGGGGGAGCATCCAGCTGAGGGATGGAGAGCAGCAAGTGCAGTAAAACTGAACAAGTTTGGGCCACAGTGCCATGTGTAAACAAATCCAAGTTGTGCTCTGTATTTAACTATATTTAGCTGTTTTTCTCCATATTTTGCTGCCTAGTTGTTTTTCTGCATATTTTGCTGGTTTTTCACACACTTAACTGTTTTTCTGTATATTTCTTAGTTCAAACCAATGTTTATAACAAGTACACAGGATGAGCCATTTTTAAGTGTTTTTCTACAACTTTTTGAGACCCTCCAAAGCCACTGAAACACAAATTGTGCTAAATCAAGAGAGAAGGAGCTAAAAAGCAGAATATCATGATTGAAAGATCCAAAATAAAAGCAAACAAAAAAGTTCTAATATAACAATTAACAATTAATTGTTAATAATAATAAAAATAAACAATTTGTTATTAACAAGTAATAACAAGTAGCAATAAAGCCACCAATCATGGTACCTAAAAATCTCGTGCAAGGCATGTAAACAGCATAAAAACACCAATCAAAAAATGCATAATCACGTAAACAGTAGTCTTAAAATTTATAATTAAAGCTAAAAAGCAAACAATAAATCAGCTTCTTCACAATCATATTAATTTGCTGTCCGAAAGTCCTGCAGGGAAGCAGCCAAGTCCATCCCATCCCTTCCCACTGCCCTGTCCTGGTGCTCCTGGCGGGATGTGGGGAGCACACTCCCAGTGGAAGGAAGCTCCAAGGGTCACCCAGGCCATTCCCCAGCCCAGGGCAGATGCAGAACATCTGGCACACCGGCTGCCAGAGGTGGAGCTGAGCCTGCCCTGGGCAAAGACTCCCTGGATGCTTCCGTGCACATCCCGTGATTCCTGGGTACAGGCATGGCTGAGCAAAAAGGAGATCCAGGCATCTCCTTCCAAATGTTCACAGCCAGCAAATCCTTAAATGTGACTCAAACCCAGCTCCTGCCCCTTATCTGTGCATTTTCCCCACAGCTCCTGTCCATGGAACAGTCCTTAAACCAGACATTCTCCCACAAAAACATTTACCAAAATTCCTTGACATGGTTGGTTTGGGTGCCATGGTTATTTTGTTTGTTGGTTTGGTTTTGGTTTTTTGTTTTGTTTTGTTGGTTTTTTTTTTTTATTTAAACAAGATTGTATCAGACATTCTCCCACAAAAACATTTACCAAAATTCCAATTAATTGGCCAACACTGTCTTGGCATGGTTGGTTTGGGTGTCATGGCTTGTTTGGTTTTTGCTGGGGTTTTTTTATTTATTTAAACAAGATTGTATTTTTTTACAGACAAATCAGCCAGGGATTAAGAGTTCAGTGGTTTGCCCACCTACCACTGCTCCTGGAGCTCTAATTCAAACCCCATTTTCACGCAGAATTTGGTGCTATCAGAGCAAATTCTTGTTTTCTCCAGTTCATTTGTTCACACTGAAGCAGATGAACATTAGTTAAAAGCTCGCTCCCAGCTCCAATTCCAACCTCCTGGCTCATGACACAGGATTTTGAGAGCAGCTTCTTGCATCCATGAGAAACTGCTCCAAGCTGGCTGCCTGTGGTTCTGAAAGATTTGACAGGGATTCCAAAAAAGAAGGGAAGGAGTACTTTTAATCCTGGCCACTGCAGCTCTCTGCACATCTCCAGACACTGGCACAGCTCAGGGATGGGGAGATTTCCTGCCATTTTCCCTATTTTTTTCCCTGGCAGAGCACATCACAGCCTGAGCAGGAGGATGAGGGGCTCATCCCACCATCCTGCTCAGTACAGGATCCACACCTGCCAAGAATTCCCTAAAAGATCTGGAAACAGATCCACCCCTCTCCCCACCTGACTCCAAACATTCTGTAGAATTTGGCATCCATCTATTCTTCTCCAATGGACTCGAAACTGGAGCCCTGGGGTGTGGCTGTAATTATTCCCCCCTGTTAATGAGGTATCTTGCACAAATGCCCACGTGCTGCTGGGGCTCTCCTTCCCCATTTGTGCTCTCCTGAATTAATCTGATTAGGAAGCACAATATTCCCAGCATTTATTCCTCACTTCCTTTCATTTGTATAAATATGTTGCTCTGCCATGTTCTCTAATTGCTTAACATCTGCTGGAAGGAAGAGAAAATAAACACATTATGGCAAGAACAAACTGTGATACTCTTTACAGATCTGAGTGGACTGAGAATTCCAGGAACACCACCAAGTGTGAGAAGCCATCCACCCATGAAGTGAGGAGGGTTTGGGATGAAGATTCCTGCACTGAGGCAAATCAGTTCGTTTTTGGCTCAAGTGTGGAGTTGGATTTTGATGATTTTCCATGATTCCAACTTCCTGACAGCACTGTTTGCCCAAAATCTGGGACAAGTGAGCCCAGCACAGCCTGACAGAGCCATTTTGTCCCCAGCCCCTGCTCTCAGCATCCTCAGCACCTCCTCAGCTCTTGCAGCAGCAGCTCCTCAGCTGCCAGTGCCAGCACCCATTTATGAAATGAACATTTCAGGGGCAGGGCCAAGCAATGACAATGGATTCGTGGGGAGCCACTGAAGCCACCTCAGCTCCTGGCTGGCACTGATCCCACAAAAACTAAAAAAAAAAAAAACACACTACAAACCCCTGAGCTTCTCCTAGAATGGGAGGACACAGCTGAACCCCAGGTTTGAGGTACTGTGGTGGAGTTTACTGAAAAAACTGACAGAGATGTGGCTTAGACCAGCACAAAACACCACAAAACCAGGCCAGAAGTTTCTGCTGGAGCACCAGAATAGTTAAAGAGTCTTAATTTCACTTCTCCAGCTCAAGAAACCCTGCTCTTCTCTCTCCTCTGCTCCAGCCTGCATTTCATCTCCTGTTTAAAAGGAGAAAACAAAGCCTAATTTTAGCTAAAATATGAAGTCACGGGGTGTAACGTGAGGCTGCTGTACATTACCTGCACAGCTCAATGTCACTGTGACAGAGCTGACAGTGCACTTGGATTTTATTGTGTGATTTCATGAATGACTATTAACCACTGCACTGAGCCCTGTAAATAGCAGCTCATTTCTTAGAGCTTTTTTTTTAAATGACTCCTTGCTGCTGCTGCCATTCCTTGTCTTGCTCTCTGAAGATGCCACTTATCAAGTGAGGATTAAATTGTGTGCAAATGAAGAGTTTATTGACTTTAGTATTTTCCCCTCCATATTTTGTAAGCTGAAGCCCAACCACTCATCCAGAAAGAAGCATCTTGTAAAAAGGGGGGAGGAAAGATATCAACTGCAAGAGATCTTTTATCCAAAATACAGCTCATGGAGCCTGATACTCCTGGACAAAGCCAGGAGGACAAAGGGGAAAAACTAGGGGTGTTATAATGTAAATCAACTCCTGTGGTGGCAATTTTGGACTCTGCACCTCCCCATATATTCATGAAACTCTTTTTGTCTCCTTCAGAGGATTCTCCTTCTCACAGAGCCCACTGCCAGGGCCAGAAAACAGCAGCAAAATTCAATATAAACAGAATTTTTATATCCATAAATAAGGCTCCAACCATCAGGAACATGAGTAGATAACACCAAACACAGAAACACGAGGAGATAATAGTGCAGATGCCAAGATAGGAGCATCCTTAATTGTGTGGATCTGGCAGGGAGAAAAAACTCCTGTGCAGTTGGGTTTTCCTCCAGTTAATGCTTTGTGTCTGTGCTGGGCAGCCCAGCTGAGGGTGGGGAAGCAGCTTTGCTATCAAATGTTTGGTTTTAATGAGCAAGAATTATTCTGCCTCTGCTCTGCAGGCACAGCTCCAGGGTAAAAGGCAGCCCTGGCTGGCTGGGAATGGTTTTTTTGTCAGGACAAGTTAATCCTGCCCAAGGAACCTGCCTTATCTCAGCACCTGTGGGGAGCTCATCCTTGGGATGCCCAGAAAGAATTCAGACTCTGGAGCACAAAGTGGGGGTAAAGATGAGTTAATCAGGCTCAGCCCAGCTCCTCCTGCAGCATTTCCAGGCTGGAAACTGGAATGGTTTCATTGGAAAACCACCATAGGAACTGGGATCACTGGGACAGCACTGCCCCAGCTCCCACTGCCCAGCTCTGGAACACTGCACAAAGTGGGGGTAAAGCTGAGTTACCCTGACCCATCCCAGCTCCTCTGCAGCATTTCCAGCTTGGAAATCAAATGGTTTCACTGGAAACCCCCCAAGGAATTGGAATCACTGGGACAGCACTGCCCTAGCTCCCACTGCCCAGATCTGGAGCACTGCACAAAGTGGAGGTAAAGCTGAGTTACCCTGACACATCCCAGCTCCTCTGCAGCATTTCCAGGCTGGGAATGGGACTGGCTTCACTGGAAACCCCCCAGGAACTGGGATCCCAGTTCCCAGTCGTTAAACACCTCCCAGTTCCCAAGCACAGTGCACTGTCCCAGCTCCCACTGCCCAGCCCTGGAGCACTGCACAAAGTGGGGTAAAGCTGAGTTACCCTGACCCAGCCCAGCTCCTCCTGCAGCATTTCCAGCTTGGAAATCGAATGGTTTCACTGGAAGCCCCCCTGGGAACTGGGAACAGCGCTGTCCCAGCTCCCTCTGCCCAGGCTGGTGCTGGCAGCACTGCCCAGCTCTGGGCAGTTTTCCCTGCCAAGGGATAATCCCATCCACACATGGAGTTTTGGTGCAATAATCCCCTTTTTGGAACCTGTTTCCATCCATAACTGTGTGCTCACAAGGACCATCTATTCCCCAGAGAACATCACTGACATGAACAAGGAATCCATGCAGAATGAACTAACATGAAAAGTCATGAAGCTCCCTTTTTTATGAGTTAAATATTGATGATTATTTTAGGATCCTACTTAGAATCAGTTGGAAAGGTGCATGGGGCCTCAGCATCTGCTACTGAGAGAAAAATGCATTTACTCAAAAAAACCCCCTCTTTTTTCCCCTCTCACCCTCCTGGCTTGGTCCAGGAGCATCAGGCTCCATGAGTTGTATTTTGGATAAAATATCTTTTGGAGTTGACATATTCCCCCCCATTTTTACTTCCCTCTCAGTGAATGGTTTTGACTTCATCTTCCAAAATATGGAGGGGAAAATACTGAATCAATAAACTTCTCCTCTGCACACAACTGAATCCCCTCTGTCTCCATTTTCCTTTTAAAAGTGGAGGCACCACTTCAGTTTAACTTGAGGGAGTGTTTGAGATCCAGCTCACTTTGTAATAAACCTCTGAGGGAGGGATGTGGAAAAGAGGCTGGAACACGAGTCCTTAAATCCATAATGGATGGGAAACACTCATCAGAACGTGTGAAAAGTGAAAACATCTCACACATTAAAACCTGGCTGGTTTAAAACATTTCCCTAACATAAAGTCCCTTTTTTATTAGTTAAATATTGATGATTATTGTATGATCCTAGTTAGAATCAACTGGAAAGGTGTGTGGGGCCTCAGCAGCTGCTACTGAGAGAAAAATGCAAACATTTATTCAAAAAACCAGGCAGATTTTCCAACTATGAGTGGGTTTGGATTGGATATTTGGAAATAATTCTTCCCTGTGAAGGTGGGGAGGGGCTGGAATGGATTTCCCAGAGCAGCTGTGGCTGCCCCAGCCCTGGAAATGTCCAAGGCCAGGTGGGACATTGGACTTGGAACAACCTGGGAGAGTGTAAATGTCTCTGCAGATGGAACTGGATGAGTTTTAAGGTCCCTCCCACCCAAACCATTCCAGAATTCCATATATTCCCATTAAACACCTGCAGAGCCACATCAGGGTTGGCATTATCCAGGATGGGCACCTCCTTTCCCTCCTCTGATCCCAGCAGCAGGGCTGGGCACAATTCTAGGGGAAAATCCCTCAAAAAAAAAAAATCCTCCAAAAAATCCTCCAAAAAAACACCCAGAGATTCTGGACCAGGGGACAGGGACTGCAGGAAGGAACATGACTGGAGTGGTGAAAGCCACACAAAAACTTCACCCCCACATCCAAGAGGGCAAAGATTTCCAGATTATCCTGAGTATTTGTGCTCTCTGCATGCCTGGCAGGAACACACCGTGCAATTCACCTTCAGTTTACAAATGGCCACACAACGGGGAGGGAAAAATAATGAAGCATGAAATGCAAACCCTGCATTGGAAGTGAACCATGAAACAGCAAGAGCAGCACAGCTGCAGCCAGGGCACCCTGAGCCTCAACTGGGAGAAACTGGGGCCAGAGCAGCCTCCTCCCAAAATAACCCTTCAGAAAGGGAAAGGGAGTCGGTGGGATAAATCCCACCCACCAAATTCTCTGTTCTGAGCACTTGAACAGTGACAACCTGCAGCAGATCCCAAGATAACTCCTGGCAGCAGCTGAGGAGCAATTCCAGGGATGTGGAGCCAGATCAGCTCCTGTGGAAACACAGAGCAGCTTCAGGGCAATTCCTGGGGAAAACACAACCAGGGCTCTGCCAGCCCAGCCCAGGGACACACAGAGCCCCAGCCCCCAGCCCTGCTTTTTCCAGGGATTTGGTGCCTCCAGCAGCCACCAGAGCTGCCCTGAAGAGCAGCACCTTGGCTGTCCCTCGTGTCCCTGGGACAAACTGCAGGGAGTGCATTTCCAGCCTGGACTGCGGTGGGAGGGAATTTCAGGATAATCCCATTGCACCCCCTGCCATGGGCAGGGACACCTTGCACTGTCCCAGGCTGCTCCAAGCTGGCCTTGGACACTTCAGGGATCCAGGGGCAGCCACAGCTTCTCTGGGAAATCCATTCCAGCCCCTCCCGACCCTCACAGGGAAGATTTTCTTCCCAAATTCCCCTCTAACCCTTCAGCTAAAGGCCATTCCCCTCTCCCATCACTCCATGCCCTCATTCCAGCCAGGCAAACAAACAGCTCCTGCCTGGATCTGCTGTTTGATCTGAACCCAAAACACTCCCAGGTGCTGCACAGAAGCCAGGAAAGGATCACAAGTCCTGGGATAACTCTGTTGTGGCCAGGGAGTGTTACCTGTGCAACCACGGCTTCAGCAAGGCTTTGTTGTATTGGCAAAAAGAGAAATCACAAACACAACTCATGGGCTGGGGACAGCAGCAGCCTGCAGAGATTTGGGGTTGCATTTAATGGGCATCAGTATTCGGGGTTTCAATTCATTGGCATCAATCTTTGGGGCTGCATTTCATGGGCATCAATCTTTGGGGCTGCACCTCATGAGCATCAGTCTTTGGGGTTGCACTTTATGAGTATCAATCCTTGGGGCTGCACTTCATGGGCAAAATCATCCCCCAAAATCCCTCACTTGGTTTAGGAGTCCTTTAATCCTTGTGTGGAAATGCAGCAGCTCTGGGCACCAAAATCCTGCACAAGCCACCAGTGTCCCCCACTCCTGTGTCCAGGAGCATGGCCATGAGCCACCCCACTGGGAAATACAACCCCAAAAACAACCCTGGAGAGCTCCTGAGGCACCTCCCAGGGCTGGGGGTGCTGCCAGTGGGGTGTAATGACCTCAGGAACGAGGTGCCTGTTTTTATAAGAGCACACTGCTCACCTGAACTGCATCCAGAGCCCTTCCAGCACTTTGTATTTGTATTTCAGGCTGCAGCTCCCCAGCCCTGCAGCAAACACATCCCTGCCTTCCCTGCCTCTCTGGACTGCCTGTTCTGGAAGGAGATCTGCTATCAGCTATCAATTGCAGTAGCAAGCATCTAATTTGACTTTGGCAGCAAGATGACAGTGTCTTGAATGCTAAATTACATCTGCAAAAAGGTCAAACCCCATGGATACCTGAGCATTTACATAATTCAAACAGCTCATCATCAGTTGCCTCCTTTTTTTTTTTATCTTTTTTTTTTTTAAAGCTACTCCAAGGCAATGAATTTGCCATGACTTTCGGGAAAGTGACTTTTAGTGGGTAATGTTCTTGGGTTTGACCTTGTTTCTACGGTGTTAATTACCGACAATATCAACTGCTTGCATCTTCAGAAAAAAAAAAAAAAAAAAGGCAATTAGTTGTAGGAATGAGCCCTCCCCTACACCGGTGGTAATAAAGGCGAAACCCCCGCCCTGGGAGGAACAGCTTTGTGCAGCCTCCCATCACCTCAGACCCTTCTCTCTTCATAAAACCACCCGGAGCTGCTCAGCACACTGGAGACAGAATCATTTCTCAGCAGTGCCACCGATTTCCTGGGCAACTTTTACAACTTCTGATGCAGAAAACACTCAGCGTAATGAAAAGGGATTTTTGTCCCCTGGTCAGGGCGAGGAGCAGAGTCAGGGCTTTCACAGCCCATTCCCATCTGATTTTCTGGATAACAAACATCCCATTCCCATCTGATTTTCTGGATAACAAACACCAGGGATTTTCCATCTCGGTGCCTCAGTTTCCTTCCTTCTTCCCGGGAAGCCCAAATTCCATGGATGAACACCCTGAGGGCACCTCAGCTCTGCTGAACTCCAACTTTCCTCACTGTTCATATTTGCAGATGAATTACAGCTTTGTAATTAATCTTCCTTTTTTTCCTAACTCTGTATGTTAATCACCGTGATTATTTCTGGTAATTCCATTTTATAAAAGCTCCTGGAAGTGCAGAGCAGTGGCTGCACTATCTGAAATGAAATCTCTGCTCAGGGAAGGCGGCGAGTGCAGGGCAAGGCTTTGGGAACTCAGATGGAATTGCAGTGAGTGCCCAACACTTGTTTCTTCACTGGACTCGAGTGACAGATCAGTGAGGTTGATCCAAGCCCTCCAAGGTCACCAAATCCAAGCTGTGCCCCATCCCCACCTTGTCCCCAGCCCACAGCTCTCAGTGCCACCTCCAGGTGACACCTCCAGAGATGGGGATCCAAACCTCCCTGGGCAATTCCAAGGCTTCACCACTCTTTCCATGAAGAAATTTTCTCTAAAATCCACCCTGAGCCTCCCCTGGCCCAGCCTGAGGCCGTTCTCTCTCCTCCTGTTCCTATTCTTGGGAGAAATCCCAAATTCCCCCAGGCTGTCCCCTCCTGTCAGGGAGTTGTGCAGAGCCAGAAATTCCCCCTGAGCCTCCTTTTCTCCAGGCTGAGCCCCTTTCCAGCTCCCTCAGGAATTCTCCAGCCCCTTCCCAGCTCTGTTCCCTGCCCTGGACATTCTCCAGCCCCTCAGTGTCTCTCAGGAGGGGCCAGAGCTGTCCCCAGGAGTGGCAGTGCCAGCACAGGGGACAGTCCCTGCCCTGCCGCCACACCAGTGCTGATGCTCTCCCTGCCTCACTCATCACTCACAGTGAAATGAAACCCTGTGAGTGTCCAAGGCCAGCTTGGAGCAGCCTGGGACAGTGCAAGGTGTCCCTGCCCCTGGCAGGGGGTGCAATGGGATTATCTTGAAATTCCCTCCCACCGCAGTCCAGGCTGGAAATGCACTCCCTGCAGTTTGTCCCAGGGACACGAGGGACAGCCAAGGTGCTGCTCTTCAGGGCAGCTCTGGTGGCTCCTGGAGGCACCAAATCCCTGGAAAAAGCAGGGCTGGGGCTCTGTGTGTCCCTGGGCTGGGCTGGCAGGGCCCTGGTTGTGTTTTCCCCAGGAATTGCCCTGAAGCTGCTCTGTGTTTCCACAGGAGCTGATCTGGCTCCACATCCCTGGAATTGCTCCTCAGCAATTTTAAGCTGGAATCTCTCCCTAAGAGACTCTTCTCCCTCCCCCTCACACCTCTGGGGAAAATCAAATAAAAATGAAAAGAAAAAAAAGGACAAGGTTTGCTCTGATCTTGTCCATTCGCTGTTCAATCAGCAACAAAAGTTCAAACACCTCTCCAAATTATGCACCTCCTGAACACCTCTGATGCCACCAAAGCCATCACCCTCCCTGGTGCAGCACTGCTGCCTGTCACCTCACACAGCACTGTCCCACTGACACCAACAATCCCAGGGCTCCCATTCAGGGACCCACTAATCAGCCTG
Source organism: Luscinia megarhynchos (assembly GCA_034336665.1). Lineage (NCBI taxonomy): Eukaryota > Metazoa > Chordata > Aves > Passeriformes > Muscicapidae > Luscinia > Luscinia megarhynchos. The sequence continues at coordinate 4,568,893 of CM067585.1, read as the reverse complement.
CTGCTTCCCTCCAAGCCCGTTCCAACACTTGAGTTCTGCCTCTCTCTCAAATTGAAAAAAAATCCAATTTTTTTTCCTTGTACAAGACCTAAAAACACGCTGGAAAGACATAGTTAGGGTTAATAAGTATCTCTATCAATAGAATATTCAATCAGTATGAATAACCATCAGATCTCTCCCCACCCTTCTGACTGATGATAGCTAAATTACTTCTAAATATAGCCCTTAAAATCTGCATTAATCCTGTCTGCTCAAACACGTTGGCTTTATTGACAGCATGAAGATATAAGCCAAGCACCTGCATGGAGCACGAGCTTATAAAATAGGAAATAAGAGCAATCCAGATGAAATGCAACTTCCATTAACCCTGGCTTTTTGTTTTCACTTCTCTGAATGCTCATTCTGCCACCAAATAATCATTGCATTGCAGGCAGCTCTGGACTCCAGCCCTACCAGAGAACTGCACAGCAGAACCATTTCCATCCACACTCCATCACTCCCCAGCTTGGAGGAAGATAACAAGAGGAAAAGCTCCTCTTGGGAAAGCAAGAGGTCAAGAACATCGTGGCTTGATGGACCTGCAGTGTTTGTTTGCCATTAAAAGCTGTGTCAGTGCTTCCTGTGTGTCCAACACCACAGCCAGCAGGAACAATTCACTTCCAGCCAAAAACATTCCCAGTTACCAGCTCTGAGGAGCTCCTGGGCAAAAGGAATCAATATTTAATGACACATCTGGCTGTGTTTGCATTCACTGAGGAAGGCAGCACCTGGATGAAGGCACGGTCTCGCTGTTCTTTCCATAAAATCATGGGATGGGCTGGGTTGGAAGTTACAGCTCATCCCACTCCACCCCCTGCCATGGACAGGAACACCTTCCACCATCCCAGTTTGTTCCAGCCTGGCCTTGGACACTCCCAGGGATGGGGCAGCCACAGAAACTCCTCCCTGAAGGACTTAAAGGGCAGCAGATCCCTAGGAATATTCCAAGGGGAACTGTTTTTGGAGGCAGATCTGGAGCTGGGTAACTCCAGGAGCAGGTCAGGCTGGATCCCTCAGCACCTCCAGGTGACACAAAGCCCATGGACACATTTGGAGTCAGCCCCCTTTCACTCTGGTGTGAATACAGGCTGGATATTGGGAAAAAGTGTTTCACAGAAAGAGTGATAAAGTACTGGAATGGTCTGCCCAGGGAGGTGGTGGAGTCACCATCACTGGATGTGTTTACAAAAGACTGGATGTGGCACTCAGTGCCATGGTCTAGTTGAGGTGTTAAGGCTGGGTTGGACTCCATGGTCTTGAAGGTCTCTTCCAACCCAGTGATTCTGTGATTCTGTGAATTATAAGTGACTCCAGGAACTCCTGCAGTTACAGCAGAGCCAGAGGTGAACCAGCCCTGCTCTGAGGGCAGCCTGTCCATCACACTCTGGGTTAATGCACAGTGCTGGGAGCTCTGGGCTCCTCGCCATCAGGAGTAATTGGATTGCAAGAAAAGCACAGATCTGCCTCCAAATGACATTTTTATCAATATCTGTCTGTTTACAGGTGTCTGTCATAACCTTCAAATACACTTAAATAACTCATTCATCCAAGCACTGAGCATGTGCTAGGGAGAAGATTCATCAAGGAAATGCAAAACTACTGCTCCAGCTTGTGCCTTCTGAGAAAACGTTCATGAGAGAACCTCTCCTTGCCTGGAAAGCTCCTGGAGATCCTTCCCTGGAGAGGCAGACTGGGTTGAGTGGCCAAGGTTTCCCAGCAGAGGAGGTGAGGCCAATGGAACAAAGATTCAGCCCAGAAACAACTCAGTGTTTCTTTACAAAAGTTTATTTGAGATTCACTGCTGAACTGGTGTTCACTGGGAACATCTCAGCTCAGCTTTATCATTCTCACTGTGATTTAAGGCTGAAGAATTACCCTGGTCAGTGTAAAAGCTCAATTCTGGATTCTGCTATGCAAAGACAAACCTGTGAAAACAAAGAAAGAAAATCTTTCAGCCCCTCCCAAAGACAGAATCAAACCAGCTTGTTTCAAGCTCCAGTGAACCCAAATCACTGCATCTGAGCTTCTACTCCAGAATTTAAGTCTGTCAAAACATCCCTCAGGCCAGCCCAGCCTGCACAGCAAGACCTGATCTTGTAACTGGAGCCTGAAGTGATTTGTTTGCAATTCTTCCAAAGTGTTCTGGCTGCAGCAATGCTGATGCTCCCTCCCAGCTCTGAGCACCCCTGGTTATTTCTGGTCTATTATCCACGGCAGGTGAGATGGCAGGAATCAAATCCAGGCTTCAGCAGCATCAGCACCTTCCCAGACAATAACAGCACTGAGAGTGGTTTATCCAGAGTTAAATGTCATGGGATGGTTCAGGTTGAAAGGGACATGTAGTGTCGTATTTCTTGTATGTGTTAAAAAACAAACAAACAAAAGATAAACCTTCACATGTGCATTTAAAGCTTCCAGAAATGAAACCATTTGAATCATAATGCTCGTGGCACCCAGAACATGCAGTTTTTCCAAGAATTCAGGGAGTCATGGCAGGGTTTGAGTTCCCCCTCCCTGCACTGGAAAAGCAATATTTGGAATTAATACCATGGCAAGTCTTAATATGTAATTTTTTGAGAGGGAAAAAAAACAAAAACCAAACAACTTTGAGCCTCCTGCTTGAGGAGGAAGGCTCAGTGAGCACATGACTAAAATGCTTTCCTGAAGAGTCACCCAATACCCAGAGGAAGCTCTTTGGGTGACTCCAGCCTGAAGGGAGCTGAAGGATTCCCACATCCCTGGAAAACGGAGCAATTCCAACCCCGCTTGCTGTGCAAATTGTTTGAAAGGAATTTTTGGAGAGCTTGTGACCCAGTGACCACCAAAGCAGCAAGAGAAATCTCCACCTTCTCTCTCCACAGCTTTTCTGGCAGCTCCAGTCCCTGCAATCACACAATTCCTGCTTCCACTGAGCAAAGACAGATAAACCCTCACAAGCAGAGGCTCAGACAAACACAACTCAAATTCCAATATATCTTAAAAAATGTCCTGATGTGAGGAAGGGAAGGGAAGGGAAGGGAAGGGAAGGGAAGGGAAGGGAAGGGAAGGGAAGGGAAGGGAAGGGAAGGGAAGGGAAGGGAAGGGAAGGGAAGGGAAGGGAAGGGAAGGGAAGGGAAGGGAAGGGAAGGGAAGGGAAGGGAAGGGAAGGGAAGGGAAGGGAAGGGAAGGGAAGGGAAGGGAAGGGAAGGGAAGGAAGGGAAGGGAAGGGAAGGGAAGGGAAGGGAAGGGAAGGGAAGGGAAGGGAAGGGAAGGGAAGGGAAGGGATCCCACCCTTGGATTGGCACCACAAACCCTGGAGCACACACAGGTCCCACAGCCCTGTCTGGCACCACTCTGGGCCATGTTCAGTGTCAGCTTTGAACAAGCCAGGACTGCCAAGCTCACCCAAAATCCCACTTCCCCATCCTCAAAACGCTGACTCGCCACCCCTGGAGCCTCCACACGCTCCCTTCCATTTATTCTGCCTTGCTAATGACCTAACAAATTAGGAAGAGGCTTATGTGTGTCAGATGAAAGCTCTGTGATAATGTCTTTAATGTTTTACTTTAATATTAAATTTAATTAGGACAGCGAGGAGATGGGGGTGGGGGAAAGGACTGAAACCTGGGAAGTGTCACCAGCAGCTCCTTCTCCACATCTGAACAGGAATGGCTTCCAGCCAGACGAGCAATTACTCCAGGAGCAGACAGGGCCAAGCCAAGCATGCAGGGCCCATATGCTGCTCTCTGAGGAGCTCTGGCCCTCCCCACTGCTCCCCAAGCTGCTCCAGAAGCACCTCAGAGCACTGGGACCGCTGGAATCTCAGGAATGGCCACCCTGGAGTGTTCCTGTCCCCGTGGCTCTCACAGTCCCCAGCAGCTGCCAGGTGTCACGGGATGCTCCAGGTGCTGGGGCTCTGGGAAGATCCAGAGAGAAGCACAGCATGCTCAGAGCCAGGCATGACAGCCAGGCCACCACGCTGGGGTGCAGGGACATGGCTCAATCCCCCCCCAGGTGACAGGGACAGGGCCCTGTGACAGCAGCGCTGGCTCCTGTCGTGGGGTGACACAAGAGCTCCTCTAGAAGGGGCCCCAAGCCCTGAGATGGCTCCACCAGCACTGGTGACCCAAATCACTGACCTGGGACAAAGGCCAGGTCACAGCAACCACATCTTTCAGGTTCCAGAACTGTGAGTCAGCGTGACATTCCCTGGGCACTGCAGGGTCCTGTCCTGAGCACTCGCAGCCACACAAGGTGTCTTGGGTTGCAATACAGGATGTGGCCAAAAGTTTGTATTCTACCACCATCTGCTGAAGCCGGGTGGGGCAGTGACCCTGATCTCCTGGCACATATTACCTGCTACAGGGTCATCTTTAAACCAGCTGGGGCAATCATCTTTATCTTTCCCACAGCCCATCCTCCCTCCAGGAGATATCTCCTGTTCATGGCCATTGAGTCCCAGGGCATGGCTGATAAAATTACATCATCCCACTGGGAGATGCTCCAGCCAGGGGGAGGAGACAAACATTTCCTACCCAGATAAAAACTCAGATTTTGGACACCAAAGCAGCCTTTTCCACTGGTTTCCAGAGGAAAACCAGACCTTTCCACATCACCCCTGTACCTTCAGAGGAAAACTGCACCTTCTCCAGGAGCACTGCTCCAGCTGAACCACATCTGCCACTGCAGGAGGATGCAGCCACCATTGAATGGGACTGCTGCCAACACCCTGACTGACTGACGGGTGTCAGCTTGGATTCTGACTCTGGCAGGGTTTGGGATTGTTCTTTGTAATACTGTATTTCTATTTTAATTTTCCTAGTAAAGAACTGTTATTCCTAATTCCCACATCTTTGCCTGAGAGCCCCTTAATTTCAAAATGATAATAATTTGGAGGGAGGGGGTTTACATTCTCCATTTCAAAGAGAAGCTCCTTTATTGGCAGACACCTGTCCTCCAAACCAGGATACTCATGGAAAGATTTGGGTTGGAAGGGACCTCAAAGCTCATCCCTGCCACAGCAGGGACACCTCAATCTATCCCAGGCTGGCCAACCTGACCTGGTCAGTTCAGGGATTCTCTTTTAAAGGCACCTCATGTCCCCAGCCCATCTGAAACCACAGGAACTTGCAGTAATAGCTGTTGCATATTACATTTACAGAGCCCTTTGTCCAAGGATTACAGACTTTCCAAAACTTAATTAATTAATCTGTAACCCCCCTGCCCTCCATAAGGTGCACTAAATTCTCGGTCAGCATTTCCAGACTAAAGCACTATTTTACAGCAGTTATTAATTGGCTGTAAGGTTTCAAGTTCCTCACCCAGGGAAAGATTCAGTTCCTGCCTTCTAAGCACAAAGCCCAAGTCAGGATTCTTGGGGCTTCTGGGTTTAGGATCTGGCATTGTTTCCTGACATCAGACATAGCCAAATAAACAGGTCAAAACCTCCTCATTTCACAGGTGCCATCAGAAGAGGACAGAGAAATGCAGATCATTAGAGCAGTGGCCATTTCACCCTGCACAGAAAATCCCACAGATTGTGCACAGCTCAATCCAAAGGGGTTTGCACAGCTGAGAGCGCTCCTGCACCTCAACACCAACAATCTACTGCTCACACTGAATAACCTTCAGAAATATTCCCAGATCCAGGAGTGTGACAGGGTTGCGTCTGTGGGTCTGTGTGACAGAAGCATTCCTTGTTTTCTGGAGAGACCAGTGGGATTTTAGAGGGTGTGGAGAACAGGCACCTCTAGTTTTGTATTTATTGAATTGTATTATTGTATTTACTGCAAGCAGATCACTTCACTTTCAGGCCTGGCTGGCACCTGAAGTGGAATGCACAGCTTGTCTCTGCTAAAGTATCACAGAAGAGAGCTGATACCACGGGGAGCACTTCTACTGGGAGCTGGACAAAGCTGGGCTGGGAAAAGGACTGGGGAAGGATTGGGTGGAGGAAAAGAAAAACACCCAGGTGAGATGAAGTGCCCTGAGCAGAACAACCCTCCCTCACCTTAACCCAGCCCAGGATGGGTCCAGGTCAGGCACTGCCAGGGGGCTCAGCACAGGGAAAGGGGCTGGGGGGGGTCCCAAACCCCCCATCCCTGCACAGCCTCAGCTCCAGGCACCCCCTGCCACTACGGAAATGCTCCCTCACCACAGAGAAAAGAGTTTTGGGCACAGGGTTAAAAATAAATTTAAAAATAAATCAACTTCTGCGTTGTTTTGGAAGCAATCTATGCAAGAGATTTGGTTGTAAAAGCTGTTTTATAAATGGAGGCACAATTATTGTTTGACAATAAAAAACCCAAACAGTTTTCTTATATTTGCTGGGAATAAAACCATTTTGCAGATGTCTTCAGACAGGCTTTTCAACTGCTTTCCGCATCTTAATTTTCCCTCTTAGGTTTTTATTACATTTAAATTAAACTGATGCCTGTAAGCAGTCAAGGGCAACTTTTAACAAGTCTGTCACTGCGAACTTTTCGCTGCTCAGATCTCTCACCTTTGCTCAGGAGACTGTAAACAAAGCTCACCCCTTCTCCAGTGCCCCTCCTCCTTCCTGCTGAGACAGGAACGCTTTCCCAACCCTTTGTGCTTCCAAAAAACCTCCTGTTTTTCACTGTCAGTCACTTCTCTAATTACTCATCCCAACACAGGAGCCAAAAGCCCTTCTGCATTTCTGCTTTTTAGGAAGCAAACCCCATCCCATGAGCTGCAACGTGAGGAATAACATGGAACTGAGAAATAAAGGGAATTTTTTTACTGACCGGCTTAGACATTGACAGAAAAACCAAAGCTAAAAAAAACCCTCCTCTTCCCAGGGCAAAATTTTAGCTTGAATGGAGCTTGGAACAAGAAAAGATTTCTTAAAATACCTTAACAGATAATCTTAAAGTAAGTGATGTGTGTTCATCAGGTTTCAACAGGAATTTAGCCAGGAGTTTTGGTCACCACCAGGAGAAGAGACCATCCCCACTCCCTCACCTGCTTTTTCCCTTCCAGCACCTGGTCCTGCCTCCCTCCCCAGCAGTACTTGAGGATTCCACTTTCCACTCCACATGTAAATCCAACCAGGGATGGCAGCACTGGGAAACATCCTCAGGAGGGGCAAGAAATGCCCCAAAAGAGAGGAGATGGCTGAGCTGAACTTTTCTAGCTTGGTTTGCTCAGCCCTTCCAAACCCTCCAACAGACTAAAATCTACAAACCCTGCTGTACCTCACAGGACCTGAACATCCTCTCCCCACCCTCCCCCAGGACACTGAAAAGCACATTTCTATCCTGAGCACTGCTTTGAAGTAGCCTAAAACTGCTTTGCAATCCTTTTTTAAAATGAAAACTGCATCTAAAGGACCAAACCCACGGAGAATTTCCAGTGGGCAATCCCTTCCTGCTCCTTTGTTCCTGAGGTTTCCAGCTCTGCCAGGGCAGCTGTGGTGGCTGCAGGCTGGATTAATGTGGCGTGGCAGAGAGGAGCCCAGCACACCTGCTCTAAATAAAGATTTCACTTCTGTTGCTCTATTTATTCTTGTTTCACTCCATCTAAAGTAAATTCTAGGCAGGCTCCAAGCTGCTCTTCGCTTTTGGGGAAACAATGAGAGCCCCCAGGTACATCCAAAGCTCAGAATTAGGTAAATAATTAAGTTACCTCAGATACTCTCAGTTAATTCCCACAGATGGATTTAGTTCCTGGTTTTTTTTGGGTTGGATGTCTTGCTGCATTAGCTGGAATTATTCCATTAAAAGAATCTTCAGAGTGTTTGGAGGTTCTGTGGATTAGTGAAGCTTCCTGCCATGGATTCTCCCAGGAAGAAGGGAGGCTTTTGTGTATTCAGCATTTTGTTGGCTCCAGATGCTCTGCCAGGTCTGTGGAGCCACCAACATCTCAGTCCTGAGAACAGACTCCACCTACCAAAAGGTTCCAAAAGGTAAAGGGAACTAATTTTGCTCAGCACCTGGAAATTCAGGAGAATTTGTGTCAGACAGGCCCCAGTCTGAAGCACAAACAGAATTTTCTGCCCGCACTGGGGACACTTTCAGCCCCACCTACACATGGCAGCCAAAAAAATCCCTTTCCCAGCTGTTCTGTGCCCACCCAGGGCTGATCCCAAACCCACAGTGGGGAGCCCCCTGCTCTGCAATATCTGCAATAATCTGCTTTCCTACCCTGACAAATCCTGACACGCATAAAGTGATAGCACAGAGGCTCAAAGTTTATCAGCAGCACATGTAAAATTCCCTTCTTCTGTCCTGAAGACAGGCAAGGACGAGCTGCTCCTGCCAGGGACCACTCCACAATTCCTTACAGCCAGCAGAGTTTTGTCAGGAGCATTTCAGGATGAGCCTCTCCTCAAACCCCACTGGTTTTTCCTGAAGTTCCTTTACCATGCCCAGGAATCCCTGGGCTTCCCCTACATCCAATTTCTATTCCCAAATGAATTAAACATTCCAGCTTCCCATGCAAGGATTTGATGGGAATGTGCTTCTACATTACACCTCCCCTTTTGAATCTTTTTAATGCACATTCCTAAACCTGTACCCAGCACATCTCAGGCACTGCTGGAATAAAAACAGCAGCACAACCCTGCACACCCAGAGCAGAAGGATTTGCAAAAGCACTGAAAACACTGTGCTGGTTCCTGTGGTTTGAGCCAGCCCAGGTACCCAGCAGATGTTGAGGTGCAGCTTGAACCAAGTCCAATTCTCCACAAGGCTCCAAAAGCCACTTTATTTGCATGTTGCTATGCAAGCTGAAAGGCTCATCAGGGATTTCTCCAGGTGCTCACACCTTTCCTTCCCCCAAGTCTCCAGCAGCAAAACTGCACTGCTTTATTTCCTAATAAAAGTGGAAAAAACTTTGCTTCCCTTCCAGCTCTCCAGCCTAAACCAGAGCTCAGACAAGAAACACCTGAGCACAGAGAATTACAGAGGCAGACTCAGCACAAGGCAGGTGTTGCAAAGCCAATCCCCATTTGAAGGTAATAAAACAGATTAATCAGGAAATTGGTAAAAATAACATTGAAAGAGTAGGAAAATTAAGCAGAAGGAGAAAATATCAACTGTCCAGGGCTGTGCACCTGGAGAACAGGTCCCATTCCAGGGATATCCACATGACAAACAGGCACCTGCTCAGCACACCCAGCTCCTCAGGAGCTGATTCTGCCCCAAATTCCCTCCTGCACACCTGGAGTTGGAAGATCTGGCTGCAAACCCTGAGGTGGCACGGACAATTTCCATGGGAGAACTCACCACACACATCCACTGCTCCCAAAAGTTCCCCTAACATGGAATCAAAGAGAAAGAACAAACTTTCCCCCAAGTGACAACAGAACAAAACTCACTCTCAGAAGCCGGGGTAGAGGATCCCAAAGCTGCTGAGCTTCCAGGAGCCTCTGGAATGTTCTGGAATTCCCTGCCAGGCAAGGCATGGAGCCCCTCCCATTCCTTGTCCCTCCCCTTCCCTTTCTGCCCCACACCCATCTCCCTAAAGCTCAATAAGCCCACAATATGGGGAATAACTTCCACTAATAATTTTTATTGAGTTTTTTTGTTTAATTAGTGGTGAGCAGTGCCCATCTGCAGCCAGCGCCAGTTGGGTTTCCTCACACTCAAGTTGTTACTTTGATCTTTAAATCACCTCAAAGCTTTTTATTTGCTGAAACCAACATTGAGCAGCTCTGACAAACTGAACCAAAGGGACTTGTAGGGCTGGGAATTTAAATTTATGGCACTTGGAGGATGTTGGAGTAACCAGGAGATAGAGAGGAGATCAAGCCTGGAAAGCCTCTGCTGATAAAAACACTAAAGGATGTGGGCCAGATGAGTAGGAAGAGTAAGAAATCAATAATCAGTGGAATGCTAATTGATGAGGAGAATTGTGTGGCTTAGAGCCAGTGACCATTAATTTCTTTGTTTGCTAAAAATGTATAAATAAGTGGAAAAGTTTTGGATCAGGGTCTGTGTGGAGGCCAGAGCTTTGTCAGCCACACACCCAAAGCCTGGCCAAGAATAAAATAATGCCTGGCTCGCTGACACCACAGAGCACTGTTAGGGGATCTGATTTGTCCTGAGGATTTTGGGAACAATAACACAGCTCAGGTGGTCTCTGGCATGGGGGGCACCTGAGGAGAGGGACCCTGAGGGAGCTCCTCCAGTTTTTTGCTGCATCTATTAGCCAATCTCAAATCCATTTTATTTTCCTTAAAAAGAAAACCTGTTTACTTATTGTCCTGGTTTAGGACAAATTTACGGGAGATATCTCACAAAGGAGTCCCCCTAGGAAAATAAACCCCCAGAACTCCTTCCCCCTCCCACTACCGGGTTCGGGAAGAACTTCCTCCGAGGGAAAAAAAGTGGAAAAAACTTGTTTATTTTAACAAAACACTTCCCAACACCAGGAAAGAACAATCCCCAGATGACACAAAACGTTTTCACCAAGGTGAGCGAGGATGGACGAGCTCGGTCAGTCCCTGCTGGGAAGGGTGCAAAGCTTCTGTGGCAGGCTTCCAGACGCAGTCTCTGATGTTCAGATCCCTCCGTCCGGGCCGGTGCAGATCTTCGGGGATGAAGGGAAGAAGGGAGAAAGAGGAGCAGCTGGGGGCAGGAGAAGCTGGGGCAAAAGCTAGGGGAAAAAGCGGCAGCCAAAGCGGCAAAAGCAGCAGCAAAAGCAGCAGCAGCAGGCCAGCAGCAGCAGCAGCTAAAGCAGCAGGCAGCAGCAGCCCAGCAGCCGGGCCCGCCGGGGCGGGGAGGCGGCAGCAGCTCCGTGCAGACAGAGGTGGGGGGGTGGCAGGGAGAGGAGTAGTCATAACACTGACCCAGGACATTCCACCCCTATATCCCACATCGTGAACTTTGACACACGATTGGGATATATACACCACTATACAATGTAAAAGCTTTCATCTACTTGCTCAAACCTTCAACACTTACACGTTCCTCTCATTTTACTTACTCAGGCCTTCAACACTTACGTTATTCCTTCTGTCTTACCCCACAATCAGATCTCCCTGAGGCACACATCGTGTTGTTCCATCTTTCTGCATTACCCACCACGTACATCCTGGTCCTTGAGCAAAGACAATTCCACGGATGGGTTTGCCTGTACTCGAGGCAGGATTAACCCATACTGCCTTTCCTAACAAACCTTTAACTTGGGCCACTGGGACTTTATCTCCATCCACTATATTAAGGGGAGTCAGACTGGGCAGGACCTGCTCGGTTGATGGAACCTCTGGTGTTAACTAACCAAGTAGCCTTTGCTAGATGTTGTTCCCAGTTTTTAAAAGACCCCCACCCAATGCTTTCAAGGTGGTCTTCAACAATCCATTGTACCTCTCCACTTTACCCGCAGCTGGTGCATGGTAAGGGATGTGATACACCCACTCAATACCGTGTTCCCTAGCCCAGGTGTTGATGAGGTTATTTTTAAAATGAGTCCCATTGTCTGACTCAATCCTTTCAGGGGTACCATGCCTCCAAAGGACCTGCTTTTCCAGGCCCAAGATGGTGTTGCGGGCAGTAGCATGGGACACAGGGTAGGTCTCCAACCAGCCGGTGGTGGCTTCCACCATGGTCAGCACATAACGTTTACCCTGGCGAGTCTGAGGCAGTGTGATGTAATCAATCTGCCAGGCCTCCCCGTACTTGTACTTGGACCAACGTCCACCATACCAGAGAGGCTTCACTCGCTTAGCCTGCTTGATGGCAGCGCAGGTGTCACAGTCATGGATAACTTGTGTTATGCTGTCCATGGTAAGATCCACCCCTCGGTCTCGTGCCCACTTATAGGTGGCATCTCTACCCTGGTGGCCTGAGGCATCATGGGCCCATCGTGCTAGGAACAACTCTCCCTTGTGCTCCCAGTCAAGATCTATCTTAGACACCCCTATCTGTGCAGCCTGATCTACCTGCTGATTGTTTTGCTGTTCTTCATTGGCTCTACATCTGGGGACATGGGCATCTACATGGCGAACTTTCACAGGTAGTTTCTCTAACCGAGTAGCGATGTTTTTCCATTCTTCAGCAGCCCAAATTGGTTTTCCTCTGCGCTGCCAGTTCGCCTCTTTCCATTTCTTCAACCATCCCCACAGAGCATTGGCCACCATCCAGGAATCAGTGTACACATAGAGTTTCGGCCATTTCTCTCTTTCTGCAACGTCTAGGGCCAGTTGAATAGCTTTAAGTTCAGCAAGCTGACTTGATCCGCCCTCTCCTTCAATGGCCTCTGCGACCCGTCGTGTCGGGCTCCATACAGCTGCTTTCCACCTCCGGTTCATCCCTACGATGCGACAGGAACCGTCGGTGAATAGAGCGTAACGTGCTTCCTCTACCGGCAGCTGGTTGTACGGTGGAGCTTCTTCAGCCCGGGTCACTGGTTCTTCTTCCTCATCCGTGACACTGAATCTTTCACCTTCTGGCCAGTTTGTAATTATTTCTAAAATCCCGGGACGATTGAGTTTTCCAATCCGGGCGCGCTGAGTGATGAGGGCAATCCACTTGCTCCATGTGGCACTGGTGGCATGGTGGGTGGAGGGAACCTTTCCGCTGAACATCCACCCCAGCACTGGCAGTCGGGGTGCCAAGAGGAGTTGAGCTTCTGTGCCAATCACTTCTGAAGCAGCTTGGACTCCCTCATAGGCGGCCAAGATTTCCTTCTCTGTTGGGGTATAGTTGCCTTCCGATCCTCTGTAACTTCTGCTCCAAAATCCCAGGGGTCGGCCTCGGGTCTCACCAGGCACCTTCTGCCACAGACTCCAAGACAAACCGTGGTTCCCGGCTGCAGAATAGAGCACATTCTTCACATTTGGCCCCGTCCTAACTGGGCCAAGAGCTACTACATGGGCAATTTCTTGTTTAATCTGGGGCGAAGGCTTGCTGTTGTTCAGGGCCCCAATGGAAATCATTCTTCTTCCGAGTGACCTGGTAAAGAGGGCTCACAATCTGACTGTACTTGGGGATGTGCATCCTCCAAAAGCCTATAGCACCCAAGAAAGCTTGTGTTTCTTTCTTGTTAGTGGGTGGAGACATAGCTGTGATTTTGTTAATAACATCAGTGGGAATCTGGCGTCTTCCATCTTGCCACTTCACTCCTAGGAACTGGATCTCACGGGCAGGTCCCTTAACTTTACTCTTCTTAATGGCAAAACCGGCTTCCAGGAGGATTTGGATAATTTCCTCTCCTTTCTCAAACACTTCTTCTGCTGTATTTCCCACACAATGATATCATCGATGTACTGCAGATGTTCTGGAGCCTCACCCTTTTCCAGTGCAGCCTGGATCAGCCCATGGCAGATGGTGGGGCTATGTTTCCACCCTGGGGCAGTCGGTTCCAGGTGTACTGCACGCCCCTCCAGGTGAAAGCAAACTGAGGCCTGCACTCTGCAGCCAAAGGAATAGAGAAAAACGCATTGGCAATGTCAATGGTGGCATACCACCTTGCTGCCTTGGACTCTAGCTCGTACTGGAGCTCCAGCATGTCCGGCACGGCAGCACTCAGTGGTGGGGTGACTTCATTCAATCTTAGCGGTAGTCCACAGTCAGTCTCCATTCTCCGTCAGGCTTGCGCACAGGCCAGATGGGGCTGTTGAAGGGTGAGTGGGTTTTGCTCACCACCCCTTGGCTCTCTAGTTCCCGGATCATCTTATGGATGGGGATCACAGCATCTCGAGTTGTTCTATATTGCGGCGATGTACTACGGAAGTGGCAATTGGTACCCTTGCTCTTCCCCTTTCAGAAGTCCCACAGTAATCGGATTTTCAGATAGTCCAGGCAAGGTATTCAGTTGCCGAATGTGTTCTGACATCACAGCAGCTATTCCAAATGCCCACTTAAGACCTTTTGGGTCCTTAAAATACCCACTTCGGAGGTAATCTATTCCCAAAATACATGGGGCCTCTGGACCAGTCACAATAAGATGTTTTTCCACTCCTTGCCAGTTAAACTCACTTCAGCTTCCACTATGGTAAAGTCCTGCGATCCACCTGTCACACCAGCAATAGAAACGGATTCTTCCCCACATATCTTGATGGAATTATCGTACACTGTGCTCCTGTATCCACTAAAGCTTTATACTTCCGTGGTTTCGATGTGCCAGGCCACCGAATCCACACGGTCCAGAAAACACGGTTCTCCCTCGCCTCACCCTGGCTAGAGGCAGGGCCCTCTAAGCCTGATTATTCTTCTTTTCCGGGGCATAGGTTTTAGAAGTTCCCTCAAGAGGGTCAGACATGTCATTATCATTATCATGTTTGGCATTTTGACTCACGGGAAACAGGAGCAGCTCTCCTTTTGGCGAACTTCCTCTTTTAATCTTGCCTTCCTTCAGATCACGCACCCGTTGTGCCAGAGCAGCCGTAGGCTTCCCATCCATCTCCTCATGTTCTCTCCAGAATCTTGTAAGAAAAACCACAACTTCGGCTCGAGGGTATACCTCCTCTCCCCATCGGGGAAACGTCTACGTTGGATACCAGGACGTCTAACTTGCACTGCTGAAATTTGGAGGAGGTCCTCCTTAATCTCCTCCCTGAGCCTCTTATGATTTTCCTCTATCTTGTCCTCTAAGTTCTGCAAGCGTGTTTCCACGGCTGCGATTCTGGCATGTGTTGGGCCATGCACAGCATCCGCATAGGCTCGAAGCTTCTTAGCCATATCAAGAACTGTCTCATGTACCTCTTCTCGCTTCAGTATTGCTAATGCAGAGGCGTATTCAGATGGCCCGAGTCTCACAAGTTTTCTCCACATCACCGGTGTGCATGGGACCAGGTCCGGATTCCTAGTTGTTACATCCTCCGAAAAATGATCTCCGCCACTGCCATTTCCTTAGTCGTTGGATCCCTTGCTCCATGGTTTTCCATCGGGGTTTGTTGCACATATAGGTCATCAGCACACAGATATCTTTGTGCCACACTGTCTAAAACCCGTGCCCAGAGGCTTTGAGGGTTAGCCTCCCTCATCATTCCCTGATCGATGACAGGATCATGTGACAGGGATCCCAGGTGTCTCGCTTCAGTGCCATCCAGGATGGTAGCCTCGCCTGCCGCATCCCAAAGCCGGACCAGCCAACTAATTATGGACTCATCGGGTCGTCTCGTATAATCCTTCCTCAGACCACGAAGATCCTTTAGGGACAGGGACTCATTATTAGTCTCTGATCTCACACTAGTTGTTTTTACTCTTGATTTTATATCAGGAGGCGTTGAGGTCCTTCTCCTGCATCTTCATCCTCATCATCTACAGGCCGGTCGGTCTTCTTTGTGCACTTTCCACTTCTGGTGCTAGTAGCCACGGCCATTGGTTGAAGCTTATTATCTAATTTCGCCCCTGTTCTCAAGTCTGGAGTGTTTACTACATCCTGAGTCACTGGGATGGCAACTATTCTATCTCCGTGTTCCCTGTCTGCTGTCTGTGGTCCTAGACTATCTAACAGGCTACGATAAGCATACGTAGGGCCCAGCTCACTGCAGTGATCTTTTTTTCCTTAGGGTTATCATGGCACTTCTCTTTCAAATATTTTACCACCTCAGCTGGGTTTTGAATTTTCTCCTGAGGAAAGTCCCAAACTATAGGATCAGAAAATTCCTTTAACATTTGGCCCAGGTCCTGCCATTTCCCACACCATTCAGGACTCTTCACATTTTGCTTTGCTCCTAAATCAGGAGTTACACCAACCCCTCCAGAAATCTCAGCTCTCATTTTATATAAACTGTAAACAGTGTATAAAAAGCTTGCTAAATTAAACATCAGAAAGATAATCTCTTTAGTGTTCAGGAAACCTGCACATTTTCTAATAAAGATGTAAAAATTCAGAGGAGACAAAGGAAAGCAAAGGCTGAAAAGCCTCCTCCCCCTCTTCTCCTCTAACAAACAGAGTGCATATCCATAACCAGGATCCAGAAGATATCCCTGGAACCGATTCCAGCATCTTTATAAACCTCTTACAAGCCATCATAGCCAAGCCCAGTCCGATAAAATATTTTTGGTCATTATCCCTCTAGTATAAAAACTACAAATAAGGGACAGTACTGGAGCTATTTCCGGATAGGAAAATAACCCCAGAGACCAGAGAGGTATTAAAACCTCAAAAAACCCTAGTATCCAAAACCACATACCAGCTTCCATCCCAAAAACATTTTAAATCTATACCAATACACAGTTACAAGGTAATAAAGTTTTTCCACTTCCTCGTGCCCCATAACGTTGGGGCGCCAAGATTTGTCCTGGTTTAGGACAAATTTACGGGAGATATCTCACAAAGGAGTCCCCTAGGAAAATAAACCCCAGAACTCCTTCCCCCTCCCACTACCGGGTTCGGGAAGAACTTCCTCCGAGGGAAAAAAAGTGGAAAAAACTTGTTTATTTTAACAAAACACTTCCCAACACCAGGAAAGAACAATCCCCAGATGACACAAAACGTTTTCACCAAGGTGAGCGAGGATGGACGAGCTCGGTCAGTCCCTGCTGGGAAGGGTGCAAAGCTTCTGTGGCAGGCTTCCAGACGCAGTCTCTGATGTTCAGATCCCTCTGTCCGGAGCCGGTGCAGATCTTCGGGGATGAAGGGAAGAAGGGAGAGAAAGAGGAGCAGCTGGGGGCAGGAGAAGCTGGGGGCAAAAGCTAGGGGAAAAGCGGCAGCCAAAGCGGCAAAAGCAGCAGCAAAAGCAGCAGCAGCAGGCCAGCAGCAGCAGCAGCTAAAGCAGCAGGCAGCAGCAGCCCAGCAGCCGGGGCCCGCCCGGGCGGGGAGGCGGCAGCAGCTCCGATGCAGACAGAGCTGGGGGGTGGCAGGTAGAGGAGTAGTCATAACACTAACCCAGGACACTTATTCATTTATTTATTTATAATACCTTATGTCATCTAAATGAGAATATCAATTTTTATAAACTATGATTTCCCCTGTAGCAGCCCTCCATTCATACCTCTCTCATAATTACAAAAATTGGGTGGTGCTTGAATCCCACGCAAATTCCAGCACAGCCCACATGTGTCTGGCATCATCCTTTATTTCTGGCTGTGGGGGTCAAGGAATTGCTCCACAATCCCATCCCTTTGTGGACTCAGGGGTCTCAGCTCTCCCCTACAGCCACTGAACCTCCCCAGGAGAGAGGTGAAGGTTGGGGTGAGTCTGTGCAGCTCTTTTTGGGGCTCAGCTGTTGGTTGTAAAGTGGTGCTTTTGGTGTAAAAGCTGTCCTAGAGTAGACCTTGCACGTTCTTTAGTTTGCAGAAATATTCATTCATAACCAGTTGGTTCTCAGCCCACGGATGGGAAGTTGTGAATCATGGATTCATTCCCAGTGCAGAGCTGAATGGAGAGCACACTTTGCTTTCCTGCTTTTTCCTTGGGTTTTTTTACTGTGTGTAGTGCTCAGGTATTTCAGGCTTTGTTTAATTCTTATTTTTTTTCTGACTGCCCAGGTAGAAGCATTTTCCTGATGTCCCACAGCACCTTGGTGCTGATGAACATCCTGGGGAGCAGAGACAGCTCCACACCACTGATATCTTTCCAGATAGAAAGAGAGCAGAGAGATTTTCTGAAGAATAAAAATATTTGTGGAGTTTGTGGCCCATTCCTGGTGGTGCTGAGGGGCTGAGCTGGGGCTTGGTGGCCGTGTTGGTGCCCAGCAAGCCCCGGGGGTCTCTAGGCTGGGGGCTCAGCCCCAGCTGGAACAGTTTGTGCTGCTGTCTCTGCGAGTTCTGGCTCAGACTGGGACCAACTGGAGGAAATAAAAGTTTTGGGAGGGTTGTGAGGGGTGTAATATCAAATTATCACCTCCTGTACATGAGCAGAAATGGTGACCTAGAGAAAAAATGCAGCAGAAGCAAGTCTTTACCAATTTCCAGCCACTTTTACTGCCTCTTCCAATTCTTGTCACATTTCCAGGCCCCATTCCCACCTCCTCCCTTGACCAGGCTTCAGCTTTATTGACCCACCTGGCACCTGAGTTTTTCCCCACATCCAGAATTTCTGTGACTTCTTCCCATGAGTTTACCATGAATGCAAACAGGGCTGCTCTGATGAATTGTTGTGCTGCTGCATGGTGTGATTTTAGCACTCTGCATCAGGGATTAGCTGCACAACTCCTGTTGCCATAGCTCTCATCCCTCCGAGACTGAAATGTGTCACATAAACTGAATGAGGAACACAACCAGAGAGGGAGGGGGGAAAGGTGGCCAGCAAAGGAGGGAGCCACAAACAAAGCAGGAATCCTTCCCTTCAATTCCAGCCTCGTGGTCCAACATTAACGATGACAATAATTCTGAGCTGTAAACAGCGAGTGAACAAAAGCCCCGTGTGGGAGGGGGGGAAGGCTGAGCTTGGCATGACTGGCATTGCTTGAGATCACTCCTTCAGAGCCCTGCGTGTTCATCAGAGCACTGACAGCTTTCCCAAAGGGAATTCCAGCCCAGAACACACCTGCAGTCCCGTTCAGTCCCTTGTGCAGTGGCCAGAGCCTGAGGCTGGGTGGCAAAAGCAGAAAATCATTCCCAATTCCTGGAGTTCCTCACCGCAGTCCCCAGTGCACACTGCTGGAGGATGTGGCCATAAATGGGAAGCTGCCTGCAATAGTTGGTTGGGTTTGTTTTCTTCCTTTATGGAAAGTCACATTTCAGCCACAAAAGCTTCCCTGGGAGCCTTTCAGAGGAGTAATAAATAGTTCTGTGTGCCAGGGTTTAAGAGGTGCCAGTGTCCACTTGAGCTCTTTGGTGAACAAGCAGCTGCTCAGTGCTGCTGTCCTGGGGGCTTTGGCTTGCCTGGAATAAGAAGCTAACCACAGGAAAAGGAAAATGCAAAAAACAAAGTGGGGTGGGACCTGAAGGAAAAATCCCAGTGATTCTGGGTAGGTGGAATAGCTGTGACAGCAGGAAAAGGCAGAATTTATTTGTCACCTGTTGCTTGTGTCTGTCTCTAAATTTAAAAATCTGATCCCTATTTTGGAGGTCAGTGCAAGGTGAAGTTCTGCTGTTGAAGGTTGTACCTGCCCTGCTCCAGCAGTTTGTCCAGCCAGGCAGGTTCTGGGGAGCAGGGATGCATCCAGGGATTGGATTGGAAGCTGAATTGTGGGATTTAGCACAGAAAAAACCCATGTGGTGAGCAGCAAGGACAGCAGGAGCGAGGCTCTGGGTCAGTGCTGGGTTACAAACAGGGGATGGATGCAGACTGGTGGGAGAACATTCCCAGTTTGCTGGAATTCCCTCTGGAGCTGTTTGGATCCTGCCTCTCCACCTGTCCCTTCTGCCCTCTGCAGTTTATGGACCTTTACTTGAGCTCTCCTGCTGTGAGAAAACCTGTCAGAAAACCTGTCTGAAAGCCCGAGGGTCAGAGGAGTTAAAAATCAGGAGTGTCTTAGGGGAAAAGAGAATAATGAAAGTGATGAGGCTCAATTGCCTTCAATCCATTTGGCTTTTAATTCCATGATAATGGGCGCCAATTAGCTTAAGGAAACACTCATCTTTGAAATATTCATTGGGATGCTGGAAAATTGGCTTCATCTTCCTGGGGAGGAATCTGAGAAAAGGGCTGTGTTGGGGGTTTTAATTTCAAAGAAAAGGAGAGGCAGATTTTAGTGCCATGGTTCCACTGTTCCAAATATATTTCTCCCGAAATCAGTGTCATCTTTTGTAAATGCTGCTTCCCTTCTGGAATGGCTCCATCCCAAGGCAAAGTATCCCAGTTTATTGGCAGTGTGGGCGTGGAGTTGTGTGCTTTATTTATCTGCTTTGATTCAGGACCCCAGGACATGGAGCAGAGGAGGACTGAGTTTTAAAAGCCTCATTTCCAGGACTCCCAGGTGAGCTGCCTTTGGAAAGTGATGTGCAAGTAGCAGAGAGCTTCTGGTCTAGGCTAGTTTTCCTTTCCAAAATTAAAGTCTGGGTAAATATCCCTCCAAAGGCCTCCAGCTGCTGGGCTCCTGTGTCTTTTCACCTTAATGCTGCAGACAACTTGAACTTTCAACAGCAGTTGCCTGAGTTCAGTTCTCAGCTCTGTGACAATCTCAGACAAACCTGGGAGGGTCCATCTGGGGCAGGATTTGTTCCTCCCCTTCAGCAAAAGCCAGCAGAAAATGTCACTGTGAGAGGGTCTTGCCCTGAGAACTGACTGCCTCGCTCCTTAATAGCAGAGCTGCCCCGAGGAGCAGCCAGCCATGTTCCTGTGAACCTCACCTGAGTGAGCCTGATACTTTTTATTTGTGTTTTCCATGTAATTTTCTAATTTGGCTCCTGCAGCCTTGGGCTGCTCTCCATATTACAGTGTTTAATTGAAATAAAGGATGTGCAACACTGCTCAGGTTGGACTTTGGGGTCTCTGTGCAATAGATATAATAACAATAGCTTCCAGACTGTGGTTTGGAGTGAGTTGCTTTGCACTTGTGCAGCACTGCACAGTTGAGCAAGGCTGGGAGGGGTTGTTTGGCTGGGATGAGGACAGCTGATCACACAGAGTAATTCTGGGTTTACTACAATGATGTAGCTGCATGAGGGAAATGTCTGTTTATGGACAGGTCCTTCTGTGGCATGGGCAAAAGGGGATTTAATTGGCTGTTGTGGCTCAGAATCAGGTTCTGACCTGGGAGATGTGAAGGGCCCCTGTGCTGAGCTGGGACTTGGTGTTCCCATCTCCCGAGAGTGTCCTGGCAGGTGTTTGGTGCAGCTTTGTGGGAAATGCTGGGACATTGCTGGTCTTGGAGCTCTGGGGATCAATCAGGAGTGCTGCTGTGTCCCCAGAAAGGAAACAGCTGCAATGACAGTACAGTACAGTCTTGTCTTGATCTGAAGGACAGGTGTCTGCTAAGAAAGGCAGGGGCCTCTTTTGAAACGGAGAATGTAAACCTTCTCCCTTCAAATTATTATCATTTTGAAATTAAGGGGCGCTCAGGCAAAGATATGGGAATTAGGAATAACAGTTCTTTACTAGGAAAATTAAAATAGAAATACAGTATTACAAAGAACAATCCCAAAGCACAGCCAGAGTCAGAATCCAAGTTGACACCCATCAGTCAGTCAGGGTGTTGGCAGCAGTCCCATTCAATGGTGGCTGCATCTTCCTGCAGTGGCAGATGTGGTTCAGCTGGAGCAGTGCTCCTGTAGAAGGTGCAGTTTCCTCTGAAGGTGCAGGGATGATGTGGAAAGGTCTGGTTTTCCTCTGGAATCCAATGGGTAAGGGCTGCTTTGGTGTTCCAAATCTCAGTTTTTATCTGGGTAGGAAATGTTTGGCTCCTCCCCCTGGCTGGAGCATCTCCCAGTGGGCTGATGTAATTTTATCAGTCATGCACTGGGACTCAATGGCCATGAACAGGAGATATCTCCTGGAGGAGGATGGATTGTGGGAAAGATAAAGATGATTGCCCCAGCTGGTTTTTAACAGCTGGCCCATTAACAGAGGATATCTCCCACAGAGATAAGGGAATCACTGCCCCACCCGGCTTCAACAGATGGTGATAAAATAAAAACTTTTGGTCACATCCTGTATTGCAACCTAAGACAAGTCTAAACTTGTGCCTCTGGTTACCTGCCCCTTTTCTGCTCAGAATTTGCATTTCTGTACTAGAGATGAGTTGTTTACAGCCCTGGGCCTTCACTGTCATCTCCTGTCCTTTGTCTCATCATCTCATGTCTCTTCTCTTCTCTTCTACACTGCACCTTGTGTCCCCATTTTCATGGTCTCTGCTGTAATGCCAGGCCTGTGTCCCTCAGGAGTCACCACTCCCCAGACTTTTTACAAAGGCATGACAAGGGGGGAAATGGCTTTAAACTGAGAGAGGGTGGGGTTGGATGGGTATATTGGGAAGGAATTCTTCCCTGTGAGGGTGGGGAGGCCCTGTCACAAATTTCCAGAGCAGCTGTGGCTGCCCCTGGATCCCTGGGAGTGCCCAAGGCCAGCTTGGACAGGGCTTGAGCAGCCTGGGACAGTGGAAGGTGTCCCTGCCCGTGGCAGGGGGTGGAATTAGATGAGGTCTGATGTCTTTTCCAACCCAAACTATTCTGGGATTCCAATCTTCCCTGCTGCTCCTGCCTTTGGGAATGAAGCTGTCACTGTCAGAAGGAGCAGCTGTGACCAAGAGAGAAGGAGCAAGGACTTCAACCCCTCTGCCTGGGCAAACACAGCCCCTGTCCTAATGGAAGATTTGCTTTTCCCTTCGCTGCAGCTTTGTTTTCAGACAGCAGAGCCAGCCCAGGACCTGCAGCACGTGCACATTTACACCTTGTCCTCATCCCAGCTCCTTGTGCAGAGGTAAATGCGGGAAAGGGAGGTGATAATGGAGCTCCTGATTACCCAGCCCCGGGTGAGCACTGAGGGATGAGCTGGGTGGAACAGCGATGCTGGCGAGAAGCTTCCCCCACCCCCCTCTTCCAAATCATATATTTTTCAAGTTCACATCAATTACTTCTGTTTCCAACTGGATAAATTTGAATGAGACGCCTTTCTGTAATCTGCTGACAAGACAGTGAAGCATTTTTTGTTAGCACCTCCTGATGCCATCTAAATTGGGTGTTTGCAGGGAAGAAATGTAGCGTGCAGTTAGGAAAGATGAAAAAGCAGAGGAAGGGAAGGAAGGGGAGATGTTATTTAGAGTCTGTGTTAAGGTGGGAGTCGTGCAGGGAACACGAGGCTACAGATGAATGAGGTGTAGAGGTGAAACAAAAGGCTCTGTGGGTTTGTCTGGCTCCTTCTATTGAAATTCCTCTGAGGACTGGAAGGACCAAAGGGAATATTCTTGCTAACAGGAGGGGTAGAAGTGTCTGCAGCCTCTGCTCTGAGTACCACAAACTGAATAACCACCATCATTTGTGGTACAGTCAAAATACACCAGGATTTAGGCAGGTGCCCATGAAGAGTTTTCTTCTTAACCAAAATTCATAATGGGTAAGGGATTTTAAAAAAGCTTAATCCGAATTGTTGGAGATTGCATCTTTAACTTTCTGTCAAGGATGGCTGTGCCTCGCTCAGCCTGGGGAGCTGCTTTGGCTGTGGGTGTGTTTGTAACGTGTTTTCAGTGCTTTTCTCCAAAAAAAGGTGCAGAACTGTCTGTGATGGATGTGGAGCAGGAGAGGGTGCAGGGAGCTGTGCAGGGCATCCCCTGCCACTGAGCATCTCCATGTGGAGATGACACCTCTGGGGGCAGGAGAAGAGGTGAAGTTAAAATCGTGGCAGAGCGTTGCTACAACAACCTCCCTCTGCAGCAGAGATTTGCCATAGCAATAAACTTTAACAAGAGGGATTTGGGATTGGTGTGTGCCTCGTAAATCCTCTCGGGCTGGCTGTTTGCTGCAGAGCCTTTGGGGGGGTGAGTGATAACAGATCTCCCTTGGTCTCAGGGAGACCCCATTGCTGAGGAGGAACCTAAAATCCCTAAATCAGAGCAGCTGGAGGGTGAGTGCAGCCACTGCCACCACCCCAGCCCTGCCTTCTGGAGAACCCTGGACAAAGGAAACATTTGGGGAAAAACTCAGCATAATTTCTGCCATTCAAGCTCCTTCACCTGGCTCCTCACCACATTCCACCTTGCTTTTCCTTCATAACATCCCTCGTGTGCAGAGCTTTTTATATAAGGAGAGCACATGAACTCACCCCAACCCTGTTTTAGGCACTGGGAGCTGTCAAAAATCCTTCTGTGTGCTCTTTTTAGGGGGGGTTTAGGGGTTGCTCTTGGTGACTGGCAAATTAGGGAAAGCCTGTTGAGTCACCCAGCTGCAAAATCTGAGTTGGGCAACAACATCTCAATGGGTGTTTAACCAAGCTCTGGCTCCTGCATGGAGCTGAAAGGCTTCTCAGTGGAACTAATGATGCTTGTTAGGCCTGACACAGTCACTTCTATAATGCTGAACAAATAGCAGTGAGATTTTAATTTTCTTCCCCAATTATGATTATGATACTGGAAAACTTAATCCAGGTTTGTTTATCTGGAAGGAGCTCAAGTATGGCGAGGACATGAGCAGCAATCAGAGCACCAGCAGCAGGTTTAGCTGGGAAAGCTTCACTCTGTCCCTCAGGGTTTGGAGGGGTGAAATGCAAATGCTTTGGGAGCTGATTTCTTGGCAACAGGATTGTTTTTATTCCTGTTTCTTCAGGGTTTTTCTCAGTGTCTTGGTTTACTGTGAATTCCAAGTTGGAAGCTCAGGCTGGTTGATGGATTGAAGCTGATGGAACAATCACTGGAGAGTTTAGAAGAGTTTTTCTCTTTCTTTGCAGCTACCAAAGGCCTGGAAGAGAATCTGTTGCCTGAAAGGAGGAGTGTTTTGTGTCTTATCTGTCTCAACAACCTCCCATCGAGCTCCTCTTTTGTGATTTCAAGCTGCAGCAAGCTGGGAGACTTTTGCAGTTCCATGCAAATCCATCCTCCACTCTTCTCCCAGGGCTTATGGAAATAGCAGAGGAATTGTCACACATCCCCGAGTGGCAGAGCTGGCAGCAGCTCTGATGTTCTGAGGGAGAAATGTGAAGTGGGAATTCAAGAAGCCCTTGAAGAAATTGGGATGGGCCCTTGGTGCTGCTTTTATTTTGGATTCCCCACACAGAACTTGCCACCTTTTCCACACATTTAATTTGAAAATTGGGAATCTGTGGAAGGAGCAGGGGGAAGTGAGCTGGGGAGGGGCTGATTCCACAGCTCAGGGTGCCACTTCAGCCTCAGCTGGGTGATGTCCTCTGGGAAGGGACAAGGGAAACCTGGGGGATCAAAGCTGGGCTCCATTCAGGGCAAGCAGGAGGGCTGAAGAATTTCAGAGCTCGGTGTTTTTCCTCTGTGGTGCTGCTCCCAGTGCAGCAGGTGATCCTGGCATTCCCAGCCCTGCTGCCTCCTTGCTCCAGCTTCCTTCTCTTCCTCCCACTCTCCTCATGCAGCACAGGGAGAGTGCCCCGAGGAGGAAAACACGAGGTGGAAAACACATGAAAAATTCAAGGATTATTTTATTGATCATCAGAATGAATCCCCATATGTTTATATGTTTGTTAGAAGCAGTTGCACAGCTCCAAGCTGAGAGGGAGAGGTGGGGATGTGGATGTGGTGTTTCCATGGTGCATGTGGAATTGAAGAATTGAAGTCCCTCTCCAGAGCAGGGCTGGAGTGCAGAGGAAGACAAGGCAGTTGTGCCACATCTTGTAGAGATTTGTGGTGTTTTGCAGTGTGTGAACAGCACCTGGCTCAGTGTCTGTGCCCTCTGTAACAGCCCTGAGCTCTGCAGAGGGTGAGCTGACCCTTGGGGTGAGCATGGAGCAGATGTGCACCCACCAAATCAATTCTCTCACTCCCCTCCACAGCTGGACAGCAGAGAAAATTTAATGAACAGTTCATGGGTTGAGATAAGGAGCAGGAGAGATCACTCATCATGGGCAAAACTACTTAGAGATATGAAGTCAATTTATTGCTAACTAAACCAGAGCAGGATAATGAGAAATAAAATAAACCCTTCAAAACACCTGTGGATCTCCAGGAGCTGTGGGTGGATCTCTGCATCCCCATGAATCCCCAGGGGCTGTGGGGTGGATCTGCACATCTCCATGGATTTCCAGGGCTTTGGGGGATCTCTGCATCCCCCTGGCTCCCCAGGGGCAGCAGGGGCACAGCTGCCCCACCATGGTCTTCACCCCAGCCTGCAGAGGAATCCCAGCTCCTGTCACTCCTTCTCCCCTGCCCCTGGTGTCTGCAGAATTGTTCCTCTCATGTGTTTTCACCCCACTCTTCCCTGG
This sequence comes from Luscinia megarhynchos, assembly GCA_034336665.1. Lineage (NCBI taxonomy): Eukaryota > Metazoa > Chordata > Aves > Passeriformes > Muscicapidae > Luscinia > Luscinia megarhynchos. The sequence goes on along the minus strand of CM067585.1, from coordinate 4,543,201 downwards.
CTGCAATTTCAACCGTGCAACAACTTTTTCTTCTGATTTCTTCTTAAATCTGTTATCCCAGAGGTGCTCCCACCACTTCTAACTGGCCCAGGCTTGGCCAGCAGCATGTTCATCTTTGGAGCCAGCAGGGACTGGCTCTGCAGGGCATGGAGGAAGCTTCTGACAGCCTCTCACAGCAGCCCACCCCTGTAGTCCCCTGCCACCAAAACCAGGACATGCCAACCCAATTCATCTGCTCTTCAGATCTCTTTAAATTAGAGAGGTTTCAGCACTCCCTCAGGGCTGCTGGACCTGTTTGTACTCCTGCACAGACAAAGCATCACCTGCTGCAGGTGGGCAGTGTCACATGGAGTGCTGACACTTCAGTGCCTCAAGCCTACCTAACAAGAATTTGGGGTCCTGGAGCCCTCAGTGCCAGACTGTGCTTGCCCTGCCAGCTCCTAGGCAGTGGGGTTGTTGTTTGTTTTGGGGTTTGTTGGTTTGTTGGGTTTTTTTTTCTGAGCCTTTGAATCTCATTCTTATCCCCTCCAGTTTTCCTTTTTTCCTCTTTGTAGAAGGAATGTAAGGCTGAGGCAGAGACAAGGAAACACCTTGTTCAAAGTGTCACTGCTGCTTGTGCTGAGCTGCTGTGCCAAAGGCAAATCCAGGGTGAGGAGCTGCCTGGAATAGCTCCCTGTCTAATGGAAAGCAGAGGGATGTGTAGCCTGGGCTCCTGATGGGAAGGAGGAGATTGCAAGGTGAGCAGAGCACCGTGAAGGTGCTTCTGAGCCTCTCTCACAATATCTGGATGTTTTCTGTGCAGCTGCCCAAATCAAATGTTTGCCTCCCCCGAATGGGAGCTGCATTGTTCCTGGTGGAGAGAGTGTCCATGCTAAACCTTGTGGGGTGTGGAAGGTCAGAGCACCCCAACACTCACCCTGGAGTGGACAGCTGGCTGAAGGTTACCACAAAACCCACAGGAGCTCCTTCGCTGCGGCGTGGCAATCGATGTTGTGCACGGAGCCAGATCCCTGCTTGTAAATCAGCTCAGCCTGTAATATCTGTCAAGTGTTTGGGGACACCTGGCTATCCATGCTGGATAAATGTCAGCTGTTATTACAGTTTCTTGCTCGGGTTATTGATTTCTCCCCTGCTGCTCTCCCTGGGATGGAGCCATTTGAGGGCTTTTGGTGGATCAGCTCTTCCTCCTTCAGCTCATCTCGCAAACTTTGAACCCTGAAGGGCAGGGTTGTTATCAGGTCTCAGAATTGCCACACCTGGAAGTGTCCAAGGCCAGGGCTTGGAATAACCTGGGATAGTGGGAGGTGTCCTTGCCCATGGCAGGGTGGGATTTAAGTCCCCTCCTAACCCAATCCATTCCACAATGACTCTGTGTTAAACAATTCCTGCTTTCCAGAGCCCAGGAGGTCAAGCACTGCCCAGCCCCTGAGTGCATCCTGCCAGGGGCACAGATTCCCTGTGACCCTCACAGTGATGTTCTGTGTTCTGCTTCTCCTCCAGTGCACACATCCACACCCACTTACCCTTTATCCTGGAGATTCTGCTCCTCTTTGAATGGAAATATGTTCAGCTCTGTTATTTCAGCCTGAAGGACGAAGTTATCATTCTGTCTCCCAGCAAATGCACTGCCCTCACCTTTCAAAGCTCAGCCATGAAATGCAAACCTTTGACAGGATCTGATCCCCAGGAGTCCCTGCAGTGTTTTAGCTTCGCTGTAAAAGCTGCCTCAGTTAAAGGGGGAAAATACATTTATTATTCTCTCCTTCCAGCTCCCGAAAGTCTCCACTGCCCCCCCTTTTCCCTTCTGCCATCGGATCAAGAAACTTTCCTCGCTACTGTAGAAAATGTGCAGCTTTTAAGGGCAGAAGGGCCCAGCTGTGATTATTTAGTCAGGTTTTATTGAAAACACGGATGTGCAAGCCTTGGTTTTCCGAAATCAGCTGCACCAAAGGCAGAGAGACACGGGGAGTGCTGGGTGGAGATGGATGTGCCTCATTAGCAGGGCAGCTGTTGGAGAGACCCTGGTTCCTGTAAAACCTGTCCCCACCTTCCCACATTACAGGAGTGCTTTCCAAGTGCCACCAGCCCACAAAATGCTCCCTCTGTTCTCCTCCAAAGCATCCTGCTGTCAAAGCATTTTTCCCCTGGTCCATGTGATTTATTTTTTGGGGTTACCTGTGGGCAGCTCTGGCTGGTACTGGAGTGTCACTCCCCACAGTAAGAACTCAGCTGCTGTAAATTGACTGTGTGGTTGTGGCAGGAGATGTTGTTGATTTATAGACTGAAGGTCTGGCGTGCTCATCTTTTTAATTAGCATCAGATCCTTGCCTGGGAGCCTCCTTGCATCAACATGTTGCTGTGCCAGGTGCTTTGGAAAGGCAGCATAAGAGACTCCAGGTCCCCAAGAAGATGCAGTCTGGTGCAATTAGAGGGGAGAGCTGCCTGTGTCACATCTGTTCACAGCTGCAGCCCTGAGAACTGTCCTGAATTTCACCCAGATAAATCCTGCAACCAGCACTTCCAAACCCTGATCTGGCTGTGCTCAAGCTGCCTGATTTAAAGCCTGAAATTTAAAATTTAGCTCCTGCTGCAGAGGTGTCCTGGAGAGGACAGGATCAGAAGTAATTCTGTAACTATTCAAGGTTCAGTGCTGGGCCCAGAGTTAATTTATTTATCAATGCCTTGATGAAGGGGCAGGAGTCTCCTGTGGTGACACAAAACTGGGAGGAGAACCCCAGGGTGCTGGAGAGCTGGGCACAGAGGAATTCTGGAATTCAGCAAGGGAAAAGCAGATCCTGCACCAGGAAAAGCCAGGAACCTGGACAGGCTGAGGGGGTTCAACAGGACCTGCATGGTCCTCCCAACCCTGGTAATTTTGTCTGTTAACAAATCATTTTTTGGGCAGGACAAAGAGACTGGAGCAGAAATAACCTCTCCCAGCTCTCAGGTAGCAGCATCCCTCCTGCTGCCTCTGTACCCGAGCTGAGCTCCTGGCACAGCACCACCAGGGCAGGGAAGTCCATGCAAACCCAACAGGAGAGGGGAGTCGTGTTCACCTCAATGTGACTGAGACACACTTTATGGGTTTCTTTGCCTTTTCCGATTGCACTGGGAGCAGGGGGCAATAAATCGCTGGATTTTTATATCTTGTGCAAAAGCTGACATTGCTAAAATATCCCATTATCACAAGCTGCCATAAATGAGCTCTTCCAAGAGCCACAGCTGGACTCTGAGGGTGGAAGCAAAGCGATTATAGGAAGCCATGAGCTGCTCCTGGCGGAGCAGTGGGAAAGTCAATAACTTGTTAGCACCAGTTTCTGGATTATCCGGTTTCCTGAAGTGTCCTCGTCCCCCAGTGCTTGACTAAACGGGGTTTTTGTTATGCAAAGCCACGGATTGTCAGCCCCCCGTTCTCTCCCTGCAAAGAGCCGGTGTTTAACAGAGTGAGAACAGGGCTGAGAAATGCCAAAGGCAGCGAAGACACAGCTCGGGGTTGTTTAAAATTCGACTCTGTTCGCCCTCTCGGTGAGAAATGGGTGAAGAAAGTGAAACATCGTCAAAAAAAAAAAAAAACAAAAAAAAACAACAAAAAAAAACCAGTTAGAGCTGATCCCTGTGTGTTCAGAGCATGGGAAGAAAGGTTCTGATGGAGAGGGATGAGGAATTTTCATCCTTTTAAGGGGAAGAAGTCCCTGTAGTTCTCCACCTTGGAGTGGGCACCAGGTGGGCAAGGAAGAAAAAACTGAACATTGAGACTTGAGGGACAAGAGTGAGAAGAATTTGTCTTTACAAAACAAGCTGAGGGTCTGCTGGTAGATAAAACCAGCACTGAGAAATAAAAGAAACAATGGGGTGGATTCCACTGATTGATGAATAGAAAAAGATATTTGCCTTTACAAACAAACTGTAGGTTTGCTGATAAATGGAATTGGATATTGGAAGATGAAAGAAGCAATGGGGGAAAAAAACATTAATTCTATAAGAATTAAAATGAAAAGGGAGGGTTGTACATTAGGGGGGAATCTCAGGTGTCAGGTGTTTGGGAAGTCTGTGCCTCTCAAGTACCTCAGCAATGGGGAAGGAGAGAGGGAAATTGGGATAAAAAGGAGGCTGTGTCCTCTAAAAGTCTGAGAGACCCCAGGGGAATGGCCCATGGCCTCTCCTTTTATTCAAATAAATAAAAGGACTCCTCTGTCTCCTTTTTGGACATAAACCTCTGGTGTTTGTGGGTTCATTCTCCTGACAAGAGGCTCAGTCCCAACCTTCCCAGAACCTCCCAAACACTTTGTGTAGATGTTTTGGCCACTCTGGAAAACTCTTGGAAGTTACAACTCAATGGTTGTAGGCAAGGAAAGAGGAGCTTGGTGCTTGGAATGAGTTTCACAAGAGGAATTCTCCGTTTGCTTCCATCCTCCTTCACATGCACTAAATTAATTTACTTATTTGATGGACCATAATCTCTCTGTCACCACTAAAGCAGGATGTACACAGCTTTATGGAGATGTATTTCCTGCACCATTAAACCACTCTCCCTGTGACAGAGCCTGTGAATAAGTTCCAAGAGGTAACCTCAAATGTTTTAGGGCACGGCTTTCTAATAAATATATATGGATATCTGCCCTTGGAAACTCTTTGGGATGCAGCAGATTAGAATGGAGGGCAGTAGGTTGGGGAGGAAAAGCCTGTTAACAAATTGGTTTGAACGTTCAGCACCTCTGCTGCTGTTTCTCTGCTCTGAGTACACATGGCAGGGTAATTTATGTCCTGGAATTACAATCCATATGAATTAGCCTGGCACAAATAGATCATTTCCTAATAATAATGACAAGATGCTTCAAGGAATGATGATGAGAACAGCACTTTCTTATGTGTTCTGCTTTACTGGTGAGTAATTATCCAATCATTTCCTTGTAGGGATATAAAAGGGGTTTTATTCACCCCCCTATAAAGCAACAAGTGCTTTTTGGAGGCTGTGCTGTGAAACAAAGCCCAGAAATAACAATAACAGGTCCATTTCTGTGTTGACACCCCAGGGAGCATGCCCTACCTGAGTCAGGCTTCAAGGGAATGTCCAAGTGGAGAAATCCGTGGTGAGGTTTGGGGCAAATTCCTTCTCTTTCACTTCGGGAGTGAGAAACTGTATTTATTGCAAGATGTTGGTTTGGGTTAGAAGGGACCTTAAGGATCATCTCCTTCCACCCCCTGCCATCCTCTTGTAGGCCCTCCTCAGGCACTGGAAAGCCAAAATTAGGACACCCCAAAACTTCTGTTTCCCATTCTGAACAATCCCAATTCTCTCAGACTTTTGATTTGCAACCAAAATTCTGTCTGTGAGCCGGCTGTGCTTTGTACAGCACCAAGATTGGGCTTCCAGGTGGCTCTGCAATATTAATTGAGTTGCTAATTAGTGGGGAAAGCCAGGTTTTCTCGCAGTTCTCCCTCCCTGCCTCACCTGTTGAGCTCCAGGTGCTCGGTGAGTGGAGCTGCCTCTCCCTCTCCCACCCCTGGGGCGGCCCTTGCACAATTCCCTTTGACTGCCTGCTGTTACCATAGTAATAAGTCACATTAAGAAACCTTCTTGGAGCCGTGTTTAATCCTGAGGAGTCCAGGCAGGGCAGAGGATCAGAGGGGTCTGGTGAGCACACCAGTGCTTGGATCCTTTTCTTTGCTCAGGAGGTGCCGAATTCCAGCCAGGAGCCCCCAAAGACTCTGTGCTGCTCCTTCCCACTGTTTGCTTTGCTGCCCTTTGGGGGTGTCAGCAGCATTTTTAGAGTCCTGCAGAGGTGGTTGGTGGGAAGGACCCACGGATTTTCCATCTTGTGCCAGGGATGGGACTCACTGCAGTGCCTGTGGAAGCAGAAGCTGTGTGTGCTTACCCTGGCCCTTAAACACTTCCCTGTTGAATTTTGGCTATAGGAGGGACAGAAAGGATAATGCAACAGAGTTCTTTGTGTAGTGGAGAAGCAAAAGAGAGCTTTTATTTAAAGAAACACAACACTTATATATAGGGTAGTTTGTGTAAAACAAAATAGAAAAGACTTACTGGTCCAAGAAGGCAACACCTCTTTGAAAACAGCTTTATTTAAAGAAGCACTACACATATATAAGGTAGTTTGTGTAAACAAAATAGGAAAGACCTATTGGTCCAAGAAGGCAACACCTTTCTGAAAACATGCTTTCTGCAAAACATCATGTCTCCGGCAGGTGTTTAATCATTGTTTAATCATAATTTCTTGTTCTTGAGAACCTTGAGAAGAGCTGCTTTCTTGGCTCCCAGCAGTATCCTAACAACACTTTCCAGTATTGGAGTTGGCTAAATTCGAGTATGATTTCCCCCAAAACCTGATTTTTTTTTTTTTCTTAGTGCCTGTTACAAAAACATTTTCAGCAGCTTTTCCTCCCCACTCCTCCATCTTTGCAGCTGTCATTTGACCACAAGCTGGATGTCTCCTGTGCTGCTGCCAATTTATTGCCTCCCCAAGGTGCCATAAACCCCCTCCAAACCCTGCCTGGGGTGGAGGACACAACCTCCCTGTGCAGGGGAAGCAGGAGAGCAGCTCCCCGAGGTTTTCCATCACTTGTTTAACCTGGTGGCCCTTGAGCAGCAGTGGAGTGAGAAATGGCTTTTCCTGGGCTCTGCCCTTGTGGATAATTACCTGGAGGATGCTGCTGAGTGCAGGAAGGGAGGAAGGAGAGGCTTCTGCATGTCAGAAGCTGCTGAGGTGGCTGTTGTCACTGTGCTGGGGGACACAGCCCTGAAATCATGTCCCAATAACCTGTTGACACCATTACTAAAACATCCTAAATACGCAGAACGGGTCAGCTCTGTCCTCAGCCAGGCAAAGCTCCCCTTTGTTTTCAGTGGTCGTGGTTTCTCTGCAGAGGTTGGAGCTGCCCTTGGCTCTGAGCCCGCTGTTCTCACAGCCCTCAGTGCACTGCCAGTCACACTGTCCCTGCTGAGAAACCAAAAAAAAAGAGAAAACCAGGAAAAACAGAGAGCTGGAGGCACAACGGGATTTTTCCAAAGAGGTGCAGAAGATGTAGGGCAGAACTGGGAAGTTCAGGATGAGGACTTGGGGTGTGAGGTGATGATGATGATGTGATTTTAAGAGAGGTGAGTTTATTCAGCCAGTAATTAATCCCCATTTAGCTCAGGACTGGCTTGGGGAATTCCATTTTTTGTCGCAGTTTTGCAGGGTTTGTTCCATCCCCAAGTACTAGTGAGGCAAATCCTGATGGAGAGGCGCTGATGGACCAACACATTTCATTTTCCTTGATTCTATGAAAGAAAAAAAAGCCCTGCTGAAAGGCCCTGGGCAACTTTGTGTGATTGAAACATAAAATCCATCACAATAAAAAGCAGCCAATGTATCCAGGAGCGTGCATTAACTGAAGCAAGCACTCTGAAGCCTTTCAATGACACCAAATTAATAATACTAAACCCCGGTGCTGGCTGATGAGCTGCCTTCATTGTGAGCTGAGTACATTTCCACATTTACAACCTCGCCGTGAATTGTGCTGCTCTTGCCTGTGTGGGCTCCTAATTGAGATTTGAACTGCTAGATAACTATTAGCATGCAAATCAGAAATAGTGGGAATAATAATAATAATAATACAAATGTTCTTAACCTACTCAACTGCTGGAACAATACTGTAGACAGAGAAGGATGATCCTGCAAGTGAGGTGGCTTCTGGATGTGAAGATTAGAGAACAAAAATACACTTGGCCTGCCTGGGTACTTGTTATTTTATTACATGTTATTGTGTATATATATATATATATATATAAATAATGTATTTTTTAAGCTGTGTGAGCTACCCCACTGATAATCTGTGCAAATGCCACAGCACAAGTGTGGAAGAAAATTATTTTGAATTCTCAGACTGATTAACCCTTCCTGTGCCACCAAATTTTAGTGGCATTGCTGCCATGTTGGGATTCTCTGCACCATTTTTTATTTCTGTGATATTATTTACTGTTGTAATTAGAAAATTAAAGGTCACTCCAGCTAATAATTTGTTTTCTGATGTATCAAGGCTTCTAACACAGCCAGGATGAATTATATTTGTTCAATAGTCATTAATTATTGGTGAAACATTTCAGTCTGACTTGCTGACCTGAGTGTCAGGGTCAGGTCTTCTATTTCTTTCTGTTTCCTTCTGTTTCCTTTTGTTTTCTTCTTTTTCCCTCTGTTTCTTTCTGTTTGCTTCATTTCTTTCTATTTTCTTCTGTTTCCTTCAATATCCTTCTGTTTCCTTCTGTATCCTTCTGTTTTCTCCTATTTCCTTATATTTTCTTCTATTCACTTTTATTTCTTTCTATTTCCTTATACTCCCTTATATTCCCATATATTTCCTTATTTTTTCATATTTCCTTATATTTCTTTTCTATTTCCTTCTATTTCTTTTCTATTTCTGTTTCCCCCTCTCTATTTCCTCCACTGCCTGGGGGACAACTGGGTCTTTCCAAGCCTCCCTTTCAGTGCCCAATTCCCCCAAATTCATCCCCAGGAGGGACAGAAGGAAATGGGAAGGGGCTGCTCAGGGAGGTTTGGAGTTCCCACCCCTGGAAGTGTCCAAGGAAGGGCTGGAGGTGGCTGGGGACAAGGTGGGGATGGGACACAGGTTGGATTTGATGACCTTGGAGGGCTTTTGCAGCCTCACTGATCCTGTGAAATGAAGTCAGAGTTGGACTCCACGTTGGAAATTCCAGGGCTGGCAATTTTAGGAACGAGTGGTGTTTATCTGCTGCAGTAAATGGGGCTGCCAGACTGCCCTGGCTCCAGGCAGGATCTCCCCATTCCCTCACACCATTATCCTGCCTTTTAATGGCGTGTCCATTCCTGTGCTCCCTTTCAGAATTGTCATTTTTATTTTATTACCAATGACAGCATGAGATTTTTCAAGCCCCTGCAAACACTGTTTGGCCGATCACTTTGTAAGTGATTGGGTTATGGTGAATTATGGAGTTCTTTCTTTCTGCTCCCAGCAGATAAAAATACATTTCCTCAGAGCTAATCTCGGTGTAAAACCCAAATCCTGTCTCCATCTGTAACGTGTGATGTGATTTGAGCAGGGGCTGACAGAGAAGAGCCTTAATGAGAGGAGCCATCACCAACACCAGATTTTGGGGCTGGTTCTTCTCTCTCTGAGGGCCTGAGAGAAAACAGTCAGAGATTTGATGGGCCCAGTTACAGGCTTTGACAGAATTCCTGGAGTCACTGGTGGAATGTTGGTTTGTCAACATCAATAGCAGCAGCTCCAGCAGAGTGACAGCCCAGCCTGGGGATTCCACTGCAGGCACGTCCTTGGCCATAATCCCTCTGCTCAGGGCTGAGGTACAATTACACATAATTATAATTCGTGCAAGAGTATCAAAGCCCCATGTGGAGCCTGTGCTGCTTAATGCCAGCACACTGTGAATTTCTCAAACACCTCTGCAATCACCTCTTGCTTTGTCTTCTTATCATCAGGATTTAATATGAGGACTGGCAAGTGAGAAACTCGCCCTCTCCTCTCCCCCTTATTTGTTGACACTCTCGAATTAAAGTGGGGGGTTTTAAAAATAAATAAAAATTTAAATTGCATTTTATTTTCTTACCAGCTGCTAACTCTCCGAGACCAATTGGGAGATCAATTATCACAGCGGTGAATAAATCTAATTTTTCAATATAATTTACGGTAATTCCATATCCTCTGCCCGAGAAGCAAATAGTGCTGGCTGGTTTCCAAAACAGGGCTTGGAAAGAACTTCAGAAGAATCCTCACAGAACCAGCAGCTCCAAGAGCCAGGACTGCTGGTCTGCCCATGGTGCCAAAGGTGGGGAGGCTGGATCTGTGTGCTCCAAGGAAATTCCCCTGGAAAATTCTGGAATCTGGAATGGAATTCTGAATATTTGTCCTGGTTTTGGGAGGATTCTGGTTTTGGTGTGAGGACTCTCTGTTGGACTCAGCTGAGCTCTGGATCATAATCCACATGTGGGATTGATCCCTGTGTCTCTCTTCAGTGGCCAAGATAAGGAAGATGCTGTGTGCACTCCTCTGGGTCAGATGGGTTCAGGGCTTTAGCACAGGACCCACCCTCTGGAATGTGGGAATTCCATGAGGAAGGTCAGCCTCCAGGTGTTAGCAGGGGTCAGGAGGCAGGATGACAAATCTGGCTGATAATCACATCCCAGAATGGCAAATCCAGCTGATATCACACCCCAGGAAGGCAAATCCAGCTGATAATCACATTCCAGTATGGCAAATCTGGCTGATAGTCACATCCCAAGATGGCAAATCCAGCTGATAATCAAATTCCGGGATGGCAAATCTGCCTGATATCACATCCCAGGATGGCAAATCTTCCATGGGTCCCACCTCAGTCACTGCCCCCCTTGGATGTCACTCAGCACCTGTGTGGAATCACCTGAGCCAATGGAACCTGGAAATCTCTCACTCTTGTGCCTCTATGACTGGTCTCCATCTGGAAATCTGTGGGGAAAAGTCAATATTCCCTGTTCCAATTGCATTTCTCAGAAAGGCTGACACTGGCAGCAGTTCCTGGGCACTTGATGTCATTTCTGGTGCTCAGGTGTCTTCAAATGGGCTTAAATAATTCAAATAAATGCCCTGCACACGTTAGACAGGGCAGAGGAAACAAAAAGAGGCTGCAAAACTCCTTGTGAACTCACTTTAAATCTACCAATAGTAGAAATAATGCAGTTAACTGGCAGGAATTTAGAAATCCTTTCATTTTGGAAGCCCAGGACACACAGATTGGGAACTTCGAGTCTCTGGGTGTCACCAAGGGTGCTGCACATGGCCTGGGATGCAAACAGCAGGGAAAGGATTTTCCATGTTGTTTATGGCTCATCCTCACCCAGTGACAGCACATTATTGTACTTTGCATTAAAGATTCATCCCCAAGCTGGTCAGATTGATTCCTCCTCTTTCCATTAATGCACAAACAAAGAAATTATTGTCATTTCTCAGTGCAAAGTGAATCCAGTGCTACTGAAGCTGTGGCAGAAACACGTGCAGCTCTCAGAGAGCCTGGAGCAGGTCGCCTGCCAGGTCACAGATTTTCCCTTTTACCTTGTTCATTCAATAACTGCAATTTCTGCCATTTTTCCCCCTAATGTTTGTACATTCCCCAGTGCACTTTGCGGTGTGTGTGATTTTCTACATTAGGATTGAGCCCTCTATTGTCCAAATGACAAGTTCCACTTGAGTAAAAGCCACACCCTGCATTTTGGGGCAATTTGGGGGAGGTGCTGTTTCAATCCTGTGCTGAATGGAAGGAACAGCACCTCTGACTCCTTCTGCAGAGGCAGAAATTGCTTTTGAACATGCAGGAGTTGCACAATGAGATGCAGAGCATATCCCAGCAGAGATGCAGGACAGTACCCCCAGCCAAAATTCAGTGATGGATGCAGTGCTGGGGGAGTTACCAAATACCTTTCAAATGTGAGTTTGTTTGTGTGTGAAATGCTGGGATTGAGGCAGTTTGATTGAGGCAGGGCACAAGGCTCTCTAGAATTTTGGGCACTTGCCTTGCTGGCAGATTGGAGCAATGCCACCCTTCTTGTCTGTTTGGTTTGCACACTGCCTGGACAGAGCCTGTTGTGTGTCTGCAGGACACAGTGAGCTCCTGGAATTGTGTTCTTTGGGAATTGCTTTGTCATGGATATCAGCAGTTCCTGAACTGCCCAAAAGGCCTGGGAGAGTTTTGCTTTGATGTTCAGAGTGGGAGTTGAGCCGATGGAAGTCATCCTCATGGAATAATTATCATAGAGCAGCCTGGAAGGGACATTAAAGCCATCCAGTGCCACCTGTGCCGTGGGCAGGGACACCTTCCCCTATCCCTGCTGCTCCAAGCCCTGTCCAGCCTGGCCTTGGGCACTTCCACCCCTCATTCCCCCATCCCTTCTCAGCAGGGCTGCTCTGGGTCTGCCTGGATGTGTCAGAGAAATTCGTGTTTCTCTGTGTGAGCAAAGGCAGGAGCTGCCCACCCTGCTGGGGCACACCCAGGGATCTGCACAATCTAAATCAGATCCAGGATCTGCACACTCTAAATCAGATCCAGGGATTTCCACACTCTAAATCACACTCAGGGATCTGCACACTCTGTATCACATCCAGGGATCTGCACACTCTAAATCGCATTCAGGATCTGCACACTCTAAATCAGATCCAGGGATCTGCACACTCTAAATTACACCCAGGGGTTTCCACACTCTAAATCACACTCAGGGATCTGCACACTCTAAATTATATCCAGGGATCTGCACATTCTGTGTCACATCCAGGGATCTACACACTCTAAATCACACCCCGGGATCTGCACACTCCATATCACACTCGGTGACATTTGCAAAAGACTTGATTGTTTGCACCCCTGAGCATTTAGCCCTATAAATATTTATTAACCTCCCCTCAGCCAGCAGCGGAGGCAGAAATGACCTTCCCTCCGGCTGTGGCTGGGGAAGAGGGGAACCCCTTCCATGGAACAGCTGGAAAGGCTGGAATATTCACACGTCTGACACCTCAGCGACACAGAGGAACAGCAAAGAGCCAGAGGAGGCAGCGAGGGGCAGGAATGAGGGGCAGGAATGAGGGGATGCTGAGAGCAGAAGAGTTCTGAGCTCAGTGCCAGCACAGCTCTGCCACCTCAGGGCTACGTGGGCTTGGAATTGCTTTCAGTGCCTCTTCATTAAGGTAGATTGTCTTTGCAGCCTTTGGAGAGCAGGGGAAACTTTGTGTTAGTTGGCTGCTGCTCCTAACTAGTGGCATTGTTTTCATTGGTTTAAGCTGTGTGGTTTTAACACTGAAAATCCTGATTTTAAACCTCCTGGTTGGGTGCAAGGGATTAATTCCTTTTTGCCTGAAGTAAGCAGTTATTGACAGTAAATGAAATAGTGGTGGTGGGACACAGGGACTGTCGAGAGAGGGGTGGCCCAGGTGCTGTGTAATTCTTTGCTTTAAAAACTTCCTGTGTAAATCCAGAGTGTAAAGCACTTGCACAGGAAACAATGACGTGGCCAGCAGGAGAACTGAGGGGGAATAGCTGTGTTTAAACCAGAACTAAGAGGGTCCAAGTGACTCAGTGCATGGGCCAGAGGAAGTGGTGAACAGGAGAAATGTTCTTAATTCATGGAAGAGAAGAGGAAGAGAAGAGGAAGAGAAGGAGAAGCCAGTTGTCTGGAGGGAAACATTTATTGACTCTCATCGTTGCAGGCAGCATCCTCCATCTGCTGGGGCCGAGTGAAGGCACCATCTGTGCCAAGTGACACTCAGAGAAGTCTCCTCCTTTGCTTCAGGCCACGGAGATGTGCAGGATGAGATATGTGGAGGAAACAGGAAGCCTCCTCTCAAGATAACTATTGATTATTTAATGAGCTCGTAAATAACCAGCTAGGGGTAATTGCACTGTGAGCCTCTCTGGGCTGCAGAGGTGGGCTGGGTGCAGTCCTTGTCCCAGGAAAACCTCTCTGTGGGGCACAGGGAATGAAGATCCAGCCCGCCTGAGCTGCTGTCTCTGACAGATCCAGAAGAAGTAGCTGTTTCCAGACCCTCTGATGAACTGGGGTGATGTTCCAAGGCTCTCTAGCGACACTTTGATTCACCTCTCACTGTGCCCCGGGGCTCCTGAGTGGTGACAGGAACTCCTGGATAAGCCCCTGGGAGTTTGTGCTGCTTGGCACCACTCCCTTGGACAGATTTCTTGCTGTTCACAAGATCCTAGAACGCTTTGGGTTGGGAGGGACCTCAAAACCATCTCATTCCAAGGCAGGGACATCTTCCACTAGACCAGTTCCAAGCCCTGGCCAACCTGGTCCTGGTTATTTGAACTTCAGTTGAAGGAGAGGAATTGGAACAGAATCACAAATAAAAACCCCAAACCTGGGAATCTAAAAAGATAAAGACAGCCCGGAGCTGCTGGAGGTTGCAGAACCATTTTGATGTTCATATGCTAATTGCGTCCCAGCTCCTCACAAACCGCAATCACTCCATTGTTTTTGTGCCTGGTTTTGAAAGGATTTCATTGAAGCCTCCTTAATGAGGCAGGCAGGGAGAGGGAAGGAGGTGTGTTAGGGATGGAAATTTCTCCTGAGTGCTCCATGTTAATTCTTCTTTGATTTCATCTTAGCAAACTTGTTTGGTTTAGAGGCAGAAACTTCTGTGAGAGCCAGGCCAGCTCTGTTATCTTGGGAAGGAGCTGGGCTCCTCCTGGGTGCCTGGAGGGACATGGGTGCTGTCACCCTGTTCCCTCCTGGGATGCAGAGAGGATGCTGCTGTCCCTGAGAAGAGCTCCCTGGCAAACCTAAGGCTTCTGGGAGATGCTCCTGTAATGGTTTTGAAAGCAAAACCAGTGAGAGACTCCAAGTCAGAAATACAATTTATTAGGAAAAAAGAAAAAAATAAAATACATGCAATAGTACAAAAGAAAAACCACTGCCAGAGTCAGGATACAACCTGACACCCCGCTAGTCAGGGTGGTGGTAGCAGTCCAGGTGAAATGGTTTTGTTGAAGCAGTGCTCCTGTAGAAAGGTCTGGTAGCTCTTGTCCTCTGGAATCCAGTGGAAAAGGCTGCTTTGGTGTCCAAAATCTCAGTTTTTATCTGGGTAGGAAATGTTTGGCTCCTCCCCCTGGGTGGAGCATCTCCCAGTGGGATGATGTAATTTTATCAGTCATGCACTGGAACTCAATGGCCATGAACAGGAGATATCTCCTGGAGGGAGGATGGGCTGTGGAAAGATAAAGATGATTGCCCCAGCTGGTTTAAATATGGCCCATTAGCAGAGGATATCTCCCATGGAGATCAGGGTCACTGCCCCAGCTGGTTTAACAGATGGTGATAGAATACAAACTTTTGGGCTCATCTTTACATTGTAACCTAGGACAGCTCTACAAATCCATGAGGCTGGAAAAGACCTTTAAGATCTCCAAGTCTGACCCTCAGCCCAGCACCACCACTGAGTTCATCACTAAGCCACATCCCCAGTGCTACATCCACACATTTCCCGAACCTTTCCAGGGATGGTGACTCCACCACTGCCCCGGGCAGCCCATTCCATTCTTTATAATCATTTCTGTGACAAACTGTGTCCCTAATATGTGATCTGAACCTCGTGTGGCACAACTTGAGGCACATCACTGCTGCTGGGTGATGCAGCTTTGCATGTCCTCAGCACAGAGCCCCAGCCAGGCTCCTGTTTTTTTGGTACAATTGGGATGTGCTGGAGCTCTGTGGAGCCCAGAGAGCTGCAGGAGCTGTGGTGACCCCGTGAGTGCTGGGAGGAGCCCTCTTAGCTGGTAATTACAATGTCCACAGGCTCTTTCTCAGTCCTTTGCAAATGGTAACCCTGTGGGCAGGAGCAGCAGCATAAAAAGCCTTTTATTTTCCCTTCTAAATGTGCTGCTGCAATTAATTTTTTTATTTTTTTTTTTATAGATGAAAGAAGAAGGCAATGAGGCTGTTGCCAGGGAAGGGTGCTCGTCATGGAGGTGACTTTTATTTCGTGTCTGGTTTGCGTTTATTTATTTCTCTTTTTCCCAGTAAAGGACACAATTCCAGTGAACTGTGGGATGCAGGAGTGAGGCTTGGTAAAGATGGTTCAGCCGAAATAGGAGAAGCCCTACATCTTCAGCAGGGGCCTGATGAGAACCCCAACACTTCCCAAATTGCAGCAGAGCTCCAACAGCTCTCCCTGTTCTCCATCATTTTGAACATGAGCTGATAAAATTGAAAGGACAAGTCTGTATTTCTTGCCCACTCAGCAGTAAAATGTATAAAACATTTGGAATCTCATAAGATTTCCAGACCAAAATGTTTTCAGAGTAAGTAGCTGCAGTTTCTGAAACGAGCCTGCCTAGAGGGTGAATTTAAATCAGAAACCTTTTTTTCCCTCAGTTTTAGCACATGCATCCTGGGAAATGATGCCACAGCATCTGTGGGAGCTTGAGAATTTTAGGACCAGCATGAGCTACAGGATGATCCCACCTGACAGGGAGTGTGACCCTGCAGCAGGGACTGCAGCAGCCCCCTCCAGCCCATCTGCCCCTCCCAGGTGGGATTCAGAGCCTCCAGGTGAGGATGAGGCAGCCTGGTCCCCTGCTGAGGTGTTTCCAGTGGTTCATCACTCCCCACTCCATCCCCAGCCCTTTAGGATGCAGTTTTCTCTTGGGAATGAGTGTGGTGCTCCCTGCTGTGTAATGGGCAGGTATTAAAGTGACAAGAAAGTCCAGGGGAAATTCTTATATCGAGATGATAAATTCAGTGGCAACTCCTGGCTCAGAGTGACAGCAGTGGTGCATCTCATCTTTTGTCCTGTTAGAAATTAAAAAAAAAAAAACCCACCTTGAAATATCCTGTTTTTCCAGTACAAAGACAATGCTTTGGAGGATGACAAATCCCATCCCACTCAACTAAGTCAGAGCCTTTACACTCATTAGCTCAGTGCTTGTTTCCCTCCTTTTGATGCACCTGGTTCCCACCTCCACTCCTGCTCATGCTCTGTGATTTCCTCTGTTGAACCACCTTTTTTTTTTTTCTAGAGGCATCAAAGACAGGCATTGCTGTGTTTAAGAAACATAAACTTTTAATTTGATGGCATTATGATCAGCTGAAGACAGGTCCCTTTTGTTCATGTTGCTTTGCTTAGACACGTGCCAAGAGAAATTGAAATGTAAAAATAGCTGTCCTTGTGTAAACAATTATATTCAATAAGGCTGGGATGGAATTTTGTTCGAGGAAATAGGAGAGGGTGAGGGCTGAAGGACTCTGAAGTGACTTGTGTCCTGGCTTTGTGGCTGATTTGTCATTTGGCTCTGAGTCAACAGCAGAAGGAGGAATTTGTCACTGCTCCATGGGTGTTGGTGCTCACACTCTGTGTCTGCCCAGTGCAGACCTTGAAGATCACTGGTGGCACCTCAGAGCCTGTCTGAGCACACCCCAGAGCCAGCAGGGCTGGGGCTCTGCAAACTCTGCCTTTATTGAGGGGCAAAACAGCAACTCTCACTTTTATCCATCCTGACAGAGCCGTGCTGGGGTGACACAGGTGGCACTGGCAGGACAGAGCTGTGCTGGGTGGCACAGGTGGCACTTGGGGTGCTGTGGGACTCTTCCCAGCCTGTTCTCCTCCAGGATTGAGACTGTCCTGCCCCGTGGGCAGGGATTGCTGCTGGGAGCCTGCAGGAAGCACAGCAGGAGCTGATCTCAGCTCTAACACCCAGGGGAGGGGGTCTGGAGCCACCTGAGAGGGAACAGAGGGACACAGAGGTCAGGGCGAGCCAGGTCCTGGCTGAGGTTTTAGGGGTTTTTAGGATCAGTGGCATCCTGTGACATTAATTAAAGCTCATTCCTTACAGTCAGCATCATGGAATCATGGAATGGTTTGGACTGGGAGGAAAGTTAAAGATCTTGTCCCTCCCCTGCCATGGGCAGGGACACCTTCCCCTGTCCCAGGCTGCTCCAAGCCCCAGTGTCCAGCCTGGCCATGGGCACTGCCAGGGATCCAGGGGCAGCCACAGCTGTGCCTCCCCACCCTCCCAATTCCTCCCCAGTAACCCACCCAAATCTCCCCTTTTCCTGTTTGGAGCCATTCCCTGTGTCCTGTCCCTCCATCCCTTGTCCAAAGTCCCACTCCATCTTCCCTGTGAGCTCCCTTTGGGTCCTGGAAGGTCACAATGAGGTCACCTCTGCTCTCTTCTCCAGGCTGAACCATCCCAGCTGTGCCAGCCTTTCCTCCAGCAGAGCTGCTCCATCCCTCTGCTCACCCTGGGGCTCCTCTGAACTCGCTCCATCAGCTCCAGGTCCTTCCCCAGTTGTTCCAAAGCATCTCCAGCACTTCCTACAAATCCTACACCTTCCCTTGGAGGAGGTGAAGGAGTGACTCCTGTTTGCTGCTTGTGCAACCCAAGCCATTTCCATTCCCACAGTTTATCCAACTAAACCAACAGCAGGGACTGGGAGAAGCTTGGGAGCAGCACAGGCATTTCCAAACGGATCAATTGGAATTGATTCCTGCAGAACAGTGGCAAATAAACCCCCACATTTCCTGGGCTCTCAGCACCAAGCTCGTTGTGGTGGCATGTAAAATATTTATACCACACTACTAAGCTGTAACTTACATTATCCACAAATGAGTTCAACAAAACCTTTTCAGAAAGCATTTTATTCTTGAGCAGGGAAGTGCTTGGCGCTCTCCAGAGTTCTGGGCTTTGATTCTACACCCCCTCCCTTATTTCATCTGTTCAGGAACAACTTGCATTTCAGGGAATGGTGTTTAAATTTTTTATTTCTTGTCTGCTTGGGAAGCTGTGTCATTTTGTCAGGTTCGGGGGTTTTTTTTGTTGTTTTCTATATGTTTCTTCAGTCTGGTAAATGTATCTTTTTCTCTCTTTTAAAAAAGAGGAAAGCTAATATTCCATTTGAGCTCTTGAATTGGGGAATCAGCTTTGAATTTCCAGCTTCTTTGCCCTGGACTCCTGGGTTTCCTTGGGCAGATTTAGCAGCTTATTGAAACTCAGCTGAACTTAATTATCAGCAGATGTGAACACCTTTCAGAGTTCAGTTAAATTACACTCAGTGTGCCTCCTGCAGATGAAAACTGCTGTTAACTTTGTTTTGCAGTTGGAGGAACCAAGAGGCTGGAGGGACATCTGTGTGAGGATGTGGAAGGATCCTTGTGAGGGATTCCTGTGCTGGGTTTTTTGGGGTGGATTTATTAAATTTAAGGGATGAAGGATCATTGATTCCAACCCCAGCCCTGCACAGACATCTCCAAATCCCACCTTGAGAGTGATGTTAACACTCCTGGCAGAATGTTCCCATTCCCTGGGGAGCCTGGGCAGTGCCCCAGCACCCTCTGGGGGAAGAACCTTGCCCTAAATCCAACCTAAATCCCCTCTGGCTCAGCTCCAGCCCTGCCCTGGGTCCTGTCCCTGTCACAGGGAGCAGAGATCAGAGCTGCAGCACCTGGTGAGTCTCCTCTTAATGCCTAGAGGAGCTGGAACAGAGGCTAGACAGAGTTAAGGGGAATAACATGGAATTTATTGAGGGGCCTCCAGAGGCCAAACCCTGACAGTTGTGACCCTGCCCTGATGGCTCCAAGATGGAATCAAAAGAGAGATTGGTCACAAGATCTCACATTTTTATAGGTTTTAGTCCATTTGCATACAACTGTCCAATTAATAGCCTCAAAGCATGAGGTTCCATCCTTTTATGCTTATTTTATGTTTGAAGAGATTGTCCTTGAGTCCCCAGCTTGAATAAAACTGTTTTGTCTTCAGTGGAAAGATCCTGCTAACCCTTGATATAAAACTAAAAGCTGCACGCCAAAGCAGAACAGAAGAACTTCAACTTAAGGCTTCACCCTCAGTCTCCTCCTCTCCAGCTGAACTCACCAAGTTGAGTTCCTCATGTGGCCCCTCCAGACCCTTCACCGTCTTTGCAGCCTCCTTTAGACACTTTCACTGATTCTTGAATTACTCTAAGCTGATTTTTTTTGCTCTGTGTGAGCCAGAGGAGCTGTGCAGTGACCAAGAGTCGTGCCCAGCTCTGCTGCAGCCTCATCAGAGCCTGGCTTAGGCTTGGCCAGGAGTGGGGTAAGCTGTGATTTTGGGAAGATTAGGGAAAATGAGTCACAAACCAGGAGGTGGTTTTCCAGGAAATTGTGGGAACAGCTTTGCTTTGAGGGATTCTCAAAAATTCCCCCATCCTCTATGGTGTTTCTCCCTGCACATTTCCAGGGATAAAGTGGTGACAGAAATTCCACCCCTGTTCTTTAAGGCTGCTCTTGCTTCCAGGAAAAGTCTTGAGGGGTTTTTTGCTGTTGTTGCCTGTGTGGGTCCATTCCATGATGATTTTTTGCCTTTTTTTGTATATCCCTTAACAGTGTCTGGCCCTAAATTTTAGGATAGGGCATCACCTGCCCTGAGCTATTCTTTTCTGAATGACTGGGTTCTGAGGAGCCCTTTTAAAATGGAACAGCACAGGGAGCTGATTCACCAGTGCAATTTCTCTCCTTTCCCTGAAAGAATTTACCTTCATCAAATTGGGTTGCACCTAAAATGGGCCTTTTCCTCCCCAAAACATCCTTGTGGTGAGAGGCTGCTGCTGCAGAGAAATGTGCTGCTTTCATGACTTTAATAATTAAAAATGCACTTTAAAAAAATCCTTCTGCACACTCTATAGGAAAGGTCTGGTGCATTTATTGTAGCCTCTCATGGATCTTTATAGTTTTATGGGCACTTTAGAGCAGAAATAAAGATCTTTTTTATATTCCAAAAGCAGATGTCTTCTGAACTGCCATCCTGTTCTGCACAGCTCCAGCGTTTTCCTCTTTAAGATGTTGCATCTGGAGCCAAGTTTTTACCTTGCCTTTTTTTTTTTTTTTTTTTTGGTGGGGGGGCAGGGGGAATCTCACTCAGCTGGTGCCATGTCCTGTTGTCACTGTCACTTGCTGGGGGATTCTGCCCTGCACAACCTGAGTGTGACAAGGGTGGCTCTGCCCCCCTGCCCCAAACATTCAGACCTTGAAATTCTCATTTATTTATTTATTGCCTTTCCAAACTTGAGATACATAAAAGCATCTATGGGAATCTTTCACATGGAGATGGACTCAAAGCCTCAAGCTGAATTCTTCAGGGATGTCCATCCTCATCTTCCTCCTCACACCCAGCATGAAATGGACCTTGCTGAGGTGTTTTTGAGGCCCAGCTCAGCAGCAGATTAAATTCTAGTGTAGTTATGAGGATGTGGTGAGCATCCCTTTGTAGTTATCCCATTTTCCATCTATAAAAGGAGGATAATCCTGACCTGTCCCCAAAGGGCAGCTCCTAATGAAGCTCCTGGGTCCTGCAGAGGATCCAGATCTGTGTGGATTTGTGTCTGGAATGATCCGGGCACTGCAGATAGAGGAAGGAATTCTGAGCACAGGCTCCAGCTTTGTCTTTGCCTGCAGGATTCAAAGGAGGAGAAAGTCCAAGGAGTTAAAAGGGGAGTTCTGTTCAGCAGAATGATGGATCTGGGCTTCTCTGGAAATGTTGGTTGGTCCTCTCAGCACCCCTGGGTGGTGAAGGATTTTGCTGAGGCTGTGTTAGGTGGTGCAGTTTGGCAAAATATTCTTAGAAAATAAAAAGCGATGAGATCTGGGCTCCCAGGTGCTGGCCAGGAGCTGCAGCTTCTCCCCTGCTCCCAGCTGGGTCCTGAGCCTGAGAAAAGCTCATCTGGGGTCCTAAAGCCTCAGGAAAATCTCAGCTGGGACTGCCTTGGGCAAAGAGAGGCGAGAGAGGATCTGGCTGATGAAATTCCTGGGCTTGAGCAGGACTTGGAGGTTTTGTAAAACTGTGCCACTCACAGAGATGCAAGAACAGATCTTCTGCTGGGTATTTGTTCTCTCTTCCCTCAAATTACACTTAGTGCTTGGTTTAATATTTGTGAATCTATTCCAAGCCCACAGTGGGTGGTGTGTGCCACTGCTGCCTTTCTGCCAGGGGAGAAAGTTCATTTCCTTGCCTTCCCTTCAGGGTCTGACAGCGAGGGAACTCTGGATAGTGAGAGAACCTGGGGTTTATTTCACCTGAAGAGGAATGGCAGAGTGATAAGGCACAGCCTGGTGAAGAGCTGATCTGAGCTGAAGCCCCAAGTGGAGGCTGAGCTGTTCTGTCTGCCCTGGCTGCAGGACAGGCTGTGCTAATTACCAGCAATCTCCATTAAGAAATCCCTTCACTGCTGAAAAGTCCTGGCTGGCTGGAATATTTCTGAGACACATGAAGTGGTTGTCTTGGGTTGGAATACAGGATGTGACCAGAAATGTGGATTCTATCACCATCTGTTAAACCAGCTGGGGCAGTGACCCTTATCTCCATGGGAGATATCCTCTGCTAATGGGCCATCTTTAAACCAGCTGGGGCAATCATCTTTATCTTTCCCACAGCCCATCCTCCCTCCAGGAGATATCTCCTGTTCATGGCCATTGAGTCCCAGTGCATGGCTGATAAAATTACATCATCCCACTGGGAGATGCTCCACCCAGGGGGAGGAGCCAAACATTTCCTACCCAGATAAAAACTCAGATTTGGAACAGCAAGATACTTTCTTTCCACTGGATTCCACAGGAACACCAGACCTTTCGACATCATCCCTGGACCTTCAGAGGAAACTGCACCTTCTACAGGAGCACTGCTCCAGCTGAACCACATCTGCCCACTGCAGGAGGATGCAGCCACCATTGAATGGGACTGCTGCCAACACCCTGACTGACTGATGAGTGTCAGCTTGGATTCTGACTCTGGCAGTGTTTTGGGATTGTTCTTTGTAATACTGCATTTCAATTTTAATTTTCCTAGTAAATAACTGTTATTCCTGATTCCCATATCTTTGCCTGAGAGCCTCTTAATTTCAAAATTATAATAATTTGCAGGGAGGGGGTTTACATTCTCCATTTCAAAGAGAGTATTCTGCCTTTATTAGCAGGCACCTGTCCTCCAAACCAGGACAGTTGTGAAAGCAGCTCATGATTCCTGTGGTCCTGCTGGCTGGGATCTCCGTTTCAGGGGCTGCACCCATCAGGGGTGACCCCAGCACAGCCCCAGAGCATCTCCTCAGCTCTAGGAGCCCTCCACCCTCCATTTGCCCTATTAAAAATACCACTTTTGGTGTTGGATCTATTAAAAATAGTCCCTTCAGCTTCCTGCAAACATCTGATTGATGTGTGTCCCCTCTGCATGTGGGAGCTTTGCCCCTCAGTTCCCTGCCACAGTCTGGATGGGTGGAGCAATATAGCCAAAAGCCACAACCATTTTCTGCAGAAATTTCCTCTTTCTCACCCTTCTGCTATATCAGATTACTTTATCAGGGCTTCTGCTTGAATTATAATATCATTTATTATAGCCTATCAATCAGATTCCATCATGTGCAATCCCTGTTATTGATGACGTGCCTTTCCCTCAGCAAATGCTGTAAAATAGAGGAAAAAAGCCAAAAAGGAGAGAGAAATGCTTGAGGGGGTCATTAATCAAGAGGTTTGTCCAAAACTTGACAGAAACAACAGAGTATTTTGCAGTCTGCAGAAACTGCCTGGATATTTGAGAGGGAAAAAAAATCATCTCTTCAAAGGACAGATGATAAAATTATTTCATCTTTTCAGATGGCTTTGATAAAGAGTTGTCTCTTCAATTCAGAGCACTTTGAAACAGTGCAAAAATAGGATTGTTTTGTATCAGTGTTGTAGGAGTGGAGAGTTACATTTGTGCTGAGCTGGGGAGGTGTCTCCTCAAAGGGAGGGGTTCAAACTCACAGGTTGGGTGGTGCAGATGGTGATTTTTTTGGTATCTCTGGGTGATGAGAAGGAAAAACAAATGCAGGGCAGTGTCAGGGACGCTCTGCACTGAGTGTGGGTCATGGGGTGAGTTTGGGATTTATTCACTTATTTATTGGGATTTATTATTGTTATTTATTGATTTATTTATTGGGATTTATTTGGTTTATTGAACACCTTGTGCCTGCTATGAGTGCAGGGGGAGCAGCAAGGTCCTGGGAGAGCTGGGAATGCCTGGCTGGGCTGCTCTGCTGGGAACCATGTGCAGGAAGCAATGATATTTTTTATTTTTATTTTTTATTTTTTATTTTTACAGTGATAGATTAAAACTAGAATTTTGCTACTGGAATATTTTTAGTTGTGGGTGTTGCAGGGAGGAGCAGGAGCTGATCTCAGGATGTTTGCCAGGTGTTTTACCTTTGAAAAATCCATGTGGAATGGGGAATTTGTTGTGCTGGAAAGAGCAGGAGGTGGAGATTGAGGTTTGTGTCTCTGCAGTGAGAGTTTCCTTGTGCAAGAAATGCAAATGCAGCTTCCCCCCCAAAAACAAATAATCATCCCAGTGGCTCTTAGAGGCTGACACACAACAAAAAAGCAAGAAAATCAATGAACCTGACCATGGCATTAATACAAATCACATAAAAAATAACCTCAAGACCTCAACCCCCCTGAAAAACCCAAATAAAATCAACCAAACTTCATCCAGACCATTGCTGCCAAGAAAAAGTTACATAATGAGGTAATTCCAGTTGGATTTAGGCTTTGATTTTTGCATCTTGGTGTGAAGCTCCTCAATGTTTATAAAAATGCTCTTTTTTTGTGTTCATTGTGACACAACACAGAGAACCTTCAAAGCAGTTGTAGGGAAAAGGGAGTTGTTATTTTTGATAAATTATGTAGGAAGGGAAGGGTAAGGAGTAGCTCAATCTGTCCTTCCTCTCTTAGGGCTTGAACACAAAAAGGAAACAAGATTTGAAGCTTTTGAGTGTTCAATCAGTGGCAGAGGCAGTACACAAGTGCTTTTTAGTGACATTAAGGTCGCTGAAATCCTCAGAGCACAGGACACACCGACATGGCAGTTGTTGATTTTATTTTTTTCCCCAACTCTCTTTTTCCATGTGTTTCTCTTTCCCTACATTTTATTCCTTGTGCTTTGACTTACAGCCATTTTTTAGGAGAACATTTCATTCCAGTGTCCCCTTTTCTTTATGTTCCAAATCACCATTTTTAGGGAATTAAGTCATGTAATCACAGACTGCCCAAAGCTGCTGTGGGGAAAGCTTTTAGGCTCCTTTCCCAAACCTTCCATCCTTGCCTGTGGCACTTGAGGAACATTTGGGTGGATGTGGCAAATCTCAGGAAGAGTTTTGTATTTCAGACTGGTCTGAGTCTTGGGGCTGGAGAGAAATCACTAAATCTTCATTAAAATCAGCTGGAGCAGAAGGGTTTGGAGTCACAGCTCTGAGCAGGATGTGAAAGTCTGGTAGAAAAAGAGAAAAAGATTCTGTGGGTTGGTTTTCAATGTCCAAAGAGTTTGGAGGGGAATCTCAGGGCTGGGGACAGTGGATTTATCCTCCAGGATTTTATCTGGGCAGATCAGAAATGAGGTGAAAGTGGCCATGAGGAAGAGAGAGCAAAAATCCAACCTTGGCATTGGATTTACACTGAATGAGGACAGGAACTGAATCCTGTTCAGCTGCTGAAGGAATTCCTGCAGGAACTGCCAGGGCTGGACCAAAGGATGGACACTGCAGAGGCTGGACAGGGACCTGATGATAATCAGTGAAACAGCACACGAGACAGTGCTGCAGGAATGCTGCAAAACCCAGTAATTCCTGGAACACCCTCTAAAAACAGCTCTGATGCCCAAAAAATCTGCAGCTGCCCCACCCCTGGAAGTGTTCAAGGCCAGGCTGGACAGGGCTTGGAACAACCTGGGCAGTGGAAGGTGTCCCTTCTCGGGGAACTGGGTTCAAGGTCTGTCCAGACAGAAACCATTCTGTAATTCTATGAAAATATTCTTGAAAAAAACCACATGTTTAATATCCAGGACAGTCCTTTTTGGAGCCCTTTAGTGCCCAACTTTTCTTGGCAGACAGGGAAAAGCTAAAAAACGTTGGCCAAAATGCAGTCTAGGGTTTCAGCCATCCCCCCAGGGAGCAAAAATCCAATTTCACAGGTGGGAAACGTTCACTGGAGCTGTGCTGGGTGTGGACCTCGTCTGCAGAGATCCAATCTCAACCTGGATCTTGACAGTGCAGTGAGTCCTGGTCTCAAATCACCTAAAAATCCTCAGAAGGATTTCCCTGCAGGTTCTATTCAGGCAGCTGGGTTGTGTTTGGTGCTGATAAAAGCACCAAATTTGTGTGGGTGGTCTGGAGAGGCAAAAGAAAAGTGGTTTTTTGGGGTGTTTAAGTAATTAGAGAAAAATGAGGGGGTTCTTTCTTCTTTCTGAGCCCCTGAAAGAATATTCTGAATACATCAGAGCCAGTTTTGGAAAGATATGAACTGATAGTTGAGTGGTCAAATAAATCTTAACACCAATCTGATATATTAATGACATACAAAATTTTGGATTCATAATAATGGCTGGAAGTTGCTGGCTGAATTCTTTTCAAAATGTTTGTCCAAAGCAAAATACAGAGGGGTCAGAGGAAGAGACAAAGCACAGCTCAGCAACCAAATGACTGCTGCAGGGAAGGGAAAATCTGCTTTTTAAAAATGATGCTGGCACAAACAAAAACTATTTCCTTCCTGTCCTGACTTAATTTTTCTCTGCTTGTGCTTTGCATAATGAGCCTGGAGATCCCCTGCTGATTCAGGCCAGACTGAGGGACACTTTCTGCTTTTCCTTCTCGTGCTCCTGTGCATAGAGAGGGTTCTTAACTGAACCTGGGGGGCTGAGGCTGCCTGAGAACTGCTGGGCTTGGAGTGGTGTTTGCAGCAGTTCTCAGAGATTCAGCCTGGCCTTGGCTCTTTGCCTCTGCTCCGTGCAAATCCAGGTTTGTTCCTATCCCTGGGTGAGGGAAAATCTCCCTGTGGCTGCTGGAAAGCAGAAGGGATCACTTGGGAGAGCCTCTCTGCACTGTGCCTTCCTTGGTGGATGGAGCTGCATCCCGCTTTCCTTCTCTGGCTGTGGGAGGGGGGAAGGACTGCTGGGAGGATTTTGCATCTCCAGGTGAAATGTTGTTGAGATCCCTCCTGTTTTCCCTCTGATTTCTGCGTCACAAAGGTTTGCTGACCAGCAGTGACCCCACACGTGCCTGTGCCCCTCAGAGGAGCAGGAGGATCCTCCCCTGTGTTTATTGTCCTTTGTCTCACCTTCTACAGCCACATCTGAGCTTCTGGCTGGTGTGGGAGCTCTGAATTGGGCTGGAAAGGGCTCTTCAAATGTTTCAGGGAGTCACAATTGCAGTGGAGATCTCTGCAGGAAAGGGGAAGATTCTTCTGATTTATAAACCCAACTGCAGGTGCCAGTTCTGATGTCACAGCTGGGAGGGGGCTGAAAAACCAGAACCCCAAGGATTGATTTCCTCACCACCAGCGAACTGGAGAAAAGAGTAATGAGGTGAAGGGAAACCAGGAACCTGTGCCCAGCCAGCTGGAAACCCTCCAGTCCTGAAAATCAACCATAAAAAGCTGATTTGTGGGTCTGGGGTTGTGGTGTTTGATGTGTCCTTCCCAGCACCTCACCAAGGGAATCCCAGAATGGATTGGAAGGGACCTTAAATCCCATCCAGGGACACCTTCCACTGTCCCAGGGTGTTCCAAGCCCTGTGCAGCCTGGCCTGGGACACTTCCAGGGATCCAGGGGCAGCCACAGCTTCTCTGGAAATTCCCAGCCCCTCCCCACCCTCCCAGGGACCAATTCCTTCCTAATACCCCACCCAAAATCTCCTCCTTTCCACTCTGAAGCCATTCCCTGTGTCCTGCACTCCATCCCTTGCCTAAAGTCTCTCTCCATCTCTTCTGTGGGTTCCTTTAGGCACTGGAAGGGGCAGTTAGACCCCCCCAAGAGCTTTCCCTTCTCCAGGCTCCCAATCCTCCCAGTCTTGCACAATTTCAGAGTGCAGAACTCAGACTGTGAGGTCCCAGCTCAGGGAGGTTTCCTCCCCAGGGCTCTGCCTGCTGCTCTTGGGGCTGTGCTGGCCCTGCCTGTCCCTCTCTGCTGTCCCCTCCTGCCTGGCCTCTGCACAGCCAGGCTCGTTTGCCAAATGCAGGAGTTGGGGGTAAACAAATTCCTTATGTAACTTTTCAGTTGCCAGGAAATGTGATGATTTTTGACTCCTGCTGTCTGGCTGGAGCAATGGATTCGGGGCAGGGAAGGCTCCTACAGAAATGAGTGGCTTTCCTTCATTCCAGGACACGGTTGACATTGCAAATCAACTCCCAGGGCTGAGATCTGTGGCTGGGGTAAATAACTGTGACTCTGAGCTGGGCTGGAACACTGTAATGTTCATTTACCGTTACAAGTTGAGTTGTAACAGCAAAGTGCTTAATGATTGCTCTGTGTAATGCCCTGAGCTCTGGGGCCAGGACAGGCAGAATACACCAGCAGCAATCACAAGTGTCCTGTCTGAGACCCCTGGCAGGTTCATCAGTGGCAGACAATGGTGCAGCATTCTGTTCCTTCTTCCTGCAGCATCCTGAATTTCCAGTTACAACACTGTGGATGTGGAATTCTGAAATTCTGTCCATGTTGGGAGCAGCTCTATCTATCTCAGAGCCTTGTCCAGGTTCTCAGGTGCCTGGGACAGGTGGATGTCACTACCTGGGAATGAAGGACTTCAAAGCAATTTTTTCCTGCCTGACTGAGCTGCATTTACCATCCAGTCCCAGTGATCCAGTGTCTGGTGGTCATTAACCACTGTTCTTCATTTACTTGGCAATCAAAAGGACGATTATGGGGAGGCATTTGAGTTCCTGAAGCATTGAGGGGGCAAGGAGATGCTATCTCGATGCACAATTATTTTATTTTTAAAAGCTCTTTTTGTTTAAATATGCCTCATCTCAGGGGTAGTTTAAAGTGCATAATAGTCCATAGAACAGTTGTGCAGACTTGATGCATTATGATATTTTCATGTAGTGTTTGAAAAATTACAAAGGGAAGGGTTTACTTGCTTTAAAACACTTTCCACTAAAAAGCCACACAGCTCCATCCAACACCAGTGATTGTTATGAATAATAGAAAATTGTGAGTGAGCAGTGTGACGTGACTTGCTGATGTTTTGAAGTTCCCTTATCCCAAAGCACTTTCCAAGGCTGTTAGGGAGGGTTTGCAGTTAATGATTGACATTACTGGAAATGCAGTGATTGTGTCAGATGGACAGGTTGGGAATAACCCTGGAGAAAGGGTTTGGGAGAAAGGGATCCTGGGGCTGGACAGTCCCAAAACCCCCTGTCCTGGGCTGATCCCACAACTTTGGGGTGACCTAACTGTGGCCTGAGGGAAAATGCCTCATCCATAAAACCCCTGAGTGAGCTGGGCCAGGTGCTGCCATGGGTGCCTTAGGATTTTAGCTTTTATATTTTTAATCTATTTGTAACCCTGCAATTCTTTAGTGTATAACTCTAAACTCCATGTCCATTCCCAAGGGGCTCCCATTAAAGTTAAGCACCACTTGGCCTGTTAATATTAAAATTAAGTCCACCTGCTGGAATAATGAAGGGTTGGAAGGATGGGGAAGTTTGTCCCATATTGTGTGTGACTTTTTTCTCAGTGATGCCTCAGGATTTTAGCTTTTATATTTTTCATCTGTTTGTAACCCTGCAATTCTTTAGTGTATAACTCCAAACTCCATATCCAGTGTGAGCTGCTGCTTTCCCATTTTTTCAGACACAACAATTCCTCTCTGGGCTGAGAATCGAGGACACCTCACTGCCTCAGGCCTGAGAGATGGAAACAAAAGTGAGTTGGGGGAGCAAACTTGGGGTGAATGACTTCATTACCTGAAGCTGGAATTGGAAGATTAACCCCCAATATGCAAATGGACCAAACTTATAAAAGTGTGAAAACCTGTGACCCATTGTCCATTCTGGGTGCAGCCTCTGGGGGGTTTTGTCTGCCCTAAATGTACCTGTAAAGCCCTTTAATAAATATAAATAATCTACTTTTTATTCCCTTAATTCTGTCTGACCTCTGGTTTTGGGTAGTCCCAGAAAAGACTTGATCACCATCAGCTCTTCCACTCCTTCCCATGGATTCTCCAGGCTTGGCACAGCTCCTGGCCCCTGCCCAGGGAGCTGTGCCTTTGATGATTTGATGAGTTGATTTCCTGGGACAGGGAGAGCTGGTGGAACAGCAGAGCTGCTGCCTCCTGCTGCAGGGCTATGGCTCCCGTGGTCCCAGCAGAAGGTGAATCCACAGGGAGGATGGAGCCCAGTCCCACCCAGGAGCTGGCACCTGATTTCAGTTCCATGGACACACTGTGGCTCCCCTGTTTATTTATTTCTCCGTGTCTTGCATTAGTGAGGCTTCCTAAAATACCAATATTTGTGTTTGCAACCAGGTCTGGGTTTGCATCCCTGTGGATGAGGAGGATTTTACAGCTCCTGGAAATCAGTGCTTGCTCTGACCTCAGCTGAGGGCTCAGGACAGGTTGGGATTTCCTGGCAAGGTTTTGAGTGCTTTTGCCATCCCTGGCTGTGATGCTCTGGCCTTGCCAAGCTCAGACTCTTTGGGAGGAGGGAATTGCAGCAAATCAGAAGGCATCAAGCTCCTGCTGAGCTCCTTTTGCTGCGTGGGTGTGACAGAACAAACTGAAACATCCCAAACCTGAACGAGTTCTCCTTTGTCACTCCTTTGCCACTGCTTTTGTCACTGGGTCAGCCTGGCTGCACAATGAATGAGGAGCAGAAGGGTCCTTGCAGGGATGATGATCTGTTATCCCACTGGAGAGGCAGTGCCAGGAAGAGGGCTGGGTGCACTGGAAATGACAAGTGGAACGGGATGCTGAAGCTGAGATTGTCTCTCCTCTCCTTTCATTTAAAGTCCCCTGGAGGCTCAGCATGAACAAACATCACAGGACAGACTCAGCAGCCTGGGCTGGGAGGGGTCTGGGCTTCACAATTAATGCAGAAGGCATCAAATAAACGAGGCCCTGTGATATCTGTGCAGCCAAAAATGGGATTGGGCCATCCAGAACCACTTGTTACTTACTGGGAGGACACCAAATGTGTCTGACCTTGCTCTTTAAATAGAATTTTATAATTTTGGAGGGTTTTTGAAATCCTGGCCTGTATTTTCTGGCTCCCACATCTGCACTGGGCCACCATATATTATAATTGATCCCTTTTGGGGTCTCTTTTGGAGAACTGAGCAAGTGAAGCTCTCCCTGTTAATTCATATTACTTACCAGGCAGGGTTTTCGCAGCCAAGCTACTTGAAAATAGTAAATCTGAAAAGAAAAAAATCCATTTTAAAAATCATTAAAAGCATTAAAAGTGACCTTTACCTGCTGAAAACATAATCCATTAATAATGTGTCTTGTACTGGACAGATAACGGGGATCTTCCACCCAGGGATTAAAGGATTGTGCAAACTCAGCTGCTGATTTCCTGAGGAAATCTGTGCTTTTGAAAATCCCAGGTGGGACTCCAGGGGTGCTGCCACCTGGATTAGGGCTTCCACCTTGTGCCTCTCCCAGATTTCAAAATATGTACAAGTTTCTGTTTGAATGACTCTGAAAATTTGGGATCTCTGAGCAAGGGGTGATGCCACAGCAGCTTTTTGGTTGTGTTTGCACCAGAATAATCTCTGGAGCTCTGGAACAGGGATTAGGCTCTGTGGGACAGAGTTAGGGTGGCTTAAGTTCATGTTGCTTGTTGAATTTACCTTGCTCTCCCCTGTTCTGAAGGAAGGAAATCCAACAAGAAATGTGGTATGTGAATATTTTTAGCTGTAAGTCAGCGTGCAAGGGTTGGACAATCCTTGTGTATGGTGGGATCCTCTCTGGAAAATCTCAGCTGTTAATTCACACAGGACATGAGTGAGTTCTTTGTAGCTCTTGTCCAAAGTAGGAATTGGAAGCTGGTCTGGAATTCTCCCTGCCAGTGCTGTTCTCCTGCTGGGAATATCACCCAGATTCCCAGGGGACACGGGGGTGGCCGTGCCCTGAGGATTTTCATTGGGATTTCAGGTTTAAAACCCACGTTTTGGCTCAGCTCGTGCTTCTAGAGAAGGCTGTGACAGGCTTGGTGTGCCTGGGGACAGGGAGGGGGTGTTGGCAGTGTCACCCTCATCCATCTCCCCGTGCCTGCTGCGAAGGGAAGGTAAAGAAATAAATGTTGGGAATGTTCCGACAAAACCTCGCGCAACTCTCGCTGCGTGCTCGGGCGGCTTGGCAGGGCCTGGGAGGTGTCAGCTTGATTTATCACCCAGCTTCTGCAGAAAAGAAACAATCCTGGTGGCAGAACAGAGCCTTCTCCATGGAAGAGCCGTCGGATTTCCCAAGGAGACAGAGCTGGGAGGGCAGGGGAGCCGGATCAGAGCTGCCAGAATATTGTTAGGATACTGCTGGGAGGAAAAGCAGCCTTTTCTCAGGCTGCTCAAGGACAAGGAATTATAACAATGATTCAACACCTGCTGGAGATGTGAGAGACGTGATGTTTCCATAAATACATTTTTTTCAAGAGGTGTTACCTTCTTCACACCAATCAGGTTGTCTAAGCTCGCTCCACGATCTACTGTGTATAAGTGTAGTGTTTCTTTAAACAAAGGGGCTTTTGCTTCCCCGTTGAGTGGAAGGAACTTTGTTGAGCCCAAATGCAGCACACACCCAGAGCTTGTTCTGCAGCAAACTCAGGGAAAACAGCTCTGGCTGGGAGTGGAAGGAAAATGAAATGGAAATGGAGCAAAGAGCAGCTGTTCTGAGGAGGAGCCTTGTTTGCAGGGCTCACATGGCAGTGAGGGTGTCCAAGCCTTGGGAGTGACCCCTTGGGACAGTTCTCTGCTTGGACTGACCCTTCATGGGGTCTGCACCCTGTGGAGGTTTGGTGGTGGATTTTTTGCGAGGAAGGTCAACAAATTTGGAACCTTCCCAGGCTAGTATCCTCAAGTCTCCTGCATGTGTTTGTCCTCCCTAGCAAAGGGCCCAGCTGGGGAACACAGATACATTTTTTTCTTTTTTTTTTTAAATATATTTCAGAAAAGAGGACACATCGTTAGGATACTGCTGGGAGCCAAGAAAGCAGCCTTTTCTCAGGCTGCTCAAAGACAAGGAATTATAACAATGATTAAACACCTGCTAGAGACATGAAAGACATGGTATTTTGCAGAAAGCATGTTTTCAAAGAGGTGTTGCCTTCTTGGGCCAATGAACCTTTTCTATTCTGTGCTGCACGAACTACCCTATATAAGTGTAGTGTTTCTTCAAATAAAGCTCTTTCTCTCTCTTTTGCTCCTCCATTACACGAAGAACTATGTTGCACTATCCTTTTTTCCACTCTCCCATAGCTCAAATGCAAGGTGGAGGTGTCCCCATCCCTGGAGGTGTCCAAGGAACACCTGGATGTGGCACTCAGTGCTCTGGGCTGGTGTCCTGGTTTAGGGCAGGAAATTTGGGAGGAAACCTCCAAAGTGGAGGCCCTCAACTGGTACAGGGAAAAATACTTCCTCAGAGAGAAGTGGAAAAAAAACTGTTTAGCTGAAGCTCAGCCCTGGGCTTCCTCCCCTTGGAAAATAGCAGTATTTAGATTCTCAACTCCTTAGAGATGGACAGGGATCTGCTGCCACCCCCAAGAGGCAGTGCTGTGCTCTGGAATCCTGCTCCCCAGAGCCTTGGCTGTTATCCCCATGGGGAAACTGGGATGGAGTGGTGGAAGGGGAGCAGCCACACCTCAGAGGAGCTGGGAGCAGAGCAGGAGGTGAATCCAAGGGTTTGGTGGGAAGAACTCTGTGTTGCATTCAACAGGACTTTTCAGTGCCTGAGGCTGTGGTGGGAGGGAGAAGAGCATTTTTTCAGCCAGAGCAGCTGCTGCTTTTCCTGCTTCCCAACCTGGATCCATATGAACCCCACAGTGCTTTTATTGTCAGTAGGGATTTCCTAGGCAGCCCAAGTACTTAAATCTCATTAAAATCCAGCAAGATTTGGGCCTTGCCAATCCCATTCGTGCCTCTGAAAAAAACAAACCTTGCATTCCTTGTCTTCAAGGGGTTTTTCCTGTGGATGGAGCAGGCTGCAGTGCCTTGGACTCCGTGTACTCCTCACCTCTGCATTTCAAAGCTGCTCACAAGGTGCATCTGGGCTGCTCAGAGATGCTCCAGCCCATTATTTAGGAAGTGTAGAGCAGGGGATGAGTCAGTGAAGTGATTTTCCCTAGGAATGGATGGGGCAATAAACATCTCCCTGCTCATAACCCAGCAGCTCTGAAGAGCTACTGCCGGGCTGCTCTGCTGCTTCTGGGCTGCTCTGCACTCAGATTGCAATTAGGTTTGTATTAAATTAAAAAAAAAAAAAAAAACAAAAACTACCAAAAAAACCAGTGGAATTGAGCTCTGCTGTAACTCACTGAAGGTGAAATTCACCCCTGCTCTGCAATGCTGGCTTCTGTAAAACTTCCCCCTGTTTATTTTCATGGTGTTTGCAACACCAACACATTCCTTTTGTCCATGGAGAATCACAGAGTCACAGAATGGATTGAGTTGGGAGGGACCTAAATTAAGAGTCACCTCATTTCCCATCTGTGCCATGGGCAGGGACACCTTCCACTGTCCCAGGCTGCTCCAAGCCCTGTCCAAGCTGGCCTTGGACACTTCCAGGGATGAGGCATCTACACCCTGGGTAGGACTCAGTGTCCAGGAGCACCAGGTTTTGACTTCAGAGGCTGCATCCCAGCCAGACCTCTTGTTCTGGAAGGCTGTGGAGGTTTGGGATATTTATTTGTCTCCTGGAAGAGGTGGATGCCTTGTACAGAGCGGGGAGGGCTGTGCCTCATGGTTACCCTGATGTCGTGGTTTGGAGGACAGGTGTCTGCCAATAAAGGCAGAAGCCTCTCTGAGAAATGGAAAATGTAAACCCCTTTCCTCCAAATTATTATTATAATTTTGAAATTAAGAGGGCTCTCAGGCAAAGATATGGGAATTAGGAATAACAGTTCTTTACTAGGAAAATTAAAATAGAAATGCAGTATTACAAAGAACAATCCCAAAACACAGACAGAGTCAGAATCCAAGCTGACACCCATCAGTCAGTCAGGGTGTTGGCAGCAGTCCCATTCAATGGTGGCTGCATCCTCCTGCAGTGGCAGATGTGGTTCAGCTGGAGCAGTGATCCTTTAGAAGGTCCAGTTTCCTCTGAAGGTGCAGGGATGATGTGGAAAGGTCTGGTTTTCCTCTGGAATCCAGTGGGTAAGGGTTGCTTTGGTGTCCAAATCTCAGTTTTTCTCTAGGTAGGAAATGTTTGTCTCCTCCCCCTGGCTGGAGCATCTCCCAGTGGGATGATGTAATTTTATCAGTCATGCCCTGGGACTCAATGGCCATGAACAGGAGATATCTCCTGGAGGGAGGATGGGCTGTGGGAAAGATAAAGATGATTGCCCCAGCTGGTTTAAAGATGGCCCATTAGCAGAGGATATCTCCCACGGAGATAAGGGTCACTGCCCCACCTGGTTTAACAGATGGTCACAGAATACACATTTCTGGTCACATCCTATATTGCAATCCAAGACACCTGGGTACCCAAACACCCCAAACTGCACTCCAGAGGAAGCTGATGAGTTCCTTGAACCCCAAGTGCTTGAGCTGAATTTAAACTCAGCTCTTAGACAGTGTGACTGGAACAGTCCCTACATTTAAAGTTTGTCCCAGCCAGCAGCACCCTTTAAAATGAAGGTCAGCCTTCCTCCAAGTGTGACCTCTCCTCTCAACTCCTGGATTTTGAACACTGACACTGGAGTTACATTTCCAAGACTTTCTTCAAAGGCCCGAGGATGGGAAGCTGAATTTTTGTTCTGCTCTTTTGAAGGCTGAGTGTCTCATGAAATAACATTGCAGCAGGAACTGGGAGCAGAAAAATTAACATGATCAAAGGTGGCAGAGTCTGTTAGATTTGGCAAATGCCTTATTTGATTTGTATCTGCAGCAGTGGTCACACTGCTGTGTCCTCAGAGCCTCACACATCTGAGAGCTCTGCTTCCCCCAGCTTTGTGACTAATGTACACTTGCAGATTATTGTGAAAGGGCAAAAAACCCCAACCAAATCCTCTTGCAGGCTTTAAACTTTTGTTGTTTTTTTTTAATAAGTGCCAGTCCAGGTGGGCAGAATGAGGATGAGCCACACAAGTGTGACTCAAACAGGTGAAGCATCCCTGGGTGCTGCCCTTTTCCATAGCCACCAGTGGCCTGGCCTTGCTTTGGCACATCAGTCCCCTCATCCATCCTGCCAGGCTCCCAGATGGATTCCTGCCTTCAAATCAAAAGAGGAATTTTAATTAATATCTGGCCATTTGGAATTTGGGCTCTGAGATGATTACAGGGAGCCTGTGGGACCCATGAGCCACCCTGAGGCTGCACTGAGCCAGGCCTGATCAGCTCTCAGGGCTTTTTTATGGTAGCATTGAGGTCATCACCAGTGGCCCCAGTGCAGCCCAGTTTGGCACAGTGCTTATAAATGTAATTAGTGCAGGAAACCTTTTCCCTCTGTCCAGGAGGTGACTTCTCATTAAATGAGGGGAAGAAAAAGCCATGAGGAAGCTTTCATCACGTGACAATATCCACTTCCACCTCAGAACTCAGAATAGCTCAACTTCCAGTCTGGTGATGGATAGGGAACTTCATAAATCTTAAATGCTTACAGAGAATAGAAACATTTTGCTCTTTCTCCTGGAAAATTTTCCTCCCCAGTTTGGCAGCCTCTGGTTTTGTTGGGAAGTGTTTGTTGGTGTTTCTCTGCCTCCCTGGGCCTCCTCTGGCCCTGGGTGGTTTTCTCCCAGCTCTGGCTGATTCCCTGGGCACGCCTGGGAGAGCAGCAGCATCAGGAAAAGGTCACAGGAAAGGCAGGAAAGATGTAAGAGAAAAGAGGAGTAAGTGGAGGAGACAGGAGGAAGTTTTGCTGTCTTGCACAAGGAATAATGTGAATCAGCTGAGGCAGAGGAGGGAGCCCGAAACAGAGAGAAAACGTGGTGTGAGAGTGAAAGGAAGAGGAAGATGGGGAGCAAGAAAAAGAGTAAGGAGGTGAAAGAGAGTTTGGAGGAAAGATGGAGAATGGAGAATGGTCAGCTCTGTGCTGTGCTCTCAGCTGGGAGTGAGGGATTTCTCTCCTGGGGCTCTCACCCTCACCTGGGAATGAGGGATCTCCCTCCTGGATCTCAAATCCCTCAGTTGGAATGAGGGATCTCCCTCCTGGGAACCTCCCTGGGACCCCCCATCCCTTCCCAGGGCCACCAGATCGTGGCTGGTGGCCACTGTGGGTGCAGGGGGTTCGTGACCTCCTTTTCCAGAACCTCCACAGGCTCCACATCTTCCCCAGAGCACCAAAATGGTTCTGGCAGGGCCATGGTGGGGCCCTGGCACAGCCAGTCCAGCTGTGGTTGAATTTGGTCATGGAGGTGTTTTCCAATCTTAAAGATTTGCGAATTCTGTCATTCTCAGCTTTTGAGAAAAACTGAAGCTCTGGGAGGAGAGATGAAGCAGCCAAAGCAGGAATGTGAAACAGGAGCATTAAATAAAGTGTAACAGCCCCATCCTCCTCTGGAACAGCAGGCTGGAAAGGGCTGAGGGAGTGAGCTGATGGGAATTTAATAGAGATGTCATCAGTCCATCAACCTGCCCGGACTCTCCAGTGTGAGCCAAAGGTGCTGCACCACTGAATTTTGTGGGATTCATTCTCTTTTTCCTGCTGGAAAGCAGCAGTGATCCCTTTTCCAGAGAGCAGGGCTGGTTTTCCTCCTCCTTGGCCATGGCAACTCCTTGGTAGCACCGCCTGGGCTGAGCTGCTTCTCGCTGGGGAAGGAGTTAAGATGAACTCAAAAGCATTAAGGCCTCTTTAATTCAGGAGAGGAGGGTTTGTGTCATGGTCTCACACAGTTTAACTAATCTACTTTAAAATTAATTTGGTTTAATTTTCCTTAGGGCCCCCATGTGGATATACCCTTAAATACCTAGAATAAATAACAGGTAACTCGGTTGTAAATCACCACAAGTAATTGTGTACCTACTTGCTGTTGTAAATCAGCAATAACTCCAGAGGGGCTGATTCTCTCTGTGTATACCTGCAATAAACGAGGAGGAACCTGCTGTAAGTCAATAAAGGTAATTTTCTTCCTACTTTCCTGGGATAAAACAAGAGTAAGGAGCTCGGCTGAGAGAAATTCAGAGCAAGAAGGTGAATATTTTTTGCTTGTGAGGATAATTAATGACACAACAACTGACCAGGGACTTTAATGGGACTGCAGACTTCTTTTCTCAAGCTCAGCTCACTCCCTGAGCCTGCCCTTGTTCAAGCAGGGATGAGCAGGGAGGAAGGTCCCTGGCCTGTGGCAGGCAGAGCATCATCCTAAATGAGCATTATTTATCCTTGCACACAAACCTCCCTCCTGGTTAACCCTGGCAGAGCCTGGGAAGGGCAGGAGTACTCTGGAAAGTTCCAGTGGCTGAGGAAGAGGGATTAAATGGGCCAGGGAAGGGTTATCCCAGCTCTCCTGGATCCTGGGATTGCTGCAGGGTCTGGCACAGAGGGAGAACTGAGGAATAAATAAAGGAATTCATTCCTGCCCCCATCCCTGCATGGAAGTAAAGCCAGCAGCCCTGGAATCATGGAATGGTTTGGGAAAGATTTGTCCCACTGAAGATTTTGCCATGGGCAGGGACATTTTCCACCACCCCAGGCTGCCCCAAGCCCTGTCCCAGGGATCCAGGGGCAGCCACAGCTTCTCTGGGAAATCCAATCCAGCCCCTCCCCAGCGTCACAGGGAGGATTTTCTTCCCAAATTCCCCTCTAACCCTGCCCTCCTTCAGCTTAAGGCCATTCCCATTTGTCCTGTCACTCCAGGCCCTTGTAAAAGGGTAAAACCTCCCAAACTTCCTGCATCAAGCCAACACAGTTCAGTGAGGTTTCCCATGCCCACCCAGGGAAAATAAATGGGAATTTGGATGAGCTGGAGCATCTGGGGCCACCAATGCTTGGTGATGAACCTGACAGACCCCTGCACTGTGCAGTGATCAGGTTTTGTCACACCCTTGCACCTGAGCCAGTGCCTGCACTGGTGGCACCTAAAAAGCCAGATTTGCACAAAAATATTTGGTGGGAATAGCTCGAGGTTCTGTCAGTAAAATGTCAGGGTACTTAACTGCTGGCTGACACCATGAACTCATTCTTTGCTTCCCCTCTTTGTTCATCTCTGTGAGCCCAGGCAGGATTTATGACTTAGGACTCTGAAAAATAACTCCTTACATTAGTGCTGGTAGATCATATGTTAAATTTTTTTTTTTTTTCTCCCCTTCTGAAAAAACAGCCTCTGGCAAATTTTCCACTCAAGTCTAAAAATTGTGTGTTGCTTCCCCGAGCCGAGCCCTTCTCCTGCTGCACCACGGAATGATGACAGACGAACATAATTAGCAAAGTGAGTAGAAACCCCATCTGATGTTGTGGCATTTCACACCCTATTTACAGAGGAATTAACACCTTCGCTGTCACGCTCGGGACAACCTTTCCCTCTGCTCAGGAGGATTTGTCTTGAGGAGAAAATTGATTTAATCACATGCCAATCTGCCTCCGTGAGGGGTCTGCTGGCCTCTCCCCTTAGGTCTCACAGCTCCTGCACAGAAACAGTCCCCAGCTCGAAAATTTTTATTCTTTTCTTACTAACTTGGCTCAGTCATGTATTCGTTGCCCAAATTCCTGGCTGTGACTCACAACTGAACTCCCAGCTCTCCAGGGATTTTATTTGTTAGATAAAGCTGGTCCTGCTCTCATTAGCAAGGCTCCATCACAAGATGCTCTCCAGCCTGGCTCCTTCAGGAGAGGGGTTTGGATTCTTTCTTTCTTCAGCACAGCAATGGGAAGGCCCAAAGTTGAGCAGAGGAGTGAAAAAGAGCTGCTTGCTTTATTGTCAG
This sequence comes from Luscinia megarhynchos, assembly GCA_034336665.1. Classification (NCBI taxonomy): domain Eukaryota; kingdom Metazoa; phylum Chordata; class Aves; order Passeriformes; family Muscicapidae; genus Luscinia; species Luscinia megarhynchos. The sequence continues at coordinate 4,503,840 of CM067585.1, read as the reverse complement.
ATCCTATTGATCAGAGCTTGGCTTGGCCTTAGAGCTGCTAAAGTGGAACAAAAACGTGGAATGAGGGATAACAGCTGGTTTCATGAGGCTGAGTCGAGTGGGGTTTGTGCTGGGGATCTTTCATTTCCATGGTGAGTCAGGGATGTGAATACATCACCCACAGATTTATGTCTCATCTGTAGAGAGACCTAAAAATCTGGAAACACCTCAGTGTGTTTCATGCTTTGCACTGCCATAACAGATCTGCCCTCGGAAGGAATCCACTCTGGAAGAGGAGCTGAATGAATGTATGCATGAGCAGAGGCTGTGCCTGCATGAAAATGGGAAAACTCCATCTTTTATGCAAAGTGGGAGAAGATAGACTGTGCTTTGTGTGGCTCACCGGGAGGAGCACTAAGGAAAGATCACCCAAGCCCAATCCCAAAGGTTTGGGGAGAAAACCCAGTCCCAATTTGGGGAGAAAGGCCAATGCCAAAGGTTTGGGGAGAAAAGCCAATCCCAAATGTTTAGGGAGAAAGAGCAATCCCAAAGGTTTGGGGAGAAAAGCCAATTCCTGAGGGCAGGCTCAGGAGGAATCTCTTTTGGGGAATCATTACTGGCTCATAAGAGACACTTCCAGTTCTTCAGCTGGATTTTCTCACGATTTCCCTTGCCACAAGCCCAGGCTTTCCTTCTCCTGTTTGCATCTGCCCAAATCTCTTTTTCCACACCTTTCTCCCCACTCTGTGCCCATCCCTTCACTCCCCAAGGACTCCTGCTCCCAGGAGGGTTTTTGCAGCAGGCTCTGTGTGAGACACTGCAGAGGAGTAAGATAAAACCACGACTAAAACTTCCATGGAAGAAGAGGATGGAGAACAGAGGAAATGCTCCTAAAATCACCTGCCAGGCTGCTCCCTTGGCTAGGAGCCCTTTTCCAGCCCAGCTCCCTCCCCTTCCAAGGCAGCAGAGCAGATTCTGTTTGACAGGGCTGATCCTCGGAGTTAAAAGTTTATTCCTCCATCAGCACATTAATGAAAAGAGAAATGTAGCTCGGGGAGGGAGGCTTATGAAACAAAAATCAAACTAAATCTATCAATTCCCCATCCTGAATAAATGAATCTATTAAGGTGAGGGTGGGATGCCTGGCAGATAAGGGGTGTTCCACACAAAACCAGCAATGAAAGCCCAGCCAGCCCTGTGCAAACCCGGCGCTGAGCGCTGGGATTGTCTCCTGTGTGCTGTCAGCTTTTCCACCTCAGCCACAATTTTCCAGTTGCTGCCTGTGAGGAGAATGTTCCTCGCCTGGCTTCGGGTTAGGGGAAGTTAATGGGAAGAAATGCCAATAGATGGCGCTTGGGAATACGTGGAGGAGGGAGAAGATTCGGTGGCAGCGATGGAGACTTGTCCTCGTGCGCTGTGAAACGCTCCTGGATGAGCTCTTGGCTTTGCTGGGAAGCACAGGGAGATGTGGATGTTCCTCCTGCCATCCTGCCTGGTGCTGCCTCTCCTCTTGCTCCCCAGTCTGGATTTCAAACCAGACAAACCCTCAGGAGATGAGATAAGCGGGGCTGGCAAAGCCGGGTCGCGAGGAGCTGGCCTGGGTCCGTGGTGGGTAAATCACAGCTCTACCTGCAGTGACAGCAGTAATTTATCTCGGGCTGGAAAAAGCTGCTGCTTCCCATCCTGGGCTCTGAGGGTCATTCATCACTTTTTGTTATTTTTATAACAGAGGGGAGAGTGCTGGTTCCCTCCCCCCATCGCCTCCAGCCGCTCCCTGGGGACAAATTAGCTGCTCTGGAAATGGATGAGCTCAGGGGCTGTTTGTGTTTATGTTTTTAATCGTGGAGCCAAAGCCCTGAGACCTGCAGTGCTCCCCTGAGCAGGGGCAGATGGAGCAAGGCCCTGGAGCCCTGCCAGGGAGAGGATGTGGCCTTTGGGTCCTGCTGCTGAGGTGGCAGGTGGTGGCATCCCAATGTCCCCAAATCCAGCACAGCATCCAGCGGGGGCCTGGGGCTCTTGCCAAGGTTTGTGATCTGGGGTGCGAGGATTTGGGGGTTTCTCTGGAGCCCTCACTGCTAGAAACAAGGGCTGTCTCTGCTCCTGAAGCCTCCTCATCTCTGGTCTCTGATCCTGTGCCAGACTCAGCCATTGCAGGGCTGTAGGAATGCTCAGCTCTGCTTCCTTGGGATGCTGAGCTCTGCACAGGGTTCTATATCCAGGCACAAATAGATACAGGTTTTATCTCTGCTGCTTTGCTTGGATATATAAATGTATATTCAATAAATTATTTTGGAGAGAGATCTGCTGAACGCTTATATACCCAGAGAAGCTGTGGCTGCCCCTGGATCCCTGGAAGTGTTCAATGCCAGGCTGGACAGGACTTGGAGCAACCTGGGACAGTGGGGGGTGACACTGGATGATCTTTAAAGTACCTTTCAATCCATGATTCCCAAAAACCCGCTCTCTCCTGATGCAGCTTCTCCCTGGCCCTGAGCATTCCCCCAGCCAAGCCCTGGAGGGGCTGGGATTTCCATCTGGGATTTCCATCTGGGATTTCCATCAGGGTTGACTCAGCCTTGCTGATGTCAGGAGGAGCTGTCAGAGTTTTGAGTTTGGCTCTGTCCCTAAATCAAACCACATTACTTGGCCCACAAGATCACTGATGAATTGTAGAGAGGTGGGAAAGGGCTGGGTCTGTGCAGAGAGAGATGAGCATCCCTGGCAGTGTCCAAGGCCAGGCTGGACAGGGCTTGGAGCAACCTGGGATAATGGAAGGTGTCCCTGCCCTTGGCAGGGCTGGAATGATCTTTAAGATCCCTTCCCCCCCAAACCATCCCATGATGACTCTGTGATATATTTCCAGCCCATCCTGGATCTGCCATTGCCCTCCTGCTGTGTGATGAGGCTTCAGGGTTGTTTTTTTCCTTCATGTCTGAGGAGCTGTACCAGGCAGCAGGAGAGGGAAGATTGGACACAGAGTCCTTGGGGAGGATACAGGTGCTGCAGGATCCCTTCCTGGCTAAGGGGACATTGCTTCCATCACTCTGCCCATCACTGTCCCTGTCTGTCACTTGTTGTGCAGCCAGGGAATTCACTTCACAGAGTGAAAAGTGGCAGATTTTTCTGTCTGGAAGGGGCCATTTTGCATAATCCTGGGCACCAGGGAACAGAGCCTGTGAGGTGGCATCCACAGCCCCATTTCCATGGAAATTTCCCAGCAGGCAGGGGAGGCCCCTGGATGTATTAACTTCCTGGGACATTGCAGATGGGCAGATTTGCCTTGTAGTGCTGGAAATTGCTTTTGTGTCTCACACATCACCGTGGTGAGGCTGCTCAGAGGAAGGGCAACGAGGAGACAGTGCTGGGGCTGGGGCTGGAGCTGGGGCTGGGGATGGGGATGGGGGCTGGGGCTGGATGGGATGGGGATGGGATGGATGGGATGGGGCTGGGGATGGATGGATGGGGATGGGGGATGGGGATGGATGGGGGATGGATGGGATGGGATGGGGATGGGATGGGGATGGGGATGGGGATGGGATGGGGATGGGATGGGGATGGGATGGGGATGGGGATGGGATGGGATGGGGATGGGATGGATGGATGGGATGGGATGGGGATGGGATGGATGGATGGACGGATGGGGATGGATGGATGGGGATGGATGGGATGGATGGATGGATGGATGGGGATGGATGGATGGGGATGGATGGATGGATGGGGATGGGATGGGATGGGATGGGATGGATGGATGGATGGGATGGATGGATGGATGGATGGATGGATGGATGGATGGATGGATGGATGGATGGACGGATGGATGGATGGATGGATGGATGGATGGATGGATGGATGGATGGACGGATGGGGATGGATGGATGGATGGATGGATGGATGGATGGATGGATGGATGGATGGATGGATGGATGGGGATGGATGGGGATGGATGGATGGATGGATGGATGGATGGGGATGGATGGATGGATGGATGGATGGATGGATGGATGGATGGATGGATGGATGGATGGATGGATGGATGGATGGATGGGGATGGGGATGGATGGATGGATGGGGATGGATGGATGGATGGATGGATGGATGGATGGGATGGATGGATGGGGATGGATGGATGGGGATGGATGGATGGATGGATGGATGGATGGATGGATGGATGGATGGATGGATGGATGGGGATGGATGGATGGGGATGGGGATGGATGGATGGATGGATGGGGATGGGGGATGGATGGATGGATGGATGGGGATGGGGATGGATGGATGGATGGGGATGGATGGGATGGGGATGGATGGATGGATGGATGGATGGATGGATGGATGGATGGATGGATGGATGGATGGATGGATGGGGATGGATGGATGGATGGATGGATGGATGGATGGGGATGGATGGATGGATGGATGGATGGATGGATGGATGGATGGATGGATGGGATGGATGGATGGATGGATGGATGGGGATGGATGGATGGGATGGATGGATGGATGGATGGATGGGGATGGATGGGGATGGATGGATGGATGGATGGATGGATGGATGGATGGATGGATGGATGGGGATGGATGGATGGATGGATGGGATGGATGGATGGATGGATGGGATGGATGGATGGATGGATGGGGATGGATGGATGGGATGGATGGGGATGGATGGGATGGATGGATGGATGGATGGATGGGATGGATGGATGGATGGATGGATGGATGGGATGGATGGATGGATGGATGGGGATGGATGGATGGGGATGGATGGATGGATGGATGGGGGATGGATGGATGGATGGATGGATGGATGGATGGGGATGGATGGATGGATGGGATGGATGGATGGATGGATGGATGGATGGATGGATGGATGGATGGGGATGGGATGGGGATGGATGGATGGATGGGGGATGGATGGATGGATGGGGATGGGATGGATGGATGGATGGATGGATGGATGGATGGATGGATGGATGGATGGGATGGATGGATGGATGGATGGGGATGGATGGGATGGATGGATGGATGGATGGATGGATGGATGGATGGGATGGATGGATGGATGGATGGATGGGGATGGATGGATGGATGGATGGATGGATGGATGGATGGATGGATGGATGGATGGATGGATGGATGGATGGATGGATGGGATGGATGGATGGATGGATGGATGGATGGATGGGATGGATGGATGGATGGATGGATGGATGGATGGATGGATGGATGGATGGATGGATGGATGGATGGATGGATGGATGGATGGATGGATGGATGGATGGATGGATGGATGGATGGATGGATGGATGGATGGATGGATGGGATGGATGGATGGATGGGGATGGATGGATGGATGGATGGATGGATGGGATGGATGGATGGGATGGATGGATGGATGGATGGATGGATGGATGGATGGATGGATGGATGGATGGATGGATGGGATGGATGGGATGGGATGGATGGATGGATGGATGGCTCGCACTGGATGGACTGGGGATGGAGAACACAGAATTGGGGATGGATGGACGGATCTGCACTCACAGTTCCCACGCGACCACTGATCTCTTAGGATGACGCCAGATCCATATATTTGTAGCTGAAGTCTCTAGTGTATAACTCAAACTCCATATCCAGTGTGAGCTGAATCAGACTCGACACCTCCCAGGCCTCAGGGACACCGCCTCAGGCCCCGAGAAATGGAAACAAAAGTGAGTTGGGGGAGCAAACTTGTGGTAAATGACTTCATTACCTGAAGCTGGAATTGGAAGATTAACACCCAATATGCAAATTGACCAAATTTATAAAAGTATAGAAACCCATGACCCACCAATTTTGGGTGTAGCCCCTGGGGAGGCTTCATCTGCCCTAAATGTACCTGAAGACCCTCAATAAATATAAATAAACATATTTTAATTAATTTAATTTCGCCTGGCCTGTGTTTTGATGTATCCCCAGAAGGCACCACTGCTGTGGCAGGGATGCAGCTGCAGGCAGATGTTGTTGGGGTGGGAGTTGCTGCTCTCTGATGGTCCTGGCCCCTGCAAGGTGGGGACTGGAGAGGCTGTGATGGGGATAATCTGTGCTAGACCTGCCTTGCAGTGATTTGGATTCTCATTTTGGGTTTTGTTGGCATTTTTTTTCCCTTTTCTTCCCTCCTCCTGTTGATTGCACAATGCATAACCTGGGCTGCCTTGGCCATGACAGGGCAGTGATTATTTATTGTCATTTGCCATGACTGGGGACAAGCACAGACCATGTAGAGCCATTAAAGGCTTTTTTGGAAAACTCAGGAGGGGCCAGGCTCTCTCAGGGAACAAAGTGGCCCTGTTCCCTTGGCTGCAGCAGCAGCAGGGCCTCCTGCTCACCGTGGCCACGGTTCAGGGCTCCTCCACAGCCTCCCTAATTGAGTCATTTGTCTCCCCAAATGCTCACTGGCTTCACTGAAGATTTGTGGGTTCTCTTCATTATTAGAATCATTAATTTTTATTTGGACAGAACCGATGGCCTTGTCCATGGAAGTTGATGCAAAGTTGTGTGTGGAAAATGCACTTAGGGGGTGGTGGGGATGGAGAGCCCAGGGTTGGGGCTGTGCCCTGCCCTGGGGGTGAGCTGGGCCACAGCCAGAGCCACAGGGCCACATTCCTTTGAGAAAGGTGCTCCTGCAACCTGGAGGTGACAGAAGAGTTTGTGGGTGGGATTTAAGCCACCCAAACATCACTCCGAGAGATACAAGACATCCTGACTATCAGTTTACTGTCATCTCCTCCTTTTCCTGAGGCTCCGGTGAGCAGAATCACCTCCCAGAGTGGTCAGATTTCACAGGCAATGAACACAATCCAGATGTCTTGGATGTTTTTTGTCCTGCTCTCCCTGGAGAGGTCACGTTGTGTTGCAGGTGCTGCTGGTCCAAGAGGGAACCTCTCCCTGCTGAGCCCAGCTGGGACAGAGGCAATGGGCAGCAGAGCTGAGGGCAGGCACCTGCACGTGCTTATCTGCATCCTTCCCTTGCCAAAAATCAACATTTCTACCTTCTGGTAAATCCGAGGGCTCCTGGAGGTGAGGATGTGTCTGTGACTCCTGTCCTTGCTGGGCTAGCCCTGGAAAAAGAGGAGGAGGAGGAGGAAAAAGAGGAAAAGAAGGAGGAAAAAGAGTAAAAGGAGAAGGAAAAGGAGGAGGAGGAAAAGAAGGAGGAGGAAAAGGAACAGGAAAAGGAGGAGGAGGAGGAAAAGGAGGAAAAGGAGGAGTGTGATTCAAAGCCCAGTGCCTGCAGTTCTGTGGAGCCATCTCTGTGCTGGAAACCTTGGCTGCCACTTGGTTTTGGTGTTTTGTTTTGTTTTTGTTTTTTTTAATTCACTCTTCCACTTAAACTCTTCATTTTGCTGCCACTTGCTGGGCCTGCCAGCTGCTAACAACCACCAAGGGACTCCAGGCAGCTTTGCAGACTGCCTCAGAGTGCCTCAGGCAAAGCCTGAAACACATAAAACATGAAAATAACCTTTGTGTTCCCTTGCAGCCTCACATCCTCCATCCTCCCTGGGGTGGGGAGTGATAGGTGAGGCTCACATCCAGCAGGTGGAGGTGGCTCTGCATTGCAAGGTGCTGGGATTCAGGCTGGGGCTCTGTTTTTATTATTTTTAGGGAATGTTGCAGGCTGTTGTTTGGGATGGTGACCTCCTGCACGAAGCACAGTCTGTGCTCTCATGGTTTTAGCTTGGCTCTGAAGGAAGCAATGCTGACATGAACCATGATGTGTGGTAAAGAATTCAGACACTGCCAGACCCTCACTCTCAGGAGTGGAAGGCCCTGAGTGGTGACATTTTTGTGGCACAGTTTTGTTGAGCTGTGCAAGCACTGACCCTGGGTTTGGATGGGGCTGAGCCACCTGGGCTGGTGGGAGGTGTCCCTGCCCACCCCAAGGAGATGATCTTTAAGGTCCCTTTGAATCCAGACCAGTCTGGGACTCTGGGATTCCCCATTTTTTGCTTTTTCTCAGGATGCAGGAGGGCAGAGCATCTCTGTCCCTCCCCAGCCTGTGAGCAGCATCCCCAGGCTCTGCTGGTGCAGGGTTTGCTTGGAGCTTCCTGACATTCCTGACACTGGTCTCTGGCTCTGAGACTGTTAAATTGTGCTGGCCAGGTTTATCCTTCCTTAATCCTGCGTTATTCAAATGTTCTGCTCTGCCTTTCATGTTAAACAAACAGACAAACAAAACCCCTTAGGAAGCAAAGTCCTGATTTGCTGATTAGACCCAGCCCTGCTGGAATCTCATCCTAAAATCCATCAGAGTGCATCTGCTGGGCTCCCCTGGAGAACTGCAGCATTTGGAGACTTGAAGGGCTGACTTGAAGCACATTTGCATTCGAGTGCAGATCACAAGGAGCAGCAGACAACAAGCCCAGGTCAGCTGTGCGAGGCCAGCCTGGCTCAGGTGGGTGTGGAGAGGCTGTGAAAGAGGCTGTCAGGAGCATCAGAGCAGGGGAGGGAAAAGAGCAGCTCTGCTGGGGTGGATTTGCTGCTGTCTGTTATTAGCAGTTAAAACACTGCTGCGCTGGTGACACTTTGTAGTGCTCAGCCAGGAATGAAAAGAAGTGATATGACTTGCAGGAAAAAAAAAAAAGAAAAAAAAGGAAGTTCAGGATAAAAAAGGATTTCTTCCTTCCACACATAATCTGGAGAATGTGAGAGAGATGTCACCAGGCAAATAAATGTTCCTTTCTCCCTGGCCTTGTGTCTGCACTGGGAGGGAGTGGGACAGCAGAAAACTTGGGCACAAACTCCTCAATTCCTTTGCAAGCTTTGCTTTCTGCTTCTGTTAGAGCTTTGCAGAAAGTGTGTTTCACTTTCTCCTGATATAACTCAAGAGCTCTCAGTGCCTTTTCCAAGACCTTCCAAAATTGGGAACAGGAGCCCTGTGACCTCACAGTGGGATTCCTCCCTCTGGAGCAGGAGTTGGAGATTCAGTGAAATCCTTCCCTGTTCTCTGCCCCCAGGGATTTAGAAGTGAGATGAGACAAAGATTATTTTGTGACTTTTCCCCTCACTCAGTGAACACACAATCTGTTTATTGTTCTCCCTTTCCAAACTCTCCCATTCCAGGCTGTTCTTTCATGATTGATTTGCCTTTTACTCCTTCCAAGTGGGTGCGCATTTTTAATTGTGTGAAGTTAGTCTCCTTAATTCCCTGAGTTTTCCCTTTCCTCAGTGAAAGTTGTCCCAATATTAGGTGCCCAAAGAGATTAAATTGCAGCCCTGGGAGATGTTCCCTTCCTGCTGGTCCTGCCCAGTATAAAATGATCCCTCTCCTGTCTCTCCTCAGGATGTACATCCCTGCTAGGAAGTTCAGCTTAATATATTCCCTGCACAGCTTTATGCCATTATTCCTAGTTAAACTCTCCTGGATCACCCAGAACATGAGGAATGTGCAGCAGCTTCCCACAGCACAGCATAATTAGCTGCTTCAAAAACTACCTGCAAAGAGTGATGCCCTCATTATGCCGAGCAGAGGAGGCTTTGGTGGGGCGAGGTGTCTCCAGGAAGGAGATGCATTTCTCTTCAGAGCAAGAGCAAGAGGCAGCCCTGGCCCTCCTGCAGCTCCCTTCATCACTGGTTTCTCAGGAGCCTGAAGGCACCTGGCAGACCCCATGATGGAAGCAAACACCTTGGAGCATCCCTTACTTGCTGGTGATTAAAGCACAGCCTCGTGGTTCCTGTGCTGCAGGGAATAAGGCAGGAAATAACCACCACAGTGGTTTAAAAATGCTTTATTTGCTGTTTTGCTGCAGGTGGGTGCTGCTTTAGTCAGCCCTGGTGGAGTTGCTGGCAGCCCATCACATTCCCAGCCACCCTGAGCTGGAATCCTTCCCTGCCACCGTGGGGAGAACAAACCTGGTCCAGCAGTTGTTCCTTATTCTCTGATAAAACAAAGGAGTTAGCCTTGGGTTGAGAGCCGGCCTTGATTTGTTCCCACTTTATTCCTGGAATCCAGAGCTGGCCAAGAAGTCTCCAGTGCCTGCCTGTCTGATCACAACAGCCCTTGATGTTCCTGCACTTTCTCGTCAAGGATCTGCGAGTGCTCTGCAAATAAAAGCTCAATCAGCCTCCTGTGAGCCCTCTGGGGTGGGTATTATGCTCCTGACTTAGCAGATGAGTAAACAAAGGCACAGCAGCTCAAGTTTTCTGTGTTCAGAGCACTTTGTCAATGTTACCTGATTAATTCTCACCCTGGCCTTGGGTGGGGAGCGTTGGGCTCCTTCAAAGTCGCAGTGGGGATGTCCTGAGTGTCCTGCTTGGGGTCACCACACTGAATAACGGGGTGGTGGCAGCTGAGCCATGAGTCAGGGAATCATGGAATGTCCAGAGCTGGAAGGGACCCCCGAGAATCAACTGGGCCTGCACAGGACACCCCAATCCCACCCTGTGCCTCAGAGGTGACTGAGCTGGGCTGCTGGGACCTTGGCCCCTTGAACTGTTCAAATTCTGTTCACAGCCCTGTCAGGCTCTTCCCTTGGAGCTTCCTCACAGCCCAGTCTTGGGGTCTGGGACTGTTTTCAACAAGATTTGGGGGCAGGGGATGATCAAGGGAGTTGTGATTCCTGAGCCATGGCACAAGCAGGAGCCCAGGCAGACACAGACAATCAATCAATCAATCAATCAATTACTGAATTAACACCAAGCAGGGAAGGTTTCTTGCCTTGGTGAGGTGTGGCCTGGTTCCCCCTGCTTGACTCTTCTGTGAGTGTCACCCTGGGCTCTGTGCCAGTGTAGAACATGGAAATGTGAATATTTCACTGCTCTTTTCCTAATCATGGCAACTCTTGAATGTTTTAATGCTCCTCTAGTAGTTGAATAAATACTTCACACTGGCTGTTAGTCAGAGAGGGGCTTTTTTCTTCCATTTGTGATCTGAGGACAGCTCAGCTCTTTGATCTGAAGGGATGATGCCGATTCCCAGGATGGAGATTTTGCTGCAGTTCACGTCCCATTTGCAGCTGAGGATGTTACCCGCATTCCCAGCCCTGGGAGTGCCCTGGGATCAGAGAATCGTGGGCACAGGAAGGTTCACAGGCAGCTGCAGAGTTTTCCTGCCCATCAGCTCTGGGGAGCTTTGCAAAAGCTGCTGCAGGCAGCTCTGAGCAGGGGTCTGGCTGCTCAGAATTCAGCAATCACAGCCCCTGGCTTCTTACTGAAGGTGAGGATTCTCTCCATCCTTGGCTGCTTTTGGCCAACTCAAATCATTCACCAGCCGCTCCAGTCATGAGGCAGTGAGTGAGGTAACTTAAATATGTCTTTTTTCACAGCAATTCGTAAGGTTTGCAAAAGGTCTCTGGGTAAAACCAGGGTCTGAGAACTAAGGGCTGCATGTGTAGAGTCATGGGATGGTTTGGGTTGAGAAGGACCCCAAAGATCATCCAGTGCCACCCCTGCCATGGCAGGGACACTTCCCCTGTCCCAGGCTGCTCCAAGCCCCCATGTCCAGCCTGGCCATGGGCACTGCCAGGGATCCAGGGGCTGCCACAGCTGCTCTGGGCACCTGTGCCAGGGCCTGTCCACCCTCCCAGTTCCTCCCCAGTATCCCACCCAAATCTCCCCTTTTCCTGTTTGGAGCCATTCCCTGTGTCCTGTCTCTCCATCCCTTGCCCAAAGTCTCTCTCCTTCTTCCCTGTGAGCTCCCTTTGGGTCCTGGAAGGTCACAATGAGGTCACCTCTGCTCTCTTCTCCAGGCTGAACCATCCCAGCTTTCCCAGCAGAGCTGCTCCATCCCTCTGCTCACCCTGGGGCTCCTCTGGGCTCTCTCCAGCAGCTCAGACATGTCCATGTGTGTGAGACTCTGTGTGAAATGTGCTCAGGAGATGTTCCTGTGTGACCCCAAGGCACCAGAGCAGGGTCTGCCCTGCTCAGGGAAGCTCTGCAGACCCCAGAGTGGATGGGCTAATACTCAGAGCTGTGAAAGCCCAGATCCAGCACTGAAACATTTTACTAGCCTTTAACAAGACAGAGTTATATCAAGTTTGTTCAGCATTAATTATACTTTCTGCAGTGTTCTACCTACACCATCAATTATTAATTAATCTCCCTCTGTATTTTTAGCTGTTACCTGTCCCTAATCACCTTGCTGCTATAACTTTCTGGTCTTATGCCAACGTGTGTTGCCAGACCAGTTGAAGACATTAGTAGGAATGTAATTACCTCGTTACTGCTGGTGTAACTTTGCACACCCCACCTCCATGGCATCAGAGATGCAGAGGGAAAGGCATTCTTCCCTGGAGGTGTTTCTGCTCCTTCCCTCACTGTGAGAATGGAGAGAGATCCCCTGACACCATGAGCTGGGCACTGTGACCCAGAGCTGTGGTGGTGCCAGGGGAGGGTGGTGAATCAGCTCCCTGCAGGCAGAACCTGTGCTGGAGGTCACTGGGGGGGTGTCCAGTGCTGGGGGTCATTGTAGGGACTCCACAGAGCTGATGGGGTCAGTGTGAGATGTGTCCAGTGCTGGGCGTCACTGTGAGATGTGTCCGGTGCTGGGGGGGTCACTTGGGATGTGTCCAGTGCTGGGGGTCACTGTAGGATCTCCCCTGTGCTTGGGGATCTTGTGGGAGGTATCCAGAGCTGGGAATCATTGTGTGATCTCCCCAGTGCCAGGCAGGATCTCCCCAGTGCCAGGCAGGATCTCCCCAGTGCTGATGGGGTCACTGTGGGTTCTCCCCAGTGCTGATGGGGTCACTGTGGGATCTCCCCAGTGCCAGGCAGGATCTCCCCAGTGCTGATCTGGTCACTGTGGGATCTCCCCAGCGCTGATCTGGTCACTGTGGGATCTCCCCAGTGCTGGGGGTCCCTGGGTGGTCCCTCAGGTACCCAGGCCCGCAGCTCTCCTGAGCTCTGCAGGACCCTTTGGTCATTCCTGGCCGCTGTGTCTCCTGGAGCCTTGGCTCTGATCCCCCAGTGCCCCAGGCGCTGTTTTCATCAGGAAACGGCTGCAGGTGAGGGCTCTGCTGCTGCCTGCTTCGTGCAGCTGGCTCTGTCACATCCCTGTTACACCACAACGTCAGACTGAGGGAATGGAGGGGGCAGCAGCTCCCTGCTCCCTGATTTAAGCCATCCAAGTTTATCCTGTCTCTGTGCCAAGTTCCCTTTGCCTCTTCCATCCCAATTATCACATTCTGATGTTGCCACAAGCCTTCCCTCTAAACTGCCCAGCAAAAACAAACACCCAGCTCCTGCTTTGTGCCTGCTGAAGTCTCCCCACCCAAGCACGGTGCATTTGTGTGCTCAGGCATGTCCGGGGCTGCAGGATAAAACCCTGCCAGCCAGCAAGGTTCCCAGCCAAGCTTTTCCTCCTGCTTTTCCTGCAGCTCTGTGGATGAACAAATGTCAGCACAGCTGGGCTGCAGTGGCCGCTGGAGCAGAGACACCACTGAGCTCCTTCCCTGCTGCAGCTGGGCACAGCTGGCAGAGCCAGATGTGCCCCTGTGCTGGGACAGAGGCGGCTCTGCCACCTCACCCAGCTTTGGGAAGGGCAAGGCTGGGCTGTGAGACCAAATCCTCCCTTTATTCCCTCCTGGAAAGGGCTGTGCTTGGAGATATCAACCCATTGTTGTGTCAGTCAGCATGTGGGAAGGGAGAGGTTTGGGGGGAATAAAAACAAAAGGAAACTCTTTTCCTTGGAAAAGGGAAGTGAGAAGGAGTGCTGAGGTAATTCAGAGCAGGATTATTTAAAAAGCCCTCCTATATCAATAGCCCAGACAATAGATTTTAACATTGGAGTATTTCTGTTCCTCAGAGCTGGGCAAATATTTGGGATGCTCTTCTTGGATGCTGGTCCTTCATTCACCCAGCCAAGATATTTGTGTGAGAAAGTGGCAGGTCAGTGAAAGTGGAGTACCTGATACAGTCCTTGACTTGCAGGTCTGGAAGCCTCCACTCCAATGATTCACACCTTGGATGAGTTTGGACAAGTGGTCAAAAAGCAGAAAGGAGGGAGAGCAAAGCTGTTAACTGCACATAACCATAAGGACTTCAGTGTCCCTGCCCTCGGAAGGGGCTGGAACTGGAGGATCTTTAAGTTCCCTTCCAAAAAAGCCATTCTGTGATTCTAAAATCCACCCAGAGCAAATGCAAGGTGTCCAACAATTACTCCTGGGAACATCCAGCATGGCAATTAACTGCAATTCCTGTTACCCAGCAAATCCATGCCAGGATCATCCCAACAGGTCTGCCCCAGGGCAGGCTGGCAGCTCTGCCCCCAGTCCTCACTGCTGGCAGGAGAGCTGGAAGAGAAAGACAAAATCCATAAAAAATGCAAAACATGAGGAGTTGGCTCTCAGCAGGCACAAATCAGCCCAGGGTTTTTTGACATCAGTGGAATTATAACTTGCACTGGATAAAGGATAAAGCATGGCCTGCTCTTTCTGCAGGAACTCTGATTGCTAATTTGACTTTGGGGTCTGAGTGCTGCTGGAGCTTTAGGATCATCACAGCAGCTGATCCTGGGCTGGGAACTGAGCTTTGCTGCAAAGCAATGCTGCTCTGTTTGCCCTCAGAATTTGCCAATTTGCCAAATCTGTTTGCAGAGCCAGAGTGACTGTGGATCTGGAGGGATGCAGCCATGGCAGGATGGTTTCTTGGCAGTTTTTTCCTGCCTGCCTCTGCTTTGGAGCTGCACTACCTGCCCAGCAAAAAGCCAGGAAGTGCCTGGATCTGGCTCGCTCTGCTGTCCCATCTGCTGCTGCTCAGGGTGGCACTGCCCGCTCCATTTCCCACTGAAGGGAAAACATTTCCTCTGCTAAACACAGGAGCTGCTCCCATCCAGCTCCAGCGTGGATTCCTGCCTGCTGCACAGAGTTCCTGCTGCTGGGTTTTGTGCAGATTTTGTACAGGTTTGTACAGGTTTTGTACAGGTTTTGTACAGGTTTTGTACAGGTTGTGTACAACTCAGCACGCTCAGTGCACCTGGAGAATTTCCATGCTTGAGAGATGTGGAAGAGAGGAAATTCCAGCTAAGTGTCAGATCCAAAGAGCCTGTGAGGACACAAGGATACCCAGTGCTGGTTTGATTTCTTCCAAATTTGCATCTCCATGTGCCACCTATCAAAATATTTCCTCCAAAATCTTTTTGGTTCTTGGTTGTTTTGGGTATTTTTTCAAGTGTGAAATGCCTGAAGCTGGGGATTTTCCAGGGAAAGGGCATTCCCACCCATCATCAAAGCTTGTCATGTTTACTGTGGAACATTGAGATCCCTAAATTCTCAGCAGCTGCTGTGCTGTCTCTGTGTTTATTTTTTCTCTCCTGTCAGGAGTTAAATTTGGAGGGCACAAAGCACTCCTGTGAATGGAAATGGTGCAGAAGGCTGGAAGAATAAAAGAGAATAAGGACAAAGTGATGTTTATTCTCACCTGCTCAAAGCTTTAAATTGGCAAAGCCTGCCCACTCCCTGCTCTGTTCCTCATCCCGACAGGTGATCCCTCAATTCAGAGACATTTCAGGGAATCAAATAAAAAGCAACCAGAGAAAGATTCCTTTTCCTGAAGAGGCATCCACACAAGCTGGTGCATTTGGGCAGGTACCTTCTGTGCTCAGCTGCTTTCACTGGGCAGAACTGCTGAGTTTGTTGGTGAAACCACAAAAGTTGGGAAAGGTTCCCAAAACAAAGAAGGGAGAGTGTGGCAGTAACTTCCAGCCTCAGGAATGATGGTGAAATGTAGGGGTTGTGGATTTCATGGGCTGGAAAATGCAGTGGCAGCTCTTGGGCTTATTCTCCAATTTGGCCAAAGTTGATAAAGATGAAGTGAGCTTGGAAGTGCATCTCTGTTGTCCGAGCCTTCACTCCCACCCTGGGAGCAGCCTGGGCCAGGGGAAGGGGTCCCTGCCCAAAAGCTTGGGCCACCTTTGAGTTCCTTTCCAACCTAAACCACCCTGTGATTCCAAAATATGGGAAAACACCATCTGAGCCTCCAGCTGCTAGGAGAAAAAGAAACCCCCAAATTCCTGAGAACAGGAAGAGTGAGAGGTGCAGATTTCCAAGCCCAGCGCTAATTCAGCAACCCAACCACAATCATGGAAAGCAACACCCTAAATTCAGGGACATTGTGTGAAGTTAGGGAGAGTTAAAGTTTGTTTGCACAGGATCATGGGATTTACTATGTAAATAAGGGTTATTTTGCCACATATGATTGGTTATTGGTTCAATAATGTTCAATCCAAGAGTGTATAAATTGTGTTCACCCCTTGTTGGGTGTTACAGTCATGGGAGTTTTGCACCACTTGATTAGTGAGTGGTTTGTCTCAGTCTCTTCTGCCTTCACTCAGAGCCAGGATTAAAAACACATGAAGGAAACCGATTTTCTCATGTTCAGGCTTGGTTGTTTATTAAATCTTATCTAAAAGTACAGAAAGTTCAGCACCACTTCCAGCCACCGGCTAGAAGCGAGTAAAATGGAGGAAGATCCAGCTGGTACAAGGTCTCTTAAAGCTAAACAGTCCAATAGAGAATTAACACCTATATTATTTATCCTTGTAACCCAATAACCAAATTCCCATGACCCTCAGTGTGACACTGACTGACCAACCAGAAACTACTGCCTGAAATCATGAAAAAGAAGGAAGATGAACACCAAAAGAGACACCACCCAAAATCCTCCATCCTGTCCCATACCTATTACTATGTTATAAAAACCTCATTTTTCACCATGTGAAATCACACACTTCTATTTAACTACACACCCGTGATTTTAACTCCATCACTCAAATTTGGAAGCCTTCTCCAAGGCCTCAGGTCAAAAGCAGTGTTCTCCTGGGGGTCAGTATTAGAAAGCACAGAAAGCTTTAAAACCCCAAATCTCTGGGATCCAACAGTTCAGGGTCCTGGTTTGGCTATTTTGGAGTGCTCCTGTCTTACACAGAAGAAGAATAAAGGACCCTTGGATTTTTCACCCAAGACCCAGCCCCTGCTCCTTTCTTCCGTGCCAACCCATCACAATTGTCACCTGTCCTCGTGGGGGTGGGCCAGCAATGTGACAAATGATCTTTTTCTCTCTTTGCTTGGGTTCTGTTCTGGCCTGACCCTGCCTGTTGTGAGTCTCAGCTGATTCCCAAGAGATGGGAGCAATGAGGGGAATTGCCCTGGAATCCAGGGAGCAGGGGTGGAATATCAGCACATGGCAGTCAGGAAGGATTCCCTGGATTATAGGGGGAGGCTCTACCTGGTTTTAAATCTGAGTGCCAGCTATGAACCAATACATCCTCCAATGAAAAACCACATTCCAATAAGTAATAACTCAGTGGGAATTCAGATTATTCACTTTCAGTGCTGGAGTTTCCCAGCTCCTGAGTGCTCAGGCTTCAAACCTTTTTCTTTCATCCAGTTTTAGGTTTTGGGTGTTTTTATCTTTTGCTAAAGCTTAATATTACCTAGAACGGATCCATGACTTAAAACAGTCAGCAGAACTTTTGACAGCAGTGGGGCCCATGGGATAAACCACTCCAGTGCCAGTAAACTCTGATTCTTTCCTCATTATATAACAATGCAAATGTAATAATTTCTTCTCTGCTCCAGTTGTTACTCAATCCCCGATTAATTCAGAAATGGGCCAGTAGTGAATATACAATTGCAACTGCCAGCAGAGTTTAATATGAAGTTTGGGTTATTGTCACATTGCTATTAATAACCCTGGTGATTAGGCACTGACTTGTCCCTGAGCTGTTTAAATGTCACCGCCGGAATCAGAGGGGTGAAAGGAATTTAATCTCTTTTCCCCAACCCTCAGCCTCTGTATCACAGGAACTTGGAAATGTGTGGTTTTTCCTATTGTTCTTCAGTCTATTGTAGAAGTGCTGCAGTGACTAATTCCTGCATAAATCATTGCCATGACAACACCTGTAATACCTCCTGTCAAACAGTGGAGCTGCGACTCCTTCTCGGGCTAAGGAGGTGCAAATGGGGGTGAGGAGAGTGCACAGACCTGTTCTGGGATTGGAGGAGTGCTGAGCACTGGAGTGGGCTTTGGGAACCTCTCCCTGCCTGCCTGCCTTCCTTCCTGTGCCCCTGGGAGCTGATCAAGCCACCTATCAGGGATTTATTGATCTGAAATGGGGACAGAGGGTGCTCCAAGGTCTGGATCTGCTCTTGAGGAGCCCCTCCAGCTCCTGGTGTTGGTTGAGTTGGAGCAAACACAACTCCAAGGCAGGGCTGGGTCTCACCAGGGCTCCCCTGGAGCACACAGGGTGGACAATTCACAGCAGGCCCTTTCCTTCTGGCTGCATCAATGATAAAATATTGATCCCCTTCTACAGAAAAACAGGCAAAGTTGGGTGTTGTGTTTAATTAAGGACTTCAAAAGAAGGACTTGTAAGGTGATCAATATTTATTAGGACGAGGTAATCTTGTTTTGACTTCTCAGCTCGGTGGGTTTGATGTACGCCAGCAGCAGGGCTGGGATGGGGAGAAGTGAGATGTGCTTTTCACTGGGGAACTGCTTTGACGATAACCCCAAGCCAAGCTCGGCTTTAATGGCAAAATAGATCAGCCCATTTTTCTCCTGTTCCTGCGAGCTCTTCTTTATTCCCCGTCAAAAGGAGGCCTGTGAAGGAAGAATGGAGCGGAGAGGTTACTGATTGCTATCTCCAGCCTTGTCACAAAGGAAGATTTACTAACACAGGGTAAAATAGGAACGGCCGCGGATTCCGTCGGAAGTGCTTTACAGGCAGGACTGGATGAAAAATGAGGTTTGACTTTTAATGCCAATATAGAATCCATCTGTTTAGGCCCATCTACTTTTCTCTTATCCTTTATTCATCCCCATTGTGTGTGAAGTCTCCTGTGATATGTGACGATCTCAGTTTCACCTCAGATTAAAGGCAAGGCTTCTCTTTGGGCACAAAGGGGAGGAGGGATGGAGAAGTGTGTGGAGCCTTGGTCCCTGCAGTGACAACACTCTGGGGCCCCTCTTGAAGAGCCCTCCTATGGAGTGACTTTATTTATCCAGAGTTCTGCCTCTTGACCTGGTTTGCTGCTCCTCAGTGCCTCCCGTGCTCGCTGCCATCGCAGCGTGTGAAGCGTCACTGTTCCAGATCCTCGGCCCGGGTTCAGGGAAGGGTGGTGGAGATGGAGGTTCAGCACTGGAGTTTTGGGTAGTACGACCCAGTGAAGCCATTCTGGATGGTTCCTTGTCTAAGCTGTACTTAAAGTTCTCCTGTTTGGGAAATGTGGGGCCTCCCCAGGCAAAGGTGAAATGGTGAATAAAATATGAGAAGGGCTCAGCTACATTGCCCAGGAGAGAGGTGGGCAGAGTTTGTTACCTGCTCCTCAACCCCTGGGCTGTCCCTCACTGATTTATTTCTGTGCTTGAGTATTCTGAGAGTTGCAATGTTTTACCTCCAGCCTTACCATAAATCTCCTGTGTGGATGGGAGTGCTGGGCACAGGTTCACCTGTGGCAGCATCCAGGAGAGGCACTGAACCTCAAACTGAATTTTCTCTTCCAATTCCACGCCTGTGCTCTGGATTTTTGTTCTGCTTCATCCACTGAGAAGGACTGAGGGGAGAGAATCTGGATTTGTGTGATGCCTTGGCTGAGGCAGAGCTGTAATCCTCAGGGAAGGACAGAAGTGCAGACAGCCCTACTGATACCAGCGCTGCCTGAAAAGGTTCCCTCCCTCCCCTCTTCAGCTCCAAGACAATTAATCCCAAATTAAACCCTTTGTTTTGCCCAGCAGACTGAACCCTGCTTGGAGAGGGTGGCTCAGTGGCAGCAGCAGACCTGGGTAATTAGGGTGACAAAGAATTTTACTCACTAGAAATGTAGTTTTGGAGTGGAGGAGGCAAAGCTGTCTGTGAATTTGGGTCAGATTCAGCAAACAGTTTCTGCCAAAAAAAAAAAAAAAAAAACAAAAAAAACCCCAAAACCCACAAAACTCTCTTTACTGCTTCTTCTGATAAACAAAATAATTCATTTTATAATTAGCAGGAAGCAGCAAAGTAAAAATACAGCAAGAATTAACGTTTTCGTCTCACATGGGAGTATCCCACACTGAAAAATACAGACAAGCAGTGACATTCACCCAGGTAAGACATCTCATTTAACAAAACCTGTTGTTTTTCACAGGAAAACACCTGCGTGGTTCTGGTGCAGGTGGCACACGAGTTCCTCCCTCTCACAGTGGCAGCAGTGTCACTTGCCTGTGAATAGAAATAAAACCAGCAGATGGTGCTGGAGAATGTCCACCCTGGGTCTGAGCCCACCTCTGCTGGGTGTCCTGGGCTGGAATATCCATCAGGAGCCATGGGGAGGAGGATGGAAAGGAGGAGAATTGGGCATCTCCAGGCCTGTTCCTGCCTGTTGAGCAAAGGGCAGTGCTTGGCCAGCTCTGGCTGGAGATGTGGGTGGTGAGGGTGTGGC
Source organism: Luscinia megarhynchos (assembly GCA_034336665.1). NCBI lineage: Eukaryota > Metazoa > Chordata > Aves > Passeriformes > Muscicapidae > Luscinia > Luscinia megarhynchos. Next base: position 4,483,471 of record CM067585.1, on the reverse strand, counting down.
TGATTGTGTTGGGTCGATGTGGCCAGAAATGTGGATTCTATCACCATCTGTTAAACCAGCTGGGGCAGTGACCTTTATCTCTGCGGCACATGTTATCTGCTAATGGGCCAGCTTTAAACCAGCTGGGCAATCATCTTTATCTTTGCCACAGCCCATCCTCCCTCCAGGACATATCTCCTGTTCATGGCCATTGAGTCCCAGTGCATGACTGATAAAATTACATCATCCCACTGGGAGATGCTCCACCAGGGGAGGAGACAAACATTTCCTACCTAGATAAAAACTGAGATTTGGAACAGCAAGGTACCTTCTTTCCACTGGATTCCAGAGGAACACCAGACCTTTCCACATCATCCCTGCACCTTCAGAGGAAAACTGCACCTTCTACAGGAGCACTGCTCCAGCTGAACCACATCTGCCACTGCAGGAGGATGCAGCCACCATTGAATGGGACTGCTGCCAACACCCTGACTGACTGACGGGTGTCAGCTTGGATTCTGACTCTGGCAGTGTTTTGGGATTGTTCTTTGTAATACTGCATTTCTATTTTAATTTTCCTAGTAAAGAACTGTTATTCCTAATTGCCATATCTTTGCCTGAGAGCCTCTTAATTTCAAAATGATAATAATTTGGAGGGAGGGGGTTTACATTCTCCATTTCAAAGAGAAGCTCCTGCCTTTATTGGCAGACACCTGTCCTCCAAACCAGGGCACTGATAAAGGTGTGATTGGTGAGGGTGTGGTTGATGAAGGTGTGGTTGATGAAGGTCTGAGGAGCTCTGGTGCTGCTGCTCTGCCTTTTCCTGGTGTCTCTCCCTCCCCAGCCCTGCTCCTCCCCAGGTGCAGCAGTGCCAGCATCCCCAACACTCCACAGGCTGTCAGCAGAGGCCTCAGGAACACCAGCCTGGCTTTAGGGTTTCTTTTTAGATTTTCAGTGAAGGCTTTAGGTTATTTATTATTTATTTATTTCCTTATTTATTAATTTTCTGGTTGAGGTAACAAAGCAGCCGTGGACAGAGCTGTCTGTTCCCTTGTGCTCTCCCACTGGGGCTCACGAGGTTGGGTTGGTTTGTAGGGAAAGCAGAAGATCCCATGGACTCTCCTCACTCCTTATTCCCTTAAGGGCAAAATCTGCTCTGGGAATCTGTGGGAGTTTGCTGGAATGGTCAGGGCTGGGTGCAGCAGAGTCACCCCAGTTTCACCAGGGCAGATCAGAGCAGATCCCCCTGTCCCTGTGTCACAGCTTAGTGACAGCAGCCTGGCACCTGGAGACGTTCCCCATGCTGACAGCTCATCATCTCAGAGCTCTTGCCAGACTGAGAAACCACTGATTTCTTCCTCCTCTCATTTCCAGCACGGGAAGGGAGCTGTGAGCTGTGAGCCCGCTCCCTCCTCTCCCTCAGAGTGTGAATTGAGCCCAGAGGAAGCGGAGAGATGCTCAAACATCTGTGCTGGTGCTGTGCCTTGCTCAGCCTGCCAGACTGTCTGGGGCTGTCACACTCTGTGAGCTGAGGGACACACGGGGCTGGCATCACTGTGGCTGCAAATGAATCCTCAGGGCATATTTGAGGATGAAATTCCTCAGGACAGGGGGACAGGGAGCTCCTGGAGAGGATGCAGAGATGAGGAAGGGCCTGGAAAGGCTGAGGGAGTTGGGGCTGAGGAGATGCTGAGAGGGGCTCTGGGTGTCCTTTGGGTGTCTCTGGGTGCCCCTGGGTGTCCCTGAGTGTCCCTGTGTGTCCCTGTCTGTCTGTCCCTGTGTCCATGGAGGGTCAGAGCAAAGCCCAGGCTCTGCTTTGGGGCCCAGCAATGGCACCAGAGGGATGGACAGGATCTGATGCCCAGGAAGCTTCACAGAAATTTGGGCAGGGCTTGGAGCCACCTGGAGAGTGTCCCCAAGATGGGCTTTAAGGTCCCTTCCAACCCAGACCACTCCATGATCCTGTGATTTCACCAGAGTTGGGAGCTGATCTCTTGCTCAGTCTCAGTTTTGCTGAGTTTGTCAGTCCTTGTCTCAGTTTTGCTGTCTCAGAGCACGGAGCTGGGGGTCTCACACCTGTAACCCCAAGCTCTGTCTCTGCTGTTTCTGCTGCAGCAAAGTCTCTTGTCTTTGCTTTTCTAGGAAGCTTGGAGTTTGCTGTTCCTCATTTGCTATTCCCACACATCTGCTCTGCTGCAGCCTGTCATTAATCTCCTGGTAGGTTCAGGTTTCCCCCTCTCCCACTTGCTGCATGGCCAGCCAGCAAAGAGACAACTAAATGAGCACTGATACACACCAAATAGCAGTTCCAGGGCTACCTGATAATTGTTTTCTTGCTGAAAAAGAGATGATGCATTTCTCAGTTGAAGGAAATAACAGTTTGAGGAGTGGGGAGGTCCCTTCAGCCCCATCAGGGTGGAAACGAGCACAGTTATGGTCACACAGGGTGCAGAGGGCTGTGCTTTGGGAGAGCAGCCTGGCCTGGCTCTGCCCTGGACACCCCCAAATTCTCCAGATCTTGTTCTAACAAAGAACTGCCCTCATTTGTTAGCAGTGTGTGATGGACTCTGGCCAGAGCCTCCAGCAAAGCTCTAAATGCTCTGCTGGGACTGCAACGTGTGGGCAGAAAAGGGGCATTTTTAAGGCTCTTCCTGAAGTAAGATGGAAATTAAAAAGATATTTTTGTCCCAAGGCCAGCCCCTGAGTAAGCGTAATTTGGCTCTGACGACTCCAGAGGAGCAGTGCCAATTTCTACAGCTGAAGACTCATCTATGATATTAAGAAAAAACAAATCTCATTTATTCTGTGTCCTTGTTGGCATCACAATCCAGCTATTAAAAAAAAATGAACACATTGCAGAGCAGTCCTGCCATCATGAAGTGAGTACACACCAGGGCAGTTAAAATGAACAGAAGGGATTGTTTGGTTTCATTTTTAATTTATTTTTTTTTTCATTTTGGGGCCTTGAGGATTCTGTTCCCACGTTGCCTTTGTAAACACAAGGTGAAGGAACCTTTCTACTGCTGGAGTGCAAAAGTAGGTGGGGAAGAAATACTTTCCAAAAAAAGCATTGCATTGTGAGGCTGAGAGTCCTGGATTTTTGTAGAATTGTGGAATGGTTTGAATTGGAAGGACTTAAAGATAATCCAAATTATCCATGGGCAGGGACACTTCCACTGTCCCAGGTTGATCCAAGCCATGTCCAAGCCGGCCTTGGACACTTTCAGGAATCCAGGAGCAGCCACAGCTTCTCTGGGAAATCCATCCCAGCCCCTCCCCACCCTCACAGGGAAGAATTTCCCAGAAAGAAGGCAGAATCAGAATTTCTCTGGCAGCCCCTTGTCCCTGTCCCCCAGCCCAAACCTGCTCTGTGCAGCTGTGCTGGTGTAACCCACACATTGGAATTAATTATTTAATGTGCTCTAAAACTGTCAGATAAAACCTGCCAGAACCTTCTCTGGTTTTTTGGTTGTTTTTTTTTTTTCACCCACTTCAACACGAGGAGGGTGAGGGAGTCAAGCCCTTGTCAGGCTCTGGGTGAGAACTGGGGGCTCAGCTGGCCCAGAGGAGCCACAAACACAGACACACAGCATTTGTTCCACCCCTGTCTGCTCAGTAACAGCTAATTTACAGCTCACTCCTAATGAGGGGGTTTTAATGGCGATTTCTTTCCAAAGTGTTACTTATAAATGTGCTGCAGCCGATGTAAAAGTGTCTGCAAGCACAGAAATCATCACCAGCCACTGCTGAAGACTGATACACAGAGCAGGAAAATTTATATTCTCTCCAAAGTGGGAAGCAGACTGTAAATTGAATTTGTCAATAATTATGGAAATGGTTCCCGTTTTCCTCGTTTTAACTGCACTGGGAAATCTGGTACTGTGTCACTGGTGTGGCAAGAGAAATTTCCAGGTCCTGCCCTGTCTGTGGCTGAGGGGCCCCAGTGTCCAGAGATTTGTTGTCATCTCTTCAGGTCAGGGGTAGAAACAATACAAATCCTTTAGGAACAGAGTCTGGAAGGAGATAATTGCATTTAAGGAACTCAGAAAGACATTAATGGACAATTTGCCTTCCTGGAAATGTGTGAACGGTGGATGAAGCAACACAACCATCAGGCTTTGGTCCATGCAAGTGATCCTCAGGTGAAATTCCAAGTTCTGATGCTTGTGGAAGTTCCCATTTCAGTCCTAATTTCAGTCCTGGAGCTCCACTCCAGGTACACTGTGTGGAAATTGTGTCACTTTGAGGGGATGTGATGGGGAGATGCTGTCCTGGGTTTGGATTTTCCTGTGGACACTGCACTTCCATGGCTCCTCTGTCCCATGGAGAGACAGTTCCCAATTAGGAACCAGTGCAGTGGCACTGGGAGCCATGGATCTCTCTTCAGCTCATGGTTTTGGCTTTAAATGTCTCTTGGGTGAAAGGATTTGCACTTCAGTGTTTGCAGAATGTTCAGCCATTACCTGCTGGTGATGGGAGTTGGATTTAAGAGAAGGCAGCTCCCCAAAGGAAGAAGGTGAACTCTGAGGACACAAAACTGAGTTATAAGGCAGCCCTTAGACTCTCCCAGAGAGGCCAAACAACTCCAACCTATCAAAACTGCAATCCCATCACTTTGATAAGTGGAAAAAGTCACCCCAGCATCAGAACAGAGAGATAATTTCATTTTATCACTCCAGGGTCATTAGCTTGGGGAGCAGAGACACCCTGCTGGGAACTGTGATCCCATCAATCCTGCCAGGGCTGCTCTGATATTTTGGTTTAGTGGAGTTTGGGGGATTTTTATTCCTTGGTTCATCAAAACTCCTGGCACAGCTGTTCTCCCCATTAACACACACCTGGCTGCCAGGTGAGCAGTGGCTGTTCCTCGTGTGTGATATTTGGCTGTGTCCTGGTTTGAAGGACAGGTGTCTGCCAAGAAAGGCAGGAGCTTCTCTGAGAAATGGAGAATGTAAACACCCTCCCTCCAAATTATTATCATTTTGAAATTAAGGGGCTCTCAGGCAAAGAATTAGGAATAACAGTTCTTTACTAGGAAAATTAAAATAGAAATACAGTATTACAAAGAACAATCCCAAACCCTGCCAGAGTCAGAATCCAAGCTGACACCCGTCAGTCAGTCAGGGTGTTGGCAGCAGTCCCATTCAATGGTGGCTGCATCCTCCTGCAGTGGCAGATGTGGTTCAGCTGGAGCAGTGCTCCTGTAGAAGGTGCAGTTTCCTCTGAAGGTGCAGGGATGATGTGGAAAGGTCTGGCTTTCCTCTGGAATCTGTTGAAAAAGGCTGCTTTGGTGTTCCAAATCTCAGTTTTTATCTGGGTAAGAAATATTTGTCTCCTCCCCCTGGGTGGAGCATCTCCCAGTGGGATGATGTAATTTTTTAGTCATGCACTGGGACTCAATGGCCATTAACAGGAGATATCTAGCCACAGCTGCTCTGAGCACTCTGTGCCAGGGCCTCCCCACCCTCACAGGGAAGAATTCCTTCTCAAAATCCCACCTAAACCACTCTCTGGCAGTGGGAAGCCATTCCCTGTGTCCTGCCACTCCAAGCCCTTATAAATTGTCCATGTTTCTTGTTGGCTCCTTCAGGTCCTGGAAGTCACAATTAGATCACCCTGGAGCCTTCTTCTCTCCAGGAACAATCCCAACCCTCCCAGCCTTTCTCATGGCAGAGCTGCTCCATACCCGTGACCACCTTGTGTCTCTCCTCAAGGATCCTGGGCTGTAACCTGGCCTCCCACTACACTGAAATTTTGGGATTTATTCCCCTCTGCCCTTTCCAGCGTGAGCTGAATTTTACAGAGTCCAGGCTTTGGCTCAAACGCCACGAGTTAAGCCCAGCCTGTGGTGTTGTGGACAGCTCTGCTTTATCAGAGGAGTGTCAGGCTTCCCCTGGCTGTGACTGCTATCAGTAATTAGCACACCCCACCGAGCTGCTGCTCCACAGAAATGCTGCTTTGTCATCAAAGTACAGTAGCTTGTAACTAATTACATCCCGGCTTTATCTGGGCCCGTTCTTCCTTTTAAATACACTTAATAACTCTGCCTTTGAAGGCTCCAGGAATAAAAATAACCACTTCAAATAATCTCCTGGAGACACATGCCACATTAGGTGTAGAGTTGGAGTAGGCACCTTGGATTATCTGAGCCAAACAAGTGGCCTGGGTCCCTGCTGGGCTGGGATGGAGAGCCAGGGCTTTGGAGTGCTCTGGAGAGCCAGAGTTCGTGTTTTCCAGGAGTCCTGTGCTGCCATTGTCACTAAAGATGTGAGGAAGGACAAGGGGACTGTGCCAAAAGAGCTGTGGTTTCACAGTGACTGACCTGGGTGGAAAGACTAACAAATACAAGGGCTAAAATTCAGCCTGGTCCCTCCTCCGTGACCTGAACCCATGCACTTCTCTTCCTAAATCATGTTTAGACGTTCCCAGAGGCACTGGATTCACAGCTCTGTCTTCTGTCATCCTCTCCCTGACCCCTTCAAAAGAAGGACCAAACATTTTGTTTCCCTGATCTTGGAAGTTCCTGTGGGATGGGAAACACCTTTGCAGGAGGAAGGGCTGCTGAGCACGGTGTGGGAGCCGAGCTGGAAGTCAGTGGGGAACCAGGATTCATGGGCCTGGAGCCTGCAAGTTCCCACTGGTTTATTGAAAAACCCTCTGCTGTCACTGAAGCCATTCTGTGAGGTCTGGGTGCCATAATGAGGCACTAAAATATCCCATAGGGCAGGATCAATTTTTCTTATGGCCGAGTATTTTTAGTGTGTATTTTTTATTATTGCCTAATTTCTTCCTGTACTGTGAGCCCATAAACTCCAACGATGCTTGGGATAGATGGGAATGTGCCAGTCCCTGACAGCAGTTTCTGTATCTTTGAGCTATGGAAAAAAGGCAGGAAATTCAAATCAATCCATGTTAGAAGGGAGGACCAGAGCAAAGAGGCCCATGGTTCCTCATCCCAAAATGATCCAAGCAAAAGGAACAAGCAGTGCCATGAAAATGTCATGTCTGCAAAGCACCCAGGAGGAAATCAACTTTAAGAGGCAGCAGAAGGTGAGTAGATTATGGCACTTGTAAATTAAAGGTGTTCAGGGGATTCCTGGAGGGAAGAGGCTGGGAGTTACAAGGAATTCATTACAGAGAGACTGCACTGGTGAATCAGCTGCCCATGAAACCTGTCCTACCCTGCCCTGGAGTCGGGGAGAGCATTGCTGGGGTCACTGAGAGCCTCTCTTTCTGCTCCCAAGTGACCTTTAGCCAAGAAGGCTCCGGGGCAGGATGAGCACTCTCATTACAGCACTTTCCCCCTGATTTCCCCTGATTGCAGCTCCAGGAGTGTGTGGTCCTGCCTGGTGCTCAGGCTGAGGGATGGAGCCAGGGGCAGGTGGCTTTAAGGGCATCATTGGCTGCCAAATTAACAGTGGTGCTTTGTCTCATTTGATATGAAAATGCAGAGGAGGGGAGAGCTGTGAGTGTGGAGGGACAGAGTGCCAGGATTTCAGAGGACTTTGTTCTCCAAGGGCCTGTCTTTTATTCAGGGTAAAATCCAGGATCAGTCCCAGGACTGGAGCATGGCTCTCTGTCTGTGGTGTGAACTGGGAGCAGCTTTAATTGAGCTATTGTGGATTTATGTCTGACCCAACCCTGCAAGAGTCACTCCACATTTGCATCTCAGCTCTGCCAGGCTGGACCATCTCCAAGATGCTTCCTTGGCTTTGCTGTATCATTTTTCCTCAGCCATTTCAAGTGCAATTATTAATGGATACCTCTAGAGAAAATAAAATGAGTAAACTCAGTGCTCATGAGAAACAGAAAGCACAAGGATTGAGCTGAGCTGACACTCCCTCTCCTTCCTGCAGCTCCTGCTCTGCCACCATTCCTGCAAAGTCCATTCCCAAGGATCCATTGCAGTGCTCCTTCAAGTCTCTTCCCCTGTGGCCATGCTGCCACCTCCTCCTTGGTCTGAGGGTGACAAAGCCATCGCTGCAGCATCAGGGAGGTGACCACAGCTCATTGCCCCAGCAGCATTCTCTCAGTGTGTGAATCCTCACCTGCACCAAACCCTAAACTCTGACTGGGGTGATTTCCAGTGCCCCCAAAGAGCCCTGTCCCTCACAGATTTGTCTGCTCTGCTGTGAGGGCAGGAGGAGTGAACTGTGTCAGTTCTCAGCTCTAGACAGACTTGACGATTTGCACAATTTGCCACCAAAAAACAGAGGTTGTTTTGTCACCACTCCCATATGGTGGCTCATTCAGCTGTGCCAGGACACAATTAATTATTGGAGGCTGCTGTTTATCTGTCAGAACACTGTAAGGAGAAGTTTGGGCTGCATTGTTTATTTAATCTATAGTGGCTTTTGTTTGCTTCAGAATAGTCGATATCTTTTCAATTTTTTCCTTTTTCTTATCTTACCCCTTTCTAAAGCTTTAATTCCTATAATCCAAACGGTCTCTTTCCTTTCATTGCTGCTGATCAGTTATCACAGAGCCAGAAAATTATGGAATAGTTTGAGTCGGAAGGACCTTAAAGATGATTCCATTCCACTGCCATGGGCAGGCGCCTTCCACTGTCCCAGGCTGCTCCAAGCCTGTCCTTGGACACTCCCAGGGATGGGGCAGCCATAGCCTCAGTGGGAAGAATTTTGTCCTGATGTCTCATCTCAGCCTCCTCTCAGTGTGAAGCCATTCCCCCTTGTTCTGTCACCACATGTCCTTGCAAATACGGGGAGTCACTTGTCTGGGGTGGAAGATGTGATACCCAGCTGGGCTGGGAATGTTTTTGAGGGCTCATCCTGGTTTCTCATCAGCAGCAGGATCAGTGGGGAGTGAAAGCCAGGGAATAAACCCTCCTTGGAGTGACTCAGCCCTGAGTCAGTGTCTGTCTGGCTCCCGGGGACGCATCCTGACTAAACTCCTGAGCGAGGTGCCCGTGGGCAGGAACGTGGCAGGGGCTGCATCCTGTGGGGTCCTGGCTCCAGGGACATGAGCAGCAGAATGAGGAGTGCTGTTGCTGTGTGCTTCTTGTTAATGTTCTGTTATTGCCCAAGTTAATGGTTTGGTCCAAATTATACCCTCCCACCCACCTTGTCAATCTGAATTCCCTGTCAATCCTGCTTTGTGCTAGCCCCCTGCTTGGAATTCCCCTTTGGAAATCCCCTAAAATTTGATGTCCCATTAGTCCATGTGACCCAATTACTCCCCTGCCTCCCTCATTGGACCATGCTTTTGTGAACCCTACCCTTTAACCCTCCCCAGAATTTCTCCAATTTGCTGATTATTTGTACCTTGTCCTTGAACCTCCCTCATATGTCAGCTGTTGCACACTCGCATTTTCTGTCTTTTGCCCCAAATTCCCCAGAGTAATAAAATGTGAAAGACGTCTCCATCCCCTTTGCCTCCTCAGAGTGCAGACTGACAGCCAAAAAGGCTGTAGAGAAATTGCTCTAAGCACACCTTGGGTCATCCTGCTCCCAGGTGTGACCCACTCTGGGCAGAGTGGCAGAGCCAGTGCAGCTCTGGCCAATGCATCAGGTGCTGTAAAAGCCTGAGGGAGAGATGGAGACTTCAGACAACTCTTAAAATGCTGTTTATTGCATTTATTATAGACAAGGTTACAGCAGTTGTGGGTTGTGGATGGACCTATAGCTGCTGGCTAGGGGCAAGCCATGTGTCCTGAAGCTCTGTTCTATTCATGTTACAAAGCATTATATCTCTTTTTTTGCTGTGCATCTTATTACATAGCAACCAATCAGCATCATACACAATACCTTTTATATTCACATATAACCTATCAAACCTGCTAAAATTACCATAGAATGTTAGTGATTAGCCAATCATCCTGAGTTAGTAGTTCTAGAGATGCTGGTGAGAGTCAGGTAAAAAGCAGTGTGAGTTTTCCCAAGCTACTCAAAGGAAAACAGAAGGGAAAGAATTAATGACAAAGTCTAGCACAACTGGCCCTAAAAGCATCTTTTATATATCAAAACTTGCTTTCATTTCTACAGAACCTCCTGTATACCTGTACAACTTTTCTGTTAAATTTTTGTCCTTCCCAACAAGGTGCAGCATCAGGAATCCCTCTGGTGAGGTGTCAGAGCTCAGGAGAGCTCCCACCACCATCACCCACTCCAGAGCTGGCACTGAGGTGTGCCAGCAGCTCCCCTGCCCCTCTCCACAGCAGCAAAGGGAGGCTGGAGTGTTCTCAGACCCTTCCCAGACCTTATCAGGGGAAACCATCCCCACACCTCAGCCTGTCTCCCTCCCAAAAGCGCCTCCTCCCTCTGTGGGGCAGCTGTGGGGTTTGCCAATACTCTCAGGGCTGTGGAAGTGTCCTTGTGGAGGGGCTGCATCCTCCACAGGCAGGTAATGCTCTGCTCACGAAAGCTCTGGCCCCAGCTGCCTTGGCCAGGTGGCAGCTGCTCCAGAGGAAACAGATGTTTTGTTCCCAAATCTGAGGAGCTCTAACAGTTTTGTCAGATCCTGGGGAGCAGTGAGCTGAGGTCAGCACTGAGCTGCCACAGCCTGGGGCTGATTTTATCGTGAGGAAAACGAGTGTTTGTTAGTGCAGGGGAGAGTTGGAACAAGCATTTCCAGGGGAGAGGAAGCGTTTGTGAGTGTTGGACAGTTGTGAAAGTCCTGCATGGACTTGGCTGGGTCTGCAGCTCCCTGTTGTCAACTTCTCTAGAAGCCTGAGAGCCATAAATGTTTGTTTCCAGAAGTTTCTTGGAAAGAGGTTGTCCTGGTTTGAAGGACAGGTGTCTGCCAATAAAGGCAGAAGCTTCTCTTTGAAATGGAGAATGTGAACCCCCTCCCTCCAAATTATTATCATTTTGAAATTAAGGGATTCTCAGGCAAAGATAGGGGAATTAGGAATAACAGGTTCTTTACTAGGAAAATTAAAATAGAAATACAGTATTACAGAGAACAAAACACTGCCAGGGTCAGAATCCAAGCTGACACCCGTCAGTCAGTCAGGGTGTTGGCAGCAGTCCCATTCAATGGTGGCTGCATCCTCCTGCAGTGGCAGATGTGGTTCAGTTGGAGCAGTGCTCCTATAGAAGGTGCAGTTTCCTCTGGAGGTCCAGGGATGATGTGGAAAGGTTCAGTTTTCCAGTGGGTAAGGGCTGCTTTGGTGTTCCAAATCTCAGTTTTTATCTAGGTAGGAAATGCTTGGCTCCTCCCCCTGGCTGGAGCATCTCCCAGTGGGATGATGTAATTTTATCAGTCATGCACTGGGACTTAATGGCCATGAACAGGAGATATCTCCTGGAGGGAGGATGGGCTGTGGCAAAGATAAAGATGATTGCCCCAGCTGGTTTAAAGATGGCCCATTAGCAGAGGATATCTCCCACGGAGATAAGGATCACTGCCCCACCCGGTTGCAACAGATGATGATAGAATCCACATTTCTGGCCACATCCTGTATTGCAACCCAAGACAGAGGTTCCCTGGTGGGTCCCTTTGGGTGGCTGGGGATGATGTTTTGGAACCTGCCAGCGGTGCCAGGCTCACCAAGTCCTGCCGCAGGGGCTGGGCTGTGCAAGTGCCAGCAGGAAAAACAGGATTTGTGGATTTCCACCATCTCCACCAATAGCAGATCTCCCTCCTTTGCTTTTGGGGTTGCTTCAAGGACAGGTCACCCCTCAGTTACACCCAAGGTCCTGCAGACACTTTAAAAACTTCACAAAAAACAACCCCACACAAAGACCTGTCCCCCAAACCTTTGCTTGGCAAGAAAGTCAGACTCTCTACATAACTCCCAAACATTCTGCTTCCAAAACCTTAATGTCAAGACTCGGAAGTTTAACTAATTATCTGCGTGCAGATTTTGCTTAGCTCAGGTCTTTATTTCCTCTTTTGATTCCATCTGCAGTACAGCCTTCCATGCAGGACACTAATTCCACTTCCAACCAGCTCCTTTTATCCTGGAGACTCCAGTGCCAGGCACCTCGGGGCAAACTGGGTGGCCACAGGCTGGGAACAGGCAGCGAGCATGTTCAAAGGCAGGGAAAACATTTCATCTGTTCAAAGCCAGCTGCAGTCCCGACTGCTGGGCTTTTGAGTGGCTCTCATAAAAACTGAGGGGATTTAATTAACAAAAGTTTAAAAAAAATCGCTGTTATAAACAGCACTGAAGGGGTTTGGGCTCAGATTCTGGGCTGGGTGTGGCTGTGTCCCCTCCCTGGCATGGTTGTGATGTTTCTGCCTGACTCAGAGCAGGGGCGATTTCTGTCTTTGTGGGACAATTGTCATTATTATTTCTGAGGGGGAAAAGTGGGATTTTTCTAGAAAAAAGGTGCTCATCCTGATCCCAGCCTCCTGTCCTTCCTGATCCTGCTCCCAATCCAAGCAGGGGTAACTCACTCAAGGGGACCTTGCTTTCTCCCTTTGTAATCAGAACATCTTTTCAACACTGAAACGTGAAGTTTTCCATCTCATCCCAAACATTCATTGTTCTAATCAGTAACTCTGCCTGTCCTTGTTTTCTACACAGATATTCAACACCATTTAAATCTTTTTAATGCTTGGAAAAGTCACATTTACAGGGAGGCAGGAACTGCATTCTGCTTGATGATGTGTTCTGGGATGTCATGGCACAGCTAGTGTGGAATACAAGGATTTAGTCAGCTTTCACAGCTGTTTAAAGGTTTTGTGGCTTTTATTGTCTATTCAGGTATCTGGCCTTGAATGTTGGGATTACAATCAGCTTTGTAAGTTTGTTTTCTTGGTAGGACTTTTGTTCTACAAATTTAGCAAGCTGGTTTATGAGACCATGAAAACCTTTGCATCCATGGCATCCTATAGCTTGGATAACTTCCTTTCTACTTATTTTTTCCTTTTTATTTTAGAAAAGGCCTCTACTTCCTTTGGTTTTGAACCTGGGCAGGTACTGGGCTCTGGGGGAAAAGCACCATCTGCTCATTTCATATTTTCTGCAAAAGCCAAGGAACAGCCCATGAGGTGTCAGTGGGGTCTCCCAGGGTACCTGGGGTGTCCAACAGCACCCAAACCCTCCTGTCTGAGCTGCAGCCACCACCAGAGCTCTGCCTGGGACTCCTGGAGGGACAGCTGAGGCAGTGAGCAGGTGCTCCCAGGTGAGAAGAGCAGCAGCCCCAGCTCAGGCAAGGCTGATCTTTATGATAAATGTTGAAAATTTCAATTGCTGTGTTTCAGCTGCTGTGGGAGCTGCACACCTCAGCCTGGCATGCTAAATATACCTTACTAATTGCCTTGCTCTTTACACACACCGGAGGCTGAAGTGCCATTAAATACACTGGGAACATTTATTCCTTGAGGTTCTGGGTTTATTGAAATATTCCAGTTCTTAATGACTCCTCTGATTGGGATCAGGCTGGACCTGACTGCAATCCATGGGTTTCCCTCCCCACAGCACAGCAGAGGTGTCCCAGTATCTCCATTAAAGCCAAACATGCTCGTACAGAGCAGCATCATTGGCCTGGAGGAGTAAACACCTTCTGGGACCATTTAGTGCTGATATTTCAGTGTAGTGCTGCATTATCTGAAGGCTGCAGCTGGGATTGCTCTGTGCAGAGGCAGGAGCAGCCCCCCCAAAGTGCAGTTTGCAGCCTGAGCAGGCAATCAGGTGGCAGGGCACAGCTCCAAGGCAGGGCACGAACCAAAACCATCTCCAGGTCACAGCTGGACTCACTTCAGGAAGCACCAGGGATGGAGCCCAGGCTCCATTTTATTGCTGATCACCTCAGCTGCGAGGCTGGAGCAGCTGGGCTGGAGCTGCTGCTGCTTTCAGGGAGAGAGAATTTGCTCCAGAAACCCCCCCTGCTCTGAGTTCTGAATGGAGCATGGCTTGAGAACTTTCATTTTCTGGGCCTCTGTGCATCCACAGGACAGGACTCAAAGCGGCTTTCAAAGAGGAGTGGGAACTTCTCCAGTGTTCTTTTAAAAATGCCAGCCTGCATCTGCAGTGATACAGGAAAGAAAAAGCTGGAAGAGCAACCCTATAGTGGAAGAAAATCATAAAATCCTGGAATATTCTGAGCTGGAAGGGACACACAAGGATCATCAACTCCTTCAACACCTAGCCCTGCACAGACATCCCAAAATCCCACCCTGTTCATCCCTGGAGCATGGCTGGAGCTCTGGCAGCTATGGGAATGTGACATTTCAGTGCCCCAGCACCCTCTGGGAAAAGAACCTTTCCCTAAACCCTCCCCTGACACAGCTCCACAATTCCAGTCCACATCACCAACTCAAAGCCTTCTGGGAGCTTCACTTCATGTAGGAAAACAACCCTTCAGCTCCAAATATCCTGGTTTTTATTGAGAGCCTCTTCTTTTTTTACAGCCCTGTTTGTTTTTGCTGTAAAAGCTGGTGCAGCACCTGGCACAGCAATGCTAGTTACACACACTGGGTTCAGCCAAGCCCTCTGCTCCTTTCCAGTGCTGCAGTACTTTGGGAGCTGTGCCCTGGGGCTGTGAACAGATTTCTGCCATGGGATAGAGCTAGTGGGTTCCCAAAAATCATCCTGAGGACAGGCTGCCATCAGCCTCTGGATCACCTTGTGCCAGCAGCACCTCAGCCTCTTGGTAGCCAGCTCTGAACACCCAATTTCTCCAGGCCTGTGTGTCTCTGGGTACCCGTGGGTGTCCCTTTGTGTCCCTGTCTGTCCCTGGGTGTCCCTGAGTGTCCCTGGGTGTCCCTATGTGTCTCTGGGTATCCATAGGTGTCCCTTTGTGTCCCTGTCTGTCCCTGGGTGTCCCTGAGTGTCCCTGGGTGTCCCTGTGTGTCTCTGGGTATCCATAGGTGTCCCTGGGTGTCCCTGTCTGTCCCTGGGTGTCCCTGAGTATCACTGGGTGTCCCTGTGTGTTCCTGTCTGTCCATCTGTCTCTGTCTGTCTGTCTGTCTGTCCCTGTGTCCCTGCAGGGTCAGAGCAGTCCCAGGCTCTGCTCCAGGGCCCAGCAATGGCACCAGAGCCACGGGCAGGGGCTGATCCCAGGGAATTCCACCTGCACAGGAGGCAGAACTTTCCTGTGGAACAGACACAGAGAGGCTGTGGAGCCTCCCTGGGGATATTCCAGAGCCACATGGACACACTGCTGTGCCCTGTCCCCCTGAGGTGGCACCAGATGAGCCTCTGTGGTCCCTCCCAGCTTGACCAGTCTGGGATTCTGGGATTTTGCACAGTACACTGCAGGAGATGGCCTTGGAGCCCCAGCAGAGCAGGATTGGCAGTGAAGAGCCTGCTGGAGCCCATAAAGCTCGACAGTAAGTAAAGGATGAGAAGGCTGAGCTGATACAGTCTAATTAACTTCCGTTCAGGCTCTTTGTTTGCTGTGCTCAAGCCTGGTTTCTTCCAGATTTAAATTGATTATGAAAATCAGCACAATGACAAAACGCTGCTTTTGAAATCAGACTTTTCACAGTAAATGGTTATTTGTTTTCCTGCTCAAAAATATTGGCTTATCCCCAGTGATAGAATTCTCTCTCTCTCTCCTCTTCCACCTTCCCTCCTGCCTGATTTGTGTGTGTAGTTTAATTAAAATCATACAGTCCTTCCACAGCTTGGTCCGTCTCTGCTGCTGGCCTTGTATTTGATTTATATACAGCATTCCAGTGAAACTGCCTGGAAAAATTAAATAGACATGAATCAACTTGCTGCAGGCTTTTGAAATCCAGCATTTCACAGAGAACTCCCCATGGACATCTCCTTTCAGCCTGGTGCAGGAGAAATGTTCCTGTGAGCACAGAGGGACACGGGCAAAGCACAGTCATTAGGTTTGGGGTTTATAATTGGAGCTGTTTGCCAAATGATAGCTCAGGAGCCAGGAAGCCCTTGGATACACTACTTATGATTATATGATTATTAAAAAATAATAGGAAAAAAAAAGAAAAAGAAAGAAAAGCGAAACTGCTTGGATTATTAGGATTCAAATTTTTTGGCTTGGCCTCTGGAATGAGTCTAAACCAGTGGTAAATTTTCCTAACAACACTTCAGCCTAAGTGTGTTTGATGGAGCTGCTGTAAATGCTGGTTCTGTCTCTATCTTATCTGGAGGTGTGAGCTCTTAGCTCATAGACAGAGACTTATTCTTAGCTGAGCTGCAGCTCCCTTTGGAGGCTTCCTACATCACAAACAAAGTTAACTCCTTATCAGAACCTCCTCTGCTGTTATCAACGTGACTTAAAACAGGGCAAAACAAGGCAGGGAGCAGGAGAAACCTGAAACGCTGCTGCTGCCATTCCAGATTCACAAATCTGGAGTGTGTGAGAGCATGGAATAATCCCCTTGGAGCTGAAACTGTGCAACAGCCCTTTCAGAAGTGAGGATGGATATCCAAAAGCGACAGCCAGTTCTCTGCCTTTCCAAACCCCCCAGCCTGGCTTGGTCCCAGCAGCAGCAGCGAGGCTGGTGTTGAATTTCCCAGAGGGGGAGCAGAAAGGGAAGAAAATTCCTTTGTAGCTGCTGGGCTGTGTGCTGGGAGCCCAGACTCCCTGCACAGCCGTGCGTGGAGCCGAGCGCCGCGCTCGTCACCGCAGAACGTCTGGGATGCTGCTCATCCCTCCTGCCTCGTGCTGCATGGGAGTTAATCAAGAATTGCCAGCCTTGTGGAAGACAAAGAGAGCCCGCTGTGGGATTTGGGCTCAGCTGTGTCCTTTCAATAATTTATAATAAGTCTGGGGCTCTAATAACCTAATCGCAAGGATTTGGGGAAGGAGGCGATGAATTTGTTTGTTTCCTGCCAGCCACAGGTGATATGCAAGTAAAGAAAGGAAAATTAATCCCCTTTTCTGATTTGTCTCATAAAAGATATGCAAATGATGTGAGGGGCTGCTCAAAATGCCGGTGATTGCTGGATTGCCACGGGTGAATACTAAAGCAGTGCCTTGGAAAGCAAGGCTGTGGTGGCTCAGGAGCACCAGGGGTGTCTCTGCTGCTTGAAACCAAAGTGCTGCAGGTTGGAATGATCCATGGAAGTCTGTTGATCCCACCAGAAGACTCTGGGGGTGGCCTTGGCCAGGCCAGCTTAGGCAGGCTGGGATGTTAAACACGATCAGGGGGGACCTGAGCTCCTGGGAGAAGTGCAGAATGATGCTGGAAGCTGCAGGAGATGCAGCACCAGACCCAAAGACGTTCACTGGGCTGGAGAGATTCCATGTGTGAGCTCAGCTGTGGGAATTCTCTGTGCTGGCTGCTGTCAGGGTGGGAGGTGGGAGAGCAGAGGGTTCCTCTGTAGTGTTCTGCTGATGGAAGGCACAGCCTGAGCTGGGTGGGAGTTCAGGGAGCCCAGATTGTGGGATGCAGTGGAAGAGAGAAACTGGACTTGGAAACAGCTTTACACAGCTCCAGGACCTTCCTCCTGTGCTGCAGGGCTGCTCCAAGCACAGGGACTTGTATTGCACTGTGTTTGTGCATGGAAAAACCTCAGAGAAAGGTAAAATTGTGGAGGAGTAGGAATCCCAGAATCCCAGACTGGTTTGGGTTGGATGGCACCTTAAAGCCCATCCTGTTCCACCCCATTCCACTATCCCAAGCTGCTCCAAGCCCTGTCCAACCTGGCCTTGGACACTTCCAGGGATCCAGAAGCAGCCACAGCTGCTCTGTGCCAGTGCAGGGAGCAGCAGGGCCTGGAGGAGGGAAGCAGGAGCTGTGCAGAGGAGGAGCACACCAGGGATGTGCTGGTGGATCCCAAACTGGAGAGCACTCAGTGAGGGCTCTGATTTGGGTTTCTGGCTGTGTGGGGTGTGGAGCTGGCCTGTTTGGGGGGGTGGGTGCCAACCATCCCTGCCTCCCTGACCTCCGGAAATCCTGCTGCGTGGGAGACAGCCTGTCATCTCATGTTTGCAAGTGCTTTTCAATTTAATACATTTTAATCAGAAAATTAATCAGGAAACACCAGTTCAGCAAGATAATTGAACAATGAAGAGACACGATAATTACTGTTTAGTCTAATTAACTTTGTTAAGTCTTTATTGGGAACAGAGACTTCCTGAGTGAAACTTATTAAATGGTTCTCCCTGGAAAACAGAATCCCCATCAAAAAGGCTTTGTTCCTCACACTGTTGGTTAGGAATTGGGTGCTGTCTTTAAATCATGATTAGGGAAGCCAGCAGGTGGATTCTGAGAAAACTTTGAGTTACCTTTCAGCCTCTTCCCCTCCATCCTCAGTTCGTTTACATCTCTTTAATCCAGGGTTTTCCTCCTTGCTGCTTCCCAGGGAGGCAGGGTTTGATTGCCAACAAAATCCATAGGGCTGTGCAGCCCCACAGTGCTGCCTCCTTGTGCATCCTCACTTGGCTTTGTTCCCACCTCTCATCCTCAGGTGTGTGGAGAATGGACAGGTGATGGAGATCATCAGCAAAGAAGCCTGAGGGGTTTGTCTGCTGTGATAAATAGATCTAAAAATACCAAATATCAAAATATCCAAACCTTTGGTAGGGAGCTGCTGGGAAAACCATGCTTGAGGGTTGTATTGAAAGAATTTATGGGTTGGGACAACCCTGGGGAAGGCCAGGGTGGGATGGGGAGGCATTAGGATATTTGAGCACTGCCAGCACCACGATGCTGCCACGGAATATTCACAGCAGGCCAGAAAAGGAAACCTTGGTAAAAGCCCCCAGGAATGAATCCTGGCTCCAGGAATGAAACCTGGCTCCAGGAATAAATCCTGGCTCCAGGAATCAAACCTGGCTCTGGGAATCAAACCTGGCTCCAGGAATCAACCTGCCTGCTGTGCTCCTCTGCTCTGACCTCTGTCCTTGCAGGCTCTGTCAGGACTCAAATAAATAATCCATGCTGATGGAGGAATAAGAATGGCATCAGGAGCTGTGTCTGCCTGGGCAGAATTAGCATGAAAGAGCCGCTCTGTCTGGGCCGGTGTCT
Organism: Luscinia megarhynchos; assembly: GCA_034336665.1. Lineage (NCBI taxonomy): Eukaryota > Metazoa > Chordata > Aves > Passeriformes > Muscicapidae > Luscinia > Luscinia megarhynchos. The sequence continues at coordinate 4,464,637 of CM067585.1, read as the reverse complement.
CCTCTGCTTTTGCTTGGCTTTGCTTTCCTGTAAGGGTCTAGCATGAAATATTTATCGTTTCAGAATGAAAGATTAAACATAAATATTGAAATGAACTTGATTGGCTTTTGATCTGCTGAGAGAGCCCTTTGGCTGGCCCCGCTCCAGCCAGAGCTGCCCCACCGGCAGCTCGTGCATTATTCATGGTGGGAGAGGTCAGCAGGAGGAGAGAGCTCGGGTATTGACCCGGCAGAGGGATGTGATTTAATAATCCCGTGGCTCCTGGGGTTATCTGCTCGAGGAAGAGAACCAGGGGGGACTCAGGAGTGCAGTTTGCTCTCAGTTTCAGTCGTGGCTAACCTGAGACATGCTTTTCTCACCTGGGGATGTGCATCCGTGTGGCTGGGCAGATCCCAGCTGCCCTGGGGGAGCCTGGAACACGCTGTAGCCCCTGGGCTGCTGGAGGTGAGGCTGGTTTGTTTGCTGTCAACACTTCTGTAACCACAGAGATGCTCCTGCAGCAGAGCAGCTCTCCCTTTCCCAAAACTCAGGTACCTGAATGAGCAATTTGGCAAGAGAAAAATGCTCTGAGTGAACGCTTTGCTGCTTCTCTGGTTCTCAGTGAGTGTCTCAGACTGTACCCAGCACACTCTGCCCCACTTCAGACCTCATTATTTTCATTGCAAGGGTACAGGGTGGCTCCCCACAAATCCTGCTCTCTCCTACAGTTAATTCATGGAACTCAGAACCTGAGTGTTTTGAGCTACTTGTTGGCAAGCAGTGCTGTGATTGAATTTATAATTTATTTGGTCCAGTTTGTAATTAAAGGAAATGCTCTCCCACTCTTTCTGGTTGGGTTTTTCCACCCATGTCGTGCTGCAGAGCAGCCCCAAATTGTTCAGTGCCATTCAGCCCCAAAGCACAAGGGAGAGCCCATTACTCCTGTTTTTTCTGGGTCACCCAGTGCCAGGCATCGTTTTGTTGTGTAGAATCATGACTCAAGATGTGGCTCTATTGGGAGACAACATTTTGGAGAGTGCAGACAACAGTATTGCCTACTCATGTATTTCCTTTTTCCTCCTCACTCCCCATTAATTACTGAGCAAACTCTGCTGGTTCCTCTGGGATCTGGCAGGATCCTTTCACCAGGGACAGGCATGGAATGGTTTTTCTAGAGGGGCAACTCTTGAGGAACCTCCTTATTTAACTTTTCCCTTTCATCCTCTCCCACAGTATCACAGAAAATAAAATTGCTGGAGCCTTAAAGCACTTCCCAGGCTGAACCAGGAGTTAATTATTATTTAAGAGGAACAATTTGGCATGGTTAAAAGCTATGAAAGAAAAGAGGGGAAAAATAAAAAAGTTGAAATTGCAAGAAGAGGGGGAAGGAGAAAGATGCTGTTCTATAGTGTGGTTTTATATGGAGCAATATCTGCAGTTTCAGGGTGGAAGATGAGAGAATGATCCTTTCTAATTTTCCTTTTCCTGCAACCATTCCAGGACAATGAAATTGCTCCTTTCTCCTTCAGAAGTACAGACAGGAAGTGGTGACCCTGCTAGTTTGGTTTCAGCCCAGTTTGATGGCCATGCAGATGGTTTGACTCCCTGTGCTTTGAAGAAATGCACCCCCAGCCCTTGTGGTGTTCTGCAAATCACATCCTGAAGCTCTTCTGGCTCTGCTGCCCTGAGAAGTCCAATCCCTGTGGCAGCAAACCCCATTTGTCTTGTGGCTGAACAGCAAAGGGCCCAGCACGTGGGATTGCAGCGCCTGGTGGAAAGGGCAGGCAGCTCCCCAGGCACCAGCACAGAGCAGGTCATTAAAAATACCATAAACTCTTAATGGGGGCTTCAGCCTTTTCTGCTGGGTGGTTTTGCCCCTGTAAACAGTGATTCTTTGGCTGTGCTGAGAGACTCCAAAGGCAAAGGCAGAGACAAAGTCGTGTTGGGTGTGCTGAGCCATCCCCTTCTTGTCCCCAGAGCACTCAGTGCCACCTCCAGCCCTTCCTTGGGCACCTCCAGGGACGGGGATCCAAACCTCTCTGGGCAGTTCCAACCCCTGAGCACCTTTTCCATGCAGAAATTCCTGCTGATGTCCACCCTGACCACCCTGGCACAGCCTGGGGTCATTCCCTCTCCTCCTGTCCCTGTTCCTGGAGCAGATCCCAAATCCCCCCGGCTGTCCCCTCCTGTCAGGGAGTTGTGCAGAGCCACAAGGTCCCCCCTGAGCCTCCTTTTCTCCAGGCTGAGCCCCTTTCCAGCCCCCTCCCAACTCCATTCCCTTCCCTCCAGCCCCTCAGGGTCTCTCCTGCCCTCAGGAACCAGAGCTGGACTCAGGTCTCATTCCACACTTCCCTTCCCTCACGGCTGCAGAGCTGTGCTGCTGTGTGAGTTCACAGACCTTGCTTGAGCAGAAAGCATGGGAATATTTCTACCAACAAAAGCTACTCCTTCTTGAACTCCAAACCTTTGTGTTTATGCAGTGACAGAGGAGATTTGCCTCACCTTGCTGTTCAGACCCACAAATACCTTCCCTGCTCTGTAGGCAGCAAGTCCCAGGCTCCTGAAGAACCTGCCCCACGCTGTTCAGTTTTTCCACAGCTCCTTGTGCAATCTTTTTCTTTGCCATAAACCCTTAATTCTGTACTTCCACCACTCACCTTGTCTGATTTCCTCTCTGAAACAGGCAGAATGTTAAATAAATGCCTGTTGGTCATTAAAGCCATGTTCACAGCTCTGGAACAGACACGGAACCTGCTCTGCAGAATTGTCACCCTGTAAATAGACCATGATAAGCAGCTGGGAGTTAAAAGCTTTGGGATGTATGGAAAGCTGTAATTTGCTGATTACCAGGGCTTGATTGTGGTTATATTGCAATATGTATTCCCAAGCATCTCCAGAAACTTGACCCCTCTCCAAAGGGGCCAGATCAGAGGGAAATGCTGGGAATGCAGGAGAATGAGCAGGGGCTGCAGGAGTTTGGACCCTTTGTGTTGGATTGGTTTGGATGGAGATGGGACTGGGCTGGTGTGGGTGCTGTGTCTCCCATCAGCTTTGAAGCCAAAGATCTGCTGAGCTCCAATTCATGGAAACCTGTGCTGGCTTTTCCATGCTCACTGCTTTTCCACTGCTAATTTGTTGGAATTCCTCAGGAAGTCACTTCTTCCCCATCTGGCTCCTCCTTGGGATTGTTGGCATTCCCCAGTGCTGATGCTCAGGACCTGGTGAGCATAAAATGTGGTTTTCCTGAAGCTTCCATGGAGCTCTGCAGAATGGATTTATATACTTATTCCACTGAGCTCTCTCAAACATTATTTCTGTAGGGTGTGGGGTTTGGTTTTGCATGAACAACCCCTTCACCCAAAGGTGTCTTCAGATACGACTGGGCTTTATATTAAATTATGCCCCTGTTTGGGAAAAAAAAAAGAGAACAAAAAACAAATAAATTTTAAAAAAAAGAGGGCTCAAGAACATAAATTAAGCCTTCAAATGCATGTGCAGTTCTCTGTGACACAAACTTTGCTCTTGGGGTTTATGATGCTAATAAAATACTATTCACTACTAACAGCTCTTTCCTTCCTGGCCCCGCAAACAGAGACAAATAAGTGCCTGTATTGAAGGAGTTCACATTTTATGTCTCTTTGCATCAATATGGCCCTGCTTTATTGACATTTTTAGGTAGAAACTGGCTGGTCATGTCTGAACTATATTAACTATTATTTATTATTTGGGCTGAGGACCCGAACCTTCCTTGTTCTAGGTGGTTGTACATACAAATCAATACTATTTGTATCCCAAAGAGCCTCTAAATATTATGAGAGACAAGAACTAAGTGAGATAAAAAGTGCAAGAAGCAGGGGAGAAGGTTTGTGTAGGAGGTGCTGGAGAACAGCACGAGCAGCCATGACGAGCACCAGCCTTGGGCTGGGATGGAGAAACATTGCCAAGGGTTTGAGGCAGGTTCCTCACAGAGGCTCCTGATCTAATTAAACCACAGATTAATGAGAATTAATGAGACCCAGTGTCCTGCTTTGGAGGACAGGTGTCTGCCAATAAAGGCAGGAGCTTCTCTTTAAAATGGAGAATGTAAACCCCCTCCCTCCAAATCATTATCATTTTGAAATTAAGGGGCTCTCAGGCAAAGATACAGCAATTAGGAATAACAGTTCTTTACTAGGAAAATTAAAATAGAAATACAGTATTACAAAGAACAATCCCAAAACACTGCCAGAGTCAGAATCCAAGCTGACACCCGTCAGTCAGGCAGGGTGTTGGCAGCAGTCCCATTCAATGGTGGCTGCATCCTCCTGCAGTGGCAGATGTGGTTCAGCTGGAGCAGTGCTCCTGTAGAAGGTGCAGTTTTCCTCTGAAGGTGCAGGGATGATGTGGAAAGGTCTGGCTTTCCTCTGGAATCCATTGAAAAAGGCTGCTTTGGTGTTCCAAATCTCAGTTTTTATCTGGGTAGGAAATGTTTGGCTCCTCCCTCCTGGCTGGAGCATCGCCCAGTGGGATGATGTAATTTTATCAGTCATGCCCTGGGAGTCAATGGCCATTAACAGGAGATATCTCCTGGAGGGAGGATGGGCTGTGGAAGAAGATAAGGAACACTGCCCCAGCTGGTTTTTAACAGCTGGTGATAGAACACATTTCTGGTCACATCCTGTATTGCAACCCAAGACACCCAGGAAATGGTCCCAAAAGAACCACCTCACCCAAGGGCTGGTGTTTCACAAGCCCTGCACTGTCCCTGGTGTGCTCTTCAATTCCATCCACCAGGTGCTCACAAGGGATTCAATTTGAGATGATTTTGTGTCCTGTGTGAGATAAATCATGTAAGGAACTGCCTGGGTTGGAGCCAGCCCCTGGACACGTGCCCTGGCTGGCTCCAGGATGGCCTGGGAGTTCCAGGGCAGCTCTTCCTGGTGGGATGCCTGTTCTTCTGTTGGAAAATCTGGAGTGTTCTGGTTGGGAGAAGACTGATGTTCATTCCATTGTGGTGGTTTGGTACCTCTTTAAAGGCATCCAGGTCCAGGTGGGTCTCAGGCAATTTTCCAGGACAGAGCAGCGTGCCAGGGGTGAAGCCCCATGTCAGAGAAGACGTGGTTTGAGAGACATTAGTCTGGATTTTCCATCAGAATTTTTGATCATTCTAATCCAGAACAATTTCACCCAACTTAGCCATAAATAGAACATTTCTTTCCTCTTGTTTCCTTGCCCAGCTTTTTGCTGGAACACTGACAAATGTCCCATCTGACCCAGAGATTCATTCATGGAGCTGTTTGGGGAAACCACAGTGGAAACCCAGCCCTCAAAATCAGATTAACCTTTAGGAAGAACTCCTAAGGAAGTGGTTTGTCCCCTTCAAGGCACTCTGAAGCTCTGACAAAGTGACTTGGCTTTTGAAGTGTTTGTCACTTGGACAGGGAAGAGTCAAATTCAGTTATTGGTGGAAGATCTGCCTTCCCACTTTGTTGACTTCCCTGGATTTCACCTCAGTGCTGCTCCAGTGGGAGATGCCCAGACCCCACTGAGAGTTCCCAGCAAGAGGGGCTGGAGTTGGCCTGGAGTGTGATTTCCTTATACCATGGAAAATCTCTGCACTTAATTTTCTAGCTTTTTAGGACCTGGACTAGTTTCTAAAAATAGAGCTTTATTCCTCATGTTCACTTTCTGAAGGACAATGACAGAGGGAAAGCGAGAGGGAGGGAGAAAATGCCCTAAACTGGGACATGTTGTTATCACATCCCCTGCACATCTGGGAGCTCTTTTGGTGCATAATTGCTGCCTAATGCTGCTCAGGAGCTGCAGCCCCGTGCAGCCCTTGGAAGCTGTTGGGATGTTGTGGCCCCTGCTCTGCAAAATTGAGCGTGATCTCCTGGCCAGGTGTTCAGCTCTGAGAGGGAAACTCTGCCTTCCTTCCCTTTGCTCTGTGAGATCCTGGCCAGGCACTGGGTTTGGAGGCTCTAAAAGCCTCATTGCTCCCAAATTCCCTGCAATGGGTGGGTCCTAAAGAGAATTCTGTGGGGAGGTCTTGGTGCTCTGCAAAGCTGACATTGGGTATTGGGGGGGATTCCTTTCTTTCTGGATTTTCTCCATAGAAAACATCAGCTTATAGTGAAATGGAGAAACTATTCCTTTTTCTGTTATTTAAGGAAGGAAATCCAGCCACATAAATTAATCCAGCAACCTGGATGTGACTAAGAAACAGCCCCTGTGCAACATTTTCCCTTTCTTTTCTCTCACCAAAATTAAAAGAAGTTCCACAATTCAAAGCATTTTGTTGAATTTCCTGACTTTTTAAAACTGCTGTTGAAACAGAACTTTTAGGGGGAAACGACTAGTTAAGATGCTTCCCTACCTTTCCTTGGGATTGTGTTATGTCTTACTTGCATAATCCCAAATTTTGAGGGTCCCTATCCCAAGGATGTGGCGGGCAGGCAGGTGCTGGGGATGGCTGGAGGCAGCTCCCAGGGAAACACAGAATATTTGGGACATATGGTGGCAGATAATGGATGAATGCAGGATTAAAGCAAAGATGATTGAGTAAACTTCTGCCATCTCCACCTGGAAGTGGTGTCTGTCCACGCCACATGATGAAGGTGATAAATTGTAGTGAATTTGTGATCTGGAGCCATCAAATTTCCTCGCCGTCTTTCTTAACCTTGGGACAAATTAAATCAGGTTCTGCTGTGAAGCCTAAAGACATAAAATTTGTTAGCTGTAACAGCACATCCTGCCAAGCAGTCAGAACTCCCTGGTATTAATTACTTTATTCTCTAAGTTAAATAAATGATGTGATATCTGGATTCAGGGGGAAGCCACCCAGGAGTATATAAAGGATGCGAAGATTTTCCTGTCAATGAACATCCAAACTCTGTTGCTAATTTGCTGTGCAGGGAAATAATCGGTTCTAAAGTGTCTCCATTCCTGAGTGAGATCCTGCCAGACAGGAGCATCATTTCAGGACACCTGGAGTGGTGCACCCCAGTGATACTGGGATTTGTGCTGAGGTGGCTGCTGCTCTTCCCATTTGTTTTCCTCTTCTGGAATAAGCACCATCCCAGCCTGTGGATTCCTTGGCTCTGCTCCCCAGCTGCTGTTGCATTCCCTCAGCTCTGAGAACACAAATCCATAGGTGAACATCTCACCTGTCCCACATGTGAACCCAGCTGGGTCCAAAGCCCCTCACACAGAGGGTGAAGTCGTCCCCACTGCTCTGGCTGTGGATCTGGGGATCCCTGCTCTGATTTCTCTGGGTTCCTCCCTAAAAGAAGTGTCTTGCAAAGAGACCCAACCCAGCTGACAGCAAATCCACACTCCTGGGTTATTCAGTGATTCACTACCCCATTAAAAAACCCCACACATTATTATACACTTGCCTGTCTTTAATTTCCACTAAGAGATTCTGTCTCTGCTCATCTCTGCCAGGTTGAAGAACCCTCAGTATCTGATAGTTTCTTCCTGTAAAAGTGTTTGTGCACTATAATCAAATTACATTTTGAGTTTCTTCCTGATAAGTTTAAAGAGATTAATCTTTTCAGAGTCTCCATTCCAAAGCCATTTATTTCCACGAGCCTGAGTCACTCACAGGCCTCCTCAGGACTCCCTCTCCAGACCTGTGGCTTGTCGGAATGCACAGACACTGTAAATAGGTGCAGTGATGTTAAACTGAGCTCAGAGAAAGCCCAGGGGCTTGAGCCAAGTCCTGTCCTGGAAAACTGTCAGCAGCAGTTGTGGGATGGAACCCCAAATTTCAGGTGCAGCAATGCCTTTCTGAAGCAAAGCTGTGTCACTGAGCCTGGGGAAGGCAGGCAGAGAGCTCCTCACACATCCTGGTCTGAAATGCTTCTTCACCACTCCCGTGGCTCAGTCCAACTTCATCTGTCATTCCTTCCCTCCCTGGTGGGAGATGGAGAACAGCTACTGGGAAAAAGGTGCTAAATGGCCTCCTGATTTATTATCTTCATTATTTTACTGAGGCAGCTGTGCTTGGCATTACCCTGTGGGGAATGTTTGTATTCAGTCTCTGGGATCAGAGCTCGCTGTTTCTGCTGCCATTTCCTGGGATGGCCACTTTGTCCAGCTCCTTAAATCCAAAGCAAAGCTTTTAGAGGACTTTAAGAAGTACTTTTTATGAAGCAAGCATTAAAAGGACTAAGAATTTGGGCTATTTTTAGAAAAGGCTAAGTATTAAAATGCAAAAAGGCAGGAGGCAGGGTGGACAGGGAGGCTCAGCTCATTAGCACGTCCTGCCCTGAGCACCACTGCACCCTTTCTGCTGCTAAACTTAATTTATACTGTAAAAAAAAGGAAGGGGAGAGTTTAAAAAAAAATTGCGAAATCTCAATCCTGCCAGATGCTGAGTGATTCCTTGGGAAGCAGTGAGTTGGCAGGAGCTGGAGTTGTTCAGCCCCTCTCAAACACTCCTCTTCCTCCTCCTTTATTGTCAGCTCATCTGCAGAGCTGGCCATAAAACAGGCAGGAGATTCCAATAAAACAAAACCATTTCCAAGGGTTACAATACAGATATTTCACTGTACAGAATCATTCCAGAGGGCAAAATCCTGTGGAGAAAGGGAGGAAGATGTTCTGTAGAGGAGCACAGAGCTCCTACAGCCAGAGGGAGTGGAGGGGAGTGTTAGGAAAATTAATCCACACAAACACCAGAGGTTTATGTCCAAAAAGGAGACAGAGGAGTCCTCTTTTGCTTTATTGGAATAAAGGGAGAGGCCATGGGACATTCCCCTGGGGTCTCTCAGATTTTGGAGGACACAGCCTCCTTTTATCCCAATCTCCCTCTCTCTTTCCCCATTGCTGAGGTACTTGAGAGGCACAGACTTCCCAAACACCTGACACCTGAGATTCCCCTCTAAAGTACAACCCTCCCTTTTAATTTTTAATTCTTATACAATTCATAGTTTTTCCCCATTGCTCCTTTCATCTCCCAATATGTAATTTCATTTATCAGCAAACCTACAGTTTGTTTGTAAAGCCAAATATCTTTTTCATTCATCAATCAGTGGAATCCATCCCATTGTTTCTTTTATTTCACAGTTCTGATTTTATCTACCAGCAGACCCACAGCTTGTTTGTAAAGACAAATCTGACATTCCTCTCAGAAGGGACGGTGGAGGGGACAGTGTGAGCCCAGGGGTACAGCTGGGGCAGGTCCCTCTGGTGCTGTCCATGGGCTCCTGGCTCTATCAGCATCACTCAGGGTGAACAGGCTTTGGGAGGAGCGTTCAGACCTTAAATCATCACCCAAATTACTGCCACACGTTCTGGCTCAGCTCTGGCCTTATTTACAGCCCGGGCAGCAGACAGTGTCTCCTCGGGGGTTTGGGAGCTGAGAGGGAGCTGCAGGCACAGAATGCTGCAGGTTTCAGGTGAGGTAAAAGCCAGGGGTGGTCGCTGCCAGCTCCCTCTGAAGATGCCTGGGAAGAGGTGATCTCCTTCCAAAGGGCTGCTGCTGTCTCTGGTGGATTCCTCCAGGAATTAAGTCCCAGGTCCCAGGAGTTGGAATTTGAGGATCCTGGTGGGTCCCTTCCAATTCAGGATATTATATGATTCCTGGGTGTGGCAGATGAGTGTCCAGCTCCCCAGGGAACAGCACATGGTGATAAAAACCACTCCTGGACTGAAGCTGCCTTCTACTCCACTGTGGAACATGGCTTTGATCCTTGCTGTAAAGCTCAAATCCCAATTAATGGCATTAATTAATGGTAACAGCAGCAGCTCAGAGCTGTCCCCTGAAGAGGCTCAGGTGTGTGGGTGCTTCAGCAGCCCCAGGCCATGAGAACCCAGTGCTGGGATTTCCACCAGGGCTGGAGAACCGCCGGGACCCTGGAGCAGGGGAGGGGCAGGCTGAACCAGGAGCATCATTTCCATATTAAACAGAGACTCGAGCAGCAGGATGAGTTTGAGAGTCCCGCAGTCCTTCAGGAGACACCTCGTGCCCATAAGCAGGCTCCCCCTCTCTCCAGAACCCATAAAACCCTGTGCTAACGAGCGCCGTGACAACCATAAACCTGTTGTTTCCATTCCCCGTGATTTACAGAGCTGGTGGGAAAGGTGGGGCTGCTCTTTTATTGGGATGATCAAATGTTTGCAGAGGGGAAAATACAATCTGCATTCCTCCAAGGCTGCTTTTATACAGTGAATCATGAATACATTTCCTTTCCCATTAGCAGTTTAACATCGTAGGACACAGAAACACTTCTTCAAAGTGATTTTCTTTTTTAAGGAGTGTAAAGTCCTGGCTGTGGGGGAGGGAATGCACGAGCCTTTGTAACCAGGTGAAAGCTGGGCCAGAACCTCCACAAAGCAGCATTTTGCTGCTCTGGGCACTTGTGAGAGATAAATCACCTGTCCTGCCCTTGTGAGGTGCCTGGGCAGTTGAGCAGCCTCAGCAGGTACAGCTGAGGAAAGAGCACTTTGGTCCAGAGAGAAAAGAGGATGAAGGAAAACAAATCCTTTGAGTGTCTCATGTGCTGTATCATCCAGGCACACGCAGAGAGGAGATAAATGATGCATGGGGCTGGGGTGGATTTAGGCTGCCATTACCTGGCTATTTCTCTGTGTTAAATACTTTTCCCCATTTTCTGCTGTGTTAAAACTCCACACAGGTACTTGAGAGATACTGTATTTAATAGCTGCAAATGTGTAATCGAATACAATTAATAATAGTAATTGTAGTGGCCAGCACGCTGATGTAATTGACCTAAATGTTCCTTACTAATTAGAACAGCCTCAGTTCAGAAATCGTTCACTGCTCCGAGCAGGCCTTATGCTGGGAAAAACAAGCTGTCCTCAATCTGTGACACACATCAGTGTTCACACAGGGCAGATTGGATTTTACTGTTATATCTATTTGCCTTTTCTGGGAGTGTTAGAGCTGGGTGGATCTAAGGAAGCTGGTTTGGGGATGGTGTGGGTTTATCTGGGGATGCTGGGGCTTCCTTCAGCACAGGTGGCACCTGGTCACACTTGCACTGGATTAAATGATCTGGGATCTCTCCCTTTAATCTTTCTCCATCTCACATCTTGTGTTGTCATTTATACTCCTGCAAAATGAATATGAAACCAGTCCATGAAAGTGAAATGAGAATCCCTGCTTTATTTCTGATTTATGCACTGATGTAAATTGTCAGGGAATGTGCAAAGCAGAATCAAGCTGGGCTCGAAGTGTTTGTGGGTACAAATCCCTGTCACAGCAGGAGCACCAGAGCATCCCCACCCACTGATCTGGGATGGGACAGGATCCAGGATGGGACAGGATCTGGGGTGTGACATGTCCTGGAGTGTGACAGGATCCAGATTGTGACAGGATCCAGGTTGTGACAGGATCTGGGACGTGACAGGATCCGGGATGTGACAGGATCAGGTTGTGACAGTTTTTGGGATGTGGCAGTTTTTGGGATGTGACAGGATCCAGTTGTGACAGTTTTTGGGATGTGGCAGTTTTTGGGATGTGACAGGATCCGGGTTGTGATAGGATCCGTGATGTGACAATTTTTGGGATGTGACAGGACCTGGGATGTGACACGTGGCTGGCTCAGGCACTGTGAATTCGGTGATTGATGGCAGCTCAGACAGAGTTTGATGTTGAACACTGTCCAAGTGCTGCCCCAGAGCCAGGGGCAGCCTTGTCCCTGTGCAGAGTCCATCCCATGGGACTGGCCAGTTCCTCACTGGGAAAGTGCCACTGGGACAAGTGGGAGAGTGACATTGTGCCAAAGAGTGTCTGGTAGAGCTTTTCCTGACAATGTTGTCACATGCCAGGTCAGAAAGGGATTTTTGGGGCCAGATCCCTGCCTGGCATTAATCAGGATTGCTGGAGATGGAGCAGCTGGGACAGAGCCAGCTGTGCTCCCCAAAATCTGAGTGTGCACAGGACACAGCCACCGCTGAGCCAGCATCTCTGCACCCCGGACAAAGCATCAGCCCCTTCCCTTCCCAAAACAGAGCCTGGCTGAGGTGAGAGCAGCCCCTGCTCTGCTCAGATCCCCGGGAGGCAACGCTGCTCCAACTGCCAGGGAAGCAGAGAGCTGGGCTGGGCAAGAAAATCAAAAAGCAGCAGTTAAAGGCCTTGGCAGCTGGTCGCCCAAAGCGACCACAAACATGTGTCTCACCCTGGTAGGTCTCATCAGCACAGCTCAAATGTCAGCTCGTGCTGACAAGGGGAGAGAGCAAAACACGGCTGCCCTTGCTGGAAAATAATGAGAGCTGAGAGCAAGGAGGGAGCAGAGAGCAGCGCCAGGCAGGTTCTGTCCCATTCCTGATCCTCCTCTCCCGCTGCTCTTCCAGCTCTGCTCGTTTTGGGGCTTGTAAAAGTGCTGGGTTTGCAGCAGCACTGCTGATCACAGTGTAAATGCCTGGGAGGGGAAAGCCCAAACCCCTCCAGCAGCTGCTGTGCAGCCAGAAAAGGTTTGACATAAACCACTGAGCACTGATCCAGAGAGGTTTTTAGGAGATAAAAGTTCCATTCCCAAATTTGACACGCACTCCTCTGTGCAGACTCTGGGCAGTTCTCTTAATCCCTTTGTGCCTGAGTTCTCCAGGCTTAAATAATATTGGAGGGGGTTTAGGAACAGCTGATCCTGCTCTGGGGCCATGTGTAATACGAGGAAAAAACACATTGGAGGGACACAGGGATGTGGCACTTCATGATGTGGTTTAGTAGCCATGGGGTATTAGGTCAGAGGTTGGGCTTGATGATCCTGGAAGCCTTTTCCAGCCTTAACAATCCATGCCAGGCAGTTTTGGACAGATGAAAAGCCAGTGGGATACCTGTGCCACTATCCCTGCTGCACCTCTGGATCCTCTCTCTCCATCCAGGGTTTTTTCTGGATGAAACAGCAGGTGCAGGTCACACACCCTGTGCTGGGCTCGCTCTGTTTCCTTCCACCACCACACACCTGCTTTGTTTTTTCCCACTTGTAACACATTTCAGGCAGAGGCTGAAGTGCAGAATAAAGGAATGTGTGTCCAGGACAGCAGGTCAAGGCAAGGGCCACCGTCTTTTCCTCTCTCTTCCAGCCCAGAGCTTTGTTAATCCCCTTCCCACTCCTGCTCTCGGCTGGGGAACAGCTCTCTCTCCCACAGAAATATGTGCTGTGTCCTCACTGCATTAAGCATTGGCTTCAAGTGAATTTCTCTCACAAGCAGAACTAATAAAAGGACTAAAACCTGCCAGGTTCCACTTGACAAATGGCTGGAATGAGGATATCTCCCTGCTTTTAGTGTTTGCAGTGATTGATCAGGGCGGGCTCGGAAGCAGCTGACCTGTTGAGGGTTTCCAGAGGGGGGGATGATGGAAGGAAGATAATGCTCCTTTCTGGTTGATCACTGTAATTTTTGCTTTTCAGCAGATAACATATCCAGTGTCCAGAAATCACCACCTGTGTTTTGGAACTCACCCAGGAGCTGCAATTTCAATCCATGTGTGCATCTGTCTGCCCAGCTCACCATTCCCAGGAGGATGGCACAGGCTGGGGCTGATGCTGCAGACACACAGGGTCATCCCAAAGTGCTTTATGGCCCAGAATGAAGGTGCCCAAGGTCACACCAGACCTGGCATCAATCTACAGAGGGCTCCAGCCAAGCTCTGGCTGCATCCAGGCACTTCCTTCCAGTGCAGCTCTGTCAGTTTCTCCTAGGGAAGCTCTGAAAGCCCAGGCTCTGACATGGATGAGTTTTTGCTCAGCTGCAGGTGGGAGAAGGAGCTCTGGAGCAGAGAATCCCAGCCCCATCTCTGGGCAATGCAAACTGGCTGAGATTGGATGTGGTCCCTGCCCAAGGCTGAAGGGACTGAGCTCCCATTTGTGCAAGGGACCTCCTTTTAAGAAAGTCCTGAGTTCTAGCTTTCAATAAAAATCTGAGGACTTTACCTCCCACAGGTGCTGGGGGCTTTGTAGAGCTGTAAAATGTCCAGGTGATCTGAGCTGCCTTTGCTCAGCCAGACAAGTTGGGACAGGGACAGAGCCTTGGGATCTGCTCTGTGAATTAACTCATCCCATGGATTTTTCTCATCAAATCCATTTGCAAGCCACAGTGACAGTTGTTATTTATTTATCTAAATAAAAAGAAACAATTAGCTAAGAGGAGATGCACCATGACCTCATTGTGAAAGCTGTTCCTTGCTCGTTGGGGGTTTCAGACATTTCATATCCCTGGGGATCACAGGGCTGTGCTGAGTCCTGGCTGCTCCTCAAGCTGATTGTGCAGGTGAATGCTCTCGTGTTTAATTGACATCCTATTTACTGTTGAAATGTTGCCCTTTTTTGTGTGTTTTTTGTTCCCTTCTCTGTCCAGGAAGGAAGATTTGGTTCAGCAATCGGTCACAAGAGATTAGCAAACAAGCTGAGAACACTTGTTTGGGATCAGCCAGCTCTTCCTGACCCCATCTCGCCTCCCTTCTTCCCAGCAGCTCCCCCTGACTGCATTAGGAAACGTCATGGAGCCTTCTTGGAGGTGGATTTTCCCAGGGAGTCATCAGTGCTGCTGCCTGATTTGTCATTTTGTGCAGTGGATAAAAGCAATTTCATGTTCGACTCTGAAACCCCTTGTTCACTTTATGAATAACTCCTGTAAGTATCACTTCAGAAGCTGATCCAGCAAAGTGACAGGGAAGGGATGCTCCTGGGATGTCCAAAGAAAAAAAAAAATTGAAAAAGGGAGACCAGATTGTGTTTGCAAGGTGAATTCCTGGAGGTGTTTTTGTGGACTCCTCCATGCAGGAGGGAGAGCAGACACAAAGCCACTTCTGCAGCTTCTCTGGTCTCCCTGTCCCCCTTTAAAGCCCAGAGCTGAGCTGCCACCCCAGGTGAGCTGTGCTGGAGGGTGTTTGGTGCCACCAAACATTTGGACATTTCTGAGCAGCACATCAACATCTTCCAGCTCAGCTGATGCACTGCTGGCCTGACTGAGATCAACAATTCATACTGAATGCTCATTAAGGAGGAAGGACTCTGGATTTTCTCCCTTCTCCTGCAGCTGCTGGCAGGGCAAGGCTGGAGCTGACCATGATTGACTCCCCACCCCTGGAAGTGTCCAAGGCCAGGCTGGACAGGGCTTGGAGCAACCTGGGATAGTGGAAGGTGTCCCTGCCCATGGTATGGGGTAAACAGGATGATCTTTGAGGTCCCTTCCAACCCAAACCCTCCTGGCATTCTCAGTGTTCTCAGCTCCTAGCAGCAGTTGTTTGTGTGCTGCCCAGACCTCACTTAATGCAGGTTTCTCATTAAAATACCTGTGTTTAACTCCAGCATCTGTGCCCTGCTGAAGGGAAGTGCAGCTCTGCCAGCTCTCTCAATTTTTGTCACAATAACCTCCCTCATTCCTTGGAGAGACATAAAGCCTGCACAGTCTGCTGGGATCTTCCCACATATTCCTGCAGCTGCAGGGACTTGTCCTGACTTCTGCTCTGCTCTTGAGGAGATGTTGATGCATTTACTTGCAGTTGCTGAAGCAAAGAATGTGAAGAGATCCCCTGGCCCTGCCTGCTCACAGTAGTTGGTCACTGAAGCACATGCAGATTTTTGCTTTTTGGATATATTTTTGTGTGCACAATTGGGCTTAGACTGAGATAACTGTGTCCAGGTGGCCTTTGGCACCAGCTGGAAACTCTCCAGGCTGGTGCAATGGTTGGTGCCTGCTGTGCTGGAAGGGTTGGGGTGCTGAGAGGGGAACCCAGCTCTATTTATCTAACATCCCTTGTTGTCTCCTTGCACCTTCTTGTCCTGAGCTTCCTTCCACCTTCTTGTCCTCAGCTGTGAGCACATGGCTGCTTCTTCAGCTGCTGCTGGACAAGCAGGGGAGTGGGATGAGATCTGAAAAAATCCCTGGGTTATCTCCTGGGTGGGTGGGAGTGGGAAGGGAGCACTGGGGTCTGACAGACGGGAAAGAGGCGACACTTCATCGTTTTCTCTTTCAAAAATAAAAGGAAGGGAGGGAAATACAAAATAGTGAAAAGCCTTTAAAGCCACCTGAGCCAAATAATCCAAGGGGTGCATGTTTGATTCCTTTCCCTCAGGTGGAATGGGCAGAACCTGAGCTGGTGACATTTCTGCCATGTGTCCCAAACCCACTTTGCTTTTATTAAAAGCCCACCTCTCACAAGTGAGGCCCTTGGATGCCTCCTGCTCGGGGTAAGCTGTGAGGAGGGGCTGGGGAAGGACTCACACTTATGGAATGGCTGCTCATGGAACTTTGTTAGCATTTCTTTAAGATGCCAGAGGCTTTAATAAGCAAGGGATTAATTACACCTCCCATGGCTGCCTGGCAGCTTCACCTTAATGCCAGAGTGTATTTGCATGTTGTTATCAGAGGGCAGAAAAATAATGGCATTGTCCTCCCGTTGTCCCCCAGTGGATCTGGGGTGATGGGATCCTCTGAAGGAGCTGGAGGCTGTGCTGGCAGGCAGGGGGTGAGCTCTGCTCCACAGGTCACCATTCCTCTGCTCCAGCAAGTGTAATTGAAGGGATTTACTCCATTATCCACTCTGATTCCGGACAAGCTGCTGGATAAACAAGGCTGGGGTGAAGCCACACAGCTCAGGTGCCTTTTTGGAGCTGATCTTCACAACCTTGTTTGTGTAGCTGTGCTTGCCAGAGCCTCTGGGCACAGCCTTTGAAGGTCTTTTTCCTGCTGCAGGTGATTCATGAGCCAGCTCGAGGTGAACCTTTCTGCCAGCTTTTGTTTCCTGTTCTGGGCAGACCTTGGAGCATCAGGTTTCCACCCACCCCTTCCAGCAAGCACAAGTCCTACGTTCATGACTTCCCCTGAGGCCCTGGGGATGACTGATCAGGCAGTTCTGACCAAAAATGGCACATGAAGTGTTTGCTCCTTGAGGAGCTGAGTAACGCGCTAATGAGTGCAAGACAGATCCTGCTGCTTCCCCTCCGATGGGAATTAATCGTGCCTGTGCTGGAGCAGAACCAGACTGCCTGCTCATGCATTGATTATGGCTTAACTTTCCAGAAAGTACAATTGAGCTGAACTTTTCACGGAGTTTGAGCCAGGAGTGATGCACCAAGAGCTGAGCCCCGAGCCAGGGCTGAGCTGCTGCAGTGTCCCGTGGTGATCCTGGCATTCCCAGCTCCCTCCAGCGCTGCCAAAGTGATGATCTTTGATGAACCAAATTGCTTGGCAGAGTTCTGGGCCTTGGCATGGCCTGGTGTGTGTCAGGGAAGGACTTCCCAAGGCTGCTGGGCACAGGGCTCTGGATTTGGGGTGAGAACCTCTGACTGCTGAATGTGTCCTGGTTTGAAGGACAGGTGTCTGCCAAGAAAGGCAGAAGCTTCTCTTTAAAATGGAGAATGTAAACCCCCTCCCTCCAAATTATTATCATTTTGAAATTAAGGGGCTCTCAGGCAAAGATATGGCAATTAGGAATAACAGGTCTTTACTAGGAAAATTAAAATAGAAATACAGTATTACAGAGAACAATCCCAAGCACTGCCAGAGTCAGAATCCAAGCTGACACCCGTCAGTCAGTCAGGGTGTTGGCAGCAGTCCCATTCAATGGTGGCTGCATCCTCCTGCAGTGGCAGATGTGGTTCAGCTGGAGCAGTGCTCCTGTAGAAGGTGCAGTTTCCTCTGAAGGTGCAGGGATGATGTGGAAAGGTCTGGCTTTCCTCTGGAATCCATTGAAAAAGGCTGCTTTGGTGTTCCAAATCTCAGTTTTTATCTGGGTAGGAAATGTTTGTCTCCTCCCCCTGGGTGGAGCATCTCCCAGTGGGATGATGTAATTTTATCAGTCATGCCCTGGGACTCAGTGGCCATGAACAGGAGATATCTCCTGGAGGGAGGATGGGCTGTGGGAAAGATAAAGATGATTGCCCCAGCTGGTTTAAAGATGGCCCATTAGCAGATAATATGTGCCAGGAGATCAGGGTCACTGCCCCACCCGGCTGCAGCAGATGGGGACAGAATTCACATTTCTGGTCACATCGCCCAAACCCTATAAAATACAGCTGTTCTCTCCTGCTGGGTTCAAAAAGAAATGCTTTCACAGAAATGGCTCCAGGTGTGTGTTTGTGCCACAGAGGCTCGTGAATGCCTGTTGGAAGGGCTGTGGGAATATTTTGGCAGATGTTGCTCCTGGGCCAGGGGATGCTGCTGTGGGCAATGAGAGTCTCAGAGTGGGGGGATGCTGAGAGCTGTGCCTGTGAGGCACAGCCTGTCCCAAGTGCTCACAGTGGGGCTAAGAGGGCACAGCTTGGTCAAAAGTTGGACTTGATGGCCCTGGAGGGCAATTCCAACCTTCACAAGGTTGTGATTCTGTCTCTGGTGTGGTCCCAGACCGAGCCAGAGCACCCCAGGGCTGTGAAAGGTCAGCAGGGGCTCTGAAAGGGGAATCAGCATCAGGGCTGCCTGAAGGAGCCTCCTTTGGGCTCTTTGGTCATTGGCAGAGGTTTTAAAAAGCTTTTTATTTAAGTAGAGAGAATGACCCCCTTAAATCCAAGAGTCAGAGTTTATTGCCCTGAGCAGCCCTGATGGCTCCAGCTGCTCAGGCAGATGTTGGGTGGGTAAAGCCCTCTGAAAAGCAAAGCTGGGCTTGGCTGAGCTGAGCTGGGCCAGCCCCTCACTTGCTCCCAGCCCAGGAATCAAAGCCCAGCTCCAGCTCTGCAGACCTGCCCACAGCCCCATCACTTATTGCTTAACAAGTGCATTAGTGTAAATCAAGAGGCATGTTTCAATTATCTAATAGAAGAATTATTGATCCATGCTCTCCTCCTGAACGTTCAAATGTTCCAGGAGGAGAAGCAGTATTTGTATATGCTATAAAAAAGCTGGAGTGTGGTTTTATGTTTCAATTAGGTGGTGCTTGGAGAGCTGGCACAAGATGCTTTTGTAGGAGCAGCTGTGGCCAAACTGTGACAGGCACAGAGTCACTGGTGGTCCCTAGCCCTGGTTTTGGGCTCAGCAAAGGACAGCAATAGATGAAATTCTCCCTTTCCCCTCAGGATGCTGTGCAGGGAAACTCAGGGCTTCACTTTCAACTCAAATGGAAAAGTGCAGCTATTCCTTAAAATGCCAAGTTCCGTTTAAGCGTATGAAATCAAACCAATTTTCTTCTCCCTCTCCCTGCCCCCGTGGTTCTGGTGGTTGGGGGGAGGAAGGGGATTTGTGCTTTTTGTGTAAGGAGTGTAAGGAGCCTTGTGTGTCTGGCTGATAAAACAAACGTCCCGCAGGAGAGTTAATTCCAAGTGGAATTATTCTGAACCTTCAGCTTTCCATTGTCCTGTGGTGACTGTGTAAAATGCCATTGAGGGATGTTCCCTTTTCCCTTTGATAGAAAACATGGGGCTATTTTAGAAACTTAAAACTCGTTCCAGACTCTTCTCAGCACTTCTTTTCAAAGCAGCTCAGTTCAGCTGTCAGTCCCAGCTCCACTTTTAATTAAAATAGGTTTGTAGCTTTCCCTGACAAGCAAGCATGTACAGTAAGTTGCAAACTATAGAGCAGTCCTTCTCAGCTTAAGGCTGCCACATCACATGTCACTTGGCACCTCTCTAGGGCAGCTCTCTATGTTTAAGAATAAATACACAAATAAAGTTGTCATCTGAAAAGTTGTTGATAACCCTTTTCTGGGACAGGGAGCTCAGATGAGATGTAATAGCAGCTGCCTGGACTTCCTGCAGTCCCAAAAATGTTTCTGGAGGCTTCATGGCTCTGAGTTTGTTTTCCAGCCCCCTCATTGTGCTCAGACACAACTTGTGAAACGGTGTCACTGTGCTTGGGGGGAGCCCTGGGGCAGCTGAGGGGTCCTGAATCAGTGGGGATTGCTCAGCCCTCAAAACAGAGCTGGAGTGACCCCCAGAGACCCTCCCCTGGGAATGGAAGCACAGGGAAATGTGGGAACAGCCTGTGCTGGAGAATTTGCACAGAATATTCTTTGTGGTTTGAGCACTTCACTGCCAGAGCAGGATTTCCCTGCTGGAACGAGGCACCTGCTGAACCTGTCACTGCTTTCATGTTCTGCTTATTGAAAACCTGAGAAACCCTCCAAAAGCAAATAAGATTAACTCCAAACAAACGTGTGGCACAGAGCAGCAAATCGTGCTGCAGCTTTATTGCTGTCACCATTAGGAACAAGTTTCTTCTCCTGGCCTGGCTGCTGCTTGCTGTGTTTTCAGTGTTTAAAGTTTTTTTTTAAGTCTCCCAGAGGTCTCAGGGTTAGGGGAAGCCACTCTCACCCTGGTTTGGGGGTCAGGCTGGGCTTCTTTAAAGCTTTTACAATAAGCAGTGGGGTCGCATAAGTCAGGGTATGGGGTTAGGGACTTGCTGCTGCAGCTGGGTGCTTGGGATGGATGTTGTGGGAGATCTCAGCTGTGAGGGGCTAAAATGCCCCAGTCTGGAGTGGCAGAACTGTCCCCAAGTGCCACACATCTGCCAGGGCAGTGCTCCCTGCAGCACTGGCAGGGAAGGGGGCTTGTCCCTGTTTCCCCCTGGAAATCTGTCCAGTGTCAAATATTCCCATTCCCAGCCAAGCCTCACCCTGACTTTTTGGACCGAGGGTGGGTTTGTGGCTTTGATCCACATTTTTGGGGGCTGCCCAGCAGGAACCACCCAGCTCCTTCTTTCTCCCACCCCTGCTCTCCATTCAGAGCCCTGCAGCAGATCATTCCACACCCCTGCATGGAGCAGAGCATCCTTCTCCTCCTCCAGGCTGAGCAGTGTGGTAAATCCAGCCAGGTGGGAAGCATCAGGAGAGGACAGCAGTTTTATTTTCCCTCTGCTGTTTACACACTGCTTTAATTAGGAGGCTGCCTTTGATTAGCTGAAGAAAACCCAAGCTGTGTCAATTGAAATTAATTTCCCTCTATCAATTTATCCTTTGTGAAAAGTTTGGGTGGCTTATTCCAAACTGGAATGTGGGCAGCACGGGGAGAGAAATCAATTTTCCTACCAGGTCTAATCATGAGCTGTGTGAAATTAAGTTGTCACCCAGGCACCCTAATCCTGGTGTCTAAGTGCATGTTGGGCTGTTTGCTGAGGCAATTACAGGAACCTGCTTCCTCTCCCTCCCTGACTACCCTTATTAGAAAACACTTAAGGGCACAGCTCCCTGTGACACGTTGTCATCAGGGAGGGACAAAAGTTTCAGAGGAGAGAAGCAGCACATGTAAGAGCAACATGAACTGGTGGGAATCAAGAAGCTATTTATGAGCCATTTACTTACTTAGCCCTAAAAATAGCTGGGGCTTTATGTGAAAATAGGGCTGTGATTGAAATCAAGCCCTAGACGTGAGGTAATGGGAAAGGGGGGTACAAGGAGAGATGCAATCAGGTGTTCCATAAATAGCCCTGCTCTCCTCTCCAGGGATGGGGCAGGGGGTTGGGTTGGGTGTTTTTGGCTGGAGGGGTCAGTGAGGCTGGAGGAGCTGCAGGACTGAAGGCAGAGGGGACACTGGCAGGTGCTGGGACTGAAATCCATGGGGATGATTCCCCAAACACCTCAAATCCCAGCTGCAGTGTCCCAGCTCCTGGCCAGTGCTGTCCTTGGGGTGCTGTGTCCAGCCTGGGCTCCTCAGGGCAGGAGGGACCTGGAGTTCCTGGGGAGGCTGTGGAGGTGAGGAGGGGGCTGGAGCAGCTCCCTGCCCAGGAGAGGCTGAGGGAGCTGGGGCTGAGGAGATGCTGAGAGGGGCTCTGGGTGTCCCTGAGTGTCCCTGGGCATTGCTTTGTGTCCCTGGGCATTGCTTTGTGTCCCTGGGTGTCCCTGAGTGTCCCCATGTGTCCCTATCTATCTCTCTCTGACCCTCTCTGACCCTGTGTGTCCCTCTGTGTCCCTTTCTGTCCCTGTCTGTCCTTTGGGTGTCCCTGTGTGTCCCTGTCTGTCCCTTTGTGTCCCTGGGTGTCCCTTTGTGTCTGTGTCTGTCCCTGTCCATCCATCTGTCTCTGTCTGTTCCTGTCTGTCTGTTTGTCTGTCCCTGTGTCCCTGCAGGGTCACAGCAGTCTCTCCACAGTCTCACACAGCTCTGCTCCAGGGCCCAGCAATGGCACCAGAGCCACGGGCAGGGGCTGATCCCAGGGAATTCCACCTGCACAGGAGGCAGAACTTTCCTGTGGAACAGACACAGAGAGACTGTGGAGCCTCCCTGGGGATATTCCAGGGCACTCTGCAGTGCCCTGAGCTCTGGGATGGCCCTGCTGGAGCAGGTGCCCCTCTGTGATCCCATAAACCTGTTCTGAGATCCCAGGATTCTGTTCCAGCCCCCCATGCTACAATGAGAAGCTTTGCAAGTGGAAAGGTGCTGAGTAACTTCTCCTGGAAGCAGCTCTCTGCAGCACAAGCACTTTGATCTCCTGCTTCCATCTGCTCTTTTATTGCTCCAGAGCTGCAGTGTTGAAGTTTTTAACTCCAGAGGTGACATTTGGGTCCTTTCAGGTCCCTCAGTGTTGGAGCAAGCCCAGCACCCTGGCTGGGTGCCACAGCCAAGCTGTGCCTGTCACCTCAACCTGCACAGGAGCACTCCAGGGAGGGCACTGAGAGGAGCAGATGGAATTAAATCCCTGTTTATTGGAGGCTTTGAATAAAAGAAGGGACGTGTGTAACGTCACCAGCTCTGCCCACGCTCTGGGAATTTGCCCTGTGACACTTGGACACTTTTCCAGCCTTTCCTTGGAGTTGAGAAGCAGAATTGTGCTCTTGCCATGCTGCAATTAAAGAAATTCACTGCTCTCCATAAAGCCCAAACCCTATAAAATACAGCTGTTCTCTCCTGCTGGGTTCAAAAAGAAATGCTTTCACAGAAATGGCTCCAGGTGTGTGTTTGTGCCACAGAGGCTCGTGAATGCCTGTTGGAAGGGCTGTGGGAATATTTTGGCAGATGTTGCTCCTGGGCCAGGGGATGCTGCTGTGGGCAATGAGAGTCTCAGAGTGGGGGGATGCTGAGAGCTGTGCCTGTGAGGCACAGCCTGTCCCAAGTGCTCACAGTGGGGCTAAGAGGGCACAGCTTGGTCAAAAGTTGGACTTGATGGCCCTGGAGGGCATTTCCAGCCTTCACAAGGTTGTGGTTCTGTCTCTGGTGTGGTCCCAGACCGAGCCAGAGCACCCCAGGGCTGTGCTTCTGCCACAGCTCCCCTGCCCAGAGCTCTGGAGGTGAAAACACTGAGCCCTCTGCTTTTCCAGGTCTTCAGCCCAGCCAAAGCAGGGGGCAGTGTGCTGGCAGCAGCCTGGTCTGCTCTTCCTTCAAATATGTTTGAAATCCAGGAGCTCAACTGCCCTGCAAGCAGGGAGAGTGGGAGGGAGCAGAGACCGAGCCCAGCTGTGCTGGTACAAAATGGGATTTCTGACTTGTGACCATTTTTTGGAGTGAGAATCATTGATTTTTTTTCTATTATTTTTTTCCTCATAGAATTTCTTCTCCTTGAAATAGAACAGATTGCCTGGAGCACCTGGTTTCCCAGGGATCCAAGGCCATTCCTCCCTGGTGCCCTGAGCAGAGTCTGCTGTGACATGTGGAGCTGTGCTGGGAGGTTTGCAGCCAGGAGGGGCTGGGGATGGTTCAGTGCTGGAACTGGAGGTTTCATTTTCCCAGAAAACCTTTGAATTTAGCATTTCTCCTCATGGCAGGGCTGTTTTCCTCGCAGTGCTTCACAGTCCACCAGGAAGGAAACCCATTCTTTGTTTCTGACTTACCCTAAATGCCTTTCTTTGTTAATGTCAGACCATTCTTTTTGTGCTGCCTGTTCCAACACAAAAGGAAACAAATTCTTTCTCTGCCAAACTGCAGATTTTTGCCCCAAAAGTGCTGTTCTGATAATTTTCAAAAGGCTGCAGAAGGTTCTCTTGACAGGCACTAAAACCATGCAGATTTTGAAGATTTTCAAACGTTGGACTTGATGATCTTGGAGGTTTTTTCCAACTTTAATGATTCTCAGATTCCATGTCTGGGCTGGGAAAGGATAATTCTGAACAATTCTGCTTTCTCTTGCCTTTGCAAAGTCATTACTGCAAGCACAGCCATGAATTTGGGGAGAATAAACTCTGCCTCTCTCTTCCCCTCCCTGAATAATGGATGGCTGGGGTTGTTAATGCTCCTGTGAAGTCACAGCCCATCTGTGAGCCCAGAGAGAAATGGGAATAGCAACGTTTTGTTGTGTCTGCTCTACAAAACAGGAGCTGGAGGTTGATTAATTCATGTGAGCTGATCAGAGAGCTGGGGGGTGTGTTCCAGTCAGAGGGGATCAGGAACTGGGGTCTGTCTGTGGGTGATGAGATGTCTGTGGACCTCCCAAGCTTTGGCCTGTCCAGTGTGACCACATCTGTCACAGAGCCTGGGCAGTGTGTGGGGACAAAGGAATGGAATAAATATGGAGATAATTTAAAAGTGCTAATTGGAAATCAGAATGAGACGAATCCTAACTGCTTCCACATCAGGGACTGGAGTGACAGGACAAGGGGCAATGGGTTCCCACTGCCAGAGGGCAGGGCAGGGTCAAATGGGATATTGGGAAGAAATTCTTCCCTGTGAGGGGCAGGGGTGGATTTCCCAAAAAAGCTGTGGCTGCCCCATCCCTGGAAGTGTCCCAGGCCAGGCTGGACAGGCTTGGAGCAACCTGGTCTTGTGGAAGATGTCCCTGCTCATGGTAGGGGTTGAAGACAGATGATCTTTACATTCCCTTCCAACCCAAACCATCCCATGATTTCCTGATTCTATTTTGCTTCTCAATGGAAAAACATGGCCTATCACTTCTCACTTAAAGAAATAAAACCCACACTGAACTAGTGTGAAATAGTGACTTCAGATCCCTCTGTGAACATTCCCCTGCAATTACTCAACTCTGTTAGAGTGTTTCAAACACTCTTGGATCCTGACAGAGAAATGCTGTTTATCACTTCTAATTTCAACAACTGGGTCTAAAAACTAATTAGTAAAACAGACTGTACCATCTGCTTCCTTGGGATGTGCTCCTGCTGTAACTATTCATATTTTAAGTTGGGGTCTTTTTTCTTTTTAAATTTGCTCTCGTTCCTAAAATGGTTCAATCCAAACTATTGTTTTATTGTACAGTCATATTCTGCTCCTTCTGGATCTGCATCTCTTCTTGGCATCAAGAGTACCTGAGAGGAAGGAAACATAAAACAAAACTTAATCCTGTCATTCTTTCTGCACAAATGGGCCTGGTTTATATTCCTGGGGCAGCTCTTGCTGGAAAACACTGCAGAGTTTGCAGGTAGGAAAGGCAGGAGCTGTTCACGTTAAAGAAAACAGAAATTCTCCATGGGGAGGGAGCAGGAGAAGGAGATTCAGACTCTCTGGTCTCTTCAGCCCTGGAAACAGGGATGGCACAGGCTGGAGGGTTCATGGCTCTTGGTTTGACCCAAAATCCTGGCTTTGGAGCAGTCTTTGGAGCAGGGCAGGGCTGATGCTTTCCCCATGCCAAGGAGTGTTTTCTACATCAGAGACTGGCAGAGCTCAGTGATTCTCTGTGGTGGATATTTCCCCTGATATATTCCACTTGAATTCTCCATCACTCATTTTAATGTTATTATTCCTTTTTGCACACTAAACAACCCTTCCTCCCTGCTGCTTGATATCCTCATTGTGTCTGCTTTCTGCAAGGGAGAGCAAGATCTTATCCTTCCAATGAACTCAGGGATGGAGGTTTTGGGTGGGTGATGCTTCCCTGGGCCTCCACTCCCAGCTGCACCAAGCTGTGGATCCTGAGCTGTTGAGAAAGGATTTTAAGGTGGTGGGTGAGGAAGAGAGCCCTGAGTTTTCAGCAGTGATTCCCTCCTGGAATTGCAACTTTGCCAGAGGTGGGACAAGGAAATCGAAATAACTCACAATAGCCAAGTCAAAAATGTCAATCTGAGCTACATTCACTGCTCATTTTCTGCTCATTTCCCCTCACCTGCAAAAGGATCAGCTCTTAACCAGAGAGAAAATTGAAACAATTGTGATGGGGTGGCTGCAAATCCACACGTGTGGTGGGTGCTGCTCCCCCTCCCAGGTGCCAAAGACCTTTAGACCTCCAGCACATGAGATTCCCATCAAGCCAGCAAAGGTCATGCTTGGCAAATAATGGGTCTCAGATGAGTTTCTTCCTCTGCATGAGCTGAGCTGCTTAGATCATGCCCTGCTTTTATCCCTCCCTTTGAGGGCTCCCAGGCTGGTGGCAGGAAAGCCATTATCAAGGAGCTGTTCCTTTGCCTTGGCTTTGTGGATATAAATACTGACACCTTGTTCCATTTTTCATGCATTACTTCTTTTCCTGCCCCGTTCAAAAGAACAAAAGGAGTTCTGAGCCCTCTGAGCCTGGAATTTGACAGGTTTTCCTTGGTGGTGGCATTGCTGTTTTTTTCAGTTCTGCTCAAAAACAGCTTTTTCCTTTTACCTGAAGGGGAAGAGGGGTGGGAAATGAAATGATGGGGAAAGCTGGAGGAGGTTTAACCTGCATGCATGAAGCAGCAATTCCAGTGATTTTATTGTTTGGGCTTTCTGCTGGCTGTCCCAAATCATCAATAAAGCTCTGGCTGTCTCTGCTTCACCCTCCTTAGCTGGAGGCAGTGCTGGGGCTCTGTGGCTGGCTGGGAAGAGCCTGCCTGGATAATTCCCCTCTCCCCCTGCCTCTGCAGCTGCCCTCACTCCCATTTGGAATAAATATGGGACAAGAGGCACACATGGCTCAGGGGAGCAGGAGGGATTTATGGCCAGCAGACAGTGTTTAGTACAGATGTGCAGAGCAGCAACTCTCAGTTGCCAACAAAACCTCTGGAGAGATACATCACAGAAGGAAGTTGTCAGCAATTAATTTTCAGAGGGCTAAACTTCACCCATTTTTTAATAGAAGAGGAGTCTGAAGGACCAAAGAGAGAATAAATCATTTGGACCCCTGGGAGGTTCTTTTAGCTTTTTTCCCTGCTGTTTTCTCCCTTCCAACAGGTAAAACATTGGGGGT
Source organism: Luscinia megarhynchos (assembly GCA_034336665.1). Classification (NCBI taxonomy): domain Eukaryota; kingdom Metazoa; phylum Chordata; class Aves; order Passeriformes; family Muscicapidae; genus Luscinia; species Luscinia megarhynchos. Next base: position 4,437,748 of record CM067585.1, on the reverse strand, counting down.
TTAACCACCGAGACAAATATTCTTAAATAAGCAAGACTTAAAACAGAAAAACAAAACTAAGAACAGCTTTTCTCTGTGAGATCCCTTGAATTTTTCTGCAAGAAAGATGCCAAACACTTGGATAAAGGTCTGGTTGATCTTGCAGGTGATATTTGAGTGACAGAGTGAGGGGGGCTGAGCTATAATTGGTGGATGTGAAAAGTTTGCTGACAGGGCTGGTTGCTGACTGTTGCAAATTTAGTTTTGGGGGGTTGATTTGGGGTTTTGGGGTGGGTTTTTTTTTGGAGGAGGGGGTAATTTCTTTGCAGCTCAGCTCCTCTGCCAGCCACAGACTTCAGAGAGGAGGAAGAGAAGGCCACAGCTCAAATGCTGGGCTGCCTGAATGGTGGTTCATGCCTGGAGCTGAGTTAGTGATGCTTTATTGAGGCTGTGCTATGAAAGGAGAGTTTCTGTTCCTTCTGAAGAACCTCAATTCATCAAAGCATTTCATTATTTTCCTCACAGTTAAGCCAGGGTTGAAGTCCAGCTCTGCTGTGCACAGTGTAAATGGGGTGTTGGTGTCTAATGCTCACTGTGGTGGCTTTTAATGCTCCTAAAATTTTCCATTGCCACCAAAGCTGGGGATTTTCTTCCTCTATGGAAGCTTCCTCATCTCACAATGTGGTTTAGAGGGCATGGTGGGATTAGGTCAAGGGTTGGACTTGATCTGGAGGCCTCCTCCAACCTTAATGGTTCTGGGATTCTGTATTAACAAAAACCTGTTAAAACTCAACAAAAACCCACAAATCATAGAATCACACAGAACTCATAGAAATGGTTTGGGTTAGGAAGGGACTTTAAAGATCACTTCGTTCCATCCCCCTGCATGGGCAGGGACTCTCCCACTATCCCAGATCCATCCAAACCCTGTCCAACCCGACCTTGGACATTCCCAGGGATGGAGCAGCCACAGCTTCTCTGGGCACCCTGTGCCAGGGTCTCCCCACCCTCACAGGGAACAATTTCTTCTATATATCCAACCAAAGTTGCTCTCTTTGAGTCAGAACCCCAAAATCTTCCTTTGTCCTGAATGGTGGTGGCAGATCCAGCTTTTCTCCCCTACTATGAGCTGTTCTGCTCCTTCAGCACAAACTCTAAGGGATGGTAAAAGCTCCTGGAAGGGGAAGCAGACCTTTGGCTGCCATCAGCAGAGCTCCTTCCCCCAGGTGAGGCAGTGGTCTGGAAAGCTCAGGAGATAGAGAACTTCAGCTGAAAATTCACTGTGGAGAAATTCCACTCTGTCTTCTTTCTCTTTATTACCCTTTCCTCTGCAGCCATGATGGGATTAGTGATATTTCCATTTGTCTGCTTTATGTATTTTGTTTTCCCTTCTCTGAAAAATGATTACAGGATGAAAAGTTTGTCAGGCCTTGGAGTTCAGCAAGATTGTCTCCTGGAATTAATTTCCTACCATGGAGTGTGAGCAGGCATCTAGAAAAACACTATTTGAAAATGCTTTTGTTTTCATATAAGAAAATTATTATTTTCACTTTTTGGTGGGTGTAGGACACAGAGCTGTGTGGGAAAGGCAGGATTTTTATTTATCAGATGCCTGGAGACTTAAAATCCTCAGAAGCAGTAATGAGGAAAGCTGAGGAAATGGAAGCTTTGGTCCAGCTGGTTATTCCCCAAGTGTCAGAGCAGAAGAGCAGGAGGAACAAGGACATTGACTGAAATCAAACAGCCAAGGGGGGTGAGCTGGGATATGCCAGAGCCTGGGGCCCAGCAGAGCCAGATCCGTGGGATGGCTCCTCTTGATTTTCTCATCCTCCCTGTGGAGCCTCTCTCTCTCTTGATCTAATTGGAGGGGTTTGTTCTGACACCTGCTGCAATCAGGGCTGAACACTTTCCATGCAGAATCAATGCCAGGAATGAGGCCTGTGCTGGGCTCTTGGCTCCAGTGCCTCTCCAGCTCTGGTTCCCAGTTACAAGAGACTCTCCAGCTCTGTTATTCCTTCCACCTGTAGCCAGCCCTGAGAGGTTTTTATCCCAAAAACTTGTGGATCTTTCCTGCTCCACCATTTCCCCCTTCCCCACCCTGCTCTCACAACCTTTCTGATCATATTAAGATCAAATCAGCCCCCCACGGGGGTTTGGAGTGAGTCCATCTTTAAGGTCCCTCCCAGCCCAAACCATTCTCTGTTTCTGAGACATCTGTGATGTTTTCTGCAGCACAGGAGGGATCCCATCAGGTCCTGCTGCTCCATCAGCTGCCTGACACCATCCAGAGGGGGATGCTGAGGAATGCTGGCTCCTCCTTGGGGTCTGCAGTGAGGAAAAATCCATCATTTCCCCTCTGTTCATGTTCCTAGTGCTGATGTGTCTCTGTAAGGCCAGAAAGCAGCAAAAGAATACAGCAACACAACTCCTTCCAAGCAGCAAGAAAAGAGAGATTTGTTTAAAAACCATGACATTTATATGAGGGAGATCATGAAAAACAAAGTAGAAAAACTCATTGGTTAAAGAAGGCAACACCTCTTTGAAAACATGCTTTGTGCAAAATATCGCAGATCATTCACACAGCTCAGTGGTCAGCACCAGGTGTCCATCTGTATTTTCTTTCTACCTTCCCTTGTTTTGTCTCTGAGAAAGATTCTCAGCCTGGGAAAGATCCAGAGAAAAGTCAACAACCTGGGAAAAAAACAGATTAGGTTTTTCCATGAGCCTTCAGCAGTGTCCACATTGATGGAGGATTCACTCTCTCTTTAAATGAAGCAACCCCTGCAAGGACCTGCCGTGCCAGGAGCCTCAGAGCTTCGTGCCAGGATGGTTTATCCTCCATCATCCAGAATAATTCCCTTTCTCCAGCTGCTGGCCTCAGGTCTGGTGTGCTCAGAGGAGCTGACTCAGAGATGACTCAAACTCTTCACACGCCTTTGTGAGTTTGCAAATGAAAGAGCAGGGTGAGGTTGGGTGGTTAAATAAGAGACCACTGCCAGCAGCCAGCCCCTTCCCAAAATCCCAGGGGGAAGTCAGGACCTGGAAACACACCCTGGGCACTGTGATTCAGTGGAGTGAGCAAAAAACCACTTGTAAATACATTTATTAGTGCTGAGGCTGTGGCTGGAGCTGAGGAAAAGGAGAGAAGCCACACAATTACCTGCAAAATCCTCCTGAAGTCAGGGAGTCCATAGGTCAAGAGGGTCAACAAAGAGCAAGGAACAGGGAGATGTTTTTGTTTTGCTGTGGGTTTTATTTAATTCCATATCTTTAATTCTGATCTTAAAGACAAATGATAAAATTGGAGTTTTTAAAAGGAAATTTCCAATTTGGGGGGCAGCTGCAGAACGTGAAGAGTTTCTGGGAAGCCTCAATACCAGAACTGGTCTCTGATCTGGGTGTATGAGGGACTTGTCTGAAAAGATTCTGAACCCATCAGTTTTTGCTCAGAGCCAGAGCAGAGGAGCAGCAATCCCATGAGATTCCTGAGTCCATCCCCATCCCTGGTTATTTCCAGCTGCCAGAAAATACCCTGGGGGTGAAGGGGCAGGGTGGGATCCTTCCCCTTGGGTTGCAAAACAGGAATGAAGTAACCAAAAAAATGACTTTGAGTCTCACTTAGGAGCAAAGCCCAGGCCCCATCCCTGGAAATTCAGGTTTTCCTCTCATGTTTAGCCAGGACTGTGGGTGCTGCAGGAGGGATTATCACCCTGTGTTCTGCAAGAGCTGAAATGTGCTTTGAGACCCTGCAGCTCAGGGTTCTGAGCCACAGGCATCTGTCATTGCTGCTCAGCCCATCCTGGGCTGCAAGTGAGGGAATTGCACTTGGGTACAGAGCTTTTCCTGCTCCTCAGCTGGGGACACCCCCCAGCTGCTGTGAGATCTGAGGGGGAGATTATGAGCTTTAAAATGTGCAGGATTTCCATAGGGCTTAATGGAGCCAATACCTGTAAATTAGGATATTTTTTAATTTATGGAGGTAAAACTCCTGTGGGAAACTGCACTTGCTGTTGTGAGCCTTAGAGGTAATTATAATCTCCTTTTTTGACACTGCACTGTTGGGAGTGAATGCCAGCATTTCCATTTGAGGGCTTATTTGATTATTTTTCTCATTTTGCAAAACATTATTACATTAACCCGCCACTTCTGAATCCTTGTCCTACCATGGCATTTATGCATGAGAGGGTCTGTGCTCTGAAAGGAACATCAGGCTGAAGAATGCTCCATGATGATGGAAAGGCTTCTGTTTATCCTGTGGCTTTGGAATAAGAGCTTATTTTTGGCTTGGGAAGCAAATGTGACCTAGTTTGGATCCAAAATGTAATCTGAACCTTCAGCTACACATCTCAGATATTTATTAGGGCTGAAAGTAGTCAATAAATGTATGTGAATCTGAGTCAGACTGAGAGGGGAAGTTTAGGTTAGAGATTAGGGAGAAATTCCTCCCTGTGAGGGTGGGGAAGGGCTGGGATAGAATTCCCAGAGAAGCTGTGGCTGCCCCTGGATCCCTGGGAGTGTCCAAGGCCAGGTTGGATGGGGCTTGGAATAACCTGGGGCAGTGGAAGATGTCCCTGCCCATGACTGGGGTGCAATGAGATCAGCTTTAAGTTCCCTTCCAACCCAGACCACTCCAGGATTCCATGATTTTACATAAATCAATAATCCACAGCACCAGGCTCCTGGGATCCTTTTGTTGTGTCCCAGCCCTCAGTTAAACCAGAGGGGCAGGAGGAGGCTCCTCCAGCCTGCAGAGATCCCTCAGCCTGCTCTGACCAGGTGAAACCATCCCTGAGAAAAATCATTCCACACCAGGGCTCATTGCTCTTCATTTTTCCTCCCAGTCTCTGTTCTCACTGTCCTGCATGCAGTTCTGGGTTATTCCTCTTAGTCCATGCAACACTTTCCTTTTTCCTTGCTTACTTTTAATTAAAACTCATCACTTGAAAAATCCCAAGGAAGACTTTACAAGATCCTTAATTTGATTTTTATTTTCATTAAGCTCGAACTTATATGACAAATCTCCCAGAGCTGTTACTAAATGCACTTTGTTTTCATGCAGTGCTCTTCTGGCTGAAAGTCCTGTTCCTGCCACGGGAATGTGGGCAGGAAGGGAATGTTCACCTGGGGTTTATGACCCTGACAACCTGTTTTTGTTATGAAAATGGTGGTGAGCAGCAGAAGTGATGAAATGCTGAGTTCTGTGCAGCCAGCAGAGTGGTTTTTTAACCTCCAGTCATTATACATTGTGTTGGCATAAAAAAATCAGAAGAGGAAGATCCTTCATAAAGAGCAAGCAATTCTTCTTGGACCTTATGAAGTTAATTATTTTATATCCCATAACTGAAACTTGTAACTCAGTGTAATTGGCAGGAGAAGTCCCACAGTAACAATCACGGGGCTGGTTATTGTTTCCTCTAGTGCTCCACTGTGGGAATGCTGGAAAAACAGCCTCCCATCCTGGTGTTTATTGGCAAATGCTTAAATAAATCATGCCAGCCTGTACAACAAGCTCCACGATCAATAATCTACACTCCTGAAAAGGGAAGTGTTGAGGAGGGGAAGAGGTGGGGACAGGCAGGGTTTGTGGTGCCTCTTTAACTGGGATTGTGCTTTATGGATTTGGGAAAACCAGAGACCAAGGCCAGGCTGGATGGTCCAGAGGAAGGTGTCCCTGTCCATGGCAGGGGGGTGAGATGAGCTTCAACATCCCTTCAACCCAAACCATGCTGGGATTTTATATCCCTTCAACCCAAACCATTGTGGGATTTTTCTTATCCCTTCAACCCAAACCATTGTGGGATTTTTTATCCCTTCAACCCAAACCATTGTGGGATTTTTTTTATCCCTTCAACCCAAACCATTGTGGGATTTTTTATCCCTTCAACCCAAACCATTGTGGGATTTTATATCCCTTCAACCCAAACCATTGTGGGATTTTTCTTATCCCTTCAACCCAAACCATTGTGGGATTTTTTATCCCTTCAACTCAAACCATTGTGGGATTTTATGGTATTATGAATTTCTTCTTTTCCCAGTCTGCCAACACCTCACTGTGTGACCATAACAGGGCATGGACTGACCTTGTGGTGCTCCATGCTCTGTTTAAAACCCCTCTGATTGCCTCAGCCCTGTTTGCAGCCTGGGTGAAGGGACCAGCACTTTGTGTTGAGGTCTCCACATCCCACACTCAGCATCACAGTGCTCCAGGGCTCCTGGCCCCTGTGTTCAGCCCAGCACACCAAACCTCCTTGTGCTGCTGTCAGCACTGGGACTGACCCCATCAGCCCCATCCTGAGGGGGTTTGTGCAGACACATCAGCCCTAGCTCCTGAGGTGCCTCTTCCAGCTGTGCCCAACCCATGGAGTCTCTTGGCTGTGCAAAATTTTATTTTTACAAGGGCTGCTGCTGCTCTGTCTCACAGACCCTCCCTTTTGCAAGTGGATATATTAAGATTTTTTTTTCTATCTACTACTAATTTCTGCCTATTTCTGTCCCAGGTTGGGCCTGCAGTGACAAGAGTGACACACCTGTGAACGCTGACATGGCCTCAGGATTCCAGCACAGCCAGGGAGAAGGGCAGGGATAACAGAGCTTTGCTTAATGTCACCTTTGCTACTTGGGATGGGACATTTGAAGTGGAGGGAAAGGGCAAAGCAGGAGATCAAGGGTGAATTTGGCACCTCCACCCCACTGCTGCTGCTGCTGGGAGGAGCAAGGGCCCAGGGCTGAGGATACAGCTCCAATTTAATGCTTCAGTAGGAAATCTTAGGATGGATCCTCACCTGGGATGAGCAGGCCTCACCTGCAGGCAGTTTGGGAGGGATGGGGTCTGACCTGCTGCTGGCTTGAAGTCTGCAAGCTCATCTGTGAGTTTGCAGCCTGGCATCTCATTCCTGGCACGTGGAGCAGGAGCAGGGCTGAGCACACACTCAGGATTAAGCATGTGAGTGTTTTACAGAAATACTCCTCGTGTCAGTTCAGATATCCCCGTGCCCTTTTTTTCTGCATGGAGAATGCTGGCTCAATTAAATTGTCATCTTCCTGGAAAAAAAGATGTCCTGGTAGCAGGCCTGGGTCTTTTGGTATCAAAGCACAATTCTGGAAGGAATTTAAACAAAGTCATCATTTTTAGGGGGTTGCTGAATTTCTTTTTCTATCCCTTCCATCACAAAAAAAAAGGAAATATGCTCCTGAGCTCTCCAGGTAGTAATTTCAAGATAGGATGGCTCCTGTTAAATTAGACATTTATGGACTATTTAGCAAATGACCTCAGAGACAAAACCTTCCAGGCTTGCTTTCAGTTTCATATGGACTATTTCAGAAAATTCATCAGGATTATCTGAGGCTGGGAGGAGCAGAGGAGCATTTGGATGTGGGAGAGGTGGCTTGGCTGGGAATCCCCAGTGACTGGGAGAGGAAAGCAGCTCTGGGAACAGCACAGACCCAGTCCTGGCTGGACCCTTTCCCAAATTCAGCAGCTGAGGAAAGGAGCCTGAATGCTGCTTGCCCAGGTGAATGCTGGAGAGGATGTGATGTGATCCTTCATCCTGGAGGTGTCAGGGGGTGCCTGGCCCCGGGGGAGGCTCTGATGGGGCCACACATGGCCAGTTGTGGCTGCAGCTGCTTCCTCAGCCTTCCCTGGGCTTCCACAGGGCCAAGCCCCATGGCAGGAGGTCTGTTTAGTCTGTGGGGCCTGGAAACATCCCCAGAAAATGCCACAAAATGGGGTTTGTGGGGATCCATTTGCACAGAGCACAGCTGCCCAGCTGTGGGTTGGGTTTATCCTCACCAGAAGAACTCAACCTGTATCTCCTCCCATCCATCCTTTTCTGCTGGCGTTGAACAAAACCGGGTTTGAAGCAGAACCTTCTGCTCTGGGAATTGTTTGCACTTTGCACTGGGAATTCTTCCCCCTTTTGCTTTCACAGCCCTGGCCTGACCTTCCCCTGATGCTGGGATGTCAATTAAGGAGCTCAAAGCAGGGAGGGCTGTGGATGTTATTGATTAGGGCTCTAATTGCTCATCTCCCCATGCTGTCCAAGGGAATTGGGCTGGATGGAGATGCACAGAGTGAAATGAGGATGTGGCTGCCATGGGAGTCACTCAGACATTGTTCCTGCATGAGGCTGCAGGGTCTGGGGGCTGGTTTTGCTCAACCCAGCCTGTTTTTTCACTGCTGGAGCCTCCCAACCTCTGCTTTCATGAGGTCCCTCATTGTGGCCAGCCACAGGTGCAAGGGCAGGGAAGGGGGGTCACTGCAGGCACACCTCCTGTGCTTCTGGGAGCACCCCCAAGCATGTCAATTATCTCATTAATTATTTCCTTCCAGCCCAGAACCAATGCTTGGACATTTCAGAGCATCACAGGACAGCAAGGGGCAAGTTACGTCTCCAAATGTAGATCAGAGATAATTTTTGAAAAATTCCCATCTCAAGAGAAGTTCAAAATGTGGGGGATCCCTTTTCAAGCTAATAGCTGATCACAGCCTTGGTAACTGGGAAAAGGAGAGGAAACCTCACCAGAGACTGAAGCAATGTGACAGTAAGGAGTGGAGAGCTCCCAAGAGGCAGGACTTCTAGAAACAAGAGCCCTCTGCCCATAATTTTGGGTTATTCCTTGTCCAGGGAGGCTTTAGTCACCAGAGGCATGGAAAAAGCAAAGTGAACTCTTTGTTAACTGCTGCAGGAAACTTTGCTGCCCTGAGAGCACAGGATGATCCCAGAGCTGTCTAATTAGGCAGGCAATTGTTTAAAAAAGGATTTCACATCCAGGCCTGAAAGAGCTGGAATTGACCCGTGAAGTGAAGGAAAGGCTGAATTTCATTCACTGCCCCTGCACAGAACCTGGCTGAGGATGGGGAGCCTTGCTCTGCCTCTCTGCTTGGGGTGGATTTCATTAGAATGGGCTGATAATTGCATTGTACAGCCAGAACCAAGCAGGGGGAATTTACCTTCAAGACCCATGAAGGTCAAGATCAGCCTCAGAACAATATCAGGCTTTTCAAGACAAAGTTTTAATGTGAACAGGGAGAGGACTTGGTGAACTCAGGAGGCCTTGCAGATGTCCAAGGCTGACAGCAACCATTTTGTGCCATTTTTCAGGAGTACAGCTGGGCCTGTGGTTCACCCAGGGTTTCTCCTCTTCAGGGGATCGTTGGGTGCAATCATGGAGTTTGCTTTCTGTGGTTTGGGATATGCTCCAATCCTTTGGGAGACAAGGTCAGGGAGGGAGCTTCAACTTACTGGGAAGGTACAAAATGCTCTTCTGGGAGTCTGAGTAGCTCCCAGAGGTCTCAGCCCTCCTTTCTAGATGTGCTGCACCTCTGGGGCAGAAAGAACATGCTGGATAAGCTGGAGCTGCCCTTCCTCCTTAGTGAATCCTTCCCGTGTGGAATCAACAAGCCCCCTGGAGATAAGAGCAGGTGGCTGTGAAAAACAGCACAGATAAGGGGGGATTGAAGACAGTGGAACTGTTTTTAGGTAAATTTCTTCTTTCCAGATCAGATCTGCATGTTTATCCCCTATCTACATACACACTTAATCCCCAGTTGCCATGGGACAGCAGAACTGCCTGTTTTTGCAAGCTCTTTCTCTGAGCAATTTCCTGTTGTTAATGCAGCTAAGTCCCTTGATTCCTGTTCCAGTCAAATCATTCCTGTTGTCTTTTCCGAGGTCATTGTGCTGCCTTGCAGGACCCAAACCTCAGTGTTGGCAAAGCTTGGGAATAAAGAGCCCTCTCTGAGGAACTGCTGAGCCAGGCTGCCACAGCCAGGTGAGAGCAGACCTGAAAGGGCATTTCCATCCCTTGATCAGCTGCCAGCCCTGCTGCTCTGGGCACAACCAGGCTCGGCCTCAGACATGTGGTCTGACTTGATTTATGTAATCCTCAAATCTAGATAGTCCTCAGAATGCCCCACTCAGGTTTACAACAAGGTAAACACATTTTTAGCACACAAAAAAAAATAATCTGAAAATCTGATTGTTCTGATGAAGCAGACAAAAGCTGGAAACTCTTAGCAAGAATATTTTTGGGGCTGAGGCATTGATGTTTGAGGGAGGGAGAGCAAGGCTTAGAACTGGAGAAAATGGGCTGGGTGGCAATAATAGAAAAAAAAAACTTCCTGCTTTTCTTGCAAGCAGCCAAATCTGGAGTGGCAGAGGTGGCTCCTTTCTGCAGAGCTGCCCCTCTGACCACAAACACATTGATGTGGGGAGCAGCCAGTTGTGTCCCAGACTCCCTGGTGAGTGAGGATACACTGTGCTCCACACATGTTCTATAGAAATCTGTCACTCTCCTGAAGGTCTCACCCTGAGGACACTGCTGAAGGCTCATGGGGAACCTAATCTGCCTTTTCCCAGGCTGTTGACTTTTCTCAGCTCCAGCCTGGATCTTTCCCAGGCTGGGAATCTTTCTCAGAGAAAAAACAAGGGAAGGTAGAAAGAAAACACAGACAGACACCTGGTGTTGACCACAGAGCTGTGTGAGTGTCTCATGATATTTTGCAGAGAGCATGTTTTCAAAGAGGTGTTGCCTTCTTTGACCAATGAGTCTTTTCTGCTTTGTTTTTCAATCTCCCTTATATAAATGCCATGGCTTTTCAATAAATCTCTCCTTGCTGCTTGGAAGAGGAGTCGTGTTACTGTGTTCTTTCACTGCTTCCCAGCCCCGCAGCAACATCACCCCACTCTGCAAAGTTTCTGTAGGGGAAAACCTAAAAGGGGGAACCTTTTCTGACTCACAGAGTGAGGGGGGAGGTCAAGTCCTGGCCACCTCATCCCAGTAGTGGGTGTTGGGAATTTGCTGTAATAACTCCCCTGGTGAGGTGACACCAGAGAAGGGAACAGAACAGGCCCATCATTATGTTAAAAATAGAAACCCACAAGCAGAAAGTCACAAAGTGTGTGGTACCTGGCAGTAAATTGGGTCCTGGTCCTTCCCCATGCCTGGAGCTGCTCTTGCTGCCTCCTCTTTTCCCATCCCTGTGGCTCACAGAACGCCAGGGCTCACCTGGGAGGGTGAGAGGTGTGTCCTGATGGGAGCAAGGCACTGATGCCCATGGCAGGGAGCAGCTTCCCAGCTCTTCTTCTCACCTGTGCCCATCCCAAGCTGTGTTTGGGGCAGCCTCAGCCTGCTGTGTGGGTGGGATGGGTTTGTGCCTGTGCTGGATGATTCCAGAGCACTTTTTCTGCCGGGCAGAGTGCTGGCATATGCACACACATGCAGCAGGCACTCACTGGAACTGGCAAGCTGGAAGAATAACAGCATCCTCAGGGAAAAGAGAGGCTCCCCTGTTGGTACCTTCCTCCCCTCTGCTGGCAGTTGCTCTGCACATCTCCAGCTCTCAGGCTGCTGCCCCTGAGAGCCGGGGAGGGAGATGAAACAATCTCGTCCCAGCGATGTTATTTCCCTCTCCAAGTCCTCTCGCGTTTTCGTGTGTGGATGTTGATAGCAAGGGCTGTAGATGTCACTGCTCTGGATTTATGGATAGAGATGTGCAGATGAGTGTGACAGCTGAGTGCCTGACTCCTTTGCACTGCAAAATCTGATCCCTCTTCTCTGCCATCAGTTGGATTTTGTGCCACTCCTGCCGGAGCTGTGCGGAGCTTGAGGCTCCATTTCCAGTGAGCTTGCCAGGTCTCAGCCCTCAGCAGTGAGCTCATTACCAAAATCAGCACTGCTGGACATCCCCTGACTGCAGAGGGGTCGTGTCTGAGCTGCCCTCCCTCCTCAAAGCTTCTCCCTTTGGCCATGCAGGTCGTGTGTTGGGTTTATCTCACTGAGAACAAACCGTGTCGTGCAGCAGAGACCCCGCTGGGACCAGCTCAGGTCGTGAGAATCCTCTTCTCCAGAGGCAGCTCAGCATCCATCTCTTGTACTGCTGTAAATCAGGAGCAGGGGGGTTTAATTCGATTGCTGAGGCTGTGTTCTTACAGTCAGAAATCACAGCAACATCGGGAGGGATTGTCAGCTCTTCGTGAGAGGGCCTGGGGTGACAGGACAAGGGGGGTGGCCTTCAGTGAAGGAGGGCAGGGTTAGACGGGATTTTGGGAAGGAATTGTTCCCTGTGAGGATGGGGAGGGGCTGGGATAAATTCCCAGAAGGTGTGGCTGAACCTGGAAGTGCCCAAGGCCGGATTGGATAGGGCTTGGAGCAACCTGGGACAGTGGAAAGTGGCCCTGCCATGGCAGGGGGGGTGAAACTGGAAAATCTTTGAGAACCTTCTCAACCCGAACCATCCTGGGATTCTGTGAGTCTGTGACAGGGAGGCACAGCAGAGTGGGTAGGGATGGGCAGGGCTGCCTGTGAGGGTGAACATGCAGGTGTGTCCCAGCAGGGATGTCCCAGGCAGGTGTGTCCCAGGTGTGTTCTAAGTGTGTCCCAGGCAGGGATGTCCCAGGTGTGTCCCAGGCAGGGATGTCCCAGGTGTGTCCCATGTGTGTCCCAGCAGGGATGTCCCAGGTATGTCCCAGGTGTGTCCCAGCAGGGATGTCCCAGGTGTGTCCCATGTGTGTCCCAGGTATATCCCAGGCTGGGCTGTCCCCTGGGCCTCCCCATGCTGTGGCTCCCCTGCAGCACCTTCTGCAGCAGAGCATTCCCTGCTGCAAGGCTGAAGCAGCAGCACTGCTGCACGTAGAGCTGAGCTGATGAGGCTCAGCACCCCCTCTCCTTGTTTCATGTTTAATTAGCTGGTGCATGAAGGATGGATTGGTTAGAACAAGGAAGCAGCAGGGAGAAGGAAGGTTAATCTATCCTCTAGCCTTGCTATTCCTTCTTCCTTGTGATCTTGTGAAGCAAGCAGATGATGTGTCTTTTGAAGTGTAAAGTACTCCCTATCCTTCTCCCCCCTAAGTCTTCTCCTCCTCCTCATCCCAGCCTCAGTCCAGCTGCTCCCTGCAGGTGCTGCTGATGGCCGAGGGGCTGGACCCATCCCCCCCAGGGGCTGCACGAGGGGGTTTGGAAACAGGAAAAGTCAGGACTGGCTGTTTTAAGCACCTCAAAGCCCTGTGCAGACAGTCCTGGAATGCTGGAGTGCTACCTGTCCCAGGCTGGACAGGGCTGGCATCCCCTGGGACAGTGGAAGGTGGCACTGCCAGTGGCAGGGTGCAATGGGATGGGTTCCTTCCAACTCAAACTTGTCTGGGATTTGGGGATTATTGATTTAGTTTGGGGTTGATGCAGCAGGAGGAAGAGCATGGGCTGGGAGGATGCCCTGGAGCCCAAACCAGTGCTGGGAAGCCTTGGTGTCACCTGGGGTGTCCCCAGCACCTCAGGGCTCACAAACAGCAGTGCCACCCCCGAGCTGTGAGTGAGGAGAGGAGCTGGGCTCTCTCCTCTCAGTCTTCAGAAGCTCTGTTCCATTTTTCAGGAAACTCTTTGAGAACAAGGAGCAGGGGAATCAGGACAGAGGAGGGACTGGCCTGGCACGAGCAGCCCTTCCCCAGGCCCTGTGTTCTCCCCAAGTCACAGTAATTGAATTGTTTTAATATTAATGGCTTCTCTCGAGCTCTGCTGATGGGAGGGAGGGAGAGATGTTTCTTCCAAAACAGTCTTAAGCTAATGCAGAAAGTATGAATAAATCTCTCAGAGATTATAGCCCCTGGAAAGCTCCTGTGAATATCAGAAAGACATCCTTCCTGCTATGGGAGGTTTGATTGAATTACAAATTTGAGGCAACTCCAAAGCAAAACTGATTAAGTCTTTTCTTTCTCACACCCTTGTTGTAGCATTTTAAGGCGCTAAAGCTTTTTAATAATGAGAAATCCCCCCGTCCTGTTAGTAAGTGGTTATAATTGGCATCGCCCTGCTTGCGAGTAGCTCTAATTGGCATCGTGTCCTCGTGGATGGTGATGCCACCAGAGCACAAAACGTGGTGGGAAATGTTGTCACTCCTCTAAGGGAGAGCCACAGCCTGTGCTGTGAGAGGATCCTCTCAGGGCTGGGAGGGAGAGGTGATGTCCCTGATGAGCCCCTGGAGGTGACAAAACAGGGATGGGGCTCCTGAAGGAACTGGAGGGTTCTGGGTATGGCCTCTTGTGTAGGAGGCTGCTGTGAAAACAGCAAAGCCCCTGCTTGGGGAGGAAGGGGAGGGTCCTGCCCACGGGGCTGTCTCAGCTCTTCCCCTCGGAGCCATTCTCCAAACTGTGTTTGATCAACGTTGGCACTGCACTGCCAGGATCTGAAGCTTTGCTGGGAGAAACACTGTCAGGTAAAGGCACTATAGAAATCACCTTATTCAGTTCTCCCCTATTAAAGCAGAGAGGGAAAAAAGGAAGAAAGGAAGCAAAAGAGAAAGCATTGTACCACGAGAGCTTGGCACGGGGCTGTCTGCAGCAAGGAGACAGCTGTGGTCTTTACCAGCCCTTGACAAGTGATCTTTCCAACAATCAGATGGGAGAACATGCTCTGTTAGGCTTATAATTGATAATATAGCACTGTTGAAATATGTCTGTCAGTTCTGCAGGGAGATAAAATTATAGCATTGATATTTCAGAAGAGTTTTCACTGAGGCAGCTTCCGAAACCACATCCTGACCCTGGCAGGGGAAAGGTGGGATGGGCAGGTGTGGGGAGGATTCAGCCTTCAGCCTCACCCTGAGGGTGAGGGGGGACCCCACTGCAGACCCCCAGCCCTGGGTGGGCCCTGTGGAGGCACCTGCACTGGGAGAACCCAGTCACACAGGGGTTAAAATGTGTCACAGGGATGTTAAAATAATGACCAGGGAAATTCAAATGATTCAAGCCAGACACAATGGTGAGGAGTTAACTAGTGGACACTTCAGAAACTGATCCCTCCATTCCTGGGAATGTTTTGAAGAGGAACACAGGTTTTGGGAGTAATCCAGCAAAGCTCTTGGGGTGCACAGCTGCGGTGAAGGGCTCTGGCTGCTTTTGAGATGACAGGACTCCACAAGTGCTATGGATCCCTGAGGAGCTCAGTGCCACAGAGTCCCACCCTCCAGAAATCCAATAATTTTTTGGATCACCTTCTAAAATTTGTTTGGTGAAAGGAAAACTGAGACAGGGAGGGTGCACCAGGACCCACCAGCACCTGACTTTCCCTTCTGAGTCCCACTGCCCACTGGTGTGTGCCCAGACTCAGGAGGGTTATGAGAAACACCAGGATGGGAGGGTGTGGGAAGTTTCCTCACCTTGCCCAAACCTTTGGGGCATTTGTGATCCTGCATGGATGCTGGTACTGGAGAGACAGAACAGGGTTTATGGACCAGGGGCTGGAAACATTCTGAGTTGTGGGACAGATGGAGGAAGAGACTCCAGGGGGTGTTGGCAGGACTTGGTTGTGTCTGTTTGAGGATTCGTAGACAGGGAGGGGAGACGTTCCCAAACCTGTGCTGATCCAGCATCCTGCACAAAAGAAAAAGGTTTGAAACAGGATAAAAGCAGTCCTGGAAGCAAAAGGAATAAATTACTCTCTTTCTGCTGGTGACCAGGTGGAGAGCAGCAGGTGAGGCACGAGGTGGGGACTTGGCAGAGATCACAGCACCTTGTGCCAGCCTTGGCCTGGGGGAAGGATACAGCAGCCTATGCCCTCTCACCCCTCCCTTCTCTGTGTCCCTCTCCCTCTCTCCTTTTGTTTTCCTCCTTTTTTGGCACAAAACTCAGAATGAGTGCAAGAGCAGCTCGGTGAAATTTCCGACACCCTTTTGTTGTTCCCTTTTCCGGTGGGGGCTCAGCCTCCAGCCCCTCTTGCGCTACAGTGAAACCAGTGGTTGGGATGGTTTGTTCATCACCCACCGAACCCCCAGTTAGCACCTCACTCCAGGACACCTGGGCCTGGCATAAGCATGCCTTTGTCAGGGTTAGTGACTCAAATTTAGAGTCAATTAAAGGCGTGTCACTAATTATGAGCTCTGGATTCCCTTCAGGCTTGGCTGCACTGAGTGAAATTAAAGTTCCCAACATCCCCGTTCCCATTCCCCCTTCCTAATTAGTCCTCCCCAATTCTTAGAGGCTGACATTTAAAATGAACTCAGCTGAAATTAGTACTTTTGTAGTCGATTTTCTGTGCTGATAATGGGAACATGGAGGGGACAAACCCCTGCCTCAGTGGAGAAGGTGACAGCCCCAGCTGCCACCCAGCCCGGGTGTACCTGCCTGGGAAGGGGCCTTGAAAGTCCCTTGGATTAATGCATTAAGGAGATTTTTATTTCCTGACTCCCTGACGAAGGTCCCTTTCATCAGAGATTTCTCTCCTCAAGACATAAAAGTCAGTAAATTCTGGGCTCAGTCTGCAAATCTCCAGTTGACGTTTGTGACTTAACTCACTCTGCTGAGTAAAACCTCGAGCACAAAGCCTTGAGTTGCAGCAGTGCTGCTGTGACCAGGCTGCCAGGCTCTTAAACCCCCAATTTCCTGCCTTTTGATGGCTTTGAATCACGATGGGCCTAATAATAATGATAGTTGGTACTTATGTGCCACTTTATCTTAAAAGCTCTGTGCAAACATTAATTAATTATAGACACAGACAGTGTCTGCAAACGTGGAGCTGCAGATGCAGCCGGGTTTGGAGCCATGCACAGCTCAGAGCCAGGAGCTTGCCAGCAGGAGAGAGCTTGGATCATATCTGTGACCCTCCCTCATTTCTGGCAGTATCTGCCCAGGGTGGCCCCAAAAAGTGACTAAAAACAACCTCAAACTGCACAGGGTTTCAGGGAGGATTTTGCTGCTGCCTATTCCTGGCTGGAAAAGTGGCAAAACCTTGGGGTTGGCTCCTGATTTGGAGCAATTTGCTCCAGTGAGCAACCTGGTCCTGCCTGGACTTTCAGCCTCTTTATGGCTGTAGGTGTTGCTTTTTGGGGGGATGCTGTGGTCCCTAAAATTTACAGGTGATGCAGAGATGAACTTTGCCCATCTCCCACTTCTCCAAATTAAAACATGCACCCCAACACTGCAGGGAAGCTGGGAATGCTCCGTGCCTGCCTGGCAAGGAGGGAGGGAAGGAAGGAAGTTAGCAGCAGCCGTGGAGGAAGGCAAGCTCTGCCTTCACAACCCTTCTCTGACCACATGCTGGACATGCAAAAGATCCCAGTTTCCTTGGAAACAGGCTCTTCCCGCATGTGCTGCAGCGAGCTGGGCAAGTTTGCCTTCATCAAACCCCCACGGTGAGGAGAATAAGCTCCAGAGAAGCTGTCCTGGGGCCGGCAGCCTGATTGCTGCTGCTTCCCTTATTTGCATCCCTTTAAGAAGAGGCAAAAGAACAAAAAAATCTCCCTCCTGCCCCTTGCAGAGGAGATCTCTCCTGGTTCCTTGCAAGCCCTGTCGCTGTCTGAGGGCAGAGGAAATTACTTCAATCACTGGCACAGGGCTGAGCACCCTAAAACTGCCCATCCATTCCCCAAAACTTGGGCTGCAGGCGCTGCTCCCCCAGGCAGTGACAAACTGGGGGCAGTGGAGGGATATGTCCCCTCACTTTGCTCCTCTCTTTTCACTTTCCAGTAAACTCAGGATTAAGTCAGGCTTGAGACAAGAGGCCCAGAAACTTCCTGGAGCATTCCCTCAATGGCAGGGGCTTTGCGTTTTCCTTTGCCAGCTCTACCACTGCACCAACCTGCCCAGGGCACCCCAGGATGGTGCTGGGGAGATGGTCCTTGTGCCAGAGCAGTGCAGAGACTGTCCCTGCCTGCTGGGCACCAGCAAAGGACTGCAGGAAGCAGAAAGTGGAAGCACAGGGATATTCCAGAGCAGGCAGAGTGGTTGGAGGGACAGCAAAGCCCAAAGCTCAGCTCCAAGTGGGTGTGTGGGTGTTTAACCCAGCAGATATAAATGCTCCAGGCCTGCAGTTTAGAGATACCTCATAAATATTTTAGCTCGGGGAGGATGAAAGGAAGACAAACAAATATAGGTTTGGGCCTTTGGGGCATTGCTGTGTTCATCTCTTCAGAGAAACAGAGGTGGTGCTGGTGCTTGGTGCTGATGGGGAAGCTGCTGACACATTGTCTGACAAGCACTGCCACCAAAATATTGATTTTGGAGTGAGGGAAAAACAAGGGAAAAGGTCCAAACTTTTCTAATGAGGCGGTTTTGCTCCTATTATTCCAGCAGGATTTGCCAAACTAACCCAGCGATCAAAGCCTGGAGTTTTGATCAGAAATGGGTGGGCAAATGCCGTGAACATTTGTAATGCTCTCGTACGCTTGTTTTGACTGTCTCTGCCTCTAAAGTCTTGTTTGAATTTGAGAGTGGAATTTAATTTGATTATTTTTACAGCTTGAAAGCAATGAAGGATGAATAAACACTCTTTGCTGAACATTTCATTTGAAAAATACACTAAAAACCACTGAATTAACGATTCAGTGATTGAGGCTGTGAATTCTGGTTGATCATCATTTTAAAAGCAATCCTGGTAGAATTTTGCAAGTTGAGGAATATCATAAAGTGTTCCAGTTGTTTTGCTGCTGTAATTATGCAAGACAGACTGTGTGCAGATGCAGTGGTGCTGGTACAAATTGCTCTGGTGCCCATGGTGGAGCCAGGAAATGCAGATGTGTGGGGTGGCTTGGGTGGAGTTGCCACAGTTTTGCCCAGCGAAGTGGTTTAGGTGTCAGCCTGCACGTTAATACTTTTAATTGCCTATTAATTACCTGGGTCTGTTTGGAACCTGCTCACTGTGACTCTTTAAATATTTGTGGCAAATTGCAGCATCCACAACGATCTCTTTATTCTTGGGAATTCAGCACTGAGGCTTGCTGTGGGTTTGCTGGAGGCACTGACAGCCCTTCCAGTGGTCACCTCCACTCTCTGGCTGCTCCTAGGTTTATTTTGAGGAGAATCCGCTCCCTTTTTTAACAAATATGGATGCAGTTTATGGAACTGACGCTCAGCCGACTCTGTTGGTTTCAGTATAAATCCCAGGAGAGATCAGCATTTTGCTTTAAAATCTCTGAGCTCAAACAGAGGGATGGATAAAGGGAAATGTTTGCACAATCTCTTTGCAAATCAAATCTTTAACGTTGCGCGTCACTCTGGAGAGGTGAGGAGGAAAGATAATCCCAGATTTTGACTTTGAGCTTGCAAGGCAAAGCTGCCCTTCATTGTAAAACCAGTGGGAGCTTGTCTTCAACTCCCACGGGAGTTTCTGGGATGGAATCAGAGGCTCCAGGGTCGTGAGACATGAAAACAAATTACACAGAGATTGCTGTCTCAGCCTGACTCCGGGAGGTGCTGCCCTGTGCCAGGCGCGCACGGAGCGCGAGCGTCCAATGCGTTCCGCTAATCCCGAGATTTATAAATGCACACAGAGGGGATTCAATCCTGCAGCACAGCCCTGGAGCTGGGATAGGGCATGTGGAGGCTGCCAGCCAGGGCCCCTCACCTCTCCCCAGTCTGGGGCGTTTCTGGGATCAGAAACATCAGGATCATCAGGGCTGGGCTCATCACATTCCATGCTCACTCTTGCAGCTTGGAAAAGGGAAGCACATGCTAAGGAATGGATCCAGGAGCAATCCTGGGGTCCCAGCCTTGTCTGTGACTCACTGATCTGGGGAGCCACAAGGCTAGCATTTCATTTTCCTCTTTGCAACCTCTTGATTCCCCAGCATCTTAAAATTACCCAAATATCCATCAATTTGAAATCCAGGCCCCTTCCTAACTCTTAGAAACATCGCTGTCCCATGCTGGAGAATGATTCCTCAGGCAGTGAATAAATTTGGAGGCTGTCTGCGTTTGGGGCTGAGATTTGGAAGTGTGGACATGCTGCTCAGTGACTTTAGGACCTTAAATGCCTCCCCCAAGCTGGAGTTTGGTCAGCAGCCAGGAGCTGCACCCAGCAGGAGCTGGGAGCCAGCCCGTGGTGCCGGAGCCGGCGGAACACACTCATTATCTCTACCTTGCTCAGAAAGGATATTGTGATTTTAATAACTTCTTGGATCCATTTTTTCCCTGGTAGCTCTCGTTGCCTTGGATACAGGCTCTGGAGAGGCTGAGCCCTGCTAAAGATGGTAGATCATTTAAATGGAATAGAAGATGAGGTGTGGATTTACGAAGTACTTTAGCACTCCTGGAGCTGGCTGGGAGCGCTCCGGTAAAGCCAAGCTTCCACAGGATGTGCAGGTTTGTTCAACAGGACTTTGTTCCCGGGGATGGGACACCAAAGCTGCTTTTGCACATGGTGTCTGTGGTGTCTGGTGTGTGTATGTGACAGCGCCAGGCTGGGAAAAGCAGAGCCCCGAGGCTTTGGTGATGGCGTTGAATCAACTCCCAGGGCACTGTGAGCAGGAGCAGAGCTGGATTTGGCGCCTTTGGAATGGGATGTTGTAATGGTTTTGAAAGCAAAACCAGTGAGAGACTCCAAGTCAGAAATACAGTCTATTGGGAAAAAAGAGAAAAATGAAATACATGCAGTAGTACAAAAGAAAAACCACTGCCAGAGTCAGAATACAACCTGACACCCCGCTAGTCAGGGTGGTGGCAGCAGTCCAGATGAAGTTCTCTTGTTGAAGCAGTGATCCTGTAGAAAGGTCTGGTAGCTCTTGTTCTCTGGAATCCAGTGGGTAAGGGCTGCTTTGGTGTTCCAAATCTCAGTTTTTATCTAGGTAGGAAATATTTGTCTCCTCCCCCTAGCTGGAACATCTACCAGTGGGATTATGTAATTTTATCAGTCATGCACTGGACTCACTGGCCATTAACAGGAGATATCTCCTGGAGGGAGGATGGGTTGTGGAAAAGATAAAGATGACAGCCCTATCTGGTTTTTAACAGATGGCCCATTAACAGGAGATATCTATCACAGAGTTGAGAATTACTGCCCCACCTGGTTTCAGCAGATGGTGATAGATTACAAACTTTCGGGCACATCTTTACATTGTAACCTAGGACAGGTGTTCCAAAGACTTCAACTCTGCTGCCATCCTCTTCCTGCTTCAGCACCACCTCTGCTCTCACTCTGACTTCCCAAGGTCGCACAGGCCCTGCAGGGTGGTTTAAGGCCATGAGCTCTTCCAGCTGATGTGTGTTCATGGCCCTCTAGCTCTCCTGGGTGTTCCCTTTCAAAGCTTGATTTCCATTCCTAGCATTCCCCCATTCCTTTTCTCCCAGCTTATACATGCAGCTTACCTACAGAGAAGCCATACAAACAGAGAAATTCTCATTTCATGAGAGGTTGCCCACCCCTAAAGGTCACCAAAGCTATTAAATAAAGCCCCTCGTGCCCAGGGCTTTGGACACCTCATTTGACTTGCTTTGGTCGAATTTCACGCTGCTGCAGTTTTTGATTTATGCCCTTTGAAAGTCTTTTGCTGTGCTGGAGGAAGCCCACTCGTGGTGCCTGCTGTAATCAAGTAGCTCTGGCTTTTTGGAGCTGACTTTTCTTCTCTTAACAACTCTGGAATGTCTGGGCCCATCCTGATAAAAACAAACTAAACAAATTGCTTTTTCTTCCTGGTCCTCATCATAAACTCACTTGGATCTATGATGGCTGTCTGGAAAATTGTTAAGATCATTTAATCACTGCCAGAATAAATCATCCTGACTGGAGACTCTGTCCTGAACCTGGATTTGCTTTTGGGGTTACGAGGGTGACATGCTTGTGATGCTGGGCTCAGAAATTGGTGTTTGAGGAGCTGCTGGAGGTCACAGCCCTGCTGTGCAGGTGGCAGGGTGTGGCTGAGCTGCTGGAGGAGCAGGAGGAACTGAGGGAAAGCTTCTTTCCATTAGGGTGTCAGAGCACTGGAAAGGGAGCATGAGTAGTCTCCTCTCTGGAGGCATCGAGGACCAGGAGAGATGTGTTTGTGTGGGCTCACCTGAGAGCCCTTCTGCCCCCAGTGCAGAGCCAGGGAACTCCTGCCAATACCTCCCAGCTGATTTCCCCAATTCCTGCCCGTGGATGCTGGAAGGAATTCTCACCTCAATCTGTGCCAACCCTTCTTTCAACCCACTGCCATCCACAGCCCATGGGAAGGACCCCATGATGCCTGAAACTCTCCAGAATTTCACCCTTCATGCTGCTTCAGAGGCCTGGGAGAGGAAGGAGAAGCAGAAGAAGTAGCAGCAGAATGAAGAAGAGGGAAAAAAAAAAAAACACTTTTTCTTTGCTTGAAAAGAAATCTCAGCCTTCCCGGAGTGAAGAAAAGAAGAGGAGGGAGGGAGATACACCACACAAAGAGAAGAAAATGGGCTGAGAAACCACAAGACATTTTAAAGCTCACCCAGGAAACCCCACTTTGATATCCCCTCTCATTGGAAGCGTTTGAGGGCAGAATAATGCTGCCATGATTGATCACACAAAGGGATGAGAAAGGGAGTGGATCCAAGAGCTCCTTTCTGCTTCTTAGGACCAAAAAAATAACTCAAAAAAAAAAAAAAAAAAAAAAGCTTTGTATTCAATTTCAATGTAGGAGCAAAGAACCCTTAATCAAGTGTCTGTTTGCAGGGCTGTGTTTGTCAGGGGTGACATGTGGACCCTTCCAGGAGCAGGAGTGGGAGTGGGGCAGGACAGGAGCCACAGGAGCCACTTCCCCAGCCTCTGGGGACCTCCTGCTCTGGCTTTTCCACTGCCTTCAGGCCTTGGGAAGTGGCTCATGGCCAAGGAGAAACTGAGTCACATCCAGGGAATTTCCCTATGGCAGATGTGTGTGGGCACAGGGTAACTCATCTCCAGAGAACCCTGGAGTGCTTTGGGTTGGAAGGGACCTCAAAGGTCCTCCAGTGCCACCCCTGCCATAGCCAGGGACACTTCCACTGTCCCAGGATGCTCCAAGCCCTGTCCAACCTGGTCTTGGACAATTCCAGGGATGGGGCAGCCACAGCAGCTCTGGCCAACCTGTGCCAGGGCCTCCCCACCCTCATAGGGAAGAATTTCATGCCAAGATCTCACTCAAATCTCCACTTTTCCAATTTGAAGCCAATTCCCCTTGTCCTGTCACTCCATCTCTTGTAAACAGTCACACCCCATCTTACCTGTAGCTCCTTTAGGTCCTGGAAGGCCACAATGAGATCCCCCTGAGCCTTCTCCAGGCTGAGCAATCCCAATATTCTCCCCAGTGCATTGCCTGGGACTTAATTCCATTCTCCTGTTTGTCCAACAGTTCAGCTCCATAGACTCCATTTCATGCTTGTTTAAGTTAATTTGATAATTAGTGCAGAGCAGAGGCGTTTTGGCCGGGAGGTCGTTTGTGGCCAGGGCATCTCTGGGTCATGTCTGATCCCAGGGGATGAGCAGATGCTGCAGTGCCCACATCCAGCTGCTTGGGTTGGTTGGAAGGGGAATGCTGACTTTCTGTTGAGGCAAATTGGTGCTGCTCGTTCCCTAAACACACACTGGATAGGACCCAGGAGAAGAAAAATCTCAGCAAACTATTTTTCCTTAAATTTCATCCCTAAATGTTCATCCAAATATCCAGTGGAGCAGTTACTGCTGAACAAATGAACTATGGAGCTGCATCAAAATCAACTTTTTTAGCAGGGAAATGTTTATTATATACTGTGATTTTATTTCTTCTTACTGATGGGAAAAAGAAAGTGTTCAAAATGAACATTTTTTAAACTGATGAAAAAATCGATGTTAGGAAAATAAATGCTTCATTTTTCATTGGGTATGTCCCCGTTTTTTAACTTCCAGATTTCATTTTCAGCAATTTGACTTTTCTGCCTGTCATAAACCAGCTGGATCAGACTCCTTGGCTGGGGAGCCTGTGATGGTGTCAGTCTCTCCCTCTGCTCTGGGGTGATGTAGCAGCTCCAGGGCAGGATTTTCCCAAGCTACAGCAAGAAGAGAATGAAGAAAACTCAGCCCACAACTCTTGGAGCCTCAGGTCTTCTCCCCATGAGCAAAGCAGCTTTTCATATGGCCAGTCCCTGATTTTCCATCTGGGATCGATTTTGTGTCTCTCTACCTGCAGCTTGGAAAGGGGAGATCCTCAAAGGCAATTTGGTTTTTAGGTATTCCAAATCTGGCTGAAAATGAGGAAAACTGAATCAAACCTGAAGAGAAGAGGGTGAGTGACTCTAGAAGCAGTGTTTGCCCCCTGTGCTGAGGTTTGTGGTGCCCCTGCTCTGTGCTTTTGGGGGAGCAGTGCTGTGTCCTGGCAGGCAGTGCTGCTGGGAGGGGCACCCCCGTGGGCACAGCCTGGCAGTGCCAGCCAGAAAATTGTCTCTGCCTGGAAACAGGTCTGACCTCGCCCATGGAAAGGGGTTGGAATGATTTTAAGGTCCCTCCTGAGAGCAATGTCAGATTTGTCTTTACAAGCAAGCTGTGGGTCTGCTGGTAGATGAAACCAGCACTGAGAGAGAAAAGAAACAATGGGATGGATTCCACTGATTGATGATTGGAAAAAGATATTTGGCTTTACAAACGAACTGTAGGTTTGCTGATAAATTAAATTGGATATTGGAAGATGAAAGAAGCAATGGGGGAAAACTGTGAATTGTATAAGAATTAAAAATTAAAAGGGAGGGTTGTGCTTTAGGGGGGAATCTCAGGTATCAGGTGTTCCAGGAAGTCTGTGCCTCTCAAGTACCTCAGCAATGGGCAAAGAGAGAGGGAGATTGGGATAAAAGGAGTCTGTGTCCTCCAAAGATCTGAAGAGATCCCAGGGAATGTCCCATGGCCTCTCCCTTTATTCCAATAAAGCAAAAGGGACTCCTCTGTCTCCTTTTTGGACATAAACCTCTGGTGTTTGTGGATTAATTTTCCTGACACTTCCAACTCAAATTGGGGTTC
This sequence comes from Luscinia megarhynchos, assembly GCA_034336665.1. Classification (NCBI taxonomy): domain Eukaryota; kingdom Metazoa; phylum Chordata; class Aves; order Passeriformes; family Muscicapidae; genus Luscinia; species Luscinia megarhynchos. The sequence continues at coordinate 4,413,097 of CM067585.1, read as the reverse complement.
AGCACCAGCCTGTCCCACTCTGCTCACCCCTGCCCTGAGCCTGCACAAACCTTGCTGGGACCCAGCAGGACCACCTGGGATGTTTGGGGCTGGCCACTGATTTTCCTGTGGGTCTCATGAGCCTCCAGAGCAAATCTCCTCCCAGTTCCAAGCAGATCCTGCCTCTCCCCAGTCCCCTCTCCCCTGGGATGATCTGGTGTCTGAGCACACGCTGTCATCTCTGCTCAGTGCATGCATCAATCCCACTGTGGCAGCTGAGGTTACGCCCAGAGCTCCCTGTGGCTGATATTTGTCCCCTGCAGGTGGGATGAGGTGCAGAGAAACCCTCACCACCCTCAGCATCACCCAGGCTCCATTTGTCTCAGCAAGATAATGCTGGTTTTCCTTTTCTCCTAAGCAAAATGTGTATTTGGATGGGATTAAATCTAAACTCCCTTCAAATGGTGAATTCTGACTGGAATGCAAACAGTCCCTGAGGGCCCTGTGGTTGCAGGCAACAGTGTGAGGATGGTGGTTGTGTTATGCCTCGAAAATATTTCCAATTGCAAAACAAAAGTGGGAAGAGAGGCCCTAAATGATGTGAAAATAAGATGGTTTGAATTAATGTGTCAGCCCTGATGGATGCTTGTGCTGCCCAGGGTTTTGAAAGGGCTCTGACGGGTAAGATATTACCAGGTGAGATTTACCTTCAGCCCATGACTTTTAGTCAGCAAAATCCGAGATGAAAACCCATCCTTCACTCCACACTGACTTCCCAAGAGTATTGAATCAAGATGAAGACCTAAAGGGCCACATACACAAAGCTATTTTGGCATCTAAGTCCCATTCATTTTGATGCAAGTTTTGACATTTTCAGATATTATCTTTCATTTAGTCAAGTAAAGGAGGGCTGATCCTTATTTCCAGCTCACTCAGTGCAGGAGTACAGGTCATTCCCAGTGTCTGGAACCAAGGGAAGGGAGTGAAATGGGCTTCACTGGAGATCCAGGCTTTAACCCTCTCAGCTCTAAACATTTTCACCACAAACTTTTGGCTGAATTCTCCTCTTATCCAGTGATAGAGCTGGGAAGGAAATTGGGGTTTTAACCCTGAAGCAGTGGAATTCTTTTCCTCCTCTAAACTCTTTGTGAAAACACAGCCCAAAGCTCCAAGCCTTGGAAACAGCACAGCCAGAGGAGAGAAAAAAAGAGGAAAATGTGTGCCTGCACTGAGGAAAGAAAATCCTAAAAGAATATTGATAGAGGATGTTTCTATTGCAAGGAAGGAAAAAAACCCGAATTAAAAACGAGGCTGTGTGCAGAGCCCTTCAGAGGCTCAGACAAGTGTTTGCTGTTTGCACACACAACATTTAAGGCAGCATTTCCTCCCCAGCCAGATAAGTGAGGGATTTTTGGGAACTTGCAGTATCTACACTCGGCCAGCTCCGGCAGCCAGAGCCCAGGCAGCTCCTCCTCTGCCCATCCCCAGCTCCAGCTGCAAGAAAACTTAGATTCAAAGAAACCAGGGGAAGGAGCACCCTGTGACCAGCCTGGTTTGAGACCAGAATGAATTTCAAAGCAGCTCCCACTCGCTGGCGTTGGCGGGGCGTGGGTGGAACGTGGGAGGCCGCGGGGTCACGATCCCCGCCTGCATCCTCATGTTTCATCCTGCCACCCATCTGGAGCATATCAGAGCATTTTCCATGGAAATCAATAGCAACAGAGGTTTCTTCATGGACTTTAGAGCATCGAGGTTAAAAGTCAGCTGTGTACTTTTCGATTTTTTTTCTTTAATTTTTCAGATTTTTTTTTTAGGAGGGTTTTTGATCATTTATATTTAAGATCTGAGGATTTCGCTTTCTTCTTGGCTTGAGTTTGCTGCCAGGTAGCTTTAAAGGCCTTCCTAAATAGGTGCTATTTTCTTGGCAGAGGAAAAGGGAGCAGCAGGTTGCTCTGAGGAGCTGATGCTGCAGGTGGAGGGGCAGTCCCATGTCCAACCTGCCTCGGGCAGTGGAGTCTGTCTGTCCCTCTCAGCAGATCCAACCCTGGGTTTTCCATCTCCACCCAATATTTCAAGAAGTAGCATCTGCACATGGAACCCACAAGGATCACCCAAGTCCAACTCCTGAGTTCTGGAGTGGTTAAATTGTGAGTTTCACCTTACACAGCATTGGGGATTGGGGTTGAGATTGCCCAGCCTGGATTTGGGACTCTGGCAGCACAAGCGGCAGGGCTGGGGGGGCAGGATGGTTCCTTCATCCATCCATCCATCCATCCATCCATCCATCCATCCATCCATCCATCCATCCATCCATCCATCCCTCCCTCCCTCCCTCCCTCCCTCCCTCCCACCAGGGCAGGCTGCAGAAGGTGATCAAATCCCTCTGCATTGAGGTGTGATGGGAGAACTCTCTGGGACAAGATGAAAGCAGTGATGCTTTTGTTAGTGGGAGCTGACAGGACTTTCTGGACAGCAAGCGTCTGCATTTTTCCAGAACATCCAATTCTTATCTCTGTGAATGCAAACATTTGCCCCTGAGCACAGAGGAAATGAGAAGTTTCTCCATTATGTATTTATCTGCTTCTAGAAGCAGTCTTCTAAAGAGAAGAGGGGAGCAGGAGGTTCCCTGTATTACTCTGAGGCACGAGCTAAATCAGCATTTCAAACAGGCCACTTCCTGCACTACAAAGTCCTCTTCTCTCCCTTTCTGTACTGTAACTTCCACAGCCAGCAGCCCTTACCCATTGCAAGCCCTCCCAAATAAATCAGTAATTGGGGATATCACTGACAAAGGAAATCCTGAACTTTTTTTTTGCCTTCTGATTGTGAAATCTTCCAGACTGTGCTTTCCAACATTGATCCACAACAATGGAAACATTACTGGAAAACCAAAGCTGAGATTTCTGCACCATCACCTGGCTCCAGGGGCTGGAGCATCCTCCTCACAGACTCTTTCTACATGTGGGACTGTGGCAACTCTGCTTTTCAGTGTTAAATCCAGTGGGACTGAGCCAGTGCAGCAAACTTCTGCCTCTTTGGGTGAAGACTGAACTGCACAGGGAGTTTCTTGGTGGCCTTGCAGACTGCAGCTGCTGTAGGGGGGGTTTGGTGACCATCTCAGAGGAGCACAGCAGGGGCTGGAGGGCAGGTGATGTCACCTGGCTGCTCTGCCACAAAATCACTGGGGTTGGAAAAAACCTCCAAGATTATTGAGTCCAACCTTGGCATTGTCACACCCACCTTGTCCTCACCCAGCCCAGAGCACTGAGCCACATCCACTCCTTCCTTGGACACCTCCAGGGATGGAGACTCCAAACCTCCCTGGGCAGCTCCTTGCAGTGCCTGACAGCCCTTTCCACGAATAAATCCTTCCTGATGTCCAGGATGGGTGGATTGTGCTCCTTAAAGGGTCCAGGTCATCTTTTGGTAACTTCCAACTCAATAATGCCTGATTTTTCCTGCACAGAAGTGTTGAGATTCCCTGGAGCCCAGCATTTCTTCTGTCATGCTGCCTTCCCCCTGCACAAGCCCACAGAGCTGTGCCTGCTTGGTTCTGCAGCTTTGCTGCCAAGGCAGGGTAGGATTTCAGTGTGAGGGATGAGTGTGATTTGGGAGAAAGCCCAGCAGAACGTCACTTACCCTCTGCCAGGATTGATGAGGCTCTGTGTGCCAGGCTGCTGTGGTGGAGTGGCCCACGTGGCTTTGGGTGCCATGCCCAGGGCAGACCCAGACCCCAGGGTTTGCAAGGGAGGGGGTGAAGGTGTGGCAGCCCCCCAGTGCAGCAGCCATAGCCTCTGTTTTGGGGTGACCCTCTGAAATGTGCACTTTTTGATGGTTCTGTTGAAAAGCCTCTCTCTGAGCATCAGGATTTGGTCCCATCAGCCAGTTCTCCCAGCACTGAAGCTGTTCCACATCCCTGTTTGACATCCAACAAAAATGAGTCCTGTCCACAATTCCCTGACAGGAGGGGGCAGCCAGGCAGGGGTCGGGCTCTGCTCCCAGGAAACAGGAGAGGGAGCAGCCTCAAGCTGTGCCAGGAGAGGACATCAGGAGGAATTTCTGCCTGGAAAAGGTGATCAGGCACTGGAACTGCCCAGGGAGGTTTGGAGTCCCCATCCCTGGGGGTGTCCAAGGAATGACTGGACATGGAACTCAGTGCTCTGGGCTGAGGACAAGGTGGGGACAGCTTGATGCTCTTGGAGGTTTTTCCAACTTTGATGATTTTGTGATTCTGTGATTACTGATTAGACCCACTCTTTGCCAAAATATTGAAAAAGCAGGATCAAGAGTTAGTGGAAAATCTTGTTTCAGGGAAGGAGAAGCCACAAAACAAACCAGTGCTTATGTATTATTAATATATTCATGTCAGCATTAATAGCAACTCAGGGGTTTGTAGCTGGTTTAGTAAAAATGCTACAGCTTTATGTATTAATAAGTGTGGTAATATTCAAGCCACTTGCTGTGATAAATAGCATTGGTGATAATATTGATAATAGCACTGCATCTCCAGGGGTGTTTAAAAATTCTGCTGCCTGCACTTCTTGGCCAGCCAGACCCTCCTTCCCATCACTGGTGAGTCTCCCCTTGCAGAGTTCACTCCATGCAGCCCCTCCCCACTCACAGCACCTCTGCTGCTGGATTTCCTGGGTGATTCCCACACTTCCAGCCAGGATTGAAGCCCTTTTTGGTTTTACAGCCTTAAGTTCTTTATTCCATGTGCAGGGTATGGCTGCCAACAGAGGCTGAAGGAGAGGACAGAAAGAAGCATCTCTGTCTTGTTGAGCCCATCTGTGAGTTTCAGACTGGTCAGGACAGAAGGGTGTGATGGAATCAGCCTTTCCAGCCACTTCCCAGCTGATTTCCAGCTCAGAGCTCTAACCAGGGGCATGGAGTGAGGCTGCTGCAGGCAGAAATTTCTCTACTGTGCTCACAAGCTTGGTGGTCAGGAGGGTATTGGCTGTGGAATATCCAGGGAAAGTGTGGGGAAAGCTCTTGGGAAAAAAGGGAGGGAGAGCCACACAAAATCCCACCAAAAGGGTTTGGAATGGAGCTGTCTATGTCCTAAATTGGTGTGGAGGTGCATTTTTGTGTGGTTCAGCCCCCTCCCAGTGCTGCCTGTTGGGGCTGTGCAGAGGAGGAGCCGAGTTGACAGAGCCAGAGAATCCAGTGTCTGTTTGAGCAGCTGAGAGGAGCTGAAGCCCTGGATTTGCTACAGGGATACCATTCTTGAAATGGGAATGGGAATCCCAGGCCCAGGGAGTCAGGGGAGACCCTGCACCAGGGGGTACAGGCTGGTGACAGTGAGCTGAGGTGTCTTTGGAGGGGTTTTGGTACCAGGGACAGAGCAGGCACTGAGAGAGCAGAGATGGGAGAGGCAGGATTTCACTGCTCAGCAGCTCCAGGTCCTGCCTGCTGCTCCTGGCTGGGAGGGGTCCCAGGGCATGGGGTTGTTGGGTACCAGCTGAAAATTAAGCTTTATACCTTCACTGATGGCTTGAATCCTCTCCCTGGCCTGTGCTGGGCTTTGCTGCTGGGCAGTGACCAACACAACTGTGAGCAGTGACCATCACAGCTCTGGGCAATGACCATCACAACTGTGAGCAGTGACCATTACAGCTCTGGGCAATGACCATCACAACCACCACAACTGTGGGCACTGACCATCAGAATTCTGAGCATTGGTCATCACAGCTCTGGGCACTGACCATCAGAATTCTGAGCACTGACCATCACAGCTCTGGGCACTGACCATCAGAATTCTGAGCATTGGTCGTCAGAGCTCTGAGCACTGCCCATCACAGCTCTGGGCACTGACCATCAGAATTCTGAGCACTGACCATCACAGCTCTGGGCACTGACCATCAGAATTCTGAGCATTGGTCATCAGAGCTCTGAGCACTGACCATCACAGCTCTGGGCACTGACCATCACAGCTCTCCCAGCTTGTCCATGGTCACTGCTGTACAGCCAGACTTACAGCTTGGACCTCTTTTTTCTCCATTATGAATCTTTGTGACCCTGCAGGCTCCTTGCTGCTGTTTTTCTTCCCTAATTGGCTCTGAGTGTGTGTGTGGATGTGCATGTGCCTGCCTCCCTCATCAGCAGCACCCCTGGTATTCACAGGAGTAATTAGAACATCTCAATCTTCCCGCTGGAATTAGTGGTGATTGCTGCAGAGTGTGGGGTCCTACCCAGCTCTGGGAACTGGATTTTTCTCTGGGATTTCTCATGTTCAGCCACGCCCTAGCTCCTTCCCACTCCCACTCCGATGGGTTTTGTTGGCTCTGGGAGGATTTTGAGGATTTGCATCCCCATGGAATCAAACAGAGCAAACCAAGGCACTGGGTTGGGTGCTGGATGTGCAGGGAATCCTTCCCTGCTGCTCCTTCCCTGGCCCCAGCTGGGCTCAGGAGCAGGATGAGGTGTTTGGGGTACCCTGGGCACAGCCCTATCCTGTCCTGGGGTCCAGCACTGACCCCTCAAAAGAGCCCTGAACCCCCCAAAGGGACATGTAATAGGTGTGGGTATAAATATATGTATTTACTGTGTATAAGGACTAAATACTGTGAGATGAAAATCTAAATACTCTAAAATCTATATAGAAATATAGGTATAAAATATATAATATAAAATGTGTTATATAAAAATATATGAATAAGTAAATATATTGTACATGAGTATACGATTAAATAACTGTATTAATAAATATTTAAATTAAATAATAATTAATGGTATTAAATTAACATGCTATTATTAAATAACTGTCTTATTAAATAAATACATTGTCCCCCCATGGGGACATGTAAGGGATGTGGGTATAAATATATATATAAATATTAAATACTATAAGATAAAAAAATCCAAATACTCTATATATCTATATATTTCTATATCTATAGAAATATAGGTATAAAATATATAATACAAAATGTGTTATATATAAATATATTATTGGGTAGATATATTGTACATGAGTATACTATTAAATAACTGTATTAATAAATATTTAAATTAATAATTAATGGTAGGAAATGACTGTATTATTATTAAATTATTAAATTATTATTATTATTATTGCTATTACAACTACATGGCATAAATATAATATATAAATATATACAATTTAGCTATATTTTATTTATACCTGTATATGTCAATTTATATATTTCTAGTTTACATGTTATTTTTTATTATGTAGAAACATAATATACAAAGATACAATGTTTTATATATTATTTACATATACTTACTGTTAAAATATAAATATATATAAAAATAAATATATTTTTTAAATATATTTTTAAATATAACATATATAAAATAAATTTAAGAGGAGGCTGAGGAGTGAGGGTTGATCCTCATTAATTTCATGTTCAATGAAGGCAGGCAGTGACCACTCATCCATTTCCTCCCCACATGGGGTAAGTGGGGTCAAGAAATGCAGAAATTTTTTTTCTGGAGTCTTCTTTCTCCACCCAGCCCAGCTGGGACATGGAGACCAACTCCACACCTCATCTCTCCAACTCCAGTGCTTCCCAGATGCCTTGAATATTTTGCTGTCTTTCCTTGACGATGCTGGGGCTCTCTCACTATTCCCAATTTAAAAAAAGAAAAAAAAAATAAAAGCCAGGGAAGTAACTTGCTAATGACTTTGACTGGAATCATTAAGGACATCTCAGTGCCATGACTGCTCCTCTCCGCTTTCAGCAGCGATATTGATTGCTGGTTTAATTTAAACCTTGGACAAAATCCTTCATTTTTCTCTGGGCTTACCACAGGAACTGATCCCTGGTCCCTGGTGGAGGAGCAGGAGAGGGAGGAACAGTGGGTGGGAGTTTCCCCCGGCTCTGAGCAGGGAGGGGGCAGCTCAGGGCTGTCAAGGACCTACTTTGGGAGCACTAAAAAACAGCAATTGAGGGGAAACTGCTTGAAAATTCTTCCAAGAGGAGGCCAGGGTGGCATTTTCAGAGGGGAGGTCTCGTGCTCTGGGTTCCTTCTGCTCTCATTATATATTTTCCAATTGCTCTTATATATGCCTCAAAGGTTAATGTATGTTTGTGATGAGTGCACTTTGGATAAATGTTAATTAGCTGGGGTGCAATTCAAGGGATTCTTCCCTCAGAAATAAATGCTTTTTCTGTATTTTTAGCCACTCTTTTATCAGTACTTATCCAGGAGATGAGAGCAAAGGCTGGGGGCTGCAGCTCACCCCTGGAGCAGCAGAGTTTGGGTGGTTGGGACTGCTGCAGTTCCCAGAACCAAGCTGGGACTGGGACCAGTGGCTGGTGGTGGGGTTGGGACTGTTCAGAGTCACTGGGTGATTCAGAGACCTGATGTGGAAAACAGGGGCTGGGGCAGGGCTGTTCTCACACTCTGCTGGTGCACGAGAGATGGAACCTGTACCCCCAAAAACCTCACAGACCTGGAGTCCTCCCACCCCAAAGCCATGTCCCAAAATCCCTCTGGCTCCACATCCCTGTGACCTTCCAGTGCATCCAAAACATTCGTGGGTGGGGAACCCCCAGCCACAAACTCTGATTTGAGCTGTTGCCTGGAAAGGCTGATCTGGAATAGAGACTAGACAGAGCAAAATGAATAAAATAGGGATTTATTGAAAGGATAAAATCAGTATTTATTGAAAGGATTCGTCTTGGACAGTGCAAGAGCCTGGCCAGGGCTACACCCAAATCAAATCCAAGATGGATCCTGGATGAGTTTTTACACTTTAATAAGTTTTGCTTCATCTGCATCTTGGGGTCAATTATCCAACCACAGCCCCCTGGCTTGCTCCCTTTCCCTTTGCTGTTGTTTCTTTGCTTTTTGGGTACCAGTTGTCCTTGATTCTCTAGCTAGAAAGGGACTGTTTTGTCCAACCACCCTGTGAAGAGAACTTACTAACACCTAACATGAAGTTTCAGGGCCACACACTAGGCAGCAGAGATTCTGAAAAATGTAAAAGCTAAAACCCAGGCATCACCATGGTTTAGCAAGTGACTGTTCTTCCATGTGCAACTTGTGGGGACAAGGTGGAATTTCAATCAATGGGAAGGGAGAGGAGATTTCCCAGCTCCCATTAGCTGCTGATAATTGCTTTGAGAGCAGAGGTTTCACCTCAGGATTTCACGACAGCAGTGTCGCCCTCTGTGATGGTTTTGAAAGCAAAACCAGTGAGAGACTCCAAGTCAGAAATGCAATTTAATAGGGGGAAAAAAAGAGAAAAATAAAATATATGCAATAGTACAAAAGAAAAAAACCACTGACAGTCAGAATACAACCTGACACCCCTGCTAGTCAGGGTGGTGGTAGCAGTGCAGATGAAGTGCTCTTGTTGAAGCAGTGATCCTGTAGAAAGGTCTGGTAGCTCTTGTCCTCTGGAATCCAGTGGGAAAAGGCTGCCTTGGTGTTCCAAATCTCAGCTTTTATCTGGGTAGGAAATGTTTGTCACCTCCCCCTGGCTGGAGCATCTCCCAGTGGGATGATGTAATTTTATCAGTCATGCCCTGGGGCTCAATGATTCATTAACAGCCAGTATCTTCCTGGAGGGAGGATGGGCTGTGGGAAAGATAAAGAACACTGCCCCACCTGGTTTAAAGATGGCCCATTAGCAGAGGATGTCTCCAACGGAGATAAGGGTCACTGCCCCAGCTGGTTTAACAGATGGTGATAGAATACAAACTTTTGGGCACATCTTTACGTTGTAACCTGGGATACCCTTCCAGCGAATTTCCAGTGATGTCCCCTTCCACAAGTGCCACATCCACAGGGTCCCCAAATTCCAGAGCCCCAGAGCAGCTCCCAGCGCTTCTCCTGCAGCCTCAAGGGGACCAGGCAGACCCTGGCAGCCATACACCTGGTGGGACATGGGAGTGTCTCAGAGCCTCCCCCCTCCACCTCAGCCACTGTATCTTTGCAACCCAAAGGTCAATTGAATTCATTACAGAGTAAAAATGAAGTTCTCTGATTGATTGAAGGTTCCTCTTTAACACTTCGAGTAAATGTGTTGGTTTCACTTGATGGAAAGCTTTAAAGGTCTATTATAAAATACCCTTTCTATGGGAGAAGATATTTTTTAACGCCATTTTTCTTTCCCTTAATTTTTGTGGGACATAATTATCCTCTTTCCCCCTCACCTCCTTTTCTTTCTAATCGATTTTTTTTCTTCTTTTCCCTCCCCAGTGCAAAGCAAGGAGCCTTATTTAAAGGGGCACAGACAAAATCCAGTGGTATGACGGATACTGGGTGGAAGATGAGATAGATCTATCCATCTCAGACTTTCTGTGACTCCCATCAGTCACAGATTTAAGTTTTCAGGGTGAGGAAAGCTGGAGGACACAACATGGGAGGTTCAATGCAGCTTCCCCATGCTCATGCTGGAAGGGGGGTGATGTGGGGGTCCCTTGGGGCTGCCAGCCCCCATTTCCTGGTGCCAGCTGCCACTACCCCAGCCAAGACATGTCCTGTGGAACCCACTTGAACAGTGGAGTCATCATTGCCACAATAAATTCCTCTGGTTTGCCTTGCAGAAAATCCTGAGAGCGCTGAGAAGGTACTTGCTGCCCATTTGTGCAGCACTGCTGAGGGGGGAAAATGGGGACAAAAGGGAAAATTATCCCATTTGAGGGGGAGACTGATGGCTCCCTGCTCAGGGATTAGTTCCTGACACACTCATGGTCAGGATCAACTCTATGGAGCTAAATCCAGACTAAATAGGAGCTGCTGGGACTCAGACACAGGTGGAAACAGCAGCTGGAGAGGCTGCCCTCACCCTTTGAACAAGTTTTACATTGTCCACATCCTGGAGAATCTCACTGCTGATTCCTGGGACTCGCTGGGGAAATGCCTGACCCAGAAGCAGGGATCTGTACCCAAGCAGGGCCCTGTGCCCATGGAAAGTTCAGCAGCACAGTCCTGGTGCCCTCCTTTTCTGCACTTCACCTCGCTCCAAAATTTGGGCTGCAATGACCTTTCAAACAAGAGTTTGTAAAGAGGGGAGAAGTGCCAGGGCTGAGTTCAGCACTCAGCACAGCCCAGGGAACTCAACGAGACAACGTTCTTTATTCCCATATTAAGGAAAAAAAAACCCTGGTGTCTGTTGGTGCCCCAGGGATGGTCACCACAGACCTCCCTGTCTGACGAGGTGCCAGCTCTCGTGCAGTGTGAGTAATGCTCTTTGTCAGCTCCGATAAAGCCTGAAATCTATCACCAGCCCTTTCCTCCAAAGGTTTGGTTACCGAGAAAAGTAATTACAATTTGTCCTTAATTCCAGAAGTGTGTCTGGAAAACTGGTTGGGAGGAGGCTGGGGAGGAAGGGCTGGTCCAGGGCACAGTCACAGCCTCCTGCCACCTCCAGGACCCTGAGCAGCCACCTCGGGGCTGCTGCAGCTGGAATTGAGCAGGGGAGGTGACAGTGGCAGCTGGGGAGGTGGCTGCCCTCCAGCAGCTGCTGTGACATTGATGCTGCAGCTCCTGGTCCTTTGGCATCTCCTGGCCATGCTGAGGAGGGGGAGTCACCCCTGTGAATGTCCCCACAAGTCCCTGCCCTGGCCAGCTGGGCCTCTGGGCTGATGGATGGCACAGAATTTGTTTTTCAACCCCAGTTTTTTCAGTGGAAGGGGAAAAGCTCTCCTTCTGCCTCTGGATCTGATGTGATGAGACATGTGACGGGGAAGATGAATTGAGGACTGCATCTGAAGTGCCAGATACATAATCCATCCTAAATAGGCTTCATTAGTGCTAACAATTAAAGTTACCATTGTGGATTGGATACGTTTTCTATTAACTTTGCCCTTGTCTGCAGCTCGGACTCACCTCGCAATAATGAGCTGTGTCACTTCTGATCTATTTCTCATAATAGCTCCTTTCTCCTCTAAATCTGGGCAAAATATGATTTATAGGCAGGGCTGTCGTCTGGGTGTCAGGCACCCACCTCCTTGCCACGGGGAAGGGGTAAATGTGGGCTGGAGCTCGCAGCCCTCACTGGCTCTGTGTGGGGAGCAAAAACCATCCTGGGGCTGGGATTTGGGGTGATGTCTGTGGCTCAGGGGTCATCAGGACAGAGGGGAGCTGGGCAGGAGCCTTCCTCATCGTGCTGGAGCAAAAGGAGTGACACTATGTGAGGACTGAGCCCCAAACACCCTGGCAAGGACCCACCTGCCATGGATGTGGCCAGGTTTCCCCATCCCTTGGAGGAGCTCCATCCCAACAGGCAGCAGATGTTCCAGCAGCCATGTTTGCTCATGAAAGGGGATTTTTTGGGATCTCTTTGCATCTCTACATCACCTTTTTTGCCTCAACTCTGAGGAGATGTGCTTGGCTTTCTCACTGGTACAGAGGGCCCTGCCATGGAGCATGACTGTTTCAGCTCAAGGGACTGAGACTGGAGTTGTTCTCCTGGCTTGGCCAGAGCTGTGGGCAGGAGGAGGGTTGGAAACCTGCCCCTGTCCCCTCCACATCCAACTCTCCTTTGTCTCAGTCGAGCTCCAAACCTCTGCCAAATGGAGAACAAGCCACAGCAGCAGCAAAAGCCCTCCTGACAAATACATCCCCCTCCTTGTAGGCTGACTGTCACCTCATTATATCAGTAGTGATTAAGGGAGGAAACTGGCAGGTAACCCTCTGCAAGGTGTTTTGGTGATAGATTGAGAGTGCCTGGTGCAAAGATGTAGCATATTAAACATGATTGTGGCTGGCTAAAGCAGAAGGCAGCAGCAACCTGACCATTTTCTCCAGGGCACCACACTTCAGAGGAACACACTCAGCCTGGGCATCTTAGATTTTAAATAATTATTATTTTTGTTTGACCTGAACCCTGTATTTCACACAAACAGAGTCAGGAGAAGTTCCCACTTCACATTTTTGTCACCTTTCCACCCCAGAGCCATCCCAAGTCCTGGCTCATCAGCACAGGTGGGATGTGCAGGATTGGCTCACCCTGCCCACTCCCCTGTCCCTGCAGGGCTTGGATCTCCAGCAGGGTTATTTGGAAAAAAAAAAACCTCCAGGACAAAAAAAAAAAAAAAATCCAAGGAGTTCTGACAAACAAGATCCATCAGCCCAAGTTAAACAGCCTGCAATGCTTTGGGACCTTTCCTGATAATTAAAAGCAACGTGATGGCTCTGTGCTGGTGAGAATTTATTCTGTCACTGGGCCTCGAAGAAGCCTCCATGCCAGGAAGTGTCACTGGTGAGTGTCAGGGCTGTCACCAAGTGCTCTGCTGCACTGCTGGTGCTCGTGGCCCTCCCCAGGACAGATGGATGAGCAGGCAGGGCTGGATCCTGTCAGCCTCTCCCTGCCGCTCTCTGCCTGTCACCCTGTCCCTGTCACTCTCCCTGTCACCCTGGCCCTTCCCCAGCAGTGACACTCCACGCTGGGGCTGTGTTGGAGGAATTCACATCTGTCCCAAGAAAACCCTTCCCATCAGCGAGGCAGCATTGCTGCCAGCAGGCAGTTGCTATGGCAATGAGGGTCTGGAGTGGCCTGGGCAGACAATTATCATTATTTGTTGTTATTATTTATTATTTATTGTTATTTATTATTTTAATCTGGTTCTGGTTTCCTCTGTGAGAGCCAGAGCTCTGCAAGGCTCTGCTCTGGGGTGTGGGGGATTGAGCTGGGCAGTGAGGGGAGGTGGGCAGCACTGAGGGAGTACAGGAGGAGTGGAAATTCCACTGGGGAGGGAAGGAAGGCATTGATATCCACACCAGCACCATCTTCTGGTTGGAGAGGGCTGGAAGGGACAGACCAGTGTGGCACCAACACGTTTGGGGGTCCCAGGTTCAGAGCAGGACCCTCCCCATGTGCTGGCACTGCCCAGAGGTGACCCCAGCCTGGTGTGGGGTGTGGTACCAGCACTGCCCGGCGTGGGGGGACACCAGAGCCCTTTGGAGGAAGGTGTAGCCCCCTCCTCCCACTCTCAGGCTGGGATTCTGTGCCCTGAGAGGCTCCCACAGCTGGCGGGACACATTTCTCAGTGAGCGGAGCAGTTTCTCCTCCTGTCCTTCTTGCTGTGACAATGGAGCAGTGCCAGGCACCCAGCGTGTCCAGGGGGGGCTGGGTGTGCCTCAGGGGTGTTGCACACCTTGGGCTGCAAACCAGGGGGCTGAATCTGTCAAACAGATTTTGATCAGCAGGGTGAGCTCAGAGATTTTGCTTGGATGGGGCTGAAGTCAGAGCACCATGAGCCCAGTGCAGCCTGCTCAGAGCTCAGCTGTCCCATCCTCTGTCCCCTTCCCCTCCCACCCCAGGCAGCTGAGCGTGTGACACCCAGATTTGTCCCTACTCCTCTTCTGAGAGGCCACGGATGGGGCTGTAAATCTTCCCCAGCCCCAGGATGTGGGGTCTGTGTGGGACAAGTGTGGAGTGAGGTCCCAGCATCAGCCAACCCTTGCTCTCATGCTGAAATTTAGATTTTTATTTTATAGTATTTAGCCTTTATACATAGAAAATACATATATTTATACCCATACCCATTACATGTCCCCGTGGTGGGTTCAGGGCTCTTTTGAAGGGTCACTGCTGGACCCCAGGACAGGACAGGGCTCTGCTTTCCTGCCTAAAGCCTGGGTCATCCTGCACTGCACAGGCAACTCAGGGACAGCCCAAGGTCACCAGGATGTCACAGCAGCCCTTGCAATTGAGATTTTATCTTGTGGAGCTGCTCAGTGCTTTGCTCTCAAAGCCATCCTTCATCCCTCCTAAGGGAAGGGACTGCCTGGCCCAGAGCTTTTCATACACACGGTATCAATCTCTGAGAGGGAAGCACTTTTATATTGCAGATCTGATGGAGGAATAAATTCCCACAGAAGTAGAAAGCAGAAGCTAATAGGCTTTTTCACAATGAAAGAATAGATCTGCTGACAAAGGCATTTCCAGGGCATCAAAATAAACTGTATTTTCTGCGAAGACCACGGATCCCCCAGAGCTGCCTCCCTCCCCTGCAGCCCAGCCCAGAGTGGCCATTCCTGGGATGCTCAGGGCTGATTCCTGAGCCCCATCATGGTCACCTCACGTGTCACCCACATGGAGAAGTCCTTGCATGGTGTGTCTGGGGTCAGTGATGTCCCTCCTGGGTTCTGGTCCCTCGCTCACCCACTTCTTTCCTGGGCACTGCTCTCCACTCTGAGCCAGCACAAGGGCATTGACCCACCCTGCCAGACCCCTGCTCCTGGTGCCTTTTTCATCTCCCTTTTTGAAAAAATGTGCATTAATTTGTCTTTCCTATCAATTCGATTTTCCAGTTAAAACCACTCTGTGCCTGCCCTTGCTTCCCACCCCACAGGAAAACCAACCCTCTCAAGGAAATGGCTTAGGAGACCAAAATTTACTGAAGTCTTACATGCTCCAATCCCCAAAGGGGCAGGGAGGGGGGGAGAGGAAATGATTTGTTCAATTAATTATAAATGTTTTAATTTAAATGGCTAATGTAGAAGATAGTCAGATATAAACCAGCAAACTACTGAAGTGGTTTATGGGTCCTTAAAGAGCACTAAATGCTTGTTCTGATTCTGCTAAGATCACTCAAATGACTTTTTTCTGCCGAATTCAGGGTAAGGTGCAGTGGGAGGCAGGGAGGGGGAAGATTTCCTCTTGTATTTCACATCCCCCCAGGCAAGTTGTGATAAACGTTTAGCAATTCCTTTCTTTGGAGCCCGGGACTTGCCTTTGAAAAACACAATGGTTGCCCCGCGCTGCTGAGAGGCGGAACAGAAAAAACAAAGAAGAAGAAGAAATCTTCTGGGTCAAGGTCACCTCTTGCTGTAGGATCGCTCCTACCCCTACCAGCCACATCCCTGTCATCCTCCTTGATATCCCAGCCAGCCCCAAAGCTCTGTGATCCCACGGTGAGGGATATTTCAGGTACACCTGCCTTTGTTTCCTGCCTGTGTTCCCTGTCTGCTGCACAGCACCTCTGTACACAGCATTAATGAGCTGATTTACACAGGGACAGCTCCAACCCGCCCTTCTTCTTGTCAAAAACGCAGAAATGCAGAGTTATGAGGATTATTGTACAGAGGAATGTTGCCTGCAAGGGAAGAGTTCGTGAATGAAAGTTTCTTGAGCGACTGAGGCAGAGGGAGCCCATGGGTCTGTGAGTGGCTAGAGCAGAACAGACCAGACAATCATGGAATTGTGGAAAAGACCCATCCAGTCCATCTCCAGGCCCTGCACAGACACCCCAACAATCCCACCCTGTGCTCCAAAGCACTGTCCAAACGCCCCTGGAGCTCTGGCAGCCTCAGGGCTGTGACCACCATGCTGGGATAAATCTGCCTTGCTGCCACCAGGATTCTTCTTTCAGCTCTCACCCCTTCCTCTTGCAGCTTCTTGCAGTTCAACCCCACTGTTGCCATCACCTTCCCTTGGCTCTGTTTTCCCTGTTTCCTGCTCTGTGGCTCCAGCAGCAGTGCCACTGCTCCTTCTTACCCCACTGTTCTTATTTGGTGGCTGAAATGGAGCAGACAGCCTAGGAGAGGGTAAATTGGACATCTAATAAATGCATTTTCTCAGCTCTTTTTCTCTCTCTTTTAGCCAGACTGACCTGCCCTAAAAACTATTTTCCTGGAGTTCTTGTTGTTGACCCCTAGAGCTCCAGAGATGTTACCTGAACTAAATAGCTTTGCTTTTCATGCTCCAGCAAAATCTCTCTTGCTTTCAGCACAACTCATCTCCTCCCAGGCCACAAAGAAACATTTACAGCAGCAAAAGGCTTCTACACTCATAATTACAAGTCCTTGTGATGCACCAGTGGGCTGAGAGAGAGTCTGTGCAAAGAAATTTGGATTTGGGGATTACAGAGGGGGGTTTTTTGTTTTCATTGATTTTTCTCGGCCTTTTCCCAAGAGGAAAAATACCCCAGAAGTGGTTTTGAAGTAGATTTCTCATTGGCAGGGGGATGTTTCAGTGGTGTCAAAGCCCATCTGGCTCCATCAGCGTTGTCAGGAGGGATTGAGGGCTCCAGCTCCCCAGCACCATGCAGGGGAGGTTTTCTGGGAAGCTCAAACCTCATCTCTGGTTGAAAGCAGGAGCTGAGCAGCTGCCAGAGGAGAGCAGAGCCTGTGCAAGTGACTGGGTGTAGATGCTGGTGAGAGTCAGGGAAAACAGCAGTTTGAGTTTTCCCAAGCTACTAAAAAAAAACAGAAAAGAAAAAATTAATAACAAAACTTAGCACCTAGTATTATAAACAAGAAGAGTGAGTGAAAAACGTAATGTTTTAGTAAAAACATGTTTACAAAAAGTGTTACCTTCCTTAAACCAATAAACTTATTCTATCCTTGGTTCTGCGAACCAGTCTATAAAAATGTAACCACTCCTACAATAAATCAGTTCTTCTGCTATCTAAATAAAACCTGTATTACTATATTTTTTCACCACTCCCTAACTTTACAACAACAACTGGGGACTTGGGGGACAGGATGTGGCAGCCAGCTGGAGTGGCAGGCAGCAGTGTGGAGCCCAGGAGTGAACACCACTGTGCTGGCAATGCCAGGAGCCACCACTCCGTCCTCCTCCAGGGCAGGCAAGAGCAGCAGAGAATGGGGCTGAGCTGTAACCTGCCTTGTTAGAAAGCAGAAAGTCTCTCACAAATGGATTTCCAATTTCCCATCCACCTGCTTTAGCCGAGACAGATTTCTTGTTTTTATAATTACTTTTGGGGTAGTTACAGGATCTGGTATCCAGGCAACTTGATGTCTCTTAAATCCTCTTGTAAATCTGGTTTTTTTCTGTTGATTTCTAGGTGTTGGGGAAACATCCACCAACCCCTTTAAGGCAGACACAACTTTCCCCATGGCTGTTTCTTTTCCCCAAAACTGGCTGGGCAGGCACAATGCCGTGTCAGATTTTGAGGGTTCAGGTCCATGATGCAGCAGCTTCCACAGGCTCTGTGTGGCAGCTCTTGAATAAAATAGTGGCCAAAAAAAGGCTGCAATGCATCTTGTCTTCCCAAGGCAAGCAATGTCTTCCCATGGCTTAGCTCTGTCCCTGCTCCGTGGGTCGTTCAGGGACGTACTCAGGACCTCTTCATTTTGGGGGTGTTTGTGCCCATCTGGGTCAGGGCAGGTTGGAGATGCTTTAATTAAAGCACAGCCACAGTTAATCACTCTGGGCTGTCCATCAGGGGCTGGGGCAGGAGCGGGGCTGGTGGTCACATCTCCCAGCTGTGCAGGACTGCGCAGGGACTGAGCTCTGACTTTGCCCTCCTCCCACTCATCCATCCCACACTTCCATGGATAGCCAAAGGAGGAGGGGAGCAGGGAAGGCACAGGCTGCTGCTTCCAGCCCCCACCAGGCTCCTCATTACCATGCACAGAGCACAGGGAAGTCAAGTCACCCTGCAAAGGTCACACATCAACACGCGCTCCGAGGCTCTGACCTCTGGTGGGGGAAGTGTAATTTAATTAACTTCTGCTTTGCTGTTCACCTGCTGGAGTCATCTGCATGTGGGTCACATCCTGGGGGCTGCTGGTCCCTCTGTCCTGGCTCCAGCCCTGGCAGCACTGTCCCTCTGTCCCTCTCCTCCCCGGGCTGGGTGTCCTTCAGCACGGAGACAGCGCCGGTGCTTGGAGCTGTCGCTTGTGGTCGTGGTGGCAACAATTAGGCCATCAGTCAATAAACTAATACTCTCATTTACAGTCATTAGGGACTGGGATCCAAGCATCTGCTTCTGCTAATGAATTTAAAAGTTGGCTAAATATGGCAGACCTGCTCTTGTGGAGGAGGAAGCAACAGGAGTTCGATGCGGAATTGGGCTCTGGTGAACACGACATCAATTTTAATTAGCAGGCGTCCACAGCTTCCCAACCAAACCAAAATAAGTGGTAAAGGGAGGGTGCTGGAGGCTGCTCAGGCCTCGTTTTGGGATCCCAGGTGGCTCTGCCAGGGGAATGAGCCCCAAGGGTGCCCTCCAGGCACCAGCCCAGCTCGTGCTCAGCGCTCCTTGGGCTGCAAGTGCAGCCCTGCTCTGCTGTCACACAGATCTTTTAATCTAGTGAGGAATCATTCATTTCCACCTCCAGGCCTAACACAGGCTGCCAGGGGGATGCTGAAGTCTGAAAAGCCCTATCACAGATCTGTTGTAGCTCGGAGAGAAGGGAAAAAGCTTTTCCTCTAAATGACTGTAAACGTTTTTCGCTCAGAGATGCTGGCTCACAGGGGGCTGGCAATTTATGAGCTAGTGTTTGACCTCAGTGATGGAGATCTCCATCACCTGTCACCTCCCAAGGCCACCATGGAATGGTCTGGGGAGAAAACAGCAGCCTCCTCACTCAAGGATGGTGGGATTGCTCCATGTCCTGCCTGTGGAGCATTAAGCCTGGGTTTGTTCTCTGGGATCTCACCAGGCAGGGGACAAAACACCCCACAGAGCCCAACCCATCATCCTCTCCGAGCAGCACCACTATTTTCCCGATCGATCCATTCCTGCAGCACACCAGACATCATGTTTTTCAGGAATCCAGTGTTCCCCAGTGCAGGTTAAAAGCAGCAGGTAAAAGGAACCATTTGAAAAGTCCTTTTCCCTTTTCTTGCTCGCTGTTCAGTGAGTCAGATTGAGGCATTACCAGCAGTCAGGGATGTTTTAAGGCATGGCCTGCTCAAAGCAAGGTCCACACACAGAATTTGGCTTTCAGTGATGATTTTCTCTCCCTGGCTGCCCCATTGTGTTCCCATGTCGCTGCCATATGTTGCACCCACTCCCAGTCATGGGACTGGGACAAGGTTATGGACAGCCCAGTGCTGAGAGCAGTTTTATTTTAGCTCCTCAGAGGGAGTTCTGATGAGTTTAAAGAGGAAGAAATTGGTCTGATTTTTAAGGTGGGTTTTTTTCAATCTACAGGTGGGGGTTTTTACGAGAATCTACAGCTCCAGAAATGTTCTTTCTGAGTGAAGGTAACTGTGGCACAGAGCAGTGCCTTTCCATGGCAGTGCTATGCTGGATAAGCACAGCTGGTGGCTGTAGGGATTTGTATGAATTGCTTGGAAAGGCCAGGTTTGGTGGCTTTCCAGGCAGGAACCCCCAAAGAGCATCCTTGAAAGGGTGAATAACTGAGAACTTGTTCTTGGATGCTGCTGGGAACCAGGGGAAAAGCAGCCTTGAAGCCTTGGTTTTCTCAGGCTCCACAAGGATAAGAAATTATAACAATGATTATGCACCTGCAGGGTGTGAGAGCCATGGGAGTGTCTTGTGAGATTTTGCATAAAGCATGTTTTCAAAGAGGTGTTGCCTGCTTGGACCAATGAGCCTTTTCTATTTTGTTTTGCACGTACTACCCTATATAAGTTTCGTGTTTCCTTAAATGAAGCTCTCTCTTGCTGCTCCATTGCACGAGGAGCTATGTTACATTATCCTTTTCACCACTCACCTATAGCCTAAAATGCAACAAGAACTGGCTTATGGAGGCTGGAAAAGGGGAAAACCTTTTACTTTGGGATAAGAGCTCAGCAGATACAGAGCATGGCAGAGTTCTGTGAGGAGGGGAGTGACCAAGAGGCTGCTCAGGCGCTGCTTGGGGGGCTCCAGTGGGAAGGTGTACATGCAAGAGGAAGTGTCTGCTCCAGCTGGGGCTGGAATTTTGGGGGCTGTTAAGCCAGGGAATGCAGCAGCAGCAGCAGTGGGAGCTGGGAAGCAGCAGCCGAGGCCCTGCAGCTTGCTGGAGGAAGATGGAATGCTGCTTCTGTAGCCAAGGCTCTTGATGCTCTTTTTAATACATATATTAAAAGGGTGCTAATAAGCAAATCCGTCAGTTATGCAAATGAGTGGCAATTGCATCTTGAAGAGCATCCCACAGTTTAATTACATCATAATTGCAATGTAACACTTTAATTACCATATGCATCACGAAATCATGAGCACTGTTCCTAATCTCTTCACTAATATTTCAAATCAAACAGATTGCACAGGGCCCAGTGTCGTGCTGCCAGCCCTGCACAGGGAAACTGATGCCTTGGAGTGGCTACCAAAAACAGAGGCTAGACAAGATTAAGAGAAAAAAAGCAGGTATTTATTGTAGGCCTTCAACAGATACACCTTGGGCAGTCAGAAGTCTCAGAAGATGGATTTTTCATACAATTATAAGTTTGATCCATTCAAATATCAGGGGTTAATCCTCCAATTATAGTTTAAGTAATGAAGTAATTTACTCCAAGTTTTCCCCCTCTAATTCACTGTTTATATCTCTAGGGGCCTGAGGCAGTAAGGTGTCCTTGAGTTTCAGACCTAAATAAAAGCTAAATCCCAAGGCATCAAAACAACAGATTCATGGCATCCCCTGCAGGATGGAGGCTGGGAAGGGTCTCTGAGTGCCTGCCTGGCTGTGCTGGGAGCAGATGACTGTAGGACCATTCTTGGTCAGCATCTCCCACCATGTCCCACTGGCAGGGATGTGCTGGAGCAGAGAGAGAGTGGGGGCCACACTGGGCACTGCTCCAGGATTTTCCCTGGTTTAACCCTGGACCCACTCAGTCTCCACCCCTGCCCAGTTTGGGGTGATCACACCAGCCAGGTGAGGCAGCTGCTTGGATGAAGGGATGAAGATTTGCAAATAGCTGTTTTGGAAGAAGTGATATGATGAAAAAGCTGCCTGTGATCTTTCCTTCCCCACCCAGCATAGAAAAATGAATTTCACATTCTCCCTCTCGCCCCAGAGAGGAAAAAAATAAAGCTTTCTGGGGCAGAGTTTTAGCTGGAGGCCTGGGAATTAGATTTAAACCAGTTGATTTCGTAAATCTTCCCAGTTTGCATTCTTTACTTTTCCTCTCATCTGGCTTCTTTCCTTCTGCCATAAAGCCACATCTAATAAGTGACTTAAGAAAAGTAACAGGTTGGCTTTAAAAGGGACTAAAATCCTCATCTGGGGAGTAAGAGAGGAATGTTTTTAAGCAGATATGGGTGTGATGGAGTGTTCCTCAGGAGAGGAGGATGCTGGGCAGGGGAATCCCTCCTGCCCATGGCAGTGCCCCAGCTCTACTGGAAAGAGCTGGGGGCTCCCTGCTGGCCCATGCCCAGCTCTCCTGGCACACAGAGCAGGGCCAGGGTCTCTCCCCAGCCCTTCCCAGCACTGCTGCTCTTGCTGCAGGTTGCACATTTGCTTTGCCGTGAGCTGCAGTGATTTTAAATCATCCTGCTCTAATCCATATAAATTCTTTTAATCGCGGATTTAATCTTCTAAGCGTGTGGTAATTAAATTACACACCAGTCAGAGGCACATCAAGGAAAGGTGTGAGTTTACAGGCCCGTGAGCAGGGCTTCAGGGCAGCCCATGGCCGGGACAATCATTCATTTGATTACTCCACTGTTCCCTTGTCATTGGTTTTTCCCTTTCTGTCTCTTTTTCCCAAGTCATTTCGGTTGGAAAAGTATCGAGTCCAACCTGTGCCTGATCCTCACCTGAGTGACCTTCCTTGGACATTTCCAGGGATGGGCACTCCAAACCTCCCTGAGCAGCTCCATGAAGAAATTCCTTTCCATTAAGAAATTCCTCCTGATGTCCAGCATCACCTTCCCCTGGCAGAGCTTGGGGCCATTTCCTCAAGGACAAACAGGAGAGCAGAAGATGCATCCCCAAAAGGAGCTGATGGTCAGGATAGGGCCTGAAGCAATCCAAGTGCTGGAATTTTCCTGGAGAGCAGGAGGAGACCTGGAGGAAAGCGCTCCCATGTTCCCTGAGCAGAACACTTTGATGGGCTGGTGTTAATGGAGGGAAACACCGTGACGCCAGAAGCACATTAACAAATTAAACTTTGGTGCCAGGAAGGGGAAAGTCTCGGTGAACTGCGAGGTAGGGAGATGACTGACTTCGGGAACGTGACAATTACCGTACTTAACATTTTTTTAACATTAAGAGCCAAATAGGAGCATATATTTAATTCATTAAACCAGTCTGAAGTGGCTCCCTCCATCCCAGACCAGTTAATCGGTGCTCAGAATCTCCTAATGAAGGGGTCCCTGTAAGGTCAGCCCGACACTCGTCAGTTAATCGGAGACTTATTTGTTTTGCAAATTGCTCTCCCATTTTGGAGCACAGCACAGCAATTTCCGTGGCGGGGAAGCAGGGGAGAGTTCACGGGGCTGGGTTTTGAAGCCCTCAATCTGTCGTTGGGAGGAGGATAAAAATAGCCTTGGGAAGAGAAGGAGCAGGATGCTCCTTCTGGGTTTGTTCCAGGCAATGCAAACGTCGGGACTGGGGGGTGGCTTGAGGGCTGTGTGGGCAGTGGGACCACCCTGCACATGCCAGGGGACTGGGGACATTGTGTGACACTGCAAACTCCTCTCAATACCTGGCTGGGCACCGCTGTCCTGCCTTTTCCATCCTCCTCTGAGGTCTGTGGGAGACCTTGTGTGGTCCATGGGCATCCTGCTGCCCTGCCCATGTCCTTTGCCCAGACACCTGCATACTTAGATGCCCAGAAACAGGATGGGGTGTGCACAGAAGGATGTTCCCAGGGTTGGCAGTGACCCTGGTCGGTGTGGCAGAGGTGGCTCTGTGAGAGCAGGGCTGTTCTGGGCAGGGACACAGAGCACAGTGTGGGGATTTCTGGGGGTGAGCAGTGGGGATGCCCACAGAGCCTGGGGAAAGCACAAAGCCTCAATTAACTGTTTAAACCCCTCTCCCTCTCTCCCCAAGGCAGCTAGAGGTCTGGCTGCTGTCCTGGAGAAGAACAGGTCCACCTTGACTGAGAGTTCGTGTCTATCTCCAAAGGAGGAATCATCTCCCACCCTCTCCATGGATGAAGACCCTTCTCCCTCCTCCATTCAGATTTATTTTACAGACATGTCCATGGGAACAAGCTGGCTGACACGACATCCCTTTACATCCCAATCCAGCTCCATTCCTGTGACACAGGCCATTCCTGTGACACAGGCCACAGCTCCTCATCCTCTCCTCTCCCTCCAGGGCTGGAGGGGGCGATGAGTGACCTGGGCTTTGCTTTTGGAAAACAGGAAGAAAGCCTGCACTTTGTATTTTAGAGTGATGTGTGAATTGGGGCTGTCAGCCTTTCCTCCCCAATCCATCAGCCGGGAGCTGCTGCCTCCCCCTGTCCCACAGTGGGTGATTGAGAGCCCAGCAGCCACCGTTCCCAATTTCCCTCCTCTATGGGGAAACCAGGACCCAGAGCAGCAGGCAGGAGCTCCCTGTGCTCGTGCTGGGGCTGCTGCCCTGGCTTTGTGGTGACTGACCTTAAGCCATGAACTCGTGGCAGGGATTTTCCCCTGGATTCAGAGCAGGATGACTGGAAGCACTGGGAGCAGACCCTGGCTGTCCTGGCTGCTCTGCTTGTTCTGCTTGGCAGTTGCTCAAACTTACAGCAGTGCAGGGGGAGAAAGAACCTTTATTTTCCAATATCAGAGATTTAAAAAAAAATACACACCACCTTTACTTTAATTTCCCCTTTAAAGTAATGACATCTATAGTGTAAAGAAAGCATTCCACTGAGGCACAATTTTTTTCCCAAATGTCATGGAAATGGAGGAATTGCAGCAACTGTATTTGTGTGCAAAAGAGGAGAGAAAGTAGATTAATTTTAAAAGGTTACATTGATTGCAGTCAGGCATGGAACTGCAGCAAGGAGGTGTGGGAATGAGCTGATTTCCTCTCCGTGGGGCTGTTCCACCTCAGCATCTCCCCAGGATGCAGGGACACCCCCAGTTCCACAAGCCAAAAATCCTTAACTCCGAGAGGACTGAGCACATGTGATCCTAGAGCTTGGGAGAGAGCAGTCCTGGCTCCTGAAAACTCGAGGCCTGAGTGCTCATTGAGCTTGGGGTTGGTGGTGAGGAAATCCCTGGGAACAAAGTAAAGAGTGAATTTTTACTGGATTTTAATTCTCTGCGGGATCCTTGATATCTGGGAAGAGCTCCTGGTCTTTCCAGGTAATGAAGCATTTCCTGCAGCTCTATTGAGAAGACAAGGTGCTCAGAAACTTCTGTTTCCAGACAGGCTGGAGGAGAGGTGTGAGCCTGACATGGTGGTGGAGCAGGTCGAGTTCAGTGGGGTCTCTCCAGCCCAGCCTGGGGTTGTTTGGGGGTGCAGTCCTGGCTTGGCTCTGCTCCTAAAGGCTTTTGGACATCTGCCCTGTGCTCCTCTTCCAGCATCTCCAGAAACCTTGGGTTTGGTTAATTCCTGGAGCAGTTTGTCAGAACCAGAGAGTGGCAAAGGCAGCCTGGAAGGGTCAGCAATGCCCATCTGCTGCACGAGGGAAATGTTCCTGTTACAGACATGAGCTGTGAGCATCCCCAGGGCTCAGGGCTCTCCTGCTCAGAGGCTCCCAGGCCCTGGGATAGATCTGCTGATGTGGCTTCACTTTAGCAAAGATGGGCCCAGTTACTTTCTTCAGGCCCTGCTGAAATCGTGTTACACCATCCAGCCCGGCTGTCAGCTCTGCCGTGGGGATGGGATGGACTCAGGCTCTTGGGGACATTTTCTCCTCACCACCAAGGCACCATGACTGGTGCTGATGGCAGCTTCCATCCTCTTGCAGAGCAGTGGGATATAACCTCGAGGAAAAGAAGATCCCATGAGTTATGAGAGGTCGTTGTCATCATAACTCATGGGGTTTTGTTTTCCTCACGAGGTCTAGAGCTGGGGGCAAAGTCACCCAAGTAGAAAACAAGAACCTGAGTCCCTCTCGTGAAAGTGCAAGGGAATTTTTAAATCCCAATGATCAAATTTCCCTCCTCTTCTGCTCTTCCCTAAGGAACCACGTCTGTGTGGCACCATCGCAGCTGCAGGAGCCGTCCCTCCTCTGCCGCCTTCGCCTTCGCTCCGGCATTTCCCACATCAAGCGTGAACCAAGGCTGACCTTCCCCGGCGGGCGGGCAGCGCCGGAGCTGCACCTGCATCTCCACATCAATACCCATCCCCACCAGCTGCTCTCTGAGCTTCAAACCCATCCTGGCAGGGTCGTGCCCCGCAGCGTGGGGAGCCCCATCCCGGTTCCAGCTCCCCGCGCCGCCCCAGCTACATCAGGGCTTCAATGGCAGGAGGAGGGAACGCTTCGCCTTGATGAGGAGGGATAAGAATAGCGAGCGGCAGGTGGGGTGGTGATGAAAGGCGGCTGGCTCTCATTCTTCCTGCGCCCGGGGCGATCTGCCCCTTCCATAATTGCGTGGCACGCCGCAGACGAGAGTCGCGATCCACCAAAGCCCCAGCGCCGCGAGGCCACGGCTCCAGGCTGGCCGGCGATGAGCGGGGAGGCAGCCAGAGCGCTTTTGATGCCGCTCCTCTTCTTCTTCTCCTTCCTCTGACGTGCTGAGGAATTAGCAGGCTCTGAGGAAGGGTTGAGGATTTTCCTCGCCCTCCAGAGGAGAACGACTGCTGCTCTGCCATACCAAAAGGGCAGAGGGATAGTGCTGACCCATCCCCCAGGAGGTGCTGGCCAAGGCCATGAGAGGAATGTTGCATTTGTCTTTACAAACAAGTTGTGGATCTGCTAGTAGATAAAGTTACCACCAAGAGATAAAAAATGAGGCTGCATCCTCCAAAACTTTGAGAGATCCCAGGGGAATGTCCCATGACCTCTCCCTTTATTCGAATAAAGCAGAAAGGACTCCTCTGTCTCCTTTTTGGACATAAAGCTCTGGTGTTTGTGGATTCCTTTTCCTTACAGCCAGACCCAAACCCAGCATCCCTGAGCCCTCCACAGCACCCAGCCATCACAGTGGTGGACATGCCTGTCACCCTTCCTGACAGTGGTCCCTGGTTTTTGGTGGCTTCTGCTATTAGAGACAGCCTGGTGTGAAGAGCAGAGCCCTTGTGACACCTCAGCACTGCGATTCCCAAGCCCAACAGCTGTGGTGGGGCATCGTGGCCTCCCACTTCCCACTGTTTTTTCAGGTATTTCCTCTGGATTTGCTTTCATTAATTTATCACATGCACACAGGGCATAAGTGGGCTCGCACCTCCATCTCCGGCAGCTGAAATCAAATAATTACCCAGTGTATCCCACCTGGAGAAGTGTTCTCGGCTGGTCAGCAAATTGTGAAGAAGTTCACTGCATCCTTTAGAGCAAGAAATTATCCTGGAGTGTGAGTTATGGCTCCAGCAGCCGTACAAGTATGAAAAATAAAATGAAAAAGTGTGTGAGATGGAGATTTAAATGATGCTGTGGAAAACACTAAACAGGGGACACCTTTATCTAACTGGGGGTTCCGTTTGGAAGAAGGGGGCCCAGCAGCAGTGTCTGAAGGAGATAAAAGGGAAACAAGAACCTGGGAACATCATCCCAGCTCTCCCAGGACAGGCTGAAGTCCTTTTCCCTGCATTGGCGTGATGCTGCTCAACATCATCCCTACAGCTGGCTGGTATTTTCTGGGGGCTATTTTGTCCTATTTTTAGGAAATGCCAATATGAATTGGGGACTTTTTTTGGGTCTGGGAGGGAAAAGGTCAGCCTGAGCAAATTTCTCAACCTGAACTGAAAGCAGGGAGGGGTGACAAACCCACTCGAGCTTCAGATGAAGCTAATTAAAGTGCTGACATTTTAAGACATGATGATGTGAAATCTCTTGCTTCAAGCCAAGTCTGGGCCCTTTTCAGAGTTCAGTTCTGCTGCCCAGAGTTTCCAAGAGAGGTGCAAGCCAACTGAGAGGGCTGATGGGTTGTTTTGAATGTGGTATTGTCCTTACAGTCCAAGCAAGATTTTGCCTTTGGAAGAATCCTGTAATGTCAGATTGCCTGGACAGAGATCCCCAACAAAGTGGAGCTTAGATGCCTGTGAGAGGATTTGAGTCTTGGCTCTGTTGTGTTTTACCCTGCAGGGAGAACAAGGGATGAGAGCCCCAGCCCCACAACATGGGGGTAAGATGGGGTAGGTGCACACCCCAAAACCTGTAACATCATCTTGCACGAGCAATGACATAAAATCCAACAATGTGCAGTGTTCCGGGGGATGGAGGCTTTTGGGGTGTCCCTGGGAGGGCAGGGGAGGGTGGGCTGTGGCAGAGCCGTGTGCCATGTGCTGCCAGCAGGGCTGACACCCGGGGCAGGGCTGGCTGGGAGGGAGGGAGCTGCAATCAGCAGCTCTATTGTGGCTCCAGGGCTGCCGGCACAATGCAGCATTAAGAGACAAAGTCGGCTCGGCTCAGTGGGGTGCAGGAGGTGATTTGGGGGAAGGAGAGACTGGCTCTGACAAGTAGAATGAGCCTGGAATGATGGGGGGAAAAGCCAGACTGATGCCAGCGCCTGCAAACAGTTTCTGGCTTCCAGCCGAGCTGCAGGTCTGGGAGGGTGAGTGAGCTGTGCTGCTCCACTGAGAATGTCCCGGGGTTCTGCCCAGGAGGGACCTGTCTGCACCAGCCCTGGGGACAGGGATGCACCCAGGCACGACACACAGAGGGGTGGATGGACAGACAGACAAACGGGCTGATCTCCTGGGAGAGATTGATCAGGGCAGGGCAAGCACGAGCCCAGGCTGCAGCAGGAAAACCTTTCTGTGTGAAGGGAGCTGGAAGGATGCTGGGGTCAGCAGGGGGTGGATGGGGCACCAGCACCCTTTGGGGCTCGGGACTCACTTTAAAACCCAGTCCTCACCACCATTCCTTCTGCAGGTGCCCAGGTGCACCTACCCCTGCCAGGTAAGGGCACAACGAGTCTCAAAGGGCTGTGCTGGTGCTGGTGAGGACAGTCAGGCTCTGGAGAGCCACAAGTGCAACTTCTCATTGGGAAAAAATAAAAGTTTGGGGACAATCTATTTTATTTGCTCAGAGAAGAGGTGGAACACCCTGAGCTCTACCACACCACCATGGTCTCAGTGTGGGTGAGATCCTGGAGGTGAATTGGGGAATGTGAGGATGGAGGTGAGCTGGTGGGTTGAGGATGGAGTTAAACTGGTGGATGTGAGGATGGAGGTGAAGTGGGGACTATGAGGATGGAATTAAACTGGTGGGTTCAGGATGGAGTTAAACTGGGGGATGTGAGGATGGAGGTGAGCTGGTGGCCTCTCCCCGGCTGAGACATTTTCTGCTCCGTCATCCTGAGTTTTTTGCCAGACTGTTCCGGGGAAGGCGGCTGTGCCGCGCCGCGCCGCGCGTTCTCCCAATGCCATCTAGTGTCAGATCCGGCGGCCCCGGACAGTTATTTTAAGGCATCAGCGCTGATTTATTGCAGAAGGATCTTTGAGGGCCAACAGGCTGCCCGGGCTGGTTATTAACAGCAGCACGGATAACTAACGGGTGGGTGCACAGGCTGGGCTGGATTATTTTTATTATCGCTCCTGTTTCGCACTAAAAACCCACCCTGGCAGGATGGAGTGCGAGGATGCAGTGCCGTGTCCGAGGTGATTAAAGTCTTTCAGCTTTCAGCCACTTGTCTCGTAGCCCTGCCATCACCTGAGGCTTAATCACTCAGAAAAGTGCTGTCATGTCCTATTGTCGCTGTATTGGGAGCGCGACCTCTTTCCCGTTTAGCTGCCATCTGAAAAGAATGTAACTTGCCAGGAGACAGGCATGACTCAGGAGACTGGTAATGGGATATAAAGACTTTGACCTGCGGGCCGCCCATTTGGAGGCTGCCAAGGTCAGTGGCAAGGGCGATGATGTCTTTTGCACGGTGATTATTTGGCCAAACAACCCAAAACAGGCGGTAATGGATCCGTCAGTGACAGTCGGCGGGGCTGACTGGGTTGGATTCTGGGTTGGATTCTGCTCCTACTGTGAGGGCATCAAGTCGCCCAACCCTCCCCGCCTGGGATTTGGGGCTGTGTGACTGCCCACGGTCCCCTCCTGCTTGGGAATTTGTCCTCCACATCTTTCCCTTGCCACCGTTGCAGGGCCGTGGTCCTCACAGGCTGAGAACACTCTCATTTCTGCCTTTTTAGGAGCAAAGAGCCACAGCAGCATCTCCCGTGTCCCATTCATCGGCGTCCCAGTGCAGAGGAAGGTTCCACAGGACAGATGTGCCCTGTCCCCTGCTCTGCTCACCACCATCATCTGCCATGATTTAGGTCCCTGCTAACCTCATCCTCATCCTCAGCCACTGCTGACCGTGTCAATTTATCGCTTCGGCTGCAAACCACCGCACCAAGGCAGTTTGAGTCGGTGATTAATTAAGGTCTCCCTAGAAATGAGGTTACTCCCTGCAGCCTCACGTATAAATGTAAGATTAATGGGTGCTGGCCGTGTTAGACGGCCACGACCAGGCTGGGCTGGGAAGGGTTTGCCTGCTCTCATCCAGACAGTCCTTGAACACAGATTTTCCGAGGAAGAACTTTCAAATAATCCCGTGGGATGGGGAGGAAAGGAGGGTCCCTGGGCTGAGCCAGGCACGGAGCAGCCGGGTTGGAAGCAGCAGCCAGCGATGCTCACACGACTCTCCTCGTGGCTGAGCCAGCATGCTGCCTGCTCTGGGTGTTTAATTTTCACTAATCTGTTTGGGGTTTTTTAATTATCTGCAAACAAGGTGCCTTCTTCATGGAATAACAATGGTGGGCGGCCGGGCTGTGCCCACACCCCTTCCCTGCCGCTCGGCACCGCTCCGGAACTTTGCCCAGGACTTGTTTGTGTGTCCTTATCCATCATCAATCACGGGATTCCGCCCTGCTAACCAGCATCTGCATGCAGCATATCCGAGTCCTGCTGAGCTGGTGTGTAAAAGCCTTCGCAATCACCCTGTGCTACGGAGCTGGAGGAGGGTTTAAATACAAGACTCTTTAATAAGATGAAAAGAGCCCTGCCTTTCCCCACTGGTTTTCTGCTTGCTCTTTCATGCTGCCGGAGCCCTCGGGTCGTGTCAGGGCCTGGCTCTCCGTGGGCTGACAGGTTTCCTAACTCCCCTCCCTGCACTGTCAGCACAGTATCAGGAACAGCAAATACCAGTTGCAGCAGCTGGAGGAGGGGGAAGCCCAGGTCGGAGCAGTCCTTGGCCTGGTGTGTTTGGGTTTTTTTCCTCCAAAACATCCTCGGTGGCACCGGTGACCTGGAGAATACCCTGTGCCTCGGTGTTTGCAGCAGGAAAATGGGTCTAATCCCGTTTACCTGTCTCCTGCAGAGCTGGCTGCAGTGTTTGATTCATGTCAGCGGCTTGGCTGGTGACTGCGGGATGAATGACGCTATATAAATGCAAAGTGTTATTAATATTTCATGTTGTAGTGAAAATGTACTAATGGGGCTTGTTCCTGGAAGATAAAGTGCTGCCATTAATACACCTTTGTGTCCCCTGTGCTGGGGACTAACCTGTGGAGGGATGGAGGGGTTCTGCCTGGAGCAGAAATTGCCCGTCACACCTGGCAGCTCCCCAAAAAAAGGGATTTTAACCCAGAAAGACACAAAGAGCCATTTCTGACACCCACAAAATTAGAGGTACCTGGGGCAGAGCGTTCCCCCCTCACCACTGGGTGCTGGTGGATGAGCGCTGCTCTGGGTCCTCCCTGCCTGCCTGTGGGGGACACAGCCCCTGGGAACCCCCTTCCTGGCACAGCCATTACACAGGCATGTTAAAAAAAAAATAAAAATGGGCTTGTTTGATTTCAAACTGCAGAACTCTTCCCTGGAGCCATCCGCAAACACTGGTAATTTACTTTACAGCTGTTTAGATTTGTTTCTCTACTTTTTTTTTAAACCCCAGCAGAATTGCAAATGAAACATGTGTTTGCTCCTCAAATGATTCCAGCCGTACCTGAACTCCTGCACCCCACACTTCCCTGGACCACTTCCCTTCTGACCCCCATACCCCAAAGCTGTGAGATGGGGGTCAGACCTCAAAAAGGGGGTTCTCTGAGCCGAGGGTTCATCCAGATTCTGGTGTCATCCAAATCTCTGAGCTGAGAGGGCTCCAGATTCTGGTATCAAGGAGAGGTGGTGGGGAAGAGACTTGTGCCAGCTTGCAGGTGAGGGGAGCACAGGTAAGCACAGGTAATTACTTGCCAGTGAAATTATCAACTGCCACAAACTTATCAGAGGGTGGCAAGGGATAAAGGCTCTGCTAAATTATTGCCATGGTGTAAAGTTTCAGTAAAAAAGGATTATAAAGGGCGGTGTTTGGCTGAGAGGCTCCCGGTGCTGTGGGCAGGGACTCCCAGGGCTTCGGCCACTTTGGAGCAAGGGGAGATGGGTTCAGGGAAGGCATGGAGGGACCCCGGGTTGTGCTCAACACCCCTTGCAAAAGCTGAGGACAGACAGCCCTGAGCTCCCACCCTCCCCACGGCTCAGCCCTTCCCCGCACGGCAGCGCTGCGGGGCCGCCCTTCGCCTCGGGAAATCTGGCATTCCACGGGACACGTGGGGATCCGCCTGGAGCCTCATCCCTTCCCGCGGGAATCTCCTCCTCGCTCCCAGGAGCTCGGGGGTGACTCATGTGCTGCCTCTCCTGTCGGGCGATGCGCTCCTGCCCTGGGCAGGTGCCGACCCGCAGCAGCGCCGCGGAGCGACACCCGCAGGTGAGCGGGCTGGGGACCCCCTCTGCCGCGACCCCCGGCCGCGAGGAGGTGGGGAGGGCGCTGGGGAAGTGCAGCCTGACACCAGGGAGATAGCCTGCGCTGCTGCCGGGAAGAATCTGGGGTTTGCGTGTTCCTGCAGGGAGCCACGGTGAGACGGGAGGGACGACAACCGTGAGCGCCCAGCCCTGCGGGTGGGTGCATTGGCCGAGCAGTGCAGGGCAGGGGATATGTTCACCCCTGAGAGCCCCTCGGCCAGGGGGAATCTTCTTATTCCACTGGTAGGCAAAATATTTTGGGAGAGCCAGTGCCCAACGCAGCCCTGGGAGACCTGCTTTGCTGCGCATGGAATGCGTTTATCTGGCACGATGGGAGTCGGGGTTTCACAGGGGCCTGGGGCTGGTGAATTTTGGTTGCTTTGGCTCCTCGGCCTTGCAGGGGCTGTGCAGTCCCCTAGCCCAGCCCAGCTGCTGCCTTTGCCCTGCTGTTGGCTCCCTGGTGTGTGGGACACGGAGCTGTGGCACAGGGCTGCCAGGGGGAGCACGGGGGCGACGGCAGATTCCAGCGATGGGAGAGGACGCGGCCGGGTGAGTCACGCCCCGGCTGCCCCGATTTGTTCTCTGCCTGGGCCAGGCCTGGCAACGTAAGGAAAATGAATGACAAATACCTGGGCAACGAGGCGGGAGCTGGGGCGGGATGGGGGCTGAGCCACCGGAGGTGGCTGGAGGATGCTGCGGCTGTGGCAGAAACCTCGAGTGTTGGCAGGTCCCCGTGTTCCCAGAGTGGAGGAGCAGAGTGCTTGGGTGCTTGGAGGAGACGTGCCAGCCAGAGCAAGTCTGTGCTGTCAGTGCTGCCCTGCATGTCAGCACAGGGCAGAGACAGTCCCAGGAGCATGGCTCAGTGCTTTGAGGGCACACAGGGCCTCCAACAGGGACCTCCTGCTTCTTCTTCAGTGTCAGTGTCTTCTCCCTTCCCAGGCTGGCTAACAGCATCGGGGAGCCATGAACTGGGGGGTGTTCGAGGGGCTCCTCAGCGGTGTCAACAAGTACTCCACAGCCTTCGGCCGTGTCTGGCTCTCCCTCGTCTTCATCTTCCGCCTGCTGGTTTATCTGGTAGCGGCCGAGCGCGTCTGGAGCGATGACCACAAGGACTTCGATTGCAACACGCGGCAGCCGGGCTGCACCAACGTCTGCTTCGACCACTTCTTCCCCATCTCCCACATCCGCCTCTGGGCCCTGCAGCTCATCCTGGTGACGTGTCCGTCCCTCCTGGTCATCATGCACGTGGCCTACCGGGAGGCCAAGGAGCAGAGGCTGCGTGAGACCCAAGGGGACAACTATCGCTGCATCTACCCCAACCCTGGCAAGAAGCGGGGAGGGCTCTGGTGGACGTACCTGCTCAGCCTCATCTTCAAGGCTGGTGTGGATGTGGTTTTCCTCTACATCTTCTACCGCTTCTACAGGAACTACACCCTGCCCCGGCTGGTGAAGTGCGAGCTGCCGCCCTGCCCCAACGTGGTGGACTGCTTCATCTCCCGGCCCACCGAGAAGAACATCTTCACCCTCTTCATGGTGGTCACCACCTGTGTCTGCGTGGTGCTGAACCTCGTTGAGGCCACCTACCTGATTGGGAAGCGGTGCCACGAGTGCCTGGAGCCCAGAGAAGGGGACAGCCGGCGGCACAGCCATTCCTCTGTCTCCCACGCTGACCCCGCGGGCACGGGCGGGCAGGTGTTCCATGGGGCAGACTACAAACCCCCCACAGCCACCATCCCACTCCCAGCCTCCTGCCCCAGCACGTTGTCTGAGGATGAGGCTCATTCCTAGAGCTGCCAGGAGAAAGCAGGAGCTGCTCACTTGACCTGCAGCTTCTTGGCTGCTCTTCCTCCTCTGTGCCCCAGTGCAGCTGTGCTGAGTTGGGCTGTGCCTGAGGGATCTCTGCCTACCCTGTCCTGGGAAAGGCAATTTCCATCATCCTGCTGAATTTGGGGTAAAGCAGGGGCTGTAGAACACATGGCAGTGACAGGGAGCAGCAGCTCCATGGCAGCTGTGAACTGACAGTGGTGCCCAGACTCTGAGCCTGTACCAGCCAGGACAGACACCCTGACCCCCCAGGAAACCCCTCTCCCTATCTCTCACCCTACATCTGCCACTCAGTGGGTGTCAGGGCCACCTCAGACTGATGCAATTGTCATTAATAACACTCATTAGTGGAGTGGGGACAAGATCAGGTCCCTGGTGCCACAGCCACCACAGAGAAGGATCTGGCCAGGCAGGCAGTGCCAGCTGTGGGCTTATGGATCATCCTGCTTGGCCAGGGCAAAACACCTGAGCAAAACAGCCAAACACAGGAGAGGAAAAACACCCCAACCATTGATTAAACAATAACATTAAATGGCAGAATCTGATCTCATTTATTGTTGCAATACATCGCGTTCGGCCGTGACACGGGTGGTGCTGCAGTTTCTGAGGCCATCAGAGGGAGCTGAGCTTTAGCTGGCATGAATAATTAACAATAATTTCATGGCAAATGCACTCACAAGTAACATTAACATTGAACATGCAGCTCGATCTGTTACTGGTTTTGCTTTGCTCAGAGGGTGTGATAATTCTTTTTTCCATGAGCAGTGACAGTGCCAGCGCTCCCTGGCTCTGTCCCAAAGGAAGTGGCACTGGAACACCATCGCTGTGTCCTTTATGTGACTGAGGCCATTCTCAGTGACAGATCACTGCAGTGATCCAGCTGAGACTCTCCATGGGCGAAACTGAGCTCTTTCCCACAGCCCACCCTGGGGAAAGGACCAGCTGGATGTGCTGGACTGGAGTTGAGGGGCTGCTGTGGCCAGGGCAACGCCAGGGACAGGCAGGGCTGAAGGGGAGCCAAGATCAGCTGGGGCTGCAGCACTGCTGGATGAGAGGGCAGGGACTGAACCAACCACTGATGGGGAGTGAAGATGGTGGAAATGCCCTGGGGGAATCCCAATCACCAGCACAGAGCCCTCTGAGCTCACAGCAACTCCTTGTGCTGACACCAGTGAGTCTGGAGACCTTTGGGGTCAGAGACAGTGAATTAGTGGAATTATTTCCACTTCTGCTCAGGGGAAGCTGTGCTGGCACTGCCTTTCTTCCATCCACTCCTGTTGCTGGATTATCCACCTGAAAGTTTTCTTTATGGAAGCCCGTAACGTCAGAGGATACAAGTTGTTCTTTGTGTGCGAGCTATTGCTCTGATTTAAAGAGCATGGGCTGGGCTGTTTGTTTTCCAGCAAGGCTGGCCACTCCTGCTCCAGGCTGGAGAGTGAAACCCCGAGGTGTTCCCCTCTCCAAGTGCTAATGGGGACAGAGATGAGCCCCAGAAAAATCACCCTGTCCCACTTCCACACATCAAAGCACAGCTGGAGCTGCTGCCCATTATGAGACACATGAAGATCCAGTTGCTTTGTTGTCGTGCTCAGAGCAAACATTGCAGAGCTCTGGGTATCTTGCACCATCCAAGCTTGGGATAGGCAGAAATCAGCCAGAAAAACGTGAGCATTTGGCTGCTTCTTTTGATATTGGTGCTGCAAAAACAGGGGTCGGGATACTGGGATATTTCCTGGGATGCAGAGGCACAAACAGGATCAGCAAAGCAGGGGGTGTGTCCCAATAAAAACTGAATATTTCCCAGATTTTGCATTCTCACACAGGAAATTCCCTGTATTTGCTTGTGCGGTCTCCAGAAGACCTCCTAAATTTTGGAGTGAGGGGATTTTAAAGAAACTCACCACTAACTCCAGTCCAGGCAGGGATGTGGAGGGGATTGCATGCACAGGGCAGGGGTAGCTTGGCCTTTCCCAGCTAGGGCTTGTTTCTGCCCTGGCCAAAACCCGCCTGTTTGCTGGGAATTCAGGAGAAACTCTGATTTATGTCTGGCTCCCAGGATCCCATGACTCCTCTGCTCCATACTTGAGGGGGAGTCTCGTCCCTGGGGATGTGTCCCTGGAGGGGACAGCTGCTGGCAGGCAGAATCCTGCCATACCCCATTTAAGACCCTTCCAAAGAGGGTTTTAGGTTTGAGCTTTTCCAGCTGGTTTGGCATCTGCCTGCTCCACTGTTTGGGTTTTTCCTTTATGGAGGAGCCAAGGTTGGGCCTTCCTAAGTCACTAGGGGTTTTGGTGGCACTGAGGCCTTTCAGGTGTCACCCTGTTGTGCCAGAGCATGGTGGCAGGGTGACATGTCCTGGGCATTATCCCTGAAGCTGCCAGGTGCTGAGATCAGCAGAACCACACTGGAACCTCATCCCTGCACCCACACTGGCAGAGGGATGGTAGCAGGGGGCACAGGGATGTGTCCCTTGATGGATTTATGGATTTAGCTAAACACCCAGCTCAGCTTTTCAAAACTCTGCAAAGCACCGGGTGTTTCCGCTCCCCACCCTATTGCCCGAGGGAGATCTTCTGTTCATGCCAAATGCACCTGAACTTTCTCACCGTGGCCACATGGCCGCTCCTGAAATTCCAAAACTGCAGGCAAGAGGCTGCCCAGGGGTAATCTGGCCCCTCTTCACATGGCCCTTACAGGGTTTGGCCGTGGGGCAGGGAGCAGCTGCCTCTGCAAGGACTCAGAGCTGCCAGTGCTTCTGACAACTTCCCCCTCTCCAGGGTTTTTCGCCTCCCTGGCCACAGCCCCCAGATTCCTGCAGAACTCCTGCCACACCAGCTCTCTGCTACAACATAGCTCAAATTCCTGATCCAGGCAGCTCCGGGGTGAAGGAAGGCTCCAGGGCCCCTGCTTGGCTCTCATCCGGGATTGGGGTGCCCGTGTCTGTCCCCTCCTCCAGACTCACCCCATCCTGCTCCCCCAGACTCCCACCAGGGCTTGCTTTGGGGCTCCTGGGCTGCCATTCCTGTGTGTCCCCAGCCTGGCAAACCCTCACTGGCTTTATCTGATCTCCTGGAGAAAAAAGCCTCGGGCCAAGTGGCTCCTTGTCTGCCAGGAGAGCAGGCAGCAAATCTCCCCGGGCACCCAGCAAAGCACCCCGAGGCTCCTCAGACGTGTCCCCATGGGAGGGGTGGCCCTGGCGAGGTGCCGAGGTGCCGCGTGAGGCTCCAGCAGGGCTGATCAGCCCCAGGGTGTGCCGGAGGATTCCAGGCAAACCTCGGGGCACTTTAGAAACCAGGTGAGCGGAGGGAAGCGCATTCCTGCTCGGCTACGTCGGCACAGGCATCTGTGGGGCTGATCCATCCGGTGGGATGGGGCTGGCTCAGCCTCCTGGGGATAGGGACACGCCTTTAGGGACATCTGGCAGGTCCCATGGGGTAGCCAAGAGCAGGGTCCGGCTGCACAGGGACCCTGCTTCCACCCTGCTCTTGGGAAAGGTCCCATCTGGCCACACCAGCCCTGCCAGGGCGGTGCCTGCAAGTTCCTGTAGGTTGGAGATACCGATGAGCTGTTGCAAAACTATTACTAAGGCAAAATCATTTAAAAAGTGGGTTACAATTGCGTAATCTGGGACTCTCAGCTGGGCCCACGGCTGGGGGACGGTGCCAGGTCTCTGCTGGGTCTGCAATGTCCAGACCATCCCTGCAGGGGATGGGACATCACCTGGAAAGAGCTGCTGGCATTTCCCGTGAAGGAATCTGTCTGTGCTGATCTCCCTGCGGGGTTTGACCTGCCTTTTGTTGTTCAAGCCGAGCGTGTGTGTGCATGTGCGCAGCAAGAGCCTCTCCAGGAGCTGTTTGCCAGACTCACCCAGTTACTGGGAACCAAACCAAACACCCTTCCCCTCCTCTCGCACGCTCAGACAAATCCTGGGTGTGCAGGAGGGCTGCGGCTCGGAAGGAGCTTCCCCGCTCGGATGCGAACACCTTCCTCTGGCTTCCCCACCTGGACAGGTAATCCCGGGGCACTGGGAACTCTGGGGCTATCAGGGCTGAGGGGGGACAACCACGCTGTGTAACGGGGTGCAGGGGGGACTTGGGGCGTCAGAAATGGGGATCCCAACATCACACGGTGCCACATCGGGACCCCACAGGCGGTGTTGGGGTGCCCATCCCATGGGGTGATGCAGGGGGATGGCACAGCATGGCACCCCAAGGAGCAGCAATGGCCACCCCAGACCTCGCACCTCCGTCCCACTCCCAAAAGAGGCCGAGACCACCTGAGAAAAGCGGTTCTGCTGAGTTTGCAGCCCAGGTGGGAGCAGGGCGCTGTCGGGTCCCACGCCCTGCGCCCACACGGGGCAGGACCCGGCCGTGACGCAGCAGGTTGGCATCCTGGGGGCTGGCGAGGGTGCCGGGCTCTGCGGGAGGCAAAGCGGCACTGCCGGCACAGCTGAGCACAGCTGAGCACTGCCCCTGCTCTGCCTGGCTGCCATCCAGCCCTGGGGAGCCTGGGGGGCTCACACAGCGCTGCACACAGCCCCTGCCGCGGGGATTGGCACGGAGCTGGGCACGGAGATCGCACCCCCTTCCTGCCCCACAGCGGGTCCATGACCGGAGCCAGCGCTGGGCTGAACCGGGCACACGGGTGCTGGGCAGGTGGGTTATGGGCAGGTGGGCGCTGGGTTGGTGTCACTGGCACCAGGAGTGGGGTCATGGGTGAATTGGCAGGATGGTGAGGGGGGCTACAGGCTCTGGGGGCATGCAGAGGCTCCAGGTTCCATCAGCACCAGCTTTTGGAGGCAAAACAGCAGCTCCCCTCTGCCAGTTTTAAATCCAAGTGTTGGGTGGGAGCACGATGATTGCTCCCCACCCTGATTCCTAGCCAAGGGTTTGCCAGGGAGGAAGATCTCGTTTCAGGTGGGGTGGTGAGTGAAGGTGTGGGCACGGGCAGAGGCACAGCCCTGGCACTTGGCACGCTGCCAGGGACCCCAGCCTGGGGGACCCAGCTCAGTCACACTTCCTGGTGTGACCCTGGACCAGAAGTGTGGGAGCAGAGCCATAGGTTTGGGACTTGCTGTGGGGTGGCCCTGGCCAAGGACAGGCTCCCAGACTGCTCCATGGGATTCTGTTGTGTCCCCACAGCCCTGGGGCACCACAGTGCACCGAATGAGAGGACCCTGATCACCAGTTTGCCATCGCACCCTGGCTATGCCCCGTGCTCGGACACTTCCCACTGCACAGCCCCCGGTGAGCGGGGAAGGAGCCTGAGCCTCCTCCAGGTATGTCTCAGAAGGCACTGCCTGGGCAACTTCTAATTCCTTAGAAGTGGGAATGATCCAGAGTTCTGTGAATCCCTTTGCCAGGGCAGACACATTCACAGCCCAGAGGGTTGCAAAAACCACCTGGGTTTGTAAATCCAGGCGTAGTAAAGCTCTGGGTCAGGCTTAGCGTGTCACCCTCCTCACACGGAGCAGCTCTAGGCTGAGCTGCAGAGCCGGTTTGGCCGTCGGGACCTCCGGCATTGCTGCTGGAGCAGGAGCAGAGCGCTGGCCAGGGTGACATGCTGGTGACACACACGGACTGTGACACACACAGACTGTGACTCTCACTTTCTGCAGCCCTGCTGTCACCTGTATTTGGGCTGCCTCAGGTATCACCTGTGAGACAGAAAACTGGCATGTCCCAGCACCCCAGCCCTGCAGGAGCAGCCATTTCCCTCTGGCTGTTGATCCTGCTCCAGCAGATTGTGCTGCCAGGTCACAGCAGCACGCAGGGACTTGGCCGGGTGGCTCATCCCTTACAGCAAAGGCTCTGTCAGAAGGAAGTGCAGAGAGATTGAGTTACCTCTGACCAGGGGTGTGTGGGGATGGGCTTTACTGTCTGCAAGGGTGAAGAGCCCCCATCCTAGATGAGCGTAATGTGGTGGGGGAGAGGGTTCAGAGCTCAATGAGATTTAGCGCAGCCAGAGACGTGCAGCCCCAGTGGCGTCTCCCAT
The DNA here is from genome assembly GCA_034336665.1 of Luscinia megarhynchos. Lineage (NCBI taxonomy): Eukaryota > Metazoa > Chordata > Aves > Passeriformes > Muscicapidae > Luscinia > Luscinia megarhynchos. Next base: position 4,372,902 of record CM067585.1, on the reverse strand, counting down.
TGCTCCTCGCCCACCGCTCCTTCTGCCTCCCCAGGTCGGGTAACTCCGGTCTCCCTCGGCCGCCATGGACTGGAAAACGCTGCAGGCACTGCTCAGCGGGGTCAACAAGTACTCCACAGCCTTCAGCCGCATCTGGCTCTCCGTGGTCTTTGTCTTCCGTGTGCTGGTCTACGTGGTGGCAGCTGAGCGGGTCTGGGGTGACGAGCAGAAGGACTTTGATTGCAACACACGGCAGCCGGGCTGCACCAATGTGTGCTATGACCACTTCTTCCCCATCTCCCACATCCGCCTCTGGGCCCTGCAGCTGATCTTTGTCACTTGTCCTTCCCTCCTGGTCATCATGCACGTGGCCTACCGGGAGGACCGCGAGAGGAAGAACCGTGAGAAGAATGGAGAGAATTGCCCCAAGCTCTACAGCAACACGGGCAAGAAGCACGGCGGGCTATGGTGGACCTACCTGTTCAGCCTCTTCTTCAAGCTTATCATAGAGATCCTGTTCCTCTACCTCCTCCACAAAATGTGGGACAGCTTTGATTTGCCACGGCTGGTCAAGTGCACCAACGTGGATCCCTGTCCCAACACCGTGGACTGCTACATCGCTCGGCCAACCGAGAAAAGGGTCTTCACCTATTTCATGGTCGGAGCCTCCTCCATCTGCATCATCCTCACCGTCTGTGAGATCTTCTACCTCATCTTCAAGCGAGTTGTCCAGAGGACAAGGAAGTGGAGGAAATCCACCAAGCGCTCTGTCAGCTACAGCAAGGCTTCCACCTGCCACTGCCATGTCAAGTCAGAGGAGAAGGACAGCAAGTCCCAGCCTAGGTGTGTGGCAGCCCTGACTGCTATCTGAGGGGTGCTGGGAAGGGTGGTGGGGGTAGAAATGTCCTGGTATGTGCCAGAGATGGTTGGCACCACTGGCGACCACCAGTGATGCCACCACAGGACTCTTCAGCCAGGACCTCAGTGGCTGTAAGGGGAGGGGGACACATCCATGGGAATTCTCCTGCTTGGGACCATGGGCACATCCCTGGGTGTCCCATGCTCGATGGCAGGTGGGTGTTGGCTGCCCATGGCCATGCCTGAGGGTGTCTGTTCTTCCCACAGAGGAGAAGAGCCGTGAGCTCACCCATCCCAGCCGGTTCACATTCCCCCCAACTTGGCTTTTCCAGCCTGCCAAATCTCCAAACCATCAAGAGTCGACCCGTGTGAAAAATTACTAAACCCAACAAAGTAATGTCCCTGGAGAGAGACCCATGGGTGCCTGAGCAGACACAGGTAAGGCAAGGGCAGCCCTGGAGCTCTGCAGGCGGCGGTGTCACGAGCATGGACTTCACAGCAGCACACAGATCTCTGTGTCCAGCAGCTTCTCTTGGGTCCTGCAGCTCTGCTGCTCTGTGAGTGCACCCAGCTGGTGCCCAGCCAGGGCTGGTGTCACCCAGTGTGTGCCAGTCCTCCCAGCTCCTTGTGCCTTACACACACATACACAGTGCCAAGCACTGCTTTCTTTTGTACCAAGAAACCAAAGGATATCTAGGCTCTATGGCCAGAGCTCTCTTCATGCACCCAAAGTAATGGCAGAGGACTAGGGCTGTTGGCAACTGTTCTGCTGGCCCAGTTTGCCCAGTTTGCCATTCCTAGGGCAGGGGAGCTTCTCCCCCGTGGCTCACACAAGCACCAAGCAATGTCCTGCCCAAATGCCTTTGCTGGCTTTGCTGTTTCCCTTGGTGCCTCTGTGCCCCTCCTCACCTCAGATGCACATCATACATGGCACAAACTACTGATCCAAAAGGTCAATAAATGTCATGTTTGGAGACACCAAAATCTGCTCTGCATGCTGGAAATCAGGGGACTGGTGAGGGCAGAAGGTTTGCAGAGGTTCCTCAGAGCCTGCAGCCAGGTCATTCTCCTCTGCCTGAGCTGGGCATCGGTCAAGACCACAGCCGAGCTCACGTTCGCCCGTTCCGCCTCTCCCAGCTTGTCACGCGTCGTTAAACTTTAACTCAGCAGAACCGCACGCTGGCCCCCAAGGAAATCAAGGAGGGATGAGCATCAATTATTTACTAAACCTTGATAAATATTACAATAAACAGAAATTATTTCCATTTAATCTCTCCTTAAGTAGCACTAGCAGAGGGTCTGCTGTTCCCAGCTCTAGTCGGTCTGCCCGCGTTTCACAGCCACGACAGCAAAGGCAAAGCTCGGTCTGGAACCTGGGGAGGAGTTCCCGGCCGGGCTTCGGTGGGGCTCAGCCCGAGAGCTTGCGGGATGCAGGACCGCAGTCGGGCTCCGGTGCGGTTCATCCCAGGAATGGCGGGATGCGGGAAGGGGACCAGGCTCCGGTGCGGTTTATCCCGGGAACCGGTGGGAAGGGGACCAGGCTCCGGTGCGGTTCATCCCGGGAACCGGCGGGATGCGGGACCGCAGCCGAACTCCGGTGGGGCTCCAGCACCACCCAGCGCTCGCCGCGCCGCACGGACCCTCGGGGGCAAACCACCAGCGCCGCAGCCGCGGTCCGGCCGCGGCGGGCAAGGACAGAACATCCCCGGGACACCGGGCGGAGGACGGAGGATCCCGGGGACACCCTGCCGGGCAGGAATTAAACACCCCCATCACACCGGGCAGGGGACGGAGCATCCCGCGGTCTCTGGCTCAGCAAGTTTTCCCGGTGGCGGAGCCGCAGCCGGAGACGAGAGTACGGGAGCACCCGGGCTTCCCACAGCTCCCCCCCAGCTTCGGCCCCCACGGTCCGGCCGCCCCCGCCCCGCCCGCCGGAGCCGCCCCCTGCTCCGGGGGCCGCGGGAGGGGGCGGCCCCGCACACCTGCGGCTCGGCCCGGCCCGGTACTAAGCCCCGGCCCCCAGTTTCCTGCCCGCGCTCCTCCTCCGGCTTCCCCAGGCCCTCGAACAAGTGGAGGCACCCGGTCCGACCCCTCTCAGTCAGCGCGGCCCGAGCCCGGCGGGACGTGCCCGGAGCGGCGGAGGTGAGTTGCGGGCACCGGGACCGCTCGGGGACACCGCGCCACAGCGCTGGGGACGGGGCACCCCGCCATCCCACTGCTCCCAGGGGCTCCTTTAACGGCACAACCGGCACTTCTGTGCTTAATTAGCAGCGGTTAATGAGGAGCCGGGGCTGCGGCCGCCCTATCCCTCCCTCACAGCCGGGCTGAGCGCCCGCGGGGTGCGGGCTTGGCTCCCCAGGATCCCGGGAATGGCAGCGGGGTGGTGAGCGGTGCCGGGATCCCCTGGCGAGGGGAGGGGGCTAGGAGTCCATCGCCCCTCAGCAAGAGATGGTGGGAGACTGTCAGCTCAGTTTGGGGTGACCCCTGAATAGGTATCAGGGTGGCAGCTGTACCCCAAGGAGTTGTACTTCCCCTCTACACCATCCTACTCTCTGCTTTTTGGGAAAGCCAGGGCAGCAGCAAACTTGTGAGCCCCCATGGTGCCTTCTCCAGGTGCCCTGAGCTCCCTGGGCAGCCCCAAAAGAGCCTCTGGCTGCGGGCTGTCCCCGGAGCCAGGACAGCCACGAGCTGTGCGTGCTGCTGGGAGGGGAGAATCCCTGTCTCTCTCAGTTCCTGCACTGTGTAGGAGGAGCCCTCTGGGGCTCCTAAAGGCTGCCTGGAACCCTCCCTCCCTCAGAAGTGGGATGTTCCTCTGAGGGTTTGCTGGGGCACTCTGCAGAGCAGCTATATCCTGAAAAAGCACAGGGTTTAGGTGGTCACATCTGCCCTGTGCTCCCCAGCATGGAAACAGGGAACTGATGTGGCTGCTCTCTTCTCTCTGCTGGCAGAGGCAAAGGGTTCCTAGAAGATGGGTGACTGGGAATTCCTGCAGAAACTGCTGGACCAAGTCCAGGAGCATTCAACTGTGATCGGGAAGATCTGGCTCACCGTGCTCTTCATCTTCCGCATCCTCATCCTGGGCCTGGCCGGGGAGTCCGTCTGGGGGGACGAGCAGTCGGATTTCGTGTGTAACACCAAGCAGCCAGGCTGCACCAACGTCTGCTATGACAAAGCCTTCCCCATCTCCCACATCCGCTACTGGGTGCTCCAGTTCCTCTTTGTCAGCACCCCAACCCTGCTTTACCTGGGCCACGTTGTCTATCTCTCCCGCAAGGAGGAGAAGCTGAAGAAGCAGGAGAGCGAGCTTCGGGCTGTCCACAGCAAGGACCCAAAGATCGAGCAGGCCCTGGCAGCCCTGGAGAAGAAGATGTCCAAGATCTACATGTCAGAGAGCGGGCGGCTCAAGATCCGAGGGGCGCTGATGTGGACGTACATCACCAGTGTCATCTGCAAGAGTATCTTTGAGGCCGGTTTCCTCGTGGGCCAGTGGTACCTGTACGGCTTCTCCATGGTGCCCCGCTACGTGTGCAAGAGGGACCCCTGCCCTCATCAGGTGGACTGCTTCATCTCCCGCCCCACCGAGAAGAGCATTTTCATCATCTTCATGCTGGTGATGGGTCTGATCTCCTTAATCCTGAACCTCCTGGAGCTCTTCCACCTCTGCTGCAAGAACCTCCTTAGCAACATCAAGAAGGTGTCGGGGCCAGCTGGACCGAGTCAGGACGCCTTTGTGGATGACATGGTCTCGAGTCCCTACACGCCCAAGCACTATCCCTTCCTTCCCATGGCTGAGAGCCACGCGCCCTCCTACCAGACCTACAACAAGCTCTCCAGCGAGCAGAACTGGGCCAACTACCGCAATGAGGAGAACCTGGCACTGGGCAGCAGGCCCCTGTCGGACCCCTACAGCCCCCGACCTGCTGAAGCCTCTGCCCCGGAGGAGAAACCGGGCAGCCGGCCCGGGAGCTCAGCATCCAAAAAGCAATATGTGTAGTGCTGGGCTGGCCCCGGCTGGCAGGACATTCCTCAGTCCCTTGTGCCTGCAAAGGTGCTGGCTGTGGGCAGGCAGTGCCTCCTGCCTCGTGCTGTGCCACACACATTCCCCTCTCCAGAGACCTGCCCTCCCCGGGATGGGACGCTCGGGAGCACGGCAGTGGAGCGCAGCCACTGCTCTCACTGGTTTTCCCCACAGACCCTGCAAGGAAGGAAACTGCACAGAGTTCCCCGGGACGCCGTGTCCTGTGTGCCTTGCCGTGGGAAAGGGAGAAAGCCCTGGAGCCACGCCGTGGAACAGGCTGTCCCCGAGGCTGTGGCTGCAGGCTGCTGGCCATTGGGAGCAGCAGTTCAGCCAGACCCCAGAGCCACAGTACAGCCGTGGGAAGCTGCTCATCTCCAGCCTCCACATGGGGCAGGCTGAGCTGGGAACTGCTGGGAAAAGCTGGGCTGGGGCAGTGCTGCCTGATCCTGGCCACCAGCCCCACCCCATTCCAGTGGCCCTGGCACCTGCCCAGGGTTTGCTGCAGAAGCTGCCCCCTCCCCATGGGACACAGAGGGGTTAAGCCAGCTCTGTTGTGACCAGCAGATCCCAATGGCTGCAGGGTCACTGTGGGTAACCCAGGAGTGTGAGTTCCTCCCCTCCCGGCCCTGGGCTCTTTCCCATGGGATGTGTGCCTTTAAGTTATTTTTAACCTGCTGGCCTGAGCATGGAGTTTCTGCCTTAAAGGTGCAGTTTGCAGGGACTTTGGGGAGACATGTCCAGCCTGGCCATGTACCTTGGAGCCCCACGTGGAGTTTAGGGAGGAATCAGCCCAGCACCTGATAGTTTGGGGGTTTTTATTACTTTGCACTAGTCATTCCTGCTGTGGGCTGAGGGGCTAAAGGGGATGGAAGAACCAACTGTTGTCACAGGAGCTGTCACCCTGGCTTTCCCAGCCCACTGATGCTGTGAGAGGAGATTGTCCTGCTGTGACCAAGGGGCTGCAGGTCCTGTGTGACCCAGGTGTGAGAGTGGGGTGTGGGCACTGCCCTCAGCACTGTTTCCCTTCCTCCATGATGCATCTTGTTGAATAAAGTTGGATGAATAAGAAAAGGTGAAGATGGTGTGATTAGTTCCTGCAGTCTCCAGCTGCCTCCAGGAGGCCAGGTGAGGGTTTGGGCTGAGGGAAGGGGAAATGCTATCCTGTGAGGGTGATGGGTCTGGGGTGAAGGGGAAAGTGAACACCCAGTTGTGCTGTGGGTGCCACTCGCTCACTGCAAGCACAACCCTCCCTGCTGTGGCCTCCTGACCCTTAACTCAGGGTTTTGACAGAATTGTCAGGTCCCAGGCTCATGGTGGCCCATAGCAGAGCTCAGCCCCTCTCCCTCCACCGCAGATAAACCCAGCAGAGGCCATGGAGCTGCTCGTGGCTGCATAATAGGTGGAAATGAGCCACAGATAAAGGCACACAATGAGACTGGGGCTGCTGTTTAGCTCCCAAGCCAAGCCAGGCCAGGCCAGAGCAGAGCCTGCTCTCTGTTGAGGGCCTCTCCAGTGAGGGTGGGACAGGCTAAAAATACCCTGGAGAAAATGAAATATGGGTGATATGGGGCAGTATCACTGCCATCGGCCACTGGAGGAAATGAGGAGGGAGGCACCCAGCTGAGCTGCCCTTGGGCTGGTGGCCAAGCCCACCCTTGGTTTCCTCCCTGCTGGGGATGAGGGGGGTGAAACCCCCTGGGGTGGGGGTCTGGGCACACCATCAGTTCCCAGCCCTTTCCTGTGCCCTCTGGAGGATGCTGGGGAAGATCTGCTGAGGAAGGACCCTGCCCTGCTCCCACTGTTGCTCAGTTGGGGCCTCCACATCCCAGTGCTCCCCAGGTATCAGCAGAGCCCTGCAGCTCTGGGGGGAGCAGCCCAGTGTGTTGGGCCAGGAGGAAATTCCCAAGTGCAAGGGAATGGAGCAGCCCCAGCATGTTTACCCACCAGTGTCCCCGGGTCACCTCCCTTCTCCTGCACTCCTATTTTTGTTGGCACCAGGGGAGTATCACACTTTTCCGAGCAACCATGCAAGGTGGAAAACAAGACAGCTGAGACCCCCCCTTGGCTGGATACAGTGCCCAGGCTCTGCACAAACACAGCTCTGTGTCCCACTATTGTTCCCATGTTGTGACAAAGTGGCTTGGGGCAGCTGCAGTGACCCCACACCGCCGGGACGTGCTGCCAACAACAACAGCAAGGGGCTTACCTGAAGGCCAGGCTGGGGAGGGGGCAGCAGCAGCCCCCCAGAAGGTGGGAGGGCAGCCCTTAGGCAAATAAAAGTTTGGAGTTGATAAGAGCCCAGGCTGGCCCAGCAGAACCCTTTGGCACAGCCTGGGGACAGATAGTGGTCAGACAGGCCTTTCTCACACCTTCACTCTCCCTCCTGAGTAAACAAGTCCCTCCAGGACAGGCCTTTCTCACACCTCCACACTCCAGCCTGAATAAACAGGTCCCTCCAGTCCCTTGTGGGAACAGCACTCACTCCCTCAACACCCAGCCCTCGATGATGATGCTGCTGAGCCCCATGCTGGCACAATCAGGGGCTCTAGCATCCCCCAGAGTTAGGAAACACTTTGAGGCAGTTCTGCCAGTTCTAGAGGGATCACACACTGCCCAGAACCCCCCAGCTCCTGCTGGGGGTGTTGGTCTAACACCAGTCACAGTCCTCAGGAGTCCTGGGGCTCCTCTGCAGGGAGGTTTCTGCCCTCCTCCCAGTTAGGACCAGTCTGTGCTGGGCACCCTGCTCAGCTCTGCCATGGCCTGGGACAGAGGGCTGTCCTGCCTGAAAGGCTCTGTCTGAAGTGCTGGCCAAGCACCAAGGAGTTTATTTTTAAGCTTTCCCAGCATACAGCAAACCACAAGTGACTAAATCTGACCCACTCAGGAAAAGCTGAGGTGGGAGCAGAATCACAGCTCAGGGGGAAGAAGAGCAGAGAGCTGGGCAGGAGGATGCCAGGCAGAGCCATAGCGTGGCCACACTTGCCCAGAGGGCCCTGTGAATGCCCAGGTGTGTCCTCTGGGAGCAGTCAGGAGCATCCTCCTGGGCCAGGCCCTGACCCCAGCACTCTGTGCCCACAGCACCCACCACTGGGGCAACCCCAAACCAGGAACAATCCGGCCCTTTCCAGCCACTGCCAATGGTGCACAGCAAGGGAAAAGCAAACCCCACGGAGCTGCCTTCCTCCCCAGGGTTATATTTAGCCCTCCACTAGGGTCCCTCCATGCAGGGCATGGCAGACAATGTGGCCCTGTGTGAGAGCCGCAGGAGGGAGGAAACACACTCAATAGCTGCATCCTGACATTGTCACCCGCCCCCAGCCATTTCCTTGTGTGGAGGCACCAGGACTGCGGTGCCCAGCACCCTGTGCCCACCTTGGCATGGCTCCTAACCCTGCCAGCAGCTCAGGGCATCATCCTGATGCAACACTGGGCAAGCAGAGGCTGCTGCCTCCAGAGCTAGGGGCTTTTTGTGGCCTGGGAAGATCCATGTGGCCTAAAAACAAGGACCCACAGTGGTCCTGGAGTGCTGGGGATAGGGAATCAACCCTGAGCTGTACCTTATGTTCCACTGTAGCTGTCTCCAGCTATGGCTCGAGGGATGTGACTTGGTGTAAAGCAGAGCTGCTCCTCTCCCACAGCACTTCAGGGCTTTTGCTGGCCACAGAAGGAGCTCCCAGGCACAGCATGGAGGGAGCCATAGCAGGAAGCGAGACGTGCAGGCTGGGAAAGAATTGGCTGCTCTCAGGAAAAGGGCAAAACCAGAGCCTGGGAAAAGCCTCTGCTGGGAGGGAGCAGAATTCTCCAGGGGCTATGGGGGACACACTGAGGCGATGTTCTATTTGCTCTCCAGTGCAGCCAGAGTGAGCACCCATCACATCCCGGGGCTGTGGGAACACTGTGCTGTGGGAAAGGCTGGGTGTCCCAGGGTCACCCCCCTGTGGGCAGGTCTGGGTGTCCTGGGGTCACCAGAGTGTGAGTCCCTGCAGGCCCCTGCTCCCCTCACCAGCTCCCACCCTGCTCCTCTCCTCCCAAAGCATCATCACTCCAGGCCTTGCAGGAAGGGCCCAGCACAGAGTCACTCATCCCCAGCCCTGCTCAGCTGGAACAGCCCTCTCTGACCTAACCGGACATCCACAGCCATCCAGGTGTGCCGGATGGCCAGGGGGGTCTCACTGTCCCCCCCACACAGCAGCTGTCCCAGTCCCCTGAGCCACCCTAGTGAGCTGGGGCACAGCTCGCTCCTGGCATCCTGCCTGCGGAAACCACCACTTGCTCCTCTCACGAGCTGCTCATGATGGATCCCGGGAGCAAAGCAGGACCTGGGCAGGGCAGAGGGTCCATCAGGAAGTTGCAGCTGCCCTCAGGCCATGCCAGGAGCACTGGATCAGCCTGACCCCTCATGAGCCTGGGGCATGGTCACCACAGGCTGGGCTAGGACTGGGAGTATTTGTGGTAGCTGGATTCAACCCCTGATCCATGGCACCGTGCAGTCACAGCCAGCCCTGCATGCAGGGACATCCCTGAAGCTGGACAAGCCTTGGAGGATGCTCTCACACCCAAGACTGGCCTCCTGGCCAGGCGTGGGACTCCTTGCTCACTGCAGGCAGGGCTTCCACAGCAGCACCCAGCTGTGCTGTGCAGGGAACAGCTGGATCACAAACACCCTGGAGCAGACCGAGCATTTGCACGTGAGTGGCTGAGTGCAGGCTCAGGGAGGGCAGGGTTTGACCATAATGGTTTATTCAGCAAAGCTTCCTCTGGCTCTTCGAGAGCCGCCGTGGCTGCTCGTCCCAGCCCTGAGAGCTGCCCGCTCCTATTCTTGTCCCGCCGGCACTTCCCAAGCGGCACATTGTTGGGATTCAATGGGAGGAAGGGTGGGTTTACAGCACTGAAGCCTTAGGAGAAAGGCAACGGGTCTGGGAAGCGGCTTCACTCCTGTCCCAGCGCCTGCGGGAATGCACAGACCTGCAGCAATGCCGGCGGACGGACGGGAGTCCCCAGACATACGGAAAAGAGCTGCAAGTGCCACAGGCAGGGGATGGGAATCACCAGGCAGGTGCCATCAATGCCCGATGTCACCATCAGGGCTCGGTCCTCTCCCAGGGCAGCCTCCCCGACCGACACTGCATGGGCCCGGGGCAGGAAATGGGGCAGCAGGGCCCCCCCCAAAGTTCGATTGTGCCCGGCAGCCCTGGGAACGAGGGGATCAATGGGCTGTAAACAGCCGGGGGAGCCGCTCCGGCGCGGGGGGAAACAAAGGCATTTCAGAGACTGCTTCCGAGCTGGTCCCAGCTGGGAGAAGGAACGGGAGCATTCCCACCCCAGCACACAATAGGGAACAGCCCTCACCCCACAGCCTGGCTGGGAAAGTAGGACATGAAGGGGAAGGGGCTACTTCAGGGAGCAGTGCCAGCCTGCCAGGGGGTCAACGTGGTGGGCACTGTGAGCCCCAGTGCAGGAGGTGGCTGTGGGACAGGGCTGGTACAGGCTCTAAACCACACCAGGCTCCTCCTGCACCTTCTCCCAGGGCTCAGCTGCCCTCGCAGCACAGGTCAGAGTGCTCCGGGCAGTGCTGGGCCATGAGCCCAGCTGAGAGCAGCAGTCCAGCCCAGGACAGCAGCTCGGAAGGCAAACAGAGCCAAGAGCACGGCAGTAAAGCTGTCAGCAGGGCAGGAATGGCCCTGGCCCAGGCAGGACAGCACGGTGTGAATGCTGACTGGCTGCTGACCTCGGCACTCGCATCGGGCACGGCAGATTTATCGTCCCCAGGAGCGGAAGGCCGGGCTGGGGCAGAGCCGGAGCCTTGCTCAGGCACCACGGGAAAAAACAAGGCAGGGAGGCAGCGATAACCCCGGCCTGGCCCTGCTCAGGCAGCTCTGGCTGGGGCTTGTCCCTGCTGTGCCAGCAATGCCTGAGCCTGGAGGGGACACCGGCCACTGGCCCCCAGTGCCTGCTGCTAGCCTCACCCTGCTCAGCACCCCAGTGGGACCCCCATCCCCTGGGACCCCACCCTCTGCTGTCACAGCCCTTCTCCTCCAGATAAAGAGGTCAAAGGGAAGCAGATGACGCAGCTGGGAGGGAGGCACAGCCACAGCACAGGCTGGGAATTTGGTGCCTCCTCCTCCTTCCTGCTCACCACCCGGCTTCCAGACCCGGAGGTCAGTGCCCGGCCAGGAACAGCAATGGCATTTGTAGCAGCTGCTTCTTGAACACACAGGGAGCACAGACCTGCTCTGAGACAGGGCTGGGGCTGTGCTGATGCAGAAGACACAGAGGCCCAAGGACTGACAGAAATTTATTGTGCAGAGGGCAGAGATCTCCCCATTCCCAACACAATGCCATGCTCAGAGCACCACAGAGCAGGACTGACTTTCACCTCCCCCTGTCACCGCTCCTGGGAGGGATGATGCAGGGAGAGGGGTCTCAGAGAGCTCCATGGCTGCTGGAGTAACACTGTGGCGTGGGGCTGTATTGGGGTTCATCAAGAGCCATAGGGGATCTGGAAGCAGGGCAGCAGCTCTTCCTGTCACTGGCGGTCAGCCTGACCCCATCCCATGGCAATCAGGTCCAAACTTCTACCTTCACACTATGGAAGAAATCAAACCTGAGGAGACACAGACTGGAACCAGGCTGAGAGTGTTCTGTGGTCCAGGAGCCAGGCCTGGCGGGAGCTGCGGAGTTTCAGATTCTCTCCACCTCCACGCACGGCTCCCTGCCCGCTCTAGGTACCTGGAGCAAATCCATGGGGCAAACCTGACCCTGCGGAGGGCCCGGGAAGGTGGGTGAGGAGCAGCAGGTGCAGAGGGAGGCTAGTGGAAGCAGTGCGGTGTCAGGGGAGTCCCCAGCAGCCGCTCCGGGGCACCGCCTTTGCCCAAACCACCCTTTATTATTAACTCTTCTCGGGGCGGTTCCTGTTGAGCACGGCCCGAGGGGCGAACTCCAGCTTGTCCTTCAGGCTCACCACCTTGGTCACGTCCTCGCCCACGATCTCCTGTAGCTTGCGGTCCTCCCGCTGCTCCGAGATGCTTTTCTCCTCCTGGGCCGTAGCCGAAGGGTCTCCGCGCAGGAACCACTCCAGCTGGGAGCCCACCAGCCCCACCACGAAGGCCACCGGGAAGGTGACGTACGGGGCCTTGGAGCGCACGGCCGCCCACAGCACGGACCACATGCCTGCCGAGGGCGGGACACGGCGGTCACCGGCCGGGCCCGCCCGCACCGAGGCCTCAGCGCCAGCCGCAAGGAACGGGGACCCGCGTGGGCCGCGCCGGGACCCCCGCCCGGGTCCGCAGGGACCCTCGCCCTGCCCCGGCCCGGCCCGGCCAGCCCGACCCGCTCACCGGCCGGCCCGCCCCGCCCGTTCCGGTCACGGCGTGAGGGGCCCGGCAGGGCTGCCGCCGCCTGGCGGACGGGCAGGAACCGCAGCGCTGGAGGAGCGGCACGGGGGGGGACACAGGGGGACATGGGGGGGGGGACACGGGGGGACACGGGGAGACATGGGGGGGACACGGGGGGATACTGGGGGGGACACGGGGGGGACCATGGGGGGAACACGGGGGGGGACATGGGGGGGGACACAGGGGGGGACACGGGGAGACATGGGGGAACACAGGGGACATGGGGGGATACTGGGGGAGACACGGGGGAGACACGGGGGGTCATGGGGACACGGGGGGGATACTGGGGACAAGGGGGAACATGGGGGACAAGGGGGACAGGAGACATGGAACACAGGACACACGAGACATGGGGGACACAGGGGGACACACATGGGGACACAGACACTGGGGGGACACGGGGACACAATCACAGACACAGGGGGGACACAGGAACACAGGACACACATGGATACTGGGGAGAGACACGGACACACACTGAGGGGACACACACAGGGGGACACAGGGGATACTGAGGGGGAACTGGGGACACAGGAGACACAGGGGGGACACCAGGGGACATGGGGAACACGGGGACACGTGGACACACAGGGGAGACACTGGGGGACACAGACACAGGGGACAATGGGGACACGGACAATGGAGACAGGGGAACTGGAGGGGACAAGGGGGACATGGGGGACACAGACACGGGGAAAAGTCACACAGGGGGACACTGGGGGACACGGGGGAAACGGAGGTGGAACTGAGGGGGACACGGGGGAGACACGGTCGGGGACACTGGGGGAGACACAGGGGGGACACCAAAGGGGAGAGTCATAGGGGACACTGGGGGGGGGGACACGAGGGGGAATCATGGGGGACACTAGGGGGGACACGGGAGGGACACTAAGGGGAGACACCAAAGGGGACATGGGGGGACACTAAGAGGCGACACCAAAGGGGGACACTGGGGGACATGGGGGGGGGGACACCAAGGGAGAATCATAGGGGACACGGGGGGGGACACGGTGGGGGGTGGAATCATGGGGGCACACTGGGGGAGTACACCAAGGGGGCAGTCATGGGGGAGACACTGGGGACACACGGGGGGACACCAATGGGGAGTTATGAGTAGGACACGGGGGGAGACACGAGGGGGGGAATCATGGGGGGGACACTGGAGGGGAAAAGATGGGAGACACGGGGGGGCACGAGAAGGAGTGATAAGGGACAGTGGGGGGACACTGAGGGAGAGTCCTGAGGGGACATGGGGAGGAATACACGAGGTAGAACACGGGAGGGACATGGAGTGTAATCCTGCAGGGGACAAGGGGGTGTCACGGGGGGAGCCACAGGGAGGCACCCACAGAGACACACAGGGACAGTCACAGGAGGAGCCCCAGGGGAGAACCCAGGGACGATTCAGAGCCAGCAGCAGTTACAGGGGATATCTTGACAAGGAGAGCCACGGGGAGACGTCATGAGGGAGTCACGAGGAGTGTCACAGAGAGACACCCACGGGGGTGTCACAGCGAGTGTCACGGTGGGAGACTCACGTGGGGAGTCACAGGGGGAGTCACGGGGAGAGATAGATCCACAGGGAGACATCCACAGGAGGACATCCATGGGGAGACAGAGGGAGACATCCCACTGGAAGAGACCCATGGGGAGACCCGTGCGAGATCTCCATGGGGAGATCCATGAGGAGACCAGCAAAAACCCCTCTCCCACCCCACGGCCACCAATTTCCCACCCCACAGATATCCATTTCCCAGCCCACGGACACAAAAGGATGGGAGAAAGGTGAAAGGCGAGCCCGGTGCCGACCATGTCCCCGCAGGGAAGTGGCCGCTGGCCCGGAGTAACCAAAGTCATCTTTATTAATTGCGGCGGTTCGTTACAATAAAAAGGGAGCCACGTGTCACAGTCACTGCACGGCGCTGGCCGGGGCGGGGGCCGGGGGCCCTTCCCAGGCACATCCCTAAATTGGGGGTGCAGGGGGAGTGGGGTTGGGAAGGGCTTCGGGTGGCTGAGTGGGTGCTGCCGTCACGGAGGTGTTTAGCACCGAGGGACCCCCAGGAGCGAGGCGTCCCCCGGCTGCCTCTGATCCCACCGCCCTGCCTGAGGGCCTGGGAGAGGTTTGGACCCAGATTTCGGGAGCTGCCTGGCACGCACTGGCCCTGCCCTGGGGGTGGCTGGTGATGCTGCGTGGGGCCGCTGGCGTGGCAGAGTGAGGGACGGGGGTGGGGTCCTCCCCCCTGTGCCACCAAAAGGGACACTGAGGGGGACAGGATGCTTGAAGAACGGGGTTGAGGACAGGGATGAGGCAGATGCAGCCTCCTGCCCCTCCACACTGCTCTGCCCTGGAGGGGACTCTCCACCCTGATCCTGGCTCTGTGCACAGTGATGGGGGAGCTGGGAACAGCCACATCCCAGGGTGTCCCTTGGCCCTGAGAGACATCAGGTACGTGACAGCCCTATCCTGGGGTGTCCCATCCCGCAGGGCTCCAGGAGCTCAGGGGAAAGGGGTGACCCCCTGAGGAGGTCTCTAGCTCCACACTCAAGGGACAGCTGCTGGCCATGTCCACACTCCCATCCCACCCACTGGTGCCAAGCCCAGGTGTGGTCCTTGTCACTGCAGGTTGGGCTCACTGGGGAAGCATCTCCCACCTGCAGCAAGGCACGGGGGGGACTATTGCCTGTCCCTGGCTAGTGCCACATTGCAGAGGTGCTCCTGGACTCCAGGCTGGCAGGAGGGAAGGACGGACAGATGAGGGATGGACTGAAGGGAAGGAGGGCTGAGCGGGAAGGGGAGAAGCGCGTGGCGATGCTCCGTGCGAGGTAAGCGGGGCGGCTCGCCGTGACCGGAGGCTTCTGCTGCTCTGGCCCGTCCCACCAGGCAGGACACAGCGCTGGTCACGTGTAGTTTCCGGTTTATTCCTTGGGTTATATTTATATATGTATATAGGGGAGGGAACCCTGGGTCCCCACGGCACCTGAACCGCAGGCGGGGAGAGCAGCGAGGGGACCCCTTTGTCCCCAGCACGTCCCAAAGCCTCGTGCCGGCTGGGCAGGGGCTGGGGGCCCGTCCTCGCCACACACCAGGGGATTGCACTGAGTACAGAGAGGCGGGGGGGCCTGCCTGCAGCCCCCTCTCCTCCAGCCCGGCAGCGCCGGCTGCTGAAGGTCACCTCTCTTTGGGTTGGGATGCAGGGGCGGGTGTGCAGAAGGGCTGGGGAGTGGGAAAGGGACAGAAAGCTGGGACACAGCCCCAGGGAGGGCAGAGGGAGGGAGAGCCCCGGACCCCAGGAGAGGCTGGCAGGGGCATGCGGGCGGCGGGGAGGGGACAAGGGGACGGAGCAGAACCGGGCTTTGCGGTCACCAGCCGTCGGATCCACGAAAAGGGCTAAGATAGAAAAGAGAGAAGCTGTGAGTGGGGCCAAGAGCTGCCCCAGGGTGTCTCCGCGGCCCCCCATCACAGTGAGCTACGGCCGCGCCGTCCAGTCCGGGTAGAAAAGCGGAGGCTGCGGTCACAGCCGGGTCTGCGCCTCGGGGATGTAGATCTCGATGCTGTCCGCGCTCTCGGTGGCCGAGCTCTGGCGGAAGGAGGCGGCTCGCTTGGCTGCCAGGAGCCGCTTGCGGGCCTCCTGCCGCTGCCGGTCCACCGAGTCCAGGGAGCGCTCCTTCACGGGGTGCACCTTGGAGCGCGGCGGCTTCTTTGGTATCGGGGGAGGCACCTTCTTCTCCTCCTGCGCACACAACAGAGGTTTCAGGCTGGGACCTCCCGGGAATGGAAGACCCAGCGGGCTCGCCACAGCCTCTGCTAGAGCCAAAGCTGTGCTGAGAGGCTCCACAGACCCTTCCACAGGCTGCAAGGCAGGGCTGCACGTCCCTTTATCCATCCCGTGCCAGGCCCTTTGCAGGCAGTTGGGCTACATCACCGGGAGAACAGCTCTTCTCTAGCCTCACTTTTTCCCACCTCTATTTTTCAAGGATTTGCTAAAAGCAGTCATCAGTGAGAGCCCAGCAGTGGCTTGGGTGCAGATGTGCTTGGGGATGAAGAGTGAGAGGTGACAGGTTCAAGTGCCAGTGGCAGAGCCCTGCCCTTACCTTGGGCTCCATGATCTTCCACCCATTGGCCTTGAGCTGCTGGAGCTCCCCAAACTTCATGCTGACATCCTCAATGGAGAGCTGCAGGAGGTCCCAGAAGCCAGCCAGGTCTTGGAAAGTGGGCACAGGGAATGCGTTGGGATCCTGTGGGAACAGAGTGACATCCTCATTCATCAGTGGGACACTGACTCTGCAGGCCATGGGGCCACCCCGCCCCCCTGTTCTGGTGGCTCTATGTCCAGCTCTCCTCCATGGTGGTCCATAATCACTGGCTGAGAGTATGAGACCCTCCCCTCCCCACCACAGCTGTCCAGTGGCACAGCTGCCCACACTCACCATGTTCTGCTGGCAGAGGCGGTAGAACTGCTGCACCTTCTGGGACATGAGGAGCTGGGCACTGCCCACTGCACTCCGGATCTTCTCCAGAACTGGGGGGGAGAGCAGACAGTCACGAGCAGCTCAGAGCCCTCCAACACATCATGTTCTCTCTTTCATATCCCTCTAGCACCAGAGGTGTTTCTTGCCTTCACCTAACCTCTTTAGCCTTGACAGCAAAGATGCTCCAAGGTGGGAGCACTGCAGGACAATGACTGTGCCTCCCCAGCTCTGCAGGACCCCCAGCCCCCCCCTTTGCTGCAACACCCCACCCGACTCACTCTCCTCGGGCAGGTCATAGTCCTCCGCCTCCCTCTCCATCTGCTGGCACCAGCCCTCCATCTTCTCCACCTCTGCCTGCAGCAGTTTGATGAACCACTCCCCGTCGCGGTGGCATGGGGAGGCGCGGCCGGAGTCGGGGAGGCTGCGGGAGCCCCTCTCGATCCAGGCATCCCGCCGGGGCACCTCCACCGTGTCGTACTGCAGCTGGTAATCCTCGCGGTACGCCCACTGCCCCTGCGTGTGTACCGTCTTGTACACGGCGTACTGCCGGCCCGACTCAGGCTCCGAGGAGTGCCGCTGGAAGGGCCGCCCGAACTGCAGGGCTTTGTCCTCGGTTGCCACGGCTAGGCCGGTGAAGCCCTCGAGCTCCAGGTCCGCCTGCACTCCCGCTGTCACGCTGTTGGAGCGCTTGAAGCGCGCTCGCCTGCGGGGAAAGGGAGAGCGTGGGGACCCTGGTGGCCAGCAAGGACTGTCCTGTCCCCGCGCCAGGTACCGCAGCGGCGGGGGCAGAGTGAGGGATGCCCGCAGGTAGGATGGGGCTGGGGATGCCAGGGTGGATCCCGGAGCATTCAGGGCCACAGGGACAACCCTGAGCAGCTGCGATCTGCCAGTGCCTCATCTCCTCTGCTCTCAGCCTGTTTCCATGGCTACCAGCACTGGACCGAGGATGGAGAGCAGCGTGCACCAGGCTGCACGGGCACAATGCCGGAGGTCCCCTCCCGCGGGCCATGCAGGTTCTGGCACACCTGGCATTCCCATCCCAGCCAAAATGTCATAGTTAGCTGCAAAAATGCCCAAAGGCTCATCTGCACCCAGCATGGGCTCAAACCTAAGGGCTGAGCCCAGCAGAGGAGACCCAGCACAGGGCAGGAATAAGGCAGCCCCTTCCCAGGGCAACAGTGAGGACAAAGGAAAAGCCAAATCCTGCCCCAGCTGAGGGCAGCTAGCCTGGGATGGGGATGGTGCTGAGCTCTGGGGTTTCAGCCAGAGGGGAGAGGGAAAAGATGCTGTGGGGTGGGGGTGGTGTGCAGAGCTCAGGAAGCTCCTTGGAACCCAATGCCTCAGTGCAGAAGCTGTGGCAGGTCTCAGCCCAGTCCATGTGGTACCTTTTGTCTTCCTCCACCTGCACCCCGATGGAGTGGAACTCCCTCTGGCTCCGGCTCTCGGTATCCGAGTCAGAGACGGCCTCAACCTACCAAGGGGCAGAGGGAGAGCGCTGGAGGGCAGCCCCACAATGCAGCATGGTGGCTCAGCACAGCCCACACCACTCGAGCAGCCCACAGGGAGCAGCAGAGCCCACCTGGACACCGATGGAGGGACGCCACTTGCGCTGCCGAGCCAAGCTCCGCAGCTCCTCCCGGCCTGGGATGGCCTTGATGATGAGCGTGGAGGGCTTGGGAGCAGCACGGGGCTGGACCGGGGGCAGGTCGAGGGCCACGGCCGTCACCTTGGAGCTCTCCAGGCTCTCGGCCGAGTTGCAGCGCGCCGCGGCGTCTTTGGACCAGGCGGGGCTGCGGGCGACCTCGCTGGGCAGGTAGCTCTCGTGGGTGGACTCTGTGCTGCTCTGCGCCGTGACAGAGATGAGAGGTTTGGCTTTGGTTCCTGGAGGGATGGGAGGTGGAGCTTTTCTGTAACTGAAGGCTGTTGTGGGAGAGGCGCAGGATGAAAAGGCACGTGAAAACACAGACATTTGCTCATTTCCCGCCACAAACAGGGGCCCCGGGGAATGCTGCCCATCTCCTCCCACAGTGCAGGGACCATGGCCCCATGGGGTTTGCCCCTAAACCGGGTTAGATATGGCCAGAGTTCAGAGGAGCTGTTGGACCAGGTTTTGGGATTGGGAAACACCTCAAACCCACACTGGCCACATTGCTGCAGCACCCAGCAACGGGCAGAGATGGAGATGGGTGTGGAGGGAAGGAGGGGATGGCAAATGGCTGCTGGGGACACAGAGCAGCCCCTAGACTGAGACTGGGTGATGAGTAGGACACTCACACCCTCTCCTGGGCACTATAGGGGTTGAGGGCCAGCAGGAGGGCAGCAGCAGCCCTTGGCAGATGCCCAGGTGAGCAGGCAGGGAGATGTGGGGTTCCCTCACGCGGCCAAGCCCTCGCCACCCCCCAGGACTCACAAGTGCTGGGCTTCAGGATGCTGCTGGTGATGGGAGGCCCAGGAGGGGCTGACATGGAGAAGAGTGAGAGACAGTCGTCGTCCTGGGAGCAGCCCGCCTGGATGGCCCGCAGGTAGCTGTGGCTCCGCATGCGGAAGCAGCCAGGCAGGTCTAGTGCCTCCACAGCCTGCGACTCCACCTCGCCGAAAACCGACTCGCAAACGGCCTCAAACTGGTGGTTGAGCTCGTCATTGATCTGGGGAGAGCAGTGGGTGAGGCTGAGCCAGGGCAAGGGATGCTCAGAGCAACGTCCAGCACATCCCTGCCCCAGGCTGTGAATCCTGTGCCACAGAACATACCTGGCCGGTGGTGAAGGAGCGCCCGTAGCTCTGTCCCCGCGGGAGCATTCGCGGTGGCGTGCAGCAGCTGGGACAGTTACAGATATATGAATCAGAATAGTGCCTACTTGCAAACCTAATGAGAGACAGTGGGAATAGAAGGGATCACACCAAAAGCAACACATTCCAGCAGAGCATTTGGAAACGCAGCCACAGCATTCTCCCGCCGGCCACTGCTGCTGTCCCCACTCCTTGCTGCCCCCAAAACTATCACCCCCTGGGACTGGAGCACGTCTCAGTCACCTCCCTTTGAACCTGCCTCCTCTCCCCATGGTCTGCATGTGACTGCAGCAGCAGGTCCCCCCAGAAAGCCCAGCATAGCCATGTACCCCCCAGTGCCCTGGCGCAGAGCAGGGAAAAGGCTTGGTGCTGCTGCACTGGAGAGTGCAGCTGTGAGCAGGGACGGTGCTGTTAGCAGAGATGGTGCTGTGAGAGGGGACAATGCCATGAGCAGGGACATGCCACTTGTCCTCCCAGGGAGCCCTGGCCCGTGGCCCCACTGCTGCCTGCAGTGCTGGGATGGGGCTGGGAGGCAGCAGCCCTTACTTGGTCCTGGCCTGGTCGGCGCTGGAGGAGCGGCGGTAGCTGTCTCGCCGCGTGGCCGCCCTGGGCAACACTTTGGAGCTGATGTCCGAGTCGGCGCTGTCCTCATCGCCCATGGCCTTGATGTAGCTGCCGCTGCGCATCCGCCGGCACGGGATCTCCCCGTCCTTGCCCGCTGGGTACCCGCTCCACTCGTCCTGCGGCACCTGGAGCAGGAGGCAAGCGTGGGAGGATGCAGTGGCCAGGGTCACACAGGTGGGATGCAGAGCCAAGCCACGTATCGATCCAAGCCTAGCCCAAACCCAGCACGTGTGCCCAGCTCCCCTGTCCTCCCCATGCATCCCAGAGCTTCAGGGATAGACCCTGGGGGCTCTGACCCCTTTGCAAAGTCCCAAAATCCACGAGAATGGATCCCTCCTAACAGCCACAGCTCCCCATTCCCACAGTGTGAGGCAGTGCAGCAGGTCCCACCTCACGGCCCCCCTGGCAGAAGCGTCTGGGCCAAATCCCACCCATGGCAGCACAGCACCCGCCTGACGTATCGGGCACTAGTCCCACGTGCTGCTGACGCCAGCACTGCAGGGTCCTTATAGGGCAGGGGGATGGTGTCCCCTGGGGCCCATGGCCAGGGCGGTGGGGCCAGCACCCTGCCCCGATGCCCCTGCTGCTGGCGGAGATGGGGCCTAGCCACCCCCACCCCTGGCCAGCACGGCATTGCTGCTCCCTGTCTCCTTCCCCCAGGAAAGGGATAGAAGAGTTAATTAGCTTTTAATTGGAAGGGGGGTGACCTAGAAGGGAGCCCAGTGATGAGACAGGCAGTGGCACCCAGCCAGGCACACAGGCAGGATAAAAGCAGTGAGAAGGGAGCAGGCACAGGGCTGCTGGTGGCCTTCAGCTGACAGAACTGAAGGTCTTAGGTCTGACCCTAAATCCAGCACAGGGCAGGAGGCAGCAGATGAGCTTTGAGGGAACAGCAGGGACTGGCACAGGACCATGGGAATGGGGCACAGGCACTGGGGACACGGAGCAGAGCTGGAGCACCCCCACAGGCTGATGGATGGAGGGTTGCAGCCCTGGCTCGCCCCACAGCACTGTCAGTCCTAGTCCCCTCACCCTGCCCAGCCCCTCACCTGCAGGTACTGGTACGCCCGGTCTTTGGCCTTTGCTTCCTGAAGCATCAAGGTCTTCTCGGTGCCGCCGGCACTGGGATAGGCTTCACGAGCCTGGCTGACGGTCATGGTGTGCCAGGCGCTCCTCTTGAGCGTCTGGCCATCCAGAGACATGGACATGCCGGCACAGGCCAGGCATTTTCCTTCCCCGCCGCCCTTTAGACTCTTCAAGGTCAAGTCTCTGAAGGCACTTTCGGGAGCGTCCACGCAGTACTGGGTGCCCTGGTCGGTGGCATGCCGGCCGGACACCATGTAGCTGCTGTCACTGTCCAGGTTGTCGTCGGAGCTCCACCAGCCCAACATCTTGGACCGGTGCCGGGAATCCACCTTACGGTCCTTGCTCTTGCTGCGCTTGCCGTGGCGGGACTGGTGGTGGTGGTGGTGATGGTGGTGGTGGTGGTGGTGGTGGTGGTAGCCATCCCCGCGGCCGTCCATTTTGGTGCCGTTGTAGTCCCGTTTGGCCGGTGCCTCCAGGGAGTGGGACTTGGCGAAGAGCTTCTGGACGGAGTGGACGAGGTGGCGGATGCGGCTGGGGCTCTCGCTGCGGGGCTCGGCGCCGCCGGCCCGGGGGTACTGCAGCGTGTGGAAGCCGTCGTGGTGCAGCGGCAGCTGCTTCTCGAACTGGTCCAGCAGCGTGGGGGGCAGGCGGTTGATCTTGCTGGCAGGGTGGGCGGTCGCCATGCACTCGTCGCAGGAGTCGTAGGGCTGCTGCGCGTGATGCATCCTCGGGAAGGTGCTGCTGGCGCTGGCAGAGGGCGGCTCGCTCAGGGGCCCGCCCGGGCACTCGCTGGCCGAGCCGGGGCTCCGCGCCGGGCAGTAGGGATGCTCCAGGGAACACGGCTCGCTGGGGCTGGGCAGGTACAGTGGCCGGCCCTCGGGGCCGTGCGGGATGCAGTCGGCAGGGTGCTGGCAGTCCTCTGGGATGCAGCGGCAGCGGTGGCCAGAGGAGGACTGTGTCTGGCTACACTCCCCATGGTAGCCCTTCATCATTTCAGCACCCGCCCCATAGCCTCGGCATCTTGCAGGGATGCCCCTGCGGGCTCATCTGTGGGGACAGGGACAAGCACAGTGTTAACATCCCCTCTGCACCCCCACCACCAACAGAACATTGGGGCTACCTCACAGGAACCAGCTGAGAAGGCTGGGAAGCTTCCAGGGCAAGATTCAGCCCTGATTGAGGCCCTGTGAAGCACCAGAATCCTGATTTTCCACGTGGTGACAGGAGTACAGTGCCTGAACCAGGCAGCTGGGGTTATCCCCGGCTCAGATGCTCAGAGGGGGCATGGGAAGGAGAAGGTGCTGCCAGCAGCAATGCAGGCAGCAGGGCCTGCAGACGGTGAGGGAGGACACATTGCCATCAGCAGATCCTTGTTTTCTTCTCCAACACCAAATATTATGAAGTGTTTCTCCATTAGAAAGCCGCTCTGGCTGAGTTTTTCAGCCGCTGCCATTCACAGCTCGCTAATGAGCTGCTGCGGGGCACGGGGGGGCTGACTCTGATGTCTCCATCCAGCCCCACACGGAGCTGTGGATGGAGACACATGATCCAGGGCTCCCCTGCCCTGCAAGCCCTCTGGATGGGGAGCCAGGAGCAGAGGTGGCTGTGCTGTGTGAGGGGCAGTGCCAGGCTGAGGTAGGAGGATGGACGGTGTCGAGCCAGGCTGAGCCTATGCCAGCCGACAGAGCTGCCTGTACCCATGGAAGTTTGTGTGCCTTACAGCCCCTCAAAGGCTCTGCCTTTGATTTGACTGTAAATGAGGAAATTACTTATTCTCCAGAGTATCTCAGCTAATTAACAGGCATCGTTAACGGTCTCGTTGTCGTATTTGTGCAGGGTGCTGCGGGCAGCACGTCTCCCAGACTGGCTGCAGGAAAAGCTTACCATGGGACGTTCCCTGTGGCACGTGGGGATTCGACCATGAAGACTGGAAACGAGGGGCACTGGGAGGGCCAGGGCTGTGTGGGAGGGGGTTGTGCCCCCGAGCAGCCCTGGAAGAGAGAGTAACTGGAGGTACCCAATGGATGTAGGGGCAGGCAGCGATGGTGTTTTGGCTCTGAGCAGCAGATAGGGCCCTGGGAACACATTTGCCCTAAGCCACCACCACCTTCCTTCCCAGCTTCGAGGCTGGATGGCTCCATCCTGTCCCGCTCCCCATCCTCGGATCCTACTCCTGCTCTAACAAAGCTCCCTAATTGCTGAACGGAAGGTGCAGCTGGTACAGAAGATGCTTCTCCCCTCCCCAGAGAGTTGCTGCGAGGAGCAGGAGCAGCAGAGTGGGTTGGAGCAGCCTCCCTGCTCTGGGACCGAACAGCAGGACGGAAGGATGGACAGACAGACAGGTTCCCAGCCCAGCTCTGCCTCCGCGGGCTGAGCTATCATCTCCTGCTCAGAGAGGGAAGCTCTCAGCTGATCCAAATATTGCTGCTGCGGCGGCAAGAAAGAGTCAAAATATCTGCGGAGCCCGTCAGCACGAGCCTGCCGGGCTTTTGTGCGCCGCAGGTGCAGGAATTCAACAAAGCCGGAACCGCGGGCGAGGCAGCGCCGCAGCTCCCCCGCACCTGCGGAGCGCCGGCAGCGGGTGGGGACGTGTCGTGGTGGAGAATCCATGTCCCAGCTCGCCAAGGCGACACGGGCGTCTGCACCCTGCCCAGGGACCAGTCTGGATCCCTAAGGGCATCCTCAGGATGGAGAAGGGCTGGGAGGGAGCCTGTGGGGCTCAGCACAGGCAGCGCAGCTCAGGGTCCCCCTGCCCGTGTGCCAGAAGGAATAGCCAAGTGATGGGAGAGGCCACTGAGCCCACTCCTCTCTCCTGTCCCAGGCGGGCAGGCTGGCACATGGGACTGGGGCAGCGAGCCAGAGCGTGGCTCATGGGCAGATGGCTGGGAGCTGCAGCTGAGTCTCTCCAAAGGCCAATCCACTGAGCAGCCCTTGGGATGGAGGGATTTGTGCCACCAAAGCACAGATTTAAGTCAGGGGGAAAAACTCAGCCCAGCTGAATTTTGTGCCATTTAACACCAGGGTAATTACCACCAGTGGGAACCTACCGCCCACACAATTATGTGCTAGGATAAACTGGAAGAGCATAATTACCATTACAAATAACTCACTCCTTGCCTTTATTGCATCCAACGCCTGGAGAAACTCCCACCAGTGGCTCCCCACCACCACCTCCCTCTGATGTCTCTCCCCATGGTGAGGGTCAGCACAGGGAGGAGAGGGGCTCGTAGTTCCTGGTGCTCCAGGCCATCCTGAAATTCAGCCTCCTGCCTAATTTCCCATAGGAGCACTTGGCAGAGGCAATTCCACTTCCCAGCAGCTGCCCCATGAGATCCCTGCCTTGGAGGCAGCGCCGTGCCAAAACCCAGGGCTACAGGGATTCAGGGCAGACCCGCCAGCAGCCTGAGCTTCCCTGGGACCCCATAGCAGCCAGGATCCTCCCATCTTTGCTCCAGCTCCAGGAACACCAGTGGGGAAGTAAGAGGACATCAAAATCCCACCACAATGGATCTTGCAAACCACCCTGACACAGGGCAGAACAGGGTTTTTTCAACATTTCCAGGTCTAACCCCAAGAGCTGGGGTTGATGGCCCTGCACTCAGGGGGTCCTGGCCCCTGTCCTTCTCCAGCCAGTGTCAGGGTCCCAGTGGAGCCTGCTGGTGGCACTCACCGCCCGGCGCTCAGGGGGATGCTGTCCTCATGGCCCTGCCAGCAGCAGCTCCTCCTCGATGGGAATCTTTGGGGCAGCAGGCTCTGCAGGAGGAACAGGAGTGGGATCAAGCAAGGGTGTTCCTCCCCAAAACCAGCCTGAGCCACCTCCCTGTGTATTTTTCATCAGCCCAGCCTTTCATCCTCCCCTGAGGCCAAGCTACACCAGCACAGCAACAGGGACAGCTCCTCACAGCCACAGCCACGTGTTTCACCCAGTTTAGCCCCAAAACCATCCCCAGTCCCATCCTGTTATGCAATTCCCTGCCAGCGGGTGCCAGAGCCAGCCCAGCGGCCACCTTGCCATCAACTTTCATTTGCTCCTGATCCGGCCACTTGCTCCACAAAGCCTCCTCCTGCCACCCTGGCTTTCCAGCATCACCAGAGGGACTTTTTTCCTGCTTCCAGCTCTGCAAATTAATGCGAGGTTCTGCTGGCTTGGGTCCTGCTGGGGACCTTTATGGCTTGGGATGAAAGCGGGAGAGAACAAATACGCAGCGTGAGCGCCCGAGCTGGAGCCGGGGAAAAAAATAAAATAAAGTGTTTTTCCCACTTAGGGGCTGAACAAATTTGATCTACGGTCGTCGGAAGAAAATAAATATGGAATACTGCCAGGTCGTTTCCACCATGCTTTTAATCTATTTACTCTTTCCCTGCTCATTGTAAGCGAGAAGGATTGTGGAAAGCAAACATTTTATTCTATTACTAATTGCTCTGTTATTTTATGAGGCTGAATTAGTAAAATTTACTCAGCCTGGAGGAAAGAAAAGAAGGGCTTAGTAAGAGATCACCTAATTTAGCACAGAAAGGGGAAAGGGAAAGGGGAAATGTGAAAAAAGGGAAAGGGAGTAGGAAAGGAAAGGGGGGAAAAGAGAGGAAAAGGAAAGGGAAAAGGGGGAAGGGGGAAAAGAAAAAGGGAAAGAGGAGAAGGCAAAGAGGAAAACAGTGTGAGCAGGATGCAAAGATCACAGAAAACACACTGGTTGCAATCAGGAAATCAAAACCAATTACTGCTAATAAAAGAAAACAGAGCAGCTGCAGGCAGGCACTGCCTGCAGAGGGCTGTGAGGGGCAGGATCCAACGGGCACCACTGGAAAAAAGGGATGAAGCAAGATTTTTAAAAAGTCATGAAAGATGAACACAAGCTGAGGAATTGCAAACGTGAGTGGAGCAGGAGGTGTTTACTGAGGCTGCTGAGAAGGCCACAAAAACCATCACAGCTGGCTGGGACCCCAACAAATCTGAGGGACCCTGGCACCCCGATATATCTGGGGGGCTCTGTCACCCTGAGGCTGGGGGCATCTCCCCTGGCTCAGCCCTGCTCTGACTCATCCCTTCTCTCTGAGCATGGCCACTTTCCAGCACCAGCCCCAAATCCACGGTGCCCCAGAGCTCCAGCCCAGCGCAGCAGCCCCGCTCCCCATGCCGGGAGGCTGAGGACAGGCCGTTCGACGGGCTGGGCACGTTATTAAGCACATGATTAATTTTGGCACCAGCTCCAGCTGCCTGACAGCTCCTTCTCCAGGGCTGGAAGAGCGAGCGCGAGAGGTGCTGCCTCTGCTGATGCAGCGGTTGGTGGGATGAAAAATCCTGCAATGCAGCACTGTTTCTTAATGAGCCATTTGTCTTTGAGTCTTCTTCACTCATTACCACGCCGAGAGAGGGATGGGAGTTGCCCCACGTCCCCATCTGAGCAATTACTCCTGGAGCAGAGCGAGGAAATACGGCCACGACGCGCCCAGCTGCCAGGGATCCCGGCACGGCCGCCAGCACTGGGACTCCCTGCCACAGCACCACTGACTCTGGTTGCTGCCACCACGGGGGGAACAGGAACCCCCTCCCTGCACAGCACACACAGCCCAGGGCCACCCACCCCAGCCCCAGACCTGATCCTCTGGGGTCAAGAGCTGTGCTGCTGTGCTGGGTATGCAAAGGAGCTGGAGCATCCTGGAGCTGCCAAGGCAAAGCCAGTGGAGAAAGGAGTCTGGCACTCCATCCCAGACCAGATCTTGGGGGAAGAGCCACATCTTCAAAAGATCTTTGGGATGGGGAACACCAATAGGCAGCCAGATCCCAAGAAGCTGGCTGAGAAGGACAGAGGAGGCACAGGGAATGGGCTGTGACAGCATCCTTGTGTGGGTACAGGCAGAAGAAGGGCTGGCAGGGGTGAGAAGCCAGAAGTCCCATGGCATAGGCACCTCCAGCCCCCTCGTCCCCACAGCAATGCTCATCCTGCCCACAGGAGCCAGGATATGGCACGTGGGGCACCAACTGCCAGAGAAGCACAGCCAACTGAGTTGGGAAACCACCGTGGAGGGACCCCCCAGGGCAGGCAGGCCTCCAGCGACCCCAGCCCGTGCCAGCTGGCACAAGGATCGTGGGCACTGAACCGCACAGATGAGCACCCATCAGCGGTGATGCCCATGGACAGCTCCTTTCCCACGGACACACTCGACATCTGCCTGTGCTGCCCGGGGCCAGCGGCAGCCAGAACGCTCCTCTGGTCCCCTCCAGGTCTTGGTGGGGAAAGGGGACATGCAGGTGACACTGGAGATGGAGTGACCACAGCCTGATGTCCACCTGCAGTGAAGGGAAGGGACAAGCAAGGACATCCCCCTGTGCTGCTCTCACCCTGGGGGCTCTGCCCACATTCCTGTGGGCACTTTGGTCCAGCCACCAGCAGTGCCCCAGGTGGGTGGGGGCCTCCAGCATCCCCTAGCAGTTAGATCTGCCTGTGCCAGAGGGGCTGCGGGCCATGGCAGCCCCCTCAGGCCCTGCAGCTGTGCCAGGGGCCCAGCTGGATGAACCCCATTTCCCCATCACCCTCATTTTCCCCTCCCACCCATATGGAGCCACCAGCTAGGCCATGCTGTCAAGGCTTAAAGAGCCACTTACTCCCCAGCTATGCTGTGTAATGACTTAAGCCAGGGATCACTCCAAAGCCTCTTTCGTGAGCTTGGGGCAGCACAGCCTTAGCACTGAGGGTGGCAGCAGTGACAGCTCTGGCCATCTCCTGCCCATTCCCTCCAAACCTCTGGGCAGGCTGACCCTTCCACCCCCAGCTTCACTCCCACTGAGCCCCCAGAAGGCTGGCACTGCCATCCCTGCTCTGCTCCTGCCAGGCTGAGCCAGGGCTCTCACCTGTCACCAGCACTGCTCCTCATCCTACTTTCCCTGGCATGCGGCACTCTCTGCTCCAACCCAAAACAACACCAATCCAAACCGGTTCCCTTCACGGCACCATCCCCTCCCATGGGGCCGCAGGGGCTGGAATTTCCAGGAACAGCAAGGAAGCAGTGCCCTTGTCCCTGTGCCAGCAGGGATGCTCCGGGCCATCACGTCCCATTCGCAGGCATCCCCCGGGGCCAGGGCTGGGATGAGCACAGCGAGCCCGAGGCACGGCACAGCCCAGCTCGCCAGCAGAGGACCCAAACTGCCGCTTTAATGGATGGGCTTAATTTGCAAAGCTGATGAAAACCTAAATATTTAAATACATAATTCTGCACAATGCTCTTAGCGCAGGGATAGAGCAAGGGGAGGGGGGGCATGGCTGATGAGTGAGGACAGTGTAAGCATGGGGGATGCTCTGGTGGAACCACCTGAATCACCTGGGCCAAGAGCGTCTGCATCACAATTTTGGGACCATGCACACCCTTATCCCTAAAGCCTGCAGCACCCACAGAATGGGTGCCATGGGTAGCTCTGCTGTTGGCACTGGAGACCTGCTCCTCCACCAGAGGCATCCTAGAGAGAAATGTGGGAAAAAGGGAGTGTGGTCCAAGCCAGGAAGCTGTGAAGGGCAGAGGGACGAGCCCCCATGGAGATTACACCACTGATATTCCTGCTACAACAGCTTAGAGATGAAAGAGATTTGCAGGATTTACCAGAAATACAAATTGAATATTTAATTCTAGATGCAGGGGAGGAGTGGGGGCTCATCCCAGGGGTGCACGGAGGTGTGCAGGTGGTGGGCTCAAAGAGGTGTTTCCAGCTCGTGGGGGAAAACTGATGTAGGGCCATCCCCACGAGCCAGAGGGGCTGGGCACTGTCATGGCAGTGGGACTGGGCATCCTCTGCCCAGCCTGCCCCTCACCCCACCAGCTGCTCACTGGCTGCCAAGTGCACTGCACAGGCTCTGCCGGCAAGTGAGATCTCCTGTGGGATGATCCTTGGATGAACCACGTATGTGGGCCCAGCACCAGAAATGCTCTGGGGGTGCTCAGAAGGGGTCCTGGTCCCACATGCTGTTCCTGGGCGAGACCTGAGCCAATGTGTGGCTGCTTTGCTGTGGTACCCTCTCCTTGAGCAGGATGCACCCAGAAAGGCTGTGCCTGGATGAGGATGTCGCTGGATGAGGCTGTTTGCCACTCAGGGCATGGACTTTGCTGGGAATGTGGCTGGAGGCAGCAGGGAGGGAGACTGATCTCAGTATCCTGTGGGATGGGGTGGAGAAACCTCCAAGGGGACCCAGGCACCCTCTACGACACCAGAGCAGGGACAGAGGACAGGCAGCAACAGCCCCCTGCCAGCTTGAGAACAGGGCTGCTGGCTAGCCCCAAATCCAGCACGGGGTCCTTGAGGTGCCACAGAGCCAGGTGCCCGTCCTGGCTCACCCCTCCCCGGCTGGTGAGCCATGCTGGCACGGGTGCCACTGCAGGGCGGGCTGGGGGAGGACGGCAGAAGATGAATGAGGGAGTCGGGAGGCTAATGGCATTGTCTGGAAAGTAGGTCGTGTGCTGAGCAAAAAGATATTTATATCAAAGCTCGTTCCCCCGCAGAAGCTCCTGAGTCGGGTACAGGCAGCACCACGAGCCCATGGCCGCTGCTCCACACCCCCGTGACACCCGTGACACCCTCATGGCACTGCACACCCCCACGGCACCCCCTGCCCCACCCCATGCTCAGCCGTGCCACCCTGGGCACCCCTCAGGGGTGGTAGTGCCAGAGGTGAAGTCATCCTGATGGAATGGAAGCCAAGGCAGCTTTGTCTTTTGCTGGCCTGGCTGCAGGCACTGGGCACTGAATGGCTGCAGGTTATTTTTGTTTTAATGCAGCCTTTGCCAAGGTGTGATACTGCCCTGTACACTCCCCACATGGGCACAGTCAGCCCAGGATGGCCACAGCGGGTCCTGCCCAGCCCAGGCTCAGCCCAGCTGCACCACCCTGGCCTCTCCCAGCGCCTGGCTCTGCTCATGCTCCTCACATCCTGCATCACCCCTGACCTGAGCCTGGGCCTGGTCTCAGCCTTGTTGCAAAGCTCAGTCACCTCCTTTCCCACGGGGAGGAGACCCGTGCTCCAGGATCCTTCCCTCACACCTCCAGCTTTCACAGAAAAGCCAAGAAATCATCCCAGAGAGCCCAGATGTGTTTTTGCCCCCTCTGGGCATGCTGGCCCAGCTGGGGACATGACAGCAAGCAGCTATGGGGCCATCTAGCCCCGCTCTCCTGTGCCCATCCCCATCCCACACCTGGCAGCCTGCGATCCAGCACGGAAGCAGGTTCATTTCCCGTAATAGCTGTGTCGGCTGAATTTACAGCCTTGCTCCGAGTTATTAATAATAATGGCCTCACTCTTAAGTAGGGCTTTTCATCTGCCTCACAGCCCTTTCCAGAGGACGTCTGCAGCATTATCACCATTTTATTCTCGTTTCAGTGGGCACAAGAGTGAGATGGAGAAGGGGCAGCTGTGGTGTGGGGACACATTGTCCTGCAGGGAGCCTGGCCACAGGGAGGCTGGGATGCCAAGGGATGCTGCCACATGTAAGGGTTGCTGTCGGGATGCAGGCACAGCACTGAGGCTCCTGCCAGCCGTGCCGTGGTGATTTACACCAGCAGCGAGCCCAGGCCCTGCCGCACGGATAAATCCACTCCAGGCAGCGATAAAGCAGCGTCACCACATCGGTAATCCGCAGCACTCCCACCGCCGTGAGGAATCCAGGGGCAACGCACGTGTGCCGATAAATCCCAGACTCGTCTCAGCAGGGAGGTCCCTGGGGTGGAAATCCCCTCTGGAGCCACAGCTGGAGGGGTGGATGCAACCGGGCTGTCATGGGAGATGGCAGCAAGGGAGACCCTGGGGATGGATCCAGCACATGGAACTCGCAGCAGCCACGTGGGAGCGGGGACATCCCCGAAACGCCCCCGGCATGTCCCCCCGCGATGCCCACCCCCCCCGGGTGTCTCCTGCCGTGCGCCGCAGCGGGGCTCGATGGGCAGATTTATCCCCCTGTAAGAGAGCTTTGATCTGAAGTTATTTTTTGTTTACTAGCAACAAGGTATTGTAAATACATCTTTGCTGATAATTATAGAGTCTGGGTGCACACCTTAATCTCCATAAAATATCAGATGCTACAATTTGCCTGATTTAATGAGATTGGAGGCTGATAAGCCGCTGAGGTAAGCTGTAAACTTGGGGGGGAGGAGGAAAATGATTGCAAATGTGCTAAACCGCCTTCGTCGTCCTCCTCCTCCTGCCGCTGCCACGTGCCCAGCCTGGGAGCATGTGGCCAGCCCTGTAGCCCCCTGCCCAGCTCCCAGGGTGTGCCCGGGCTGTGCCGCAGCAACTTCACGCAGGGATGGGCATTTAGGGCAAACAGAGCTTTTTATACAATTTACCTCATTAAAACTCCAAGAGCTGAGCGTGGCACCGGGCTGTGGCCGGGGGCTCTGCCTCAGCACACTCTGCTCCCCGTGGCCCCGGTGCTTTGCCAGGGGGGAGGCAGCACAGCCCTGGTGCCAGGCCTGGTCCATGTGCCAGCCAAGGTGGAAGGACAGGGTCCCCAGGGGAACAGGCAGGTCAGGATGCACATGTCCCCAGATGTGTCCATGTGGGTCCAGGCATGCCCAGGTGTGTCCAGCCATGCACAGCCCTGCCTGGCACCACCGGCCATGCCAAGGGCAAGCTGGCCTGAGGGGTTTGTGCCACAGGGACTACACACCCAAGGCCACCAAGGCACGTGTACAGCCATGCCCTCGCCATGTCCCTCCACGGACTCGGGAGTCTGTGCAGTCCCAGGTGCCTGGGGTGGGGGTCTCCTCCCGCAGGGATGGGGGGGCTCTGCCTGGAAAGCAGGAGGCTCCTCCCGGTAACGAGCAGCCCCGTTTCCACAGCAACCTTAAAGGCCCACAGGTGCCTCCTCACCAGCGGACTGGCTGTGGCATTTCTGGCGGACATCCAGCCCATCCTCCTGCTCAACACGCCAGTCCCCCAGCCAGCAGCCCCCAGTCCACCTCCCCGACGTGGCACCTGGGCTCAGCCACAGCCCCCTCCCTGCACTGAGACCCCCAAAGGGTGCAGACCCCCCTCACCAAGAGAGATGGGACCCCCCCAAACCACCCCTGTGCCCACCCCGCCGTCATGAGGAGCCGGTGGTGACCTACAAATGTCAGGCTGACAGGTTAATTACTTTCCCTCTTCCCCAGGCCGTTATCAGATGGAATCAGGTGTCACCTGAGACTGTTAATTTGGTTAATTATTCCAGTTTCAGATTTTAAATAATTAGTTACTGTTGACTCCAACTTGACTTCTGTGATTTTCTAAAAAAGGTCAGATGGTTCCTGGATCCCAAACCCAAGAGATGGGATGGAGGGGCTGCAGCAGGAGGCAAGCACACAAAGACCCCTGAGCTGGCCGGGCACTCTGGGGACAGTGTGGCTCCCACCAGTGGCTTGTGCTCACACTGGAGCTGGCAGGAGAGGGACATCCTCTGCCTCAATGGCAACAGAGGGAAAGAGAGCCCCTTCCTCCCTCCCTACCCCAGCATGGTGACAGCTGCCCCAACCTGAGCTCCCTGCCCAGGCTGAGCCACAGGAACCCCCTAGCAGAGCCCAGGTCCCCCTGGGCACCTCATCCTTCCTGGTTTGACTCCCTGGGGCTGAAATCTCAGTCCAGGGTTTTCAGCTGTTTCCCTGTGGACACTGGGCAGTGAGCACACGGGCAGCACCTGCCCTGCAAAGGATGATGGTGGTCAAAGCAATATCTGGTGCCCACGGGCTCCCTGCAGGGACACCTGTCACTGCCCAGGGCATTGCACAGAGAGGACACGCTGGGCAGAGGAACAAGCAGAACTAGCTCATCCCCAGGCTCATTCCCTCAGGAGCACCACGCTTTCTCCCAGCCTCATCCCCGCTATTAATAGCCTTCACTAGCCTCCTCGGGAGCCATTTGCATATTTGATTGCAACTCCGGGGCGGGGCAGGGCCCTTCAATCAGCCGCTCCCGCAGTCTCATTTGCATGGATTG
The DNA here is from genome assembly GCA_034336665.1 of Luscinia megarhynchos. Lineage (NCBI taxonomy): Eukaryota > Metazoa > Chordata > Aves > Passeriformes > Muscicapidae > Luscinia > Luscinia megarhynchos. The sequence goes on along the minus strand of CM067585.1, from coordinate 4,339,735 downwards.
ACATTTTGTTCTGGGAGCAGTGACACCGGCACTGCGGTTGGGGACACGGTTCTGGGGGGCCGAGGTGAGCACAGTGTCACCAACCAGCAGCGCTGCCCCAGACACTCCACATCAGCCAACCTGTGCCTAGCCGGGAGCACCAAGCAGGACCGGCAGCCCCTCCCTGGATGTCCCAAACCCGTCAGGGAGTGATGGAGCCTTGGTGGCCCGTGTCCCCACGTGCCCTGCCCTGCCCTGCCCTGCTCTCCAGCCCGAATCACAACACCCCGTCCCTGTCCGACCTGCCCGGCGGGACGATCAGAAGGGCCCGGTGGAGGGAAGGCTGTGCCCAGCCCGGCGGGCAGGGCGTGGGGTGACAAGCACACAGCTCTGCGTGGTTTCCCGTCCCACCAGCCCTGTCTGGAGCTGCCGCACATCAAAGGTCAGGGGCAGGGCGGGACGTCCCCAGGCAAGCGGGGGGACCCCGAGCCCCAGCGCTCCCGTGGGGGCCCCAGGGGGAGAGAGGGTCGGGTCAGGGGTCTTTGGCCGGTTCGTTCGGCGGTTCGGACCCGCAGCAAGGGGCCGGGCACCGGCGGCGGGGGATCAGCACCGCGGACAGCGCTCGCCTCCAGCCACCATGGCCAGCGCCACCACCGCCACCGGGGCCACCACCATGGCCAGCACTGTCACTGAGACCACCACTGCCATTGCCGTGGCACCACCGCCACCATGGCCACCACTACAAACTCTCACCACGATAAACTCCCACCACTGTCACCACTGTCACCACTGCCACCACGGCCACCATTACCACCAGTGTCATCACACCGCCCAGCATGTGCCACAGCCATGCCCCACCACCAGTCCTGCCACAGCCCCAGGCCAGGGATGGGCCAGACAGCGGCAGGAGGAGCTGGGCAGCTCCAGGGCCCCGGGCAGACACAGCCGGGAGCTGAGTCCCAGGACGCCCTCGCTTCCCCCCGGCTCTTGGCATCACTTGGCAGGAAAAAACAAGCCAGGGTGAGGCGTGGGATCAAGCCTCAGGATGACAGGGATCAGGAGAGGGCTCTCCTGCTTCCCTCCCTCCTGCCTCAGTTTCCCCTCCAAGAAAACACACTAGAGATTCAGGTTTGTGTCACAGAGAGGCAGAGCGGTGGGGGAAACCATGGGGAGGTACGGAGGGACCCAACTGCCACTGTGACTGTGCCAAGGAGGAACTGAAGACAGGCAGGGCTCGGAGCACAGATGTCGGCACCGGCTGTGCCTCTCCCCGGCAGCGGGGCCGTCTGGCAGGCAGAGCTGGGGCTCCCCGGCTCCATCCACGGACCGACACACAGACACACAGAGGGGACCCTGTCCCTCGCGCACACGGAGGTGCAGCCCTGCCCTGCTCCCCACACCCCCAGTGAGCAGACTCAGCACAGCCCCTCTCCCAGTGCTCACGGCTCTCAGCCCCCAGCCCCAGCACACACCCCCCTGCAACACACAGAGCCCCCAGCCCAGCTCCGCAGGGAACGGGAGCTGGGATCTCCCCATCCCGGTCGGGTGAGCTTCCCGGCTGTGCCGAGGCTCGTCTGAGCGAGGGCTGGCCGAGAGCCACAGACACGGAGGCGAGAACGTGGCTGCCAGGGAGAAGGACTCGGCCATGAAAGGGTTACGGCTGTGGAGCTCCCGCTCTGCCCGGGCCGGGGGGGCTCGCTGGACTGGCACAGCTGGGCACAAAGCAGGGATCTCCCAGGACTGAGGCTATGCGAGGCACGGAGCCTCCTGCACGCAGCCAGGCCCTCTCCCCTCCCACCCCCACCCCACTCACCGCCGCCGCTGCTAAGCCATGAAGTTGCCGGCCTGGGCTCGGCAGGAGTCGGAGGATGGCCGCGGCAGAGTGGCTGGATTCTCTCTGATCCTGCAAATTCCCTGCGGGCTGCCCATGCCGCGGCCAGGCCGCGCAGCGAGGCCGGAGGCGTCCCCGGGGTCACGGCCACCCACGGCAGTGCAGCGGCGGCGGCCACGCTCCGGGTGCCGACACCGGCACCGGCACCGTGCAGCCAGAGAGAGGCGAGAGGCGGTGGCGGAGCCGTCGCCCCCGCGCGCTGGGGACACACCCACGCGCGCTCCCTGGCGCGCTCGGCCACCCCCGCGCACCGACACGCACCCCCGGGAAAGGGCTGCCCACGCCCGCAGCGCCGCACGCCCACGCACCCCCCGCACGGGCAGGCGGACACACAGCCACACTGATGGACGGACACCCGGCCCCGCACGGCCAAATGGACACACAGCCACACACCCTGATGGACGGACACCCGGCCCCTCACACTGACGGATGGACGGACACCAATCCCTGCACCCTGATGGATGGACACCTAGCCCCGCACACACAGGTGGACACTCACTGGCTCAGCATCACTGTACCTGGACAACTCCATGGCCACGTGCACCTGGCTGCTCCCACTCACAGAGTCGCACAAGCCCCACACTCACATACTCCTCTGCACCCCACAGGCACCTGAGTGCAGCCCTCACCTCCAACCAGCTCCCCACACACACCTGTTGTAGGGGAGCCATGTGGTTCTCCTACCATGGGGCTGTCCCCACCCAGAGAGAGCCCAGGGGAGCCTGAGGCAGATAGGTGTCATGACACAAAACATGAAACCTGAGGCCATCCCTCAGCTCAGCTGCACAGATGGCACAGACCTGGGGTGCATCAACCACCACAGGGTCTCACCCCAACACCATGTCTAGGGACACCAACCACTGCAGGGACAGCCACTTCCAAGGCTTACAGTGTTTCCCCAGTACCAACAAGCTCACCCTACCCAAACAGGTGCCTCAGCACCCGCTGTGCCACCACAATGCCTGCATCCCTTTTGGGAAGATGAGAGACTCCCCAAGATTGGGAAATCAGCAGGGACTGTAACAATGGAACTCCATACCTTCAGCTTTTGTAGTCCTCTCACTCCAACACAGCACCCCCACATGCCCACAGGTAGGCTGCTCTCCTCCTTACCTCTGCCCACCAAAAACTTCAGCTAATTCCCAGCCCAAACAACTCCTGATCCTCCTGCAAGAGAAGGCCAGGTAGGCAACGAGAGCCCATCACCACCCACTGCCCAGAGCTGCCGATTTAGAGCCAACCAGACTCCTGGTGAAACACCGAGCACTGGCAGCCACGCTGCAAACATCTGCTCTTCCAACGGCATCGTGATTCACAGGCTATTAATTGGGGCATGGCAGCGCTGGGAACTGTTTGCATCCCCTGGCTTTGCTCAGAGCCACAACTCGCTGCTGACAAGGTCTAGAGGCCGGAGACAGAGCCAAACCTGGCAAAGCACTGGCTGCAGTGGAGCTGCACCAGGAGCAGCCACGGGGCACAGTGCCCAGCTCCCACACCAGCTGCACGGACACCAGGGAGTGATGCAGAATGAACCCCAGGAAAGCAGCAGCACTGGTGCCCAGTGCTTGGCAGGAGCAGCCAGAGCCACAGTGCCCGCCAGAGCCAGCTGGCAGCAGGCAGGTTGCCTCTCTGACAGGGTGGGTTGGCGGGTGCTGGGGGTGCTCTTTGAATTACTGTCACCAAACATCAGCGTGTTTCCATAGTGTGTCCCAGCTGCCAAGTCACTCACTCCCAGGGGTGCTGACTTCAAGGGCAGCCACAGGGCAGACCCTGCTCGGGCAGCACCAAACGAAGGCTGTGGGGAGCCTCCAACGACAGCCAAGAGGAATCTGAATTCAGAAGCTGATTAGAAACCATGTCATGACTTCTTCCTGCTCCAGCATTTTGGGGAGGAGTGAGCTGGGGGGCGACGTGGAAATCTAATTAAGATTGAGGGCAGGTTGCAGAGGCACTGATACAGGCACTGCAGGAGCACAGCTGCCTGTGGGAAGGGGGACCCCTGGCCCTGCAGAAATGGGAAAGGTACAAATTAATTCTCCTTAATCCGATGGGCACTTGCTCTGCTGCCATGTGCTGCAGTGGCTGACAGAGAGCAGCCCGGCCTCCCCACAGCTCAGCTTTTGGACCCATGGTGGCCAGACCCTCTCTGTGCCCCTGCTAGTGATGCTGTACAGCCCTGGGAATGAGCTGCTAAGCAGGACAAGGGTGAGCAGGAGGAGTTCAATCCTGCCCGGTTTGCAGGAGGTGAGTGCTGAGCTGTCTGCCCTGTCCATGGCTCTCCAGGTGCCCCCCCCTTGCTGCTGCTTGTAGAAAGGACCTGGCATCACAGGGCCATTGAGATGGCCACGATCTGAAGGCCACTTTGTTAGAGCAGGCTTTACACCTGGTTCTTGGGGCTGGCAAAGCCCAGAGGCCAGGCTCAAGGGGCACCACACAGGGTCTGCATCACCAGGCACCATTCTGCACATCCCTCTCCTGTTGCCCTCCACAGCACCTGCCATGCCCTGTGCCACTTGCATCACAGGAATGTCCTCCCTGCTGTGAGGAGCTGCCACCCCATGGCTGGGGTGTCCCTGGGGACAGGTCCAGCTGCAGCCCCTGGCCCCCACTGCTGGCATGTCTCGCCTGCTATTCTTAGCTCTCCTGCGCTGCTCTCCCGGCAATGGCACCGTATATTACTATTATTGCTGGCTGCCAACATCTTGAAGCAAGCAGCCAGGATCATGATGGGGCTTCCACACCCCTGGTGACCTGTCATTTGGTCCTTGCTGGGCTCTGGTCTTCAACAGGCTATTTCAGGAAATCTAATTTGATGGCCAGAAGGAACACAAGCCATGCATTCAGCCCCTGCACTGGATCCAGGCTCCTCCTGTTTCTGCTCAGATCCAGATTTTAGCTTTGCCCATGCTGGCAATAAGGGCCAAGAGTCACCTTTGGCTCCAGATCCAAATTTCTGGCTGGGTGGGATCCAGGGTTTCGGCTCAGCTTGTTGGAGAGATGCAAGCGTCTGCAAAACCTGGATCTGGAGCCCCAGCCCCCACCACAGCAGCACCACCTGGGCATGAGACCCCAGCACGGGGCCTGATCCTATCCCTGAGGGAGGGAAGAGCTGGGGAGACCCACACCAGCACAGTCCCCAGCCACCCACACAGGCTGTGTGCCCCACAGGTCCTGGCAGGGCTCTGCCTCTGAGCTACTGATGGGGAGGCTGAAGGAAGGGCCCCCCCAAGCACCCCCCCAGCCTGGGCTTCCAACACCCTCCACTGTCTTGCCTCAGCTGCTGGGAGCCAGGCCCAGCAGGAGGACTGAGAGGGCTGGGGGCTGCTCCTCCAAGCCCACGTGGCACGAGCCTTGGCACTCAGGAGGGAGATTTGGACACCAAGCTCAGCACCATCTCACCAGGCTTGGAGGGGGAACACCACGGTTTTGTCACCACTTTCCCTGGAGCAGGGATGCCTGGAGCTGGTCCTGGTGCCCTGGCTCAGTGGGGTGACAACACCCAGGGTAGCCCCAAGCTTGGCTCACACCAATGTCTTCCCACATCAGTGCTCCCACCACCCCCACAGCCAAAAGGGACCCCTCCAGGCTCAGATGTTCCATGGTCACTTTGATGGCTATTTTTGCATTCCCAGCCCTGCCAGCGCTGTAATAATGCTTGAAAAGGCTGACATGCTCCTTCCAGCCATGCCCATCTCCCAGCGGCTTTCCCCCTGCTCCATCACTGCTCAGAGAGAGTCCTCAAGGGCTGGGAGCCATGGATGCATTTGGGGGGGGGGTCAGTGGGAGCACAGGGAGGAGAAACCTAGAAAGACCAAAAATTGCATCCATCTCCTAAAAGAGAATCTGCACTGCTGACTGGATCCTGCTCCAATTTACACCAAGGAAGGCTGCGTGCTCCCAGCTTGGATTCCCACAGGGATAACCAGCACACACCAGCCGGGCTCTGTTCCCCCTTCCTGGCCAGGGGACAGGCAGGGATCGGCTGTGGACCCCGCGAGGGAGGTGACAAGTGGGGCTGGATATCACAGGATGGACAGAGATCAGCGGTCCCAGCTCCAACTTGCTCCGCAGGTTTGGCACAGGATGGAGGGACCAAACCGACTCCTCCAAGAAAACCCAAAGGTCTGGGGGAAGGAAGGCGGCAGGAGGAAGGAGCACCCAGACAGGGGTCCCCGAACTCTGCTTGCCTGCCAGGCGGGGTTGGACCATGGCGCCTGGATCAGGGTGATGGGCACGGCTCAGCTGGCTCCCCACGCCAGCTCCCGGCACCCGGCCGGGCACGGTCCACACCGCCAGCGCCGCCCCCCCGGCAGGATGGGGAGGGGGAGCCCACTGGACTGGGGAGGGCTCCTGGGCCTGCCCCGAGCCCTCCGCAGCAGGAGAAAGCAGGATGGCTCGGGGCCACCCGGGAGAGGCTGGAGGGGCTGTAGGCTGCGCCTCCCTCCCCAACGCCTCGGGCAGCAGGAGATGGGGATGCCGCTGGCACCCCTTTTCCCCCACCCACCGGGGAATCCTGGCGGAGCTGAGCACCACGGTACGGGTGAGACGCCCCCGGCCATTCCCCGGCTCCCTCCTCCACCATCCCCCCCAGCACATCCTGCTCGGGACTGGATGGGTCCGCAGGTGACACGTCCCGTTCCCGCGGGGCCGGCTCCGCACCGCTCCGATGCTCTTTTGGTGAGAGCCCCTCTCCGCACCGAGCACCGCGGACCCCCGGGACCGCTTCCCCCCCACCCCACGCTGGGCACCGCGGTCGTCGGGGACCGTCCCCCACTCTGCGCTGGGCACCGCGGTACTCCCGGCACCGGGGCCGCCCCCGCCACTCTTACCCGCTCCCGCCTCCTACATCCTCCGGAGGCTCCCGGGCGGCTCCCCGACGGCCCGGCGCGGCCGCCCCCGGCCCGGCTGCTCCCGGCCCGGCTCGGTTGGGCTCGGCTGGTCCTGGCTCGGCCCGGGCCGGCGCCCCGCGCGTGGGAGCGCGGCGGGCGGCAGCATGCGAGTGGCGGCGGCCCCGCAGTGCAGCGCGGGCGGGCGCGGAGCGGCGGGAGCGGAGCGGGGCCGCCGCGGCGCCGCCAAGACACGGCGGTGGATTTTCCCCGGGAGCCAGAGCGGGCGGCGGCGGCGCAAAATGGCTCCGGTGCGGCTCTGCCGCCGCCTCCCGGCGCCCCGGGACCCCCGGCGGGGGGAGAGCGGGGGCGGCCGCACTGGGGTCGGGGAGATGCTGCTGGCGCATGATGTGCCGGGATGAGTGGAACTCACCCGTGGGCATCCCCTGAGGCACCCTGCGGGGCCGGACTGGCATCGAGACAAAGGGTACCCACCCGTGGGCACCCCCCTGGATCACCCAGGGAGCCGAGGGTACTCCGGGACCATCACCCATGCCTGCCCGGGGGCACACTGCCTGCCAGGGAGGGGGCAGAGTGCAGGGACAGGGTGCTGGGATAGCACTGGGGTGTCGGGATAGTCCCTGAGTGCCAGAACAGCCCCAGGGGTGCCCGGATAGCCCTGGGATGCCAGAATAGCCCTGGGGTGCCAGGATAGGCTTGGGGTGCCAGAATAGCCCTGGGGTGCCAGAATAGCCCTGGGGTGCCAGGACAGCCCTGGGGTGCCAGGATAGGCTTGGGGTGCCAGAATAGCCCTGGGGTGCCAGAATAGCCCTGGGGTGCCCGGACAGCCCTGGGGTGCCAGAATAGCCTTGGGGTGCCAGGACATCCCCAGGGTGCCGGGACAGCCCTGAGCAGGGTGCAGCCCCACAGGCCCAGCCTTCCCCCAGCAGACCCAGGGCCACCCGCTGCCACCTGCCCGCTGAGCCGCTTACACCACCTCCTGTAATTTGAAAATAATTATAATAATAATAATTACAGCGTGCGCGGGCTGGAAGTGCAGGAACAATAACCTGGGTAACGCCCTGCACGGTGGCGGGAGCAGCGTGGTGGCACATGCCCCAATCCTGGTGCTAAGCCAAGCCCAGAGCACCCCACCAGGCCCTGCCCAATGTGGGGTGGGGGTCATGGCCCAAGCAGGTGCCCTAAGTGTGTTTTTAAGCAGTTGTGTCCATGTCCCAGTATCGTTCAAATCCCACTTAACCAGAGCCAGAGCTGGAACTGGGGCTGCTCCCACTCCTGGTGTGCAGAGAGCCCCCAAAAGTCCTGTAGCCCCCAAGAAGAGATCTCCAGTCCCAGAGCCCACCAGGCCCTGCAGCATCCTGCTTTGCCAACACAGCTGTTCCTGCTGCATGCGTGGAGCAGAGCTCTGCCCCCTCCTTCAGCAGTTATATAAAAGGATTAAAATTTAATATGAACTTCAAAAGGGGAAGAACCGGGTGGTCGAAGGCAGCTGGCCCGGGGCCGGGTGCGGAGCAGAGGTACCTTGGGACATGTCCCAGCTCTGCTGAGCAGCAGCACTGCAGCACATGGAGACAGCATCCAGCCCCATCCGAAGTGTCCAGGCACCATAGGCAGCACAGGCATCCCATGAACCCACACTGGTTTTACTGAGCCATGGTCTCCCTGGGTCACAGTGGTGCACGGTTTCCACGGCACATGAAGACTCCATTCCCCAGGGTTAGGCCTTGCCCCACACCTTCATCTCTCTGCTGGCGTCCAGGCAGCCTTCAATAATCCACCATCCACAGGCACAGCATCACCCACCCATCCTGGTGCCCACTGCCACCCTGCCCATCCCATGCCAGCAGCTCCCCAGGCACCACACCTCCTCCTGCCTGGTGCCTCACGTTTCCTTCCATGCCCGTGGGTTGGAGTGTGCTGGAGAGCAGCCCTATGCTGGGGGAGCAAGACCCCCAGTTGGGGGTCAGCTCACGCACCTCCACCCCACACCATCCCCAAAACCCGCGTGGCTGCACATCACCCGCTCTGCTCTCCCACCAGCGCAGCACGGGCAGCGAGGCTGTGCTGGCAGCAGGAATAAGCCAGGGCTGGGAAAACACCATCTTCCTCCCACACAGCCGCCCACGGCCCCGGGCCCGCCCCGCCGCCCCCGCAGCGCCGGGAGGCAGGTGCGGGGTGGGGGCTGCACCCTCCACGGCCGCCCACCCATAGGCTGGGCAGGGGATGGGGCAGGGGGGTGCGGGCTCAGCAGCCCCCGGTGCAAGAGCCGCTCTGGGACATGGTTCTGCCGCAGGAATGGGGTTGGGCTGGGGACCAGGGCTGCAGGGGCCGGGGCTGACCCATATCCAGCCCTCCCCGGGGCACAGAAAATTCGCGGTGAGGGGCACAGGCACCCTCCAGAAAAGAGACTGGGGAAGCCTTTGGCTCATTCGTTTTTAATCCTGGCCAAGAGCTGGAGGGGTGCAGGCATGAGGCTTAGGGACAGTGCAGGACAGGACTGGCCACGGGGCCTCAAACAGCCCCCTCAGCAGCCCAGACCATGCCGTGGGGGTCTTTGGTCATGCATGTCCCTCCAGGATGGAAATTCCCAGGAGACCACAGCAACCACCGAGCATCCCTCGCCATTCTGTCCTCCCACATCCCACTAAGGCTCAGCTCCCATTGCTGGGCGAGTCCCTCTGGAAGTGCCAGAGCCAATCTCCCAGTGCCAGTGCCTCCCTCCCAGTGCCTGCAATGCGGGGGGCAGGATCTCTGCTGGAGCAGGAGCTGTGGGCGCAGGGGAACGCACAGAGAGCAGAGCGGGGTGGGAGGAGGGGGGTGTACGAAGCCAGAGCTCCCCCCACGCTGCTCCCGATCCCTCACCTGGCAACAGGGACCACATCCCACAGGGACAGGAAGGGGCAGGACCCTGGTGCCCACCCTGCTAGGATGAGGTGAAGGAGGATGCTCGGGCACCGGGCACTGGCCCAGGCAGGGCCGGTGGGGGCAGCGAGAAGCAGCGGCCGATCTTGCGCAGGGTCCGAGCCAGGTCAGCGCGGAAGCGCCGGATGGAGAAGCAATAGATGAGGGGGTCCAGGCAGCTGTTGAGGCTAAGCAAGGCCACACTCAGCATGTGCAGCACATCCAGGGTGTCAGGGGACACACAGAGTGGAGCAGGGGGCCGGCTACCCACCCAGGGCGCCAGTGTCAGGTGGTAGGGGGCCACACAGACCACGAAGACCAGCAGCATCCCCAGCACCATGGCACGGGCCTGCCGCCGGTGGGAGCCTGGTGAGGCCGCGGCGGGCAGCGAGAGCGTCCGGGCGATGGAGGCGTAGGTGCCCAGCACCAGCACGAAGGCGGCGGAGAAGAAGCCCACCATGGCGTAGGCATAGCCCTGCTGCCGCCCGTGCTGCTCGAAGCAGGCGGTGGTCCCGGCGGGCGTGGGGAAGGTCTGGTGGGTGGCCAGCGTGGGCACAGCACAGCCCAGCCCCAGCAGCCAGGCCAGGGCGCAGGCCAGCGCGGCGCCGCGGGGCCCCGTCAGCGGCAGCGCCCGCCGCGCCGCCCGCACCGCGCAGAACCGGTTGAAGCTGATGAGCGCCATGAAGGTGATGGCGCTGTAGGTCGCCAGGTAGTAGGCAGCCCCGGCCAGGCGACAGGCGGCCTCTGAGAGCAGCCAGTCCCCCCCAGCCAGGTAGTAGTGGATCCAGAGGGGCAGGGTGAGGTTGAAGAGGATGTCAGCCAGCGTGAGGTTGATGAGGTAGATGCGGATGGCCTTCCTCACCTTGCCGCTCTGCAGGAAGACCAGCAATGCCACCAGGTTGCCCGGCAACCCCACACACAGCACCAGGCAGTATACAACAGGCACCAGCACGAACTGCACCGGGTTGTTGGGCACACACTTGCTGGGGTGTTCCACCAGCAGTGGCTCCAGCACCGAGTCGTTCATCCCGGGCTCCTGCAAAGATGGAGAACAGTCAGTGGCACAACCCTTGGGGACAGAGGAGTGACATTGGCCTGGACAGGACAACCTCTCTGGCTGGCTACCTGCAGTAGCTGCTGGGCACTGGAGGCAGAGCCCTGCAGGGATGCCATCATTTGCCAGAAGGGCTCAGTTCACACAGAAGAGGAGACCCCAGCTATGTCCCCTCACACATGTGAGCCTAGAAGCCACTGTCAACTGCCCAGCTAGAGCTCCCAGGGAGTGGCAGACACAGCTGCAGCACAGTCAAGAGACAGAGCTGTGGCCGGAGGCACCCGAAGGTGCCACACTGGCTCCAGTCAACAGCTGCAGGGCTTAACACCTCCCACACAGCACGTGCCTGCGGGGCCACCCACCCCAGCCCTCCCCTAGCACTCCAAATTCTCCATGGAACCAGCCATGAGGAAGTCACCCAGGTCACTGGCTCAGCGAGCTCCAGAATGGAGAAACCCAGGACAGGGGGTACAAGCTCGGGGCCAGAATTCCCCCATGCCCCCAAGTCCTGCACAGCAGGGTTTGCCTCTGGTTACTGCCATGGAAAACCTCGTTGTGCTGCAGTGGCTGTATCCAGGGCTGCAGTTATTTCACCTCCCATCACTGCCTGCCCACACCTCGCCAACGAAGGCACTGAGTCACCAGCCGGTGTTTTCCAGCTCGGCAGGGCTGGATTCGGTACAAGCAGCACCCAGCTCCGGGTTGAGGCACAGAGAGCACGAGCTGCTGAGCCTGGGGGACCTCAGCTGGACGCCAAAGGAAACTCTAGATACTTCAGTGGTCCCTTTTTCCTCCTCCATTAGCACAGTGAATACTCCATCTTTCCCACACCACAATTGTCACTCACCTTGTCGGGTCGGGCAGGAGCGGCTGCGTCCCCTCCGGCTGCTCCTCACTCTGATCCAGCCAGGCTGAGGACAGCTTTAAGTGCTGGGGGAGGCAGGGGCTGCCTGACCCCCACCCACCATCCCAAGCCTCCCTGTGGGACAGCAGCTGGAGTAGGGAGAGCACCTGTGTGTGTATGTAATGGGGGATTCCCTGCTGGAGCCACCCTAAGATCCCCAGCGCCAGCTGAGGGGGCTGGGGGCATGTGGGAGTGGCCAGTACTGGCCTGGCTGACCCCCCTGAGTGCCCCCAGCCACATTTAATCCCATTTCCCAGGGCCCTTCTCCCACCCACGCCTGGATGAAAGCAGCAGAGGGTCAAGTTTCTGCACCCAGCAGCTGGGGAGAAGAGGGATGCCCCAAAGGGATCAAAGCAGGAATCTGCCTCCTCCTGGCTCTTTGTGCTTTTGTTGGCTTCAAAGCTGGTTTTAAGGGGAGCAGCCCTAGAGGCCCCCCAAGCTCTGTGAGCTGCTATGTGGCCCTACAATTTGTGTGTGTTCCTTTGGGACAACAAAGATATCACCCCAAGGTAGCTCAGGTGCGACCAGGGGTACAGGGGTGTCTTATACCCCTTGCTCACTCCAACTCCTCACACAGCCATCCCAGCCCCATTGCTGGGAGACACACAGGGTCAGATGAAGTCTGGTTCATCCTGTGCTGTGCCCATTTGGGGGGGCAAAGACTGGCTCCCTGTGGAAGCAAGATCCACAAAAAGCACGTGTCTCCCTGGGCACTCACTTCTGTCACTCCCTGGGTGTGCAGCAAGGGGCCTGGCACATTGTGGGGTGGCTGTGGGATACCACTTCAGATGGGCTCTCCCCACTGTCCATCTGCCTCTGTGTCAGCCCCTGCACCAGCCCCCACGTCCTCAGGCCTTGTGTCCAGGCACTATCCCCAGAGATAGGTTTCTCCATCCCCAAGACATCCTTTTAGCCCCTGAGGTTTAGAATGGTGGGGAGGCAGAAATAAACAGGGAGGCAAAACATGAAAAACAAGAGGTTTTATTCCAAAATTTGAAAACCCCCCAAGAGAACAGAGCCAGCCCCTGTTCAGTGTAGCCAAATGCTGGAAAGAGTTGGACACCTTGTGCGAGTTTAGCAACAGAGCTGCCAGAGCAGTGCCACAGCAGTGTCATAGTGGTGCCACAGCCACCATCCCACAGCACCAGCCCAGGTCCCACAGTGTGGCGACAACCAGCACCAGAGTCACTAGCACAGGTAAGAGAGGACACACTGTGTCTCATCAGCATGTTACCCTGCAGGATGTGATGCCATCCATCCCTGAAAATACCACACAGACATTGCTTCCCACCGGCCGATCTGTCCGTCCTTCCTGCCTCCTGTCACTCGAACTTGGGCCGGGGGGCAGCTGGGTACCCACGGATGTTGAGCAGCAGGAGGAGGCCAAGGGAGACCGTGGCTGGGGCACACATGGCCAGCGGCTCCTGCAGCGCCAGCAGCGTGTAGATGGCACCTGGGCAAGGAGCAGAGCGTGGGAATGGGGTCTCTGGCCGAGGGTGTCCCAATACCCCACCATGGGCAGTGAATGTTCACTGGTTCTCACCGATCATGACGACGCTGAGGATGAAGTTGCTGATCTCCTGCAGCAGCTGGGGCCCAAATGCCAGCAACAGCCCGGCCGTCACCTCCAGCCAGCCCACGGCCACCAGGTACCTGCCCGGCTCCGGCACAAACCCCAGCTCCTTCAGGGGAAACACCTTGGCAAAGCGCACGAACTCCGACGCCTGGGAAGGGTGGGAGGGGAGGGAGGCAGCTCTGAGCCTGGGGCTGGGGGGATACAGCCCCTCCAGTGTGTCTGCTCTGCCCTGCCCTCCAAACGGATCAGCTCTGCATCCTAAATAACTCAACACACACCCTAAGGGGATCAGCCCAGCACCCCATCCTGCCCATTTCCCTCAGTGGGATCAGCCCTGTGCTCCAGGGAACTCTGGCTAACTCACAATGAAGGGCTCAGCCTTGTATCCAAAGTGCTCCACCCTGTAGTTCCAAACTGCTTATCCTCACCCCGCACCACAATAGGGTGGCCTGCACGTTTCCCCTGGGGCTCAGCCCTGCACCTCAACCTGTTCCTCTCCCCGGAGCCTGCACACCACAGCGCTCTCTGCTTTCTGCACCGCTGCCCCCGCGCTGCTCATTCCCCCGGGCTCGGCCCTGCTGCCCCGAGCCCGCGGCCGCGCTCACCATGTGCCGGTGCAGGTCGGCAGAGAGCCAGTCCGAGAGCTTCAGGGCGCCCGTGAGGAAGAAGAACAGCCCGAGCAGGACACGGAGGGCTGTGAAGGCCGCCGCCATGGCGGGACGGGCGGGCCCAAGGGCGGAGCGGGGCGGAGCGGCCTGGGCCCCGTTCCCCTTCCCAGCCCGGCCCCGCTCCCAGCTCGGCCCCGTTCCCGCACGGGTAGGGACCCCCCAGCCCTTGGATGTGGCCGGAGCAGGGGGCGCTCAGATGTGCAGCGTCACTCCCTAGGTTGTGACACATCCCTGCTAGTAGCTCCATCCTCCCACCGAAATAGCTGGAGAAAAAAGGGAACCCTCGCACCCGCAAAAAAATCCCACAGCTGGAGCTCCGTGGGCTCTGTGAGCGGGTGTGATCAATGGCAACAGCGGCTGGTTTGGGGTGCGGGGGACTGCGGGGAGCGCGGATCGGGCAGGGTAGAGGCAGTGCAGGAGCCATGGAGCGGGCGGAAGCAGCAGCAGCGGCAGCAGCAATAGCAGCGGCAGCAGCGCTGCTCTGGCCCCAAAGAAGCCGCTCTGGAGGACTGAGGCGGCGCTCCCCCGGCTCTGCGTCACCACTCCAGGAACGGCAGGCCGGCCCAGGGGAGCCGCGAGCGATGACGTTTGTGTAATTTAAGTGGAAATATTTTTTTTTAATGCAAATAAAGCATGAGAGCCTGAAGTATTTTCCAGGCACGAAAAGGACTGTGGGGCACAGAAAGTAGCCTGGAGCTGCACCGACCCCAGCTCGGCCACCACAGGATCTGGCTGGACAGGGGCCAGTGGCAGTGACACTATTTTTACTCCTGGCAGCACATGATTCTTCAGCTGCTCACCATGGGTTGGAGCTCGGGTTGGCACACCATGCAATGACAGCAACAGGCCAGGGCAGGCTGCAGGCCTTCACGGTTTGGAAAGCTCTTTGATTAGAAAGGAAAGCTCTTTGATCAGAAAGGAATTTAAAAATAAACACCAAACCCTGAAAAAGTGAGTGCAGCAGCTCAGTGTGTATGCAGGGCTGTGGCATCAGGACAGCAGGCACTGCTCCCAGAATATTGTTCAAGTGTACCTGCTCTCAGTCTCTGATCGTTTATTGATTACAGAAGCTACTTAATGAACTATTTGGTAGCCTCACCAGAGGACACCCCAGGTGATGGTTAACAGCAGACACCAGCACCAGGGAAAACCTACCCCATCCCTACTGGACACAAGCTGCAATTTGCTCATAGCAGGGAGGTGAGGAGATGAAATTCAGCACATGGAATGCTGGAACAGTTTCTCACAGGAAGCAGCCAGTGCTGCAACAGTGGAAATGAGGACAAGTTAGTGGAAAATAACAGAATCTGAAGAAAAAAGGCTGCACAAGCTGCAGTAGCTGTGGAGGCCAGGAGACTGAACCCCAGCCCCTGCAGGGCAGCTACTGAGGAACCACAAAAACCTCACTGAAGCCTTTTCAGGATCCAGACAATGCCACAGTATCAAATCAGAGTGAAAACACCTCAGATTGCCCTCACCCAGCACCTGATTGCCTGAGAGAAAACAGCAGCATCTCCTGGTGCAGCACATACCGATCCTCCCTGCCACAAGCACTCCCAGGCATTCACACCCCTCTCAAGATTTCGTACCACTTTTCCACATAAAATTCAATTTATTTTCATGTTTCTAATCTGGCAAAGCAGGACCCAGCCAAATGTTTATGACCCTTCGTGCCACTGCAGGAGGAAACCCTGCTACAACAAGCAGGGCCACCACTGGTGTATTTCAACATATTAAACAACTTGATATTTAAACAAAAGATTGTATTTAATGAATGACAGCATGAACCACAGTGCAGCTGCCAAAGCATCAAGTGAAGCAACATGAACCATGGCAATTTGTGCTGCAAGAACTAAACCCAGCACTGCTTTGGCCTCTAGAGAACTCTAACTCTTGGCATCTCAGGCTTAATTACTCCAGTCATCACCAAAAAAGCTATTAAAAACCAAGCAGGCACAGGTTTCTACAAAACAAAACTACTTAACAAACAAATGGGAGTAAGGAATGAGAGAAATTTCCAAAAATTTGTGTTTCTCAGAGCAAACCATACCCTCCAGAATAAAACAAATAGTTTACAAAAATATTTAAATATATTTTATTTTTAAGAGCTGTATACTCCTGGTTCCTCTTCATTGCACTCAAACTTCTTTTTCTGCAAGTGCAAAGCACATGATTAGAAAGATTTTGAAAGAAAGACAGAAAACAGCAAAAACTACACAACATGAAATCACCATTCAGAATCACAGGCTATTGCATGCCAAATATATTCACATCAGATTCGAGATTAAATGAACAGAATTCATCTATTTTTAAGATCAGATATGGTTTTGTGTGTTTTCCTACCCCACAGCAGTGACAAACCACAGAGGATTCAATAGGAATTCACCCATTGAATCCCACTGGCTTCACACCTTACGGATCTACTCTAATTACCTGTGACTCCCGAGTTAAGGAACTCAGCATGGTGCTCCTCAAACAAGATTTTAAATATCTGAAGTTTCCCCTTGTAGTTTAGTGGCAAAATAGAGGGAAAATGTCATTAATTCCAGCTCTGCAAGTCAGTTTATTTCCCTGAACTTCTATTTGCTGTGCTCCTGTACATGCTAATTCATACACCAGGTTATTTTTTAAATTCCATGCTAAGATATTTCAGCAAACAGCTTTTTAACAAGGTTTAGCTGAATTAACATCTGAGAAGCAGCTGCTTTATTTTCCTTTTCCCATACTGACAATCACCAACGGCAGCCTGAGTGCAGGAATGGTCATTTCTTGTTTGACCACCTGCAGCACACAAAAGAATTTATTTGCTGCTGCCGGGCTGAAATGGTTACATTTTGGCTTTAAAAAAGAAAGATGCAGAAATGTTATATAAAACTGAGATTAATCACGTATTTCAGGCAGGAATTACATAACCCAGCACAGAGTGATGGGCTACAGAGCCCTCCTAGCAGTGCAAGGACACCAACTACTTACTTGTCCACCTGCTCCCTTGGTCCCTCCAAACACCACTTGGCACCGTGCTGGATGTGCTCATGTTCGACTCCTGAACTGGAAAAACATTCCCAGGTTATTATACTTGCAGTGATTTTGAAATCTTTTGTACAAACCCACATCTAGAAGGGTATTTTTAGCTGCTGCTGTCAAGATATCAAGCCCAGGTAGAGTCAGGATGCTCAAGCCCACAGTGTGACAGCAGGGACTGTGCTCTACCCTACACATTTCATGTATCCATTCGTTCCAACTTCTCAGTGTTCCCCAATTCAAAGGTACTCAGTGACTGAACACCATGTGTCCAAAAACCTTCATTATTTCATCCATCCAGCACAAAAAAAGCAATACTTACTTCCCATGGATGAGCACTCCGGTGTCACTCAGCTTTCATCTTCACCTAAAGGATAACAACTGAAGTTATTAGAGTCATACACAGCAAATTGTGGCTGTTTCAAAACTAACTTAAAAATAAGGTTTTAACATACATCGACTGATTAGTTATGAGGGGGAGCTTATAAATTATTCCAGACTATTACATGGAAGAGTAAGGGGTAGAAATAGGCTAGCCTAAACACTCTTTAAGAGCTGAAGGAATATGCAGGCAGTTGCCTGAAGAACTGCACCCTGAGCACAACCCATAACCCCAGTGTGAGCACAGTGAGGTTTGACTGCAGCCAGAGGTATACTATCCCTTATGTGAAGGCACTGATTTTGTCAGCTACTTCAACTCTATGACCCTATTTGTCTCCTGTAGCAATGCCCCCTTCTCTTCCCTTTCCTGAGGGAATGCAGTGGTTCTGCCCACTTGGAGCCCTCATGTTCTACAGTCCAACAAGTGCTTCAGAAGCCAAAGGCAGACACTAGAGGTTGGCACTGTCACTGCTTTTATCCTCAGCAAGGTTCTTCTCTCCTCAAGACCCCCATTTACTATAGCTGAGGGCAGCCTGCAATGGTGAGAGCTGGGGATGTGGTGCAAGGCTCTGCAGAGCTCCAGTTGGGAGGCAGATCCCACCATGGGTACCAGGCAGGGACAATTTCAGGCTTTAGTCTCCAACCCACCAGCCACCTGGGTTTCCTCACAGCCCTTGGGAGGAGTTATGCACGCTGTTTTCTCTGCCATAGCAACAAACATCATGCATAAGGGATACTATATCTTTGTGCATCCTTTGAAAACTCCATATTCCCTGCTAGCCACACTCCTCCCAGCCCTCCCCAGTTAGCTCTTCAGTACTGGTATTCAAAAGCAACATTTATAGAGATGGGGTGTTCACAGATCACTGCAGGATTGCACAGCCAAGTCCTAACATGTCAATCATTACCTAGCAGCAATGACACAGGTGGGAGAAGGCCAATCCTCCCTTTTTTCCTTTTCCAGGCAGCAGCTATTTAACAACCCCACTAGCTGGTATGGTGGGAAAAAAAAAAAAAAAAAATCTGAAGCTAATTAGCTGATTCCAAAACTTGCTGGTAGTGGAAGAAGCCAAGTGATTCCCCAGAGCAGCATACTTGGATGCATCCTCCCCAACATGCTCAGCCTCATTGAACATAATGGAACAGAACACTGGCCTTCCTGATCATGTCACTGCAGCTGGCAATGATTAACAGAGACATGCAAACCCATTACTGCTCCAGTCCTAAAACTACTCACAGGCCTCATCAGTGTTTAGCTATGGGGAGAACTGCAAGCAAATCAACACTTTGTATGCTTAATGTTACAATAAAGCCCCATCCACGCTGTGCTGTGCTCTCCTGCCAGCACCAGGCTCTGCTTGGAGGGCCTAGCAGTACGCAGATGTATTCTGACACCACACTTCTGAGCTTCAGGTAAACTTTTGAGAAAAAGTGTATTTCACACAGATAAAACCAAGATGAAACACAATGCAAGCACTTGAATGTCATTTCTTGTACCCACTTGTTACAGACTGACTTAGAGCAGACATGACTAAGTTTGCTACCACACCAAGTTTCATTATTGCAGCCAGAGCTGGTCTGAGCCCCATGGTTCAGTCACAAATCGCTTGCTCCAAGAGTGTCAAAAACCTGCTTAGTTCAAGTATGTAGAATGAGGCAGATGTGCCAATAACCCCTCCATGACATTCCTGCAGGTCAAGCATCCAGAGCACACTGGAAAAACTTAAGTCAGATCTTGAGCAATGGTTTAAGATCACTAATTCAGTTTTGCGACCTGACAGCACAGTGGCTGCCAGCAGGTCTGCTACCGGATCCCAGTCCCAGGTAAGGATAAGCCATCACAAAATGGATTCAAGTCACAGGTACAGGTAAACCATCATGAAAAGCCAAACTGACTTTGTGACATGGTGTCACTGTGTGACCAGCTGGCACGGGCTACACTCACTGTGGTGTAACCAAAGACCTACTGCCATTATCTTATGGTGCACCTGCTACTTCAAGGGTTCAATGGAACCTGGAAAGGTGGCTACAACAGAGGGCAAGGTTGTCCAGCAGATCACTGTTCACCACCAAGAGTCCTGTCTGGAAGGTAACAAAGAAGGGTCCAGAAATGACAATTAACACCAGAAATGAATATACAAAGCAGAACTTTCCAGAACAAGGGAAAACACATTACAACACCTGTGAAATAAACTGAGTATCAGACAAGAGCTAGATCATTCGCTGGAACAAGGGACCTTGAACTTCAGGTTCAAGAGCTAATGCAAAAGAGCTGGAGATCAGCATGTCTGGATGTCTGGCAATGCAAGCATGTTGATCCTGGAACACTACAGTCAGGAGTTCTACTAATGAAGAGATCAGAATTACATCACAAGACTGATGAAAAATGAAATTGTACATAACACTGTGAAGATGATTCTACAAGGCTGAAGTACAGAATCTCATCACTGTCAAAGCAGAGGAATGTATCAGGCTTGTCAATCAAAGGTTAAAATAAAGATTACTGCAATGTCCAATAAGCTCTATGAAACTCACAGGGCTATTCAATCAAGCACTCATTTATGTCCTCAAAAATATTCTGGATCAGTCTCAGAGCTGCTTGTACCAGTAGCTTGAGGTGATTCTCACACAGCACACGAGGCAAGAGCAGTGGTTACTAACACATTCCCACCAAGCCAAGACTCTACACATGGATGAGCTGCAGATGCGCCACTTCATCACTACAGAAAGTTTAAACGTGTTCTTTTCCAGGCACTGAGAGCACCTTGTCAACTACTGAACTGAATTTAAGATCACATGCCCTCTTCCCCACAGTGCTTCATTTAAGAGTATCTTCACTACATCAGAACTAAGAAAAATCCACCCAAGCCAAGTTGTATGTACAGAGGAATCGGGTCTGGAAATCCTCATCTAAGAACCACAGTAAGTTATTTGTTGCCTCTGAATGAGACAAAATCTTCCAACCAAAAACCACACAGCTTTGCTGCAAGCTCAGCATACAGGTATGGAGTGCTGCACTGTAATTCCACAGTCAGAAGTGTGATGTCAGAATACCCACAGTATAAGATTACATAGAAAGTCACCAAGTTATATTATATTGCTTGTTACCTACCTGTACGCAGTCGGCAATGAGAATCTTGGAGCAAGCAGGAATACTACATCCGGGTCCTAATGTCCATTGCCATTTGTGGTACTACGTTCCTCACAGTTATGAACTGCAGAAATGCTGGCTAAGTGCAGTTATGTAGCAGGCCACTAGTTTAAAGTGTAAATTGCCGTCTCAAACTCCAGCAAGAACTTGCTGCCACAGTAAATGGTTGCCAAGGAGAAGCCAAGAATTTGTCTACCACAAAAATACCACAAAATCTCAAAAGCATTTTCAATTTCTCATCAGCTGTATAAATGATTAGTGTAATTTATCTACACCAGAAGGTAAGATTATTCTGTATTCATTTCTGAGAAAGTGTGAAGACATATGTGTAACGATACCAGTTTCTACTTGCTGCAGGTTTTAGAGCTCCAAGTGTCAAAATGGGCTCAATTTTGATAAAACAAGCTAAATTGCAACAGCCAATATCCTCCAAGTCCAGTACAAAAATGTTATGTGATCCAGACCATCCAAAAACAGGTCTGACCAGCAAAACACTTTTCTGAATGATTTTAGAAGATTCAATTATATAAATCTGAGTTTCTGAAAGTCCAAAACCTCATAGAACAGATCAAAGGAATGTCACTTTCTCACCTCCCACATTTAGTAACTTTTATCAGATTTTAAAGTTGACAAGTTTGCCAGCTTTTAAGACATCATCTTTAAAAGGTCTTGAAAAGAAGTTGGCTAGTTCATCATATGCCTGTTTAGTACATGCAACTCAAAGCAGAACTTGTTTTAGAAATTCTGCTTATGCAGCTACAACAAAGCCAGATTTAACCAATCTTTCAGATCTTTTGAAAACTGACAGATCTTTCAAATATATTTACTAATCATGGTTTTGCAGCTCAGCTATTTTAATACCTAGCAACAGTAGCTTACGTACAAAACAGGGGTACCCAAAGAAAAGATCTGTAAGGTACAAAGACAGCAGCATCCTTCACTCTTCCAAGTTACAGAACTATAAAAGAACATATTTTAGGATATGCACCAGCATCTCTTTTAATAAAGAATGACATGTAATCTGAAAAATAAACTGAAAAAATTAATTTAATGTTCACGTTCAGAATTCCCCACCTCAGACACTTTCACCTTTTGAGGGTGTCCCATGAACACCCTCCAGAAAAGATATTGTTTAAAACCGCTTCAATAATGCAAATTGCATTGATACTGCTCATTTGTAAACTATCCAATACAAGTAACTTCCAAATACTTGGTCTGCAGTTTAGGAACTGCCAATTTAAAATTCCCTCCTCAGGAGCAATTCATTGTTATAGCATGTTCCCAACCCCCAAACTTTTCTGGGTAAACAAAAAGCATTCACCAAACAAGCTCAATTGCTCTTTAGTGAGCTTCATGTTCCACAGCAGTGTTACCTGTATCAGCATTTCCCAACTTGCTATTCTGTCATTTAAGGGGTAACAGTACTTCAAGAGGGATCAGACATCTGTATCCTAAAAGTCTGCAATCTGACACTTAAGTTTTAACCACAGGGAAAATTTAGCAGAAAATTTAGAATTAGCCAATGCTTAGCACAAGGAATGGAAGGATATTGGGAAGATTAAAGCTATTCACAGAACTCTGCTGGTTGGGGATCATGTGAAGGTACAGCCAAGCTAAGTTTACCTACTCTGTGCCAAGCAGGTTGATGCATCCTGCATTAACACCAAGGTATTTGACACTGGGAAGTCACGTTCCCAGTTTACCTGGTACACTGTAATAATAAGCAAAGCAACTACCTTACCAATGAGTCCAGAATGCTTTGAAATTCTTCTGGGGCTTAATAAAATGAACAGCAAACTAATGAATTCATCAGATCTTCTACAAAAAGAACCTTAAAGGGAGTTTATTTGCACTGTATAGTATTAACTCTTAAAACTCCAGATTCAGATACTACTTTTGAAGCATTATCTCCAAACATCAATAATAAAAGAGCGATAACCATCATGCAAGCAAGCTGATTGCTGTATTTTACATACAGGATTTTAGGATTTGCCCACCAGCTACACAATTTAAGAATAGTTCCTGCAGTCCCCATAATACAAATGATTGTATTCTGAACTAGGCAAATTAGTCCACTGTTAGCATGAGGACGTAAGTTAACCTTAATCACTCGAGTAACACTTCTGGTCTTTTTGACAAGCAATTTCAGGCAGGTGTACAATATGGAGCAAGGCCAGATCCTGTAATCTCAAGACAGCTTAAGAGCATATAAATACCACATTAACAATCCTTTAGTGAGGAAGTCAGCCAATAAAAGGCATTCTATGAATTTATTTTAAAATAACCACTGCTAGTCTTCTGCTTAAAGATTCCAAGCAGTAACTGCCAGGGTGGTAAGTGCTACCATCCCACCACCCATAGCTAAAATATGGAATTCATTACTGCACTGCTTGCACTGAAGCTTTAAATAATGTATCTTACAGCACTTGTAAGATTTCCATTTGCTTCCTTATCGCAGCACAATTGCTGCTCAAAAAATCTGCACCTACTGCAAAGTTCGGCTACAATTTAACCCAATCTTTGGCTAGAGAGGCACTGTGGGAAGAGATCTCGCTCTTCACTGCAGTTCCACACCCTGGTCTAGGTCCGACCTCAGCTCGAGGCTCTCGGGTTACTGTAACCGGTGTGGTATTCAGCCTCGTTTGTTTAACCACGACTGGCAAGAAGAGTTACTACATTTAGTTTTCTATTTATTTGAAGCACAGTAAAAAAAAGGTTGGTACACTTTGGGAATTCAGTGGCACAAGGTACACTGCCATCAAGTTAGGGACGTTATACATCAAAAAAACAGCTAAATTTGATTTTGAAACACTGCATTACATAATTAAATTGTACTCGCCCAAACAGACCACTTACAAATATTAGGTCAGTAAGTTTCTAACATCCATAAAAACGTAGCTTTCTTACTAAAATGCAAGAATTAAGAAGTCGGTGTCTAAACAAGACAGACAAAAACAAACTGGAATGAAACTACAGGTCACATCTAAAATCGGGGCTTTTTGTTTGGGGCTTCATATTCTTCTCTCCCTCTACCATATCCTGCTGGTGTTCCAGGCCCCATTCCTCTAGGACCCTGGCCACCCACGGGCCCCGCACCTCCCTGCCCAAAGCGTTCAGGACGCTATTGGAACAGAATTAACAGTTCATTATAAGTAGTTGATGTCCATGTGTGTTAAGTATATATTTTTAGAAGGTTCCGTAGTCAAGGTTCGTCGATACAATCACCATTGAGCCGATCCACAGGTACCGGGAACATAGAAAGGAAAAAAGGGTAATTTAAAAATTAGTTTATTGTAATACATGCCTTGAGGTATGTTCCCACTTGATGCATTCTCATACATCTGTTACAAAGAACAGATCCTCCCTGCAGTGCTAGAAATGTAAGCATTAGTGCAGATGTGAATTAACAACCTTTCCAAACGAGCTCTAGCAAAATTTTTAACCAAGTTAATGCAAATAGCTTGCGAACTTCTCACCTTTAGTGCAGTAAAAGCTCAGATTACATCACTGTCATTTCCAAATAAGCCTAATGAGAGAATGCAGCTCTGGTTGGCTGAAGCAGGAGCTGACATTCATCAAATGTAACAGAATGCCTACTCACCAGGACTGGCATGTGCTGTCTAGAGACCATGTGCTTTTCAAGATGGGGTTAAGACTACGGTCTGCTGACTAAACTGCAGAGGCCTTTGGCAGTACCAAAACTCATTGTGAGCACTACTGCATTGCAAGAAGAAAAAAAAAAAGTGAAAAAAGCTACTGACCAGTGCTTTTCCTAACCAACACAACTGCTCGAGCAAAGACTGGCACTTGTTCAACCCAACGTACTCCGGAGTTGCCGGTGCTGCATCAGATGCAAAACGTGTTCCAAGGACTCAGTGTTTCCAGTTAGAGCTATGCACAGAGGGTTGTGTGCATCCAGGCAGTATCTCCCCTCCCACCCCACCTTCACCACAAGGCTCTTGGAAAATTCACAGCTTCACAGCAATTAAAAGGTTTCACACCAAGGTGTAACAGCTAAGTTACTCTGCAATAAGGCAGAGACTTCAGGTCTATTTACTAGTACCTCTAGTTGCATGTACTTTGTTCAGTTATTGTATTACTAGGTGTGATTAGCATTCAGCCTATAGAAGTTACACATTATGAGGTCAAAGAGAGCTTTAAATTTTCATTTCAACCAAGGTTCCCACTACTGAGTCACAGAACAATGGTAGGTGGTTTGTTACAAAAAGTATCTGCAACTGAAAATGCACACTTCAGAGCTCCTGACTTCTGAAAGTCAGCATCAATCCTTCCAAGAAAGGAGTTTTACAAATATTATTTAGGTTATTTCTGCCTAATTCATGGCAGCTTTAGCTCATCTCCAGTTCTGTTTAGAGTTATCAGCCCAAGAACTGTGACAGCAATCCCCAGCCTAAGAAACTCCAGGCAGTTAATCCACCTCACTGTCACATTTTTTGACCAGACCACATTTCAGGTACTACACAAGTTCAGCATGCACCTGTACCATGGTTTTCAGGAGAAAAATGTACATAGTATCCATCACACACTGCCTAACTGCTCACAGGAAGTTCAGGAACTGCTTATTTATCAGTAGGTTACTGAGATACCTTAAGGCCAACAGCACTGTCTACTTGAATCAATGATGCTCTGTGAAGTTACCATTCCAAAGATATGTTCCCCAAAAAGATAAAACAGAAAGTATCTGACAAGCTACTATGGTAGTTTAGCTCATTAAGCCAGAGGCCTAAACCCACCCAAAAATCATTTAGTTCAGCTTGTGCTAAACGTGTACACCCTTTCACAGGAGGGTGAAAGCACACTGGTATCGCCACCTAAGCCAGCAGATTCCCATCCTGCCCATTAAGCACTTCTGTAATCTACATCCATGGTGCTTCAGTGTAGGAACACCAAGCAGGCTCCAAGCCCAGTCACACATGTAGTGTGCCAGAAATTAGTACAGTTTGGAAACATACCTCAGAACAGGAGATATGCTGTAGTTTTAACAGGTTCTACCTTTGTGTCATGCCCAACACAGGAAAACAGACCGGGCTATCATTCCTTTGGGAGACAGCAACCACAAATGGCTACAGTCCAGGATAACTGGAACATGCCTGAAGCTAAAAACCAGCATTTCTGCTCTTCTACAGCAACACCAGCACAGACTAAGGGATATGCTGTTTACCATTGATTACTTAAGTTAATCTGCTGCTGGAACAGACCTGAGCGCAGATTTTGGACTGAACAGCACACCCAGACCAACATGCATCCAGCCTACCTAGGCTTGGAAGGGCAAAAACAAACAGTGTTACACATTGGGAAGGAGAACAAAAATAAAAAATCTCTCTTGTCCACCAATACAGAACATCAAATTACTGAAAAACTACCACATTAAGCATTTTGATGAAATTTGTCAGATTCTCTAGAGTACAAAAAAAAAATCCTTCCAAGCCTAACAGTGACGCAGAATTTCCAAAGTCCAATGAAGTCAGTTAATTGCAAATATGCTTAAGATCACATGTGAATTCACTTACAAACAATTTGAGTGTGTAAGCTACCATAAAGGTTATCAACTACTCTAGTGCTACACACTGCCACGTTGTCCTGTGTTAAACACCTGACAAGAGAGTCAGCAGTTAACAGTGACATTTTCACAACCATCCAAACACTGGAGAACTCAATCCCAACCACAACAACTCCCTTGTGCTAAGCTAAAGGCACCACAGGATACGTTACCATGTCACTTCCCATCATAGAACCACTCATGGCTGCTTGGCCAACTCCTGGATTAGCTTCATAACCTATGCCGCCACCACCTCCCAGAGGTGGGAATTTCTGGGCT
Source organism: Luscinia megarhynchos (assembly GCA_034336665.1). Lineage (NCBI taxonomy): Eukaryota > Metazoa > Chordata > Aves > Passeriformes > Muscicapidae > Luscinia > Luscinia megarhynchos. Next base: position 4,313,523 of record CM067585.1, on the reverse strand, counting down.
GCTGAAGCATAAGGATCTAAGAGAGAGAAATAGATAATCATATTCTGACAATTTCTAAGTTAGCCACATGAAGTAATTACTTAAAAGATTCTTTACCTCCCATGTTCATTGTGGCAGCACCACCCATTCTCATGTCTCGCTCCCTCTGCATAGAAGAAACAACTTTTAACCTGGATAATCAACCACCAAAATCCGAACTTTTCAGAAGACAAAGCACATGTACAGCCAACTACTGCCACTGCCCATACACAAACACAATGTAATCACCAACCCAAGGGAAGCAAAACACAATGATCTTGAAAATACATCAACAAACTCCCTGAACACGGTAATATATCCCCAACCCACCACGATGCCACTTACTGGATCCATGTAACCCATTCTACTATAATTCTCTTCCCTCTGTCTTCTCATCTGCTCCTCCATCTCCCGCTGGCGAATCATCATCTCCTCCTCCCGCCGGCGACGCTCCTCCTCCTGCCTGGTCACCCCAAAGCAGACTGTTAAACCCCAGCAGTGGAGCACATCCAACACACACCAACATCACTTGCTCTAGCAATAAAAACGCACTGAGTGATTACACTTCAAAAAAAAAACCAACATAGTCTATGATGCTCAAATGTTAGAGGAGAAACTTACACAGTAGTTCAATTTCGCAAACACAAACTGAAGCAGCAATGGTGTTTCTTGAAAAATAAAAACTTCCATATGTAAGTAATTGGGAAAAAACGTGTAATGTAACTTTGAATAAAATCCCATGCAAGCCAAACTAACCTCAGCTGAATTTCTTTGCGTTTCTGCATTTCCTGATTATGGAGTTCTTCCATACGCCTCAGCTCCTCCTGGCGCCTCATGAGGTCTGCAGGAATGAAGCCTGTGAGCAGCTTTTTCACAAAATGGCAAATTTTAACTATATCTGGATTAGATCTGCCTCAGTTGCACTGTGGCAGCAAAAGTACCTTCCAATGTCACTGCTCTTACCAATACACCACTGAAATAAATACCAAAAACTAAGAGTTTCTTTGCCTCTAAAATTCTCAAGTTCATAATCAGAAATCATGAATTTACTCACTAAATCATTAAAGAGCCATATATTTAAGCCAGCATTTAAAACAGAAAGATAGTAAGAATTCAGAACCCATTACCTTGACGCAGGAGGTTTGCCTGATGCTCATGATAAGCATCTTCCATCTCACTTTCAAGTTTGTCCTTGGCATCTTTCATATTTTTTGCCACTTGCTCTCTCTGCTGCTTTTCCATTTCATCTAAAGATTTCCATCTCTGGGAATATTCAAATTCAAAACTGCCAGGCTGAGCAAAACGGGGAGGAGTCTCTCTTTCCCTGCAGAAAGGAACATCGATTGGGCAATCCTAGAAACTCAAGGTCAATACACGATCACAACCAAAGCAACTGAATTAGTAGGGAACATCAAGGGCACCCTGAGAATACCTGACAACCGTGGGAGAGAGGACTGACTCTGACGGAAGTGCTGCACCTTACACACTCAGACTGGACAGAAATAATTATCACAGCACATGTGGAGACTCCTGCACTAACACAAGCAAATCTTCAGAGTGCTACTGCTTGCTTGCCTCCTTTTTAACTGTCTTTAGACACTTCATTGCTGACAACTGCAGGTGCAGAATCCTCAAACAAGACAGGCCTTTGCCCAAGCAGGCACAACTGAGGTGAATTTTTGCAGTGCCAAAGCACTGTGTGCCAAAGGCAAATAACAGCCTTCACTTTCTCTTAAATAATTCTAAAAACGCCTGAGGGTCAATAGTTTGATTTGTCATATAAATAACCTCGAATTGAAAATTCAATAATTTATGGAACAAAACTACCAAGTTCAAAAGCTTTCCATACCAACATGAAGTATTTCAACAGTCTAGATCACTATATTAATTCACATTCTTCTCAAAGCTGCCACTTGGAATTTTGAACCCTTTCTAAGCCAAGCAAGACTGACTGGATCTCCCCCCCTGCACTCCCTTTTGTGATGTGGGAAAATATAAAATTCCTACAACAAACACGTTTAATGCACAGATAACTAAAAACTGCTGCTTCAGAAAAGATTTCTCTTGATTATTTACTTCTCTAGACTCTTTGTTCCTTTAGACCAGTAGTCAGCTTACAAGGCAAATCCACATGCAACAAGTTTATACTAATCATGGAATGAGTTAATATTTTACTTTATTTCTCATTTCAAACCATGAATGTAAATTTCCAAGTTCCCCATGACGATGGGATCATCAACCCAAGACATGCCTTGAGACGACAGCTCTCAACAATAGCATGAAACAAATCAAGTCTGACTTCTCAAGTTTCTACATACATCAAAACCATCTGTCGAGCTTTGTAATACAATGTAGAAAACTGCTTATGTAACACTTAGTGAATACACTAAACAAATCATTATGTTACTTCAAACTATGAACAAAAAAAACCCCAAGAACTAGAAATACGACCTAAAATAGAAAGCCTGTTTCTGAAAATTTTTCCACATTTCCCAGTGCCAGGGGCAATACCGCTTAAAACATCACTAATACCCTCTTTATATGAAAAAGACTGTGCCTACTTTTGATACATTGGATTCTTCTGAGCAAGCTTTTCTGGAAGACCATCTTCATCATCCAGTTGTTCCAATGGTTCCACAATAACTGGCCTGGGAGTGCTGAACAGAAAATACTGGGTTTACTCCTCTACAAGCCTCTATTCCAGAAAACTAGAATCCTGCAGTATTCAGCTCAAAACCAAAAGATCCTGGTAAAGTACTTACGTTGTCAACAAAAACACCCCCTCAGTACACCGTTCAAACGCTTTCCTTGCAGCTGGCTTTGATGCAAACTCAACAATGCCTTTTCCTGTTGATCTACCTCGATCATCTACAATCACAACAGCTCTTTCCACCGGACCGAACTGGGAAAAAGCTTCTTCGAGTAACTCGTTGGACACGTAGGGTGAGAGGTTCCGCACCGACAAGGCAGCGGCGTGCGTGGCAAAGCGAACGCGGAGCTGCCGGCCCCTCATGGGGGTATCGTCCAACTCTGCCTTTGCAATTTCTGCAAGGGCTCTAGATTCCTGGGGGAAGCGCAAAACCCAGGTTTAGAAACTAAGTTGTGCATCACCACATCGCGAGAACGAAAGGATGAACATACAACATGAATGCCTACCAATTTAATGAATCCAAAGCCTTTCCCCTTGTTGATAAAAACCTCTCCTGGCTCCCCGTATTTGGCAAACAGTCTTTTAAAGTCTTCATCTGTGATATCAGCAGGCAAATTCCCAACAAATAACCGGCAGCGCTGTGTGTACGTCTTCTCCCCGGGCCGCCTCAGCAGAGAGAGGTTCGCTTTAAACCCCTACAAAGAATCAGACCAGTTCGAGCCACCACTGAGTGCTGCACACAGAATTGCGGGGAGACCTGAGGACCCCCGGAAAACTCAACCGCAACCGGGCACCGCGAGGGGATCCAAACCGCAGCCCCGGGACCGCCAAAGGATCCAAATCATAGACCCAAGCCACCGCGAAGAGACCCAAACCGCAGGCTCAACACTGCCGGGGCACCGCTCGGAGATCCAAACCACAGTACAGTGCCACCGCGAGGGAACGGGACGGCTCAGACACCGGGACCGCTCGGCTCCCGCTGAGGCCGCCGCCTCTACCCCGCTCCTCCCCTCAAGATGGCGGCGCGGGCGCGCGGAGCCGCCGCCATCTTGTGCCTGAGGGAGGCTGGGGGGGGCCGTGACTCACCTCGTCCGACAGCTTCTCGCTCCTTTCTCCTGAGCCCTGCTGCGTCCCCAGGCTCTGCTGGCCCGGGTGCTGCTGCCCGCGGCCCCGCGGCTCCCCGCCCGGCCCGCCGCGGTGCCCCGGGCCGCCCTTGTGCGGGCCCTGCTGCGGGCCCCCTGGCCCCTTGGGGCCACCGCCAGGAGACTGTCCTTGTCCTTTCTTAGGGCCGCCGGCCGGCGTAGGGCTGGGGCTGGGCTTGGATTGCGGCTGTGGACCGGAGGGAGACGAGGAAGGAGCCGAAACTGGCGGCTGCTGCTGTGGCTGCTGCCCCGCGGGAAGTGCAGAGGATGGAGGCGCTCCCGCCTGGCTGCCGGTGGGTCCCGCCGTGGTGGCAGAGGCTGAGGAGGATGAAGAAGGCGGAGCAGAGGTGGACGTGGGCGGCTTCGGTGGTTCGGGCTTCGGGCCTCCTCCCGGCGGACCGCCTGGGCCTTGCGGGCCGCCCGCCATCGGGCCGCGGTTCTGTCCCATGCCCATGCCGGGCGGCGGCGAGCGGAAATCGTGGTTGGGGCCGCCGCGGCCGCCACCGCCGCCGCGCCGGTGAAAGCCGCCGCCACCGCCTCCACGGCTACGGAAGCGATCCCGCGACATGGTGCAGCGGAGGGAAGAGGAGGAGATGAGGACTGAGCTCCGGCCGCGGCGACTGCTGCTCAGCGCCCGCTGCGCAAAATGGCGGCTAGCTGTACGGCCTCGCCGCCGCCTTTGTCCGCCCCTAATATAGTGTGCCCGCCCCCGGAAGCCCCCCTCCTCCCCACCAGCCAACCACCGGCACCGGCGGCGGTGACTGACAAGCAAAATCACCAATAGCGTGTCGCAATTCCGCTAACTCTTTGATCTCATTGGTAACGAGCCTGCCCTCCGTCCATTGGCGCGTTTGACCGCCGACGTTGGCACGGGACGGTCCGTTAACCCCCCGCGCGCTGATTGGGCAGTTTGATCGGCGGGAGGCGAAGTCGCGCCCGGAGCGCGGGTCGTGATTGGCTGGCTCGGCTGTCAGTCACAGGGAGGCGGGGGCCGGGCCCGGCTGCGCGGCGCCTCAGGGTATGCTGAATTCTGGCTGCGGCTGGAAAAATGTCAAATGAACGTATTTTCAATTACAGGCCAGAGCCTTCCTTGCTTTGAAACCCAATCTGAGATTAAAAATGCCCGATTTATGCATTCAAGGGTGGTAGTGGAACCCCGGTGCCAACATAGGGAGTCACGTTCAGTCTCGTGTGAAAAGTCGGGCAGGGAAGCAGCAAAAAAAGAATTCTGATGTAGGAACAGCAATCCGCAGTTTCTTTCCAGACGTCCTAGGAAAGCAGGACACGGCTTGATGCAAACAAAAAGCGACAGCAGTTCCCTAAAATGAACACGGTGAACTCTGGGGTGAAAAATAAAGCAGCTGTACCAAGACCGTAGTGGTTACAGTCCCAACATTCCATGCTCCATTACAGAAAACAGGGCAAAAGCACATTCCATTCCTTTAGTGTCCCTGGTTTCAGCAGTGCCACGCAGGAGACACAACATGACACCAGCACGAGGTTTTTATACCTTCCCTTCAGCAGTATTTCAGTCCATTCCTCTGTCAAGCTCCCAGGGATGTTTCACATTCAGTTTCAGGTCTGAAAAAAACAAAATCAAATCCCATGTGAAACCCAAGGGAAAATCCCACATTAATTGCACAGACCTGGAACTGTGGCAGTGCTGTGATAAAACATCATCAATCTCATAAATATTTCTGATACCCTGGGGAAGCCAAAGGCCAGTTTCAATCTTCATGGAATCATGGAATCACAGAGTAGTTTGGGCTGGAAGGGACCTTAAAGCCCATCCTGTTCCACCTTCTGCCATGGGCAGGGACACCTTCCACTATCCCATGTTGCTCCAAGCCCTGTCCAACCTGGCTTTGGACACTTCCAGGCATAGGGCAGCCACAGCTTCTCATCGCACTCTGTGCCAGGGCCTCCCCACCCTCACAGGGAAACAATTTCTTCCCTGTGTCAATCTAGCCCTGCCCCCTGGCAATGGGAAGTCATTCCCCTTTGTCCTTGTAAATTCTCTCTCTCCATCCTTCCTGTCAGCTCCTTCAGGTACTGGAAACAATTAAGTCTTTCCAAAGTCTTCTTTTCTCCCAGCTGCACAATCCCATTCTCCCAGCCTTTCCTCGTAGGACAGTAACAAAATAAATGTCCCTGTGGCTTTATATTTTTAAAATAAAAAGGAGCCACAGATTGATCCTGGCTCCAAATCAATGTTGTACAGGCTGTGGGACTTCAGCCACTTCCAAGCACTGCAGGATGGAAACCTAGGTTGTTTTAAAATGGATTCTGGCCGTGGCCGTGTTTCTGGCAGTGAGTGTTTCCACCACGAGGTGTCTCAGAGATTAAATCACTGCAAGAACAAATTTGGGACTGGCTCTTATCACACACAAGCAACTGGCACCACCTCAGTGTCACATCTGGTTCAGTGTCTTCAGGAAACAAATAATATTGAGTGGAAAAGGATTGAGTTTGCCTTTGTTGTGTCTTAAGTATAAGTGAACTGTATTTTAGGGGGCTAGTAATTATTTTTTGTTGTTGTTGTTCTTCAAAAGAAACAGAGTAAATTATTCTCCAATCCTGCAAAAATCTGCACACAAAAATCAGAACAGAAAAAGGGAGGCAGCTCTGATCTCTGCTCTGTGTCACCAGGGACAGGTCCCAAGGGAAGGGCTGGAGTTGTGGCAGGGGGGTTAGGTTGGATATTTGGAAAAGTTCTTCCCTCAGCCAGAGGGTGCTGGGCACTGCCCAGGCTCCCCAGGGAATGGGCACATCCACGAGGCTACCAGAACTCCTGGAGTGTTTGGACACCACTCCAGGGATGTCTAGGCTGGGATTGTTGGGGTGTCTGGGCAGGAACAGGAGTTGGACTCAATGATCCCTCTGGGTCCCTTCCAACTCAGGATATTCTGTGATTCTATGAAAAATCTATACCACAAAAATCTGTAGGATTTGTCTGAAGTCCTCAAAGTGGCTTTGAATTTCTCCAGATCTAGTAAAGGCCAGGGTAAGAGTCCATGTTTTGCAGTTGCAATATGAGTGTTTATCCTGGTCTTCAAATCAAAGAAAAACTGATGCTTGAGCAGGACTTGAAGTTAAAACAATCTCTCTTAACAATCACCTGTTTTGTAAGTGTTCATGCTGGGCAGCTGGCTGGTTTCATATAAAAACAGACATTGAGGGAGAAAGCTTGGGATGTTCTCCCCAGTATGTTGTGCTGTAAACAAATATATCTGAGACTGGAAATTCTCTGTGACACCTGGGATAAGAGTTGAAGTATTTCTCCATCCTTCATATTGATCTGTTTATTGGGATGTTCAGTGCACACATACATTAAGTCAGTTTAATAGGGACCACAGAGAGAAGCATAAAAGGAAAAACTTCAGACCTTTGTCGCCCTCAAAATATTAAACTATTTAAAAATAACACTAGTGATACTACTTCTGAAGACTTTTCATACTGTACAACTGATCTAAAACTCGAATTAAGCCATGGTAAGAAGCAGTCCATGACTAATGAGGAAAAGACCTTAGAGGAATATGACAGAGGGAATCAGGGTGACACAGAGGTGCCCAAAGTCCTGAATGTCTCAGCTGCCACAAGCACAGGATAATCTTCGGGTAATCCCTGTGTGAAGCTCAGCAGGTGATTGACTCTGATAATTTTTTTTCCCTAAACTGTTTCCTCCTGTTATAAACATAAACACAAAACTGGCAAGGAGAAATCTGAGTTATGTCTGTATTATTAATTGCAGATTGTAGGAGGAAGAGCAGCGTGTGTCCAAGCTGCTAATTAGGAATAATTACTCCATGAAGTTCTGTAAGTGTCCCAAGTACAAACAAACACAAATCCCACTAACATCCCTTCCCACTGAAGAAGCAATTAAACGTTGGGAGATGCCATGTCGGCACTCCCTGGGAATTCCCTGGAAAATTTTGACCAGAAGAAAACAGTTTAAGGGCTGTGTGCACAAATTCCAGTATGCCCCAGAACTAGAGGTGCTCAGGAATTTTAAGAATCAGGAAGCAAAGGGAGGAGTGAGAGCAGAGAGCAGAGCAGGGAGGCACCCAGAAGGTGCAGGGTAGAGTCCTTGCCCTGCTGCAAGTACACTGGGATAAGCCTGCCTGGAAGAATAGGGACTCCTGCAGGAATTTCATTATTCTGGGGCTCACTACAGTGTCATAAAGAAGAGTGACCTTTGACAGAATAAAGGAGGAAGCAAAATGTCAATAGCATCACCTGGTACCTGAAGCTGAGGCAGGATGGCAGGAGTGGCCAAGAGCTGCTGCAGTGGCTCTTCAGCTCACAGCCATTTTCCTTGGCACTCAGTGATGAGGGTTCTCCTCTCCCTCCGGTGCTGTTTTCACCTCTCCTTGAGCACAAATTAAATCTGCTCTCCAAGAGGTTTTTCCTCTATACCACCACCAATATGCCTGTAGGCTTAAAAATAGAGAGCTCTGAGGTTGGGAAGTTCTGTGACTTGACAAAATCACAAAATTATTCACACAATTATTCAATCTGTTCTTTCCCTCCTCTTGCTGCCTGTGTATCCACTCTCAGCAGTACCTGCTCTGCCAATGATTGGACAGTTCAGCATGCCAAGTCTGTCTTCCAGGATGCTCCAAGAGCCCTCCATTCTCAGTGATGTTAATTGGAGTTAAGGATGTCACTGCCTTGCAGGAATACTCAGCACAGTTGCACGACAAAGCTGTCAATCCAGACATATCCTTGAGCTGTGGAGAGAAATGTGATAGACATAACTAGAATTTATCCCACTGCCCTAGAGTTAACAGCATTCATGTAATCTATTAAGAAAACTTAATTTTCTATGGTTTTCTACTATAAAGAATTTAATTTCGTATTTCTTCAATTAAGAGAATTAAAAGCTCTGTCCCATTTTGTCACCTGCTGGCCACAATCCTTTAGATGCAGCCCAGAAAGTCAGCTGTGCCCTGGACTGCATCCAGAGGAGTGAGGCCAGCAGGCTGAGGGAGGGGATTCTCTCAAAACTCAAACTACTACTCAAACTACTCTCAAAATATTGCATCCAGTTCTGGTGCCCCCAACATTAGGGGAACATGGAACTGTTGGAGTAAATCCAGGGGAGGGACATGAATTTGATGAAGGGGCTGGACCATCTTCCCTATGGAGGCAGCCTGGGAGAGCTGGGCTGTTCAGCTGGAGAAGAGAAGGTTGTTTGGAAACCCCACAGCACCTTCCAGGATCTGCAGGGGGCTCCAGGAAAGCTGGAGAGGGACTCTGCATCAAAAACTGGAATGACAGGATAAGGAGGAATGGCTTCCAATTGAAAAGGGGAAATTTAGGCTTAATATGGAAGAAATTCTCCCTTGTGTGGGTGGATACAGGTTGCTCAGAGAAGCTGTGGCTGTCCCTGATCCCTGAAGTGTCCAAAGCCAGGTTGGACTTGGAGTACACTGGGATAGTGGAAAGTGTTCCTGCTCATGGCAGGGGGTAGAATTGGATGGGATTTAAGGTCCCTTCAAATCCAAACCAGTCTGGGATTCTGTGACAATAAATGTGTGGCAAGAATGGGATGTAACTGTTACAGAGAATCCTGTTCTCATAGAGACAAGCAGAGAAACAGATACATCAATTCTGCAAAATCTCAGTTCTGAGCTGAGCTCTGCTTAATGTTTGGTTATGCATGGAATGTCAGTGGGGCAGAAGGGAGTAGACTCATAATGCTGTATTTCATCAGCCTGCCATGGCTTTCTCAAATATCTAAAGACTGGCAAAGTCTTCTCTGTATATATATAGTTTAATCCACTGCTATTTCCAAAAGACAAACACAAAAGAGAGAACAAATAATCAAAACTTTTTTTTTTTCATAACACAAAAATGGGGGAACGATTAAATTAAATTGCTTTATTCTGCATTTGGAAAAAGTGATGTAGTCACGGCACGAATTCAGGATGATACTAAAAAACGGCAACCAGAGTTTGTGAGTGGGCAGTTTTCCAATAAAGATTTGAGAGGAGGTCTCCAAACAACACAAATGGCCAAAGAACTCCAGAGGTCATTCTTCAGTGACTCTCCAAAGACAAAGATAAAATTAATCCTGCAGTAGCATCAGACACTTGAAGAGACTTCCCAGGGGATTACTGCTCTGATGACCTGACACCTATCCCAGACCTTCAGCACAATCGGATTTTGTAAAAGTCTAACAGTTCCCTTTTTGAAAATTACTTTTGGAATCCTATTATGGCAGATAATAAGATCTAAACATCACAGTATCAAGGTGGCTAGCAGAGCCTGCAAGCAGTCTGAAATGTCTCATGCAGATTTTACTGATCTCAGCCCATTTTACTTACAGAGTGAGCTTGGTGCCAACATGAACTCTGCCACTGCCAAAGGACCACAGGGCTGTCATGGAAAGGAGGTTTACTTGGGGTGGGAGTTTAGATTTTCTGAAGGGAGACAAGAGCAGATAGAGAAACAAAAGGAAAAACCCAAGAGAAGAAGAGAAAACTCACATTTACTTTCTTCTGCTTCAACAAATGAATCTCTCATGAACCTGCACAAAACTTCTGTTACTGTAAACTGGATTTCCATTAGAAAAACTTTACAATAAGTCTGTCCTGGCAGCACAAAAAAGTCATGGATATAGCTGGAAAATAGATAATGACTGTAATAGGAAAACCAAGTGCAACAAAGAGAAATTTTCTGCTTGCTCTTATGGTGACCTCCACCCAACAATCTGCTGTGGATGAGATACACCCATGTCCCAAGAGGGCATCGAGCTGGTGGTCTACAGTTAAATAAGAAACTCAGTTCTCTGTCTGGGTTTTGTGCTTCTGCCATAGAATTTTTCCCAACAGATCACCCAGTACAAAAAATAAGCTTCAAAATGGTGCACTGATGATTTTTAAGGCTCCAGAGTAAGAAAGATACAGAGTCCCTGACACAGAGCAGCATCAGCTGTTTGTAACAGAATTAGCTATAAAAGTCTGCATCCCACATCTGCACATTGGTCACTGTCTGTTTAAATATTTTATGATGTGTGCAATTAAGTTCTTTCCTCCCTGTTGACTCTGTGACTTCAGAAATCCAAAGTACTTATTTTGACCCATGTTCTGGGCTTATTTTCACATTTGTACACTGACAATGAATCAAAACAATTTCTTTTGTATTTATAACCAGATTCGCTTTGGGGAGCTGAGAGCTGCCATATTTGGTGTGCAAAAACTGCTGTCTGGCATATTTGGAAAACAAAGCCTGTGTTATTGAGACTTAAAAAGAGGATGCAAAATAGATTTATAATTATTATAATTAGAATAAAAGCATGATTGCACTGAACTTAAATTCTGGTCCAAATTTCATACACAGGCACAAACCATTCAAACAGAAATTAACTTCATAATTAATATTGGATCATTCCTATTATAAAAAAAGGCACTATTAATTATTGATGATGTTTGTGCTTTTCCTGAGTTGTTTCCATCTTTTCCCCTCCAGTTCATGGGGTGCTGGGGGTAATGCAGCATGTAAGTCACTCCAAGCTCCTGCACGCAGGAGGACCTGCTCCTGTATGTTTTTATCAAGCAGAATACAGAGAGGCATTTGTTTGCATGAGCAGAGCTAGAATATTCTCTTTAGAGTTCAGCTTCCTCCTTTCATCCCACCCACCACCAGACACTTCCTGACATTTCTCCTGCAGGCAGAGCAAGGCAACTGCTTTTTTTTTTTTTTTTCCTTTTTCAACGGCTGCTCCTTCAGTTATCTGTGGGTGGTGGGGGAAGGGGATGTTATCTCAACAGCAAACACAGCCAGAGCAAGTCTGGGAATGAGGGGGAGTTTCAGCATGGAAATAGGCCCCTGCCAGCCCTCCTGCATCTGTGTCTCTGTGACTAAGCACTCGCTTTTTAAAACTTGGCTTTTTCTCTTTCCTTGATCCTAGTTGTTTCCAAGCCTCCTGTTCCCCTTTGTCCTGGCAGCTCCTGACATCACCAGCGCCAGGGAAACACAAATCCCACCCAGCACGTGGAGGGACAAAGCCAGAGCAGCCCCTGAGCTGGGACACAAACCCACCTCCTCACTGCCCCCGGGTCTCCCCGTCTGCTCAGGGCCCGAGAGGAGATGGCACTGCAATTGTTTTTCCAGTGAAACATTCCCTGTGTTTTCTTACAGCATTACAGCCCTGCCTCTGAAGAGTCTGCAGTACAAGAATATCTAAAATTAAGAGGTGTTCGCAGTTTTGCCCATCTCTGGGACAGAAAAGGCCACTGGCTGCTCATCTCCACATCACTTCATAGTCGATGACAATAACAAAGAAGTGCCCAAAGCACCACATGGCTTAGTGGTGAAGGTGGTGGTGGTGCTGCATTGATGGTTGGATTTGGTGATCTTAGAAGTCTTTTCCAACACTAATAATTTCATTATTCTTTGTGGGTACAACATCTGCAACAGCCATGTTTTCTTCTGCCCGTCTCCCAAAGCTGTGCTGTTTGTATGCTCAGTGGAAAGGAAACAAGATTATTGTTGTTATTAATTTGTGTTTGACCCAAAACACACAGCAGGGCTGTTCCACCTGCAGCTGGAATTCTCTGCAGAGACCCTATGATGGAGCAGAGGCAGGAGTGCCCAGCCCAAACCCATGGGGCTGACAGGTTTGCAGGAGTGCCCAGCCTCACTCCATACAGCTGGCAGGTTTTCTGGGTGATCTATATTCAGCTGTGCATGCCCATGGGGATGTGCAAAGATCATTCATCCAGTTCACTGAACTGCAGCCTGCATGTGGAAGGGGTTTCGTGGTTCCTTTTTAAATGTCACTGGTTTAAAGAGGAATAGTCTCATGCAGGATTGTGCAGCAGATGGGAATATAGACACTCCAGGGGTGAATTAAAAAGCAATTAAAAAACAATAGTGTGGAACAATCTTATATTTTCCCTGCCTTATCCAAGCATTTATCTTGGTCTGTTCTGCCGGAGTCATCACCACATTATCTACGTATTCTGCAGTGCCTTTTTTAGCCACATTAGTACACAGACAGTTCATGTAAAATCACAGAATCATGGAAAGGTTTGGGCTGGAAGGGACCTTGAAGATAATCTTGTTCCACTCCCTGCCAGAGGGAGTGTCCTGGCAGGGACACCTTCCACTATCCCAGGCTGCTCCAAGCCCCATCCAACCTGGCCTTGGACACTTCCAGGGATGGAGCAGCCACAGCTGCTCTGGGCACCCTGTGCCAGGGCCTCCTGTGAACACATGGAGCCTCCTGTTTCCTTCACAGGGAACAATTCCTTCCAAATATCCCATCTAATCCTGCCCTCCGGCAGTGGGAAGTCATTTCCCCTTGGCCTGTCAGCCCAAGCCCTTGGAAGCAGTCTCTCTACATCTTTCCCGTTCACTGGAAGGCCACAATCAAGTCTTCCCAAAGCTGGGCCAAGAACACCCAAGAGCCTGAACAAGCTGAAGAATGTCCTGCTCTGGTTCCAACACACTGCAGAGAACAGGCTTAGATGTCTCAGACCAGGGTTGATCTGACTTTAAATGGTGGCTCTCACTGTCACCCTCTTGTCTGTCCATTGTAGTAGCAGCCCTCAGCAAACCTGCAGCAGGCAGAAATTTCAACATCACTGAGATTTAAACATCACAGAGATTTAAACATCATTTAAATCATGGCTGATTTATGATCTATTGTAGTGACAGGATCTGTTTCTCACAGAATACTTTGTACAATGGTCTGAAAGAATTTTCTGTTGAATGTTGAAGTTCTGTTGAAGTTCAGATACTTTCATGACTCCCTGATTTACTGGAAGAATCACACAATGACACAAAGATATCTGTTTCCATTAAAATGCTTGAACAAGTTCATTTTATACCATACTATGGAAATTTACAATGTAAAAGAAGTTACAGTAGTTTTGTCATGCCACTGGAGATCTCGTGGTATTTGAGGTTATCCTGAGTGGCTGAGCATTTGGCACTGGGGTGACATGAAAACAGACGTTTAGTCAACACAAAAACACCCACAATTTCTAAACTTCAGCCTGAAAACAAGAAGGCAGCCTTTGCAAAGCCTCAAAAACCAGAAGGCAAAAAGAAAAAAAATCGAGTTTATTTTCCTAAATATCCTTATTCCTAAACCAAACTCAAATTTTTAAGGTCTTCCTCCTACTTGAATTTCTTAGCCTTTCTCATTAATATTTATTCTTTATTATATTTATTATGTAGCAAAATTATTTCTCTATTTTCTGTCTTCCTAGAAAATCCCACTGAGAAATCTGTGCATTTTCAGCTGCTCCACACATGTATAGCACATCTGTGCTGTGACCCATATGCTTCTGGGACACTTCTATGTTCACAGTGGGTTTTGTGCACAACACCTGGGGAACTCTGACATGTGCAGCCCTATATTGAGACTGTATTAGAATTTCTAACTCTTAAAAAAATTAAATATAAATCCCTATTAAATTTTTATTGTTATTGTATTTTGTCCCCATTAAAAAAGATTAAATTATTCATTCTTTTAATTTGTAGCTATCTAAAGATAAAATTACTTCTTAAAACTACTATAAAATTTCACACCAGGCTCACAGTTCACGTATAACATCTTTTGCCATTAAAAAACCCTCAATTCTTTAAGAAATTTCACAAAACAACTCATCAACTAGAATTATTTTAGACTTCAGGATAAGGATTATTTTAATTTAGACTTGAGGATGAGGATTATTGCATAAGTGAAAAGCATTAATTATTAAATTATCACATTAATTATCTCTCTGTCCTTGGAGTGCCATGATTTCTAAGAGAGACCTGATAGGATTTCCTAAATGAATCCAAACATTCTGTATTTTTCAGGCCAGCTGAAGGACAGTGTTTATATAAGGATCACTTCAGTCACCACTGAAATGCAGCTGCAGTTCAGCATCAGCCTATAATTGTGCAAATCAGATAAACTGGGAAGTGGAGATTTCCTTTAAGACCAAGTTTTAATTAGCAGATAGATTATTTAATTGTTAAAGAGACAGGAACACCATGTCCTTATCAACTTCTGGGTGCTAGCAATGTCCGATATTTCTCACAATAAAAAACCTCAATAATCTGTATCTCACACGTGGTTTCAAAGGTTTTCTTAATAAGCCATCAGTGTTCATTGGCTACATATTACATAGTTCTCTTTTAATTAGTGTTCTATCTCCTACTGGCTAACGATTCTCTTGCTTCTCATGCTAATTAGCGCCCTGCTCAGTGTTTCTCTTCCTTTGGGTTGGTGGTTTCTTGGGTCAGTGGTCCATGAGTTGGAGGCTGTGATCTCCCCCTGCCAGAATTACCCTTCACCCAGCTGGGGTTGATTCAGCACAATTACCGGATTGGGTTTATTAGTTCACTCCTCATGCTGGCAGTCCTGCCACGTGTCTTTGTGGCCCATCAATTGTGCATTTCCTGTGTCCACCAGCATTGGCACATGCTTTTCCCCAGGCTTTGTTAAACTCCCTCTGGGCCTGAGATCATAAAGCATGTCCAGGGCTCAACCTTAACAAGGCAACTCTACCAACAGTAACTTGTTTCTCTAAACCTGGACATCACTTAGAGCTTGTGAGCTGCTATTTGTTTCAGGGATTAAACCTCCCTTGTTGCCAAGGTTTGAAAGCACACGCTCATCAAACACCACACAACATCCTTAAGAAAACTTCTACATATTCCGCATTTTGCGACAGTACCAAGAAACGTTAAAATTTGTAAAAAAAGTTACTTAATTCAACATGAATTAATTCAAGAATGACGGAGGTACAAGAATGAGAACAGGTGAGGCGCGCGCCACGGGGGCGAGAGGCCGTGAGGGCGGCGCTGTGGCCTGGCCGGGCCCTCACTCACCCCGGCAGCGCCTGTGGAGCCAGGAGACCACCGACCTGCCACCTGCCGCCCCCGCCACAGCCCAGGCAGCCGCACCGCGAGGTCACCGCCCCGTGCCGCCGCTGGGAGCCCCGTGAGGGTGCCGGAGCCGCCGGGCCGCTCCCGCCGCGGGATCCCGGCGCGTTCCCCCCGCCCCGCGGGCGCCCCCGACCCCGCCGAGCCCCCGCCGCGCAGGCGCGGGTGCGCGCAGGCGCGCGGCGCATGCGCGGAGCGGCCGCGCGCTGGGCTGGTCGGGGCAGCTCCGGGAGCAGCGGCCGCGGCCTGGCGGGTCCGAGCCCCCACCCCCCTCCCCGCCGCCCTCGCGGAGCCGCCGGGCCCCCCCTCAGCCCCGCCCGCCGCGCCGCGGAGCCCCCCGGAGCCGCCGCACCCCGGAGCGCGGGGGAGGCTGAGAGGGAGTGACCCCCGGCCCCTCGCCCCGGGCTGGGACAGCTGAGGGGGGGCACAACATGGCGGAGGCCAAGGAGGAGGGGCCCGGCCCCCGCGGCAGGGTGAGTGGGGGGCGCGGGGGGCGCGGGTGGGGGCGGGATGCGGCGGGGGAGGCGCGGCCCCGCCGGGGGTCCCGGGGGCACCGAGACCGCAGTAGCTGCCCGGCCCCAGAGGGTCAGCGCTGCCCCTCTGGCCTCAGGGCCCTTCCTCTCGCCCAGGGCAGTGTCTGAGCATCACCGCCACGAGCGTCTCGGCATCACTTAACTAATAAACTTGCAGCTAACCAGGAGCTGTCGTCACCGTCCGTCTCCTTGTTTGAAGCACGATGTCCTTGCTGCTGCTCTTCTTAATTTCAGTTGTCCGTGTTAGGCCGAGTCAGTTAAGATGGCAGCACCATCCAGTTCTTGGGTGCTCAGGCTGTAGCCGTTGAGTGACTTCTATTAGCCATGGCCATCCCAGGACTTGGCTGTAATCCTTGTGTGACTTCTGTTGGCCATGGCCATCCCAGGACTTGGCTGTACCCTTGTGTGATTTCCATTAGCCATGCCCCTTCCAGGACCTGGCTGTAACCCTTGTGCCAGTACCTTTAGCCATGAACATCCCAACTCTTGGTCCTTTGTTGTCACAACTTGGGCCATCATTGCCACCCCTTGGTCTGTAAACATACTGTCCATTCTCATCTATTTGGTATCATAGAATCATTACGGTTGGAAAACACCTCCAAGATGATCAAAGTCCAACTTTACTTGAAGAATTACTTCATCTCTAAACCAGTGGTAGGTTCTTTGTGGCCAACACTTTGTAGCTGTGAAGGAACCGTGGGTGAATGTTTTAAGTAGAGCTGAAAATAATCTTGCCATGAGTCCAGTCCTCTTTCCTGCACACATGTAGCATTTGGTTGAAAGCTTTTTGCCAGGAATGAGGTTTAAATCATGTTTGTGCTTGTGTAGAGGACTCCATAGCCCGTTACTAAACCGAGATGTCCAGTTCCCTTTTCCCAAAGATGAAGAAGCTTTCCCATTCACCAACCTTGGGAAAGACAAGAGTAGAGGCTCAAGTTTTCCATTGGTGCTTGGGAGAGAAGTTTAACTACTGAATTTGTATCAGGGCACTTGAAACTTGTGATTACAGTGAAACTAATTGTTGATGAACATTGAAACTAATTGTTACCAAATAGAACATGGCCTCACAGGGTCTCACTGGGTGAGTTGTGTGGATGTCTGACTACTCAGACATTAGGGAATGAACATCATCTGTGAATTTTTTAGACCTGTGTCTTTCAAACACTTAATTCATAGGCTCCAGGAATTTTGTGGAATTGCTCACAGACAGTACATAAACGTGCAGGTCTTTGGGGGTATCAAATATTGGCTTGCTGCAGGAAGCGTGAAGGGAAATGGCTGCATGTAGGATGGTAACTGGAGAAATCTTGAATTAAACTTCATTGCCAGTGATTGAAATGTTAGTGGACATAAGGAAACACTTTTACACCATGAGGACAGTCAAGTGTTGGAGCAAGTTGCTCAGAGGTCATGCAGTCTGTCCTGGTGTGTCTGCTTTCTTCATTCTCATGGCCTTGACATGCTCCGTTTATCTGTAGAGTTAAGTGGTGTCACCTGCAGAAAAAGGGAATGTTGCCTTTTTTCTTCCCAAGCTTGTCAGTTTTCTACTGAGGAATAACAAATATCATCTGGTCGATATGATCTTCATTGGTCTTGGGAAAATTCATTTCTCTCTCCATTGACTAATTAATTAATTAGGCCTCAAGTCTGGAAGTCTCCATCAGTTATTGCTCCACATGTACCTGTAGGTTACGGAAAGCTTCCTGTGCTGTTGGCATTGACAAGGTTCTCTGCTCCTGTTGAAGCAGAGGACTTCAGTAAAATTTAGGAATGATCTAGGAAAGTAGTATTGCCCTGGGCAAGTAAGTTAGGAAAGAGGAAACACAACTTTGCTTGTGAGGCATCATCCCAAAGCTGGTTTTGTGCCAAGATGTTCTTGGGGAGAAGGAATCCTGGGCTGCTCCAAAGGCTGATGGAGCCTGTGAGGAGTGAGATTAGCAAACTGTAAATCCAGCACACAGAGATCTCCTAATAATTAATGAGGCCATGGAAGACCTGCATATCCCAGTTCTCCTCCCCACAGTGGCCCAGTTCCCATTCTACAGGAGGTCATGATTTTGGATTCTTCTAAGTCTTGTGCCTAAGGCATAACAAGCATTTCTTATAAAAATTATTTTCCTTTGTGTGAAGAAAATACGGACTAATTTAATGATTTCTTCAGACAGGATCTTAGCAGTTGGTGGTGTTTTCAGAGTTGTTCTTTTCAGTATTAGAATCTCTGCAATTATTCCAGAAGCACATACACTGGCATGTTGCAAATCCCATGGATAAGCAGTCACCATCTTTTAAATTAATACATGAACTAGCAACAAACTAAATATTCAAGTTTTTGCCAGTCTAAGACTGAAAGAAGTTTATCTAATTGGATTTTTAATAGGTTTTGGTAAGTTTTTATTGTAAATTGTTTTAGAGCAGTTTAATTTCTGCCTTAAACTGTTGTGTATGCTAAGGAAAACATTTACTGCATAAGATCAAGATTAACTTGAAAGATATCTGCTAGTATGTTCTTTGTGTAGTTTATAAAAATATTTATGGAAATTCAACTAATTTGTGTATAATATCATTGTTGTGAACAGTTAATTGTTTTGACTGGAGTGTTAATTTATTTACAACAGTTGTCAATAACCCCTTGGACTAGACAAGGCAGTTTGGGCTGTACTGAAATTTGACACTTGGGCTGTTGGAAATTAATGTGGTGTGAACAGGTGAACACTTGGGTGTCCACATCAATAAGACAGGTGTTTGCAAAAGATTTTTAATTTTGCATGACGGTAATTAAAAATTGAAGGTCTTCTCATTTATGGAATTTTATTGCTGAATTACTCCAGAATGGTACAAAGATGATGAAAATGTTTTTCTGCCAAGGCCTGTTCACCTCTCAAAGAATGTTTTAATGTCATAATCTTTAAATTCTCTTTCCAAAAATGAGCATGATGGATCCCAGGCATTTAGGTTAAGACTTTTCACATTGTGTAAAATACAGAAAGTTAAGTCAGCTCTTTGTGCCCAATTCAAGGCCTTTTGCATCTTTAGGATTGGGGAATTTAATTCTGAAATCACTCACAATGTTCTTGAAGTGGTTATCTCAACTCTTTTCTCATTAGGGATTGGAACTGGATGATCTTTAAGGTCCCTTCCAACCCAAACCATGCTGTGATTCTACAATCAAGGACTCTTGTACCCCATCATTCCTTTCCTAAGTAAGTCTTATAGGAAGTTTTCTGTCATGAACTTCAAGGTTTTCTGTCAGTGACTCAGTTCAGATTATTTCTATCATCCATTCCATGAGAGTGGTAAAGGCGTAAGAGCTCACTTGTGCTGTTGCTCATAACACTTTTTCTCTAAACTCTTCAAAAGAAGGTTTCTGCAGCAGAGAATATTTCATTGAGGGCATGGCAGCAGAACTGGGGGTTTTCCCAATGTCCATCCTCTTAGCTTGTGTTCTGCCTCTAGTGCCATTCTCTTTTCCTCTAGAAGTGCTCCTCTGAAATTTCATGGGAAATGAAAAATTTAAGAGACTGTAACTTGCTTTTCCAAACTGATATTGAGCCAAAATTTATGTGATCTATCTGTCCTTTCTGTAAATACTGATTGAAGAGTGATGGTAATATATTTAATTTTTGTTACTGTGTCTCCTACTGCTTTAGATAAATTTGTTTAATTTTAAAAGTAGCTTGGAGTATTATAAGGGTTACCTCTACATTAGATAGTTTTAAAGTAAGCTGTGTCTAATGCCTTTGAATTTTTACTAAAAAATGCATGATAACCAATTGTTTCATAACTAAAGTTTAATACATCAAGTTTTTGGTGACAAAGACAAGATTTTAATTCTGCATTTGGTCTTTTTCTCATTTGATAGCTGGTCCACAGTCTCAGGGCAGAATAAATTGTTGCTGCCAGAATTCCTTAATTTCCTTTGGAAAGAGAGGAAACCTGAAGCATTAGCCTAATAAACTAATGTTTAGTTGTCTAAATTTAGGTGAGAAGAACTTGGAACATAATTAGCACAACTTTATAGAGTTATTCCACAGGAGACATTTTGGAGTGCTTCCTTTTCATTATTATTTTTTTAATAACTTGTTTGTGTACTTCTGCAAATCTTGATATTTCTTAAAAGAGTTGAAAGTAAATGAAAATATTTCATCTGTATTGAAATTCATCTTTAAATGGTGCTATTTGCTCAAAAGCTTTATGAAGTATAGTTAATACAGGCTGTTAACAAGATTTGATTGTGTTTAATTGTGGAAAAGCCAAAAAGGAAGCCAGAGTTAGGAAGGTGCTTTGAAGAATTAAGCAGATATTTTGTCTCTTTAAGGACAGAAATATTGAAATAGAATTGGATGCACATCCAGGCTCTCCCATTTGCACCATCAATTGCTGTTAGCACCGAGCTCCCAGGAGAGGAGAAAGGACTTGCAGTACCTGGTGGAGCTGAGCCCAGTCACCAGTGTGGGGCTGGGAACACAAACCAGCCTGGGCAGGAGATGGTCCCACTTGTATTTGTCAAGCTAAAAGTGCTACAGTTGTAAATTTTCTAAATTTGTGCACAAAACCACCTTGGGTTTCTTAATTGAGGGCAGATTCTAATGATAAACAGAGAACTTCAGGTTCAAACAGTTCACTCTCTTTAAATATTTATTTACGGTGGGTTTGGTTTATGTTTTTCTCCTATTAGTAGCAACTAGTTAATGACATAATTAATTATCTTTTTGGAAGAGATATTGAGTAGAGTATTCTTCCTGGGGTTCTGGTGCTGCTGCTCCACCCTGGATTGTCACCCTTGGTACTTTTTAGTTGTATTCTATGGACTGGCTTTCCCTAAACAACGCGGTGATGGCTCTCTCTTAATGAGCTGCTCAGCTTCTGAGCTAAATGGAATTGAGGGGATTCCATGCTTTGCAGAACATAATCTTCTCACTAGCCATACTTCTGAATGCTTTGGCCAAAAGCACACATTTGTGATCTGGACAGCGCTGGCCTGCCTGTGGAATAACCTAAAATATGTAAGTGGACTGAAACACTTGGTTTGGAGTAACTGTTGAGCATCACAGCATAAAGATACATATTATGACACAGACTCTCCTCTGATATTGGGGATTTTTACATCCTTGTAATTTCCATTTAGTTTTCATGCCTTATACTGTGAGAAACTGGAATTATTTTTATTTCAGTTCATTTAGAGCCTTCGTGTAACCAAAATCCCAGCCTCAGTGGTTGTTTGTGTCTTACCAGCAGCAGAGAAGTTCAGCACAAAGCCAGGGATGAGGTTTTGAGAGAAGTTCTTTGTTTGGAAACAAAGTCTTTCTTGCGGATGTCTTGGTTTGTTTGCTTGCGGTGTGGTTTGTGTCTGTGTGTGTTTCTTAATTGCAAAGCCCAAAGCACAGAAAATCTGGTGTCTTTGCAAAGACCATTGCAAGGAAGTTTGTTCCTTATAACAAATAATAGAAAGAAATTCTTCCCTTTAAGGGTCATGAAGCCTTGGCACTGCCCAGAGAGGCTTTGGCTGCTCCCATCACTGGAAGTGTCCAAGGTCAGGTTGGTGTCCTGGTTTGAAAGACAGGTGTCTGCTAAAAAAAACAGGAGCCTCTCTTGGAGATTGTAAACCTCTCCTTCCAAATTATTATAATTTTGAAATTAAGGGGCTTTGAGGCAAAGATATGGAAATAGGAAATAGGAATAACAATTATTTAATAGGAAAATTAAAATAGAAATACAATATTATGAAGCGCAAACCCAAAACACTGACAGAGTCAGAATCCAAGCTGACACCCTTCAGTCAGGGTGTTGGCAGCAGTCCCATTCAATGGTGGCTGCATCCTCCTGCAGTGACAGATGTGGTTCAGTTGGAGCAGTGATCCTGTAGAAGGTGCAGTTTTCCTCTGAAGGTCCAGGAATGATGTGGAGAGGCCCAATTTTCCTCTGGAATCCAGTGGAAAAAGGCTGCCTTGATGTCCAAAATCTCAGTTTTTATCTAGGTAGGAAATGTTTGTCTCCTCCTCCTGGCTGGAGCGTCTCCCAGTGGGATGATGTAATTTTATCAGTCATGCCCTGGGACTCAATGGCCATTAACAGCCCATATCTTCCTGGAGGGAGGATGGGTTGTGGAAAAGACAAAGAACACTGCCCCACCTGGTTTATAACAGATGGGCCATTAGCAGAGAATATCTCATAGAGAGATAAGGATCACTGCCCCACGTGTTTTCAGCAGATGGTGATAAAATACAAACTTTTGGTCACATCCTGTATTACAATTTAAGACAGTTGGACAGGGCTTGGAGCAACCTGGGATAGTGGAAGGTGTCCCTGCCCATGGCAGGGAGTGGAACAGGATGGCCTTTAAGGTCCCTCCCAACCCAAATCAGTCTGAGATTCTGTGATTGCAAGGTGAAACCATCGAATTTGGAGCTGCTTCCTTCTCAAATCCATGATTATGTGGGTAAGTAGGAGAAGGGCTTTGATCCTCCTATGTTTTTTGTAGGTATAGATTAAACCCACTGATATTCCAGAAAAAAATAAGGCTCTCTGCGACTTCTGTGTGTTTGACAAATTTATCTTACCCCCACATATGTTGGTTACAGTGTGCAGGTTCCGTGTATGTGCTGGGTGGGTATGGAAACTATTAGCTTTGTTTGCAATTGGCCTGTGAATATTCCAAAAGCTCAGGAGTATCAGAAAAGCCTGGTGACAGAAAGAATTATTAAACTTCCATGCCGAGCTGCTCCCTGTGATTTCTGGTGAATCATCCAGAATTCTTAAAATGCAGAAAAGAAAGGGGGGCACCACGTGCCTAAATCATCTGTCCTCACACTTAAAACTTGAAGATGTGTAAGTGAGATGCAGAGTAAAACTGTATTTCTTGAACAGAATATAGAGAGCCACAAGCAGCTGGGAAATGCCTGCTGTTTTTTACATGTACAGGAGCTTGTTTGGGATTTGCCTTTAAAAATTCCCATCAGCATCTCCATTTTAAATTAAAAACAATTTTTTTAAATGTTCAGCATGGCTTGGGGAAGCCTCAGAGACAGGCACCCTGCCGAGCTGAGGCTGTCCCTCTGCCCAGCAGGGCTCTGAGCCGTTCCCGTGCCGGGGGTCCCGGAGCCGGCCGAGGGGGGGCTCTGCCGGCCCCGCCGCGCTCGGCTCTATGGCTGTGACCCCGCCAGGTTCTCTTCCTGCCGCAGCCTTTCTTTTCCTGTGGCAGGTATGTGCAGCAGCCTGGCTCTTTGTTACCCTGTCTCTCCCCTCCCCAGGTGCTCGGAAGGTAGGATTCCGTAGGGCTGGCCGTGTTTGGGAGGGGAGCAGCTCCGGCAGGAGCCACTGGGTGATTCTGTGCGTGCCTTGCAGTTCTACCCTGGCAGAGGTGCGGCGCGTTTACTGCCTGCGTGCCTGGCATCCCTGTCATGTGGAAAAGGTCAGGGGATGCTTCCTGAGCTCATCCCACCTGCCTCAAGAATAGCAATTGACATTTCAATTCCTTCTTTTCTTTTATTTTTTTTCTTTTTTTTTTTTTGGGGGGGGTTTTTTTGGGTTTTTTTTTGTTTGTTTTTGTTTTGTTTTGTTTCAAACAGTGTCTTGTCAGTTGAATGAATTCTGGAGTGGGGGTTATGCTGTGCATAGAGGCACAAGGAAACTACAGGCAAACTGAGAATCATCTCTGACTATTTTTAATTGCAGTTCTTTAAACATCTGCTTTCTTTCCACAGTTTGCTTATGGGCATGTTAAAATCTAGGATCAAACTTCAGAAGCTTACTAGAAAGACGTGTCTGTGTGTGTAAAGTAGTTACACTTTTGTTTATTTTTAATGGAGTTCTCTGTTTTGCATATAAAGCAATACTTTAGCTATAGGCAGCTTCTCTTTTTATACTGCACAAAAATAGTCTATGAATTGTTTGATTTATGGATGCCATGACAATGTTGAACACCGTTAAGGTATGGATCAGCTTTTTAGTTATTTCAAATTAGCACATTGTATTGAAGTGTAAATGTGTGTCCTTCTGTCCCCTGCTCCCAGCAAAGGCAGGTTAGTGCTGAGGCTGTGACACTGCTCCCTTAGAGTCTCATGTACATCTATAAAAA
Organism: Luscinia megarhynchos; assembly: GCA_034336665.1. Lineage (NCBI taxonomy): Eukaryota > Metazoa > Chordata > Aves > Passeriformes > Muscicapidae > Luscinia > Luscinia megarhynchos. The sequence goes on along the minus strand of CM067585.1, from coordinate 4,289,217 downwards.
TACAGTGACATATATCTGGTGGAATTTTATTTTTTTCATAAAAGCAATCCTGTCTTTATTTATAGAGTAGTTAATTTTAAGCAAGTCACATTGCTTTCAGAAATACCTTATTGTTTTGTCACCATTTCTGTATTCTTGTTTCATTTCATTTATTCATGTATTTGTTTTTTACAGCCTGAGTAGGCAGAGTACTACTTTGTGTGCAGTGCTAGCTAATGAGGCAGTCACTAAGAAGGATATAGCCTAAAACGTTGAATTTCACTAATATCAAACTCAAACTGTTCTGTATTAAACTCTTACAGAGTTAAATGATTAAAAACTCTAAGAATTATTATTCTCTGGCAAATATCAGTCAAGGTGACTTAATGAAGGTGTTTCAGAATATTGTATTACTGAGTTTTGTTTTACAACTGCAAGTGTGTTTTGAGGACTGAGTTGAAGAGTTGAAGCCTCAGTATTTGGACAGAAAACTCTCTGTTCCTAAGACTTTCCTTTTGGAGTTATCAAGGACTTAATGTGGGGTATTGAAGTTCTTCTCTCCTTAGATCTGGCAAAAGTGACCCAGGAAAATGCAATCATTTCCACATTTGCCCCTCAAGTACTTTTGCTTCACTTCTCACTAAATCTTAAAAAATCTCAGCAGAAGAAATAAAAGGAATTAATGGTGATACTGGCTAATGAGAGAAGGAAGCATGAGGACTGGAGAGAGGGAATTGTCTTGTAGAACTGTAATAGAATAATATAGCAATAGTAAGTTGGGCGTTGCTGTTCACATTTCTGTGTGATCCAAGACCCTAATCCAGTTAAAAGCTAACATACCTGATTGGTTAAAGTGATACATTTTTTGTAACTGATGATATACAAAATTTCCTCCTGAAATGGCATTAAATGAGACTGCAATGACATTGAGGATGGGACTAGAAGTGTATAACTAAGAGAATACCCCACATTAATGCAGAAAAAAAAAGGGCTCTAATTTCAAGGACCATCCAGTTATAGACTTATAGAATGAGTAATTTGTTGGGTATATGTGTGTGTGTGTGTGTGTGTGTGTGTGTATATATATTTTGGATTTTTTTTTTTTTTTTTTGTGTGTGTGTGTGTAGATATATATGTGTACACACACACAATCATCCAAACACTTTCCCTGGTTTTCTCCTTTTGAATTTACGCTATGTGGGAGTTCTGATGCTGTTCACAGTCAGAAACTAGACAGAGGCTTAGATAAGGCTGCTGGTATTGTCAGATGCTGGAGTTCCTGGTTATAAATATTTCCAGGGAATGCTTTTGACCCCAGACACAGATCTTCTTCTGTACTCAAAAATCTTTTGAAAGTAGAAAATATCCTTCTTTTCATAGCCTTAAAAAATAATGTGTAAAGAAACAAATGAGGGTTATTTTTTTTCCCTAGGATGACCTTGTGTTTGGATTCTCTCCAGGCAGATTGTAAAGGTTTTCCAACTTCTCCCATAATATTTATGGGAGTCCCTCATGCTCTTGCAGGTGGCTCCTTGTGCTGACTTGCCTGTTAGTGTTTTTTGAATGAAACAATTTGAGAGATCCACACTGCAAAATGTATCCCTTGCTAATACCAGCATTCCTGGGGTTGTCAGCTGTTGGCAAAAGATTTGTTACCAGAGAAAGAGGAGAAGGAATACCTAGGATTTGGATGTGTAAGGCAACCAGGGTTCTGTAGGACCTGGAATACTTTCTCCCAGGTCCTCTGGGTCTCAAAAGAGTTAAATAACTACTTTGATACAAATCTGCTCTGAAAAAAGGATGAGCTCGCACTTCATATAAACTGAAAACTCCCTGCATCCTACCATCAAGTTCTGTTGTGACATTTTTGGAGAGGATAGAGAACTTCTGACAGAAAGCAAAAAAGGATCAGAAAAGGTCAGTGTAGAGTCAAGGACTCTGGGCTATTGTTTTTGCCTCCCAAAACTTTATGCTCTGTTATTATTTTCAAATGGCAACAAATTTCTTTCCATGTTCTTCTCTAAAAGCAGCCCACCCCTGCTGTCTCTGTCTCAGCAGCCTGTATGAGCACTTAGTGTATCCAGTATTTATGGGGATTAGTTTTACACCTGTGTAAACTTAGTTGTCTGTGAATGGGCTTCTAGATCAACATTAAACTTCATCTCCCAGACACTCCTGAGATCATAACAGCAGGAACAGAGCTCAGGCCTTGCAAACCTTCCTGGCAGGTGTTTCTTTACTCTTTCCCTGTAGGTAATTACGTGGAGGAGACTAGGATCTGCCTAACCTTGTTTTGTTTTGGTTCTGTGTTTCACTTTTCCAGCCTCAAGTGTCTGCTCAGAGAAACTGGAAAGTTCTGGTTCAGTATCCAACTGGCTTGATACCATGCTGGACAGGTCCTCACTATTCCATCTGTGTCCAGTTAAGCTGAAGGAGCTACCTTGTCTTTGCAGACCCGCAAGTGGTATTGGAAAGGGACTTTTTGCCATCAAATGACCTCTGGGACAGTCTGTTGTCATCCTTTCCTGGTGCTGGCTGCTACCAAACTGATAGTTCCCATCAGAGTCCTGAGAAACACCGGATTTATCAACTAAATGACTTGAGTTAAATGAAATTAGGGCTCATCCCTTTGCTATCAAATCCCATTACTTTCCCTAAGATGGCTTAAGAATTGCAGTGTGAGCAGGATCTACCAGGAAAGAAGTGTAGAGCTGGCAATGCAGAGAAAGGAGAGAGGGCTTAAATGAATTACTGTTATCTGTTGGGCAGAAAAGAAGGCTGCTAATGAGTTGGACATTTATGAAGGAAACTTTAATTATCCTTCTCCAGGCAGCATCCAAGCGTGCCAGCGACTCCAACATCTGTCAAAGGATGTGTAATGCAGACAGATGTTTGTGCAGCACTCAGCATCTGGTTCTTCTGTTTTTACACTCATACTGACACTTGTGTTGGGAAGTTCAGCATTCCATTTCCCTGTTCCTGGAAAGGGGGACATTCCCTGTCCGAGAGGTGAAACCCTTGGATCTGTGCAGCCCATGGCACTGGGAGCTGCCCATGCTCCTGGTTTTTATTTATGATGTTCAGAGGGAATGAAGGCTCATACAGCATCAGGGCAAACTCTGTTGCCTTGACCTGGTACTGGTATCCCAGGCAGAAGAGAAAATCGACATTCCCTTCCCTCTCTCTGGGAAGCAACACTATTTCTAAATTTTCCTTGTGTGCCTGTTCTGTGCATTCTGAACTTATTAGGGTTAGTGTGGCTTCTCAGTGATTTTACACTCTTAATTCATAAAGATTTGCTTGAGTCAAGGAAGGAAGGAGGAGGAATTGTGATCCTTCTACTTGGCTTTCTTCAGATGCTTTTTAGCAAAGTACGTGGCAGCTAACCAAGACAATGACGCAGTGCTTTCCTTTTTTACAGTTTGAAGATAAATCTGATGCGGTATTTGATATTACAGAAAAATGTAAGTATTTCTATTTATTCTCTAATGTCATAGTTTCACAAAACCTTACTTGGAAGTGTCATTGCTGCTGAACAAGACTGTCTTGCCCTCATCCCAGCCCTTCCTGCTCATTCCCTCCTGCGTAGCCTTCTCCACAAGTGCTGCAAGTGAGGTGAATGGAAATTAATGCTTTCCCTTTCTTTGGTTAGTTTTACTCAGTTCAGCTTCTGCTTCAGAGTGGTGAGGGGGATGGAACTGTTTCTATGTCAGCAATATTTCCACTGTAATGTTGGCCTGAGAAGGCTGAGTGTATTCAAGGAATTGCTGCATCAGCCAGATTAGGACACTCACTTTCGTTACACATGAAGTTAGTCTGTTTTTTGACTGTTCACTGGGATTTTTTGCTCCGTAGGTGGTGAAATTCTGGATGCGGAGATGTCTGAGGATGCTGACCACAGCTTAACTCCCGTCCTCGACAGCTTCTCTTACGGAGTAGCGAATCGAGCAGGACCTGAAAATTCACTGCAGGGTGATGATCATGATTATTTTCTGAACTCTGGGGATCTTGCAGGCATACCTGTTATTGGGAGTGACAACGAAGATGATCAGAATTTCACTCCAAAAGACACTCTGTCTTCAGCAATTCCTGATGAAGATCATCTGGAAGAGGGCAAGAGAGTTCCAGATCATGAACTGGACAGTGAAAAAGAAATTCAGGTTCAGAATGCAATCCAGAAGGATCTCACTTCCCCCTTTGAGCAGGGCCCTGTATTTAAATCCCTTCGAAAAGATTTTAGCATAACGCGAGATAATGGCAAAGAGACTTTTTCAGCAAAGGACAAGAATAGAGAAGGACATTTGCAAGATAATGAAAAACGGTTGGAAAAAATCCCTAAAGATATGGATTCTAGATTGAAAAGCAGTTTTCTTGACAAAGCAGGTAACTGTTGTCATCATAGACCTGGCTGCCCAGCAAAGAGGAAGAAAGAACTAGAGAGAAATCAGCAATAGGGCTAGTTATTAAAAACATCACCTTGTTGAAGAGAACAGGCAGAGCTGTGTGTAGGGGAGCATTTTATGAAGAACCCTGAAATCCAATGAACTCTGTGTTAGGAGGAGGATTTGCAAAGGACTTGACAGTGTCAGGGAGATCTCATCCACCACAGCTGGTTACAGAGCCTCAACATTTGTTGTTGTGGTTTCCTAAACCAAGCTGGATGACAATTCAAGCTTCCTCTTGATTTTTCTCACTGTTTTTTATAGACCAGGGGACTTCTTAAAAGAAAAGGTGATGAAGTTTAGGTGAAGTTGATGTCCAGTAAAGATTTTTTGAGCAAAGCACCAATTCTTCACTAATGCCTAGGCATTTAAAGCAGTAGGGATTGGTAGTATCAGAGAAGGGCTTGCTAGAAAGGAGTTCGTGTCTGCAGGAACTAAGCCAGAACATAGCTTGAAATCTGCTTTTTTCGAGAGGCTTCTCCCCTTCTTCCTCAAATACTTGTGTCTTGGACTTCATCCAGTCAACATGGAGAGAACCAAAGATGCCTAAAATCCCTTTCTCGTGTGACAGTTACCATAATCTTGCTGCCCACACACTTATTTTTGACTTCCGAAGCTCTGAAAGTTACAGCAGGACAGTGAATGAAGGAGTTAAGAATAACCAAGCAGGAACACATTATTTAATCTTATTCAGGAGAGGGAGCCAGCATGTGGGGGACTCCTGTCTGCTTGTTCACATTCACAGCTTACAGTTCTGAGGTTTAAACTATATGTTCAGCAGCAGCATCTTAGAATCAATGCTTCCAGGTGGCACCAATGATAGAGAAGCAATAAAGATATTTTTTAAAGCAAAGAAAAGTTACAGATGTATCTCTACTTTTACCTTCAGTTAGAAATCAAAAGAAGAATGTTTCTTTACATAAGATGTATTTCAGAAAGTTGTAAATACCTACAGTTAGAAGATCAGATAAAGTAGTCAGTAGCTGAAATAGGAATGATAAATGTTCATGGTAGCATCCAGTATCCAGGCAAATCCAAAATTTTTAAATGATACATTCTAAAAAAGCAGAAGATGTTATTCCTGAGAAGAGGGGAAAAGGCAAAAGATCAGAACAGCAAAGAAAAAGCTGGAAGATGTTGCTCTGAAAAGTATTTCCTGATTTAAATGTCAAAACAGGGGAGTTCAGAACCTGCTGGGGTGTGGAAAATTCTGAATGAACAATTTGCGTCGGAAGTTTACAACTATTTTGCTGGAATGGGAAAATAATGATCCAATAGAATAATTAAAAAAGAGTCAATTCTCTTTAGGGATTACCACTTTACCTGCAGGGAGGAGAAAGGGAGTAGTTTAATAGTGGTGAGGTGCTGTCAGACACTGGGATTGGGGAGCAGGATGAGACTGATAGTTTTAAAGGAAATGCATTGGAACTTGTATTCATTTCTATTTAATGTATATGTTTTCCTCAGTTCATAATCAAGTAGAAGAAACATTACGGACGCAGTTAGTGCCACAAACTCCAGAAACTAACTTCAGGGTAAGCTATAGATCTTTCAACCACTTTTGCAAGTGCAGCAATATGCTGGAATAATTCAAAATACGTATTTTGTATTTGAGTGTAAATTTGAGTGTTAAGGAAACTGATCTTCTGACTCTTAGGCATCTTTGCTACTTAAACAGTACATATAATTTTGTAAAATTTTCCTGACCCTCTGTTTGGATGGAGGATTCTTTTGGTAGCCACTTTCCTGTTCAGCATGGTTGGAGTGACCGGTGAGCCGAACCTACAGCTGGATGCATCCACTTGACCTGCTGCCTTTTTTCCACATGAGCCAGGGAACAGCTGTATCCACAGGAGACACACCCAAACAACCAACTTACAGAGCTGGGTGTCTTCTGCTTTGGCCAGAGGAGTGGAAAGCATTGGGGGTGGGATGAGAGAGGGGGCTGCAGGGAGCTTGAGGCAGCAGTTGCTGCCCAGCATTTCTCCCACCTTGGCAGGACCCAAATCTCTTGGTCTGCAGCACAAACTCCCCTTGGCAGCAGCCCAGCTCCTCATGGCAGATGCAGGAGGGTGAATTCTTTTTCATATTATTGTTTCAGGAGTCTAGCTACCTATTTTCTAGTAAGGAATCTATTGGACAAGAACTGGGGAATTCCTTTGCACCAAATATTAGAATTAAGAAGGAGCCTTTGGATGACGAATATGCTAAAGCTATGGCCCCACAGCAGGGACTGTTAGACAAAATTAAAGATGAACCTGGTAATTCTGAGGTAAGTTTCCCATTGCATTTCTCATTTTGGTCTGACAGCTGACCGCTTAAGCTGAACATAAATTCAGCAGTTTATTTGGTTTGTTGACCGAAATTTAACTTGAAGAACGTAGTTTAGTAGAAGGATTTTTCCCTCTTACACTACTATGAAACCCACCCCCCTCAACTTTTTGATGTCTTGTTACCTTGTCTCTGAAAATGTTTTACTTTTCAGTTAGAAACAAAGCCAAGTGCTCTCAAACTTCTGTAACTAAATCTGTGGCAACATAGATTCTTTATCTAACTAGGAAATAAACTTTAAATCACATTTTGTTAAATAATTTAAGAATAGTCACAATTAGAGATATAAATAAAGCAGTGCTATTGCTGCTATTCCCTTCTTAGAAGTTACCTTTGCAAGCACAGTAGCTTGTTCTTGTTTTAAATTAGCACTTAAAGGTCTTAGCAAAATATTTAAGTAGCCACACGTCAGTGAAGTCAATTTAAATATGTGTTAAAGCAACTTTCTCATTTAAGACTGACTCTTTTTATGATGATACAGGAAAAACTCAGTAATTGCAACCTGGAGAAGGTCTGACCTATGGATTGAGCAGTGCTAGGGCCAGGATTGCTGAGTTGGAGCCAATCTCTGGTTTGCTGTGTGACACCAGGGAAACGAGCTGTGCTGCAATTCCTTTCTACTCACTGCTCGTATCTGGGTTATCTGTCCGACTTTTTATGTTCAAGGTGTGCAAAACTTCCCAAAGTGATGCATCCCTTTGCACTAACACGGGAGTGTTGGTGTTCTGTGCAGGTGTTAGTTTTTAGCATCAGTCTTTGTCCTCTGCTCTCTGGGCCTGTCTTCCCAGCACTTTCTCTTCTTTTCCCATAATACCCTCAATTTAATAAGTAAAATATTTGCAACTTCAGGTTTTACTGTCCTTCTGATGTGTTCAGTCTCTGTGGGGTTGTTTGGGTTTATTTTTCCTTGAACCTATAGAATGTCAAATCACGTGTAGGTTAGTTAAATCTGTCTCTTCTTTTGTCCTCCCAAGATGGCATCTGCTGTGTGGATTTGTGTGGAATGCAAGGAGAGATGTCTGTGGTTATCAAAGATCATATTAATAAGTAAAAATGAAGACTTGAAGAATTTAAATGTCAAATATCGTATGGTTCAAAATATTCCTTCCTGGAGTAAAATCCTGTGATTATCAACTCTGCCTGATACTGGAAAAGTAGGAGAACTGAGTTCATTTTGTTTTGCTTTAGAATGGAATTGCTATGGGGGGGATTTTATGGATTTTTAAAATATATTTCCTGAAAGATAAGAGCATTTCTTGCTGTAACCAATAGTTGGAGCTGAAGGTTTTTGGCTTTCAGCACTGTTATACTGCTGTGAAACTGCTTGATCATGCACAGTTGATGTCAGGATTTGCCTCCATTTCTTTTCCTACTCTTGACTAAGGATACAATTGCAGTTAAAATGCTTAAAAAACTGTATGTCTGCAAATGGTTAATTTTTAAATAATAGTAATACAACTGATGCTTAAGAATCTCATCATAGCATGCCCATATCCAGCTTAGAGCTTCTTTACCTGAGATTTGATTGTTTCAGTCTGATGGTTCACATGATCAAGGAATACCACTGCCTGTCTCCTGGGAAACATGTTGAGAAATAGTTTGGTTGTCTAGTATAGAAACTTCCAATTTTCCCACAAGAGTGAGAGGAGTGCTCAGTTTGAGCACGTGCTCAGTGGAGGTTGTTGTGGGATTTTGGGAGCTGGCAGAAGCTGAGGGAGCATCTCTGTGACTTGGAAGGAAGAGCTTCCTTTTGCTCAGTGATTCTGAATTGGTTTCCCTGGCAGCCAGGCAGCAACAGTACATTTAGCTCAGTCATAACATGACATCATGCCTCACTACTCCCAAACGACTGTAAGTAGGCTAAATCTTATCATCTCTGTAGTTCCAAGAGATTATGCTGTTCAGCCTATTAAGATTTACATGTGGAGCGTTCCAAGCTGCTTTCTGGCTCAGATTTCTGGGGAGAGCAGGGGCAGGAAGTGTGGTGTCAGTGTGAATAGCTGCTGGGGACTAAGTCAGTCATTTATAGCATGTCAGCTATTCCTGCAGCAGCTGTCCAGGGCTTTTCTCAGCCTCTACCAAATGTGAGGTGATTCCCCTCGTGCTGGACCTGGGACTGTGATGGTCTGGCCCTGTTGGTGCCAGCCTTGATCTGCTGCAAAGTTTCACCTTAGGCTGCTCCAAGGTCCGAACTCCTGGTTAATACAGAATGCTCCCCAATGAGGTCCCAGCTCTATTTCATTGCTCTCATCCTTTATGTGAAGATAAAACTTCTTTCCCAGAGCAGGGGCAAGGGCAGCAAAAGCATTTCCAGCTGGAAAGTTTGAATGGAAAGCAGAGATTTCTTTAAGCTTTGGCTGAATTCTGAGGTATCTTGGAGTGCAGCTGGAGAGGGGGATGCACCAGGCAGCTCCCCCTGTCCATTTGTCCCCCCTCAGATGTGGTTTGCTGTGGAGCTCTGAGCAGGAGCTGTGTGTGGTGCTCACTTGTCACCCAGCCTTTGGAGCAGGCTTAGGACACCCACTCTTCCATGAGGTTCAATGCAGCATTGTGAAAGAATGGAATCATGTAACCTGTTATTACATGTGTGTATTTGTTCTCCTTTTCCTTTCCCTTTTTTTCAGGAGTACGGCCAACAGCCAAAATCTCAGGAAGGGGAGTTAAAAATCAGTGCTGTATTTTCAGTCAGTGGCAGTCCTCTTGGTAAGGAATAGAAAAGACTAATTTATTTAAACCTGTAAAATGTGTCACCTTTGCAAATAGTCTTGCAGGTCACTCTGGATTTCATTCACTGTGTCTGATCCCAATAGGAATGAAGAATTAGTTTGGTTTAGAGAGAATAAAATTGAGATTATAAAATAATTGTGGTTTTGAGTCATAGGAAAATTGAATGTGAAATGCATAGGAGAACTGAATGTGTTAAATAGTCTTAAGCTAAAGGAGGGCAGGTTTAGTTTAGGTCTTAGAAAATAATTGTTCTCTGTGAGGGTGGGGAGGCCCTGGCACAGATTGCCCAGAGCTGTGCCTGCTCCCATCCTTGGAAATGTTCAAGGCCAGGTTGGACACTGGGGCTTGGAGCAACCTGGGATAGTGGAAGGTGGCCCTGCCCATGGCAGGGGATGGAATGGGATGATCTTTAAAGTCCCTTCCCACCTAAACCATTCTATGATTCCATGAAAAGAATGTTAAAAGTGCATTCTCCGTCTTCAGAGTAGTTATAAAAATCTGCTATGCAGAGAACCAGCACAAGGCATGTATTTGTGGAGAGTTCATGTGCTATTTGATTCTCCTCTAGACCCTGACAACCCAAATAAAGCCATGAGCCTTGTGCTCTCCCCTGCACATCAGTGTATTCTGTGTAATGGATCTGTAACACTTACTCTCTGTTTTCTCTGTGTGGTTTTTTTTAGTTCCACAGCTGTCATCAGGTTTCCAGCCTGCTGTGGCATCGTCTGGCATGAGTAAAATGCTACCCTCAGTTCCAAGCACAGCTGTTCGGGTTTCCTGTTCTGGCTGTAAAAAAATCCTGCAGAAGGGCCAAACTGCCTACCAGAGGAAAGGCTCAACCCAGCTCTTCTGCTCCACACTGTGCCTCACTGGATACACCATTCCAGCTTCTCGCCCACCAGCTTCTACCAAGAAAACCTGCTCAAGCTGCTCAAAGTAGGACAGTGCTTTCATTGTATATAATAATCATTGATATTCCAGCAGATAATGAAAGGCTTCAGTTCTGTTCTTGTGCCCCTCACTGTGTCGGTAACGTTGCTCCTCTTACACTTCCCTTCAAAACGTGGTGGCTGATGCTCTTCCATGTTAATTGGTCTGTCTGCTTGCAGTCCCATTTCCTTAATTGGCTTTTATGTACACATAGATTTAAAAGCCCCTGTGGTGCAGAATGCATCTTCTCTTTTTTTGATTTAAATGAGCCAAATATGAAAAATTGTATTTCAAAAGATCTCGCATCTTCCTGCCATTTCAAAATGTCATTGTACTCTTAAAACTACTAACAAGAGTATGTTTTCAAAAAGTATTTTGTGCATTATTTTTTATAGAGAAAAGTAGGTTTATGAATCCCTAAAGTAAAGTAAAACATTGGGTGAGTTAACATATTCAAGGCAGAATATTTCCTGAGAGTCTAAAAAAAATTCACTTTACATTTAGGCTCCATTGTGTGATCTTAGATTTCTGTAGATCTTAGATTTTCAATCTACATCATTGCTGCTTTAATAACATGTAGAGACATTAAATTTATTATCAATTGAGTGTTTTAGGTAATGGAAGTTTTAGCACCCAAATCAGTTACTTTCTGTCTAGATCTAGAGTGGAAAGGTGAAGCTGGGCTTTTTTGAACCTATTTGGACAAAATTATTTAGAAAATACTTAAATTTTCCACAGTCTTGCTGGATACACATTCACAAATCTTCAGCTCTAAAAACATTTTAATTGTTATAATTTTTTTGTTCTTTTGTATTATGTCCAAATTAACAAAATTGTAGCTGGCTCTGTAAGATGTCATTGCTATACATCCACTCCAGGCAAATAATTTCCAGGCTGATTTAGCTACAGTCTGTTTATAGAGAATTGGTCATATGTATTATTTCTACTCATGAAAGTTACTTTGCCAAAGGAATTTTTCATCATTTCTTCAACAACAAATTTATTACCTCAAGTTTTACAAGGCCAACTGAACTTAAACTTGAGGCTTCAATTAATTATTCTTTTCACTTGCTGCCTTAGAGTGAAAAGGCCTTGTAGCAAAGTTTAGAAGTCTTGGCTGTAATTTATATTTATTCTGTTAAAAAATGGGTTATCTCTGACAGGACAAGTGAGAAGGAGGCATCCTTCCAAGCAAGGAGCTTATATAAGTATATTCTCCTAGTTTTCTGGCTTCAGGGCTTTGAAACTTTTCTGTGAAGGACTGTTTTGAAAGAGAGAAGGAATAAGGAGAAAGTTCAGTGTGTTAAATCCAGCAACAAATAAAAAAAATCTGGATGGGAGATAAGAAAGTTTAAAACTCATCAGACCATGGTGGACTGAACTAATGGTGATTAGAAATTGTGGTTTTTCATTTTTTCCCTATCCCCTTATTTGCTGAAAGATATTATGCAACATGTCCTTCTTTCTAAATTGTTTTGTTAATAAAAACTGTGCAACACAGTTACTTTCTCCAAGTTCCTTTAGAAAAGATTCAGTGCTAGAGCTTGTTCTTTTTATAGGCCACTCCTAGGTCCAGATACAAAATGTTTTACAAAATACCTACTTAAGAATTGTATTTCTTTCTTCTTTTCCTAATAGGAAAGCAAAAATGAAGTCAGGTACTTAGCAAAAAATAACGGTTTAAATTAAATGGATCCATCCTCTCCTGGAGAATATTTAGTCTCCAGAATAAGCAAGAACAGCAAGTTGACATGAAACCAACATTAATCCTTTATCTCTGTGTTTGTTTTTCTTTTTCCATAGAGAAATTCTAAATCCAAAGGATGTAATCACTGCCCAGTTTGACAACACAGACTCCAGTAAGGATTTCTGCAGCCAGTCTTGTCTGTCCACATATGAACTGAAAAGGAAACCCATTGTCACTATCCACACCAACAGCATTTCCAGCAAGTGCAGCATGTGCCAGAAGAATGCAGTGGTAATTGCCAATTTCCTCATTTGAATTTCTTTAGCTCAGCACAACTTGCTGGCTCAGAGATGAATACATATTCTTTCTGTCCTTGCTATATATTCCTTTTCTCCCAGATCAGGCACGAGGTGAATTACCAGAACGTGGTGCACAAGCTCTGCAGCGACGCCTGCTTCTCCCAGTTCCGCTCGGCCAACAACCTGACCATGAACTGCTGTGAATACTGTGGAGGATACTGCTACAGTGGCTCTGGCCAGTGCCATGTCCTGCAGATAGAGGGACAGTCCAAAAAGTTCTGCAGTTCCATATGTGTGACAGCTTTCAAGCAGGTACATGTGATGGGACAAGGGGGAATGGATTCCCACTGCCAGAGGGTAGGGTTAGGTGGGATATTGGGAAGAAACTCTTCCCTATAACGGTGGGGAGGCTCTGGTACAGGCTGCCCTGAGAAGCTGTGACTGCTCCTGGATCCCTGGAAGTGTCCAAGGCCAGGTCGGATGGGGCTTGGAGCAGCCTGGGATAGTAGGAGATGTCCTAGCCCATGGCAGGGGTGGGACAGGATGGGCTTTAAGGCCCCTTCCAACCCAAAACATTCTGGGATTCCATGATTTTGTATTTGGACAAAATACTAAAAGTAGAATCCATCTCATTTTCTATTAGATTTTAGGTATTTTAAGAAACACCCAATTTACTAGTTGATTATTTCAGTTACTATATTGGTCTAAGGGTAACTGCTTTTGTCATTTCAAGAATAACAGAATCATAAAGGTTGGAAAAGCCCTCCAAGACCTTCAACCAAATTTCCCAATGCCCACTGAACCATATCACAACGTGTCACGGGTCAAAATGGGTTTTGAATCTTCCCAGGGCTGATAATTTGCTGTTTAATCTTTGCCCAAACATGTTGCTCTATTTTTTCCTCACCACTGGAGCAGCTACCAGAGAATTCCAGTGTGGGACCAGACACAGTGGGACCCCCCCAGCAGCAGCCCCTGTGACTGTTTTCAGCCTTTAGATGCTCCTTAAAGAGTATTCTGCAATAAATTGTAGCCTTTGAATTAAGTGGAGAGGAAAAGTAATCATTAGTTGATAATTATGATTTTAACTTTTAAACTTTTCATTTTTATTTTTGATTACTAATGACCTGAGCATTTAAGAGAACCTTAATTTATTATAATAGCTCAATTATTTTTGAATTATTTATTCTAGTGTAATTACTTTAGGAAAAATTAACCTCTGATCAAAGTATAGAACTTTATCTTGTGACTTGACTCTGCTGTCCCATTATCCAGGCCACTTAGATTAAGAAAGGCCTAATAGATTTAAAAAAAAAATATGGTAAATGTATTTCATCCAGAAAATTACCTTCAGAATTAGTTGTCAATCTGAAAGAAATCTGGAAATAAAATTAAATAAGCTGGAAACATTTTCATGCTGCTTTTATATCGCACATCAAAACCCCGTATGTGATAGTTCTCTTGAAAATACAGCATGTTCAAAGCTTATAAGTTTAAATCAAATTTATTTTAATTGATTTTTAAACAATTCAGCATTCAGCTCAAGTGTCAGGTACATTCTGATAGTTTCTGGAGGTTCGTGGGTGTTTTAAATCCCTAAAAGCTTATACTCTGTTCTGTGCTGTGAAGAGCTGGAATAGCTGGATAGAACAAAGTGCATTTTTAAGGCTGTCATACTAAAATAATCCGGTGCACCAATTCTCAAAGTTTTTTCCCAAACTTAAAGACCTTAAAAAAGCCTTAAACACAGAAAATGTGTCTGTGAAAGTCAGGGTTTTTCCTGTGTCTCTCTTCCAAAGAAGTTTGTAGACCACACACTGAATACTGTGATTATTACTAGCAGGTGAATCTCTTTCCCATTTTGCTATCAAACATTTTCAGGGGACCTGCTTCTCCCTGTTCCTTGTTTCCTCCTCTCTTCAGCTGATGCATTAAAAACCACAAGCAAAATGGCAATCCTCAGCAGGATGTTGGAAGTTGTGGGATACAAGGTGCTGATCTGTGCTAGTACAACCTGTAGGAGTGTTTGCAGTACCCAGACAGCCTGGTACTGGTTAAACTGGCCTGGGAGGGTTCTCAAATCAGTGAATCTGCACCATGAATGACACAGTTGTAAAACAAGTGCTGTTTCGAGCACACTGTCACATTTTATAAATGTTTTATATATTAGTGACAATTTTCAGGTTAATAAAAAATGCTGCCAAGTTTCAAATGAAAAACCAATTTCCATGTTTCCACAGAAGTCAGCTAAAATTACACCCTGCACACTGTGTAAATCTCTGAGATCTTCAGCCGAGATGGTGGAGAGCACAAATAACTTGGGGAAATTGGAACTGTTTTGTTCTGTTAATTGTTTGTCAGCATACAGAGTAAAAATGGTCACTTCTTCAGGTAAGCTTATCCTTTTACTTCTATAGAAACCTAATTTCATGTGGCTCATATCCCAGTTTTATTTGTCTTGAATATTAAGGCTGATGTTCTTTTTGGGAGGGTGGGAAGTGGCTTTTTTTTAAGGGAAGTGCTGAGATGAGAATGAAAAGGCATAGTATTGTAGATAAATGCAGCAGTGAGAGTTCAGCTATTTCTGTTTTGGTTTCAGGGAGCTTGCACATGATAATCAGTCTTAAATGTATATTTTTGCTCTTGCAAGTGCAGCTGGTTGGTTTCCCAGCTGGACAAACCTCTTGTGTGGACCACTGCTGGGACTCTTCTGCCCCTTGTTCCCTGGGGTGATCAGCTTTATTACCTCTGCCCAATGTTGCATGGAGCTAGGCAAACATTTTCAGCTATTTTTCATGTGGAAATAGAAAAATGCTTACTGACATCCTAGGGATACTGGGAGATTAATTAAATTTCTGGCAAGCAACAGGCACAGCAGCTGCAGTGTCTGCTTCTGAATTTGTGGAAACGTCGTCTCGGGCTTCTGTCTGTGCCTTGACTCATCATTCAGACTAATGAAAAATTAGCTGCATACAACTTGATGTTGCATAAATCACTTTTTCTTTGTTTCACCCTCAGGTGTTCAAGTTCAGTGCAACAGCTGTAAAACCTCAGCAAACCCTCAGTATCACTTGGCCATGTCAGATGGGAGCATTCGCAATTTTTGCAGCTACAATTGTGTAGCAGCTTTTCAGGTGTGACATCTAGGATTTCTTATCCGAATGAACAGAATGCTAAATTGATGATGGAAATACCCAGGTGTAAGATGTAACCCTGTAAATTAAATCCTGTTTGCTTTCCCATAGAATCTGTTCAACAAGCCTGCAGGACCCAACTCCTCAGTGGTGCCCCTGTCTCAGGGCCAGGTCATTGTGAGCATCCCCTCGGGGACAGTGGTCTCAGCCAGTGTCACCACCTCCACTGTGTCCCCCAGCTCCACGAGCCCCTCAGCTGCAGCAGGGCTCCAGAGGTTGGCTGCCCAGTGCCAGCAGGTCACCTTTACCCGCTCTGTTGTGAAAATTAAGTGTCAGCACTGTAACAGATCATTTGCCACCAAACCAGAACTGCTTGACTACAAGGTAATAAAGATCAGGGCTTTCAAAGTTTTTTTCACAGCAGAAACCCAAATGATTGTAGTTTATGTGCATTGGTCTGTCAGTACTGCTTTGTTGCTTGCAAAGACCTGCTATGGAGGGTTTTGAAACTGATTTGGTTCAACCAATATCAAATTAATACTGATGCTAGCTCTATGATCTTAAAAACAGAAAAACAAGAACTTAAAAAAAAAAACTCCAAACCAAATAAACACATCCCTGTATCTTGGATCCAGGGATACTCCTTTTAATCCAAGACAAAGCACATTGGTGAGGGCTTTCTGCAAGAAATTTTGCTTTATTATAGAACTAAATGGGGAGATTCATTTGCCAGTGCTCTGTTGCTGATTTCTAAGAGTATAAATACTCTTCTGCGTTTTTATTAACAATTTAAATGCATTATCTGGGATGTGACTCATTCAAACACTGAAACCAAAACACTCTGGCTGTGTTGCAGGGTAAAATGTTCCAGTTCTGTGGGAAGAACTGCTGTGATGAGTATAAGAAGAAGAGCAATATGACGGCTTTGTGTGAATACTGCAGGTTTGAGAAAATTATCAAGGAGACAGTGAGAGTCTCAAGCATAGATAGAACATTCTGTAGTGAAGGTAAGAAAAGGGAAAACCCTGTCTCAGAGAAATCAACTCACAAGTATTTGGCCTTAAAATTATCAGTAATACTAAAAGAAATCTAATATTTGTAAGTTAGGAATCTGATTTTTAGGTTTAGAATATAGAACCCTGTTCACACTTTACATTTTAATGATGTTTCAATGAATTATTACAGATATCACTAAAGACAGGAATTAGGAGTGCTGAGGGATTGTCATATTGGTATTAAATAATGTTTTTGCTGTTTTCTTTTAGTTTGTAAACTGCTCTATAAACACGACCTGTCAAAGCGCTGGGGAACCCACTGTAAAATGTGCAGTTACTGTTTACAGACTTCCCCCAAACTGGTCCAGAATCACTTTGCAGGGAAAACAGAGGAATTTTGCTCAGAGGAATGCATGTCTAAATTTACAGTTTTGTTTTACCAGGTAAGAAACATTCTCACATCCTCTAGGTTTTTATACATATACTTCTTGTTGGTGTTGCCAGGTGTGTTCAGTGTCTCCCTCACTCTGTTTTCCTAGATGGCAAAGTGTGATGGTTGTAAGAGACAAGGTAAACTCAACGAGTCCATCAAATGGCAAGGGGAGATGAAGCATTTTTGCAATCTGCTTTGTATTCTGTCGTTCTGTAAACAGCAAGGTGCTTCTGACCCTCCACTCCCAAACAACACAGGTAAAGCAGGCTGGGGACAGTATTGCCTTTTGATGTGTGGGGTAGTGAAATGAATGTCTGCAAACTCACTTCAGTGAGCTCTGTAAGATCTGTCTTCTCCTGGGGAGCTTGTCTGTTGCTGTTGAGTGGCCTTTGGTTTAGATTGCTCTTACTTGAGACCATTTCAAACTTCTGTAGGTGTGAAATGCAATTGTTTCGTGTACCAAACAAACTTTAAAGAAGGTGAAGCAAAAGCACTTGCTTTCAGTCACTTTCATGAAACAAAGGCCTGTTTCATTGGGGTAAAATGAACTGGTATCTAGTGCAGACATACTAAATATCTAGCTTGTCTTCATAACACCTAAAGGATATGGTAGAATGTTAATATTCTTTTAACAATCAAGTGGTGAAATTTGTAGGACGTAATGATTTTAAATACAGACTCCTATATATGCCCTTAAACCAGCTGCTTCTGTGCAGGCTGTAGGCTTATGAAGAGTTCCTATTTCTGTGTCATTAAGTGTTGATTTTTGGGAAGTATCAATCCCAAGGTTAACAAGTGCTGTAGCTGTTCCCCTGGGCAGGTGGAATGGAAATGAGGGTAGGAATGAAGCCCACAGGAATAGGAACTATGAGTTTCTATAGGGAATGAGACACAGAGGGATGAAAGGCCCACAAAGACAGGAAGAGAAATGGAAACAAAAGGCAGGAATATCAGGGATCCTAAAGAAGGGCATCATTTCCCACTGAGTGGTGGTGGCTGCAAGAGTAAGGTACCCAAAACCAATAAAGTATTAACTGGAAGTTTTTTAGTGTGTACCAGGCCATGTTCAGTTTGGTGCTCATTGTTTCAATTTGGTGCACATCTGCTGCTTACATTGGTGGGAGCTCTCTTCTCTTCTTTCTTGATTTGCTTTTGGAACCAGCTCCTGTTTAAACTGAAATGCTGCAGCTTGACACCTACATCCCCTTCTCACACAACAGCCTCTTTCATCTGGAGACAGATCTGAAGGGTGGGTGTTGTTTCTGAAATGCTTTTTTTCTCAATTATCTTACTGCTTATTCTCATTTTCTTCTGTCTACTGTGTCCAGCAAACCTTTCCATGGCACCAGCCTCCTCCTCAGGCCCTCCTTCTTTAAGAAAGGACTCAACCCCTGTCATAGCAAACGTGGTGTCCCTTGCAAGCACCCCAGCTGCCCAGCCTACTGTTAACTCCAACAATGTTTTACAGGGTAAGGCAGCTGAATACGATGCCTGTACTTTTACATCTCTATTCCTGAACATTTATATTAGCTCAGGGATTTTATTTTTTAGTGACAACAGTGGCCACTTCTTCATTATGCTTCACATCAGTGCAGATGATTGCATTTGTCCTTCCTTTGTCTAGGTATAAATAATGACTTAAATTTATGTACATACATCAGGGCATAAGTTTTAATTGGAATTCTTTTTCTTGACCTTGGAAGAGCATGGATTATAGTTCTTGATGATAAGTAGACATATTATTGTATGTTTTTTTTCCTTCACAGGTGCAGTCCCTACTGTGACAGCAAAAACAATAGGAGATGTAAGTTTTACAAGAGACTTTCCTCAGTTTTGTCCAGATTGCATCAATAGCAAGTAAAGTGTACAAGAATTTGGCACCATTGTTTTGTAACTAATTTTTGATTGGGATTTAAAAATTCATCCAGTTGGCAGATGCTTTTTCAAAAATGGATAGAACTTACATGGTTGTCCTGGCTTGGAGGACAGGCATCTGATAAGAAAGGGAGGAGCCTCTCTTTGAAATGGAGAATGTAAACCCCCTCCCTCCAAATTATTATCATTTTGAAGTTAAGGGGCTCTCAGGCAGAGATATGGAAATTAGGAATAACAGTTCTTTACTAGGAAAATTAAAATAGAAATACAGTATTACAAAGAACAATCCTAAACCACTGCCAGAGTCAGAATCCAAGCTGACACCCATCAGTCAGTCAGGGTGTTGGCAGCAGTCCAATTAAATGGTGGCTGCATCCTCCTGCAGTGGCAGATGTGGTTCAGTTGGAGCAGTGCTCCTGTAGAAGGTGCAGTTTTCCTCTGAAGGTCCAGGAATGATGTGGAAAGGTCTGGTTTTCCTCTGGAATCCTGGTGTTCCAAATCTCAGTTTTTATCTGGGTAGGAAATGTTTGGCTCCTCCTCCTGGGTGGAGCATCTCCCAGTGGGATGATGTAATTTTATCAGTCATGCACTGGGACTCAATGGTTCATGAACAGCCAATATCTTCCTGGAGGGAGGATGGGTTGTGGAAAAGATAAAGAACACTGCCCCACCTGGTTTTAACAGCTGCACCATTAGCAGATAATATCTCCCACAAAGATAAGGATCACTGTCCCAGCTGGTTTAACAGATGGTGATAGAATACAAACTTTTGGTCACATCCTGTATTACAATTTAAGACAATGGTACAAAAGTCTTACTGTGTCCACTGACCGATTGGGTGTTTTAAAGGAAAACTTGTCAGATTGTAGCTCTTGAGGCCTGTGACTCCCAAGTCATTCCTGTGTGGCTTCTGCACTCAAGGCTGCCTTTTGTGCCCAGAAGTGGGGTAGGATGGCAAAAGGACCAGCCTGGGAGGAGGGGCTTCATTTCATTTTCCTTCCCCACCCCCTGGCAGTGTGGTAACAGAGCTATGGGGAGCCACTGTCACCACTTACCTAGGGATAGCTCTGAGAGTTCCTATTCCTGAGCTCTTTGAGGTATGTGGTTTAGCATCTTGCAACTCTCCTAAAATACAGAAATGCTTTTATGTAGCTTTAGGTTCTGGAAGACTGACAGCTTTGCTTTTAGGTGGAGTGTCACTTATAGATTATAGTATGAGTTTTCTCTCTTGAAATAGATCCTGTTATTTGAATGCATGACTGAAAATTACAGTTAGCAGGACATGGAATTAGTACAAGCATGAATAGTCAGTCTGTGTGTATCAGGAAACGATACCGCTGCTGCCAGCATTGCTGTTCATTTTTTACATTTATTTGTTTCCAGTGGTTTCACATTAGTTTACTCAGTTTTATCAGTGTCTGTATCAGCCAGACTTATAGTCATCAAAAATATCTTAACATAATTCCTCTTTATATCTCTGCTATCAGTAAAATTCTAAGGTCAAAAGTTTATAGCAGTTATTTGACTACAGAAACAAAATATTCCTGCAGATTTGTTCTCTGCACTGTTAATAAAATTAGCTTTATTAGCAAAATTAGCTTTAAACAACATTATTGTTGGATCAAAGTAAATTGAGATGGAGATCAGAAAGCACCAAATAAGCAAGCTTATTTTGCAGTAGTTTTTAAATGATCATTTATATCAGCAAATACAGTTTTAAATTGTTCAGCTTCCCCTAGCAGAGAACAAACTCTAGTCTTATGTTATCCTTCAAACCAATACTGACTCGACCCTCTTTATATTTTCCAAACAGGCAAGTACCCAGACAGATGCCCTAAAGCTCCCATCATCCAAACCACCCAGGCTTCTGAAAAACAAAGCTTTATTGTGTAAGCCAATCACCCAGACTAAGGCCACCTCGTGCAAACCTCACACACAAAACAAAGAATGCCAGACAGGTGGGTGCCTGATCTCCTACACCTGTTGGAATTGTCTGTACTGAGTTGAGAGAGTGATTCATTATTATGTAACAGAGAGTGTTTTTGAATGTATTATAAAACCTTAACTGGTTTTCAGGTTGTTGTATGGTATTTCCCAACAATTTTTGGTTTGTTCTGTTTTTGGTATAACAGAAGGAGAAGCACCTGCTCAACCCCAGATCATTGTAGTACCTGTTCCTGTACCAGTGTTTGTGCCAGTGCCCCTCCACCTCTACACCCAGTACACACCAGTTCCCCTGGGGATGCCAGTACCTGTAAGTTATGCTGCAGTTCACAGAAGGCAGTGGTTTACAGGCTTGTTTTGTGTCCAGTACACCTAGCATTGTGTCACTGTGTGTTGTGTCTGGTCATGCAAATGGGATTTGGAGTCCTTGAAGCCACTTCCCTCCTTATTACATCATATTTGGTTAAGCGTTGTCGCTACTACAAAACTACCAAATTGTAGGGAGAGTACAGAGCTGTTCAATCTGGAGTTATCTTTAAATTAATTTAGTAGTCTTAAAATATGCATAAAGTTATATGGGAGGAATCTCCCTTGTGTATTTGCTGTTTCACTTCACCCCTAAGTATGTTCTGATATTTTCCATGTGTTCCATAGGTACCAGTTCCCATGCTCATCCCAACTACCCCAGATAATGCTGATAAGATCATTGAAAATAATGTTCAGGAAAACAAGGAAAAGGTGTCCATTAATCCATTTGAAGCTGATCTCCTTCAGATGGCAGAAATGATTGCAGAAGATGCAGAGAGAGAAAAAACACATTCTCATGGTGGTAGGTGATGGCTTTAAAAATTATATGAAATGCAATGAGGTGAAGGTCCTCTAGCCACAGAAATTTCCTTTTCCCTGATTCTAGATGCAGATTTGGCTTGTGGTGACAGGAACAGGTCACCAGATGTAGAAACCTCCAGATCAGTACATCTGTTAGAAAGAGGAGTCAAAATCAGGAAGACAGAGTGGCTGCCTTAAAAGAAAATTTTCCTATCAGGCTTTTTATGGAGGGCTTTTGAAGGGTGAGGCAGGTCAGTTTGTTTGATAGTGACCATGTAATGAAAGTGAAACAAGCTGGAAAGAGATAAACAAAATATCCTGCTGGTCTACAGATGATTCAAATAACAAGCAGGGAGGGATGGAAGCTTTTGGACAAGCAAACCTATGTTAGTTCTGCATTTCTGTTTCCCCTGCAATAGCATGACCAAGGTAGAAAGCTGTTAGGAGAACTCCAGTGGAGGAGAAGGCACAGCATGTGTGATCTAATACACAGGTTTTAGCTGTTCAAAGTATTTTAAATTAGTTGTGCAGACTGTCAGTCATGTGTAGATACAGATTTCCTTCTTTCCTTCTTTTTTCCTTCTTCTTCTAAAGGATCTCAAACATCTGAGCACGAACTCTTCCTGGACCCCAAGATATTTGAGAAAGGTCAGTCAGATTTTTTATTTTGCAAATGGATTTTGATCCTGCTGCATATTTTCTTGCAAACTCCTTGTTCTGCCTTTCCTGTAGTACATGGTCCCTGTGATCCCTCTCGTTGCAGACCAGGGCAGCACGTACAGTGGAGATCTGGAATCAGAAGCAGTGTCCACTCCACATAGCTGGGAGGAGGAGTTGAATCACTACACCTTACGATCCAATGCCCTGCCAGAACCTGATCCAGAGCTCAAGCAGTTCTCCAAAGGTGATGTGGAACAGGACCTGGAGGCAGATTTCCCATCAGGTTGGTGTCGTGTGAAGAAAAACTCATTGTTTTATAAAGCATACACAATTTCCTGCATAAACATTGTCCCAGCAGCCTGCTTGTGTGTTTTCATGTAATGACAGTGGATGTTTAAAGCTGCAGTAGTTGATCAGCTCTATAAAAAATTACTATTTTTGGAATGCTACCACTGTCTTTAAAGACAGCTCTCTGCAGAACCCCTGACAGGAGTAACAGGAAGTTCTTGCTTGCCTCCTTTGAGTTCATCACTTCTGTGTCCCTGGGCATAATCCATGTGAGTGGTGGCTGAGATCATATTTGCCTGAATAAATACACCACTGTTTTGACGATTTTTTTGCCCTATTGAGAATTTACTAAATATATACAGCAAATGCACAGATTGTTTAATTAGTCAAATATCAGGATTATTTGAATATATAGGTGTGATTGTTCACTGTAAGGTATTCCATAGTATCTCAGTGACAATGACACTTCTACCTGGGCTGCTAAATCATGTGGTTAAACTCTTCATGGTGTTGGTTTGACTTCAGACTCATTTGACCCTCTCAGTAAAGGACCGGGTTTGCATTCACGTTCACGGGCAAGACGGAGACACAGGGATGGCTTCCCCCAGCCAAAGAGACGGGTAAGGAAAAACTTCTGGAACACAAATCCCTCATATTTTCAAATAAAAACATTATGTGCCCTAATCTAACCACCCCTGGATGAGGAGCTGACTTAATGCTGCTTTGTTTGGATGTCTTTTGTTGCCTGTAGGGAAGGAAGAAGTCTGTAGTTGCTGTGGAGCCCCGGAATTTGATGCAGGGCTCCTACCCTGGCTGCTCTGTTTCTGGGATGACCCTAAAGTACATGTATGGGGTAAATGCCTGGAAAAACTGGGTCCAATTGAAAAATGCACAGGAGGAACAAGGGGACCTGAAGTTTTCAGGTAAATTTGTCTCTCAGTGGAAACAGAAATACTTAGTTGAAGAGCACTTGGCTTGATTCATTGTTCAAGTAAAAATTAGGATTAGATACCACTGAGTAGAGAAGAGATTTTATAGAATTCTGTCTTACATCATTCCATGCATTTAAAAATCATAGCTATTACATTCTTAATTCATCTGTTTTCCTTTATCAAACAGTCTCTAAAGCATTACAAATCTCCACTTTGCCTTCCTTTGCATGCAGTAGTTCTTCATTTGTAACACAGATACTTTATGCAGATGCAGAGCTTTTCTGAGTCATTATAGAACCATGAAATTACAGATTTATCAGGCCAGAATTCTGAGTTGACAACAACTTGGCCCCATCCATTTTATCTGTAGCTGGCAAGTTCCCAAAGTATTTGTTGGTCAGCAGAACTGTTTGCTGTAAAAAAATGGTGGGATCCAACATCAGAATCTTAACACTTTATTTCTAGACATCACACCTGGAAGGTAACATTTCAAAAGTCTGCCCATTCTGTGCTGCAACCTGCCTAAAATTCACTTTATTGCTCCTCATGTTTCACAGGAGTGATATATAATAATGACAATTAAATACAATTTTGTTTATTTTTTCCAACGATGAATTATTTTTTTTTTTTTTTCAAATCCCAGAAGAACTGGGATTTGGCAGTGTCTGACTCCCCTTTTCCCTGATCTTACATCATTGCACTGAGTTTTGTGGGCAAATTTTCAGAGTCAAGCAGAGAATTTAAATTAGTAATAGAATCGAGCTCCTTGGGAATGGTGGGGAAGAGAGCAAACCATAACAAATACTTTTGCAATTTAAAGAACTAAGCATGGCAGGACTTAGATAAGAAAGACCCCCAAAGGGAAAAACTCTAGTTAGGATAAAATCTTCTTTTTTATCTTTTACTTGGAATTTTTGTTGTCACTCCGTAAGAACAGCTGGGGTTTATTTCCCAGAAGAGGAGTATTCACATGAGTTACTATGTTTTATTCTTGAGGCTAAGGAAGTAAATATGGTAGTCATTTCCAGAAAACTGTGCCCACTCCCAGAAAGATTCCCTGCTTATTCCCAAGCAGGCACTTCTGAGGTGTGGAGGAGCCAAGCTTGGTAATTTCATTGCAGATCATTTGATCAATCAATTCCTGGTTGTGCTGCTTCCTTTTCCAAACCTCCTGCATGTCCCATTAAACTCTTTATTCCTTTAAGAAGTGGGATATGCTGCACTCAACTCATGTCCAGAAGTACTCAGGGTCTTTCTCTGACTCCCCTGAGTCCAGCTGGAGGGGTGAAACCCATTTATCAGCCCCAGGCTGCTGATTGCAGCCATTGCTGTCCCACATTTTGGGTTCCGCAGACTCCCAAACATTTACATGTCTGGGCTCTAAATTCCTGCAGCCTCAGTAGTCAGTGTAACTTTTATACTGATTGCACAAGCAGCTGCTCTGGGTTTTATTGGCCAAATCATTCAGTTCTCAGCCAGCAGATAGGAAGGAGTTCACCATTTAGTCATGCAGGGTAATTCATGTATGAGAAAGGAATTTAGGAATTCTGCCTTTTTAGGAATGTAGGAAGATTTAATGTGCTGAATTAATTGTTCTAATAATTTCCTCCATCCCAGTTCATCCTGTGAAGCTCAAGGAGGACATTCTCTCATGCACATTTGCTGAGCTGAGTTTTGGCTTGTGCCAGTTTATTCAAGAGGTGCGGAGACCAAATGGAGAAAAATACGACCCTGACAGCATCTTATACTTGTGCCTTGGAATTCAGCAGGTAACTCTGGGAATTGGGGCACTGCTGGCAACATACAGAACTTGCTCTGGTTACTTATGGGACATCCACAGTCCCACAGAGCAGCTTGGGCTTTATAGAAGAGGCAAGAATGTCTCTTTTTTGTGTTTCACTGTTTGCCTTAGTCCCATGTATGACCCATGTTTCTGGACTTTGTTATGGTCACAGTGAGCAAATACTTCTGTCCTTATAGGAATGTGATGTGGGGGCTGGGTGTTTCTAGCTAGACATAAGTACTTGGATTTGGAACTTTTTTGATCATTTTTCATGTATAGAAAAGATTTGCTTTCCAGAAATCCTTGTTTTAAGATGGAAGGGTTTAGATAAAAAATAATTGCACAGTGCTCTTTCAATACATAACTTTATATGGAAGAGGTTGCCCAGGAAGGATTCTCAGTGCCAAGACAGTTATCTGTTGTGTTTGCAATATTTACAGAGAAAATACATTGGGAATAACTGCATTGTAATTAGTGAATACTAAGAGTAATGTAGTAAGTCCTTATTACCAGCTTTGCAACAGTAGCAATACAAACCTAGAATAGTGCTAATTTGTGTTTAAAACTCAATAGTCAGTACATTCTTGTTTCCTTTAGAATAGCCTGCTTGGTCCTGTTCTGAAACAGTTATTTTGAAATGGAGTGAAAAGCTGTTTTGACATAAAACTTGTTTAATTAGACATGGAGTTATTTTAATTTTTTTTCCTTGCTATGCTTGGACAAAATGTAGAAAGAGTTAAAATTCAAAGTGCCATTGATAAGTTTTAGGAGTATCAGGGATTTTTGTGTCACAATTTTGACTTATTTATTGATACAAACACCAGACTTTTAGAAAAATTTTTTTAAACTGCTCCTTGGCAAGTTTAAGGAACTTTTCTTCCTTGGTGCTGCAAGTTGAACAATTTCAGCAGCCTGTGTCTTTTGTCAGGAGATATTAACATGTAAAGTTCATTTCAACAGAAAATATTCAATAACTATTCTGGTTTTTATAGGCAGACTCTTTCAAGAATATTAAGAGGAAGATGATTTTGTAGAAAACAGCTCTAGAGCTTGAAATATTGATCACAGTTCTTGCCTAGATCTCTCTTTTCATATTGCAGTGGTCCCAGTCTCTTCAGAAAATTTGATCTGCTGTTTGACTGGAGATTTTTTTGCCCCATAAGACACTGGGACACAAGAAAGGAAAATGATTTTGTGCTGTATCTTCTCTACAATGTCATATAACCATAAACAGTTTGTCTTCCTGTTTTTTTTCTTTTGTAGTACCTGTTTGAGAATGGTAGAATAGATAACATTTTCACCGAGCCCTATTCGAGGTTTATGATTGAGCTTACTAAACTTTTGAAAATCTGGGAACCTACAATTCTTCCAAATGGTAGGACAATTCTTGTGTTTTATGTAACTGCAAGACAAAATTGTATCATAAATTAATGTTTTCTCAGGGCCAGGAAGAGAATGTGATCTGAGGCTCTCAAACTAGTCTCCCCTCTCTACACTATGTATTTTATTTCTACAAATTATGATTACACTTAAATGTATCGTGGCCTCTGATCAGTCCTTGGAAATAAAGGATTCCCATTTTGGCACTCAATAGTTTTCTTCTTCCCTCAAGTTTTAGCTCTTTTTTTTAATACAAGTAGCCAGAATTTAATACTGTATTTGAGATGAGGTACTGCAAAATCTGTGTACAGTTGCACTGATATTTCTCTATTACACCTAGAAATACTCCTGGTGACTTTGGAGATCTCATTAGCAAATCATTGAAATCTTGTCTCAACTCCAAGTTAAGACTTTCCAAATTCTGCAGATACTTTTAATTGGTTTTCAAGCCTGCTTATGTGGTTTATAGAGCTGGACACCAGCCCTATGAGCACACAACATCTTTAGAGTATCAGTGAAATTTGAGTAATGTTGGCAACTCCACAACTGCCTTTTCATTTAGAAAAATTAACTTTTTATTTAATACAGAAATAATCCAATTACCTATAGTTTGCTGCACACAGTTATTTTTTTACAACAAATTTCTCCTAAGCCCCCATACTTCCCTTTCCTAACTGACTTAGGATAATCACAATGGGCTACTTATTCACAAAATGGGACATTTTAAACTCATAGTTCACGTTGTAGGAATTACACATTGCTGCAGTTGGCTGACTGTAGTTTAATACAGTGAAATTAGAACTTAGTGAGAATCTGCTGGTTTCTAGAGATTCTTTTTATTGTTCTCTTCAGGTATTGGAAGATCATGCTGTTCCAAAGCTTGGTTCTCCATGCTCCCCCTTATGTTTGTGCATACAGTATTCTGGTTTTATTGGATTTCAGTTGCTGATGATAGGTGTGAATTTGATTTGATATGTGGTT
The DNA here is from genome assembly GCA_034336665.1 of Luscinia megarhynchos. Lineage (NCBI taxonomy): Eukaryota > Metazoa > Chordata > Aves > Passeriformes > Muscicapidae > Luscinia > Luscinia megarhynchos. The sequence continues at coordinate 4,261,589 of CM067585.1, read as the reverse complement.
CATTAATAGAGGTTAGCTGAAAGAGGATTTATATGCATAAATAACTATTTCCTTTTTTCTTTGCCCATTCTTTGCAGGTTATATGTTCTCAAGAATTGAAGAGGAACACTTGTGGGAATGTAAGCAGCTGGGTGCATATTCCCCCATCGTTTTGTTGAACACTCTTCTGTTCTTCAACACCAAATACTTCCAACTAAAGAATGTCAGTGAGCACCTGAAACTGTCCTTTGCCCACGTTATGAGGCGCACCCGTACTCTGAAGTATAATACTAAGATGACATATTTACGTTTTTTCCCACCCTTTCCAAAACAAGAGGTAGAATCAGGTGAGTACTCTCTGATCATTGGTGTTTGGGCAGTCACATTTGTGTGGTCTGAGTTAGAGAATCAGAGAATTCTGTGATTTTGTATTGTCTGCTTCTCTTTTAAAAAGGACTGGGGAGGAGTATGTTCTGCAGTAAGCAGAGCTAAGCATATGCTGTTATCCTGAATACATTTGCAGTATTTTTCACTGTTTTAAAGAGAAATCGTGAATGAGCCAAGGCTCCCAGGAAAAACTTACAAAGGAGGAGTCACAGATTTGGCTGCAAATTTGTTTAATAATCTAAAGCTCTAGTAATACTGCAAGAGTTAAAGGTCTTTTCTGAAGTCCTTTCCTCAGCACTTCATAATCCTGGGTTTTGCAGGTCCAAACCTTTATTGTGCCTTTTTAATCCCCATATTTGTCCTGGGTCTGTGTGGGGAACAGACCAGGCAGCCCCAATGGAGAGCAACAATATGGAGTTCATACTCAAGAGGCAAAGACACACAGATTTTTGTTCTCAGTTAGTTTTGGCATTTGAGAAAGGGAAGTCTCTGATCCTTTTGGCTTCTTCAGTTCATAATTCCAGTGCATTATATGAATTTGTCTTTAATAAGTAAAATTCCATCCTCCATATTTTTCTGCTAGTTCTTGTGGGTTTCCTAGATGAGGAATGGGCTGTGGATCTGGCCTGTAGGATGTGCAGTCCTTTGCCCACCCACCAGATCACACAGATCAGGTGACCATGGTTGGATGGTGACATGTGCCAGAACCAGTTCAAGGAGTGGGTTTGGGTGATGCAGTCACCACTGGGTGCTGGGCTGACACCAGCCCTTGTTTCTGAAGGTGCTGCTTTTCATTGAACTTGTGTGATGCCATTTTTGTGTATCCAGATAAATTAGCAGTAGGCAAAAGGAAACGCAGTGAAGATGAGGAGGTTCCAACAGCAGTGGAAATGGCTGAGAACACAGACAATCCCCTGCGGTGTCCAGTCCGACTTTATGAATTTTACTTATCAAAATGGTAAGTGACAGAACTTGAGTTTTAGAACAAGCACTTGGGCAAGGAGCACACTCAGACCTTCTGCCTGTGCTGTGGTTTCTTTCCCCATTTCCCAGTCCCTCAGTGGGAGTAGAATAGGATTTCCAACATCAGCACTGCTGTGAGACCAAACAGGTGCTATTTTTTTTTTGTTACTGGTGTTGAGTCAAGAACAGAGTTACAGAGAGAGATTTTTTTCTTTAAATAAATGAATTATTTAATATAAATCTGAGACTTAACTACAGTGCACATTCTTATCTCCCTTAATTCCCATACACCATCCTTGTGAGGAGATTATAACTAATATCTGAGTTATAACTGTTAATCACGTTCCTTGAGAAAGTGCAAGAGAAGTGTGAATTCGGTAAAAGTCCTGATAAATTTTGCCTGCTGAGATGTGCAATTAACTTCTGTTTAGGAGTTAGAAAGGAGACTATAGCAAGGACAGAGATATAAATCATTTTTCTCTCTGTTTCTTTATAAACTTCAGTTACATCCTTGAGCGGGTGGAAGATGATGTTCTTCTCTCTTCAAAGAAAACAGACATGCAAAATGAAACAGCATCTCATTAGTGTCAGCTGAAACTCAGATAAATCACCCTCAGAAATGTACCTACTGAGCTTACTACAAATATCCCATTACTGAGGAAGAGACAGGCATGCAGCTGTCTATAGTCTTTCTCTCCCTCTTATTTCCTTTCTTGTCTTCACTGGTACATTATTAGAAGCTTTTAGTTGTTCTTGGGCTGGGAAAGCATTTTTATGCTCCCCATCATGTTTCATAGCTGAGCCTCTGCAGTGGTGCAGGCAGCTGTACAAATTCCCTTTGCTGTTTTGGTGTGATTATCTCAAAGCCAGGCAGGAGAGATCCTGGCTCTAGACACTTTACAACCCTACCAGAGCCTGGAACTGCCTTGGAGTCAGTCAGGCTTTCAAACAGATGGGTTTAGCATTGCAGCATGGCCAGGCAAGCTGGGATTTCATTTTCTTCCTCTTAAACAACACCTTAGAATAATTTAGGTTCAAAAAACCCTCTAAGCCCATCAAATTCCTCTGTTCCCCCAGCACTGCCAAGGGCAGTGCAACTCAAGTCCTCAAGTGCCACATTCACATGGCTGTTAAATCTCTCTGTTAAATAAGAAGGGACAGGGACTCCACCACTGCCCTGGGCAGCTGTGCCAGGGCTGGACAACCCTTTCAGTAAAGAAATTTTCACTAATGTCCAGTCTAAGCCTTGAGGCCATTTCCACTTGTCCACATTATGTAGTAATCCCAGAACCAGTTCCACTCAGAGATTGCATGTCAAATGCATTTATCACTCTACTATAATTGGGTGACACTGAAGAACCACTGCTGTAAAGAAGTTACTTTGATTTTCTTTGTTTCTTTGTAAGCAATTAATGCTGAGCGACCTGGAAACAAGTGTTCCCTAGGAGGAAGGGGGAGACAGTATTGCCATCTTAGTGTAAATTTGTTTTCTTTGCTGACTCTCTGTTAAACTTTTGGTAAGATTGTAAATGTAGCCCAGTGTTCCTAAACCTTGTTTCCTTTGCGTTGGCAGTTCTGAAAGCGTGAAGCAGAGGAGTGATGTGTTTTACCTGCAGCCCGAGCGCTCCTGTGTTCCCAACAGCCCCATTTGGTATTCCACATTGCCAATAGACCCAGGAACCTTGGACATCATGTTAACTAGGATTCTTATGGTGAGGGAGGTACACGAAGAACTTGCCAAAGTCAAATCAGAGGACTCTGATATTGAGTTATCAGACTAACTGTAGTGGGGTATTTTCATTTGAATACACGTCAGAAGCACCAAAATGTGAATACGTCCATCCTTTGGAAAATGTGTATCAAATAAGCCAAGATAATGTCACCTACAGGCAGATTTTGTACTACAGTGGATGTACAAACTGGAACTGGAAGGATGCAAGCTGTGTAAGCTGCAAATCTCAACGTCCTGTGGCACCGATCAATCCTCAGAACAAATCCAAGTGGAACTCAGCTATTGGATTGGTGCATAAATCCTTTATCTGTTTAGGATTTTTAAAAGTTGTGAGATATTTTTAAAGAAAATGGTTGTGTAAAATCTACCCTCACACTGTTGGGCATGGAGAGCTAGATTGTGGCTCAGGTGACTTCCCAGCCTGCTGGCTGGCAGCCCTTGCTGCCAAGGAACTCGTGGAGATCCTCGAGCTCTTCCAGAGGATACGAGAGAAAAGGGGTGAGGTTTAGACAAGCAGACACTTTCCGTTATAAATACACCTACACCTACACTTTTATAATTTTTGTTTTGTTTTTTTTGTTTGTTTTGTTTTTGTTTTTGTTTTTTTTTTGGAAACTGGGATCAAATGTTAGGAAGGCAGGAGCCACTGGCCATCCCAATGGACAACTCTGGCTGCTGTTAACTGGTCACACGAGGTCAGACTCCAGCTCCTGCTCCGGGCTCATGCCAGTCTCACTCTGTTGGAAGAGGTGCTGTAGGTCAAACTTCTGAGTGACCTTTTGGGGAATGTCCAGGAGGGGATGTCCTGGGCTCTGTGCAGATTCCCTTCCCCAGCCCAGTATCTCTGCAGTCTGTCCACAGAACCCAGCAAGTACTGTGGTGCACGGAAAGTTTCTTTCCCTTAAGGCAGCTTTCCTTTCTCCTCTTTCCCTGCTCCTATGGGTTTGATTATTTTGTAAGGCAAATCTAGAGAGGGCTTTGTTATTTCAAACAGAAATACACACACACTCTTTCTCTTTCCACCTTTCCAACACTGGCAGTGTTGTACAAAGGTTGCAGTATTACTTCTGACAACAGAACTGTGGTAGAAAATGACCATGTGTGTTTTTATCCCACCCCACCCAAAGAGATTTAGTCATAGTGTTGGAAATTGAAAGAGTTTTTTTTAAGGCTTGGCTGTTACTGAGTCTTTTGGAAGAGAAAAGCTCCCATGTGGTGTTTAGAGGACAGGACATTATCAGGTACTGTCTGTATCTGTTTTCTCAAGCTCTAGGTGTGTGTTTCTCATGACTAGTGGTCACAAATTCATTGGAAACCCAAACTGTTGTTGAAGAGGAGAGAATTGTATGGTTTTTATCTAGCTCTGGTCAGTTATCCATCTTCTGTAACAGGGGTCTGATATTTGAGCTTGTCACTAAAATTTCAAGAGATGAAAATCAACAGCCTTGAATAATATTTCAGGTTTTTTGTTCTGTTTTGGTTGGTTGTTTTTTTTTTAATTATTTTTTTAGCAGTTACAAAAGTAATTTAACAAAAATAAAATCAGAAAGTAGTCTATTGACGTTGTGTACTCGGTAGTCCTGTCCCTGCCTGTAACAGATTTCACTGATGTATTTTTTAATACAGAAAATTATGTGAAAAGTAAAACCTGCCCCTGATTCTGTCTGACCAAAGCCCATCTGTGTCTGTCATTTCTGAGCAAAGGTTCTGCTTTCTCCATGGCCCAGCATTCCCAGGGGAGATGTTTTGGCCACTCCTCAGTACAGGGGATTCTCCTGCAGGCTCAGTTCATGCTCCATGGACACCAACCTGCCCCTCCCCATTTTAACACTGAACAGTGAAATTGCAGGCAGAGTGGTTTGAGTTGGAAAGGTTAAGGGAGAACAAAGTCATTCTGGAAAGATTAGTTTGTAGGGGGTTAAGAATGTCTGAGGTGTGCCCAGAGCCTCGGTGGCCGTAGCCCAGGGGAGGCTGCAGAAATTCCTGTGTCTCCGGGGCAGCTGCTGGGGGTGCAGCACTCTGTCCTTGCCTGCTCCCTCCTTCCCTGACCCCTTGGGAATGAGCAAGGCAGCAGTGAGGACAGGCTGTGGGGAGGGCAGGCTTTCCTTGGGTGGGGATGGTGTGAAAAATAATCCCAAAGTTGAGTGTTCCTTAACAAGACATTAACATTAAATTAACATTAAATAGATATAGAGTAACGTAGGATATTTGTGCCTTATGAGAAACACATCTCTTTCTCTCTTCTCACTGTTTCTTGTCTGGGAAGACTTTCATTGGGGTCATTTTTTTGCAGGTGCTTAGAATGAAAGATACTTACCTTTCAGATTTTCTCGGCAAGGCAAGTGAAATCACTTCAATTTTCACTGGCTGAGAGCAGATTTATTAAACATTATAAACTCCTTTGACATGCTGGCTGTGACATGAGAAACACTTCATTGCAGTTCCATGGTAATAATTAATACAGTAAGTAGTTTTAATTTGTGTTTCACTCCTGCTGGAAGGCCCTTTGGCAATGGTCTGCCTGGGCTATTTTTGCCTCTTGAGGGATTTCTTGTCAGCCCAGCTCAAGTTCACACTGATACACAAAGAAGGATTGCCTTGAAGGATTAAAGTATAAAGTATTTGTAGATTATACATACAGGCTCAAAGTTCTGAACACAAACTTGTTTGTAATCAACATTTCTGACTGCTAAGCACACAAGATTTATTGAGATATTCTTTTAAAAAGAAAAATCATGCTGTGTCCTGCTGACTTAACTGGGCTGGAAAAGACCTTTGAGATCATCGAGTCCACCGTGAGACTGAACACCGCTTGTCAACCAGACCATGGCACTGAGTGCCACATCCAGTCTTTACTCAAACTGTAGTTTCAGTGTGGAGAAAAAAGCAATAAAGATGGGTGTGAGAAAGAAAAATAGAAAACTTCCTGCTACCAGGGTGCCAACAGCTCCCAGTGCAGGAGGTGCTTGGTGCAAACCTGCTGCTCCATCCTGGCTTCAGTTCACTAAAGAAGGGAACTGGGGGCACGTTGAAAGCCGCAGAACTTGGTGCAAAAGGAAGTTAAATTACCTTGGGAATTATTCTGCCAACTACTGCTAAAAAATACCACCCCAGGATTTCTCTGAAACAGTTTCCAACTCCTCAGAGACTTAAAACAGCAGGAAAGTCCCTCATCACATGTCCCCAGGTGTGCTGCTGGTTCAGTGCCAGGACTCACAGGGGTGACTCAGACAAATATGCAAAAAAGTTATTGGGTTTTTTTATAATCTCAGTAACTCCCCAGTCCCTTGAGCAGCAGTTTCAGTGTTGCCTTAGCCAAAGAGCCCAGAACAAATGCCCATGCACTGAATGCTTACTGTGCTCATACCAGCCTGGCATGGCTGGAGCTCTGCTCCTCTCAGCACAACAGGTTCCTCCCGATTCTTCCTTGACCTGTCATCCATTTTAAACATTCCAGAGGCAAAACAAAGATTTGCTGTCTTCAATGAAGAGCTTCTCCCTGGCAGTGCTTCCACTGTAGCATCATCAGCCTTGTAAGATGATGTGTAAGAAATAAGTTTTGAGCTGTTGAGCTCCTGAACATTAACTGTTGGTTTTGTTGTTTTTCTTTTAACCTGTGTACAAGCACCAAAAGTACATAAAAATCACAGACCATTGCTGAGGAAAAAGGCTAGAAGGAGTTTTGGGAGCACTGAAATGGGTATGTTGTGCCTCTGAGAGCTGCAGGTCTTGTCTCATGTTGCCAGAGCTTCACATCTGTAACAGGTGACATGACAGAGCAGTCCCCACAGGATCCTTTCCTTTGCCTTACAGGGAAATCCCTTTGGTCCAGCACCATAGCCACAGAGCTGAGCAGGTAGGACTGGTTCCGTTTTTGTATCTTCCCCAGGAGGAAACAATTGGCTTGGAAATGATGGGGGGGTCAAACGGTTTTGCACAATAATACTGTGTTTGTTATGAAGTTGATCCCAACCCTTTTTTAGGTGGATTTTTTAAAACTAAGGAAGAAATCACTCGTTTTGTCTGACCACCGGCACCAACTTCTTCCAGCAGCAGTTATAAGAACTTGCCTTTTTATCTTCAGTTTCCCCACCACAATCCCAAGGAGCATTCCAGAAGATTTCTGTAGTGTTGTGCTTTGAGAGGGAGCAGCTTTGGACATGCCAGGAAGAGCAAGTGGCAGAAGAGCTGTTACAAGGTGTGGGAAGGTGCTTTGGGGAGGCAGGTAATTGATGGTACATGGCAAAACACTAATATAAATAATAAGTACCTCAGATTCATGGTTTTATATTCAAAACATCTCACTGAGGAGGTCCTTGATGCTCAGCCACTGGCACCAGTGCTGGCTCTGATCCTGGGAGTGTTGCACAGATGCAGAATGGTTTTTAAAAGTCATAAAAGGCTCAAAGCAGCTTGGATTCCTCTAGCTACAGAGCTGAGATGTCCGTTGGACATCATGTTCCCTAAGCTGTTGGATTTTCAGCAGACATTCAGCTTTTATTAAAGAAACAAGACCTAGGATACCTGACTTTCACCTGCCAGGTGGGAGAAGGGAATTTATGGCAAAGAAACAGTGAAGTTAGATGGAGCTTTACACCCCAAATCTCAAAACCAAGAACATGGTTTTAATCCTGGAAGATCCAAGTGGATGTGGGCAGCACAAGCCACACACCCCAGCTTGGTTGCCTTGATTCTTAGTGAGCCTTTGGATATGCCAACAGAGGAGCTTGGGTCTGTGGGTCCTGGGCTTTTTTTTTTTTTACCCTCTCTTCTGCAAATTTATAGCACTAACAGCTACAGCAATTTGCAAAGGTCTTTTTGACCTGCTGGGAGCCAGGCTGCAGCTTTGGAGAGAAGAGTGAGGATGATGTTACCTAAACTTTCTCCCCAGCTAAGGCACCGACTCATCCCCCACCTCCAGCCCACAATTCCTGTCACTCCTGAGGTCTGATGACACCTTGTGGGAATACAACTAGAGAGTAGGACTGCGAGCACTGCTCAGCTTGTCACAACTGACATGGATGTGTTGGCCATAGTAGGCTGCAAGCCTTGGCAAGAGGAAGCGGGATTTTGAAGAAGGAATGTAGGAGATAAGAAAGTGCTTGATACGGAGAGCTTACCTGCAGTTTTTATGGGGATTTTTGTAATAGATACCTGGTACCTGGTTAGCTTAAATGAGGCATAGATTGAGCAATGTTATTTAGTTATATAACTTAGTAACGCCAATATGATTGGTGCCCAATTTTTAGTAATAGGTACGAAAGTATATAAACTTTGCTTTGTGGATTAATAAACGCCTTCATGGCATATCGTGAAGACCCCGTCTCTTCATTACCACCGTCATCAACACCTCATGTCTTGTCCCTTCCAGTCTGTACCTCAGTTGTACTCTCTGTGAATTGGCCAGACTTTCCTACCTCGTTTGGGCATTATGAGGCAGAATTCTACAGGATATTTTGCAGCCCTGTAATGAAAGGTGCTATAAAACTGCAAAGTGTCTCTTCAGAAGATGCAACTAGGTCACCAGTGCATCATAACCAATATTAAACAGACATTTTCTTATAGCAGAATTTAAAGAGTTCAATGTATGGTATTAATAAGTGAATTATTGAGACCCTCAAAATAGTTTTTGTTTCAATCATATCTGTATTCTGGAAAAGTGATTAAAAACCTTTAACCATAATTAAAGAGTGCATCCTTTCCTGTATGATGTTGGAATCTAAAAGCAGTATGTAAAACCAATACACAGTTTGAAAGCAGAAGCTCACAGATTTCATGTGGGGAGGGCTCAGTAGTTTTTAAGACCTGGTTAAAATTGCAGCTGATCCCCTGCACAGCAGCACTTGGTGGTTCCCATGTGGTGTTCCCACTCACACTTAGTTTTGTTCCTCTGGCCTGGGCTGTAACTACACACCTGCCCCAAACTGAGTGCAGGGGAACTGGGGGCACCATTGACATCCTGGGGACTGAACATCCCCTGTGCTCTGTCACCCTCTAATGCCACCATCACCAAGCTGCACCAACACACAAACACCATCTCTGCTGCAGCAAAAGTGCCTTTATTGAGCACTTGTTTCTCAAGAGAATCAAAAGTTTTTCAAAGGGGAGGCAAAGCCCTGAGGGGTCTGGGGGTTTACCAGCACCTGCCATTGTACATTGCAAAGCCTTGGGATCAGGCACCTGCTTGGCTTCTCCTGGGTTCCTCATCTGGAGTTGTCTCCTCCTCATGTTCGTGACCCAAGTTACTTTTTCTTGGGTTTGTCACTTGGATTTTTATCCTTTTTTAGGTTTGTCATTTAGAAGTTTCTTCAGCTTTGGAAGCCAGGCCCCGCTTACTGCACCAGCTGTGCCCAGCCCAATATTGGTACCGAGAGAGAAACCTGCAGCTCCTGCAAAGACAGACCAAGGTGTGAATTCCCAGGAGCTTCGAGGCTGCCTGCTGAGGGACTGAGCACTGGACACAGCCAGCCAAGAATGCAGAGAGTTCGGAGAGATTCACACCAGTGAGGAGTTAAAGGGCTGGTTTGGCTCTAGAGCAAGCCCAGGATACAATCCTGTGTTCCCTGCCATGGAAAGGAAGCCCAGCTCCCCTGCCCTCCCCACTCACCAACTGACTGCAGCACGGCCACGGTGCTGCCAGCAGCCACTCCACCCCCGTTGGCAATGGCAGCTGCCGACATCATCTTGGCAGCGATGGAGCCAGCGGCGATGCCAGCTCCTGTGAACCCCAGCATGCTGATGAACAACGGGGGGACAGCCACTGCCAGTCCTGCAGGGACAATGGTGTTAGGGTGCTCTCTGGGACCCACATCTCCCCTCTGGTGCCACCAGCACCAGAACCGGCCTCCACAGAACCACCCGAGCGGGGAGCGAGGGCTGGGGGTGCAGGTGTGGGGACACCCCATGGGCAGCAGGAGAGGAGCAGTGTGCAGGCTGCAGCAGCAGGGGCAGAGAGAATTCCAGGCAGAATTCCAGAGCCAGTGCTGCCCCTTCCCTCCACCTCACCTGCACCCCAATTCTCCCCAGCCCTGGTACTTGCAGCCCCCAGCCCATTCCCCAGGACCACACAGGGCTGGGACCAGGCAGTGAACTGCTCATCCAGTGCCAGATCCTTACCTGCTCCCACTGCGGCTCTAATGACAGTTCTAATGACACTGTTCCCTGGAAAGGAAAATAGCAGAAGGGCTGGAAGGACAAGAGCATGGACAGCAAAGCTCCCCTGAGCGGTGCAGAGCACTCTGTGCCAACAGAGCAGGATCCCAGAGCTAGCAGCAGCTGCTCCAGCCTCCCCCTGCCTCCATCTGCCTCCATCTGTCTCCAACTCCCTGAAAACCCCTGGGAAGAGGCCACTGGTGGGGTGGGTCCCACTGCCCCCCAGGGTGGGAGGAAAAGGAAGAAGTGGCACACCCCGGAGTGCCCACCCACCCTGCCTTGCCCTGCCCACCAACCCGGAACAGCACAGGACACAGGGCACATGTCAGCCCAGTCTGTCACCTGCCACCAGCACAAGATGAATCAGAGCTCAGAACAAACTCACCCACTGCCTTGCTAGCCCCTCCCTGTGCAGGGGGACAGAGAGCAGGGCTGGAAACACTGCCCACTGGAATCCTTTCCTGGAGCACGGCAAATCCCAAGGCTGTCAGCAGGTACCTGGGCCCTGACTGCTCACCCACCACCCCTGCAGCCCCACCTGCGTTTTTGCTTTCAGGGCACCTACCACCCCAGCACATCCCCAGCTCTTCAGAGGGTGGCCAAGCTGCTGGGGTTCCCAGTGCCTACCAGGCTGCCTGGCAGAGATCTTGGGATCATGCATCTTCTTGGCTTCTCTTAGGAAGTCACAAAGAATGACAGAATGAAACAGGCTGGAAAAGATCTTCAAAATCCAACCTATGACCTAGCACCTCATCAACTAAACCATGGCACTGAGTGCCACGCCCAGTCCTTTCTTAAACACATCCAGGGATGGTGACTCTACCCCCTCCCTGGGCAGACAATTCCAGGGTCCAATCAGTCTTTCAGTGAAGAATTTTTTCCTGATGTCTAACCTAAATTCCCCTGCATTTTACCTGGACTTTTCTTACCCTTGGGACTGTCACCAGAATCATCATTGGGACTGCCACCAGGATGATCATTGGGACTGCCACCAGGATCATCATTGGGACTGCCACCAGGATCTGTCTCATTCCTGGATTCCTCGTCTGAAGTTTTCTCCTTCTTGGGCTCATCACCAGGATTTGCCTCGTCCCCGGGTTCCTCATCTGAAGTTGTCTCCTTCTTGGGTTCATTATCCGGAGTTGGCTTCCTCTTGGACATCTTGGCAGACTTTCCTGCACCAAGTGATAGATATGAGCCCAATTTTAGCACCAAGAGAGAAACCTGCAGTTCCAGATCGGTGCTGTTCCTCCCTCACAGCAGCATCCTGAGTCTCTCCTGCCCCAGCACCCGCAGCCCCCAGCCTGGCAGTGAACCCGAGTGCCAGACCTTTACCTGCTCGGGCAGCAGCTCCAGGGGCAGCACCTTCGCCTCTGTGTCTCAGGGCAGGAGGGCAGGAGGGAGAAGAGGAAGAGGAAAACGAACAGGAAGGAGGAAGAGGGAAGTGAGCAGCGCTGCTCACCTGCCCGAGTGCCCGCTGGACTAGAACGGTCCCGATATCGGCTCGCCCCGGCACAGCCCCATCGCTCGCCCCAGCACCTCCCCGCCCCAGCCACGCCTGGGAAGGAGGCAGGGGACTGAGTGTGAGACTTTATTTGGGGGGTCAGATACAGCAACGGAGGCACGGGAGTAAGGAGGGAACCCAGCCGGGGTACTGAGGGATTCTAGAGTGCGGGGTCACAGCAGAGAGTTGAGACGGTCCCGGTGTGTACAGAGGGGTCAGGCACGGCAGCCAAACCAGAGCCCTGCTGGGAGCATTGGTGGCTCTCGTAGCTTAATCCCAGCTAGCACCAAGCCCCGTCGCAGCCGCTTGATCATAACCCCCACTCCTCCACCTTCCGTCGGGACCAGGGCGAGAGTGGAAGAGTAAAAGCCAGAAAACCCGTGGGTTTAAATGAACAGTTTAATAGGGAAAGCACAAAAAAAGCCCCCAATCAAACAGCCCCAAGCTCAAAAGCCCCCAGAGCTTGTGGTGCAAGCCGTGCTCCCCCCAGGATGTTCTGCCAGCTCTCCCACCCAGCAGCTCCTGCATTGCTGCTCCCCAGGGATCCGGCCATGAGGATCCCAGACACGGATCCCAGAACCCAGGACATGGCCCAGCCCAGCAGGAGCAGTGGGACACAGCCTGTCTGTCAGGACCAGCAGCCCTGTCCCAGCCCAAATCAAAGTGAGTGGGTGTCCTGAGCCCGAGGCTGCAGAGCTGCACCCACTGAACTCCTCGGGCTCTGCCGGCCCTGCAGTGCAGGGCGCTGCTGCCGTCAGCATTTGCTGCAGCAGTGCCGGGCTCCCAGGGACTGCCAGCACTGTCAGGGTTCAGTGGGAGCCAGCCCCTGGCTGTGCAGGGAAACAGGGGACAAGGCTGGAAACACTGCCTGCTGCAATCCCTTCCTGGAGCCCAGCAAATGCCCATGTGCAGGGCAGGTACCTGAGCTACGACACACACCAAGCACCTCCACATACCCACACCTGCAGTGCACTTTTATTAAAACTCTCTATGGATTAATTGCTCAAGGTAATCCAAATTTGCTAAAGGAGTAGCTGAGGGTCAGTGGGGGCTTTCCAGTTCTTTCAGTGAGAAGACACCAATCTGGCTGCTTGGAAGGAAGGAAATGTGCTTCTGTTCACTGCCAGTGGTCATCAGCTCTTCTTCTTGACACGGTATTTTGGGATTCTGCTCGGGGTGGAGACCTGTTATAGTCCACTATAAAGACAGAAGTGTCATGTCTGAGAAACATCCAGGCTGCCTGCTGATGGACAAGCACGAGGCAGGCACAGTGTCTCTCCAGTAAGGATCTCCTCAGTGTGTACCAGAGACTCAGCCTGCAGCAAGCTCTGCTCCCTGAGCACTTCCAAGCCCTTTCTGCTCCCCATTTCTGTCTCTGGCCAGTGCTGCCAGCGGTCACAGGAGTTCTTGCCACAGAGCAGACACCTGCCTGCACACCCCTGATAGCCTCAGCCTTGACCCCAACCCCCGCAGGTTCTGGCTCTTCCCAGCACATTGGGATTGATCCCTTTCCCACAGTTCAAGCACATTCAACGAGGTGTTAAAGGGCTGGTTTGGCTACAGAGTAAGCCCAGAGTAGAGCCCCGTGCTCCCACCCAGCACAGCCCAGCTCCCCTGCCCTCCCCACTCACCAGCATCAAAAAACATGGTGAAAGATCCCCTGCGAGACCCTCTTGCACCCATCCTCATCCCCGTACCATTTACCAGTGCTGCAGGGAGGACAGAGCAGTGTCAGGGTGCTGTCTGTGACCCATATATCCCCCTGCCACCAGCTCCAGAACGAGCCTCCCCAGAAGCACCCAGGGACCCGAGCGGGGAGCGAGGGCTGGGGGTGCAGGTGTGGGGACACCCCATGGGCAGCAGGAAAGGAGCAGTGTGCAGGGCTGCAGGAGCGGGGACAGGCAGAATTCCGGGCAGTGACCAGTGCTGCCCTTTCCTTCTCAGCAGCTCCCCAATTGAACTCAAAAACTGCTTATCCCATGCCAGACTCTCACCTACAATTGTAAATCCAAGAATGAGTACAGTGAAGATTCCAAAGGTGACCATACCTGCAGCTAAGAAGGAAAATGACAGAAGAGCAGGAGTGTGGGCACTAAAGCTCCTCCTGGCAGCAGCCCAGTGCCCTGTGCCAGGCAGAGAAGGGGCCTGGTGGCAGCAGCAGCAGCTCTCCCAGCCCCACCCTCCTTCAGCCCTGCAGACACCCAGCAGGAGAGGGGAGAATGAATGAACCCGGGTCCCTGTGCCCCCCCGACCAGCCTCACATCAGTGCCCACACCCCTGACCCCCTGAGCCACCCAACTTACTCATGGTGGGCTGGGCAGGAGTGAGAGCTGCAATCAGTCTGCTCTAGGCTTGGTCCCTTGGGAAGCAAGAACAAGGCAGCCAGATGTGGTCAGAACAGCTTTTCTGCCCTGCATGATCCCCCCAGCCACCCCTCTCCCACCCAGCACACCCTGGTCCCCGCTCCTCACAAAGAATATCCCTCAGTGCCAGCCCAGGCTCCAGCCCAGCCCGGGTCTCAATGGCTGCTCTGACGGTGCAGTGAGGTGAGAAGCCCCCCCATTATTGTCCCCCCTCAGAGAAAGGCTGCTGTCCCAAATACCCACCCTGGCACCGCCTGTGAGCCTCTTGTTCTCTGAGGGGCCAAGGGCAGCCGGGAAAGTCCCACTAGGAATGGCATGGTCAGCTGATATCGGAGAAGTTTTGGAACCGCCCTCTGAGTTTCACTTTCTCTTTAACTCTTGATGTTCTGTCTCTGCCAAAGCAGGGCTGGGGCTCTCCCGTTCTCGGGGGTCAGATCCTGGCTGTGTCCCCCAGGGAGCCCTTTTGCCCCGACTGCCTCGCACGGGAGCTGAGGGGGGAGGATGAGCTGGGCTGGGGGCTCCTCAGGCTGTGCCAGGGCTCCTGTGGCTTCACGGGGCTTTTCCTGGCCGGTGAAACTCTGCGAGGGCCCCAGGCAGTCTGGAGAGCAGAGCTGCAGCTGCTCCACCTGCCTCCTACCCACGGGGCAGCCTCAAACACCAGCCAAAGCCCCACGGGGCTGTCTCCCTGTCCCAGCCGTGTCCTCCAGCTGCAGTGAGACCCTGGAAGGAGCCAGAGGCCATGGTGAAACCCAAGAGTTGCCAGGGGCTGTGGGGAGCAGCACCTGCTCACTCCCAGTCCTGTCCTCAGCCTCTGCCCGGTACAACCCAGGTGGAGGCACTGCCCACATGGGCCCTGTATCAGCACCCATCCTAGAGATCCTTGTGCCTGGAGCCGTGGCCAACCAATGTGTGCCTTGAATCCAGAGCTCCTCGGTGGCTGCAGGGTGCTCAGAGTGGTGTTTTGGGGGATTGTTTCTTCTTTGTGGATGATGGGATGCTCTGGGGTGCAGCCGAGGCTCAGCAGTTTGGCTGTGGGGGCACCTGGGGAGCTGCACCTCTGAGGAGATGGGGGCACAGCCAAGGGCCATGTCCTGTGAGCCCACAGGGCCAGCAGGGATGGATGGCACAGGTGGGTGCCTGTGCTTGGAGCCACTTCCACAGGGGAAATCCCCCTGGGCCCTGCCTCTTGGCTTGGCAGGGGTCCCCCCTTCTGCTGCTGCTGCTGCTGCTGCTGCTGCTGCACTGGGTCAGGATGCAACAACTCTTTCCCCTGCCACCCTGCACATCCCTAGGGACTCCACACCCAAATCCCCCTTGTGCATTTGTCAGAGCAGTGGTTGAAGATTGCGGCAGATGGACCAGCCTTGAAGGCACCCACCTCCCACACCCTCATGTCCCTGCCCAGCTCGTTTGCAGTGCCTCTGCACCTGGAACTGTAGCCACACACTCACCAACAGCTCTCTGCAAAGAGCCCTCAGGTGCCAAATATGGACTCATGTCACTTGATCAGCATTCACAGGCAGAAGAGTCGATGCTCAGTGCCCTCATGAGACACCAACCATTGCTGTGAGCCACCACTGTGGCTGCCACGCTCCCCCCAGGATGCTCTGCCAGCTCTCCCACCCAGCAGCTCCTGCATTGCTGCTCCCCAGGGATCCGGCCATGAGGATCCCAGACAGAACACCCAGCACCCAGGACATGGCCCAGCCCAGCAGGAGCAGTGGGACACAGCGTGTCTGTCAGGACCAGCAGCCCTGTCCCAGCCCAAATCAAAGTGAGTGGGTGTCCTGAGCCCGAGGCTGCAGAGCTGCACCCACTGAACTCCTCGGGCTCTGCCGGCCCTGCAGTGCAGGGCGCTGCTGCCGTCAGCATTTGCTGCAGCAGTGCCGGGCTCCCAGGGACTGCCAGCACTGTCAGGGTTCAGTGGGAGCCAGCCCCTGGCTGTGCAGGGAAACAGGGGACAAGGCTGGAAACACTGCCTGCTGCAATCCCTTCCTGGAGCCCAGCAAATGCCCATGTGCAGGGCAGGTACCTGAACCACAACACACTCCAAGCACTGCCACACACATACACACACCAGCAATGCATTTCTACTGAAACTTTCAAAGCATTAATTACTCAAGGTAATCCAAATCTGATAATGGGGCTGCTAGGGTTCAGAAGGAGATTTCTAGATTACGCAGTGCGAAGACATAAATCAGGCTGCTTGCAAGGCATAAAATGTGCTTCTGTTCAATGGCAGTGGTCATCAGTCCATCTTCTGGAAACCATAGCTTGTGCTGCTGCTCATGCTGGAGGCCATTTCTTCTTTACCTATAAAGACAGGAATGTCATGTCCCAGAAGCATCCAGGCTGCCTGCTGATGGACAAGCACGAGGCAGGCACAGTGTCTCTCCAGTAAGGATCTCCTCAGTGTGTACCAGAGACTCAGCCCTGCAGCAAGCTCTGCTCCCTGCGCACTTCCAAGCCCTTTCTGCTCCCCATTTCTGTCTCTGGTCAGTGCTGCCAGTGGACACAAGAGCTCTTTCCACAGAGCAGACACCTGTCTGCACACCCCTGGTGCCCTCAGCCTTGACCCCTGTCCCTAGAAGGTCCTGGCTCTTCCCAGTACATTGGGGATTTATCCCTTCACAAGATTTAGGTTGGATTCAGACCACTGAGAGGTTCAAGGGTCTACAGGAGCCTGTGATTTGGCTCTACAGGAAGCCCAGAATACAGCCCCGTGTTCCGTCCCAGCACAGCCCAGCTCTCCTGCCCTTCCCACTCACCACCACTCACCAATTCTGCAACTAAAGACAAAATACTTGGTGTTCATAGAGAAGTTGGTGGTCTCACCCTTTGCCAGTGCTGCAGGGAGGACAGAGCAGTGTCAGGGTGCTCTCTGGGGCCCACATCTCCCCTCTGGTGCCACCAGCACCAGAACCAACCTCCACAGAAGCACCCAGGGACCCGAGCGGGGAGCGAGGGCTGGGGGTGCAGGTGAGGGGACACCCCATGGGCAGCAGGAAAGGAGCAGTGTGCAGGGCTGCAGCAGCAGGGGCAGAGAGAATTCCAGGCAGAATTCCAGGAAGCACCGTCCCTCTCAGCAGCTCCCCAAGCAAAGCCCAGGAGAGTTCATCCTGTGCCAAACACTCACCTTCAAGTGGAGGTTTAATGATGATTCCAATGAGGAAAGCAATGACAACTAGAGCCCAGCCTAAAAAGGAAAATGACAGAAGAGCAGGAGTGTGGGCACTAAAGCTCTTCCTGGCAGGAGCCCAGTGCCCTGTGCCAGGCAGAGCAGGGGCCCAGGAGCAGCAGCAGCTCTCCCAGCCCCACCCTCCTTCAGCCCCGCAGACACCCAGCAGGAGAGGGGAGAAGGGAAAAGCCCCAGGGTCCCTGTGCCCCCTCTGATCTGCCCCACTGCAGGTTAGGTGCTTCCAACCCCCTGAGCCACCCAATTTACCCATGGTGAGCTGGATCTGAGCAAGAGCTGTGATGAGTCTGCTCTAGACCCAGTCCCTTGGGAAGAAAGAACAAGGCAGGCAGGTGGGGTCAGTGGGGCTTTGCTGCCCTACATGATTTCCCCAGCCACTCCTCTCCCACCCAGCACACCCCATAAATGCAGAGGCCACTAAGACTCCACCCAGGCTCCTGCCTGTCCCTGGGCTACCTGGCTGCTCCTCTGGTGTGTGAACAAAGGAGGCAGGGACTCAGACCCACAGGGATACTGAGAAATTTATTGAGAGAAAGGAGCTGGTTTTAAACCCTTCTATAACACCCAGTATTTCCTTATATTTTTTTTTAGTAAGTGACCTATCTGACATCGTCACCTCAGCAGCACTTTCTTGATGTACTTCTATAGTGTGATCACGTGCTGTGCAGGATTCTGGCAGATTCCCACAGGCTTCTCACCCTAGGACGTCCCCAAGATACATTTCTTCCCAAGTTCAGGAGAGAGAAGCTTCTCTGTGCTGCCATGGCATTCTGCAGGTGCATCCCACAGCCTGTAACTCAATTCTATCTTGTCTCACTCTGTACACCAGTGCAGCAAGGTGAGCTGCACCCTGTTATTTTCCTCCCCCCACAGAAAGGGCACTGTTCCCTAACATCCACCATGGAACCCAGCACCCCACACCATGAACCTGTCCTGTGTGTACTGTGCTCTGAGGGTCAAAGTGCTGCAGCAAAAATCCTAACAAGGAATATCAGGACAGGTCATTTACAAGAAATGGCTCATTCTCCGAATTTCACTTTCATTCTCATCAACTCTTGATGTTGCTGCCTCTGCTGGAGCAGGGCTGGGGCTCCCCCATCTCCAGGACATTGGACTCTGGGCTTGTCCCTGCAGGAAACCTGTTGCTTTCCACTGTGGGGAACAGCGAGGAATTCTTTTAAAAATAGATGGTCTGGAAGGAAATTAAGTCAACCAAAATAACCGTGTATCTGAGAATCGTTTATTTATAATGAAAAAAAACCAAAGAAAAGTTACCCAACTAAAAAGGAAAGGCAGAGAAGTAGAAGGGAAAATGGAAAAGGAGGATGGTGGGGGGAGAGAGGAAAAGAGGGACAAAATCGGGAGTTGCCAGCAGCAGACTGGGGAGTGCTGTCGATGCGCTCAGCAGGTGGGATGTGCTCGTTGCCCGCCTGGGGCAGGTGAGCGGTGGGTGAGAGGGGCTGGGGCAGGAGGGGCGGGAGCCTGGACAGGGGTGGGCAGGGTGGACTGGATCGGGGGCAGGCAGGAATGGATCGGGAGTGGGCAGGGTGGGACGCAGGTGGCTCCGGCAGGAGCACAGTGGTGAAGCGCCGTGCTGGCAGGGACACAGGGTTGTGGGGCAGACAAGAGCCCGCGTGGGCAGAAGAGCCAAAAGGCAGGCTGGAGCCTGGGCAAAAAGGACAAAAAGCAAGCTAGGGCCTGAGCAAAGAAGAACAGAAGCTCAGCAGGCTGGAGCCAAAGCAAAACCACAAGACTCACAGGCCCCCAGACTCAAAAACTCCCATAGTCACCAAGCCACAAAAGCACAAAGAAAATGTCAAATGTCTCCAAGGTGAAAAAACAGGTCTCAAACAGCCCCAGAGCTTGTGGTGCAAACCGTGCTCCCCCCAGGATGTTCTGCCAGCTCTCCCACCCAGCAGCTCCTGCATTGCTGCTCCCCAGGGATCCGGCCATGAGGATCCCAGACACGGATCCCAGAACCCAGGACATGGCCCAGCCCAGCAGGAGCAGTGGGACACAGCGTGTCTGTCAGGACCAGCAGCCCTGTCCCAGTCCAAATCAAAGTGAGTGAATGTCCCGAGCCCGAGGCTGGTGAGCTGCACCCACTGAACTCCTCGGGCTCTGCCGGCCCTGCAGTGCAGGGTGCTGCTGCCGTCAGCATTTGCTGCAGCAGTGCCGGGCTCCCAGGGACTGCCAGCACTGTCAGGGTTCAGTGGGAGCCAGCCCCTGGCTGTGCAGGGAAACAGGGGACAAGGCT
Source organism: Luscinia megarhynchos (assembly GCA_034336665.1). Classification (NCBI taxonomy): domain Eukaryota; kingdom Metazoa; phylum Chordata; class Aves; order Passeriformes; family Muscicapidae; genus Luscinia; species Luscinia megarhynchos. Next base: position 4,242,056 of record CM067585.1, on the reverse strand, counting down.
GGAAACACTGCCTGCTGCAATCCCTTCCTGGAGCCCAGCAAATGCCCAGGTGCAGGGCAGGTACCTGAGCCACGACATACTCCAAGCACCACCACACACACACACCAGCAATGCACTTTTATTAAAGCCTTCAAAGCATTAATTGCTCAAGGTAATCCCAATTTTTTGAAAGGGGCAGCTAGGTGTCAACGGGAGTTTTCCAGTTCGTCAAGTGGGACACCAATCTGGCTGCTGGGAAGGAAGGAAATGTGTTTCTGTTCACTGGCAGTGGTCAGCAGGAGTTCTTCCAAAGGACAGCATGGTGTCTGTTGCTGCTTGCAGGGCAGAATCAGGCCTTTTGTTTTCGCCCTATAAAGACAGGAATGTCATGTCCCAGAAGCATCCAGGCTTCCTGTTGAAGGACAAGCACGAGGCAGGCACAGTGTCTCTCCAGTAAGGATCTCCTCAGTGTGTACCAGAGACTCAGCCTGCCCAAGCTTTGCTCCCTGAGCACTTCCAAGCCCTTTCTGCTCTCCATTTCTGTCTCTGGTCAGTGCTGCCAGTGGACACAGGAGTTCTTGAGACAGAGCAGACACCTGCCTGCACCCCATTGTTGTCCTCAGCCTTGACCCCTACCCCAGCTCCTCCCACCACGTTGGTGATTTATCCCTTTCACAGCTTCGAGGCAAATTCAGACCAGCGGAAAGTTGAAGGGCTGGTTTGGCTGCAGAGTAATGCAAGTGTACAGCCTCGTGTTCCGTCCCAGCACAGCCCAGCTCCCCTGCCCTCCCCACTCACCAATTGCAAAAGAGATGGCAAGAAACATGGTCTTGGTAGCTGCCACTGCAGAGAAAGCCACTGGCATGCCAGCTGCTGCAGCTGCAGGGAGGACAGAGCAGTGTCAGGGTGCTCTCTGGGACCCATATCTCCCCTCTGGTGCCACAAGCACCAGAACCGGCCTCCCCAGAAGCACCCAGGGACCTGAGCGAGGGCTGGGGGTGCAGGTGTGGGGGACACCCCATGGGCAGCAAGAAATGAGCAGTGTGCAGGGCTGCAGCAGCAGGGACAGGCAGAATTCCAGGCAGAATTCCAGGGCCAGTGCTGTCCCTCCCCTCTCTGCAGCTCCCCAAGTGAAGCCCAGCAGAGCTCATCCCGTGCAGATGCTCACCTACGACTGCAGCACCTATGACAACTCCAGCGGCGCATGCAATGCCGATGTCTCTGGCTTCTAAGAAGGAAAATGACAGAAGAGCAGGAGTATGGGCACTAAAGCTCCTCCTGGCAGCAGCCCAGTGCCCTGTGCCAGGCAGAGAAGGGGCCTGGTGGCAGCAGCAGCAGCTCTCCCAGCCCCACCCTCCTTCAGCCCTGCAGACACCCAGCAGGAGAGGGGAGAATGAATGAACCCGGGTCCCTGTGCCCCCCCGACCAGCCTCACATCAGTGCCCACACCCCTGACCCCCTGAGCCACCCAACTTACTCATGGTGGGCTGGGCAGGAGTGAGAGCTGCAATCAGTCTGCTCTAGGCTTGGTCCCTTGGGAAGCAAGAACAAGGCAGCCAGATGTGGTCAGAATAGCTTTTCTGCCCTGCATGATCCCCCCAGCCACCCCTCTCCCACCCAGCACACCCTGGTCCCCGCTCCTCACAAAGAATATCCCTCAGTGCCAGCCCAGGCTCCAGCCCAGCCCGGGTCTCAATGGCTGCTCTGACGGTGCAGTGAGGTGAGAAGCCCCCCCATTATTGTCCCCCCTCAGAGAAAGGCTGCTGTCCCAAATACCCACCCCGGCACCGCCTGTGAGCCTCTTGTTCTCTGAGGGGCCAAGGGCAGCCGGGAAGGTCCCACCAGGAATGGCATGGTCAGCTGATATCGGAGAAGTTTTGGAGCCGCCCTCTGAGTTTCACTTTCTCTTTAACTCTTGATGTTCTGTCTCTGCCAAAGCAGGGCTGGGGCTCTCCCGTCCTCGGGGGTCAGATCCTGGCTGTGTCCCCCAGGGAGCCCTTTTGCCCCGACTGCCTCGCACGGGAGCTGAGGGGGGAGGATGAGCTGGGCTGGGGGCTCCTCAGGCTGTGCCAGGGCTCCTGTGGCTTCACGGGGCTTTTCCTGGCCGGTGAAACTCTGCGAGGGCCCCAGGCAGTCTGGAGAGCAGAGCTGCAGCTGCTCCACCTGCCTCCTACCCACGGGGCAGCCTCAAACACCAGCCAAAGCCCCACGGGGCTGTCTCCCTGTCCCAGCCGTGTCCTCCAGCTGCAGTGAGACCCTGGAAGGAGCCAGAGGCCGTGGTGAAACCCGAGAGTTGCCAGGGGCTGTGGGGAGCAGCACCTGCTCACTCCCAGTCCTGTCCTCAGCCTCTGCCCGGTACAACCCAGGTGGAGGCACTGCCCACATGGGCCCTGTATCAGCACCCATCCTAGAGATCCTTGTGCCTGGAGCCGTGGCCAACCAATGTGTGCCTTGAATCCAGAGCTCCTCGGTGGCTGCAGGGTGCTCAGAGTGGTGTTTTGGGGGATTGTTTCTTCTTTGTGGATGATGGGATGCTCTGGGGTGCAGCCGAGGCTCAGCAGTTTGGCTGTGGGGGCACCTGGGGAGCTGCACCTCTGAGGAGATGGGGGCACAGCCAAGGGCCATGTCCTGTGAGCCCACAGGGCCAGCAGGGATGGATGGCACAGGTGGGTGCCTGTGCTTGGAGCCACTTCCACAGGGGAAATCCCCCTGGGCCCTGCCTCTTGGCTTGGCAGGGGTCCCCCCTTCTGCTGCTGCTGCTGCTGCTGCTGCTGCTGCTGCACTGGGTCAGGATGCAACAACTCTTTCCCCTGCCACCCTGCACATCCCAGGGACTCCACACCCAAATCCCCCTTGTGCATTTGTCAGAGCAGTGGTTGAAGATTGCGGCAGATGGACCAGCCTTGAAGGCACCCACCTCCCACACCCTCATGTCCCTGCCCAGCTCGTTTGCAGTGCCTCTGCACCTGGAACTGTAGCCACACACTCACCAACAGCTCTCTGCAAAGAGCCCTCAGGTGCCAAATATGGACTCATGTCACTTGATCAGCATTCACAGGCAGAAGAGTCGATGCTCAGTGCCCTCATGAGACACCAACCATTGCTGTGAGCCACCACTGTGGCTGCCACGCTCCCCCCAGGATGCTCTGCCAGCTCTCCCACCCAGCAGCTCCTGCATTGCTGCTCCCCAGGGATCCGGCCATGAGGATCCCAGACACGGATCCCAGAACCCAGGACATGGCCCAGCCCAGCAGGAGCAGTGGGACACAGCGTGTCTGTCAGGACCAGCAGCCCTGTCCCAGCCCAGATCAAAGTGAGTGGGTGTCCTGAGCCCGAGGCTGCAGAGCTGCACCCACTGAACTCCTCGGGCTCTGCCGGCCCTGCAGTGCAGGGCGCTGCTGCCGTCAGCATTTGCTGCAGCAGTGCCGGGCTCCCAGGGACTGCCAGCACTGTCAGGGTTCAGTGGGAGCCAGCCCCTGGCTGTGCAGGGAAACAGGGGACAAGGCTGGAAACACTGCCTGCTGCAATCCCTTCCTGGAGCCCAGCAAAATGCCCATGTGCAGGGCAGGTACCTGAGCTACGACACACTCCAAGCACCACCACACAGACATGCAAGCACCATCCATTTATTGTTTAAAATGATTTTTTGGCTAAAGTTATTCCAAACCATTTAATGCTGAAACTGTGTTTATGATAGGGCTTTCCAGCACTTGCCGATTGAAGAATCAGGCTGCTTGGAAGGAAGGAATCTTGCTTTTGTTCCATTGCATGGGTCATAGGGAGTTGTTGTGCAACCAGCTGCTGATCGAAGGGCAGATCAGGCTAAACTTTTTGCCCGTGCGACGGCAGAAGCATGATTTCCCAGGAGCATCGAGGCTGACTGCTGAAGGACAAGTATGAGGCAGAAGCAGCCAGTGAATTCTCCTAGGCATGGAGAGTCAAGGGTCTCCATGGACTGTGCCAGAGGGTTGGCCTGCAGCAAGCCCTGCTCCCTGAGCACATCCAAGCCCTTTCTGCTCTCCCTTTTTGCCTCTGGCCTGTGCTGCCAGTGGACACAGGAGTGCTTGACGTAGATCAGACACCTGCCTGCACAGCCACTGACACCCTCCAACTTGACCCCTACCCCAGCAGGTCCTGGCTCTTCCCACCACATTGGTTATCCCTATCCCACAGTTTGGGGGAGAATTGAACCAGTGAGGAGATAAAGAACAGTTTGGGTTTTAGAGGAAGCCCAGGGTACAACCTTGTGTTGCCTCCAAGCACAGCCCAGCTCCCTGCCCTCCCCACTCACCAACCGTGAAAGCAACGGCAAGAGTCGTGGTCTTGCTAACCAACATGGCAGTAAGGGTCACATGCATACCAGCTGCTGCTGCTGCAGGGAGGACAGAGCAGTGTCAGGGTGCTCTCTGGGACCCACATCTCCCCTCTGGTGCCACAAGCACCAGAACCAGCCTCCACAGAAGCACCCAGGGACCCGAGTGGGGAGCGAGGGCTGGGGGTGCAGGTGTGGGGACACCCCATGGGCAGCAAGAAATGAGCAGTGTGCAGGGCTGCAGCAGCAGGGACAGGCAGAATTCCAGGCAGAATTCCAGAGCCAGTGCTGTCCCTCCCCTCTCTGCAGCTCCCCAAGTGAAGCCCAGCAGAGCTCATCCCGTGCAGATGCTCACCTACGACTGCAGCACCTATGACAACTCCAGCGGCGCATGCAATGCCGATGTCTCTGGCTTCTAAGAAGGAAAATGACAGAAGAGCAGGAGTGTGGGCACTAAAGCTCCTCCTGGCAGCAACCCAGTGCCCTGTGCCAGGCAGAGCAGGGGCCTGGTGGCAGCAGCAGCTCTCCCAGCCCCACCCTCCTTCAGCCCTGCAGACACCCAGCAGGAAAGAGGAGAAAGGGTTCCCCCTCTGATCTTTCCCACTGCAGGTCCGTGCCCCAAACCCCCCGAGCCACCCAACCTACCCAGGGTGGGGCTGGGCAGGGAGTGAGAACTGCAATGAGTGTCCTCTAGGCCTGGTCCCTTGGGAAGCAAGAACAAGGCAGCCAGGTGTGGCCAGCAGGGCTTTGCTCTCCTGCATGATCCCCCCAACCACCCCTCTCCCACCCAGCAGACCACAGTCCCCTCTCCTCACAAGAAGAGGCCCCTCAGTCCCCACCCAGGATCCTGCCTGCTCATATAGCTCAGTAGCTCAGCAAGGTGAGCAGCCCCCCGTTATTGTCCTTTCCTCAGAGAAAGGCTGCTGTCCCCAAACACCCATTGTGGGACAGCAGCACCCCACACCACCAACCTGTTTTGTGTGTGATGTTCTCTGAGGGAACACTGGCTGCTGCAGAGATTGAGGCAGGTTCCGTCCAGTCAGATGATACTCGAAAGATTTCTGAAACCACTTGCTGAGTTTCACTTTTTCATGAACTCTTGATGTTCTGTCTCTGCCAGAGCAGGCCTGGGCCTTTCCTGTCCCCACAGGTCAGACCCAGGGAGCCCTTTCCCCCAGCCACCTTGCACGGGAGCTGAAGGGGAAGGATGAGCTGGGCTGGGGGCTCCTCAGGTTGTGCCAGGGCTCCTGTGGTTCACCTGATGTCACCAAGCAGATTTGGAACCGCTGAGACTTCACTGCTCTTATCAGGAACCCACAGGATCCACTCCGCCTGCTCCTCCCCAGCAGGAGTCCTCACAAACAAGCCAAAGCCCCACTCTGCTCCCCCATTTGTCCCACTCCTGCACCCAGTCCTCAGCCCGAGCCGCTCAGGGCAGTGCGGCCGCAGCGATGAGGGGCAGCGGCTGCCGTAGCTCATGCGCCGCTGCAGCTGGTTGAAGGGGACCAAATCCAGTTCAAGTTGATCTGGTTCCTTTTTACCAGCCACAGGGACGCATCGTCTCTCTGGATGAGCCATCTGGACGGTGCTGGCTGTGGGGGCTCCTGGAGTGGGGGTTCCAGCCCAAAAATACATACTTCTTAACATTCCATAACGCCACCGGCTCCATATGGGCATATGAAGAAGTATGTAGGGTTGGGAGGGAGAGGCGGGACTGGAGCCACAGGGCATGGGGCTGTCTCCCTGTCCCAGCCGTGTCCTCCAGCTGCAGTGAGACCCTGGAAGGAGCCAGAGGCTATGGTGAAACCCAAGAGTTGCCAGGGGCTGTGGGGAGCAGCACCTGCTCACTCCCAGTCCTGTCCTCAGCCTCTGCCCGGTACAACCCAGGTGGAGGCACTGCCCACATGGGCCCTGTATCAGCACCCATCCTAGAGATCCTTGTGCCTGGAGCCGTGGCCAACCAATGTGTGCCTTGAATCCAGAGCTCCTCGGTGGCTGCAGGGTGCTCAGAGTGGTGTTTTGGGGGATTGTTTCTTCTTTGTGGATGATGGGATGCTCTGGGGTGCAGCCGAGGCTCAGCAGTTTGGCTGTGGGGGCACCTGGGGAGCTGCACCTCTGAGGAGATGGGGGCACAGCCAAGGGCCATGTCCTGTGAACCCACAGGGCCAGCAGGGATGGATGGCACAGGTGGGTGCCTGTGCTTGGAGCCACTTCCACAGGGGAAATCCCCCTGGGCCCTGCCTCTTGGCTTGGCAGGGGTCCCCCCTTCTGCTGCTGCTGCTGCTGCTGCTGCTGCACTGGGTCAGGATGCAACAACTCCTTCCCTGGCCTCCTACACCCCCACAGGACCCCCAAACGCCACATCCCTACGTCTGTCCATGTGCCAGAGCAGTGACTTAGGCTGGTGCACTTGGGAGCCCACATAGGAGGGCACCCATCTCCCATACTCCATGCCCTGGCCTGCTTCTTTTACAGGGCACAGATACAGGAGTCTGGGGACTTGGCACCCCCTCCCCATGCAGCAGCTCTGGACAGGGAAGGCTGGAGGTGCCTTTGCCCATGGAGAGGGGGATTCAGCCGAGAGTTCCAAGGCTTGAGACTCTGAAGGCACTGTGGGGGGCTTCCTGTCCCCAGCACAACTTGGCCATGTCTGGGTGACAGCGGAGATGTACCCTGACTTAAGCCCTAAATCTGCAGCTGGAACGGGACAATGGCAGGTACAGGCAGTGTTCCTGGGTCCCCAAGGGCTGCCCCCTCTCAGGACAAGGGAGTGAGGGGTGCATGGGGGTCCCTCTGTGGGCAGGAGGGTCTGGCCGGACACGGCTTGGCCGTGACTCAGCACCAGAAGTCGTGGCCACACACGCCACAGCTCCCTGCGAGGTGCCCCTGGGTGCCAAGAATAGCCTCACATCACCAGCCCTGCTCTCAGCACCCACAGGCAGCAGAGTCGCTGTTCTGTGGCCCCCCAAGACACCAACCATTGTGGGCACAGCATGACACAACCGTGCTCCCCCCAGGATGTTCTGCCAGCTCTCCCACCCAGCAGCTCCTGCATTGCTGCTCCCCAGGGATCCGGCTATGAGGATCCCAGACAGAACACCCAGCACCCAGGACATGGCCCAGCCCAGCAGGAGCAGTGGGACACAGCGTGTCTGTCAGGACCAGCAGCCCTGTCCCAGCCCAGATCAAAGTGAGTGGGTGTCCTGAGCCCGAGGCTGCAGAGCTGCACCCACTGAACTCCTCGGGCTCTGCCGGCCCTGCAGTGCAGGGCGCTGCTGCCGTCAGCATTTGCTGCAGCAGTGCTGGGCTCCCAGGGACTGCCAGCACTGTCAGGGTTCAGTGGGAGCCAAAAGCTCGTGGCTACACCCACCCTGAAATGGCAAAGCCAGGGGACAGTGTCCGAGCTCTCACATCGCAACCGAGTTCATCTCCTGTCGCCTCGGCTGACCTTGGGCTGCCTCCCAGGACTGGTTATTAAATATACTCCAGCCCGAGTGGCCCACACAGCCCCACCCCATGGCACGGTCCGCACAGCCCTCGGCCGGGCTCTCCCAGTGACCTTGGAGGGCTGCACCCAGCTCCATGGGATGCTCGCTGCACCTGGGGCACCTCGTGTCCCCCAGCTCCAGCCCAGGCCACCCCGGTCTGCTCCCACAACCCCTCCTCGCCCCTGCCCTTTTCCACAGTCCGGCTCTACCCCACTGCCCTCTCTGTGCCCAGACATTCCCAGTCATCACCACCAATCCCTCTGCAGCTCTGGGAGTGCCCCCAGCACCGAAGGCATCCCTGAGCCCTCCCCAGCCCCAGAGCTGCCTTTGACAGCTGTAGATCCCGAGCTGAAACTCACCAGGGAGCTGTGGCCTGGGGCAACCCCTCTTCCACGAATTCTCCATGCCCGCAGATCGGCTGTGAGTCCCCGGCCACGGCAGCCCACCCATGTTCTCCACCTGCCCCGAGAGCAGCAGAGGGTGGTTTGTGGGCACCTGGCTTTGAAGGGGGAGGCGGAGGAGCCGAGGGCTGCTGGGCCCGGCCGTAGTGGCACCCATGAGCCCGCAGGCACCCAACAACCCCAGCCTGGCTATAAAAGGAAGAGCCTTTTTTTTGCCGGCTCCGCCAGCTCCGCGTCCCTGGCCGAGCTCTGCAGCCGCTGCCCCGCAGGGGCCTTTCCAAGTTTTCCCATCCTGTGCTGCCCCCCCAGCCGGCTTCCCCCGGCTCATCCATCCCCGGCAAACCCACTGCAGCAGCTGCTGAGTGACTTATGAAATACCAGGAGGCCCAGCAAGGAGGAGAGAAGTGGGTGCAAGGGGAGCGCAGGCACAGGGTGCCTGAGGCACCACCCCGGCTCCCGTCCTGCCGTCCCTTCACCCGTGTCGGGACGGTGGGCGCATGACCCTGCTGATCAGCACTTCCCTCCGTGCGAGTCCAAAATGTGATGCCGAGATGCCCAGAAGTCGGGTTTCCCTTCCCACCCTATCCCAGAGGCGTGGGTGTCCCCACTTCGCGTGGCAGAGGGCACGTCGGCTCCCTGGGGAGGGGGCGGCCCCGGTGCGGGGACAGCCCCGCAGGCAGAAGGGCCAGTGCTGCCCGCAGAGCAGAGCACTCACCACCCAGGACTCCTCTGCAGCCGGGACCTGCCGGGGGAGCCCCGTTGTCCCCCAGGCACACAGAGACTTGCTGCTACCCCCCGCTCCTCCGCCTCCACCTGGGCTGGCCCCGAGCAGGGGAGGCTGTGAGCCCCTCCCCGCCCCGCGGAGCCGCTACCAGCGCCCAGCAGCGGTGGCATCCCCGGCTCAGCACCGGCCGGGCTCGTTGAAGGTTAAACCTCGGCGGCGGGGAAAGCCCCGCTGCCCCCCGCAGACCCCGCACCTCCCGCCCGCAAGGCCACTCACGGTCCTGGAGGTGACAGCGGCCGCAGCGGGCTGGGCTGGCGGCAACGAGCTGCGGGGACACCCGGCACCAGCACGCTGCTTCCTCGCTCGCCTTGACTTTGCCACAGGACTCCTCTGGTTCGTCCGCAGGAGCTTGCAGCATCCTCCAGTTCAGCGAGAGAAGTTCCTCGCCAGGGAGGGAGGGAGGAGGGAGGGATTTAAGGCAGACCCTGTCTGGGATGCAAAATCTACGGGTGCAGTTGAAAACCCCTCGCTCGCTGGGCACCCTGAAGCTCCCTCCTCGCTCTCCCCATCCTGGTCTCAGTGTCCCGACACATGTGCCCAATTCTGGGGATGCTGCGGGGGTGATCTCTGCTGAGAAACCCTCTCCCTCCCGGACCGAGGCAGCCCGGACTGCCACCAGCCCGCAGCCAGGCAGCTCTGCCCCCTGCCCCATGTCCCCTGAGTGCACGGCGGGGCCCCCAAGGCCATGTCCTGGGGGGAGCCGGCACACACCACTGGGACCAGCAGCAGCCCAGGACAGCTCGAGGGCAAAATGGAGCTCGTGGAATGCAGAGAAGGGTAAAACCGTCATCACCTCAGCCACAGGAGATCCCCATGGCCAGGGCATCCGCTTGGGGTGCCCCCAACACCCACGGGGCAGTTGTTCCAGCATTCCCAGCCGCCAAGTCTGGGGGTACTGGGGTGCTCTGCCCACCCGGAGCCCCGCCGGTCCTACCTGCGGAGAGCTGGCAGGGCGAGGGGGAACCCCTGCCCGGGGCAGGATGCTGGGAGACACCTTAGTGTGATTCCCAAAGGGAAAAGCCAGGACCAGCAGCGTGGCATCCCTCCCGCGGCAGTCCCGGCGGCTCCCTGCCTGCCACGACACCCTCCCCACTCCGGGTGCGCTCTGTTTGCCTGCTATTTTTGGCAACCTCCTAAGAGCTCCTCTCAGGCTATTAATAATGAGAGTGAGAAATTCGTTTGGCCTCTCCTATATAAGGAAAGGTAGAGGCTTAGAGGCAGCTAAATATACTGGCGCGTGCGGGAGCGAGCGGGGAGCCTTTGGCACCGCGTGTGGAAAAGAGATTGTTTGAACAATGGAAAGACGGACTCACTTGGTGCACAGGGCCTCGCGTGGACCGACGGGCGGACGGAGGGATGGACAGAGGGATGGACAAAGGGTAGCGGTGCCCACAGGCCTCCCCCGCAGCACCCCCGATGCCCCTCGGGGCTCTGCCCCAGCAGGAGAGGGGATGCAGGGGCAGGGATGCTCTGCAAACTCCCTCAGCAAGCCAGCCACGCTCGCCCCAAAATGCCTGTAACAACCCCCACTGAGCCAGCAGCGATCCAGAGAGTGACGCTGGGTCTGTGCCCGGCCAGGAGGGACGCGAGGCGGGCTGGTGGCACGGAGAAGCTGGGCTGTGGTGGGGCGACCAGTTGCCACTGGGACATGACCAGCACAGGGTCGGTCCTCCAACTGAGCCCCTGCAAATCCCGGCGTCTCTCCGGGTCGTGACAGACGCTCCTGCCCGCCTCTGGAACAGCCCCCGGGTGCCAGCAGTGTCACAATGTGTCCCCAGCTCCCAAGGAGCCACCAGCACCCCGCAGTGTGCCCACACCCTCGGCACGGGATAATTTAAGGCGCACATCGGTACTGTAACTGTGCCCCCCCCCGGGGCTACGGGGGACCCGGGCGAGGTGCGGGATCTCCCTGTCAGTGCCGAGGACAGGGAGAGCCCGGCTGGAAGAAGCAAAGCAGCAGCAATCCAGGGAATCCTAATGACAGGAAGGCGCTGGGGAGCAGCGCCAAATCCACACGGTCGGAGCAAGGGCAGCACATGCAGTAGGATGAGTACAAAGAGAGGAAAACCGTGCTCCTCTGGCTCCAGAAAGAGCCTTTTGTTTTTTTAACTCTTCGTAGCCTCGAGCGCTCTTTAGGGAGGTACAAGTGGTGTAGCTGAGACTGCAACCTCGATCTCCCCGGCTCCGTCACGGTCTTGGCCTCGGTGCCTGCGGCCAAATGCCGGCACCCGCGTCCCCCGGGGACTGAGGGGATTCCCCGGGCTGCTGAACCACCGGGGACAACCGCGGTGGGCAGAGTCCTCGAGCTGCTGCCTCGGCCACCGTCACAGCTGCCTCAGTTCCTTGAGCTGTGAATTCCGGTAATAAAACCCATTTCACAGACTTCGAGCCTGGGGCTGCTCTGAGGCTCCAGCCCAGGCCCTGATCCCCCCCGGGGATGTGACAATAACTGCTGGAGGCAAGAGCAGCTCTTTGCCCTCAAGGCAGTGAGAAACCCCATTCTCCTCTTTCGGTGCTGCCCCGGGGCTGCTGTAACTTGTGCTGCAAGTTCTCCCCACCCACCAAGCGGAGCCCGCAGCTGGGAGCTCAGCAGATTTGGCTTCTTCTGTCCTTAGATGACATTGAGGGAAGCGAACTCTGAGGGCTCCAGCCCACCCCATGGACCACTGAACTGTGCATGGACAGAAGGGCAACTCTGAAGGGGTTTTTTTGGGCTGGGACCCCCACGCCGGGAGCCCCCATGGCCAGCACCATCTCCTCCGGAGAGACGATGCGTCCCTGGGGCTGGGAAAAAGGAACCAGATCAACTTGAACTGGATTCGGTCCCCCTTCAACCAGCTGCAGCGGCGCACGAGCTATGGCAGCCGCTGCCCCTCGCCGTGCCCCTCGCGGCTCGGGCTGAGGACTGGGTGCAGGGAGCAGGACAAACGGGGGGCAGTGGCTGGGGTTTTGGGGCAGCCCGGTGGGGAGGAGGCAGGAGGCAGGCAGAGAGGCTGCAGCTCTGCTCTCCAGACTCCTGACAGCTGTGGATGCTTGATAAGAGCCGGGGAGTTTCAGCGGTCTGAAAAATCAGTGTCCCTGAGTGCCATCGGGTCCCTCCTGGCTGCTATGGTGCTCAGATGCGTTGCCCACCCAGCCAGCCCCAGCGGGAGCCGGGGGGCCACAGTCATCTCCTTCAAGGACTCCACTAATTAATAAATGTCCCTCTGCTGCATGAGGAGGTGCTGCTATTCAGGTGTCAGGCAGCTGCTAATTTGCTTTCCTGTGAAATCAAGTCTTTGGTGAGAACTGTCCCACAGCTGAAACTCGGAGAAAGTAGCAAGACAGCTTTTCATTTGCAAGAAACATTTTGTTAAAAGAAAAAAAAATACTTTTAGTCTTGACCCAAGTAACAGTGGAATCACCAAACATGATTAACTAAAGTGCAGACAGGTTAGGTACCCCTAGCTATGCAGCAGGATGCAGAAAAGATTTAAGAGCAAACTATTTCAGAACTAAAATTTGCCTCAAACATCTTCACCAGCACTTGAATATGTTAAAGGAAACAAAACTGAGTGAAGGTGCTGGTTCATCTGACAGATGTCTCAGCCTTTAACTTCCACACGTGGGCAACTTGTAGCCAGTGTCTAATTGTGAAATCATAAAGCATAGCAATGCAGAAACCTTCCTGAGCAAGGTCACGCTCACAGCGCTCGGGTAACAAACCAGCAGGAAAATAAGTGACGCTGCAGGAGGAGGAGAGCAGGGAAAGGGATTCCAAAACCCCAGCGAGGCTCTGTGCACACACCTCGGAAGGGCTGTGCTCCTGGGCCACTACAGCAGACAGCCCACCCTGCTCCTACCTTGGGCCAGAAGTTCCCATCTTCAGCCTTGGCAGGGTCTCTTCACCTCTGTCAGCCCCAAAGTCCTTGTGTCCCCCAAAGCTGGGGTGCAGAGCTGCCTGTGCTCATTTCTGAAGGCTTGGTGGCACTCAGGATTAACACGTGGAGGGGTAAGAGGCTGCACAGCCAGGGAATACTAATGGGAGCCAGGGATCTGATGCAAGCTTGTGCTGTGCTGTCACAAACCTGCACTCGGAGATGGCAAGTGACTACACGCTACTGGGCATGGAGAAAAGGCCAAAGCCCTCCCCAAACCCCAACCTTGGATTGGGGTGCAGCCCCTCAGTACAGCACCCCCACCTGAAGGGCTGTGACCCTGCAGGGGTGAAGGAAACAACCACAGCCGGTCAAAGGTGTTAGAGGTAACAGATGCAGAGATTATAATTCCCTCTCCTGTAACAAGCAGCCAGGCTCACTGGAAAGCCCACCCTGTGTCTGCTGAGGACACTGACCCCTGCAGCAACCAATGCCCAATGGCTGAGCTCCCATCTGCTGCTGGAGGCCCTCCCTGGGATGGGCAGGAGCGAGGGGTTCAAAAAGCACAAGCCCTAAGGACCAGAACCAGCTGGAACCCAACAGCTCCCCTCTCCCAGCACAAAGTGCTGCCAGGTGCAGCCTCAAGACCACACCTGGTCAACCCCTGCAGCTCCAAACCCTCCTATTTCCACAGTTTGTTCACTTACATCCAAATGAAGGGACATGCAGAGGGTGGTGTCACCCAAAAGTTAAGTGTGAGGCCACGGGACAGCCAGCACTGGGCTGTGCCCTCTGAGGAGCATCCTGGGCTCAGCCTTCCCCGTGTGTGTGGTCCTGGGCGGGTTTTGAGGGAAGGAGCCCCAGGGAGAGAGGGTGCAGGAGCCTCCAGAAGGGGAAGGCTGAGCCAAGCCCCAGCTGTGTGCCAGACAGCCCAGGCAGAGGATGGCCTGTGCTGTGACGCCAGCAAATGCCATGGCCTCAGCACTGGAAGAGCTGCAGGCTCCAGTCCTGGGCCTGAGGAACAGCTGATTGCCCAAAAAATAAACTCAGCAGCAGCCACAACTACATTCAGTGAGGGAACATCCCCTCACGTTCAATAGTGTTTAATCTTCATCTAGCTCAACACAAATCAGTAGTGCAGCAATATAAATACAACTGAGGAACTTAAAGCCTTTCAGCTTTCATAGCTCAGTAAGAAGAAAAAAAATAAAAGCCAAAGAAACCAGTTTCCAGTTTTTAAATTAAACACAAAGAAAGGCAATGAACTGCCCACCCATCCCCAGAGAAGCAGTGGCATCCTTCATGCCAGCACAAGGCTGAGCTCTGCCGAGGACAGGGTGCAACTCATGACAGCAGCACAGTGAGATAAAGGAGTGGGAATGGAAAAGGACCCCCCCGCCACCTGCCCTTGGGCTCAGGCAGCAGGGACACAGTGACATGCTGTGCCACGTGCTGCTGGCACTGCCCACTGCCCTCGGGTACCCAGAGCTCCCTTTTCCACCAGGGCTCTGCAGCCACAAGTGAGCTGCCAGCCTGAGGGAGCAGCCAGCTGGGGACTGCAGAGACCAATCCCCATCACCTGGGATGTGGAAATTTTAAGGGGAAAAAAAAAAAAAAACAAACCCAAACCAAAAAACCACAGTACATAGTGTTCCATAACTGAGATATGGTTGATATCCACCCTCATGGACGGCCTGGTGACCAACAGAAGGTGCTGGGGCCACAGAACATGTCACAGCTTTGGAATGAAGCCAGATGTTGGACACAGGTACCAAAGGTGGGTGTGTGTGTCCCCAGCTCTGGTACCCAGCAGGACTTTGCTGCAGGAGGGGTCTCCCAGCCTGGGAAGTAACCACAGGTCAGCTTTTCACACATGAACAGGCACCAAGTCCCCAACACTCCCCATGAGAGCGGCCTGACAGTGATTTAGAACAGCCACAAACCCCTCTCCTACCTGCAAACTGCCAGAGTGTGACCAGAGTGTTTACATTTGCCCTCTACACTCCAACAGCAGCCAAGTGCATGTGAAAGAACAAGTCTACATTAAAATAGTGCTTAAACCATTAGGGAAGGTGGGAGTAAAGGAGAGGAAAATTGTTGGACAGCACAAGTAGCTTGTGATGGGCAATGGGAGCCTGAAGGGAGCTCAGAGCACAGCTCAAGGACTTGACCTTCCTTCTCCAAGGAGCCTCAAGGCAAGTGAGCTGGAAGTCCACAGGTGCTCCCTCCACTGCCATCTGAGGTGGCTTAGGAGGCTCCTGCACATTCACAGTTGCTCCAAGTGGTTCTGTCCTACCCTTTCCAGATGCCAGCTCTGTCCTTTTCTGACTCTCCTCCTGGGGTTCACAGTTGCCTTCTCCTCCCTTTGATTTCCCTTGAAGTTCAAATTCAAGTACAACCAGTTTTAACTGAATGCAAAGAAACCCACAAAACCGAAGTTATTTTCTGTGAAACAAGTTAGCAGCATTGTCCTAGTCAAAGTGGCCTCTGAAGGCCCTGGTAGGACAGGGACAGGACAGGCCTTCCCTGCTGAGCTCCAGCCAAGGCTGCCCAAGGGGAGCTATAGGATTTCCTCCCTCTGGCTCTTGGGTTTGAGTGCCAGCTGTCCGTTGCGCAGGGAGCCGTTCTGGCTGCGGAGCAGTTTCCCTTTTTCCCGGTCAGGCCATGTGAAGATGGCTTCATCACTGTCCAGCTCCGACTCTGAGTGCATCAGGCTCGTGTTGAGGACTTGGGCTTTCTGTCTGCCACCTTGAAGGAGAAACATTCCCAGGTTAGAAATGCTTTTAACACCAGTGAGACACCTCATCTTGCTCCATCCCCCTTAAGTCTCCTTTTCCGATCACATCTAAGAGGCAGCAGAATCTGACTTTCCTCTGTCTGTCTCTTTTTCCCTCTGATGCTGAAGCCAAAGTGATCCTGTCTCAGATCTCTGGCATGTTAGAGGTCACAACATGACTCCAAGACAGCACAAAGCACAACAAGCAGACAGGAAGGCAATGATGTGACCAGAAGGGGCTGTGAGTACACGTGGGAGCTGTGTTTCCCTGACCTTGCTTGGGGCATTGCCTAGAAAATGATTGGAAGGCTCATGACTGGGTTAAGAGAATATTAAGGTGTGAGGGAAGATCTCTGCCATCTCACTACCCTCTCCCTACTCTCCTCTCTGCTACTCCTGCCTGCAAGGGAAGAGAGATAAATTAGCACGAAGAATTTAGATTAATGCACAAGGACAGGAGAGAGACATTTACTGATATTGTCAGCAGAGGAAATATTTAAATTTAGCTTTTCCTTAATGAAGAAATGCAACATTTTCTCTGTTAGCAGAAAGCTCCCTGGACATATCTAGCAGAGAAAAAGACTTCAGTCAGCAGCCAGCCTCAGAAGCAGCAAGATGAGTTTAGTTACCAGAGAGCAAATGGCGAAGCACATTTAGTACATTTATTGCACAGTGGGCTCTGAGGTGACAGATGGTCAGATTAAAGCAGAGTTGGGTGCTGAGGGAGGGAAACACACCCAGGTCTCCTGCAAGGGTATCTGTGTTTGAGCAGCTGGGACAGCCTGGTCCTCAGAGGAACAGCTGATCAGTCAGCCAGAGCAATGCCCTCCATGCTGCTCTTGGGCACTGCTCATTTTGCTGGAACACCATTAAATGGGATAATACTGGCATGAGAGGTTATTTCCCACTAACAAACAAGGATCAGGGACTCTTTTCCATGCACAGTTAACACATCCCCTTCTCTAAACAAAACCAGGACACACTTTGATAATGAAACACACACTCAGCAGCTGCAGAGCTCCCTGGCATTCAGCAGGGTTGTACTTGGCACATCCTTTCCAACATTTCCCTCTTTTCCTGGTCAGTCAGCAGGTGACCACGGCTTGGTTCATGTATCAGATAAAAACACTCCAGACTGAAATAACTCCCTGATTTTTGCAAAGCATCTGACAAGCACTCTCAGGACAGCAATGCAGGCAGGAAAGTGCTGGCTAAGAACAATGAAGACAAATCCTGCCTTTCTGGAATGGGCCAATGGACCTGTAGCCACATGAAGCACTGAGGAATTCATGGATCTCCCTCCAAAATGCACCTGCTCACTGGAAAACTAGAGGATGAGCTAAAAAGTGAAATTTTCACAGCCTGATGTGCACAAGAGCAAGAATAAATAAGTTGATGAACCAGTTGTTTGTGGTGGGGGAGTAGCAGAGCAGAAATAAACTTCAGTCTCTCCAGTACACAAGTATTTTCACACTGTTCTCAGGTATTGATCAATTTAGTGAAATGTTTAGTGCCGCTGAATTCCTGCTCTGCTGTAGAGCATGACCAAAGAACTGCATATTGGCAAAAAGGGAACCAGAACCCAGGGGAAAACTAGAAAAAACGTTACAATCAAGACCCAGTTTTGGGCTTCCTGAGTCAGGCTGTTCTGCACAGCTTTAGTGCAACCACTTCCTGCTTCTGAGGTACCTCGTGGAGACATCAGGATGAGGCCAGTTTCAGCCCTAATTTCCAAACCTAAAGTTAGATGACTTTATTAAATATCCCATATACAGATGTGAGACAAACTCTCAGATCTTCTGAGACCCCTCTGTCAGTCCCTACATCATGTTTGTTTCACTGTGATTTTGAGTCTCCTGAGGAAGAGTCCTCAGTCAGCACTCTGGAAGTGCTGAGCTCTTCCCTCTCATATTTTACCTGCTTTGGGATTTGGTTTTAACTCCAGGCTTTCTTGATCCGTTGCATCCAAAATCTTGTATTTGCTTTTTCTTTTGGATTTTCCTTTCCGTCTAAAGAGGAGGAAATGGAATTAAGAGACAGTCCATTTCCAAAAGAGCCAGAAGAAAAACAACTCTGATCTTCAAAGCTAAAGCACTTGCTATTTAGGATTATGTTCATATTACAAAATGAAACATTAAAATGTTGCTAAATTGCACATTTATAGGTTAATCCAAATTGTGCTTCTTAACACAACACGTTGTGGGACTTCAACATTTAACTTGAAACATTTAAGTGAGAAAACCCAACATCCCAAGGCTCAGCAGATGATCTGCTGGGATAATGGGTTTGAATCTTTAACCTCCTAGTGCAGACACATGGTTGTGAAACCCGGATACAGCAGTCCCACCTCTTGCAGCAGCAGATCACCATCCATGACAAGATTCCCAAGGCAACCACGATGACAAAAGATGCAATGATCACATACAGCATGCTCCACTCTGCAAGCAAAACCCCAGAGATAAACACATTTTGGCACCTCATACCATTGACAGTGCATGTTTTAGGGGACTATTCTTGGGAAAGAAAATGCAAGGCCTGGCCCTTTGCAGAATTAGAGGCCGGCATTCCCCACTGGCAGCACCACCAGATCCCCTTGGAAAGCTCAAGATCCAGTGTGTGGACTCACTGGGCAGTATTCACCATGTGTTGGTTTATAAAATTTGCTCTCCTGTGGCAGAAAAGCCTCTGTACAGATATGACAGAAGAGAGCTGTGATTTATACACTGTGGCAGAAAAGCCTCTGTACAGATATGACAGAAGAGAGCTGTGATTTATACACACAGAATGGACTCAACTCTTAGTGAGTGTTCACTGGGAGAGTCTGAAGGGGACTCACTCCCTTATCAAACATCACCTGCCCAGGAGGTGAGACAAGGGACTGTGTTCTGCTGTCAGCATCTCATCAGAGCAACTGGGAGACAGCAGGTGCCTGGCACTGTGCCCACCCTGGTTTCAAACATGGTTTCTCTGCCAAGGTGCCTACCCTGGGGGGTTCACAGTTCACATACCACAGTTGCTCTCGCCGTCCCCCATCTGCACCCTGAGGAAATTCTCCATCCAGAACGGGTCACACACGCAGCGCTTGGTGAAGGAGTCACAGCGCCCATGCTCAGAGCAGTTCAGCTGACAGGCTGGAGGCCAAAACCAGCAAGGTGAACTAAATGACTCACAGGTGAGGCAAAAATGGGACAAAATAGTTCAATACAGCCAACCCGTGTTGCAGGCTCTGACCTGAATGTGGCCCCTCTGTACCTCATTCATAGCTCAGCCGTAATCACAAGAGGTGAGAAGTGCAAACGTAAGCACCTGGGCCTCTTGCCAAACTCAAACATCCCACTTCACCAGCAACATACATTTTGCCTAATAAATCCTCATTTCTATACACGTATTATGGAATTTGTGTATTTGTCAAGTAAATGTTTTCAAACAAGGTTTTGATTTTCCAATCCAAACCCTGCCTGTGAGACAGACAAGAAACAAACAGATCCTTTGGAGGGACCAAACAGAACTGAAAAATGGCTTCTGAAGGCCACAATATGGTGAGATCAGGAAGTAATGAAAATAATTACTTTACACAATTCTAGTTTCAAATCTCTAATTGATCAGCAAGTGATCCTCAAAGAATGGATCTCATAAAAAAAACACTGCTAATGTAAAGATGTAAAATAATGATAGAAGGGGAACATTTCTTGTAGACTGATGTTGGTGCTGCACAGGAAACCAGTGGATTCACAGCTACCAAGATGTGCAGTTCGTTTTTTTCAGGCTGACACTAATTTCAGTGGCTGTAGTCCATTAACACTGTATTTTAGTTTCATAAGTATCAACCTGCTTTTGGTTTTGTGAGCTCTTATCTTCAC
The DNA here is from genome assembly GCA_034336665.1 of Luscinia megarhynchos. NCBI lineage: Eukaryota > Metazoa > Chordata > Aves > Passeriformes > Muscicapidae > Luscinia > Luscinia megarhynchos. Next base: position 4,222,599 of record CM067585.1, on the reverse strand, counting down.
AGCAACACTGCAAGCAATTATTTATAAGAAGCTGAATAGTGAATAGGCGGAATTAATTGGCAAATAAGTGATCAGCGAATAGTCTAATAGACTTAATTTTCTGTTTCCCATTTATTAACACGAAAGCTCCTGCAGTGAGTGTAAGTGTGTGGGCACGTGGGTGTTTTTAGCAACCTTATTCTGTCAGGCAGCTGAAACGAAGGTAAAGGATGTTCAGTCTGTCCCAGGAGTCTCACTTACTGACTGTGTTAATCTCCAGTGCCCGGAAGATGAGGAAGTCTGACTGTTGCTTCCGCAGTTCATTCTTCAGCGTCCAGGCCACCTCTCGTCCTTTGAATATCTGATGGGGAGGCTGGTTCTGCACAAAGAACACCATCTTCGTGCTGAAAGAAAGGCAAGAATTATTATCTGCTGCTTCTCCAAACATCAGGTGAAGAGCCACACTCTCCAGTCTGTCATTAGAGAGACTCAGAATCCCAAATTTATGTGAAGACCGGACTTCTGGCTCTGTTAGAAAGCAGTAATGGCAGATCTGGTCCTACAGCAGAAAACCCTTCAGGATATCTGATCCATTCATGTTTTCCAAGCTAGGGGTGGACTGTTCCTGAATTTGCACATCAAGCAGATCTTTGCATGTTCATGCTAAGCATCAAATCCCTGAACGTTAAGGTCCTGCTGTTTTCATGTTCTCCTCCCTTCCTCCCTGTGGGACTTTACTACACCTGGAACTTGAGGGTCCATCTACCTGCTCAGCACAGAGCTCCAGCACCAGACAGTGGAAGTTTACAGTCTTTTGCAGAGTTGAGTTTGAATGCACCAAGTGCTATAGCCCAAAACAATCCAGGTGTGAAGGATTCTGTATTCTGCAGCTTTTACTGCATTAACTTTATGATAGAAGAACTTGTTCCTCATGGCTTGCTCACCTTGCAGAGCCTTGTGGATCCTTTAGACTCACAAAAAGATGCATGAATGTTTAAGACTTATTATCATCAGTGAGCTTACGAGTCAATGGGATATCAGTGAAAAACCCTCAGAGTAGGTGAAAAAGAACAAACGAATAGTGAGAGGAAAAAGCTCTTTTTCAAACAGCACAAGTTACTTTGATAGTGGAAGCAAAAATGGAATCTTTAAGCCATCTGTCAGGAAACAATCTCTGCTCCTTTATAACACTTCCCACTCTTTTGTCTGCTTGAACATATAAACAGATGAAGCATTAATGACAAGAATCCCTTGCTTGCCTTACTCAGGGGCGACTGGCTTGCTCATGGCAGAGACAGAGAGCTAGTGTTACAACAGAAGTGCTGGCTCCTCTGTTCTCAGCTCTCTAGGTTTGCATGGACAATGAATTCTGATTTTCCTGCTACAGCAGGCCACATGGACATGAAGGAATCAATACATCACAGCACCCAAAAAAGTGTAAAGCAACAGCAGATTTATTGCTGACTTGCTGGAGGACTTTAAGCATGTCCCTTAAATTTTCTTCAGTGTTTTAGGTACTTTAAAACTACTCCCCTTTCAATAAAAACTAAGTGCAATATTGCATTTATTTCAACAGATTGCCACACATGGCTTGCTGCCACTCTCCAGGCAGGCAACATCACCCTGACCTACAGCCTTGCTCAGCAGCCAACTTCCATGTGTTTAGGAGAAATGCAGTTTTCTGTAAGCTAACTAGTGATCACAATTAAACTTTTCTATCTCTTTAAACAGAAATTACATTGGCTTCCAATGGTTTTTCATACACTAAATTGAAGCAGTTGTGTAGGAAATAAAGTTACTGCAGAATCAGTGAAAGGCGTCCCCTGCCTGCAGCTGTGTGGTTGGAACTGGATGATCCTTAAGGTCCCTTCCTACCCAAACCAGTCTGGGATTGCATGAACTACCAATTTGGCATGAAAGTGAGGAGGATTGTTACACACTCTGGTGTGCTGTAAGTGTTTCAGCAAACTCCTGCACCAAGCCCCATTACTTCTGCAGTTACAGATCACAGCTGCAGAATGTCCCTTCATACAGTCTCCACAATTTTCAAAAAACAAATCAGATTTGTTCTTATTTTACAGGTTTGAGGTGAAAAGACATAACAGCAGCAGTTTTCAAGGGCAATGCACCATCTCCAGAGGGGAAAGATACTCAAGACCTGCTTGGCAACTCTGATCTGAGCAGGAATATAAACATTAAGCAGTAACTCCACATGCTCCCATGATCCAATCTGCTTTCCAAGAGGCCTTGATTTTCCAAACCCTCAAGCAATTCCTTGCCCTGTACCCTCCCAGGTGAGTCCCACCTTTGCTCAGTGTATGGCTGGATCTTCTGCACGGTGATGTCTGAGTCAAGGACCCCCAGCAGCACCCCAATCTGCCGGATGAACATCCCCTTCTGCCGCTCTGTCAGCTGGCTCACATTCACATCCAGAATTATCTCCACCAGGTTATTTTTCCTAGGATCTAGAGAGATTGTAGATAGTACAGACCTTTAGAGTTTCTATTTAGCAGCTTCGGCACAAGGCAGGTTTTCAGCTATCTTTCCAGGATGTTTCTGATTTGAACACAGAACTACAGAGTGGGATTATAAGAAGAGACACAAGTATGACTTTCACAGGTAACAGAAGCAGTGAGAGTCAGCCCTCAAAATCCACAGGAAAACACAACCATATCCCTCAAAACTTTTAATATTTACAGTTCTAAACTGGAGTAGATGACACATTTTAATCCCAGTATACGGTATCCAGAGGGCTGCAGGCAAATATGGTACAGCACAAAACCCAGACTCACCAGGTTTAACCTCCACTGTGGTCCTTTCCACATCACTCTCTCCTTTGGCATCTGTTACTCTGAGGTGAAATGTGTAGGTCCCTTCTACCAGATTGGACAGGAGGAGGACAGGATGATGGTCTGAATTATTTAAGACTTCCTGGAAGGCAGAACAAAGTAAGCATGAGGAGACAAATGATCAAAGTAGCACCATGTATGATCATATTTTAGGATATGACAGAGTAACAGCCCAACAATGAGCTTTGTACTTCCTCAGGAGCTGTCAACACCACCTTGTACTGACTTTTGTGATCCTTTACAAAAGAAAGCTCACCCCAGCTGCAGGACTCCCCTCATCCCGGGTCCACAAGTAGCTGACAATGCCCTTATCATCAGAGGACTTTGATCCATCCAACTCCGCTGTGTTTGTGGGCAAGGTGATGACAACATTACCAGCAATCTTTGCAATGGGTGGCTTGTTTATCTCTAAATAAACAGAGAGAAAGCACTTGGAGAAAGATCTTGTAATGCCCAATCAAAAATTACTGCATTAGATCTCCAGTGTATCCCAGAAATCCCTGTCTAACCTTAGGGAAGAGAAGGGAAGGACTGCAGGACTAAGCTGAAGATTCTGTTCTTCCAGAAAAGGGCAAACCTCAAGGCCACTTCAGTGCTCTGCACATTGTCTCCCACCATTCCTTACTTTTATTGTGTCTCTGAGCACAGTTGCTGAACTGCTCAGAGATAACCTGCGACTGAGCAGCTTTGCTCATGGCTGGATTTACCTTCTTTGACGATGACATTGACGGAGCTTTGGCTCTGCAGATTCTTCTCATCTTTCACTGTCAGAGTGAACTCGTATGTCCCAACCTGGAGGCCTGTGACAGTGGCAATGCTGCTGTTGGCATTCTCCAGCTTCACACCATCTGGACCCCTAACCAAGACACAAGGGGTTTGGTTAGTTTTTGACCTTTTTCAGAGGTTTTGATCAGTTTAAACTTTGCACAGAGCACTGGAGGCAGCCTTGCACAGGAGCCTGGAAATAAGAGCCATGATAAAAAGTAAAATTATGTTTTACAGCAAGATCCTAAGTGCAGGATCCAGAATAAAAAGCGTAATTTCTGGCAGTTTAATGTTTCGGTTAATTTTAAACCAGAGGAACACTGATAACAGCATTTAGGTGGTGTTTACAAATAGTGGTACTTTCAGCAAACTGGTTTGTGAACTGCACAATGAGCCAATTTTGTAAAAAACAAAAAAAGGTGCAAAGCAAAAACAGTCCCTCATTTCTAGGGCTTTGCACAGACTTTGCATTAGCAAACAGAAAATGCTACTGCAAGTTGCTCATAGGCTTTTTCCTGAATTCCCTAAAGCACTTCAGCGAATTAAGACAGAAGAGAACTCTGACTCATTTAAATAAATTGCAAACGCATTGAGTTAAGAGGCCCTGCTGCTGTTTCAATTACAAGGGTCAGTCTCTCCATGAGACCAAGACAAAGCTCCACTGCTGTGAATGGAAACACTGCTGAGCCACACCACACTGAGAGTGGGAGTCAGGTCTAGAGATGAAGGCAAAGCTATTTCTCATGCTCAAAGGAAACTCCACTTCTTTCCAATCAAACATAAATCCTTGTCTTATTCAGGTCATTGGTAAAACTTGTCAGACCCAATGTGATCATGACTGAACACAGGGGAGTGTGTGGGTGTGGCTTGTTTTAATTGAAAGATCTGGATACCCAAGACCATGGAAGGGGATACACACCGTGTTTTTTCCCAGAGAAAGTACACTATCTTCTGGTCATCTGAGCTCTTGCTGCCATCTAGAGTGGTGCTGTCCACAGGAAGAGTCAATTCTTTATCTGGACCAGCATCTGCCTTTGGAGGCTTGTTGTTCTCTGGAAAAGAATGCAGGATTTCTCATACACATACCAAAAAGGTGAAGCTTAAACCACCAGTATGATCCCCAGTACATGCCTTGCCCACTTCCTTGTACTCAGATAAAATGAGGTTAAAAGCTGTTAAGAATTCCAATGAGCATTTAATTCAGACTTCTGGAATAAAATGAGACTGAAAGCTAGGAGTTCTGATCTTTGCTCTTATTCTCCAAGTACTGCTCCACTTTTCCTGCCTCCATCCCAGGACCCAGCAGCGTAGGCAGACACAGCTGTCTGGAAATACAACCCTGCCTTTACTGTAGGAAAATATCAATTAGGTTACACTGTGTAAAATAAGAGAACGGCCTACAAAGGCAATATTACTACAAGCTTTATTTTGCTCATTTATCAGCAATATACCAGCCCAGAATGGTCCTAAATCAAAGCAGCTTTCTGGAAAATCATCATAAGATCTAGAGGTTGCTGACAGATTGCTGCTCCAACCTCCAACCCCTGGAAGGGAAGCAGCAACAGCAGGTAAAGGCAGCTTACCCGGTTGGACTATCACAGTGACCTCTGCAGTGGACTGGTGCCCAGCAGAATCAGTCACTATGAGCTGGTAGGTGTAATCACCTTCCTGCATTGCAGAGAGCTGCAAGACTGGTGTCCTCACACCCTGTGAGAAAAGATATTCATGGATTAAAAACAATCTCTGAATCTAAAGTAACTATTACCAGCACATTCTAGGGGTTATTACCAACTCCTGCTATGGGAACAGGAGTCTGTGCCGCTTCAGCATGCAAAGCTCTTGTAGCTGAATTTATGCACACTGCAAGGACACTGTTGTGGGACATAACAAGAGTAGTGCCATACAAGCAGACCTTTGGGGATTCAGTAGTTCCCAACTCCAGTAAAATCCCTGGGGAGCCCTGTGCAAATCCCACACTTTGTGAATCTGATTTATGGACTTTCTTATTCTATAAATTTTACAGTAGTAATAATCTTTAAAAGAAAAATGATGACAGAGAAACAAGCTTCAAGCTTTACTGTGCAGCACTGAGAAGAGTCTGGCCAGTATCAAAAAAATTTAGACTGCAAGATTCAGCTCAAAAGTTCCCACATCTCTCAATCCCCCTTCTTCAGCATGATTTTAAACTGCATTGCTCAAGAAAGGAAGAGGATGCCAGTAGTGAGGCTGGTGCACCAGCTCAGACACTAAACCAATACCAGCTTCACACAGATATAGCTTTAAGCACATCCTTAATCATCACACATTTGCTCTGGAGGGTTCTAAAAGACATTTGCTAACAGTGGTTTGATTATAGATAAAAACCCAGCTAGTGAACCATCCAGAACACTGGAGAGCTGCACTGACCTGCATCTCCATCACCTTCCCTTTGCTGTTGGGGCTGAGCAGCCACTCATAGCTGACGATGCTGTGGTCATCCGTGCTCTGGTTGCCATAGAGTGTGATGGAGTTCTGGGGCAGGGTGATCACCTGGTTTGGGCCAGCATTGGCCACTGGAGGATAATCCACTGCCTTTTTCACAGTCAGGTTGGCAGTGGTGGAGTTGCTGGCACCATCTGAGTCCACGACTGTTAGACTGAAGAGGAAAAAAAAGAAGTGAAAGCACTGAAGAGTAATGGTGATCAGAGCTGAATACAGACAGCCTTTTCTGAATAGAAACTTCCCCCAAATGTCTAATTATCAGCCTCAAAGTGATGCAAGGAATTCAACAGTCACATCCATCTCTCATTTAATATCTAACAACCAGTTCCAAGGTTGAAGCACTGAAGTGCTTTATTAACCCACAAGTGGCCTGGACACAGCACACCCCCTCAGGTAGGCTGGTACCACAAAATACAACAGCTTTTTGCTAAATCTAGATCTGAACATGGATCTGATTAGTTCATATGCCAATTGTATAACAAGAAAGCAGCATTCAGTAAGAGGTACTCTTTATTTTACAAAGATCTGCTGATGTAGTAATGGACATCACACCAAAATACAAGCCAAAGGAAAAATAAAGGACAAATACAAAAGTAAAATCAACTACCACCTATTGCCCAGGCTGTGCATCAAACCATTAGGCCTCATTCACTTAACTGAGACAGAATGCATTTCTTCCTAAGCCTTTACCCAAAGAGTTTAGATTTGACATTTCAACTGACATTTTGTAGCACTGACAGACCAGCCATCATCTTAACCAGGGTGACAAGTCAAGAATAAGAAGTAGCTGGATAGCTTATCTCTCCTGAAGTGCAAAGCTACAAAACTACTTGGAAGTGCAGGAGCAGAGAGAGAGAACATCACAAAATGGAGTTCTCTCAACGCTTTATTTTTTTTTTAACCAGATTAACACTTTAGGAATGTCATACATTTCACTCTTAAGGGATGAGAAGTGCAGGACTCTGCCAGTGTGACCTACCTGAATGTGTAATTGCCAGGTACCAGGTTGGTCAGTGTCAGTATGGCAGTGTCACTGGAAACCTTCTCCTCCCGCAGGGGACCCTTCAGCTCTTCCCAGTGGTAGCTGATAATTTTATCATCATCCGTGCTTTCTGTTTCAGTAACAGAGGAAAACACACACACAAGAAGTTGGAAAATGCTGCTTCACAGATTCCAGATGGTCAGTTCCTACTTCTGCCCTGGGCTTAGTGGGTAAAGGTATTTTTGGTCCATGCCCAGAGTCTCTGTTATGCTCAGACACCCAAACTGTAACAAACCAGCTGCTAGCTGTGGCTAAGACAACTGGAATATGTTTAAAGGAACTCCTGAAAAGCTCTAGTGCAGGTCAGGATCATTGAAGGTGGCATGTCAGTAACTTACACGTTTGAAGTTCAGCCAAGAGCCCAGTAATTTTGACTGACAGTAATTATTTTTTGATTCTAAGCATCAACCTCCAGAGCTTTTCCTTTTTTAGGAGATGAGCTCAGGCCAGTGCCCTTCAAAAGGGAACACGGAGAGGTGATGGTGTGTGTGTTCTACTTTCCTGGCCAGAGAGGCTAATTCTTTTCACTGAATTGTGTTTGACAGTGTCACTGTTTCTCTTAAACTTTATGTAAAAGGCTATCCCAGGACCAAACCCAAACCAGCTCTGCTGAATGCTGCACTTAAACCTGCAGGTACTCACTGCTGCCGTCGATAAGGGTGGAAACGGTGGGCAGGGAGATTTCCTGGAACGGTGGGGACACGATGGCAACAGGAGGCTGATTCACCCGGGGCTCTGCAACAACAACCCAGCTGTTACCATGACACTACGGGCAGAAAGCCCTGGCCAAGGAACTTCAAAACTATCAGCAACAGTGATTTGTGCTTCCAGCACGTTCTACACCAGCTTGGGGAATCAATGCTACCAAAAGGGGGTTCAAACAGTGTGGAGGTAAACAGCCAGCACACCAGTGCTCTGAAAAGGTTGCACTGCACCAGTTTTTCTCTAATGGGTCAAGCACCTACAGCTTCTTGCCACAGTGTGACTGCTGCTCTGAAAAGTGAAGGATTTTGGTGCATGCTGCCAGCTGCAAAGTCACTGCTTATAAGGAAATGATCAGCCACAGCACCCAGAAGACCAGGCACATACTCTTGGCTAATTTAGGGAGTGCAAGAGCCCTTCTTTGCCCACAAAGCTTGTACAAGAAGTCTTGCTGAAGATTGTAACGGGTTTTATTGAAACCTGTGGTTGCCTCTTTACACAGGTGTTGGGGGTTGAGTGTTTTTCTATTACTGTGTCAATTTAAAGTATTTTTCCCATTCTCATGCCAATGGAGCTGGCCGGGTCACACCCAGGACCTTTGACGACTCTGGACAAAAGGGGTAGGTGGGAGCTGGGCGGGCGGAGGGGCTCTCGTGCTTCCGGAGGGGACTCGTGTTTCCGGGAGCTCGGAGGAGGACGCCCCGTCTGCAGCCCCGCGGCCGAACGCAGGAGAGCCAGACCCTGTGCGATCACCTGTCCTGCACCTGCCCCGCTGCAGCTCCTGCCTGTGCGGACACAGCTGATCACCCGGACACAGCGGTGAGCGAGGAGCTGCCGCTCCAGCCGCTCCCACCCGACACCGGCGTGGCCGCTGCCGCGCTTCCCGCCTCCACTCCCGCCTGCTCTCTGCGGCCGCCGGGCTTTGTTCCAGCTGCAGCACTCGGACCGAGGGCAGAGAGAGAGTGTGCCTACAGCTAAAGAAAGGACTGGGACCGAGTTATCTGTTCTGTGTTGTTGGTAGTTTTAACAACTGCTGTTGTTTCTGTTTGTACGGTTAGATATATTAGTAAAGGAGCTGTTATTCCTACCCCCTTATCTCTGCCTCAGAGTCTTGGATTCAGACATTTATAATACTTGGGGGGGAGTGGAGTTGGGGTATCTACTTCAAAGGAAAACTTCTGCCTTTGTTGGCAGACACCTGTCCTTCAAACCAGGACAACAGGCCACCTAAAAAGTGAGGCAGTCAGCACTAGATGCTGTACCTCCACCAGCTCATCTGCAAACCACATGCTACAGTACGGAATGAGATTTGACTTAACCTGCCTGTGGTTGGGAATGATATTCCTCACTGGACAGGGAAGAAAGGAACCTCCAAAGGAGCTTCAAAACTCTGGCTTCTCTTCAGTTTTTGCACCTGCTGCTATAAGCTTTTTGTCAGACTGCAGCTAGTTTTTATAGAAGCAGTGGCCTTTCAGGGTGAGGTGTTTGCTGAGCATTTCCCTATCAGGATTACAGCTCTTTTATCAAGTGGTTGGCTTGATGCAGTACAGCAAAAATAGCTGTGTAGTAGCAGTAGCTTCCCATCTCAGGAAATTATGTAATACATACATATATATGTGTGTGTTTGTGTAAATATATATATATATATATCTCTATATATATATATGCAAGTTCACAGCACAATGAATTATCACCACACTAAACCAAACAATCTAACCCCATGGTACAGCTGCCTTGGCCTGTCAGAGATAAGTGAAGTCAAGGAAACTCCAATCCCAGCACTCACTTGGATTCACTGTTACATTCACATATCCCTCTCCGTGTGCATTTTCCCCATCAACCACGACTTTGAACTCGTACAGGCCAACAGTCAGCTGGAAACAAACACACAGGATTATTCACCTACAGGTTGGTGGCACCTTGTCAGGAAGGTCAAGTTCCTGTGCTTTGGCACAGGAGCACCCAGGTAATTGTGCTTCAGCCTCTGCATACACAGCAAAGGATGGTTTCCAGGTCAAAATGGCATCACACATATTTTAGTTTACAATGGCTATACAGAAACCAAAGACTCATATTCCTCTCTGCCACAAGACTGTCAGTCAAGCTTTATTTCCCAGCAACAAAAGGCAAACAGAAGAGAGATAACAGAGATTAGTTCAGGTTGTCTGGCTACTGGAATCTGTACTAGCAGATTGCATTTGTGGTGAGAAAAGCCACATGTAAGCAGAAAATCTCTTCTTGTATGTTTTTATAAATGCAAGTGTTCTTCTCTTACTTTTAGGGGACATGAGCCAAGCAGTCACCTCTTCACCATTCACTGTTGAGCTAAAATGAGGGGGTGAGGGACCAGGTGCTGGATAACAATCTTGATAACCCAAAAGGCTGAAGCCCTGACAGAGACCTGCACACTCCTTTCAAGAGGTTTGGCTCTGCCTAATATCCTTACTAAAACCTGTAGATTTTTTTCTGAGTGCAGTAGAATCCAGGCTGCTGAAAGGAATGTCTCAAGTACAGAACTGTATATTAACAGTACTTAGAGTAATTTCCTTTTCAAGAATCCCCATGTGCAGGAACTGGCAACCCCTTCCCTGTCAGAGCTTGTCTAAGAGCAACAGCCTGGGACATGCCACGAGGTGTTGCAAGGCTCCTGTTAATGGAAGCAGCAAGTCCCTCTTCCAGTGGACAGTAAAAGGCTCAGACCTAACTGTTCCAGGAATATTCCCACCCCTTGTTACTGTTAATTTCTGCCACTTGTAAGCCTTGTCACACTGCTTGTAGGCAGCTTGTACCGCCTGAAATAAATTTCTTCTTCCCCTCGTGCTAGATCAATGTCCTTTCTCTATGAGCCTCAGAGAGGGCTTGCAGTCGAATGTTGGCTGCCTGCCCATCATGCAATTTCCTATTCATCCTGAAATCCCACACAAGTCTTTCCTGGCTGTTGGGGTCCCCATCTTCTCCACTTGGCATTTAATACAGGATACAAACAGGATACAAAGCAGCCAAAGCTTTACCTTAGACAACTTCAGAGTCTGGGAGTCTGGCTTCCCTGCCATTTCTCCACTGTAGTCTTTTGGATGAGTAATCAACTCCCACTGATAGGAATATGAGGTTCCTTAAAAAAAAAAAAAAAAAAAAAAAAAAAAAGAAAAGGTCCAGATGTTTGTTTTCAAAGCCTATCGTTCCTGCCATGCTAAAGAACTGCAAAGGTATTAAACATTTACAAGGCACATTCTGCTGCACTGTGGAGAAATGAGACAGCTTGGGCTACGCGGCTTTTTGGGAATATACCCAGGAAAAGAGACAATCTGTGCTTCTAAACTCATTTACACTGGAATCAAAACCCATCTTTCAGCCTCTAAGGCAATAAAGAGCTTTGGAACAAACACAGCTCCAGGATAATAAGAGAGAAAAGCCTTATCACATCCTCAGATCCTGCAGACACAGGAATGCCAGTTTTTGAACAGGAATGAATCAATCCCTGCTGCTGCACAACATGGAACACACCTGCCTCTGCAGCTCCCACTGCACAGTGGACAGAGTTAAGATAAGAACTATAAAAATACCTGCCAACAATTTGCATGATGAAATGGGGAGTGTATAGAATGTGTTCCTCAGCAGGCAAATACCCCAATTTAGATTTCAATCACCTGCTAATACAGCTCAGTTCCTATTAGCAAACATCAAGAATAGATGCTAAAAATCTAATTCTTCCTCACACACTAGCCTGAGAATGTGCCATCTCATCTCTTCCCACAATCTCCCAAATCCACTGGCTTTGTAGCACTTTCCATTTTTTTGTGTCTTGCTATTTTCTCTAAGAGGCAGCACGAGGTAGCAGCGAGTATGAAATATTTCCACAGGGAAGTGCTCTCTGACAAAAGACATTTTCAAGATTGCCCTTACTGCATGCCATACATAATGACTGTTTGCCTTTTCACATCCCAAGCCCTTAGCAGAACTCCCAGGGAAGCCTTACCAGGTGGTGGTTCAGGAAGCACAAATGCATTTAGCTGAACTTCATTCTTTGGCAGGGTCACCTCAACGCTGTCTCCAGCAGAAACCACCAGCTCCTTCATAGCTGAAAGGCACAAACACAGAATTGGAAGCGGAACAGGGAAAAAAAATGTACATAAATCCATCTTGGTTTCAATTTATGGAATAAACCCCAGCTATAAATGATGGACCTTAAACATTCAGCTATTTCCCCATCTTCATTATCTATTATTTATCTATCTTCCAATTTTAATAGCTAGTGGAATTAACCACCTTTTTTTCCCTCTCAAATACTCCATCAGTCATTCACCTGCAAAGAGTTCCAAGGCAAAAAGCAAATCAGATCTCATTAGGAAATAATAAAAACAAAACCAAGACAAACAGATAAAAAACCCCTGGAAAAACTTGGTAGCTTGGAAAAAGTACACTTCACATCATCTCTGCACTGCTTAGCAAAACCAGGAGGCCCTGGCTGTTAGTCTTCCCAGACAAGTCAATGAAGACGTTTAAAGTGTATTTTCCACTTTTAGCTGGGGTAAGCCCCTAAAAAAAACCCAAACCATTAACTTGTCGGCAGAAGCAGCCAATGCGCTTCCTGCCAAAAACATCTCTGGATGCAGTGCTTCCCTTACACTTTCCATTTGTTCCCTTGTAAGGGAAAGGAACCCTAAATTCAAAAGAAATTCAGCTGTGAATGCTTCAGCAGGCAGGATTAAGTGAATTCTGAGACAGCACACGAGCAGTACACGCCATTCCCTGTGCGTAGCCAGCCCTGCAGGGAGAACTGACAGCCTGCCTGATGGAACAGAGCTGCCAAAGGGCATTCTGGCCTTTATGCATTTTCGACAGTCTGTTTTAGGAAACAGCAGTGTGAACAGAAACATCATCATGCTGCAAAGCAAAGCATGGGCTAACAGCCAAGTACACTGTTCTCCACGCCTGAACTGTGCAGAGACACTTCAGGGACAGAAAATAATCAGTTACACCCTTTTTTGAGCACACATTAAGATTTCTGCTTGATTTGATGGATAGTAGCATGCCAAGGCTACTGGAAAAACACTTCTTGGGACTCTGCCCCATGTCACATCTCAGCCTTCACTTTGGGAATTAAGATATCTCCATTAGTTCCCAGCTGTCCTCACACGCAGATTTATGATGCCCAGGTCCCCTTCCAGACCTCAGGAGTTACTGGGATCCAACAGCACAAGCGCTGACACAGGTGGCTCAGTATTTTCTCCAAGGTACCATAATTATGTCCTATTTTTCCACACTGCCTTGGCTTGAAAAAGCCTGAGCAGGTGACATTTGCTGGAGCTCTGCAAGTCCTCACCTGGCATGGTGGCAGCAGTGCTTGGGGCTGCAGCAGTACTGCTCTGGGCTGTAGGAATACTGCCATTTGTGGGGGCTCCACTGGGCACAGAAGTGGCTGCCTGTGCCTTTGCTGTGCTCTTCACTGGCATGGGGCTGTCTGTGGTAAACACGTCAGAGTGAGGATGGGCATCATCAGGCTGCCCAGGCTTCTCAGTCTTCCCTGCAGCTGTCAAGTCCAGTGCCACGGGGCTGGAGAACGTAGCCAGCACTGATGGTGCTGGTGCAGATGTTCCTGTGTGGATCTGTAAAGGAAAAAGTTGTCTGAGTTTGACCTGAACACTGAATGGCAGTTTTAAATTGCCCTTCTCCTCCTCCATAATTAAGGAGGTGGAAAAACCCTGGTTTGTTTTTCCAGAAGCAGGAATTTTTACAGCTTCCTCTTCTCTCTTTTGAAGTGCTTCTCCATGTTCTTCCTCCACAGCAGACAGGCCATTTCTACCTCAGCTGAACACCAGTTAAACCAGACTTAGCTACAGCATTAAATACCAAGGCTGTTGATGTGGCAAATATAAGAGATTATCCAGGTTCAAAACTGAAGTAAGTGGAGCTAAAAGAACAGAAAGGGGGGATAAGACAGACCCTAAAGACAGGGGCCACAAACTGGTGTTCATTTACTTTGGCTGTGATTTCTTTTTCCTGAAGCCATGCAGTTGGCCAACTCAAAGCAGGAGGATTGCAGCGGCATTTTTATGTAATAACTGAATTGTTGCAGCAAGAGGAAATTTATTTTGGAATCACTCTTCAAAGCAAGGTGAGCTGACACACAGAGTTCCCTGTGTGCCTGCCCCAGGAGATGCTGCTGGGGCAGGGAGAGGAGCTGGAAGGCAAAAGGTTTGCTCACATCCACACAGGATGAGCCACTTGATTGAAAATAATCAGAGTGGTAGGAACAATTTCCTTTTTTTCATCAGAAAATTCCTTTTACCTAGCTCCATTCCAGTTCCTAGCCTGCCAGGCCATACTCCCAACAATCTACCCCCCACTGTGCAGTCCATGTGTGTAGCACTTTTTTTTTTTTTTCAGTTAACTCTATTTTGAGAACAGCTGCTAAATATTTAAAATGGAGCAATTTACCATCTTTGACTCAGAAAGTGCTTTGGAACTGAATTCCCCATCATTACTCCCCATTAGAGGAGTGATTAAAAGCTCGTATTGGAGGAAATACACTCAAGCTTTCGAACCATGCTGTTGGCATTCAGTCCAGGAAACAGGAACTGGGAAAACACTCCAGACCATGGTGGGCAACACTCTTGTCAGTAAACGGGCTGGGCTTTAGAAAACACTAAATGTTGGTTGTAAAAATAAAGCTGTGCTGCCCACACTGAACAACCAGCCAAGCCAGGAGCAGCACTAAAGGCACCGAGGGCTTCTCTGCAAGTGTTTTGTTTCAGCCTTGGGCAAATAATTTTCTCTCACCATATCTCTTTGCTCTCAGAATGTAAAACAATTGTTTGATTAACATTTAAGCTTTACGGACCAAAGAATCAAGCACTACTGGTTAGTTTTACAGACATAAGCTGTCTTCCTTTATTTGGTTACTTGCTAATGGCTTATTTAAACAAAAATATGGATTCTTTGGAATCCATGCAGGAAAAATCTGGCATGCTGCTTTTCCTCATTGGCCTCAGGACAGCTGGATGTCCCAAGCTGTATCATCTTCCACCCACTGAGAACTTCAAAGGGTACTGACTCCCTCTCCTCAAGACAAAGTTTGAAATGCCGGCAGGAGAAAGAGGGGAACAACCAGGCAGGAACCCAAGTGAGACTCTCTAGGAAAGGCACAGGAGCAGAATGTTTCCATTACTTCCTTCCAGTATGGGAAACCACTTTTTGCTTCTCAAGAATCAACCCAGAAGGGTGACAAGAGCAAGAGTCACAAAAAACACATAGGAGACCCACATTCACCTGCTGGCCACAGCAGAGTTCCCACTTTGCTTGGCAATATTTCCAGTGAGCTGAATGCTTTCTTGACTCACTTTTAAATCCAAAAAAACCCCACTTTACAGTTAAGAGAGATCCTCTTCCTTCCAAAAGTCATCAGGATGAATTGACAGATACAAGTCTGTGGAGAACTGTAATAAGATAAGCTTTCCCTGGGGCAACATAATAGTCAAAAATGCCTCTAATGCTTGCAAGCTGAGACATTTCTTATCTTTGCTCCATAACTCTGAATTCTTTAAAGCAAAGAACAGATTATTTCATTCTTGGGGATAAATGACAAGGAGACTATAAGTTTGCCAGCTGTCCTATCTTATTAGCTTAGAAAATAGAGAGAAGTGACACATTGGCCTGAGTCAACACAGGAGCCTCAGACAATTTTGATTCCAACCCCTAAATGCCTTTGGCCTGAGACAAATTGCCTGGTATCTTGGTCTGAGAGTCCCATGTCTGTTAGAGGGACTAGAGCAGCCCTGTGCATCAGAATCCACACTGAGTACAAGTTACTTAAGAGAAAAATACCTCCGTCCTGGAATCTACTTTTATTTTTCAATTTAGGCCTGATCTGAATTTACACAATGGACTTTTTTCAGCTTAGATGGTGTCCTTGAGTCTGCACTAAGTGCCACATCTGTGAAGACTCTTAAGACACTAAAATGTAGTAATGTCACAAACCATTACAGAGTTAGTGCTGGTGATAAAGAGAGACATTTCCTTGCTCCTCATGGATGAAAAGCACACAGCACTTGCAGGAAGTGTGACAGCAAGAGCCAAACAGGGGGGCTTGATGTGAGGGCAGGAATGAGTTCTCTGGCTCTATTGCAACACCCTGGCTCCAGCCTTGCCCAGTCTGCCTGCAGAGCTGCTGCAGTGCTACACTTAAATGCTTCTCCTGATTGGCTATTAAATGTGTTGCTACATTTTAAAATTGACAAGGAATTCTACAAGGAGACAGAAAAAAGCTGGTGCCTGGAAAATACCACACTTTAATGAAAAAGTACCAATCTCCCTTAGTTAAGGGCTGATGAACAGGAGGCACTGTGGTTTATCCTTGTTCCACAGCATAGATACAGTAAAACCAGAAATTAATGCTCACTGCATATCAGCAACTGCCATTGCAGATGGCTGTGGAGCCATCAGAACTGCAAGGGGAAAATTAAAACCCACAGAGCCAATGTTTTCCCAAAAACTGTCATTTTCCTTCTCTCTGAGCCTGCAAGAGCAAAGGAAAAGATCTGCCTTCCACACATTCAATGCTCAGCAGCAGCAGAGGAGAAAAAGCACTTTGATTTCAAATGTCCTTTCCTATTTCAGGTGTTTGACACTCTCAGGCAGTACTGTTCCCATTTTCCAACCCTTCCTAAAGAACAGCATTAAACACCCAGCCATGTGCTCCATGGATTGGACCAAATGTAGCCCAAGAAAAATCCTACTGATTTCAGCATGGGTGTAACTTAATTTTGGTCCATAACCAACCGTCCTGGAAGGTCTGACCATATCCCAAGAATACAGCCTCCAATGTTTTACCCTTGGCTCACATTAAACTGCTCTTGGATTTGAAGTGCAAGGACAGCTGCAGAGCTGGCTTGGCATTTTGCAGGTAAAGTTGGATGGTTCAATAATCCCAGAATTAGCCCAGGTGGATATTTTAATTCTTCCTTCTCCTCAAAACTCCATCCTAAACCTCAAAAATACAAATGCCAGGAATTCCATCATGTATTTCATACATGAATTTCAGTATATTTCAGTATATTTCAGTAAAAAGTTTTGACTTTCATAAACTTGCATTTTGTTAAGAGTCATGGATTTTCTTGTTAGCAAATACCATCAAGGAGAGTAAAAACCTTCCCCAGCACACATCCAACAGTGCACATTAATGACAATGAGAGCACTTTCTAAAGATGGGAAATCCTGCATGTTCAGCAACATTCAGAAACTGATTAATCAGTGTAATTTAATACTTGCAACCAGTTTACTGGACACACATTGGACAGTAGTAGCAGGATAACCTGGAAAGCAAAACTGCAAACTGAACAAACAGGGAGATGTAAAAGCTGCTCCCCAAGAGCAAGAGAAGACATTTAAGAGTGGCTGCAAAGACAACTGCTCACATATGTGACAGCTGAGAGAATGGGGTCACCCTGCTCAGCTCAACTGCTGGGAATAGGAAAGAACAGGGAGGGTGGAAAGACTGCAGCATTGCAGGGGAGAGAGAAAGCTGAGCTTGAGTTGGCCCCAGGTGCTGGGGGGTTCTGGAAAATCAAACATTTGTCAGGTTTTAGTGCCTGGTTTCACCCTGGCTGCTTGGGAGCTGTCGGCAGCGTCCCTTGGCCGCTTGCCACATCCTGCTCAGGGTGGTGGCTCAGGCAGTCACAGCCCTACCTGCAACCAGGATTTGAAAAATTCAGTCATTTCCAGAACCACAGGCACCAGTTTTGTACAATGCCAAATCCCTGAAACATGGCAAAAGCTATTTCAGGAACAGTTTAACAAAGCAGAACTATATTTCACCATCAGGAGTGCACAAGCATTTTTGAGATAAGGCTTAAAAAATTATTTACAGATGTAAAAATACAAATATCACTTAACAATTCAAATGTGCCAAATTCTCTGTAACAACAAGATGTACTGGCTTAACACTGTATGTATTTGGAGTAGAGACTAAACGGATTTCATTCACCCAGTGCCAAGGTAAGCTTTGGTGGATTTGAGAAACTGGAGCACTCTTCAAAAAAAAGAACACTTGGCACTAAGATGCCAACTCAAGCAAGCAGATTGACATTGAAGTACGCTGTGAGCTCTATGCATGACTCTATAAAATAACATAAAAATAAATAATGTATTTAACTGCCTTGATTCAGCATTAAATGAAAATAATTTATTTTATTGTGTGGATCTGAATAGGTTCTTCTACAGGTAACAGTTTTCAGCTCTCAAACAATTCCCACTGACAAGTCACCATTTCTTCTCATCTGGGCACATTGTGTAATTATGCAGAGGATAAGCATTATCATAGACTCCATCCTGCCTCATCTTCCCATTTCAACACAGTTTATCCCAGCTAGAAAAAGGATGGGGGCAGAACCTACCGCAAATCCCAAACCACTGGCCATGTTGATAGGAGGTTGAAAACTAGTAACCTGAAAAGGTATCTCATCACTTGGGCAGTTCCAAGTCAAAATCTACCTGAAGCCAGACTGAGGAGGGGACAGCTGTCCCAGACAGCCCCACTCCAGCCCCAGCAATCACTTACCTGAGGCAAGTCGTCAGCATCCTGTGACCTGTTCACATTATTGCTCTTAGGCGGGAGTGCACTTCTGGGGTTCTGTTCTTTTGGATTCTGTCCATCTTTCAGCAACTTTTGTTTTTGATTTTCTTTTTCAGGAGCAGCTCTGTCCACCACTAAGTGCCTCAGGACCTGATCCTTCAAGCGCTCTGCTTCACTTCGGCTGCTTCTGAAGTTCTCTGCCAGTTCCCTTCTGAGGAGCTGCACCCTGTTACTTGCCAACCTCCACTTCTGGAATGATCTCCGCAGTCTTTTCTTCCTCTGAACAGGGAAATCCCAGTCCAACCACTTGTGACTCCAAGCCTTCATATCACCTTCCATAGGGAAGTTTAACAAGTGCTCTGTGCTTTTTGATTTCTTTAAAAACACCAAAACAGAATCTGAAAAGCCAGTCTTGTTGGCCTGACACATGCCAGGCACGGTGCAATTCACCTGGATGCACATATTTTCCAAGAACCAAAAGGCATCACAGGTGGGGTGTTGGCAGCAAGTGGTCTGACAGGAGCTCAGAGTGTGGAACCCTTCCAAAAGCTGCAAATGGTGACCTGCCCACAATGTCAAACGGCCGCCAAGCAGGATCTTCCCCCGCTCACATTTAGATCCGTTCCAGTTTGCATCTGGGAAAGAGAAGGGAAGACAAAGAGACAACTGTCAATCCTTTAAAGCACTGAATAATGGATCTCACATTGTTTTAAGGAACAATCTGCTCCTCCTATCTAAGCAACCACCACCCTTTCCAACAGGGATGGAGAAGCAGAAGTGAAGACAGAAATGTTCCCATTTCAGAGGAGTCCATAATGCCCACACTGAGCAGCTGGACCAAGGTCATACAGCAAGTTCACAGCTCGAAACTGAACCCCAAAATCCCAAGAGCAGTTCTTTACTCTAACCAGTTATGGCTTTGCCTCTCTGCCCATAGTCTGCCTAGAAGGAAAACACTGCAAACAGTGGCACTGGCTTGGTGCACAGTACAGAGCCATTTTCAACTCTTCCGTGCTGGTATTTGGCATCAGTTGCCTATTCTGACTGAATTTGCTCCACTTGGGAAGCTGTTAACAACTTCTAGAAGAGGGCTCTGCAAAGCAAGGCCTTGTAACCTACCCTGCCATAGTGTTTTTCATTAAAAACCCTCCAACATTTGATGTAATTTCTGTTAGAGTCAAGTCACTTCAGGTCTCAGCTCTGCAGCAAAGCAGCAGCTGCTTTGCATATGGATTCTTTTTTTCTTAGCATGAAAATTTTGCAGGGATCAATGGATTAAAGGCTTCCAAAATTCAGAGCTCTGCAGATTAAGAACTCCCTAAAAATAGCCTAATGACCTATGGGACTGTTATACTGTGCTGTGTTCAGCATCCAAGCGATAATAGGTCACTGGAATATTACTTTGCAAACAGTGTTGCTGGACTGGGAGATGTGCAGCTGGAGAACATGCTCCAGATCTGACTCCCTCCCTGTCAAGAATGGAGTTCTTGAGCACAACACAAATGGAAAACATTTTTCTCCATTAAAATAAAGTCTGAATTTAAATTACAATATCCTGATTGAGAATTAACTCAAGTTTAGTGACCAAGTTATAGGGAACAGAGCTCCTTATGGGTGTCTGAACCCACCACTGTGCAGAAGGGGGAGAAGCTCCTCACTTGAGCAATGAAATGTGTGAAAGAAACTCTGCAAATGTTCAACAGCAAGAGAAGTTGACAGCAGCACCTTTAAAAACCTCAGCATTCCTGTCACACCTCATCAACACATAGCACTTCCTAGAATAGAGAGAAGACAGGTATCTGTGTGACCAGGGCAACAGCCAAGGTCATCACACCTGAAATGCCTGGACAGCCAGACCCTGGCACCACTGTCACAGCCACAGGCAGGGACAAGCTCCTAGCACCAACCTGATGGAGCTAAAATTAGAACAGAATATGGAATCTGTGTACACACCAAACCCACGTGTATGCTCACACACTCTCTGCAGACTTGCAGAAACAATAACAAATTGAAGAATCACAACATTCCTGTGAATTTCACCAGCAACTCATACCCTTAGATTTACCTTTTCCTGTAAAATTCCCTTTCTGTTAAAGGTAAATCACCATCCCTAATATATCTTGTGCATGAGGAAAGTGTGCTGCTTCCCACATTCCTAAAATCCTTCCTCCTCTTCCACTGCTCATCCATCTCTCCTCATATGTCAGGCCTGGCTCACACATACCACTCAAATTAAGGCTTGATATGGAAGCAGTGCAATTCAGCAGCAGGGTCTAGTACCAGGCTTAGAACTGGGGCACACACATAATGGGGCACATTTAAGAGAAAAATATTCCCAGGGAAATTATGCCTTGTGACAAATCACTACACAACATAGGTCTTATATTTATTAATCTCCAATGTAAAGCCTGGATCCCCAGAAACATCTCCTCAGCAAGTCAGAGCCATGACTTAGCCCGGATGACACAACACTACCATGCTGAGAGCATTCTGCTGCTCTTTTAACACACTGCTAAAACAATATTTGAATATTTTGGCTACATTTCACTTCCAGAACTCTGCTAATGGCCACTTGGGACATGTTTATTTGAAATTAGCCTTCTGAATTGCTGTACATGGACAGCTTAAAACTCAGATAACTCTCAGGAATGACAGAAGTGGACAGGCAACTCCCAGGATGCCAAATGTGAGTTTTCCACAGAGACCTACTGATTTGCACCTGCCTTGGGAGAAAACAGAGTCTACACTTGTATTTCATCTGTGGAAAGCAGGAACATTGCTGAGAATGAGTTCCATCCTAAGCTCAGCACCATACAAGTCACAAGACACCTGCATAGTGGGTGCACTTAGTCACTTTTCCATATTGTTTTTGTCACATCAGTGGAGAAAACTGCTCTTCCCAGGAACTCAGGAGTTCCTGTCCCAGGAATGAAGCTCACAGCTTTGCTGAGCAGCAGGGGAATGGAACACACAGGAACAGCTTCTATTAATAACTTCAGGTTTACAGACTTGCCCAGGCAGTTAATCCTGCTTGATAGCAGATTAATGATTAAAGACTTGACTCTATGGACTTTTTAAACCTGCTACACGTCAGTCAGTTATGTCAACACAGTCCCCTTGCGTAACTCCACATGACCACACTCATTTCTAGGCAGCCATAACTCCTCCTCAGCTTCACAAACTCCGCTGCCTGAGTGACACAAACAAGCCCAAAATAACAAAAACTCTGCAATGGAAAAAATGTCCACATCAGGGTAACTATGTCCATATAATTATATTTATTTCTGCATACGCAAAAACCTTAGTTTAATGGACTCTTCACTCATTTAACTGTTGGACTTGATGATCTCAGACCTGCACTGCTCCAACTTTTACAATTCTATGAGTCTTGGCTTTAACTCTTCCAAGCACAGCAGGCCTTAAACGCCAGCACCATCTAGAACACCTTCTAGGAGTCTCATAGGAGCTCTAACTCTAAACCTCCAAGAAATTACTAAAGCCAGGAAATGCATGCAGGAAGCCCAGATGATAAGGAAACACTCACCATTCAAACACACAACACACAATCCTTTGCTAGGATCAGGAATACAAACATGTCTTCCCAGGGTCTAAATTAACTGATTAAGATCACACAGCTCATGAGCTTAATCAAATCTGCTACTGGGAAAAAATCGGCTACTTGCTTCCAGGAAGGTCCAGTAACACAACAGGGACGCTGCAGCTGTCTGGAGAATACATCCATATAACTGGGAAACAAAGCAAACCAGCCCCTTCCCAAACCAAACATCACACAATCCATTAGAGGAAAACTTCCATCCGAGCCACTAACCTGGTTATTTACTTGAGCAGGAGATTGGTTGCTCAAGTTTGAACAGGAAATAAAAAAAACAAACATAACTGTTGCCTGTAGGCAAATAAAGACTTCTGACACACGGTTCTTAGGAAGAGCTTTAAACATCTTAGGGCTAAAAAAACACTCCTGCCTTTCCAGGCTGCTTTCCTTAAATTAAATTATTTTCCAGATTGTCACTTGTTCCTTTTGTGAAAAAATAAGGTGAGAACAAGCTCTCTCTGAGATACAAGCTCCACTTTTGAGAGCTCCTTTAGTAACTGCTAAGGGTGGTGTTTTGTTTGGTTTAAAAAAAAATGCAACAGCTTCGGTTTGAGTTTAAAAAAATCAATTAAAAAGGAAACCAATAAAAAAAACAACTCTACAATATCTACTAGCAAATCATTTCACTTTTCTCTCAGAGTATTTTAAAAAAGTAAGAGGGGTAAAGACTATAAAAATCCATACACACAGCCTCAGAGAGAAAAGAGTCACCTGCAGAGGAGCACAAGGCACACAGGCAAGTGCACAGGTAGAACAGCTGCAGAACTCCCAGCTCCTTCACAGCTTTTCCCAGGCAATATCGTGACAGGAACCAGGCGCTGATGCTGGGCTTGGCTTCCAATCTCTTCTCCATGGCCTTTGTGGGCAGCAGTAGGGTTCTAGAAACATGTAGGGTATGAGACACAAAACATCCCGTGTCAATTGAAATGTTCCTGCACAGATCCAGACAGACTGCAAAGTGAACAGAGCATTTGTGGAAGAAAAGAAATGTCTTATCAGCTGTGATTAGTCCAGCTGTTGCTAAGGAACTATCAATGTCTGATACCCAAATGAAATATGTAGTGGCACAGCTTCCAGTGCTGAGAGCCGAGGGCTTTCCCTTTTGGTTTTCTCTTCCAGACCCCATTTTTCATCTGATATCACAGTAGCTGTCCACTGAATTCCAAAGAGGCATTTGGCAAATTTCAGTTTCAAATATGCCTGAGGATTGGACACTCAGGCAGTAGCACGAGGATAACACAGGACACCGACAACCCTGCACATCTGCCTGGCAATGTCATTGCAGGCACGTCTGTGCTGGCTAGTGCCAGCCAGAAAAGGGGAAACGAGAGCACAGCCACGCTGGGAAACTGGGAGCTAACTCCCTGGTTTGCTTTTTATTTTGCTCCACAGGTCATGGGATCGCCAAACTTCTCTGCCGTTCTAATGCCAAAGGCTATTTAATAGCCTCACATGCTAATTGAATGTAAATTATCTCTAAGTGATGCGATAGGAGAACATTAATTTTTTCACGCGTAATAAGTAGTATGCATTTTAAGGGAGCAATGAAAGCATCATTAGGCGCTAAATGGCACTAAATCTGCCAGTTCTGAAGAATCCAAATGGAATGCTTCTACAGGGAATGCTGCTACAGTCAGATCCACCAGCGCTCCTCAAGCACTCGAAGCTTGTTATACCTCAAGGAATGGCACTCAACCGTCCGCAGCACAGGAGGAACAGACACACGACGAAAACTTCACGGGGATAAACCCGCGCCCGCTCAGCCAACAGGTCCTTGAGGAAACTTTCCGCCGCCGCAGACCCCCGGTCCCCGCACCTGCCCGGCCGGAACGCCGGGGCCGGGGCCGGGCCCCGCGGGAGGCAGCAGCGCCCCATGCCGCCGGCGAGTACGTACCAAGGGCGCATGGCGAGGCTCGGCGGCTCCTCGGCGAGCTCAGGCGGGCACCGGGCACAGCCGAGCATGGCCGGGGCTCCAGCGCGGCGGGCCCGGGGACACCGCGGCCTCCTGCCCCGCGGCCATGGCGGCACCCGCGCACGCTCACCCGGAAGCTGAACCGCCACCTCCCGGCACCAGGGCTGGGTCCGGCGGTGCGGGCAGTGCCAGTGCTGCGGAGCCACGGCTCCCCGCTGCTCGCTCCCCGCCGCCGCTCCCGGTCGCACCGGGCGGGGCGGGCGCGGAGGCCGCGCAGCCACAGGTGATTTGCCCACAGTTCCGCGCGGAGGCGGTGGCTTCGAGCACCGCCCAACAAGGCGGCACGCGATTGGCTAGCGGCGCGGAGGAGGCGCGCGGATTGGCTGAGAGGGCAGGTGGCGCGCGCCCGTAGGCAGGGCGCCGTGGGGGAAGTGGCTGGAGACGTGAGGGAAGGGGCTGAGGGAAGGCTGTCCGTATTCTCCCTCTAGTCCTTTAGCCACGCTTCCCGGCCATGGCCTCGGACTCCGGGGATGGGCACGCCACGCTGAAGCGGTGCCTCGGTGTGCTCAGAGACGCGAGGAACGACAGCGAGCAGTTCGCAGCGCTGCTCCTGGTAAGGAGCTGCGGAATCGAGAAGAGGAGGCCGAACACCCTGCTGGACACGGGAGTGCCTGGGGGACGCGGGGATTGGGAGCTCGGAGCTTTGTGATTCCCTTCAGCAAAGCGAGGCAGCCTGGCATTGACTTGGGTGTGCGGAGGGTCGGTTAGTGCTGCCACACTCTTAGAACACCGTAGTAAATCTCTAGATTAGCACTTCGGCCAAGTCCTAGCTCAGTGGATACTTCCCTGCACTAATTAAAGTTGTTTTGGCTTCTAATTTGCGAGAGTTCCATCCTGTACATGTACCAAATCCTTTTGCTACGCTCACGCCCGCTCCTGCTTTGCCTCGTAGGTGACCAAAGCTGTTAAGGCTGGAGAGGTGGACGCCAAGACCCGTCGGCAGATCTTCGATGCGATCGGATTCACATTCCCGAACCGCCTGCTGATGTCCCGGCAGCCTCCAGCCGGCTGCCCCCCGCAGACCTTCCGTGCCCTCGGCCTCACCCTGCTGGCCTGTTTCTGCACCGACCCGGAGCTAGCTGGGCACTCCCAGATCCTGAACAAAATCCCAACCTTCAATGACATCCTGCTTTCCCCCTGCGACCCGGACAGCACATCCATGGTGGATGATGTGTACCAGTGCCTCAGCGCTGTCCTGGCCACGGCCAGGGGTCCCAGGGAGTTGGTGACCAAAGGGACAGTGTCTGCCCTGTGCCAGGCCTACCTGAATGGTGGTCACGGCTCTGACCGTGCCCTCACACTGCTTGTGGGGCTGTTGGCCATAACAGAGGCCAAGTGCTGGCAGAGAGATGCTCCACAGCTCCTGGCTGTACTCAGCAAGCTCTCTGGTGACTTCCTCAAGGCTGAAGACATGACCAAATTTGAGCTGTGTGAGGTTCTGCCTCACTTCATCCCCCTGTCACCTCCTCTCACAGAGAACTCACAGGGCTCTGAGTGCCTCTGCAGACTTTACAAAGGACTGGCTGAAGTTTTGGGCAGCAAACTCAGCCAGTCGCAGCGAGACACCGCTCTGAAGCTCGCAGCTGGTCTCGTGCAGGCCTGTGGGGCTGAGTGGATCCCAGCAGGGAGTGCTGGCAGCAAGTTCCTGGCCCTGCTGGTGAACTTGGCTTGTGTGGAGGTCCGCCTGACCCTGGAGGAGCCAGGCCCCGTGGAGATGGAGGGGAAGAAAGAAGTGGTGACAGCCTGCTATGTCCTTATGGAGATGGGGATCCAGGAGTGCCTGAGGGAAGAGAACCCTCTGCTAGAAAATGTGCAGAAAATGCAGCTCATGAGGATTATGGAGGAGGCATTTGGAGCTGTAATATTCTACTTGAGACAGGTAATACAGGACTTTTAACAAAGGGCCTGTTGAGGGGGTGTCTCTGTGTGGAGCAAGCTCTGCCTCTTAGCCCACTGTGGTTTCCAGACCTATGGTAGTTGAAGTACAGTGACAGAAATGTCTCACTTTGCTTTCTTCATGCAGGTTAAACAAGAGGAGCTGCAAGATCCTTTCATCTTTGCCTCTGTTCGAGTTCTTGGAGCTTGGATGGCAGAAGAGACATCCTCCCTCAAGCAGGAAATCTGTGAGCTCTTGCCTTTCCTTGTTAATTATGCCAGAAGGCTTTTCAAAGAGGGCAGCCCAGCTGTGAGTCTTCCCCAGGCAGAGCTGGTCAGCACCAAGGGCTCTGCCTTACCCCAGGATGCTCTGAGGTGAGCATTTTAAGCACACATTTGTTGCATTTTAGCACAGACCTGCTCAAATACTTTTTCTATTTTCATTCTCCCTGCAGTACCAGTTCCATGGGGCTTTCTCCCCTGAGATGGATGTAAATGCAGGGCTTAGACCCATTCTACCTCATGTTCCCAGTTTCTTTCACCTTCCAGATTTCTGCTACCTGGATTTTGCCATTTGACAGCAGAGGACAAGCCCCGGGACATCCTCATCTCTGAAGGGGCACCAGCACTGCTGTGTGAGTACTTCCTTCAGCAGTGGGAGGTTCTGACCTCGGAGTCCACGGCCCCTGCACCCCTGACGAGCACTGAAATGAGTCTCCAGACCATGTGTGGGATTTTCCTTAACCTGGCTGTGACTGCTCCGGACCTGGTCAGGTAACAGAGCTTTGGGAACTGGCTCTGAGGTTGGCAATGGGAAGAAGGGATGCCTTGTGCATCGAGCTTGAGGATCTGTTAACATGCTGTGCTGATAAGGGATGTTCC
Source organism: Luscinia megarhynchos (assembly GCA_034336665.1). NCBI lineage: Eukaryota > Metazoa > Chordata > Aves > Passeriformes > Muscicapidae > Luscinia > Luscinia megarhynchos. Next base: position 4,195,869 of record CM067585.1, on the reverse strand, counting down.
TTTTTCAACCCCAATTTCATTACATTTTTGGCTCAGTGTTTAACCTTGACATTCTCAGGTGTTTCTGGCTCTGCTCAGGAAATGTGTCAAAAAGGGTTTATTTTGTCTATAGGCATGACAAAGCGTTTTCCTCCTTGATGGATGTGTTGCTGAACTCTCTTCCACTTCTGCTGCCTCAGAAGCATCACCTGGTTCTGGCAGCAAACATTGCCACTCTGGGCCTGATGATGGCCAGGATCCTCGTGGGGTCAGCAGGTAAAGGAAGTTCCCATTGGCAAAGCCCACATTGTGCTGCGTGGGCAGAGAGCAGGAGCCAGGAATTTGGGAAAGCAAATAAAAGGAAAACTGGTCCAGTTTATCATTAGAAAAATGATAAACCAAAAACGTTCAGGACCAAGGAATACATGAAACATTCAGCAGGCTGATGTGCTGGGATGAAATAAGATTTCTAGGGCAGGAAGATTTTGTCCTGCTCCACACAGCCCCACCTCAGGGCCCTTCTTTGAGTGAGCAAACTCTACATTGTGACATTCATCTCCTCTTCCTTTCAGCCCTTCAGGAAACGAAGTCTGCCAAGGAGTTTTTTGGAGCTGCCATTCGCTTCCTCTGCGAGGCGCACACGACCCAGGCAGACCCCAGCAGCGATGGCCTGGCCGTGGCAGTGTCACCCACCTATGTGAGTGCCTGGGATGACATCTGTGAGCTCTGGTTCCTGGCAATGCAGGCCTTGGCTGGCTGCATCCCTCTTTTCCCCTGGCTGCCACATGCTGTTCTCCAGGCGCGCTGGCTGCAGGGACTCATGCAGTTGCTGTCCCGCGTTGCTCCCTCCTCTGTGGATTTTGAGCTTGTCACTGCTTTCCAGGCCATGCTAGTGGAGCTAGCCAGAGCCAGTGAGCAGTGCAGGGATGTGATCCTGTCCCACCACGGCACAGAGTGGGCCAGTCTGTATGGAATGGCAGCTCTGGAACAGTGTCTGGCTGAGCAGGGAGGAACCAGCAGCAGTCTAGCTGGGAAATGAAGCCAGACACCTCAACACTTCTGCCAATGCTCTTTGCTGCCAGATGGGCATAAAAAGACCCCATTAAATGACCAAACTTTACAAAACTGGAATGATGCAGAAGCACCCAGAATGATCAGCACTGCCCACATCAGTGTGCAGAACTGCTGCTGCCTCAGAACATTTCACCATGCCCTTGCTCAACCTGTTGTGAAGATTTCTCTGTAAAAACAGCCTGTTTTGTTATTAAAGACTTTTTGTCAGTTTGTTTTTTAGACTCCTCAGTGCTGGGATTTCTTCCTGCCCAGGGCCCTGACAGAATGCTTGCTTCCCCCGTTAATATGGTCACAGTTTTGTCAAAGTAAGCTCTGCAGGTTTTCACCTTATTTTCTCTGAGTCCTGCACACATTAGTAAATAACTTGGCACTACACACAGAACCCGGAAAAGGCAGAAATGGGAACAGCTTTATTATTTACTGATAGTGCTGGGAATAACTCCTTGTGACTTGAAGATGCCATGCTGCTGCATGATCCCCCAGTTCATATCCACCACTGGTACCATCATCCCAAGTTCACACCTAGAAAACCTTCCCAGCACCACTTGCTTTGCCTGTTTGCCCCATAGAGCACCTGCACAAAGTGCATCCATGTGGTTTCCAATTTGCTCCCTCTTGCTGCCAGGATGGGATGTACAGGGTAAGTTTTCTACTCTTGAAGGATTCAGCCTGCTTCTGTTCCCTTTAGGTTGTGAAAGCCAAAATGAGTGAATTCCCCCTTGCTGATTCCCTGCAGACCAAAAAACATCTTGCTTTACAGAAGAGAAAGGCCACATGTCCCTTGGAGTAAATCTCATAGCACCGACTTCACACCTTGGCCTTCCAGTTCTAGGGTCCCGCGTTATCCTGAGGATATTTCCCACAGGGAGCAGCTGCACAGGGTGGCTGCTGAAGCTGAGGCTGATCCGAGCAGCGCTCCCTGCTACCGCTTTTCCACCAGGTGTCAGCCGAGGACTTCTCTGGGAGCTGCTGCCTCGCCGGGCCTGCTCTGCCACCAGCCCAAGGCTCTGCCACCAGCCCAAGGCGTTGATCAGAACTCATTGCAGGGGGCTGGGAATCGTCTGATCAAGGGAAAATCAAGCACGAAGCTGACTCAAAAGGAGGGCTGGCTCTGGGTGTATTCCCCCTTTATGCTGTGTTTTTTGCTCACTGCTTTGTTAGAGCAAGTGCCTTACACAACTGGAGAGGAGGCTGTTGCTCAAGGAAAGTATCTTTAGATCTTTACAGCTCAGCCCTGAGCAGCCAGCACAAGTTGGAACAAAGGCAGGTGCTCCCAGTAGAGCGGTGTGAGCCAAACAGGCAAATGAGCCTCCTGGCCTTAGAAAAGAGCCGAACTTTTTGGAGCTGGGCTGGGAGAGGCTCCTCAGCCTGCCAGGAGCACATCCCGCACCACAGGGAAACACCAGCAGGAAAAGTTAGGAATACAATACAGTGTGAGAAAAAACACTCAAACCCTCAAAGCCTTTACCTTCTAGTGTTCTCAGTCCTATAGACTCTCTTACCTCTGGTTAGGGGTATGGGCTTCCCATTAATGACAGCCACTAATTAGTGCTAATGAGAGATATGACCTATATCAACAGGAGGATGTTCTGCTATCCCCAGTGCAGTGGGCTTGCTGTGGGCAGCTGCTCTGATTTGGCTATGGTTCATCGCTAGGGGCAGTAGTTGGAACTCCCACAACACCAGACCAGAGATCCAGCCTGGGCCCACAGTTCCAATACTAGCACAGGCCTAAGCCAGAAGCCTTTCATTGCTGGTCTTTAATTCACTGGGAAGCTATCTGTGAGCAAACCAAGAGTCCAGGAAGTCCTCCAGTTTTATCTTTCCCCACCAGCAGGTGCCTGGAGAGGGGCATCTGCACCTCATTCTCACACTCTGGTGTCAAGTCTCCTCAGGTGTGAGCAGGACCATCCGTGCCCAGCCAGAGCTGGACCCTCTCTGAGACCCTGATGTCTTGTCATGTACTTGTTTCTTTGCATGAAAAAAACCTGCACCTCATGAGCCCCTCACAGCTCCTGATCTGAGAGTGGAAGGGGTGACCCATCCACCTTGCTCTGGGACGTTTCCAGGCTGAATGCCAGTGGACGTGGCAGAGCTCCTTGAGCAGTATCACTGCTCTCTTGTCCCAGGGCACTTTCCAAACATTCTTGGACAGAGCACCCCCAAAAAGATTGTTTTCCTCCCTGAGACTGAGCACTGACAGCTGTGAGCACTGCACATTCAGGAGGGAAGGGCACTGGAGCTGTTGGAGGCCTCCTGCCACGTGGACATCTCCGTTGGCTTCATGTGTGCCAGCCCACAGGCCCCAGCACGCCCGGCTGGCTCAGCCCACACAAGGGAGATGGTGCCCTGGCAGCCTGGCCAAGGCTTCAATGGCTGCAGGCTGTCCGCAGCCACCCCAAGCTTTGCAAGCCCAACCACAGGCTCTGCCCCTGGCAGTTGGCATCTGCAGGTTCCAGAGAGGTGGATGTGGCATCATCTAACGTCCCCTCTCTGCCGGTGTTTGAGATCCCAGCACTGAGTGGGATTGCAGCCAGCAACACCCAAAGCAAACTGTGCTTCATCTCCCAGTGAATTTCCAACACTAGGACAAGCCTCTCCAGCAGCAGATTGATTGTTCGTTGTGCTCCAAGATGGAAAAGGCCCCAGAGGAGCAGATCCACATTGTTTCACTTTGACTGCTTAAATGTCATAATGCCATTGCAAACCTGACCATGGTACTCATTATTTAACAGCATTTATTCATCTCACCCCAAAACACTGGCAGTAAAATTAAATGTTTCATAAAGTTGTTATTTGGCTACTGTGCTGCCAGAACCCACAGCCTCCTCCCTCCTGCCATGAGATGTAGCAGGGGTGTTGAGAGTGGAGGTCTGAGGTGCGAGGGGGCTGCCACACTCCCTGCCCACCCTTCAGCAGCGTCCCTGATCTCCTCAAAGCCCTGCCTGCTCTCCAGACCCACAGCAAGGAGATTCCTTTCGACAAGGGGATGTAGGAATTAATAGCAGCAGCCTGTATTTCCCCGAGGTGTTGATGGGAGCTGAGCTTATGGAGAAGAACTGGTTCATCTTTGACTAGGGAAGAGCTCTGTTCACATTCTTTAGTCTCGGTGCTCTCATCGTCCTGCTCCACCAGTACATTTGTTGCTGACCCCCAGGAGTAGAAGTTGCTGTCTCAAGCCATCATGCTCCTGGCAGTGCTGAGGATCTCCTGAGAAGGAGCTCTGGGACCTTGGCTACAAAACCAGTTTTCCAGAGATTTCTGTCTTGGGTCTATGTGCAAGAAGTAGTCCCTGGGGTGGAGACCTTGCCCAGACTCACAGTGAATGTTCCCTGTAGCTGGGGTTCAAGGGGGAAGCTCTGATGTTGAGGTCCTCAGCAGGACCACATCACTGTTAGGAAACACAAAGGATGTTTGGCAGAGCAAAACACAAGCACAGCTGGACTTGTGGTTCTTAAGCAGGGATGTTAAAGAGCAGGTAGCAGGGAGCTGTGTTTGAGCCTCCTGTGCTCAGGTATCCCAGCAATTTTCCTGGCCAAGTTGAACCAGTAACAAAACCAGGCACCTGGGGGAATGTATTGGCAGCCCCTGGGCCCTGCCTGGGACCTCAGGACAGCAGGTAAAAGTGAATAATTGTTCAGCACTGGTGGCTTAATGAGTGCCTCCTGTCCATGAGAGGCCCAGGGATTTGGTTTGCCCTCATCATCAGACAGGTGCTGTACAGAGGGTCTGGGGCAGTGAAGAACTCAGACGGGTCTTGGACATCTTGCAAGGACAATTCTGCTTCTTGTAGGGCTCTGAGGGTGCTGCTGAGCAGGACCCCAAGGCTGGGAAGGTGCTAATTGTGCTTCCAGAGAAGTTGAGAGAAGGTGCCAAGGCAGGGTAGCTCCTGGGGGTTTCCCAAAGCCCAGAGTCTGTTGCAAAGTCCCCTTTCTCCTTCCTGATCACTGCTGTGCTGTGCTGGGGAGGGTGACACTCCCCCAGAGCCCTACAGCCCTACAACTCCAGGCTGCCCTGGCCCACTCCCCCAGCCTAATAATTCCCACAAACCCAGTTCATCCAGCATCTTCCATGAGGGGCAGTGGGACAGCTCTGCTTTTTTTTTTCCTTCCCTTTGTCTGTCAGTGTTGCAGGTTTCCTCTGCTCTGTCTCATTTTGGGTTGGAAACACAGCTGTCCTCCAAGCTGCTGCAAGGGACCATCCTCCTGCTCGCCTGTGGTCCTGTGCAGGCTGACTCACAACCTTCCCTGCCTGGATTTTGCACAGTTTCACCTCTTTCAGAGGAATAAAGATTCGACATTATACAGAGTAGACGAGCGAGGGACATTAAGAATGAACTGGAACATAACTGCAAAATACAGCATGTCCAATCCAATTTTTCCTAGCAAATGAAATGGATCTGGTGGAAAATAAATACAGAACTTCCAGGAGCAGCGTCCTTGAAGAGCATTTGAGGGGGATGAAGAGATTTGAATGGATCAACCCTCTATACCTCTGCATATCCCTCCTCTCACCCTTAAATGCCATCTTTAACAGAAATAAATTAGAATAAACGATCAGCCGTTGCCTCCTAAAGACAGGTGGCAGGGTAATATTAAAAGAAATGAATAAAAATTCATTTAATGAGCATTGTTAATTAAACCTGGAAATCAAAGAGGTCTGAGTTGTGGGAATTCAGAGGGAAAATGAAAATGAAGGGAGCTGTAGCTCGGGGCAGGAAGGGTGGAATTAAATTAGCTGCAGTGTAGGGCTGTGTTTGTTGATGTCGATCACACAGCGCGGCGTGTTACAGCTGGGGGTGAAGGGTTTGTGCTCTGCTCCACCTAAAACACGCGCTGCCAATGCAACACCCCGCCCAGCGATGGGCGGCCGGCACCCTGCGGGTGGCACGGTGAGACCGCGGGGAGCCGGGGTGACAGGGCACCCCACAGCCGAGGCACGGCGCCCCGTGGGTCGGGGCAGCTGTGACCGTGGTGTCCGGGCGCCGCGACTGTGTCGGGGTGTGAGAGTGGGCGAGGGTGGGCACCGCCGCTCAGCCGTGGGACCTCCGTGGGATGTCATTGGGGTCACTGGGTGCCGCTGGCGGGGCCGTTTGTGTGCCCGGCTCGCCCCGCTGGTGTCCGGTGTCCGGTGCCCGGTGCCGCCTTCACGGACCCGGTGTTGCAGGCCCGCCTCGTCCTGCCCCAGAGGGAGGGCTCAAACAGAGAGTGAAGGAGGGATGGAGAGGCGGAGAGAGGGATGGAGGAGGGCAGAGAGGCAGGCATGCTACCCGTCGGTGCTCCCCGTTTTCCCCCGGCTCTGTTGCACGCGGCGCCCATGCTCCCGTCCATCTCTTCGGGCAGGGAGCCAGGCCCGGAGCACCCCCAGACCCTTCTCGCGGTCCCCAGTCCGGGATGCAGCTCTCCGTTCCCCGTCGGGGAGGAGGGTGAAGCGCCCCGGGAGGAGCCCCGAGCCCCGCTCCGTTTGCGGGAGGTCGCAGCTGCCGCCGGGGCCCTCGCAGCGCTCCCGGATGGGCCCCGCTCCCGGGTCGGGCTAATAAAGTCAAACCGTAGAGTATCGCCGCGGCCCCGCAGCCCGTCCGCACTCCCGGGGTCTCCCGACCCTCGGGGCTCGCTCCCCGGGGCGATCCGCGGCAGCATTCTCAGGCGGCGCGGCCTGGGGTGGAACGACCCGGGGTGGAACGGGGCGGAGGGTGTGCAGTCCCGTGCGCGAGGGGACCGGGGCAGCCCGACGGGCCGGAGGTGGCACCGGCCACGCTCCCAGGGGGCGGCGGGTGCCCTTCGCCCCCCGGCCCGGCCGCCTCCCGCCGCCGTCCCGCCGCGCCCGCTGTCGGGAGCCGTCGGGTCCCCGCGGGAGCGGGCGGCGCGTCCCCGTCCCCCCGCTCTGACGCGCGCTCCCGGGGCGGCGGGCGCGCCCCCGCCGCTATAACTGGCGTGCATGGAGTCGGGGCCGGCGCAGAGGAGCGGGCGGGCGATGGGAGACGCCGCTCCGGCGGGATAGAGGGGCGGAGACGGGGGCACCCCCGGGGCCCAGCCCGCCCGGGGCTTGCCGCGGGCCCGCACCGATGCTTGTGCACAGCTACCCGGGCATGGTGAGTGCGGGGCGAGCACGGCTGGGGCGGGACGGGACGGGACGGGACGGGGGGTCGGAAGCTGGGGCCGGGGGTCCGTGCCCGTCTCACCGCCGTTGTTTTCGCCACCGCAGGACCGCGCCGAGGGGCTGCCTGGGGCGCCGGCTGGGGCCCGCCTGCCGCAGCTGCCCTCGCTCAATCAGGCGCCCTACGGCTCGGCGCCACCGCTCTGCCACACGCCCGCCGCCGACTTCCAGCCGCCCTACTTCCCCCCGCCGTACCCGCAGCCGCCGCTGCCCTACCCGCAGGGCCAGGAGCCCACTTACCCTCACCTGGCGGACCCGTATGCGGCGCTCAGCCCTCTTCACCAGCACCAGCAGCCGGCCTGGCCCCCGCAGCGCGGCCGGCAGGACGAGCCGGCGCTGCTCTCGCAGACCCACCGCGCCCTGGGGCTCGACCCCCGCCGCGATTACCCAGCCGTGCCCCGCCTGCTCCACGGGCTGCCCGACAGTAGCCACGGCCTCGCCGACGGCCCGCTGGGCCTCCACGGCCTCGGGCACCACGGCCTCGAGGACATCCAGGTACAGGGGCCCGGCGGGAGCACCGGGAGGGTGCCCGGGGCGGGTTGGTTGCGAGGGGACGGGGCCGGATCCCTCTGCCTGTGCGACCGGAGTCTCCCGGCGGGACGAGTCGAGTCCCACGGCGTCCGAACCCCGGGCAAGCAGAAACACCAGCACAGGGATTCCCATTACTGGGTCTCGCTCGTGCCCTCAGAATTCCTTCTGGCCGGGGCCAGCGGGTGGATCGGGCCGCGGCCGCGCTGTCCCGGCGCCGGGAGCAGCCGGTGCCCGGAGCCGGCTGACTGCTCTTTCCTCGGTGTTTTCAGGCCGTGGACGACGGCGGGATGAACCTGCTCGATCAGTCCGTGATCAAGAAAGGTAAGAGCGCGGAGGCTCAGCGGAAAGCGGCACCGGACCGGGCGCTGCTCTTGCCGTCGGGGCTCCCCAGCATCGGGTTCCCCCGCGGCCGCCCTCCCGCTAGGCTGCCCCCCGCTCGTCGGGAAGGGCTCGCTGCTGTCCCCGGCGAGACTTAAACGAAAGCGGTGGGTCCCGGCGGACCAGCGTGTCCACTGGCCCCCGGCCGGTTGCTCTCCCTCGGGCGGCACCGCGGCCGCTGCTTCTTCCCGGTACCGACGGGCGGACCCTGCTGTCGGGGAGCCCCGGGGCTCAACCCGCCGGCGGTAGCGTACGGTTTGCGTGGAGAGCCTGGGGCTGCCCCGGCCGCAGCTCCCGGTGCTCCCAGTCCCGCCGTTCCGCGGTCGGAGCCCCGTGTCCGGCGGCAGGGGAGGCAGCGGGGGCCGCGAACCGCTTCGGATCGCGGCGGATCGGGCCCGTTCGGCGGGACTGGGACGGAAGGACGCGTTTATCGGAGACGAGAAGTGGCGGGGCTTTGGGGCCGGTGTTGCCCGTCCTTGCAGCTGGGAGCGTCACGCAGACCCCCACCTCGGCAAAACCCGGGTCTGCAGAGACCCCGCTGTGCCGCTCCATAACCGGGGCTTCGCTCCGGGACCGGAGAGGAAGAACAGCCTTCCCCTCCGGGGCCGGCGCGGGGAACGGGGCTGCGGGCAGAGGTCCCGTTCGATCCCCGGGGTCTCTCGCGTCCGGTTTTGCCCTGCACGCTGACCAGTCCCCCAGATCCCAACGAATCACTGGGTAGAACAGCTAAAATATTAATATTATCCCTAAAATATTTCTATACTAAACCTTCCGCCGGTGCGTTTCATGAGCGAGAAGGGGGGCCCGGAAGCATCTACTGCGGTGCTCGGGGCGATCCCTACTGAGGAATATTCCAGCACTGCGCTTGGCTTCCCCCCGCGATTTTTTACAGAAATATATGGATGGGAAGGAAGCGTTTAACTACTGACCCCCGGTGCGAACGGAACCGCGGCCACTGGGGTGGGTCGGTAGCGCGGGCCCGTGCTGCACGGAAAACCTCCCAATCGTGCAGTTTTTCCCCAGCTGTCCCCGGTCGTTTTCCCGGTGCGCCGCAGCCCCTTCCCCTAGAAAAGGCTGCTCTGGGAACACGCGACTGCCAGCGGGACATTAATGACCCGCATTAATTGAGCTTTAATCAGAACGCTGGAGAGGCATTTCATTAAATATTCGGGCGTAAGGAATGGTTGCAATCATCTGAGGGGTGCGTGAGCCAGCGCTGACCGTACCTCCACGGCTTGGCCGTGCAGGAACACCCCGGAACCCTCGGGAAACACCCTGCAGTGCGAATGTTTTTCTGGAAGTTCGGTCGGAGTTATAGTGGTTCTTTGAGGTTTTCCCCCTCCTTTTTCCAAAAGCGCCATTACTTAGAATTTTTTATCTCCTATCGGGAGGATTTGTCGTTGTTTCGTGCCTGGTTTGCCTGATTTTTGCCCTTGGAAATTCTCTAGTCCTCTAGTCTTGGAACGGAAAAAAAAGAAGAAAGGAAAAATAAAATTAAAATATCTTTGGCTGAAGGCGGGAATGGTGCAAAGAGCTCGACCGCAGCCCCTGTGCTCATGGACACTTTTTCTTCAATGCCCGTTCTCATTTGGGTATTTTTAAATTTTAAAAATATTAATATATATTTTCCGTCCCTGTTTTTACCTTCTTTTTAAATTATTTTAATATTTTCTATTATCACTCCTGTGTTTGGAGAGCGAAGCTCCGAGTTTGCTGAAGAAATCGATAAATCCAAAGCCAAAAGCGTGTTTGTGGGGGGAATTGGGCAGCCACACTGGGCTGAGCCACCGGGGGTTCCTGGAAGCGGCGGCAGCAGCGAGGGCTCTGTCCTGCCACCGCTCCGTCACCCACCCCGCTGTCGGGGATGGGGAGAACGGGGTCCAGAGCCGATGGCCACGCTCCCCTTTCCCTGCCCCTGGAAGTTTCCAACCGCGTGAGTTCAGCTCAAAAGAAATCGGAGGAATTATGGAAGCTGCAGCCGAGAATCCCGGGTCAAAACGCTTCTGCCCTCCACATGGCCCTGGGAACAAATTCCTTTACATTTGGCTTTATTTAATTTTTTAGAATATATAGAATATGGTCGTTCTCACTCCGCTGGCTCCGTCAGCTTTGAGCTGTGTTCTGGAGCCCCAGGGGGCTAGAGCCGAGCCCGGGCCCCCGCGGGTGAATGAACCCCAAGAAAAATAAAATTAAATTAAAACCATCTGAGGCAGCTCCCGGTGGGTCCCGGGCTGAAAGTGACGAAGGGGGCGGCTGGGCAGCAGGGCTCGAGGACACCCTCTTTGAAGGGAGCAAAGGTAAATCCTAAAAAGCGCAGTTTTTTCCTCAATCGCACCGAGATCCCAGATACCGATTAATCCTGGAATTCCTGACGGAACAGAAACCTGATAGAAATCTTTGCGTGTGAAAACAAATCTATCTCGCCTAATTAGTTGCCAAGATACTATTGTCCTGGTTCAACAAAATATTAATCACCTGCCCTAAATCCCCAAATGTCCCTTTTAGCTCCCGTCCTTGGAGTCGCATTTAGTCCCTGGCCAGAAACAGCCCGGAACGGTAGGGAAGAGCCCGCAGCCCCGCGCTGTCCCCGTAGCCTGTCCCCTCCCGTATCCCGGGATTTTGGGGCCATCCCTGCGGCATGGGGGTCACTGTCGATGTCCCCCCGCACGGACTGGCCCCGGAGAGGGGAAGATGCTGCCCGAAGCCTCGGAGCGCTGTGTGCGAGAATCTCTGACTGTGCGTCTATTTTCCCTCCTTTTCCCTCTTAAATAAACTGCCACGGTTCCATTCGTTAATGTAATTCCAGGGATTTTGTGGGTATCTCGGAGATGCGGTGCATTGCCACCAGCTCCCCTCTGAGTGTTTTCCCGAGCCTGCAGAGCTCCGGTCCTTTGGCTGCAGGTAACCCTGAATTAAATAAATGGAGAGAAAAATCGGGAATACGCCCTAGCGCTGGCTCGGGGGACCACAACGGGACCCCCATTCCGCAGTCCCAGCGGCGGGTGCAGCCCAGAGAGGCAGATCCCGGCTGGAAACAGGCGTTCAAACACCCATTTCCACCGCTGCCCTCGGGACTGGTTGCAGTTCATTATCGCCGTGGTGATCCCTAGGGCTAGAGGCGCCGGGTGGTGCGGGGTACAGGGAAACCCCCGGTGAGGGGGTGCAGTGTGGTTGTGGGATGCGGTGTGTGAGCTGGGAGCAGGGCGAGATGTGATAGCTCTGAAAAACGGAGGATGAGTTTTCCCCCCGAGCTGTCGTGACAAATGGGGCGATAGATTTCGTTCAGGAATTAAATGTATAAAATCTTGGGTAAGGCAGCAGAGCATTTATGAATGTCTTGTACCCCCGTTTGTTCATTCTCCCTTTTTTTTTTCCCAAAGTATTTCAGAAATTGTTTTCTGTGTCTTTCTTTTGTTGTTGTTTTGTTTGTGGTTGGGATTATTATTATTATTATTGTTGTTGTTGTTATTATTACTTTTCCTTCCAAGCATTTATATAAGACCAGGAAGCTATTAGACTGGGAAACATTAAAATTAACTCTGAAAAAGTTTAGTTGGGGCTCTGGCTGCTTTAGTCTACAGCAGCTCAGGAATTTTCTGCTCTACTCACCTGCTGCCCTGCTGTTTAGATGCTCAGATCAGCTACCGAGGTCTGGCTGTGAGACCCCCCAAACATAAAACTGGGGACTCAGCAAGCCCCGAGCTCCTGGTGCAGAGTGCGACTTTCTGGTTATGAAATCAAGCATTAGGTTGTTGTGCTCAGTAGCAAAAAATCCTACAGCTTGGTTGTAAAATAAGGAGGGGTTTTATTGCTTTCACATCCTTTTGGGATCAGCAGAAAGCTTCTGTGAGAGCCTTTTTATTACAAAGAAAAATACAAATCTTTTTGGCTGGCACCTGCGGATATGCTGGGGTGCAGGAGCAGCACAGGATCCTGCTGGCCGTGGGCTGGGGTGAGCTGGGGCCCTGTGGCAGCAGGAGCAGGGTGAGCCACAGGGGCTAGTGTATCCGCTCGCGGGCACAAGTTTTGGCTGTGGCATTTTACAACCTGGAGTAGAGACAGAGCAGGGTGTGAACAGCGTGGGCTCACACTGGCACCCACACTCACACAGCGCTTGTCCCCGGGCTCCATGCTGGCCTGGTCCTGCCACTGTCCCTTGTGTTTGTGGATCTGGTCCTGCCACTCTCCCTCATGTTTGTGGATCTGGCTGCCGCCCTCCCTCATTTTTGTGACTTGTTCCAGTTTCCATCTGAGGCTTCTGAGCTGCTCCGAGGGGCACTGCTAGCGTTTCTGCTCAGGAATGTGGACCTGTTTGGTTGGATACTGGACAGACAGATGGAAAGCTGTGCCTCAGAGCCCACAGTCAGGAATATTGCAAGAAGTAGCTGTCACTACTAAGGAATGCGGCAGAGGAGGGAGATTAAGACCAAGAACCTTAGATCCACTCACCACCGCACGCGAGCTCCAGGTTTTGAAGCTTCTCAGCTTCTTCTCAAGCTGATGGGACTAGTGGGACTGGGGCACTGGCATGATGGCAGCACTGCGATTTCTCCTTTGTTTTGGTGCAAGGAGGAATCAAGCTGTAAGAAATGTAAGAAGCCAGATGTGGCAGGGCAAAAAAAAATCCTGAAAGAATGGTAGATTAGATAAACATCATTTCCTGTGACAAGCAAGGTAATAAATGAGGTCATCCTGTAAAACACCTGGGGCTGTGAAGACACAGCTTTTATAGGACTGTCCAGGGCCCTGGGTGGAGGTACTTGGCTTCCAGTCAGCTGCAGGGTGCTGGGCTCGCTGGGGAGTCCTCCCAGCTCTCTGCAGCTTCATCTGCAGCAGTAGATTGCCTGAGTAGGAAAAGGGGCTCACCCAGGACAAGCTGGGTCTTGACTGGAACTTTTGCTGCCTTAGTGCTGCTCACGAATGCTTTAAAGTTTCGACAAGCCCTCGCACACACCAGGAGATAGAGCAGCGTTCCTCAAAACACAGTCACACCTCCCGGTCCTGGCGCTTCCCCCTCGCGCACTCTGCGCGGCAGGAACGCCTACTAATCAAACAGAGAAACTTAAAAGAAAGTTTTCACTCTGAACTGCATCCAGATCACCATTCCTCCATTAAAATTATATTTTTAATGTCCTATAATTGCACCAGGATAAGTCCAGGTGTGTGTTCATGTGAGATAATGCATGCGGGTACTGGTGAAGGTGCTGGGCTTTGTCTCAACCTCCCCAGTGCCTCCCAGGCATGTGTTATCTCCAAGTTTCATGTACCTTGTCATGACTTACTGTTTAATTAGACGTTTTTAAATGAATATTTTTCTTTGTTAGAAATAAAGAGCAACTCTTAAAGGGTAGATTCAGGAAAGCCAGCTTGGGTTATTTTTTGGCATGTGGCTAGAGCCACAGCAGCAGCACCTCTGCTCCAGGAGGAGGACGCCAGGTGAGGCTTCTCCATGGACAGCACCGAGTGAGCAGCACAGACATGTTAAGTTTGCTCTGGAACACCTTTCCCTTCCTTTTGGGGCTGTGAGGTATTTTTGCAGTTTGGTGGCTACTGTCACATCACTACCCTGGGGCTACTTCATCCACAGGTGGACTGGCAGCAGGACAACCTTGGCCAGGTGACACCTGTGGTGCTTGTCCCTGCAAAGGAAGTGCTACCAAGGTCTTAATTTGTGTGACAGCACGGGTACCTGGGGTCCATCACGACATACACACACGGCAGCATAGACATAGGCAAGACCCAAAGGGACCCATCGATGTCCCTCCAGCCCAGGGTCACACTAAACCTGCAGCAGAGCAGAGGCAAACACAGACTGTTCCTCCCGGTTTAATAATGTACCAAGATACATGATCTCAGAAAAAAAAATGTTTGCAATCTCTCTTAATTATTTGGAGAGCCTAAATGAGGTTCTCTGAAGTCCTAGTCTAGCACTCTAACCACTGAACCATCCCACCCTTTCCTGTGTGATCCAGGGAATTACTCACTCTTGCTGTCCTTCCATTTGTTTGTTTATTTTAATTCTTAATGGAGGAACTAATTAGCAAATCTAGATGTGATGCTTGGAGCTGCTGCGTGCTTGGCTCTCATCTCCCTGGCCTGTCCCTAACCCAGTTCTGCCATGCCCAGATACTGCCTTCCCTTTGGTGAGAAGAGTTGTGGTTTGTGGGGAAAGGGCAGAGAAGCACATGGGAATGAGGGGGAATATCTAGAAACGAGCCCAAGGTATCCACTGTAATTAAAACACAGCATAGCAGAAGCTTGGGGCTTGGAGCAGGAAGAGGGGAGCTGGGAGCAGAACGAGGGGAGTTGGGAGCAGGTTCGCCTTCACAGTTTAAAAATCCATCACACTGTCTGTGGTGCGTGCTTGGGATTCCAGCTGGGCTGAGTCTCCCTACCCTCTATCTCAGGCATTTATCTAGTATCAGTCACCAAAGTGCCGAGGCGCCAGGGAGCGAGGGACTGGGTCAGGCCCTGCTCCCTCTGGACTGGTCAGACAGGTCCCAGGGAGCAAGTGGTGTCCCCGGGGCTCCCTGGGAGCCCCAAAGTGGCCACATGCATGGGAGAAAGCAGAGCCACAATCCCAGGGCTGGAGAGCGGTGAGCAGAGGATCTGATTGAGGTTTCCAGCACAAGATCCCAGTTAGCAAGAGATGGGGCAGCCATTGAAAAACCATCATCAGAGGGTTTTTTTCACCCATACACTGGTGTCAGCAACCCAGGGCATCTGAGCAAGGATGTGTGCCAGTGGTAAGCAGTGCCTGTCCCCAGAGTGATCCTGGACAAGCCGGCAGCTCCAGAGGAGCCGCTGGACCGAGGGATTCACGTTGCTGCGGTCAGGCCCAGACTGAAACCCCGCCAGCTCAGTGGGCTAGCCGCGAGCTCAGTATGAAGGGAAGAATGTTTTTTATTATTATTCATGTCTAATCTTTGCTGAATGGTCTTTTGCCCTTCAACAACCTGAATAGATTTTAAAAATTGACAGGAACATCGCAGCAGCTTCCATGGGATCGGGATCAGCCACCGCTCACCACAACATCACAGCTTTGTTCTCCCCTTTTAGTTATGGAGATCCTATTCACACAAATTCAGGTGTAGGGAATACAGGGAAAAATCTCTTGTGCATGTTATTGTAAAATAGATCAAACTGTTTAAACATGTAAAGATCTCATAGACTGAGTGTCAGAGTGTTTATGCTGCTAAAGGAGTAAACTGGAAGTGGTTGATGCTTCAGGCAGAGATATGGAATGTGTGGGGATGGGAGCACTCACTGCAGCACAGTCAGGGGGGGACATTGGATGAGGAACTTCCCTTGGTGTCAGCAGGAGAAGTGTGGGTTTCCAATTCCTCTGGCTCAAACCCTCCAGCGCTCCAACCTCCTGTTTCTAAACCTGCTTGTTTTGGGCTGTGAAACATGAATTCTATACTGGCAGAATTTGAGCTGCATTTTAAATAATTGTTCATTAATTGAACTGAAACTGAAATAGTTCGTTTTCTAATGTAGATACAGAAGGGCACAGCTGCAGATTTGGAAAAAGTAATTTAGAATAAAGGGAAAGGGAAATAATGTGAATTGCCAGACTAAACTGATTTCTCCAATGAGGTTGCTGTGTTGGGGTGGCTTCCAACCAACAGTGCAGAAAATATCTCCAAACACTTTGTCACTCAAAAATAGAACCCAAATAATTTTCATTCATTCTCTTCAAAGGTTCGGACACCTGAGTTTGACTGTTTAGGGGGACATTTTAATCATTGATGTTTGGTGCCTTCCAGTGAAGTGTTTCTGCCGTTACTGCTCAGGCTGTGACATCAGGGTTCCCCAGACAGCAGAATCCACTCCATGAAATGAAGCATGGAAAGGAAACATGTGGGAACTCACCACAAATTAATTGTGAGCAGTTTCCAAAAAACTGACATACTATTCTGAACAGCAGCATATTTGAGATCGAGACATTCCTAAATGGTGAATGCATTAGCTGAAATTATCAACTGCAAAGCATTTTCTAATCCCCTTCCCAAGTCCTGCAGAAGCACAGGGAGCTGAGTAAATTTTAATATTTTAACAGCTGGCCATTCTTATCAAATAAGATGTACTCAGCAGGGACCATCCTTAACCAAGCCGTTGTACCCATGGATTTGGAGGAGTCAACCTTCTTGCTCCACTGATCCATCCCAAAGCTCCCCAGGAGACACCTGCAGTGATACATGGTTGGGACTTCACTGGGTCAAACAGAGGTATAGAATGTAAAATGGAATTAATATCACATGGCAACTTCATGTTTCTTTCCCAACCTGATGAATGGATTTGCATGGGAAACAAAATGTTAAATATGGCAGTTTTGCATAGGCATGGGACCTCTCCTGATTAGCTTTCTCATGGGAATAATTTGAAGCTGCATCCCTGCTTTCCTCAGAGGGTCTGAGATTCATTTCCCTATCAGAACTCAGTGATCTCAAAAACCCACAGATAAAACCAAGATTCTTTCCATCCTTCCATTTGAAAAGGCCGATGATGGTGGTTCCTAGAGAGGCTCTTTGACACGGGGACGTGGTTCAGGTTGTGCATTCAAGATAAAGAGAATACCTGTATAATCCCCTCTGGGAAGAGAGGATAATTACAGAGTGCACTTTGAAATACAGCTGATGGCTCTGACCTCCTTCCCTGGACCATCAATAAATACCTCTCTGCTGAAACACCGGGAAATTGGAGCAGCTGAACTCTGCAGCACCTCCTTCCTGAAAAAGGGCTTTTAAAGGGATGGCGGGAGCAGCTGCCCCTGGCTCACATCCACATCCAAATATTTATATATATATATCTCCATCTTATAATTTACATCAGAGACATTGAAATGAAGGTTAGATGAGCTCACTGACAGCTCTTCCCGGAAGACAACAGCAATCCCTCAGGTCTCTGCAGCACTTTCCTTGGGGGCTGTGCAGAGACATCCATCGGTCCGAGCTCCCCCCACTGCCGGCCCGGAGCGGGTCAGAGCAGCGGGACCCTCGGCCAGGGAATAAACCAGGGACTTTGGAGCTGCACCTGCAGAGCCATGGAACCAGTACCTCGGCACCTGCGGCAGGTTTGGAGGGTGCAAGTGTCCCCTTGCTGGCTCAGGTCTCTGCCCTGCAGCGATGCCCGAGGCAGCCGAGCTGACCGGGACACGGTCCCGGTCCCGGAGAGGGATGGGGGCTGCGAGGCTTTGGTGGGGGCTTGAAATAGCGCTGTTGTGCCTGAAGATGAGAGATTGCTTTGTCCCAGGTTGTCTCCTAAGGCGATTCACTGATATCTCTTTAAAATGCAACCCCAACAACAGCACACTCCCACTTTTAAAGCGACGTCGCAATAAAAGCTTCGATATCCAGGGATCCCGCCTTACCGAGAAGAGAATTTACCTGTGGTGTATCTGGGGAGAGAAGAAAGCAGACTTGTAAGACGGGCAGCGATTTGCATGTTCCCTCTGGACCTGTTTTTCCCCTTGCAGCATGCTGAGCTCCAGCTGGAAATGGAACAGAACAAATAACAACACGATAAGCAGCTCAATTCCCATGTACCACAAATTTTCCTGCTTACAAATCGTTTTGCAAGCAGGCAGCACATTTCTCCTATGGAAACAAGGCAGTACTTCAGTACTTCGTATTTTTCTCTTTTTGTAGGCAAAGTTTCTTTTCCCTTAGACCCAAAAGTCAGTGGTTTGCTGCCAGCCCCCAAGCACGAACGCCGGCTCCCACAGCTCCCGGCAATCCCTGCACTGAAGATTGAGCCGCGCTGCAGATGCACTTTTTCACCGAATATTTACATATCAAAGTGTCCATTTCCAGGAATCAGGTAATTTCCAGGTAATTTCACCCACAAACTTTGGTGAACAAGGATGAGGAAGGAGAAGGAATGCAGGAGCGAAGGGATGGAGCATGTCAGCCCAGACCGTGCGGGAGAGGAGGACGATGAGGCAGAGGCACAGGGCTGAGGATCAGTTCGTGCTGGATTTCACTGGAGAACAGCAGGAAATTCTCCAAAGTTTTCTAGGTAAAAAGCTTTGAAGAATGGGTTTGTTCTGCTCCTTCTTTTTACCTCGAACTCAAAAGCCAAGGGACCTATCTCTGCAGGCCAGAATAGAAGAGGCAGAAACTTTGTGCTTTCTTTTGGGACATGGCATGAGGCTCTTTATTTCATTCACTGGGTTCACAGCTGAGCAATCCATTCAGCTGTGTTTTTATCTTTCTCCCGGCTGTCTCTTGAAAAACCTTCAGGGAGACAAGATTGTGACATCCCACCCCACCTGCAGCATCACTGGAGGTATCAGGACTCCTGTTGTTCAGGGGAATTGCCTTTTCATTGCCTGGCTGCTCCAAGGGCATCACATCCTGTGCTCAGGTGCTGGACCAACTCCTCCTGGCTGCATTCAACACCCAAGGTCTTCTCATCTGGAGAAAACTCTCACCAGAGATTACTTGGCAAGTTTTAATTTGGTATCACAGCATCCCTCCCAGGTAGACATTATTATATTATTATCTGCAATTTGTTGCTGGGGACAGTCAAGCCCAAACTGGGATAGTGACTTGTCTTGTGTCATAATACAATTCCAGTCTGTGCCAGACACAAGGAGATAACCCCAGGCAGGCAGGATGTTCTCCAGCTCAGGAATGTCAAGGGATGAACCACTTGGTGGTTTTGGATACTAGGACTTGTTTGAAATCACTCTCTCTGTGCATCAGGGTTTTGGAGCCACAGCAAATGCAGTTGTGGGGGTTCATCATCTGACAATTACACCAGGGTGTAAAAGACAAACCAGAGCTGACCCAACACAAAAGGCCCCTCTGATGGGAGATCACAAACCCTGTGGTTTGGAAGGAAGATGAAGTCACCTCTGGCTGCTCCAGGCATGGGGGCAAGCAACTCACATGGGAGTTTGGGTCTCCACTGCTGCTCACACACACCTGGAATATGACAGATTGCAAATTTCACCTGTCCTGTGTGGTTCAAGGCTGCAGTGAGGCTGAGTCTGATGGAAACACCTCCTGTGAGATGTACAGAAGAAATGAGGATTGTTTCCCTTCCCATACCCTGCAGGATTCTGCTGTATGCCTGTTCCTGCCATGCTGCCCTTCTCCAAATCACCACAGCACCAGGAGCCAAGATGATGTGGTGACAAACAGCTCAATTTCACAGCTTCCTACAGAAAACCCAGAGCTATGAAAACAGAGGCTGTACATAATCAGCCTGCAGCACAGCACAGCCCAACACTTGGGCAATAGCTGAAGTCTGGATTGCTTAGAAAGGCATTCCCACAGACTGGAATTGCACACACACAGATCATGCCCATGTACCTGAGCTGTGGTAAATCATTTAACTTGCTCTGTGCCTCAATTTTCCCCAGCTGCACTAAGGAGCTGGCTTGAATCAGGAGTGAGTTCATGTCTTTGCTGGCTGGTGCTGTAGCAGCACTGGGCTGAGGAGCAGCAATGCGTGAAGCCCTTTGAGGTATGCCAGCACAACCTTATTCCAAAATCTATTTTCCCTTTTAAATCTGACCTCTCTAACCTGTGCCAGTGCTTACCTGAGTCCAGCTCACCTGCAGCATCCCCAGGGCAGGTCAAAATGCTTCACAGGGGCTTCAGTTTTTGAAATCTGTAGCCAAGCTCACCCGGATTTACTGATTTAGAAGTAGCAGGACTAATCTGAATAAACACCATTTCCACGGGAAAATCCCACTCAGGAATGCCAGGTAGTTTGAGAAAGGAGCAAAAAACACTTTAGGAGGATAGAGTGGAGCAATCAAATATCAATAAATAATAATGATTAATAATAAGAACAGATAAAAAAGAGGACTTTGCACTCCCCAGGAGTGCTCTGAGCAGTTGTTAAAGTTCTGAGGTCTCCTTCTTCCCCTTTCTTCGGCTGAATCAATCGAAGCTCCCATTGCCATTTATAGCTTCCCGGGGTGGGCTGGGGTGACCCAGGAGTACCCTGTCCACTTCTCAGGCAGGGCTGGAGGGGCACCAGCATCCAACCCTTCCTCACCAGCCTTTGTAGTGTGTGGTCTGTCACTGTGTGCACGAGCATCTCTGAGATGTGTCTCTGCTGAGAAGCTCGTCCTCCATGGTCAGGAGTGGGACCTGAACCTGCCCAAGCTCCTGCCAGGGGGACAAGCTGGGGAGGAGCCAGGTCACTGTGAGGAAGGTGTGTCCTGCTCTGCCCAAAATGAGTGTCTCCTATGGCTGATCCCGCAGGACCTCAGAAGGGATGACGAGTGCAGTGACACGATGTGACGTTTCTATCCCTGGCTGCAAAGCACCAGCAGGTCTCAGCTCCTTGTTACGCCCTTCTCTGGGGCACAGTGACACTACAGATTCCCGACTCACACTGGGGCCATTCAGTGCATCAAACCCCACCGTGCACACCCTGTCTCTGTTCCCAAGGGTCGTTCCTCTGTAGCTGGGATGAGCCCTGGGCAGGAGGCTGCGGGAGCAGCGCCGAGCGCTCCCAGCCGGGCTCGGAGGGCACAGGGGGTCGGCGCCGGGGCGTTGGGCTCTCACTGCTCTCATGCTTCCTTCTTGTCTGCAGGCTGGCTCAGGTGCTCCGATCACCTGCTGCTTGCGGGAACAGGAAAGCAGCAGCTGAAGATCGAGGGGGACTTTTGGTTTACTCAGATGACAAGAGACAATTTTGGTTCCCCAAAAGCCAAGGAAACAAAGCTGTCAGGCTTTAATGGTAGCTTGTCTCCCTCCTGCAGCATGTTTATGGGCAAACAAGCTGCAGATCAGACCAGGCAAACAGCAGCAGGTGAGGCTCAATAACAATAATTCATGATTAATGGCGAATGTGGCTTTGTTTATTCTTGTTGTATTGAGGCAACGCTGTCTAATGGATGAAGCATTGCTGCAGGACTCCAGGGCTCAGCTCCAAGTGCTGCTGCCCTCTCCATCTCTCCCTCACATCCCATGTGCCCTGTGAGGGCACAAGCTCTGTGTGACACAGGCACCTTGTCCCACACCTGCACATGCCCAAAGTGATGGGGCTGTGGCCTTGGCTGCAGCTTCGTGGCAGAAGAGCAATGGCAAAATCCACGCTCAGTGCTGGTGCCTGCCTGGTTTGCTTGTGGCACAGAGCTGGGCTGACCCAGCTGTGCTGAGCTTTACCCTTCACAGCAGTCTGCTCCAGGGCACAGCTTTCCAGGGCTTTGTTTCTGACAGTAGCATCATTCCTAAAACCTCCAGTACGTGTTTCCCAAGTGTTGTGTCTCCATGCTGCACATCAACATCATCTGTGCCTCCCCGTCACTGCCTGTGGGGTGACTGGCAAACACAGAGCTGTATCCAGCCCTTCTCCAGCCCAGTTTTCCATAGGCTCTGGGGTTAAGTCACACTGGTACAGCTGGGTTTGCCTCCTCCCCAGATGCTGTGTCCCATGGATGTGTGGTGAGGCATGATCCCTCTCCCTGCATGGCTCTGCTGTCCCTCAGGTGTGCACAGGGCCCCGGCCACGCATGCGGCTTGAGCCATGGCATGATCACAGGCATGCAGAGATATATCTAAATATAATCCAGGTTACAGAGTGTATAAATTATGCACAGCTCTTCACATGATACAAGCAACACCTGCTCCCCAGGAGGGTCTGGTTTGGGGTGGCCCTTTCTGCAGCAGAACCCAGCACTGGGACCCTGCAGGGCCTCACACCTCAGCAGTGCTGCACCAATATTTGCAAACCACACTCTGACTTCTGATTTTAAGGGATCCCCTGGAGACTAACCTAACCTGTTCTGGGACTGCAGAAGAAAGCTTTGAAGTTGCTGCTTCCTGGAAATAGTTCTGGTTTCCTATGTCTCAGAGGGATGTTCCTGTGTTTGCTCTGTCCTGAACCAACCTCAGCCCATGGCAAGCACTGACCGCAGCTGCTGGCTCCAGCAGGGCACTCGTGCATCCCGCCCTCTGCTCCCTGACTTTGCTCAAGTTTTGTGCTGGGAGGAAACTCCATGTCCTTCAGCTCCTCTCCATTCATCCCTTACTCTTAAAACATGAGTCATTTTTATGTAGCATGTGCTGATTTTTATTGCCATGCTAGCAAGTAGTTGAGCTGGATTTACAATATGCTGAGTGTAAGCTCCCCCTCGTAGGTCCAGTCCATGTACCCTCCCTGGTTAATCCTGGGCTTCTGTTTCATTTTTGGCATATGTATTTCCTTTATAAACCACGAGCATTCACTGCTGTGTTACTTGCAGGAACCATGTGACTGTGGAACAGTAATTCCTGAGGAAGCACAAAGAATGCCAGAGCTGAAATGATCTTTGGATTCTTTCAAAACCTGCTTTTTTTTCCCCTCTGAGTTAAATTGGTTATTAATTTCAGAGCATAAAAGCCAAAGAGGTATGGCACAAGTCTGTGCCACAGTTTTAACTTACAAACCTTTACTGTGTCTAAGAACGTTTCTTATGGGACGATAAATGGGAAAACTGAGCCCCTTTGCCCCAGTGTGACACCATAGGCTCAATGAGATTCTGCAGTTACCAGTGCCTGCCTAACCTTGTGTTAATTGACTTTTGCCCATTAAGCAAAGGGAAGTTTGTGCTGGAATAATTTGGTTGGATTTTCTCAAGCTTCCTTTAAGCCAGGGATGATGAAAGTTTAGGGCTCTGGTTATTTGTGGGGCTAATCCCAGAGCTGAAGGCACAGAAACTCTTTCCCCTGGCTCCCGTGGCCCCATAAGGGAAGCACAGCTCTTGGCCAGCCCAGCAGCTCCTGATTTGGGGCAGGGAATGGAGGTGTTGGTGATCCTGCCTGGTGGGATGCAGTGTGTGCTGGCACAGAGCTGGGCTGCAGCTGCAATCCCTGGAGAGGATTGGCATCCTGGCCAGCAGAACCAGACACGTTTTACCTGGCCACCCACCTCCACGGAGCACCCAGAGGGGACAGGGAGAGCAGCTGGTCACAGGTCCAGCTGGCAACACTGTGCACAATCTTCAGTCTTCCATAAGACCAGCCCAAACCTTGGCTTTAATTACAGCTGGGCTGGGAGGTGTGGGAGCAGGTGAGGGCAGCGTCTAGGCTTCTTCCTTTTCTTTAGCCTTTATTTAGTTCAGTTTCATCACCCCACCTCGCTTCTCTCATTGAGGAAAATAAGGAACTAATGAGACATCCCAGCAGCCGTGCTGCTGTCTGAGAGGGGCTGGAGAGCTGCCTGGAGAGTCTGGGTCTTTCAGCCATGGTCTCCTCTTCTCTCCCTCTCCCTTGTCTCCAGTGCCCATCCCCTCGAAGGCCAACGGCACCACCATCTCCACCCTGTCCATGAACAAGGATGGCCTGATCGGAGGGGTCACGAATCCCAACGAGGTTTTCTGCTCCGTACCCGGCCGCCTGTCCCTCCTCAGCTCCACCTCCAAGTACAAGGTGACAGTTGGGGAGGTGCAGAGGAGGCTCTCCCCCCCCGAGTGTCTCAACGCCTCTCTCCTCGGCGGGGTTCTCCGCAGGTAAGCTGCCCCAGAGCCCCAAAATCTGTGTTCAGCACCAGTTCTTACCTCAGATAAAGAGATGAGAAATTCTGGTGTGTGGTACAGCAAGGAATAGTATTTTTATTGCTTTTTCTTCTTTCTTTCCAAAACTCAAAGCTTAAACTAGGATTATGGTTATTTTAATATGAATTGCACAGAAATTTATTTTCCCACTTTGTCTTCTCTTTTCAGAGCCAAATCAAAAAATGGGGGTCGGTGTTTAAGAGAAAGATTAGAGAAAATTGGACTGAATCTACCTGCAGGAAGGCGCAAAGCTGCCAACGTCACCCTGCTCACATCCCTCGTGGAAGGTAAGAGTGTCTCCCTGCTCCTGTGGAGGGTGGAGTGCCAAAGCTTCCATCCCCTTAATTTCCAGCTTTTGACAAACTAGAACTCTTAAAATAAGGAGTGGTCACCGCTGAATGAGCACAGCAATGTCTCTGTGTCTCTCCACACCGATTCAAGAATGTGTTCTTTTAAATTAGCAGACTTTTGAGAAGGCAGTGGGCAGAACACAAATGAAACCAAGACAGCAAATGTCCAGGAAAATATCCAAGCATGGTGCCCTGCCTGTGGTAAGAGGTTGGAACTGCATGATCTTTAAAGTCTCTTCCAGCCTAAACCATCCTAGAACTCTATGCTTCCACGTCTGTTTTCCAAAACTCAGCCATTTCTGTTGGATCAGATGTGGTCCATGGAAAAGGCCAAGCAGGACTGCGAGCATCCTTCTGGCTGCAGGTCAGGGAATCCCTCATTTCTTTGAGCTGGTTTTAATAGTTGGGTCACAGAGACCAAACACAGAATAAGCCTGAATAAAGCTGCCAAGAATTTCTCAGCTGCTCTGCAGCCCATGCATGAGCCCACCTATGGCACACCTCAGGTCTGTCTGTAAGAAGGAAATGTTCCATATCCAAGTCTCTCCATCCTCCAGGAAATGATTGAGACACCAAGGAGATGTCAAACTGCTGTGGGGCTTTGCAGGTGGAGCTCAGGTGTGCAGCAGCCACCCTCAGAGGTATGGAAAAGCTGCTGCCCTGGCAGGCAGAGCCCTGCCCAGACATGAGAGGTGCCCCTGCCTGACTCGGTTACTTCCTCCCCTCCTACTTCTCTCCACCATGGAAATGATGATGTTGCCTCTGCATCCTGAGAGAAAAGCACACGGGGATGCAAACAAATGGAATGACAGCTCTGCCTCCCTCCGAGCTCAGGAATCCATTGTGTCCGTGCAGGCAGCTGCCTTCGGATCCTGAATAGAAAATCATCTCCATTGTCGCCAGCAAATTAAATGACCCGCTTCATTAGGTGGAGGTTGTTACCCAGGGCAGTTGGTTCGTGCTGAATGAAAGGCTGATTTCCATGAAAAGAAAAGAAAGCAAAGAATGAAAGAAAGAAAGGAAGGAAGAAATGTACAGTTTGATTTCAAGTGGCTGCTGATGCTTTGGTTCCTGCTTCCCAGCTCATAATAAATAGGAGAGGTGCCATGTGTGTTTGATGGATATAAAATCCTCCTGCTTGTAAGCATGATGGAACCAGGGGATGTTCCACCCACAGGAGGGTGCCTGTGCAGTGCCATCACCCAGCACCCAAACTGTCTTGTGCCCCTCTGCTCCATACACATTCTTCCTGAACATTTGCTGTCTTGGCTTAATTTGTTTTCTCCCCTCTGCCTTCCTTAATTATTTAAAAGAGCCAATGGATGGGGTTTTGAGTGCAGATGAAGTATCTCTTCTCACACTGACCCACAGCCACTCATACAGATGGGGAGGATGTTTCTGGAGAACCCAGGGAGCACCAAGTAGAAACAGCTCCCTTGGGAGCCCTCACCATGTGCACCAAGCACTCACCCTCTCTTGGGCAAGTGCTCCGTGAGAGCACCTCCAGCCTGGACCCAGGGGAGCAGCAGGGCTGTATTTCCACTCCAGAAACATCCCTGAACTCTAGGAAGGAGGTTTGCCCTCAGCCAGGCTCTTGCTGCCCCTCTGCCCACCATGGCCTTCTGTGTACTCCTGTGCAGCCTCTCCTCCTCAAGATCTGGCTCAATGTGTCTTTAACACTAAAGCCAGACTGCCCTGTCCCCGCAATACCTCTCTAATCCAGCATTCAAATTGCCTTCAAAAAACATTAAAATGTGCCGCCACTCACACATTAATGGAAGAAACAAATCCTGGCTCCAGCCCTGGCTCTGACCATGAGGTCACTCAGCTCCTTTTTATTATCCCAGTATCAGTTTTTCAGCAGTTTTTATTTTCTGACTGTTTTTTTAACACACAAACAGCTGCAAATTCTGATTCTTTAGGTTTACCTAATTTGCTCTTTCTCTGGAGGAGGAGATGAATTGGAAAGTATGGTTGTTATGTGGGAAGCAGAGACACTTCTCTGTAACAGAGCTCCACAGACTGAGCTCCGGGAGCAGGGCAGGCTGGGATGGGATCTGGGTTAATGCTATTAGGATGGATGGCCTAATAGATGTGAGCAGCAGGGGGGCAAGGCAAATTAGCTCTGCCTGCCCGACCAGGATTTTGGGTGTTGGGCATGATCAATTGCCATCAGCTCTGATTATTTCCACGGGGACGCCTGGAAATGGATCAATTCCATCAATGGGTGGGCATTTCCACGGGGTGATGGATATACTGCCTGCATGTCCAGCCCGAGGGCCCCCAGGCACTGTGGGGGATGTAACCCTGTTCCTCCTGCCGCTTCCTCCTGCCCTGCCTTGTCCAGTAGTCATGGGGCTGAGGTCACTCTGTGACCCTCCAGGCTCCCTTTCAACCTCTACTCAATTTGGAGAGACCAGGCAGGAAATTTGGGAAAGATGCAGCAGAGAATGCTCCCAAGTAAGAAATGCTTCTGGTATTCTTCCTTTTGCAGCAGCTGCCCAGAGTCACACCTCATCCTGCTCCAAGGCCAGCACTGTCTCGATGCTCTTGTAAAAGGTAGTAAGGGAAGGACTCAGCTGTTGTTCAGAGCTCATTTGGCTCACACAGACTAATTGCCTTACAGATGAGAATAAGAAACTCAGAGGTGTTTCTGCAGCAAGAGATAGATGAAGGTGGGGAGAGCTCTTGGGTGGCCACTGAGACAGGGAAGGGCTCCAGTCCCATCAGAACTGAGTCCCAACTGTGAGCTTTACAGAAGCTCCCAGTTTCCAGTCCCAGTTCCCAGTTCCCAGTTTTCAGTTCCCAGTCCCAGTTCCCAGTTCCCTGTCACACCAGTGCTGGCACAGTGCTGATGCTCCTCTCTCCTGCTTGCAGGTGAAGCCATTCACCTGGCTCGGGATTTCGGGTACGTCTGTGAGACAGAGTTCCCGGCCAAGGCAGCAGCAGAGTACCTGTGCAGGCAGCACTCCGACCCCACGGAGCTCCACACCAGGAAAAACATGCTGCTGGCTACCAAGTGAGTACAGAGGGCAATGAGCCACAGCAGTCAGTATCTGCAGCTGAGGAGAGCAACATTAGCCCCCAAACTTTACTGCAGGAAGGTGTCCAGCAGGGGGAATGGCCTGCACGGACTGAAGGGCTTGCTCCTTCATGGGAGAGGGTAACCCAGCTCTTGGGACCATTTTGGTGGTGTCCCATGTGCCCTTTCAAAGCTGGAGCAGCAGCAGTGGCTCCTGTTCTGCACTCCAGGCCAGAGCCAAAAACTCCCAGTGGGGAGGTGGCTGTTCAGGCAGGGAGCGGGAAAAGAGCCCTGAAATACCCAGAGAATGTGGATGCCCCATGCCTGAAAGCGTTTGGTGCTAGGTTGGATGAAGTTCTGAGCAACCTGGTTTCCATGCCAGAGGGGCTGGAACTGGATGATCTTTTAGGTCCCTTCCAACCCAAACTGTTCTATGGTTCTGTGACTGTGTCCTGCAGCTCTCCACATGCATTACAGTGACCAAACCTCTCTCTTTCAGGCAAATTTGCAAGGAGTTTGCAGACCTGATAGCCCAGGACCGCTCTCCGCTGGGGAACAGCCGCCCCTCGCTCATCCTGGAGCCCGGAGTCCAGAGCTGCTTGACTCATTTCAGCCTCATCACCCATGGCTTCGGGGGCCCAGCCATCTGTGCTGCCCTCACTGCCTTCCAGAACTACCTGGTGGAGTCCCTCAAGGGGCTGGATAAAATATTCATGAACAGCACAGGGAACGGGCACACAACCGGGGACACCAAAGCGTCAGACAAAGAGGTGAAGCATCGGAAATAACTTTTTCCAGGGGGAAAGATGACCCAGTGCACTGTTTTCTGAACTGCTGAGTTTGAACCCATGAGGAAACTCGTAAAGCAGGCAAAGAAAACACAGGAAAAAAGAAGACTTAAAGAATTTAAGAAGCAAACAGTGCTAATGAACATAGTGAGATTGAGAAAAGCCAGGCTGATGGCTTTGGGGTTTTGCCTTTTGCCTTTTTTTTTTTTTGTAACGTGGATGCAGGAAGCCAAGTCATGTGCAATTTGATTTTATTTTGCTTTTTAAAAAACCCATAGTGAAATCCTGGCATGCTCCAGGAATTTGTTCCAACTGAGAAACTGAGAGGAAAGAGCAAAAGCCTCATCAGTGCAAGACCCTGAGCAGGAGCAGCCGATGGCAGGGGTGACAGAGCCCTGGCTCTACCTGGATTTACCCACTGCTGTTGAGGCAAACACAGGAAACCTTCCCATTTCCCCACCCACAGCCCAGCCCTGATGCCAGGCCAAGGAAAATTGCTGGCAGAACTGCTGTGGATTTAAAGCAGGTCCAGGCCTTGTTTACAGCTTCAAACTGAGACTCACTGTGGATTTTCCTGTGGCCTGAGGAGCCCCAAGCTATGGCACAAGGGAGGAACAACCCCACAACCAACAGGTCCCAGGGCAGGACTGGGGGGAGCCCCCTGACTGCTGCCCTCCAGGCTGGGGATAAGGCAGGTGAAGCTAAACCCAGGACTGAATAAAACTCCACAACCTACAGATAACAGCACACAAGTTTCTAAAATTAGTAATAATAATAAATAAAGCACAAGGAGCAGAACTTGAACCAGGCCAAACTGAACTGTTCTAAATCTGTATATATTTATTTATGTGTAATTAAAATCTGAAACTTTTAAAATGTCCAGTGCAAGTTATTTATATCAAATTGAGTTGGGTTTTTTGTTTTGCCTTTTTTTGATGGTTTGTTTGTTTGTTTTGGGTTGGGTTTTTTTTTCTTTTGAAAGATGAAAATCTTTGGATTTTCTGCCATTAGAAATGGGAATGAAGTTTTGGATCCACCAAACTGTAGCATGGACAAGTTAGGCTGTGATGATGATGACTCTAGAAGTTCTGCAGGACTTTGTACTTGCTGTTGTTTCTCTTAATGCTGCAATAGATGTACAACAACCACACTACAATGTCATTCTCATTCTCTTAATAAACCTCTTTTTATTTGAAGAAAGCACCTCCATCGTCTTTGTGAGAAGGATCCTTTGCCTCTGTGGTTGTATCTTAAAAGGGATTATATAGTACATTATATGGAAATTATATAAAATTGCATAGATTTGAGAAAGAAATCTCCAGTTTCATGGCTGGGGGTTGAGTGCTGCCACAATCAGAGCTCAGGGGATGACAGGAGCTGATGTTGCTGCCTGGTGTCCCCAGCCCTTTTGCTGAGCCAGCTGGCGCCAATGGAGATGAATGAGTTTGCTGATGTTTCAAAACTACTCAGGGTAGTCAAATCTAAACCTGTCTGTGAGGAGCTGCAGAAGGACCTCATGGTATCAGTGATAAAACAGAAGATAAAACAGCCCCACTGATATCCAGGCAATGAAGCTCCAAATGAGCTGCGTTTTTGGCGTCACTACCTCTGCACCAGCACCTTGCACTCCCAGAGCTTAGAAATAAACACAATGGGAATGGTCAGAAAAAGGATTAACAAAGCAAAAAACAGGTTATGTTTTGTATCATCAGTGTGTTTGTCCTGTATTGCTCTGTCCTGAATGGCACTTACAGATCTGGTAAAATCCAGCTGGTAAATCCATGGGGAATTCAGGTGGGAGCAACTCCCACGTGAGGCAGGACCAAGGGCTGGAGCTGCAGGAGGAAGAAAATGAGCAGGATGTGACAGAGGTGTGGAAAACTATGGGATAAAAGAACACAAACAGGGAAAGATGACCCCAAACCAAGAGACAGTGCACCCATGAAATAAGTAGGAAGCAGGTTTAAATCTCACCAGCCTCGGGTAAGAAGCTGCAACTTTTTATGGGAACAGATGTAAAAATGGCTTTTGACACAAGGGAAGAGAGTGATTTTAGGAAGCCTCCTTGCTGTCTTCCCTACACATCATTGCTCCTCACAGAGGAGCAGCAGAAGGGACTGAGCTATGGCAGCACTCCCTGCATTGGACCCTGCTCAGAACTGCACCCCACAGGTTTTTCTGGAGGTGCAGAACAGGCCGATGGTAATAGAGGGAAAACCCCAAAGAGTCCCAAAAGAGACCACAGGAGGTTTGAAACACAAACCCTGGTTTCAGGAAAGTGTGAAAGGAAACATTTAATGCCCTAATATAATCAGGGGGATGGCTCAACTTCAGAAACTTGCATCTAAATATTCCCTTCAAAGCTTGAGGAGGCATTCAAATTGGGAATCCAATTGGAAACGTCCCTTGGTATGAGGTTTGTGAAAGCAAAGACCTAAATGACGGGCTCTGCAGGTCTGGTTTTGCTCTGGACCTTTCCAAAGGAAGAGCCAAGAAACGAGGAGTCAGGGAGCAGAATGGAAATACTACAGACACATCAGAGCCTTGTTTACACTTCAAAGCCAGTTTGGATAATGTAGGGTGTGAGCCAAAAGCATAAAAACTATTCCTATTTAAAATTATTCCAAAGTAGGAGCGCCTTGTTCTGCATCAGCATAATCCACATTTAAATGGATTATGATAAAGGAGAGTACGGTGCTTTTGTGCTACAATACAGGTTTCCCTGCATGGGGTTATTTAGGATAACTAACCTGAAATAATTCCATTTGCAGACATCCTCTGGTGCACGGTATCAGAGCAGAGCAAGCGACGCTCCAACACAGGATGAAAGTGTGTGTGTGTGTGTGTGTGTGTACACTGTAATATCCAGGCATGAAATATCATTTCCTAATTTAATCACATTATGCAAACCTGGCTTGGCTGGGGCACTTTGAATATCAAGGAATTCTTAGACACAGCACGGATGAGCAACGCAGACAGAGAATCAGGATCTGCCTCCAGTAATTACACACCACATTAATGGGGTGGAAAATACATCCCTCCTCATTTTCCTTTTTGGGTACCTCCAAGTCTTTGGAATGTTTTATGAGGAACAGTCTGGTGCCTGAAAGGCCAGGACACCTCCAATGACCTGTGAGTGGGAGGAAGTTGCATGATCTGGATTCACTTGTTCATTCCACCACAGAAGCTCAAGATGAGTAATGGACATGTCACACAGGAGCAACTTTTTAAAAGCATCAAGACTTCCCAAAATTTTGGACACCCTTATTCCTGAAGGCCCACAGAGTCACTTCAGAAGAGTCAGGGGTCGTGCAAGGCCAATTCTTGTCTGTACTGGAGTGAGGGGGTCACATCTCACTGTCAAGCAAGGCCATCCCCTGACATGTCCTATCCCTTTCCATCCTGAGAAAAAAAACATTTTACACAATTCCAGGCTCAACCCCAGTATAAATTCCCACACTGATTTCAAATCTCATCGTGGGAAAATACATAGGATTTGTGTCAAAGAGTAAAAATAGATCCAGGCTCAGGGTTCTACGCTTGTTACAGAATACACTGGAATTTCAATTCTAAAGGGAAATGAAACAAAAAAAAATATCTTTTTTGAATAATTTTGAACGAATGACAAATCCAGGGAAACCACATACCAATCCTTGACAAGTGGAAAAGAAAAAGAGAGAAACTCTTCAATCCCTAAGAGTCAGCTGTGCCAAGGACAAACCAAGGGGAACGTGGAGCTGTGACTGTGCTGCATCATTAACGCCAGGGAGCAGAGGCTGTGCTGGAATTCCACACAGCTTTGGACAGACTAAATAATTACCTTTAAACAGGCACCTTAAAAGCAACAGGGTAATAACAGCTCTCGGTGTGAAATAACCCAATAACCAGAGTTTGCTGACCTGTAGTTAATGCATTCCTTCCTATAGGAGAGTCCATTAAATTCCCAACTTTACATGTGGAATGCGAGGAGCCACATGGCCTGTGAGCAAGGGAAACTTTTCCTGGTGGTGCAACTGCATCAAAACACCAACACTGGCAACATTTTCAAGTCAGGCAGTAAAATAAATGCTATTTGTGAGGGTGACATGATGCTCCTGAGATTATTGGTGTAGGCCCTGCTCTCCCTGTCCAGGTGCAGGATGTGGAGCTTTCATTATCCAAACAGAGCTGGCAGAGAGAGCCTGACCCAGCCATCACCCAGAACGTGGCCATGCTGAGCCACAAGACTTTGGTCTTCCCACCTCAGCTCCTTTATATGGAAAAGAATTCTCACTGTGGCCACCTGAGCATTTCCAATAGGATACCAAAACAGCAATAATAATTCCAGACACTGGACATCCACCCAAGCTTTGTCCCCATGATTGTGGTGCTGAAGCATCCTAGAACTTTTCCAAGACAGGAAAAATTATGGCAGTGAAGTTCTGGATGGTTCCTTTGTATGTTTTTATTCTGATACCGTCAGATGCTTCTAATTTGATTATTTTCAGCAGAGTAAAGGCTGAAATCCCTGAGATCCAGAAGGATTCCTCATCAGGATAGCTTTGTTTTAGTAGCAAAGGTTACAGCCAAAGAAAATGTTAAATGGAGACAACTCAGCTTTTTTTGGGGGTGTGAAATGAGTTAAGAGAAAGATCAATTTATTGCTCCAAGCCAAGAAGTTCTCCAGCACCTCAGGATGTGTCTGGATGCTGCAGCTTCTTACCTGGCATTGTTTCTGCTGTGCAGAAGTGTCTTAAATTCCTCTTGAGTTTTCCCACTGTTTAGAGCCTTAAATTCACTAAAAAATCCCAAGAGGCAGCATTTTCTTGGTGTAACTGAACAACTTGAACCCAACAAAAAACAATTGGTCCATTACCTTCCTCTGGCCCAAAATTCCACGTGTTCTCTGTGATTCTATTTATTATCTCACAGAACAGAGAAGTTTCAGCTAATTCTGCAATGGCATCCTGGATTTCTTTATCCTTAAACACGTGCTATAAGTAAATCACATTCTTCCCACTGGACACTCAAGGTCTTCCAGGCAAACTTTTCCTCTGTCCAGACCTGATCAGAGTGGATCCATGGATTCTTTTGCTGGATGAGATTCAGAACATCAGTGGCTGAAATGCTAAGTGCCTTTATTCAGGAGTTATGGGAGTTTCACCAGGTATTGAAGAGCTCATTGGCAGCTACATGGAATTCTGACCAGATTCCTGTGTAGATTGGATCTTCCAGGGATGTTGCTTTTCCAGAGATTTTTTTTTTTCTCAGCATGCAGCAAATACTTTCAAACAAAGGAGCATTTCCTAAGAAAACATTTTATCTGATCCAAATATCAGTTTCTGTTTCAGGAGGGTTACATTTATGTTCCCACAGTACCTTGCTGTGCCATCAAACATCAAATCCTCATTGTAATAGATCTTGTGCTGAAACATCTTACCTGCAAATTTCTATTTCGTCTGACAAGTTTACAAAGAAAGAGTTACCTGCACTTCACTGAAAACAGATGTGACATAAAGAGCTGAAGAGACGTGGGGAGTTTAGGAAACTATTGAGATTTAAACACAAATAAATCAACTCGAGCACCATAATTACAAAAAACACCCCAAATTAGTTTCAACAGCCTATTTCAAAGATATAATCTGCATGTTTATAATTTTATTTCCAGTGATAAAAAAAACTCTCTCCTTTAGGAATCTCTGTTCTACTTCACCACCTGCAGAAGCACTCCAGCAGGGAGGCAGGACACATAGGATGCAGGCACTGCTGAGGAGGAGGAGGCTGGTGGAAAGGCCAGTTTGCTCAGTTTGGACCATGAAAACAACCTTTCTTACACCCTCTTAGTAATGTGCTGCTGTTTTGCCTCTTAAATGGACCCTGGCACCACAGGGAATTGTTTCAGCCCAGGCCTCCCACTCCTGACCCATTTTCATTTCATTTCCTCTCCCAGCCCTGTCATATGGCAGCAGCACATTATATATTATATATTACAGATTATGGCTTTTGGAGTTTCCTGCTAATTTGGTCATCACAGGGATCCTGCAGGAGCACACAGTAATCACCATGAGAGATGGGACCAGTCCTGTAGCACAGCCAGCCCTGACTTGGCCCTGTTCAAGTTCTCTTTGTTAGGAAGATGGGGTTTGGCACAAAACTTCTCAAAAAAAACTTCTCTAAAATTCTCCAGAGCCAAAACAGGCCCAGGGCACCCACAGCCCATGCTTGCCTTGTCAGAGTACTGGGCAAAGGGGAAGTTTAAAACTGAAGCAATCAGCTCTCCCCAGGAAAGTGAGGGAGGCCCAAGAGATGGGAAAACCCTATGGATCATCTTCCAGAACATTTGGTATAAGGACCATTTAGAGAATACAAAGGTCTTACCTGGTAAAGCAGAAAACTTAGATGAAATTCTAAAAAAATTAAGGAACATTCTTGTTTTGAAGTATTCCTAAAAAAATTTGTCAGTGCCTTTGAACCTGCTGAGCCAAGGAGTATTTCAGCAAATCCTGTGAGGAAATATAGCTCTGTTCAGCTCAGCTTAGGGCAAAAATGTTTTCTATTAATTCCATGTGTTAATAAGCTTTTTCACAGCTTTTGAACATAAAGAACCTATTGCTTTAGTACCCTGCAAATTTTGGAGTCAACATGGAAACCAAAACCAAGACTGTAACCGTGTGGCTTCACAGCTCCTAAACACATCAAGGAGGGGTCAACCTCAAATCCCTTCCTGGCTTATATGAACATGGGACATGCAGCTCACACAAAAAGCCTTCCTCTGGTTCATCACAGCACAGGCAAAAACCATCACAAGAACCTTGGAATATCAGCTGTACCCAAGCAAAGCCCCCAGTGTGATGCTCTGGGCAGGTTTCTCATGTGCATTGAATGAACAATATAAGACAAATTAAAATAAAACCCTACTTTAATTCTTCTCTTCTTAAAGATGCTCACTAAGAACTATGTGAGCTTAAATAAGGAAAAAGTAAACCCTGGAAATCCTTTAATATCCCAAACTCAGCCTTGCCCAGTAACAAAAGTTTCAAAGATACAAGAAACTGCTGTCCAAAAAAAGGAAAACCACCAAATGAGCTGACAGCTTTGGAAATGTTTTCCTAATTCCCATGTTAGAGTCTAGCTATGTACTTGAAAGTTTCTGATTCCCATATAATCCAACTGGGGACATTTAATTACACAGACAAGTGCATTTTCTGCTCCAGCCAGGCCCATAATGCCACCCTTGAGCCACAGCCTGGGCACACTGCAGGCTTGTTGGGAGGGAGCAAATGACTGGGTTGTGATATCCCACTTTCCAAACCAGCCATTGCAGACTTTTCCAGATTTTTTTCTTCAGCAAATTTTGCTGTAGGATGACAGAAAGTCCTTTGAAAGCAGAACCAAGCGGTGCAGGAGCTTTTCCTCCCTGGCACAGTTGCTGATAAAATCCTGTGAGCACCCTCACTGCAAGCACACAGCAGTGAATATCCAGAGCAGCTCAGCAAGGGAGAATTGTAATATCCTAAAAAAACTGAAGATTTACCTTAACTTCACATCCCAGCTTGTTGATGCTTGGATGAACTAGGACAGGATGGATTTCAGCTGCTCTTTTTGGGTTTTTTTAGCAAGTCACTAGCTATCTTCCTCTGTGAAAATGTGGATAATTACCTGTTTCATGGCACAACTACCCAAGATTTATGAAAAATAAAGTAAGCATCTTCCAATGGAAGAAACAGCCCTGTACATCCCACCTGCCACTGCTGGACAAGGCTCTGGTCCTCTCTCCATGAGTTCTGTGACCAGCAGCTGATCTGCAAGGCAGGAAGAGGACAAACCAGTTTGGGAGAAGGCAGCAGCATGCAAGATCACTGCCCTCTGCTGAATCCCGACCTGGGGAGACACCCAGGGGCTCCCTACAAACCAAAACCTCTGGGAGCAGGGAATGGCATCAGCCACATTCCCACTGCAACATTTGGCAAGAGGAGATCAAGCACCACTGAGTCCCATGGGTGTTTTGGTGGTACAGTAGCAGGATATTGTCAATAATCCCCAAAATACTGACATAAAAACTAATGGAGTTTCCTTTGTCTGCTGTAAACTAACTCAAGAAGATATGCAATTTTCATGTTTGTGTGTAAACACGAGAAATATTTAACAACATCAAGGGAACCTCTACTAAGCAAAAGGTAATTTAACCAAATCAAAACACACTCAACCAAGAAATCACTTCAGAGGATTCAGT
Source organism: Luscinia megarhynchos (assembly GCA_034336665.1). Lineage (NCBI taxonomy): Eukaryota > Metazoa > Chordata > Aves > Passeriformes > Muscicapidae > Luscinia > Luscinia megarhynchos. The sequence goes on along the minus strand of CM067585.1, from coordinate 4,159,877 downwards.
GATTGGGTTGGCCCCACCTTGTAAGGCTGTCTTAGAGTTGATTTATAAATCAAAAATTATTCCACATTTGCTGGCATTCAGATATACCCATATTTAGATTTTCTCTCCATAGATTTGATCAGCAGAATTTAAAAATCTTGCTAACTTCACTGTATTACACAGGGAAAAATACCATCCTGGCAGTTCTGAAACAGATCCTTTTAGACACCCTCTCCCTCCATGCCCCAACAGTGAAGGGTTTTCTCTGCCTTCCACAGCTGTCTCGAGTTAAACTACATGAATCAGCTTATTGGATAACGACCTAATTGCACATTAGCACAGAAACAAAACACTTAAACTGTCACTTTACATTTTCAAGACAACTAACTTACTTTTTAACATAGTCCTCAGCCAGAGATCTAAACCAACATAGTCAAGGGCATGGAAAATAGACAAACTGCATATTTTGATTCTACCATTTACATTTTGCTTTTTTTTAAAATCTGTTAAAACAACTGATGTCTGTTTAGCTTGATCAGTGAAAATTTCCTGCACTAAATTACTGTTGATGGCTGATAACAACACATGGAAACTCTATGTAAGGTTAAACCCTGAAAAAATTAAAAATGGCTTGAAGGATAAACTTTTTACAAGTAGGATAAATTAATTTTTCCTTAAACAAAGGTTTTTGCTTCCTTAAACACCAAGTAATTTAATACAAAAGGAATATTCTGTCCCTGCTGGAGATGGGAAAATGGACTCAACCAAATCCTATGAGCATAATCCCTAATGGCAGCTCTGGCATGGGTTAATGCCTCTTGGAGGAGCCTACTGTCAAAATTAGAGACAAGAGCAAAGGAAAACACATCCTTGGGAGAGCCTAGCCTGATCTTTCCCCTCTGCTCCCACATCTTGACTCTGGGAAGTGACAGCTCCATTTGGTGACAAAGTTTCTGCCAGTGACTGATCACCACAAACAGAAGTCAGACTCAGGGACTGCAGAGAATGTACTGTAGGATTTATCACAATTTCTATTTTGTTGTTGTTGTTGTTACTAGTACTACTACTACTGGCCAGTCTCACCAATTTCTGCTGAGGACACACAGGTTTGCACTGAAACCCAGTCCCTGCTTGAGGCCATTCACCTGCCTAGGACTGGAGCATCTCCTGGTTTACACAGAACAGGCCATGGATTTCTGGAAATCCTGGGGAAAGGAAGGTGAATCAGGGCTCCCTTTCACCAGCAGCTCCCCATAAAAGTGAATACAGCACAATGGGAGACAGTTTCACCTTCCAGTTTTTGATTGATGTCCCTGCTTGGCTGTCACTTCACTCAAGATGACTTTTGAGTCATGGAGTCATTTTTAGGCACCAGAATTGTCCTGGCATTGATACAAAATTTGTGTGAGATCAATTCCACAAGGCAGCTGAGCTCTGATGGCTCCTGTGGGCCAATGCTTCTGGTCACAGGGAGGTCTATCCCAAAACACAGATTTTCTTCCACGGAAAGGTGTAATTAACACCAAGAACAAGCCCTGTGAGCACTGCACCTATGCTTACATTCCTCTTCCAGCAGAGAACTCCCAACCCAATGTGGCCTAAGGCACAGAGAATCTGTAAACTGATCTTGGAGCTAACTCCAGGCTCTGGAGATGAGCTGGTGATGGTCTGCTCCCCAAAGAAAAGACCATTCTTAAACAGGAAACCTAACACGAGAAAAAGGGCCTTAACTCTTTGGGCCCTGAGGCTTTGAGAGTAAAACATATGGTCAGAATTACCAGGCAAGGCAAGGCAGAGCACTCACCGTGGCCGCAGTGCCCCAGGAACACAGTACCTAGACTACTACATTCATTTCTCATAATATGAACCACAAAAATTAGTACAAAGCAGTATTTTCTTGCAGTGCTCAATTGTTTCAGAGATTTCTTATGAAAGAGAGGCCTGTCATGAAAAATACAAATGGAGAGGTGAATTCTTTCAAAAAGAGATTCCTGGATTCTAGGCAAAATATGGTTATCAAAAGCTTTAGGACTAAACTTGAAGCAGGTAAGAAGTTTTCTACTCTTTCATTAACTAAAATATTGATTTTTCAAAGAGATTGCATGTATTACTGTCAATAATGAAAACTGGTTTCTGAACTTGAGTATCAGCACCGTAGACTTTTTAAAAAATAAGTTATGCAGCAGAAGTATCACAATTTTCCTTAAAAATATGAATTCGTGGAAATTCCTCAAAAAATCTCCTTTTTTAGAGGCTGCAGTCCAATCTCATTGCGGGCCAGCTCTTTTGTTCCTGGTTTGGAATCAAGGGCTGTATTTATTCATTCCTTGAGGTTGCCGCTCCATTGGCTTCAGATGCTCCCCCCTGGATCTTCCTTTCCATGGGGGATTCAGATCCTGGGCCCTGCCCTTGGGCAAAACATATGTTCCACTCCAACCTGGATCCAACCAGAGAATAATTGTTTTATGTTTATTAATCACCTGCATGCAAAGAGGTGCCAATAAAAACTCCAGGCAGATTCTCTGCCAGGCTCACATCATCCAAGAGCTCCACACCCCAGTCTGGTGTTTGAACAATGAATCCCTCCAATGAAGAGGCATCGCTGCTTTAATATGCAGTGACAAAAATATCACATCAGCTCAGCCCCTCTGCAGTGATGAGTTTGAAATGAGACAAGAAACCTGCAAAAACATTCAACATCAGTGGTAAAATAAATTAGAGATGCTGCATTAAGCTAAACAAGTACATTAATGCAACACGAAGGGGTGAGATTTCAGTGGCAGAACGACAACACTCCTACTCTGCTCATGTTAAATGTGACCTGCCAAGAGGAAATCATCAGGCTGGGGATAGCTGAGTGTAAAAGTTTAAAAGGTTTTCAAGACATAAAGTGAGTTTTAGCAAAATGTTTCAGAGTTCTGTGCCACTGGCCTTAAATAAAAGCCATTGCAGCCACTGTAGCCATTATAACAAACCCAGCTGTAATTAAACTCATTCTGGAAAAAATTAAACTACAAAGCCTGATGGGACTCCAGGGAAGAATTAGATTTAAGCAAGAAGCAGGGTGAGTTAAGCCACTGGAGCTGCAAATTTCTGTGTGATTAAGCAAGTCTCAGTCTCATCCAGTTCTCATCCACTCCAGAAGACAGGAATACTCTAAGACAAAGAACATTCCTTTGGGAAGGAACAAACCTTCTAAAACAAAACCACCACTGAGGTAAGACCAAAAAGCTTAGACAAATTAACAGTTAAGTCTGTCACTCACCTTTTCCAGCTGAGAACTTGGGTGTTGTGCCACAACACACAAACTATCAGTCTGCACACAATCCTGTACACATCTGCCCTATTTCCAAAATTCTCTTTCTGAGCTTATTCAAACATAAAATAAGCACCCAGAGCAATTTTAATGCAAATTCAAGTAGGGAAGGAGTCACATCAAAAACTGTTCTCAGAAGAATGACTGCTGGGCAGACCACAAGTATCAGTCACATGATAATTATCTGAGGCTGTTCCATGAATGGGGGTTTTATAGGGAAGCAACATCCTGAGTCTAGATGGATCATCAGGGATTATTCTCAAGGAAAAAAGTTCTAGCTAGCTGAGTAATTCAAAGATTTATGAGGAGTACTGCAGTTTAATTTCTCACAAAACTGTTTTCATGTACTTCTAAATGTACAGACACACCAATTAAGAAAAATCACATAACTGATATGCTAGTTTCTATTTAAAATGCTATCTAAATTCTATTTAATGTAGTTATGAACTCACTGTGCCAGCAGAATGCTCCTTCCCAGTAACAGAACCATTGCCAGGTGAGTAAAAAGTGCATTTTAAAATCCATTCTACTTGAAAGCTTTTGCATCAATCTAATTCCAGTTTTAAAAAAAACTCTATCAAAAGCAAATGAGGTCTTTGAAAACCTGATTATTATTTTATACAGCAGAGTGGTAACATCTTTGAAAAAATAAAGCACATGCTGTATGTTTGGCATGGACCACTAGTCTGGGGTTTACTGAGCTTTAGTGATGAGAGGGAATACAGCACAATGTCATCTAGAAAATACAGTTTTCTCACAAATAAGGAACTTGGAGAGCAGTAAAATCTTAGAAGAGGAAAGATAAATAACCTGAATGTGCCCCCATGAACTGTAAATCAAGTTTCACCTTCACTGTGGAACAATTTACCGAAATCCTCTCAGAAAGGATCAGTGGAATAAAAAGATAAAACTGGCTATATAAATGTCAGGCTTTATTCGAGCTCCCACTGCAGTACATTACTCGTGTGCTTCAAATGAATAGAAAAAAAAAAAACAAAACCCAAGAGAGAACAAAACAAGAAGACTGCTGAAGAAAGATCTCAGGGGTTAGGACTCCACTTTGGCAAGGGGTATATTGTCCACTTCGTGGATGCCCTCCTTGTCAATGAACCGGGCGTTGAAGGAGGTCAGGTTGAGGATGAAACGTTTCTGAAGCTGCTCAGCAAAGACAAAAAGACAAAAGAAATGAGATTCACTCAAAGCTAAAAGAAGAGAGCATACTTTAAATTTTCACCCTGGTTCTGGTGAAATATTTCTGGTGAAATATTAGGAACTAGAGTGGGTTTTTTCACTGCTCAGGAGGGAATTAATAGGAGTTTGTTGTAAGATGATTCACATTAGACAAGCCTTGGGTAGAGATGCAAAATAGCCAGGCCTGTTAATAAGGAAGACATTTAAGCAGGAAAACTAGAGTGGGCTAAAATTTTGGACACAAAGCGTACGTATCACAAAGATACTTCAAACAGGATGTCTTCAGAGCACTTCTTGATGTTCAAATCAATCTCTTAAAGACAAGGATAAAGACTCTTTTCCTACAATAAAAGCCTTGGTGTCTGAAATGTCTGGAGTCTAATGTTTAACTAAAATTGGTCATGAACTTTTAAGGTGAAGGCTTTACCTCAGGTATACTTCACAAGCTGGAAAATAATTAATATATACTTCTAAGAGCTCTGAAGTGTAACACAAGCAACAAGGATGCTGCAGTATGTTCACAAGAGGAAACACAAAAGGAAAAAGTCTGGATCAATATTATGCTAAGCACACAAAAAGCAGAAGTTTATGCTCTGGACGACATGAACCGTGCAAAGGCAACGCAACTGCCTGCAAATCCTTTTCCTCAGTAGCTATTCCACATCTGGCCAGTGCCTTTATTACCCTTCTGGCAAAGGCAGCAAGAAATGCAACAAGAGGAACAGGAAGGTATCATTGAATGAATGCAAACAAACATTCCTTTCTCAGGAGCATCAGGGCCTGAGTTCAGCAACTCACCTCCTCTAGACATTTTTTTAAGAGCTCCACAGCTTCCTCACGTGTGATACCTGAAAGAGAAAACATCCACAGATTGATTTCATTAGAGGCCATCTCTCTCCACAGAAACTTTTATTAAATTTAAACAACTTTTCAGCTGAGCACCAAAACCTCTCCTTCTCAGCTCACAGAAAACACTTTCCAGATGTCCCGAGGACGCCCTGCACCACAGCGCTCACGCCGCAACAAGCCATTGAGAATCGATTTGTTCCAGGGAATGGGAAGCATGACGGAATTCTGCCTCCCATGGCCAGGGCCTGGCTCAGAGCAGCCCAGCCACCTCCCTGTCCTCCAGTTTATTGCAGCTCTAAATCAGCTCCAGCTGCCCCAGCCGGCTGCGAGTCCAGGGCAGAAGGTGGAGATGGGTTTAGCATGATGCTCCTGCTGGCTATGAGCTCAATAAAGGGCAAGGCACGTGTGGGATGCTCCTGCTATTCTCACACTTCAAGATAAAATCCAGCAGTCTATAGCAGTGACAAGGCTTGACAATGAAGTTCATTATTTTCCTCTGTTCCACAAGGAATGGTAAAAATGGAACAATAGATTGTTAAGGGACATGACTAGAAAACAAACAGGTCTGTGGGTCTAAAACTTCTTTACAGGCTTTGTTCCAAACCTGCAGTCACCACTCAGTCAAGTTAAATGAAAATGATCAGTTTATAGCTACATTTCTTGAAGGAGGTAGACGAAAGGATTTCTAATCTCAGAGCAGAGATAGTAACTTAAATTCAGCTTTGCACACAGGAGTCAAATAGTTTGTAGCTAAAGCCAAAGATGTCAGATTAACAGTATTCTGTGCTTTGCACATTTCCTTATCTGCACAGTGGGGATGGGGCCATGCTTATTCCTTGGCAGTGGATTATGATTCTAAAACTAAAAGCTTAGACAGGTACAAACATGTACAAAAGTTATGATGAGCAGCTGCCAAGTGCACAGAACTGTGAATCAGTCTAAAATCTCTCTGTTGCTCAGAGAAGCTGTGACTGCCTCATCCCTGGAAGTGTCCATGGCCAGGCTGGCCAGGGCTTGGAGCACCCTGGGATAGTCGAAGGTGTCCCTGCCCATGGCAGGAGGTGAAATGAGATGAGCTTTAATGTTCTTTCCAAATCAAACCATTCCATACTTTGTGATTCATCACCACCACTTCAGAGTGCTGGAGATGATCTCGCTAGGAATATCTTTTCACTTGAATGTTTTTAATTTATCACACACAAAACCAATCCAAGATATGGACTAGTAGGATCTGGGGCTGGCCTCTGAATATCGATACTCTTGGAAAATGTTCACGTCAGAGCCAATAGACAGGCAAGAAGATAAAGCTGTCAAACTGTTCTTTATCAAAAGCAGACTACCAGCTGCCAATGATCCAGGAAAGTCTAATCATGTTTTAGAATAAGTGAAATGTCCTTTAGTCCCAGTCTGTTATGCTGCAAACAGGAAAAAAAAATTAAGGAGTTGACTAGTTTTCCTTCACCACGCTAGCAAAACCAAAGGCAACCTTTTGAGCTCCATTTATCTAACAAAACGTCAAGTTCCAATCTGTTGCACCACAGCAATGCCACCTGATTCAGCAAATGTCAGTTTCACTGGTTAATAAACTCAAGGCCTAAATTGAAGCAGGAGAATTTTCCTGTCCAGTGGCTCCACTCACCTGGCTTGTAATAGCGGTCAAGGATGCTGAGGGTAAGGAATGCTCCATATCCATGTGCTGCAAAAGGAGCCTTGGCCAGAGCTGCCAGGTAATCCATGTAGTACAGGGCAGGGCCCTCATGGTCATCGTAGCCAGCCAGGAGAAGGTTCACATGGTAAGGGGTCTGCCAAGAGAAATTATGCTTTTGCTAGAGAACTCACACCAAATCTTTGAATCCTGATTCCCTGCGCACCAGGGAATAGCAGCAGAGCTGATTGCCCAATTCCTTATCATAAAATGCTCCATCAGTCCTGTCTGCAACACATTGTGGGTCTCAAGCTAAAAGGGATCAGGTCTTCTGGTAGGTAACATGGACTGTACAAACAAACTAAAACATAGAACTCTTACTCTCTAGAAAACCAGTGTGTTTGGGGTTGTTTTACAGCTTTCACAGCACACTCAAACTTTAAAAAACTTCAATGCAGTTTTCACACCAGATTCTTTCATCTCAACATAAAACTTGTGGATTTTTACTACTGACACGTGAGCACAATGTGAACATTTTGCAGTTTCTAAGAACTCATTGTTCATTTAACCTGCTCTTTGCTCTCTCCCCAGTCCCCTCCCAGTGAGCTCAGCCAGTCTCAGCATGTATAAAAGCTCTCACACAGTGCAGTTACACACAGTGTCCTGTTCACTGGCAATTTGGTTTTTATTGCATGTACCAAGTTTAATCTTCAATGTTTGGCAGTATACTCCATGTTCTGGGTTTAGTGTTCTTCTCCTACATCTCCTTCCAAGATCTGTACTTTGTAAGGCCATGAAACACATGTGCACTGTATTATTTTTAAACATAGGATCAGAAGAAATTTGGGCACTGTATGTATTTTTAAAAGCAGCTTTTATATACTTCCAGTATTTCCATATCTACACAATGTTTCTTATTAAATTAATTGTACTAACAGGATATCTCCAAACTGCTGGAAAGCCTGGATCAAACAAAGCAACAAAATAAGGAAAAAAATGATGATGCAACCACCAGATTAAAAAAGCAAACAAAATTTCACCCTAAAGCCAAAACATTAACTGCATCATAGGAAAAGTTCATTTTGATGCTCAATACAGTAAATTTACACACACACACACAAAAATCACATGTCACTATATTTTTACTTTCAGACAGTATGAAAGAATAAAGCAGGCTACAGTTATACATAAAACATCACTTTAAATTGTGTGATTTAATCTTCAAAGCATCCAAGAATATTTGGAAAGAAGTTACCATGCAGCTGTATTGGTTTAATTAGGCTGCATTTCATCATTTATTTATTCTGAAACATCACGCAAGTTGATATTTAAGAGCCATGACACAAGATCACTCAAATTATTGTGTGACTTGGAATTACCAACATTGGCATATGTGAGATACTCAACCATAAATAAATGGTGTTATACAGACTTAAACCCATCTGTAAACTGATTTTCAGTTTTAAGTTTCTCCTGCTAATGGTCTCTGAGACTTCTTAAAACTCAAATGTAAATAATTATCCCCCATGCCTTATTATTCCAGAAAGGCAGGATTTAAACATTAGCAAATACACATAACCTATTTACACTTCCATGATTCTAAATTAAATTTGCAGCATAACACCTCGATGCTGGGAGTGAAATTTCTGGTACATCCCAATCCTTCTGTCCATTCCAAAGGCAGCCTTCCATGACTTCTGTAACTCATTCCATGCCAACAATTCTCAACTCTTTACAAGGCTGGTGTGGTTAAAGGGCCATCAAACAAGTGATGACTGACACTCTAGGACATTATTTTTAACCCGAACTTCCCTTCCTACAGAAGCACCATTTCTCATCCCAAGTAGTTTTGCACTTGGTGCTGTTTGATTTAAAATAACGACAGCAATTAGGACATGTGTGAAATTGTTCAGAATTTACAGCTGAAGAGCACAGTTGTGTTAAACAGCCCAACCCCAGCTCGGTGGTGGCACAGCCCTGTGACATCTGGCGGAAGCCAAAGTCACAGCGAGGGGGGAAAGGTGGGAGCAAGGAAGCTTCCTGCCAAGTGTGGACATGGGGAGAGGAGCTGAAAGCTGTTCTGGAATCCAGCCAGACTCTGTCACCTATAATTAAACAGCATCACAACCACAGACTGACTTCATCACCTTTGGAGGGCAGGGGGTTGTTCTTCCTATTCCCACACACAACCTCGGCTGTGAGTTCAGTGCACTAAATCCTGCACTGGATTCAGAAGGGGAACCAGGTGAGGTGCTGGAATAGGTAACAACAGAATCCTGGAAGGGTTTGGGTTGAAAGCGACCTTAAAGCTCATCCCATTCCACCCTCTGCCATGGGCAGGGACACCCTCCACTATCCTACATTGTTCCAAACCCTGTCCAACCTGGCCTTGGACACAGCTTCTCTGTGCCAGGACCTCCCCACGCTCACAGGGAACAATTTCTTCCCAATATCCAATCTAACCCTGCTCTCCTTCAGCTTAAGGCCATTCACCCTTGTCCTGTCACTACACAATACAGCACCACTCACCTCCATGAAAGCCAAGCACCTTCAAGGATTGCCTCAATCACAATATATATGCAGAAATCACAAAGATTCTTTTCCGATCCTGCTTTGGAGCAGAAATCTTGTGTTTTAAAAAGAGAAATGTCACGAAAAACCACATGGTGACTATCAAGTAGAAGCAAAGACAATAGTGATCTAATGGCCTTAAGATACAAGCCCAGTGCCATTACACTTGATACTTTCCACCAGAAGAACAATTTCAAGGCACTGCCTTATGAGCCATCCCCAAGATATCAAGAACTTGGACTATAGGAGTCTCGAGAATCCTAAATGAAATCAAACTGGATAACAGGGAGGAACCCAGATGGTGATGAACAATGCAGAACAAGCTCTATTTTAATCCTGGCCACAAGGAGAGTCTAAAAGCCTGAGAAAGTCTTGCTGCAGTTTAACCTTCCCTTTCATACACCTTCTGGCCTCCTATAACAGCTTCACATAGTGAGTGCCAATAAAGCAACTAACTGCCTTTTCCCCAGGAAACTTTTTACTTCTCAACTATTTTCCTACTCCTAACAGGAGGTGCTGGCATGTTTTACTTTTTATTTTCATGATACACATGATTACATTAGTAGCTTCCAGGTATCCCTTACGCAGTTTCAATAGATACCAAGCACTAATGTTAATCCTTCTGGTATCCCATATATTATGATGAAAATATAACAAAATTCACAGGAAAACAAACCAACTCTGATGGCAAGGCTTGTATTGTTAAATTCTAAATGCCACAAACAAACCATGAAGTGCTACAGTTAGAGAAAAAAAGTTCTGTCTGCAATGTGGGGATCAGTGTAGTGTGACAGCAGTGTCAGAGAGCGCTGTGTGCCCTGGGGCGTTGCCATCTGCACCAGAGCAGCGTTTTTTGTCTCCTGTAAATAAACACATCTGCCTCTGCCAGTGTCCTCCCCACTCTGCTGCCCATCTGGAGCAGGTGAGCTGGAAGACAGGCATGGGCTCAGGAAGGAGCAGAGCCACAGGGAGGATCACTCCCCTCAAGGGACATGGCACAGAGGGAGACAAAGGTGCCACATCAGTGCCGCCTCCTGATGGGCAGGTTTACCAAAAAGCCTGTTAAAGGTACTTTAAATCATATGTAAGAAATAGCTGCCTCTGCTGAAAGGAAACAGGACACTCAGTCTCATCTGTGCAGGTCAGATGTCCCTGACATAAGCCATCAGCACCAGAGCCAGGCACCAACAGCATCACTGCTTCACATCAGCCTCAAGAAATGCACAAGAATGCAGAGAACACACACAGACCTTGCAAATCACACCTCAACACAAGCTAAAGCAAACACCATCAGTGCCAGCCATGAAGGTGGATGAAGCCATTTAAACCAGAAGAGTAGTGTGGAATCACAGAATATCCTGAGCTGGAAGGGACTGACAAGGAAAAATTGCTACCTGCAGGTGTGATCCCTGTCAGAAAGGAGAACAATAATCTCTGGCTCTTCCTGTGGATGAGTTCTGAAAGAACTCTTACTCCACATGTGTAGTTCTCACCAATACAGCTCTGAGGTTAATAGTGGCCTTTATTTGTTACTATAAAACCTGATTTCAGGCCCAAGCAGCGCTGTTTAAACAGCAACAGAATTTAACCCATACTCTATCCCCTGGCAGAGCTGATCAGCTTCATTCTCAACATCCTCTTCCTGTTTTCTTTCATATAGCACATTAACATTCTTCTCAATGAAATACTTCCTAACCTTGGATCATTACAGGTTTGTTTGTCCCCTCACAGCAGCTTTTTATACTTTGAAAAAAATCACTCTGGGAAACATCGATAATTGCAGTTCAGTAACTTGAAAACACATCCCAACTTGTATGTGGTATTTACCAAAAGCATCATGTTGCTGTTTACAAAAGGCACTTGTTTTCCTAACTACATCAAACAGCTTTGCTCTATGAAATAATTTTCCAAGAAGATTAAACGGATTTGGTGCATTTGCATGAACACCCACAACCTTATCTGGATGTTCAAGAAGTTTAATTCACTTCATGTCTGCAGTGTGTGACAAAGCCTTTATTGGGCCCAGGGCTGGAATTCTAAGTCTACAGTTTTATAAGTTATTGATAAGTGATAAGTTTTTGAAATAAACAAATCAAGTACTATTTGTGAACTATTTGTACATTGTGAACACACAAAATCTCAGAATCATTGATGCTGAAGAAGACCTCCAAGATCATCGAGTCCAACCTGTGACCACCAACCCCTTGCTGCCACAGCCAGTCGTTCCTTGACCCCACTACATTCCTGAGCAGCCAGTTCCAAATTCATCACTAAAGACAGCAGCTCCCACCTTTTTCACACTCCATTATTTGAGGATAATGGATTATTTGAGGTTCCTGGAAGCCTTTGCCAGAATCTCTCAGCTGTTACTCACCCGACTCCGAAGATAGTCCGCGAGGTTTCGCCGGGTGAAGTTTGCAGCTGCAGTGGGAGACAATTCATAACCTGGAGAAGAAATGTGACTGTTTCTTTAGTATCAGCCCAAATCACTCATGTTTCACCTCTCACCTTCCCATTCCTGTTTTGAAATAACAAAACATTCTTTCGTGACAAAATGCAGTGCCTTTTGTCTAATTCTGGTTTATTCTTAAAGCTACAAGCAGGGCCCTCAGACTTGGGTAGTTCATATCTGTATGAACCATAGAAATACATGGCTTCAAAAAATTAAAATATTAAGGACATGTAGCTTGACTTTTTTGTCCAATGTATCAGAAGAACTGCTAACAGTTGACATGTGGTGGACATATTAAGAGAATAGTAAGTCTGTTAGTAAAATATCTGTGTCATTTATGTTGCAAAGAAGTTTGCTGGGATTTGGATAAACCATTTAATTTATACTGCACAATCCAGACTCTATTTCTGCATCCTGCCCAAATTATCAGCTTTGCTGGACATTGAAAATGCAGAAATCTTTACAGAATGTTTGTGAATGAGCACCAACATTCACACAGAAACCATTCTTAGCTCTGCTCCCAACCCCCAAGGCCTGTCCTGCTTCACTTACCATTTCTCATTTTGTAGAGCTGAACATTTTTCTGGATATATTCTGCAAACTGCACTGTGTCTCCAGGCTCCCCCACACACAGCAGTAAGATCTTTTCACTCATCTTAAACATTTTGTCATGGTCTAGGCAAAGAAAAATAACATTGAGTGCCATGGTCATGAGGAAGAATAAATTATTTTGCCAATATCCTGATGCATCAGGACTTTAAAGAAGCAAGAAAGAGATTTGGATCACTGCATCATGACCTGGAGCACCAGTAAAAAGCCCTTCTGAGCAAACACTGACATTTGGTGTCTTACAGGTGGTGACACAGAACATAAGAGTTGTTAAAGAGAAATAAAGCCCTTCAGGAAGTGAGGCATTCCAGAAATAGTATTTCCTACATCAGAAGCAAGGTAGGAAAGAATAAAGCTTCACACAGAATGATATTGTGTTCAAAGCATAAGGTTTTGCTTCCCAGGATCAGGAGTAAGAATTTTGCTCAGTGACTATTCAACTTAATTCAAATATTCTGCAACAGAAGCAAATAATTTAATATAAAGCTGAACTATCATCATATTGAGCAAAAGCAATCTTAGGAAATCCAGAAAAAAAATTACATGTGAAATTATGCACTTTTCCTTATATCCAGCAGTCCCCAAAACCACAAGCTTGCATGAATGAGGCTTTTCCAGAAACATTTCTTTTCCTTGTCATTTTTCATTAAAAAAAAACAAGGAAAAAAACCAAACCATCAAAGAGAACAAAAATTAAAATAACAATTATAAATTGTAATGATTACAAATCGCACCGAAGTCCACTTATAAACAGGAAATTAATCCACATTTTAAGTCAGTTTAACAGAGTTTTAAGTTTGTGTGTGTTTTTGAGGGGATCCAAGTTGTTGCAATGACAGTGCTGAAAACAATACTGGTCTCCTCTCACCAGAGCAGATATCTGGCACTTGGACATCCCAGACAGACAGAAGGGAAAATCCCTTCTCTCCACTGAGGGCTTGGACAAACCCCAAGCCTCCAGCTCTGAGCTTCCCTTCCTGCTCATTAACAGGTCTGAACAATGTCTGCTGCAAGACAGGCACGAGGTGTCACAATCCTCTAAAATTATGTCAAAAGTTACCACAGCACTGGAGCTGCTGTCCGGAGCTCAGGGAAAGTCACTGACACTGCCCAGCCCTTGCAAACCTGCAAACTGGGTTGAGTTGGAAGGGACCAAAAAAATTGGGATTAAAGCCCATCCCCTGCCATGGGCAGGGTCACCTTCCACTATCCCAGACTGTTCCAAGCCCTGTACAGCCTGGCCTTGGACACTTGCAGAGATCCAGGGGCAGCCACAGCTCCTCTGGGCACCCTAGTGCCAGGGCCTCCCCACCTTCCCAGGCAACAATTCCTTCCCAAAATCCCATCTAACCCTATCATCTGGAAGTGGGAAGCTGCTCCCTCTGTCCTGTCATTCCAGGCCCTTGTAAATTATCTCTTTCCATCTTTCCTGCAGGCTCCCTCAGGTACTGGAAGGGGCAATTAAGTCACCTCGAAATTTCTCCAGGATGAAATTAATTTACAAATAAATATTCTAAATACAGATCTGAAATGTATAGGTTCACCCCCACCCCAGCAAAAGCAACTAAATCCTATGTTCAAAGTACATTTTCCTTAAAGCCTGTGAACATATGTATTTGAAATCAACATTAACTGAGAAAACATTATTTAAAGTGATTAAATTTTTGTTTTGTACCTACCACCAGCTTTCACAGCCTCTAACACCGCTCCAATTGGCTGCCACAGACTTGAAGTGAAACATTTGAGGTAAAAGCAGTGCTATAACATTTTTATATAATTTATCTATATTCATTTGTATGGATCTAGCAATCCTCTATTCTACAGCTTTTTTAAAAGATCTACTAAAACACAGTCTTTAAAATAGAACAAGCTTCAGTCTAGATCATTACAACAGCAGGAAGAAAAATTGATTTAAGAGAATTCCAGAGACTTGGTGATGCCCTAGATGTGTTACTACACAAAGAAACCAAAGTCATGTTCTAGCCTGGCTCCTGTGCCCTGTGCTGTGAATTTCACTGATACTTTTAATCCCCACAATCCCTTTTACGTTTTACCAGAATTAGGCACAAGTAAGCACCTCCAGCCACACACCGTTATCCCTGTGCGATTTTTAACACTTTTATACTGCTGTGCAGAGCGAGGTTTGGGCTCACAAACCAACGCTCACCTGAACAGGTAAATTATGAAGCCAACCCAACACAGGGAAGTCACAACTGGGGACATCACCCGGAGCAAGCGGCGATTTAAGGCGCACTCCAGAGCCCGCCCGGCACTTCCTATTGCGACTACACCTCCCCTGAAGGGCCCGGCAGCGCTCAGACCGAGAAACCTCCTCCCCTGCGAGCAGCCTCCCCTCAGCCCGAGCCGCGGCCCCGCAGCACCCCAACCGCGGCCCTGGGACACGCTACCAGGCCAGGGCTTAGCACAGGACCCCGGCGCCCCGCAGGGTTCTCACCGTGCTTCATCTGGATGATGCTGGTGGCCGCCACGGTGTCCGCGGCCACCAGGACGTAGTCGGGGCCCTGGATCCCGATCAGGTACTCCATGGTCGTGACACAGCGCGGCGCGGCCCGCCCACCGCGCCTGCGCGCCCGCGCGCCCGCGCGCGCCGATGACGCCACCGCTCGCGAGAGCGGCCGCCCGCTCGCGGCCGTGGAGCCCTGGGGGGAGCGGGGGAGGAGGGGGCGGCAGTCTGAGGGGGTCGGGTTCCATCCCTTTGCAGTCACAGAATGGTTAAAAGGTGGTTTAAAAAAAAAAAGTTAAAAGAGGTGGAAAAGGACGTGGGGGTGGCACGAATCTGAGGGGCCGGGTTCCATCGCTTTGGAATTACGGGATAGTTAAAGGTGGAAAAGGATGGGGGTCGGGTTCTATCCCTTTGGAGTCACTGAATGCTTAAAGGTGGAAAAGGACGTGGAGGTGGCACGAATCTGAAGGGGTCGAGTTCCATCCCTTTGGAGTCACGGGATGGTTAAAGGTGGAAAAGGACGGGGGTCGAGTTCCATCCCTTTGGACTCACGGGATTGTTAAAGATGGAAAAGGACGGGAGTCGAGTTCCATCCCTTTGGAGTCACAGAATGCTTAAAGGTGGAAAAGATCCCAGAGACACAGGGTGGCTGAATGAGGCACTGAGGTTAGAAAAGACCTCCGAGGTCACCCTCAGCCCAGAGCCACCACCCTGTCCTCCACTAAACCCTGTCCCTGAGTTCTGCATCCACGTAAGATTTTCATGGAATCATCAAAGTTGGATTTAAGATCATTCAGTCCCTCAACCAGCACTGCCTCTGGAACCACAGCACCCAGCTCCTCTTGTCCTCCATGGACAGTGACTTCACAACCTCCCCAGCTTGTTCTAATGTGTGACCATGTGAACAGTGAACATTTTTTTCAATATCTAATGTGAATTTCCTCTGTCTCAGCTTGAGGCCGTTTCCTCTTGCCTGTTATATTTTCAAGAAAACACTGCAGTTATGTGTATTTATGTGTTGTTTGCTCCACGACCTCCATGGGGATATTCCAAAAACAAAAGCTATGAGTAGCCTCACAGGATACTGGCATTCCTGTGAGAGCAGGAGAACACCTTTTACAGGGATACAGCACCCTAAATGTGGCAGAGGAGGAGGAACACTGCATGTTCTACCTCTGTCTCCCAATCTGGTGATCCCAATATCCTGCTCTCTTTCCAGAAGGGCTGTACGAAGCCCTCCTGGGTCCATTATTGCTGCCTTAGGCTGGGAAATGCTGCCTGAGGGATCTGAGCTCAGCTTTCTGCTCAATCTCCCTCTCATATGACCAGTGTGGGGCTGTGGTGTGACCCAGGATGGTAGGATGGGAGAGATTTGTCATTCCAGGGATCGTTTGAGCAGTACTTGCACCAGCTTTTGTCCGTTGTTGTCTCTCAATATGATATTAAAAAAGATGATGTTACGTACTGGAATGCCTAGATGAAGTTTCCTGCAGGAGCTCCTGCTTGCCAGAGAAGAAGAAAATAATGTTCTTGCTGTTGCAGGAAATGAAGGTGCAGAGAGGAGAAGTGATTTAGTAGATCACAGGGCGAGGTAAGGGAGTGGATGGGAGCAGAAGTGTCTTGATTCACTGAGCTTCTCTCTGGCTGCCGGAGTGTGCGGTTCAGATCACCAACCCCAAAATGAACCCTGCAAGCCTTACATGGGCTTTGCTCCTAATCTCCCTGTCTGAGCTCCACAGAGCTCCTGGGACTGACTTCCTATAGGCCTAAATATGGTGTCTTTTAACAGATTCCCCTCAGGGATGGGCAGAGACAAGGCTTGCCTTGTTCCTCCCATGCCCAGGCTGTGGCAACCCTGGTGCTAAATCTGGCTTTGTCTTTCCCACCGCAATGCCTTCAAGTCCCTGGAGAGCAGCTCTTGGTGAGTTTTAGTGAGCAAAGCTGCAGAATCTCTTTCACATGTTTGCTTTGACAGTGTTAGACACTACCTGGATGGAGGTGTTTGTCAGTGGGATTTAAATCCTGTGCTTGGCTTTTTCAGCTGTTGGCATCTCTCTTCAGTGCTTGTTTTCATGGGCACAGCAGCATTGCAGAGGGATTATTCTGACCTTGGTGTGCCCCATTCCCCTCCAGACATTTCCCAGACTAACATCAGTGTGGAGGGACTGTCCTCCTTGCCCGCCACTAGCAAAACTCCTTCCAAGAGTCCTCATTCTTGGCAAACGTATTGGGGAATGTCAGTGCCTGGTTCTATGAATCCTACAGGCATCCCTCTGCCTCCCAGAGCTCGTCCTCACTCCCAGGCCCACTCCTGAGTGTTTCTCCTCCACCTGTGATGGTAAGAACAGGGCATCCCTCAGAGTGTGCAGGTGAAAATGGATTGTAACCTGCCCTGGCAACAGCTGATTAACCTTTGTGTCTCTGGCAGGATTGATCTTGCAGGTGAGAGCCTTCCAGAGTCCAGCTGGCGCCCTGCTCCTCAGCCGGATTCTCCTTCCCTGTGCTTCTGCCATGGTCACCAGTGTCTGCTTGGGGTGGGGAGGAGGATTATCCATGGTAAGCAGCTGGGATGGTCGCGGACAGCATGTTATTTCTCTGTTTTTGCATTTCTCCCTCCCCAGCAATGCACACCATCTTCCCACTGTGGTAACTTTGGGTTCCCTCTCCCAGTGTGATTTGTCACTCAGACCTCAGTCAGGTGGAGAAGCAGCAGGCACTGCATGCTCTGCTACACAAACCCAGGTTAGTGACCCCAAAATTATGTCCAGCATTGAGTTGCATGTGACTCATAACTGCATATAACAACAGGACAATCCATTTCATGATTGTTGCTAATTATGAAACCAAACTATAAAATTAAAAGCTGCTTCAAATCAATGAATAGTTTTTTTTCTCCTGTGTGGAGGCACAAATCAAGAAATCTAAATATTTAGCCAGAGATTTCTGCAGTGCTGTGGGGGATTTATTGACAGCCTCATCTAGTCAAAGCTTCCCCCAGCTCCTCTAGCTCTGTACTGTTTGAATTCCTGCTGGTCACTGAATTATTTCTTTTCTTACTATTTCCTGTGCTTTAAAAGTGGGGAAAGCGCAATCAAATTATCGTCATGCTCATTTGGTTAATCACCCATTTAGTTACTTATTCAGTTCATTAACAAGATGCTTGCTAGTGTCAGTGTGGAGGAAATTCGGAGAGGCAGGCAGTTAGGAGACAGGATATAGGAGAAATAGGCCATTACTCCAGCCCAGTGAATGGCAATTTCTATCCCTCTTTTCTGCTACGTCACTTCAGAGCACAATTTGTTCTGGATTTTAAAAAGCAGCCAGCAAACATGAATAAAGCATTCGGCTGTAGATCACCGTTGTTTGTTAGATTCCATTTAGGTTCAATCCAAAGCTCTGCAGAAGACCAAACCACCTATTTAAGGACTCCTTTTTTTTTTCAGTTGAGAAAAATGTGCTGCTCCACAGGTCATAAGATGCCTGTAATTATGACCCCGAATGGATAGAAATGTTGCTTCTTGAGACAAATTCTATCTGACAGTTTTTACAGTACGTTCGTTCAGAGCAAAATGCCCTGTCCCCTGTCACCCGGATTGAAATTATTAAGGAAGACAGACATTTCACTGACAACTCTAGCCTCAGGGGGGAAAATATTCCTTCTGTTCCCCTCTGAAGGTCAGAGCTCACATAATGCAAAACACTTAGAACACGCGCATACACATGCTCACGCACATGCGGATGAAACTTTCTCTTCAGCAGAGCTCTGGATGTGTTTGATGGAAAATAGGAACCCACTGTGCAGGCAACTCAGGGAGTTTGGGCCAAAAGAGACAGGCCTTGCATTTTTTCAGTGTCAATTCTCATTGTCTTGTAAGTAATCTCTTTCTCTTCTGCATGTAAATCACATCAGGAGATGGTCATGTGTACTCACATGTTTGTGCTTCCCCTCACATGATACGTGCCCAGACATGGCACAGCAGTCACTGGCAACTCCTCTGACAGTGTGGGATCTGTGGGATAGTCACACTTTCCTGGTATCTGTTTATTCTTTCAAAACATTTCGTGCCTTCTTTTCTGTGTTGTTAAAAGCCCATTTGCAACCTGTATGTCCCATTTCTCACTTAAGCTGCATTGCCAGCTGTCACTTGGCCCAATCTGTCACCCAGCAGTGTCCCCGTGCTGGGGATGTACAAGTCCTCTTTTGTCAGAACACCGACTCTGGCTGCTCCAGCACTTTTTCGTGCTGGAAGAAGGGCAAGGCCTGTCCCTTTAGTGCCTCCCCAACCCCAGCTGGACGTGTGAACACAGCAGTGCAGCCGCAGATGAGCTGTCAGTCACCGTGTCCTGCCTGTGGATCACCAACTTCACTTAATCTAGGGCTGAAAATTGGACCTGAGCTGAGGTGGCTGGAGGTGAGAAACCAACCCATAGCTCATTAACCTCTTCCCATTGCACAAAGGCTCTGTCTTTCCCAACTTCCCAGCAATTTGGATGGCATCAGGCTCATGCTGGGTCCCTGCTGACCACACACATGTCCTGGTATCATTTGCACCGAGTTTCTCGGGCAGGACCCAGCTCCCAAGCACTGACCCTGCTTTTCTGCTTGTCCTAGAAACACTTTCCATGGTGTTAATCGGCAGCTGCAAACCAGCTGCCCTCTCAGTACCCCAGAATTGAGCCCTTCACAGATGCTGGTCCGTGCCTCTTCCAGAAACCCCTGGATTAATGTCACCACTTGCTTGTAGACCTGAAGGTCCTGTGGTCCTGCCCAGATGAGCTCATTCCCATGGCAAGGATGTTCTCAAGTGGACACTGGTGCCAGTGGCAGATGGGAAACAGAGCTGGGAAGCCTTTGTGCTGTATTTACTCACAGAAAAAGGGTGGAAATCCCAAATCCCACACTGTACTGCCCAGTCCATGCAACCCACCCCACCGTGCTCCTGCCAGGTGGGAACACAGCCCTGTTCTGCCCCAACTCCTGCCCCTGTCCTGGCTGCCCTTCCCAGAAGGGCACCAGCTTCTTCACAGCATCTTCCTTCAGATCTGCAAGAATCTCCAAACTTTTCTTTCTTCTTTCTCTCACTCCTTCTTTTTCTAAGTTTAATTCTGAACAGCCGGCTGCGTTCAGCCTGACTGGTTTGTTATGGCTTATAATTTGTGTTAGGATTAATTAACTAATTACCGACAAATGTCCGTTGGCAAGATTCTGCTTCTGCTTGTCAACTTGAAGTATTTAATTATTTTAATCATTTACTTTCATCTTCAGAATTTATGCTCTTCCAAGAGCGTTTCTAGGCATCTTTTAATTATTATTCTGATTTTTTTTCAGAGGGGTGGCGAGCTGGGGGGAGAGAGCTGGGGGATGGGATCAGTCCTCATTAACTATTTCAGTGAGGAAATTTCCTTGGAAAGCCATCCCTGGTTTTCAGACACTGGTGCACGGAAGGGACAATCTGGAATGCAGGTGTGTGGGAATGCACAGGGAGGGATGGGATGGGCTGTCACTTCCCAGTAAGAGTCCTCCCTTTCCCCTAAGAATTTCAGAGATGTGGACTGGGGATGCCATGGGTCTGTTCCTAGGGGTCAAAAAAGTGTTGATTTATACAGATGCTTCATCTACCAGGAATAACCTCTAAATTCTGGGGAGTGCTCAGGACACCCTATAAGGCACAAAAGGGTCTCTGCAGTATGAAAATTGAAGTGGACTCACAGCCACTGTGCCAGCAAGTAAATAAAACAGGATCATAGGAAAGCATCCATTTATACAGGATTTTCATCTTCAAAAGATCGTGAATTGCTGAAAACCCACAAACTGAATCCTGCTTTGATCATCCCATGGGTTTGAACACAGAAAGTGGGGAGCACATCAGGATAGATTTGGGCTGGAGTTCTGTCCTGTCCAGTGTGTATGTACAGAAATCCCATCCCACAGCTGTAGGCATGCACAGGTATCCAGACCCTGGACATGCTGCCAGCTGTGGGACAGGAGGGCAGCAGATAACTGGGACAGTGGAGAATTCAGTCAAGGGCATCTTTTTTTTAGAGGAAATTCCATATGGGTGCCACAGACAAGGTCCCACCTGAGCACACACTCTGAATGAAAAGTCAATTTGCTCAGAAATGCAACACCTAAAAATGTATTGTATAAATAATTCAATGTATGCCTTTAATTCCTGCCTTCCAAACACACTGGCCTTGATGTTCCTTCCATTTTGATCTCCAGGCAGGGCACCACGGTGATGTGCAGGTTATGCACTTTTGATTTGCACCTGCTCACGCAGTATAATCCCAGACTCTGAGTGTCTTCCCTCTTTTTCCTCCACATACCAAAGCTGCAGCACTTGTGTGGGATTAAAACTCAAGACAAGGAAGTGTAAGAAGCTGATAAAAGAGATGAAACTCAGAGCCTTTCACTGATACTTTCCAGCAGACTTCCAGGCTTTTTGTTCCCTGCCAAATGCTTTATGCTGCCAAGAAACCAAATTTCAAGGGGCTTGTAAAATCTTCCTGTGGTGGGCACTGGCCAGGCAGGCACAGCCCCACATCCGTTTGTGAGACACACAAACCCCCTGACTTCAGCAGGAGTCTCTCCAGGAAAGACTAATGGAGGATTCAGCCCCAAGAATATTTCTTTCCTGAGACAAATGAATCCCTTGGACCGGAGCACTGAGGAGAGTGTACTATTTTAAAGGTTTCTTGAGGGTACGTAATTATATTGAAAATAATTAGGGGCAAGGCAGCAGTATTATTACTACTTATCATATCATTCTAAACTTAATCCAGACTGATCTTTGGGAAGGGATTGGGAATGCAGAGAATGGACCTTTCTTGAACAAGATGAGTCCGTAATGTTGCTGTTTTTGGGCTGATGTGTGAGACAAGAATTTCTCCATTGGAGCCACCTATGGAGACAGCAGCTTTGTCCCAGAAATGAGTGGAGGACCCAGGAAGGCAGGAGCATGACCCTGAAGTCTGTGGAGGCTGGACTTCCATGCTGGTCACTTGGTTCTTTGGACAAATGTGTTCCAGAGCCTGGCAGCCTTTAAGGTGACACCCCAGACCCTTTCCCAAAGACATAGCAGCCCCTGGGGTGTGATTTGTGAGGTGAATGGAGGCTCCCAAGGAGCCCAGGGAAGCAGCATTGCCCTTGTGAGCACTCATGGAGAGATCTAAACGAGATTGTTTTAATTAAATTCAGAATCCTCTTAATTAGAAGCCTCTCTGCATTAAAAATTGCTCCAGAGACCAGACCAAGTCGTGGCTACACATGAAGGCAGAGGAAGAGGCAGGTCAGGCATGGATGGATCACACTCAGGACTGTTTGGAGCAGAGGCTGCCAAAAGTCAGGGTTAAAAATCCAGCTGGAGTCCCAAGGCTGCTTAGGAGGCCCATCTGAGAATCCCAGGGCAGGTCATGGCATGGCAGGAGCAGAGCAGGACTTTTTAGAGAAGCTAAGAGCTGCCGTGGGACCTTGGGAGACAGGAGGATATGACCAAAACCCCAGGAGAGCTGGGCTGGAGGGTCTGGGAGAGCCTGCAGCCAGGGAAACTGAGGCATGAGGGGAGCACAGGGTCAGGGGGAGGTGCTGTAAAGCTGTGAACAGCTCCTTGGGCGGGCTGTATGCTCCCCAAGAAATCATCCCTGTGGAGAGCACAGGGGCTTGGAGGGCTCTCCATGAAAGGGGAACAGCTCTGGGGTCATAGAGGAGCAGGAGCTGGGCTGGGGCTGGGGGCATGGACAGGTCCTTGTGAGAAGGAGAGCCTTATTCTATTGAAGGCTGACAGAATGAACTTCAGTTTATGCCCCTGGCAGTTTTTTACAGCTCAGCTATTCCATTTAGGGGTTGGGAGCCAGTGGAAGGAAGCTCGGATCGCTTCACTGACCAGCCATAACATCCAGCCAGTACATTAACTGCCCTGCTGCCCTGATCTGATTTGGTTTTACAGACAATAGCTACTGGCTATTTAGGCAATGTATAAATTAACATATTCTGCACAAACTAGGAGCATATTTAAATTAAAGGAAAGTGCCCTTTATTTATCAATCATCCAGCATCCACATTTTTACATTCCTTTAAAAAGACAATTTCAGCCGTCTTAATCCTACCTCAAACTGTTCATCTTCACGAGGGAAAAATGTTGTTTGATTGCTCGAATGTTGCTTTGCCCCCCTTCCCCTGCCTCTTTTCTTTAATTAAAACAATCCCGATCTGCTCTCCTGGAATTTCTTTCCCAGATTGGCTCAGTAACTTGTGACCTTCATTTCTGCCCAGGCTGGAATCTGCTGGCACGAAGGCTCAGAGATGAGGAGATAGCAGAGTCAACCCACGGAACATGGGTGCACAGAAGTGTTTGGGGAGTTGCAGCAACAAACTTTATCTGCTGCTGTTTCAATATTGATGCCACACATGGCAGTAAAGAAGAAATGGGCATTGGGGAAGTGTTGGATTTGACAAAATCATGCTCAAACAGCAAAAAAAATGACCTTAGTGATATTTTCCAAGCTGTAGCAGCCTGAGTCACTCAACTCTCAAGTGCCATTTCCAGGAATTTTAAGACCTACATGATGCTGATGAAAACCATTTCCAAGAGGCTCGGGGTTCCTTGGAGCTCTACATCTCTTGCAGATGTGAATTGCCACAGCTCAGCAAATTATCATAGGGCTTTTCTCTTGACAGCAGCTGTCGGCAGTGAAGCACCTTTCCCTGCTTGATGGTCCGATCAGGCACCAGCGAGATCTGGTGGCTCTTAGCAGCACAATTCTGTTTGTATATTTGAACTCTATTTTTCTGTCTACAGAACACATAAGTTAAAGTAGTAAAATGCAAAATAACTCTGTTCTGAAACCGTCCTGACTGCCCTATCCCAGCTTCTGCCTGGGTCCCATGGCATTGTGCTGAGAGAAGGGAAACAAATTGCAAAAGAGGGAAATATTGCTTAGAAATGCCCATTTGGCAAAGTTTGCCTCTGTCTGCCTGTCAGCCAGATGCCAACACCTCACTCTTCACAGCAAACCAGGGCCAGTGTTTATCTAAGACCCAAATCAGCATCGATCAGGGTCTGTCAGTCACTCTCCTGGAATAAAGCGCCAGGGTCTGGAGCACGGACGATAATGGACACACGCTCCAATGAGCTTGCAGCCATCCCACAACATGCCCTGAGGCTGGAATTCTTTTTTTTTAGTATTATTGTTGTTATTATTATTATTATTCAGAAAATAAACATTTTGTTTGTTAAGAAACTGTATTTAAGGTGCTGAAATGGAGCTTTCTTTAGCACAGATGGGCCGTTCCTGTAAGTGTCAGCTATGGAGGGAGTTTGGAGAAGCTGGCTGGGTGCTGAGCCTGGAGTGTGGGGCAGCCTCAGGTCATCCTGCAGTGCTCCCAAAGGATGAGGAGGGGGAGAGCTGCTCCTTCAGGCAGCATGGGTCCTGCATAGTCTGACAGCATCGTGGTGCTGGCTGGAATCAGGCTGTGAATAACATCTGAGAGGTGTGAACGCTGCAGTGCGCAGGAGCCTCCAAATTATAACAACTCACCAAGGGAAAACCACCCCGACAGCCTTCAAAATGGAGTTGTCTCCTCCCTGCTCCCCTCCTCCTCCCACCTGCCTTTCATTTTTCCTCATGCATGGAAGGTATTAATTACCCAACGTAATGGCTCGCAGGAAGTGCCCTGCAGCGATCCCGGCGCGGAGCAAGCTTTGCCTGGTGCGTGGCCAAGGAAGAGGAGCACGGTGTGACGCTGCTGGGGCACAAGGTGTTTCCTGTGGCCCTGTGGAAGGGACTCCATTTTTCTGAGTCCTCTAAGCAGCTCTTTTATCTCTGGTGTTCAGCTAAAGCAGTGCCTGTGCCCCTAGGGTGGCTGTGCAGGGTTTGTTAACCTCTGGGACAGGCAAACCGTGACCTCTCTCCTCCTGGGAATGAGCATGGCTGCTTGTTCCTGCTCACTGACATTTGCTGCTGAACTGTGCCTAACCTGACTGAAATGTGCCTAACCTGACTGAACTGTGCCTAACCTGCTTGAGTTGTGCCTAGCCCTGTTAACCTGTGGGGAGAAGCCAGGGGATCATGGCCAGGTAACCCACCCCACTATGGGAGAGTAGATGGGGAACATTCCACCTGCATGCCCCAGGAAAGTGTCCATCCTGCAGCAAAATGCAGTGTTGATATCAGCAAGTGCTGGCCTTCAGGACTCCCCCTTTCTGCTTCCAGCTCTGTGCTCCAGCTGTCAGAGGAGGAGTTTGGGCACCAGGCTTGTGTCTGTCATGAGGAACTCACCAGTACCCTCCTCCTGCTTTCAAGGACTGCAGGAACCTCCTACTAGATTGTGTTTGTACCAGCAATTTAAAAAAGAATTTGGAAAATAAGCATCTGGAGCAGCAGACACAGGGGATTTTTAACCCCAGCAACCTCTGCCTCAGCACTGATACCTGGGATGCCACTCCCTGGGGAGGCCCTGAGTTTAAATCTGGGCTGTGTCCTACTCCCAGACCCTGCTTTCATTGCACCAGCCTAAAACCAAAAGCAAAGCACTCATCAGACTGATCTACAAAGAGGTGGATATGGGGCATTTCCAGCCCATCCAAGGCTATATGAGTCAGGAGCCAGGTCTGAGTCTCAGCCCTGGGATTCCTGAAATATGCTGGCCCTTGACAGACACAGTGCTGGGAAGCTCTGGGAGAAAAGGTGATAAAAGCCCTCTCCTGAGAGCAGACATTAATACTCATGCTTTCATGGCCAAAGATGAACCCTTGGTTTTATTCTGCTCTGCCCTTCCCCACCACTGCCAGCTCCATCCCTGCTCTCAGCAGCAGGAACACTGAGCAATCCCTGCAGAGCCGAGTGGCTGGTGCCCGCGGTGTGGGACCTGCCGAGGCAGCAGGGCTGAGCCAGGGGAGCACGGAGCAGAGCAGCAGCCCACAGGAGCAGAAGGGCATTAATCACCTCGCTGTGATTAGGGGCTCAGTGAGCACAGGCTGCCTCGGGGCCTTTCTGCTCCCTCTGAATGCCCCAGTTTGCCTCTCTCTCTCTGACAGATGCAGCCGCGTGCACCAGCCCCAGTGGCTCCAGCTCCTGCCCACCCTCTGCCAGTGCTGCTGGAGGTTGTGTTGCCAGGATGGAAATGGCCACTTCTTGATTGCTTTTAGTGCTTTGCTGCACTGGAGACTGGTAAAAACTGAGTGTGCCTCCCACTGTACTCCCGCTCCTGAGTCCCCTTTGTGGCTGGAACTGGAGTCTTTGGTCCATTCCTTGTGGAGAAATGAGGTGGCAGCAAGGATGGCCAAGGCTTGTCTGGGAGCTGAGGGCCAGGAGGGGCCATCAGGGCACCAGAGCTGCTGGAGGAGATGTGTGGAAAGCAGGAACAAGGGGTCACAGTGCTCCACTAAGTGTGACCTGGCCCACATTGTCCTGGGGAGCAGCACCCACCTCACTAACTAAGTCAAGTGTCAGGAGATGCAGAGATGGTTTTTCCCCATCTAGGAATATACAACTTTATTCACTCAGAGACATCCTTTCATTGCACGGAGATGGATGTGGCCGCACACGTTATTTTAACTTCTCGGCTCTCCCATCCGTACATAAAACAGCCCAGGGAGCTGTAGTTGATTCATCTGTTTGCCACAGAAGATGGATCAGTTAGCAAATTATTTTATTGACCCGCAGCGCTGCTCAAGGTCATTTGTTTCAGTGGACAAGCAGCATGCCTGGCATGCAAAGGGGCTGAGAGGGAAACTCCTTATGCACTTGGCATATCCCAGCCCCTGGCCTCATTGTGGAACCCTCAGCATCAGGCTGGAGCCCTCACAGCCTGGCTGTGCTCGTTGGATAAGCTCAGCAGTTGGGCTGTGATGCTGTAACTTGCTCAGCTGGCTCCAGGCTTTTATCCCTGGCTGCTGCAGGGAAAGAAAATCCATCCTTCTTTACCAGAATGTGGTTTGGAATATTTTTGCTTTGTTCTTAAAACCATTTGTGGTGAGAAAGGGAAGAAATGGAATTAAGTAGCTCAATCCTCATCCAGACATAGCCCAGGTCTGTATATTGTAAGGATGAGACATGCTCCAAAAATCACACTGCAGAAAATCCAGGCCCCTCCCAGGCTGTTGGTCTTCTCCCAAAATCAGCCAGGGAGAAAAACATATCATTTCTTACTAAAATAGGGGTGCCTCTGCAGGTTTGGTGAGCATCCCTCCTGCCCCACAGCCTTGTGAGTTCCCACCAAGTGCAGAGATCCCTGGCTGCCCCAGCACATCTCACCCTTGGTGTCCTGCTACCATCCACTGCTCGGGAGCATCTCTACTTCCCACTGTCCTGCCTGAGCTTCCCATTGAGCTGGGGCTCTGCTAACCTTCATTGACTTGCCTAAACATTTATTAATTGATCGCTGCAGGGTTACCACAGGCAGAAGCTGGCATTCAGGGCAATAGGATGTCCACAGAATATCCTTGCATGAACTCCCACCGTACCTCCGGCTCCGCGTTCTGTTCTGCATCTGCTGCTCTTGCTGCTGAAGTGGCTTTTAACCAAAGACATATGGGGCCCATTAACACGGTTTTGCTTGTTTGCAGAGTCTGATCTTGGGAAGAACTGATTTCAGCTCACAGTTAAAAATCTCAAGCCTAGGTGATGCAGGAATAGAGCTGGAGCCAGCCCTGTCAGCACACAGGGGTTCATCATGTTCAGGATGAATGTGGATGAAATCCACAGTGGACACAGACCAGATTATTTATATCAAAGCCACAGATGTCTCCTTTTGCCCAGCTTAATTCTGAGTCCTTCTATGGTAGGTTTCATTCAACCTACACCCTGTGTGGATGGAGGAAAAAGGGAACTGGAAGGAATGCCAAGGCTACAGGGATGCACAGGGAAACAATCCTGATCCAAAGTACTTAAGAACATCTCTGTCCTGCACCTCTGCCTCAAGAAATGGATCTAAAGTAAAAGCTTTTTCCATCTGTTGCCCCACCCTAGTCTTCACACATCTTTTAAACTTTACAAATGTGCCAGATTTAAAAAAAAGAGAGAAGGAAAACCAAAAAGGGAAAGTAGCACATCCATTTGTGCAAGGCTTTCTTCCAGTCCCTGTTAAGTTCCTGTACATGCTGACAGTTTTACAATTTACATGACAGCTGGCTTGCTTGGAGGAGATCTCTGTTAATTAAAATAACACAAAGGGAAAGAAGCAAAATCGTGTCAGCGGATAATTAATTCGGAGCAGGGCACCAGGCTGTGCGCTGATCCTGCTAACAAAACTCTGCAGGAATTCTCAGCTTTACAGTCCCAGTCCTGCTGAGCCTCCTGGAGCCACTCACTGCTCAGCCCTGTTCTCCACACCAGGCTATTCTGTCCCTTCCTGCAGTACACACTGCCCTGCCCTGGATGCAAGAGCTGGCATTAGGACATGTGCTTTCCTGAGGTGCTGGGTCCTGCCCTAGTCCTTCTGCCCTCCTCCTCATTGCCAGGGCTCTGCCTCTACCAAAGGGATCCTTTCTGCTCCTTCCCCTGTGCTCTGAACCCACGGGCAGAGTCCATGGAGAGCATCTCACCCCCCACCACCTTCACTGCTCAGGGCTGGGGCTTCCAGGGCTGGGAACAGTCAGCAGGTACCCGGCCAGAGGCCAGCACAGCTGAAGCCAAATCCTTCCTGGCGGCAGCTGGGTGGGTTATCTCTTTCCTCCAGCCCCACTCAGCATCAGAAGCTGATCCAGAGGCAGCTGCTGGAGATGGGCTCTGTCCCTCTCAGCCAAACAGCAAATCTGTGGCAAGATGAGCCATCATTGTTTCCCTGTCAGGATGGGACTTATGGGACAGGAAAGGAATGGGTGCGTGAGGGTGAGCCCTGGGGAGATTTTGGGAACCCAGAGGGGCTGGGGAGCAGGGAGTGCATTCCTGCATGGAGTAACAGGATTTAGTGGGACTGAGGACAGTGGAGCGAGCCAAGCCCTTGGCTGCCGGCCGCAGCCCTGGGGCACTGGCTGGATGCAAGCTGTGCTGTCACCATGCTCATGTCCCTCTGTGCCACCCCAGTGCCAGCAGTGGCACCTCACAGTACCCTCGTGCTCCCTGTCCATGAGCAGAGAGAGTGGGTACCCCCAGCACCCTCCCCAAAATCAGCCACTCAGCACCTCACCAGCGGAGTTGTGCTTCGTTAACAATTCTGGAGCTCACTCTCGCTGCCTTAGTGTGCTGATCAGGCGGGCTCGGAGATGGGGAACAGGAAAAAAACATGGAAAGAAAAGAGAAAGAGCAGCCCAGGGCTCCAAAGCAGCTGAGGTGTCAAAGACAGAGATTTAATGAATGTGCCTGCGGTTCACCTGAACAGATGAGCATGAGCTAGAAGGAGAGAAGGAAGAAAATGGAAAAAAGGAAAGATCATTTTTCAGATTGGCAGCTCCCCTCCCAGACATCTTTTAACAAGAGAGGGGAAAAAAAGGCTTTAAAGGGCCAGCCAGCTGCTTCCCTGCCTCGTGGTGGGGACGCGAGTGCTCTGCACCCATTACAGGGGTCAGGCTGTGACTCCCAGCCCCCCATGTCCCCACAGCTGTCTGGGTGCTGTAGGAACTGGGTGCTGTGGCAGAGAGAAGGATGGGGAGCAACTGCTGAAAAGGGATGAGAGGAGGCAAAGCTGCTGGCTCATCCGTCCCTGCACCAGCCCCATGGAAAGGCAGTCAGAGCCACTCTGTGCTCTGAGCATGGCAATAAATGGGGGGGTGGCAAGGGCCAGCTCAAGACAGTGACTCTCCCATGCCCAGAGCACCCAGCACACCTGGGCATCCCTTGGCCCCAAACACTCCATGACTGGAGTTCCCTCTGCTCCATTGCGTCCTTCAAAACTTGCTCTGGGAGCCTGGGAGAGCCTCAGTTCCAGAGTTTCTTTGCAGTTTTCCAAAAGAGAGACATTTTTCCTCCAGTGCAGCTGCTTTTCTGTAACCATTTTCCCTGCACTTACCAACAATCTGTGTCTAAGCAGTTGGCCGTCAATTTATCCAATGCTTCTCTTTCAAATATCTAGTGGGAACAATATTAATAAAATACGGTATTTACATAATAAATATTAATACAATGTTATTTAATACAATTACATTAAGTGCAATGTGTCTTGTGTCCCAAGCCAGCAGCTTCCCTCTCCTCTTTCACATGAGGACCCACACCACAGCTCTCATTCAGACATCACTGCTGAGCTGCATGGGCCTGTGGGAGCAGAGACAGGAGTACTCCAAAAATAAAACCACCAAGGCCAGCATGTCCCCATTGTGTTCCTGTCCCCCTTAGCTGGGTGCTGGGACCTCTGGGTCCCCCCAGCCCATCCCTCACTCCAGCACTGTGCCAAGCACTGCACGCCGCTGCCGCAATTAGGGCGATCTGAGTTTCTTCGTAGCTGCAGGACAACATTTTTGAAGGCAGGACTTTGATCTTATTTCCTAAGAGTTTCTCTTTGCCTTCATTTTCAAGTGTATTTTCCCCGGGTTTTGTCTCATTACCCAGGTGAAGGCTGATGTTCCCCACGGCGACTGTGCCGGAGCCGCGGTCCCCATTCCCCCCGCCTGGGAACCCAAGGCTCGGGCACGGGCCATCCTCACATCCTGGAGCCAGTTTGTCCACGGGCCTCTCCTGGGTAGAGGCTGCCAATTACGCTCAGCACGACGGGCTCTGTCACATCGGGTTCTTGTCAGGGAAAACACAGCGCTGGGGTCCTCCTCTCTCCTGTTTTTTTGTCTGTGGTTGCTTTTCTCTTGATGTTTTTAATAATTTTGCGAAGGAGCCCTAACAACAGAGATGAGGGCACTGTCCATGTGCTGCTCTGGGGAGTCTGGGACTGTCACCCTTTGGCAGGAGAGGATGGGGACAGCCCTGCAGCCTGGGGAAAGTGTCTCGAGATGTGCTGTTGGCTCAGGCCTGAATATCAAAGTCATCCTGGATAAATAAATAAATAAGTAAATCTTGTCCCCTGAACATCAGCATTTCTTCTTAAAACAGGCCCAGCCTTCTTGCAGTTGTAATCCTACCCAACACCAATCTCTGATTAAAAATCCAGTGCTGAGTGAATTGTAATTCTCAGCACCTCAGGATCATTTTATTATTGTCTTTTTTTTTTTACCCATTAAAACCTGTTTTCTCTCAATGAAATAAAATAGGGGGCAGAGATAACAAAACTCATTGCTTTTTCATACACACACACACACACACACACACACATATATATAAAAAAAACATTTTGCATTTTAAAAAAAGTTAATAAATGGCCGAGCCCCAACAGATGGGGGTGTGTGTGGAATTTGCATTTTTCAGATTAACATGCACGAGCAAAGATAGAAAACGCACTTGCCCCGGGGAAATAATTTGAGAAATCTTTGCATATTTTATTTAAAAGCATGCCACGTTAGGCAGGGTAATAATGCAGAGCGATGGTGATTAGGTTAGGCCTGGAGGGATTGCAGCCTGGGACCCTCCCTCCTTTTGATCCTGCTCATCTTTTCACCGAGCCCCCCTCAAACCCTTGGTGTTACAGCCCAGACACCCATCCCAAAATCCAGCCCCGTTGGGTCTTGGTGGGTTTAATGCCATGGATTTGGGGCAGCTGCTGACATGTGGTCCATGAGCTGCTTCTCTCCTCACTTCCAGGTGACAAAGGGATGCCAGTTTAGTTTCATCCCAAACTCCCAAGTCATAGGATCCCCACACATCTTGCTGTGGGAGGGAATCCCTGCTCTCGGTTCAGCCTTCTCACAGGTGAGGGATCTTCCTGGGGCTCTGCAGATCCCCTGGGATTTACAGCAGCTTGCAGGAGCAGTAAAGGGTCCCAACATCCCAATCCCTCAGGATGGGCGTGGGATTCCCTTGGGAAATCACAGAGGTGGAGTTCAGGTGTGGCAGCACTGAGGTCCCACTTCTGCCAAAGCATTTGTGCCATTGTCTCCTGTTTGAAGCCAGGGAGTAAATCAGGGCTCAGCCCTAAAAGTGCTGGGGACACTGCACACAGAATGTGCTTTAAATATTCAGGAACTTCAGGTACCTTGGGAAAAATTGGGTGATCTCTCATAACCTCTATCAGCTTGTTCATGGCATTTATAGAGCCCCAGACCTTTGAGAAGAAAAGTGATTTTTCTCTCATCCCACAGTGAGGAAGAGGAAGGTGAAACAAGCCCAGCTCTGGGTACCAGTGGTCATTCAAGACTTCCCCCAGACAGTAGAAATGGGCAGCCTTTGCCCTGCTCCAGGGTCACAGCCCCACAGCCATCAGCTCTCAGGGACTGTGCTGCTCTTCAATTCCACCTAAAACACCAACAGCAGGCTAGGATGCTGCTTTGACCTTGAAAATATCATTCTCCTGTCTAATGTCAGCCTCTGCGTTCTGGTGTTTAAAACCTAAACCAGATTTTTAGGTTTGTCAGGTCTCTTTCAAGGTGATGAGATCTTGCCATCATTCAAGAAGTTCTTCAGCTAGGGATTGCAGGGAAGACAGTCCTGTGTAGTGGAGCAGAGTTTGGAGCAGCTCCCAAGCAGCCAAACCAATAGTGGGAACTGGGGAGTGTCAGGTGCTCAGGAGCCCCAGTGCTCCTCAGAGCCACCACCAGCACCTCCAGACCCAGCTGGAAATATGGCAAAAACTCTCCTCCCTGGCAAAACCAGGCCCTTGGAAAGCTTCTGCCACTTCCCTGGCTTTGAAATCTGACCCAGAGCCTGACTCTCTCCCTGTCTGCTCCCATTATTAATAAACTTTGAAGGGCTCCCTTCTGTCCTTAATGAGATTAGTGTTATTTTCATGCATTGCTGCAGGGCAAAGGACTGAAAAAGTGGCTGATCTGTAAACTAAAGGGTGCTAATCTATAGAGAGTGGGTCCCCCATTCTCATGGCCTCGAGGGCTGGGTGAGAGTAATCAATTAAAAGAGGGGATTAGAGGTGCCATGGTCACCTACTTTATTGAGGTCACCCTGACACCCTCCCAGCACAAGCAGGCCGGCCCTGGGCACACGCAGGTCCAGCTCGGTCATTGAGGCTCTTAGAATTAGAAAAGCCTTAATCACCAGCCCTTGTTCAGGCTCTAGACCCAAAGGAGCAGTAGGGAAAATCTGTTGTTAATATATTAATGGGCACAATTTGCTTAGCGAGTCTGTCTGGGCTTTGTAAATTAATGCTAATTTAAAGCACAACCTCGCTGTCTTGTTTTTTTGTTTTGTTTTTGTTTTTTGTTTTTTCAACTTTTATCAAGTGCCCTCTTTTTGCCAGGAACTTGAGGAGGAAAAAATACTCAATCTGACCAAATAGGGAGTTGCTTTTGCTGCGGTTTCATAGATGTTTTAAAGGCAGATTGCTTAAGGAAGGAAAGGGCAGCCCTATGCAGACTGAGTGTGTCCAAACACAGCTCCAGTGGCCGTAATTGTAAAGAGAAGAGATTTTCTCTCTGAGGATTTCCTTGCCAGAAATGCCTTTGGCAGCTCTGGGCAGGAATTGAGTCGCTGCCCCTGTACCCCA
The DNA here is from genome assembly GCA_034336665.1 of Luscinia megarhynchos. Classification (NCBI taxonomy): domain Eukaryota; kingdom Metazoa; phylum Chordata; class Aves; order Passeriformes; family Muscicapidae; genus Luscinia; species Luscinia megarhynchos. The sequence continues at coordinate 4,126,329 of CM067585.1, read as the reverse complement.
TTACCTGTTGGTTAAAAACTAGCTGCACTGTGCATGTTGTTTTCCTGGGATTTCTGTGCTTCCCTTTGGATCACAAATCTGTGCCTGAAAATGGCCCAAAGCCCTGACCTGCCCCTGGCCCGTCTTTGAGAAGAAAAAAGAGCAGTTTGCTGCAGGACTCAGGCACTGACAGTAATTAAAAGCCTTTTTGCAGCAAGCAGAAGCCTCAGAGCATGCAGCGAGGACTGCATCACACCTGAGCCCTGGGGATGCAGCACACCCCTCATCTGTCCTCTAATGTCCTTTTCCTGGGATGTCCCAGCCATTCGTGGGACACCCCACCCACCTGGAACACCCAGGGCATCTCCCAACCCTGGGAACAGCAGTTCTCCCCTCAGCCAAGCCATGCCCCAATAGCATCCTGTGTGTGCATGGTGGGTGTGGGAAGCAGGGCAGGGCCGGGGTGGCAATCAGGGTGTCACCGTTGTCACCCGCAGACATAGCTCAGTGGTACTGCGCTGACACTCATTCACTCTGAGCCGGTGGCACTTGACGCTGCCACCGTGACACATCCCCTGACACCCGCGGGATCCCAGCCCGCCCTGCTTCCCAACAGGACCCTCCAGTGCATCTCTCCTCACTTCCACGTGAGAAGGGAATGTCAGCTTGGTTTTCTCCCGAGCCCTGTTGCTGTCTGGGTGATAGTTCTGGAGTGCTAAAGGGATTAGCAGCCGTCTGCTGAGCCGGGCACAGCGCCGCGCTCAGGCTCGTAATGAAGAGACTGTGAAAATAATTGCCTTAATTTCAAGACAGAGGAGTAAACTTATGCTATAGGGGAGACAGCTCCTTTTCTGGGTGCTGGGGTAATGTCAGACCCAGAGAAGGATTTTTCCATAAATTGAGGATGGGCTGCATGTGCCAGGAGCTGAGACTCTCCTGGATGCCACCAGGCATTTGGGGCATGTGTGTGTCCTCAGCCACCGGTCCTGTCTATAAGACTTCTGGTTTTATTTGGGAACTTGTGGCTCACCCCATCCCTGTTCCACAGAGGAGATTCCCCCTGCACAGAGCCTTATATTGGGAATGTGGGCACCTGCTCCTGGCACGGAGCTGAGTTGGGAGCTTGGAAGCAGCACCAGTGACTCATGGCACAGCCTTGGAAGGCCTCGGGCTGGGCGACTTAGGAGGTGTCATTTGCTATGAACACTTTCTGGAATTTTGTGTAAGAACGAGAGGAATAAAGGGTTTCTTTGGGCTGGAGATGCCACTGGAGACACAGAGGCTCTTGCTCCACCCTCAGCATCTCTGCTGAGCCCAACATCAGTCAACTCCCAACATCCCAGCTCCTGCCTCCAGAGGATCCGCGCCATCCCAAGGACCGGCGCTGCTCGCTGGGATGCGGGACGGGGTGAGCCCGCTCTGCCTCGCTGCCTTAGCGCCCCTCCTGCGCCAGCCACTGCAGGGACGGATGCCCCGGAGGGCTCTGGCGGGCCGGGAAGGGGGGACAGCCCTCGTCAGCCGCCAGCCCTGCCTCTAAACCCCGGCCTTGGCAGTGGGTTTAATCCGCGCAGCCCCGCTCCGGGCTGCATTGCCACGGGCGATGCTGGATTAGGGACCGGACGCCGCACGCCTTTGTCCTCCCTTTGTGCAGCATTTTGCTCGCCTCTGCCTTAAACCTTGTAACCATTTTGCTGCCTTTTAAAACCGCCTTGAATAGGGGGTGGGATGGAGAGGGGTGCGGGGGAGAGGGGCCGAGGCTTTGAGGTTGAAGAGAGGCATTCAGGCTGCAGCTGCCCCGTCTCAGCACATTCTCCGTGACCCCCACGGGCACCGCCGCGGCCACCGAGCAGCATTGGCAACGCGGCCGCTCCGGGACAATCCACCTGCTTGCTTGGGACAAGCACTTTCATGCCTATTGGGATTAGAGATTTTAAGTATCGTTCCAAATTGTGCGGATAAACAGTCTTGTGAAAACTTGTTATCGTGGGGAAACGGCCCCGCCGCCACCCTCCGTCCCTGGCCTTTTGTTCGGGCAATTTTTATTGCCGGATTGGATTTGATGAGGTTTAAGGTTTATTCTTAGGACTCCATTGAAGAGCTGATCCTTTGTCTCCCGCCGTGGAGCGTGAAGAATATGAAACGTAGGCAAAAATAAATCTGCTTTTCACACGTATTAGCCCCTGGTACACACGGAGACCACCAAACGCAGCTGAGAGCAGCAGCACCCCCGGCCGTCCTCCCCGGCCCCCGGCTGTACGAAGTCACTCTGGTCTCCACAGCTTCTCCCCAATTTCCGTAGTTCCCTCTGAGCGGGGACAGACCTGGGTGGTCACTGGTGACCTTCTCCCAGAGCAGTCCCCACTGCAAGAGCCACCCAGGGCTGCTCTGGTGATAAGGATTTAGGAGCTGTCAGGTCTGTAAAGAGCCCAAATGGTGGTGGGGGGAACATCCCTCCCTGCCCACCCCCACCAAACCCCAGCCCCACAGGCAGGTCAGTCCCTTAATCGCTTCATTTATCACCGGTGACTTCGGGACAGATTAATCAGCAAGGTAATTCCTGAGGAAAGGTTGCTCCAGAGGCTGCTTTCATTTCAGAGGAGCTCCCTGCAAATTTCATCTTCACCGCAGGAACCTGCTCCGACAGGCTGCCAGCAGCCCCGGGATGAGCCAGTGCCTCGGGCTCCATCTCCACCTTGTCCCCTCAGCCTCGGGGCTGCTGCCGAACACCGGGCAAGGCTCGTGCCCCAGCTCTGAGCTGGTGACTCCTCAGCAGCCTCCAGGGCAGTTCTGGCAGCACCAGGAGCCAGCAGCAGGCATCTGGCATGAGCCAAGAGGTTGAGTTTCTGGAAAGTCTGGAGCTGGAGGCAGAGAATCATGCAAAACTTCGTGCATTGGGCTTGTTCCAAGCAAAGAAAAAATAAAAAAACAAAACCCCAAACCCAGGGCATGGAAAACTTGCTCAGAGCTGAACCAGAGCAGCGCTGGCCTGGAGGAGTTTGGTTGCTTTTAATTCACACCTCTCCTGGTGGTTTTGATTCCCTGTATATCTCTGCACCCAGCTTCTCCCTCTGCCAGGTCCCAGAGCTGGGAGCTGCCGCATCCTCATCCTCCACACACAAGGAAGGTGCAGGGATGCAGCCTCCTTGGACAAGAGCTTGCCATTCCAAGCATTTAGGATGCTTGGAGCTGGATATCTACTGTCTGGTGGTTGTCCCACCATGATATATCATGGAAGGGGTGGCAGAGGAGGAGCTTGGCTGGGATGCCCACACTGGTGGCATATCCTCAGGTCATTTATTGCCCTTCTGTCCCACCAGGCAGCCCTGGGCAGGGTCCACATCAGCCTGTCCCCCATCCACCACAGTGTTTCCTGTTTTGCATCTAGTGAGATGATTCCCCAGATACCCAGGGATGTTGTAGCTCCTCCTGTTTGGATAAAATATCGGTAATTACACGCATGCCTAATTTGAATTATTTCCACAGAGCAATCCTGGCGCTTTGGACCCCACTGAGTAATGTGGCAAGAGACTCCTTCCTCAACAAGAAGATGTTGGGTGGTGACACTTCTGCTTCTGGCCTGGGTGACCAGTGTGGCCATCAGGTGACCCCCATGAAGTGCAAACAGCTCATTCCCAGCACCTGGAGAGGATCTTTCCTCTTTGGCACGTTCCCAAATTTACTTTAGGTGTCCATAAAGATGAGTGGAGAGGGGGATTTTGATATCTGCTCTCAGACCTGCCATGGGTGTCCCCACATTGAGGGTGTGGGGAGTTAATTGCTCTGCCATGGCCTCGTTTGTTGTCACAGAGGTGACAGATGCTTTCCCAGCTGCCACACTGCTGTCAGAAACTGTGGGGCTGGTGGAGAAGGTTCTGGGTGAATTTCCTTGGCCCAAGCTGGGTAAAATGTCAAATTTGATTCGTGTCATGGTTCTTTCTGGCCCTGCAGTCGATGAGTGCAGAACTGGGGCTGGCTGGGGAACAAGAACTGGTTCATGAACTGTTCAAGGTTTTAAAACTTGGTTTTCTTCCAGCATGCAACCAAACGGAGTCCTTCAGAAAGTTTTCCATGGTGAGCTGCCTGCATGTCCCAAGAGCTGGGGCACAGCAGAAATCTCCCACAGCATGTAGAAGCTTTTGGGGTGCAATCTCAGCCATGAGCATCTCCAGCCCCCTGTTTCTTCTCTGCTGCCTGCCTACACTGATCCCTGCTCTGGCAGGTCCCTGCCCATGCTGCTGGGCACATTCTCTCTGCATGGTGGGTTTCCCTCAGTGCAGGGGTCTCTGCAGCCCCTCACAGCCCCTCACTGTCACATTGCATTATTTGTTCGTGAGAAGTGACTGATTAACCTTCTGTTGCCATTCCCCTGTCTGCAAAATTCCCAGTGGCCCCCTGGCATTGCCAGGGCACCTGAGAGGGATGCTGGAAAGGGGACCCCAGACCTCAGTAGACACTGCTGCCTCCCACTCACCAGCATCTGCAGTGGGTGGCTCCAGAATTGGAGAGGGGCATTATTTGGGGATTAGGAAGTGACACTTCAGGTGGGATTCATGCCCTGATGCCCTCCTGGGCATCCCCCCCACTCAGGCTCCTACCCATTCCTGGCTTTGTGGGCAAAGCTCCAGGCAGGGCTGAGCCCCTTGTCCGGGGCACAGCAGCTCCCCCTCCATGTTTCCTCCAGTTCTTAATTTGTTCTCCATCATTTTTGTCTCCCCTCCTCCCCCTCTCTGTCTCAGCTGCCTGATGAATGAAGGATGGGTTTTTAAGCCTTTTTTGCCCCTAAGGCCTGCAGCTCTGGCTCGGCTGCTATCGCTGGGATAAATGCAGCTTTTGGGCCCGGAGCAGCATCCGCCAGAGCCGCGGCCCCCCGCGCCGGGTTATCAATCCCCGCTCAGCACCACCAGAGCTGGGCTGGGTCCTCTCCACTGGGAGCCCTTTTCCTACCCTCTGGCCACAAGAAAGACCAGTCTGACTTAATTCTGCACAGTATCAACACCAAACAGATTCAGCCCAGCACTACCAGCTCTCCTAATTTGGCTTTGTATTCCTCGGTTTTCATGAATTTTTAAAAAGTTTCCATTTCTCCCGGGTTTCGGTGGGTTTGCTGAGGTGTGTGTGCCCCAGTGCTGGCTCTGCATCCTCCTCCTTGCCCTCCTGGAGCAAACAAAGGGGACAGAAAGTCAGCTTGGATCTCCTCACCCTGGGAAGTTTTTGGATGGCTTGAGAAACCAAGTGTGCCACAACGCAGGAGATGAAAGGGCCGGCTCAGGTCCTGGCACAGCCGGGGCCACAGTGCCACTGCTCCCTCTGGCAGCACTTAAATGTGAAAATACAGATGGTGCCACTTGCAGGGCAGGCATGAAGACTTGGGGAAGGAAGATTTGGGATTGGAAATAAAATGACCCAAGGCCTCAATGGTTTTAAAAAAACCCAAACGCATTTCTTTGTTGTTTTGCTTTGTTGTTGGTGTGAAATGCAGCCTCCATCCGTGACTGGGAGCTGGAAGCTGCCTTCTCCCTCTGGCCCTGTCCAGAGCAGAGAAATTAAGCCAGAACAGGGGAAAATGGAGATTCCAAGATGGAAAACATAGATAGAGTCTGTGAATACAGCCAAGCCAGGCACTTCAGTTTAAATCTAAGCACAGACAAGTGGGAAGCCCCACTCTACCATACTGACATGAACTTTCATCCACTTCAGTAGTCCACAGAGAACTTGGAGACTGGTCTGGCCATCCCAGAGGCTGAAACCCGGGCCCAGTCTGCACACTAGGGTTTCCTGTCTGCAGAGGTTGGCAGTGGTGACACTGCAGTCCCACCTGTGTCACAGAGCTGGAGCCTGTGTTTGGCAGCCCCCAGCCCCATCCCATTATGCAGCAGCCTATGGGGAATGGTGTCCCCCCATCCTGGCCAAGAGGAGCCAGCAGCCCCCCAGTGAGCCCCTGGGGCTGCACAGGGGTTTGTTGGCTGTGCAGAAAGAACTTTTGTTTTTAGCCCTCAGTCAAACCCTCGTGGACAGGCCGTGTGTGCATCACTCGGATTATTACAGTCTTGAAGAAATAAAATGCAGCACTGGGGTTTTAGGGATTCAACCCCATGCTTCCAGGGCTCCAGATATTCCAATGCTGATGCTGAAAACCGGGAAGGCTTTCCCTCCAGCGAGACAGCCACTGCATCACACAGACTGGCGCGAGGAAATGATGATGTACGGCTGGCCTTGGGGCACTTTGCAGCTTGATTGGCCTCCCTGGCAGAAGAATAACCGAGTTTATTGCCTCTCTTCCAGTGATCTTTACTCCCAGCTGTTTTCTCAGGGAGGCCTGGATCCCCATACCTCATCTGAAGAGCCACAGGCTGCTGTGAGGTGCTGAGTTGGTTCCTGGGCACTGAGGTGCTGGTTCCCAGGATGGGGCTCTGCTCTCACAGGGGAAATTCTTCCCACCTCTGTCCAAAGCAGACAATGATGTCTGGGACCCCTTTTCCCCTCCTCCTGCAGGTGCAGAGAGCTCCTGGAGCAGCACCAGCACCCTCAGACTCAGCACCCAGCCATCCCAGATGGGCAGCATCCATGTGCTTGCTCCTTCACATCCCCTTCCCTAGCACAAAAACACCCAGTGCACCCATGTATTGATGCTGCACCTGAGCAAAGCCCCTGAAAGGGATCCAAGAGCCCATTTCTGACTTAAACCCCACCAGCCTAGGCAGGAGAAAGGGAAAAAGAGACCTTTCATACCAAAAGCTGGTGATTCCTAGCTCCTGGTGCTGTTTACAGAGGGCAAAGGTGAGGTAGTGGCAGGTGATTTTTTTTCCCGTTTTCCCTGGCCCTGCTGCAAGCAGCCAGATTGCTACGATTCCTCTGTCATTAAAATGTAAATGAAAACAGACAGAAAAACAATCTGAATTTCCAGCCGAGTTGCTCTTGCTTAATATTCTACCCCGAAGGGGGATGTGCAGAAGCAACAACATTTCAAAGGGAATCATTAAAGAAGGGAGGCTCAAACTGAACTGCGTTTCCATCAGATACCACGGCAGAGCCCGACACTCGGGTCCCGCCCATCCCAACGCCGCTGGAAAGGACGAGTGAGAAAAGAGTGCTGGAAAATGAACCATCCAAGCCAGGGTGAGGAGGATGCTCACACTGAGCTGGGCTGTGCTGGTCACATCCCAGCCTGGTCCAGTTCTGGCTAGGCATGGGCAGTGGAGCTCCTTGTTTTTGGCTGCACTGATCAGGCTGGGATGATATCCAGATTTTAACACATTCCAAGGTTTTAGAAATACACTGGAAGGGCATCAGGGTTTGCAATTCATCCTGACACTTCAGCAGTGCAAGGTGGGAGGAAGATCCAGGCACTCCAAATCCAGCCTCCCTCCTTGTCCACCCTGAGCTCTTGGTAGTGGTGCTGCTCTGCTCTGTTTCAAGCAGGAGGTGTCTGTATTTCTTCTCTATTTATTCTGCTACTGTGAGGCATTTAAAATGAAATATAAAACATCAGGGAGTGAGAATAGCCTGAAAAATCCCATTCTGTTCCAGTGGATGCACCAAGGCTCAGGGCCACACTTGAACTCCCAGGATTTGCCTCCAACCCTCCAGTTCCCACTGGTCAGTGCCACTTACCCAGGGCTGCAGGGATAAGAAGGCTGGATGGACACAGAGGATCTCTCTGTGGAGACACTGGAGCAGCAGGACAGAGCAACCCCTGCTCCCCAGCACCCTCCTGGGCCTCCCAGGCAGCAGCAGGTGCTCCCAGCACAGTGGCACATATGGATCCTGTAAGGGCTGAGTTCATCTCTCCTGGCAGCCTCACTCCCCCAGGCCCCAGGGAGCAGCCTGGGAAGGATGGTGATGGTAGGACATGGGGTGCCCAGGGGGGTGGGACCCCTTATTACACAAAGTTCTGCCTGGATGTGACATTTGGGGTGAGGGGAGCAGCTCTGGCTGTGCTCATCCTCCTAGGTGAGAGCAAGGAAAGACCTTTTCCCACTGCAAACCAAACATGTGGGATCTGGAAGTCTTCGAGACACAATAAACAAGAGATCCTGGGATGCTTTAAGTGTGTCCCATTCGGGATCCCTGGATAATGGCATGAGATGATTAATTTTCTTTTGTACTTTCATTGCATCCAGTTACCACATCATTCGATTTTATTTTTAAAGACTTTTTTTTAAGCCCACAAAATACTGGAAAGGGTTAGAGTGGATTCCAATTACAAGGTAAAATATTTCCCTCCAAAGCTTCATAAATACTTGATTTTGGTTTAATGCCATTATTTTAACTTCCAAAGCAAGGCAACGTTTGACAAACCTCGCTTTGTGCAGTAAAACCGGCCCAGCGTCACAGGGATTTGATATAATAGTAATAATAAACTTTCAGAGGAGGCTTTAAAACCAGAGAGTCAGGCATGGGAATTCTGGCTTGGATGCTGTGGGGTCCATAGCTCAGATCCCCCCATGCTGGGGGAGAGCCCCAGTGTGGCTCCAGGTTTCTGTTCCAACCAATAGCTGGCATTCCCACCGACCTGGGGGTGTTTGGGGCTGGAGCATCTTCCCTGAGAGCCAAGTTAATCCCTCTGTGAGGTGAGAATTCAGTCCCTTTATGAAGGCTTGGCAATCCCTGGGGTTGGGGAAATGCCTGGCATGGAGTCCTGGGTCAGATCCCTGTCCCAGCCCCGTGCTGGTGCCTGCCTGTGGCACCCACCCCACCTGAACTGCACCCAGAGGGGGCTGAGCATGGGATGCAGGGTCAGAGTGTCCTGGGCGTGGGGCCCTGTCCCCCCAAGCTGGCCTGGGCTCAACCCTGCAGCCTTTTGTGTCTTTATTGTTTTTCCCCCTGCAATTCGTCAGGTTTTTAATTAATTCCCAAATCTCATTTGGGGCACGGGAGCTGGGGGTGGAAAAGCTCTGTCTGAAGTTGATTTTGCAAATCAGTTCTGGCCATCTCCAGCCAGGTCCTGGGGCAGCAGCATCAGGCTCCCAATAACCAGGGAGGAAGCCTCTTGTTGCCAGAGCAGATCCACCTCTTTGATGTGCTCCCGCAGTTATTCTTTCATTTCTTGAGCAAATAATCTGGATTTTCACAATATTTACCTTGGAAATAATTATTTGTGTAAAGCATTTGACCAAGATAAACAGAGAATCTGAGTCTCATTGCAGGGCTGGGAAGGCTCATGTTTCCCCAAACCTGCTGGAGCATGGGCTCCATGGAAAGTGGATGAGGTGAAAAAAGGGGTCAGAGAGGAGCACCCCACATCATGTGGAGCCCCCGAGGGCTTGGACAAACCTCCCAGCAGCCCTGGCTGAGGATGGAAAAATGTGGCCACTCTGCCCTTCATGCCTTGCTGTGTCTGTACATGGATCCCCAAATTGCACCCCTGGATTCCCACAGACTCAGGGGCTGGAAAGGAGAAGCAGGAAGGGGTGGGGGGAAAGGTGAGTGAAGGTTCAAAGGGCTGCTACAGCCTCGCTTTTTCATCTCTAGTTAATCTCTGTGAAGCCTGAGGCAAAGTCACCTTTGGGTCAACACTCAGGTGTTGTTATCTGCCACCTCCATCACCCAGAGCTGCCCCCAGCCCTCCCCACGAGCAGGCCCTCGGGGCAGGGTGCCAGGAATCCGGGAATCCGGTCCCCCCGGTTCCAGTCACGTTCTCCTGGGGCCGAAGGTAAATCCTGCACTCAGACTGCACCACAGCTCCTGCTGTCCCATGGAAGTGAGGGGAGGAGCGGCACACCCTGGTGTTTAAAAAACCTTTCAAACTTGAGCCTGGATGACCTGTCAGCACTGGCACAGCATGGCCAGGGATGCAGGGAGGGCAGGAAGGTGCCAAGAGCTGTGCCTTCACCCTGCCATTCACCCACAGCCCCGCCTGCACATGCTCCAGCCCCTGCAGCCAGCACAGGACGGTTGTTCCCAGCCCAGCAGGCTTGGGAAGGGAAAGGAAGGAACAAATCCAGCTGGGGCTCAGCATCTTCAGCTCCAAGGCTTTTATTAAGGTGTGCAACATGCCCACGATCACGATACGACAGAGGCAGCAGGCACTGGACACAAGCGAGCAGAAGGGAGGTGAGGGCAGCATGAGCCTTGTGGGAAGCTGCCAAAATCCTCCAGGGCTGGCACAGGTTGCTTTGAGCTGAGTGCACCCTTTGCCACCAAAACGTCATTTTTAGAAGAGGATTTTTGTGGATCTCCTCACTCCACCCGCTGGCAGCAGCCCCAGGGAGAGCAGAGCCCGGCTGTGCCCCATGTGGGGCAGGAGGAGGCTGATGCTGCCCTTGGCTCGTTGGTCACTGCTGGGCTTGGCCATGGTTGTTTATCCACAGTCCAGGAGCATCTGGTGGGTGGTGGGTGCCAAGATCTCACCAGGCTGCCCAGTTCTGCTGTTCCCTGGGGTGCTGGTGTAGAGGCTCCTCTGATGGCAGTTTGGCTGGGAGAAACACAGCAGCTCGGGAATCCCTCATCACCCTCCTTTGCAGATGAGAAATGGAATCAGTGCCTGGCTTTGCTTGGCAACCAGGGCCGGATGGGAGTGCAGACTCCTCTGGCTGAGCCCTCACTGCCCACTGCTGCTCCTCCACATCAGCATTTTAATGGAATATGTGTCCTATGGATACACAGCAAAGTACAGCAAATACACAGCAGCTCCTTTTCCATCTCTAATTAAGACAATTGTTCTTTGGGTTCTGTGTACGGCTCTTGCTGGATAAAAATGCAGATTCAAAAAAAAATGCTCTCTTCTCTCTCAAATGATAAATTACTATAAACACCAACACCACAAGTTCATGAGAAGCTTTGGGATCATGCAGTGAGTGAGAGCATTGCCCACAGCAGGCAGACGTGCGCACATACATAGACTTACATTAACTTTTCTCTAATACTGACATTAAAAACATATATTGGTGTTGGATCACTTGACTTAAATTTACTTTTCAGCATTCTGAGGTCACTTTTCAGAATGACTTTTTTCTCTCTCACAGCCCAGGACACCTCACTCTCACCAATAAACAACTTTTACCAGGGGCTGGGCTGTGGCTGCAGGGACACACCAGTGCAGGTGGGATGTGGGGATGAAGCACATGCTGGAAGTGCTTTGTCCAGGGAGGTTTAGAAGCTCCACTGCCCTGGGGCCCTCACTGCAGCTCCAGCACAGCAATCCTGGCACTGGTATGGCTAAGCCAGGCTCAACAATGGACTACATTAGGTTTAAAAATGAGCCTGCTCACCTTGGGCTCAACAAACCCCAAGGTCCTGAGGTCGAGCCAGCCCAGTGCCACCCTGGACCTGGGCACAGGACAAAACAAATTCCAGTGCAGAGGGATAATGGAGATGAGCACTTCGGGACTCTTGGCTGTGTTGGAGAGAGATGGGAAGGGCAGGGTGGGCACCAGGAGCCCGGTGAGCACTTGGCACAGGATGGAGATGCCAACAGCCAGCACCACACCATCCAGAGGGTGAGGGCTGGGCTGGGCTGCAGTGCTGGCTCCTCAGCGGCCAGGAGCAGCTGCAGCAGCAATGCAGGCTGGGCCCTGCTGCATGCAACGGATGAGCTCCTTGCGATTATCCAGAATGGTGTCAAAACTCTCCTGCAGCCGGTTCTGCTGGTCCACAACTTTCTGCTGCAGGCCGTGGATCCAGCGCAGCAGGGCCAGGCGCCGGTACATCACCAACTGGATGTGGTGCTTCTCCTTCTCCTGCTCCTTGAAGCGCTCCTTGTCCTGCAGGTGCTGCACAGCCTCTGCCAGCACTGGGAACAGAGTCCCCAGCTCAGGCTCAGCTGGTCCTGCCTCAGGGGGGCTCCTGGTGCGGGGGGCAGAGGCAGGAGGGTCCCAGGTGGTGCTGCAGGTGCTGTCGGGGCTGTCGATGCTGAGGGAGCTGCTGGCGTAGCCGTTGTCCTCTGCAGGGGAGCTCGGGTCTTTGGCACATCCCCCGGCTGCCTCCTCGGCACTGTTCTGTCCCCCTGCCCCGCTGACCTCGGCTCCCTCGGGGGGGCTGCGCACCCCCTGCTCGGGGGGCATGGCGCCCAGGCCCAGGGCGGTGTCCCTAAGCCGGCCCTGGACCATCTGTCTCTGCATTAATAACAACAGATTATCAGACGGATTTGCGGTGTTTTCTCTCCGGCTGGAGCCCTCCTCCGGCGGGGAGCCCTGCGCTGGCTGGCTCCAGTTCTCATTGCTGTCACACACCTCTCCCACGAAGTTGGAGTTGGAGTCCGGCCCATGTCCCGCCCCTGGGATGGCCGTGCCCGACGCTGGCCCTCCCCGGCCCTGCCGGAACGGGGCGTTTGCCGGGCAGACAGCAAACATCTCGTGGCGTCCTGCCTGCAAGAGAGACACGGAGCTGTGACACACCTGTGGGCACCTGGGCTGGCACAGCCAGAGCTCAGGACAGCTACAGTGGGGAAAAACACACTCTTAATTTTATTTACCTCTTTAAAGGTACTGGACCTATCATGGGGTCAGTGTTCCTGGGTGTTTGCTGCTCTCAGCATGTCCCCATTCCCCATGCAACATCATGGAATCATGGAATGGATTGGGTTGGAAGAGACCTTAAAGCTCCTTTCGTTCCCACCCCTTGCCATAGGCAGGGATGCCACCCATCCAAGGTAATGTTCCCATCTGATGCAGAAGCTCAAGGAGCCACCTCCCATCCCATCTGTCTTCCCTGAGAGCTCCAGTCCAAGCCCGTGTTCCTGCAGCATCCCTCGGGTGATGCCAAAGGGCATCGTAGGGCACAAGCATGCAGCTGCACACGCTGCTGGCAGCATTTGGGCTATGACTGATGCAATTAATTCCATGCTGGTAAAGGCGTGCTTGGAAGGTGATGCTTTCCCAACAGCAATAAATGTCATTCAGCAGCTTAGACTGCCTGGGCTCCCCTGCACAGCCTGTGTCACTAGCCCTGCTGGGATGGGGGGCTGGCCTCCACCTGCGCCCAAACTGGCGACCCCACTGCCCTTTCTTCTCTGCAGGACTGGGAACAGACTGGCCCAGAAAAGGAGAGGTTATCCCCGTGTTCCTTGCCAGGTCACTGGCAGCGAGAGGCGCTTCCCAAGCTCTCTCCTACAAGGACGGGCTCAGAGGAATCGCAGGGAGGAATCCATCGTGTGTCCCAGTCTGACACCAGCCAGCAGCGGGGCAGCAGGAGGGGTGCAGGAGCCCGTGCCCAGCTCAGGATGCTGCCAAGGGCCTAAAATCCCGGGACCCCCACCCGGCGCCCCCCGCATTGACATCTGCTCGGTCCAGGGCTGGGTGACACCCCAAAAAAACCGCTGCACCCCGAAGAAGAGCTGCACCCCTAGGAGCGCTCTCTCCGCACCGCGGGGCCAGGCTGCTCTGCCGGGGGGTCGAGGCGGTGAGCATCCCTGCCCTGCAAGCCTCCCGAGCCCCAGCCCCGCGGAGGGACCGCGTTGAGCCTCCGCAGAGCCTCCGCAGAGCCCCCCTGGACCCGCAGCCCGGCCGGGACCCCGGGAGCCGCGGCCCCCAGGAGGCTCCGCTTCGCTCCCCCGCCTGGCCCCGAGCACTCACCGCCCGCTGCAGCCCCGGCGCACCCCCGGTGCAGCCGCGCTCCGGCCCCGCTCCCGGCCCCGGCTCCGTGCGCCGCCGCCGCCGCGGGTGGGAGCGGGAGCGGAAGCAGCCCCGCGTGGGGAGGTGTCACGGCAGCACTTCCGACGGCGCCGGCGGGGCTGCTGGAGGGGTACAGGGATGCTGGGGGGGTGGGTCATGGATGCTGAGGGGAGGATAATGGATGCTGGGGGGGAACAGGGATGCCAGGGCATGCCAGGGCATGCCAGGGCTCTCGGGGCCGCCCCGTCCTGCCCGGTGCCCCCGCTGCCGCCCGCCCTTCAGCCGTGTGTATCTCTATGGGTCCATGGTCACCCACAGCATCCCTCGAGAAACTCCCACCGTTGTCCTCCAGGAGAAAGGGGAAAACTCCCACCCGTGTCTGGGAGAAGGAGCAGGAGCACTCCGGCACGCACAGCCTGGCGCTGGGTGGGTGCTAGTGGGCGCTCCCCGACACGGGTGGGGTGGCTGGATTGGGACACTCGGCCTCCTTCCCAGCGGCCCGTGGGTCCCGTGAGCCTCAGCAGGTCCCCGTGGGATGGGGACGGAGCTGAGCGCTCAGTGGGTTCTTTATTCCCCTCGCCCGGAGCCGGGGTGTCGCACTGGGAAATGAAAAGGCTCAGGAACATCAAACGGTTCCCACGAGCCCCCGCCTGGCGCGGGGGTCACATGAAGCACGGGAACGTCTCGGGAGATAAAGAGGCTTTGTGGGGCTGGGAGCCGCGGCGGGGGCAGCCACATACTCCCCAATGACCCCCCCAGAGCTGCCCCGGGCGGGGATGGTCCCATCTCCTGCCGGATCACCCGATGTGGCGTTCCCTGTCATCCCATGCGAGCTCTGGGGTCGATATGGCACGAGCAGGGCATCCCAAGCGCTCCACAGCCCAAATCCAGGCTGGGCTCGGCACCTCTCGCCTGCCCCGAGGAGGAGGAAGGAGGGATAGAGAGGTGCTTTCAGGGTGGGCAAAGATCCTTTTGAAAGCTGGAGGTGGGATGTAGGGGAGAAATGCCGAGAGCAGATGTTCCCCCATGCCATGGTGAGGGTTTGGAGCAGTGGAACATGGGAACGATAAATAAGTTGTTTTAATTTCTCATCTGCCTGACATGCCCCTGGACAGCCTCTCCTGCTCCCGGCTGCTCCAAAGGCAGAGGGGCAGGACCAAGAGCTGTAACTGGGACACTTGGGCTGCAGCTCCAGGGGAAGCCTAGGATTAAAGGAGCAAACCCTTCCTGTCGCACAGGAAAGGCAGGGGCTGACTCAGGCATCTGAAAATGGGCAGGACAGAAACAGGAGTTTGGGCACACAATGGGCTCGGCTCAGCCTTTGCCATCAGCTCAGCCTTTGCTTTGTGCTACTCTGGGCTTCACTCCCACCATGGCCTGATTTCATACTGAGTAAAATTTTCATCACTGAGAGCACAGAGGGAATTTTAATCCATTCAGGGGCCTTCTCCTCCAGTTTACCAAGAGGCATATTCCGAACAGGCCTTTTCCATCTCCAGTTTAGATTTCAACAGCGCAGAAAAACATGAGTGCCACTGGGGTTTGGCTCCAGGGCAGAGCAGGGTTTGGTCCTCTCTCAGCTTTGCTTGTCGCCACCCCAGGAATCCCCATAGGCCAACGATGTGCTAGAGCCTGCTGCAAACCTGCTGCCCTGGCTCTGGGTCTGGTTTGGGGGCTTTGGGATTCCTCCCCCAAGCGCCAGCCATGGTGAGAGCTGGCAAAGTTCTGGGTTCACAGAGGGATCCAGAAGCAGTGTTTTTGGAGTCTGTCTCACTGGGATTTTGCACTGGTGCAGCTCAGCCTTGGCCCAGCTCCTGGGAATGTCTGTGTCTGATGGAGACCAGCAGGATTTGCTGCTTCCTGTGAAAACAGTTCCATTCCTCTGCAAGCCAGTGTCCCCTCAGCCCCAGCTGTTCCTCTCTGCAAGGACCTGCCTATGGGGACACTGCAGGGAACCCCAGAGGAGGGAACCCCAGGATAGAGAGGACATGGGGACTCATGGAGGGCTGGGCTGGTCCTTTTGGGGACAGTTGGAAAGGGGAGGTTTGGAAGTGGAAAGGGCTGAGTGATGAACTTCAGAGTCATCTTCCCCTCCCCTTCCCTCACTTTGTTCCAGAAATAAATTAAAAGCTCTCCCTCCAGGAAATTAAAAATTATTTAAGAAGGCTGAGTACAGGACTTGATGCACTGGGGGTTTGGAGCTGGGGATCCTGAGCTTGGAAGGGAGAAGGGCACTGGGGTGACCCACTGGAGCTTCTCCAGAAGGCGCTGGCACTTACTCCAGCAGAGCCATTCCCTGCGGCCAGGATGCTGAGTCCTTCCCTGGCCTCAGGGTCTGTGACCTTGCACCAGCAGAGACCTGGCACTGTCACAGGGACGTGCCAGAGATGGGAGCCTGGTGGAAATCATC
Organism: Luscinia megarhynchos; assembly: GCA_034336665.1. Taxonomy (NCBI): domain Eukaryota; kingdom Metazoa; phylum Chordata; class Aves; order Passeriformes; family Muscicapidae; genus Luscinia; species Luscinia megarhynchos. The sequence goes on along the minus strand of CM067585.1, from coordinate 4,110,390 downwards.
CTTCCATGCCAGGGCTCAGCTCCCACTCCCTGCACCCATCCCACCATCTGCTCCTCACCTGCCGCACATCCTCTGAGACGCTGCAGCGTGCCACGGCCTTTGAGCCAAATTGGGCCCAGAAGGAGTCCTGGCACTTGGCCCTGTGCCCACATGACATCAGCCCCGTGCCGTGGCCATGGCCGGTCCTGATCCCTCTGCTGGGAGGGAAGGAGGCACTGGAGTTCAAAGCTGCCTGCTGCAAGATGAGCTGAGGATGCACAGCCTTGCTGGGAGCAGGTGAGTGCTGGTGCTGCTGCTCCTCTTCTGCACCGAAACACCCTGAGGATCCCACCATGTCCTTGGGAGTGTTTTCCAAATGCTACTGGAGCTCTTGGGGCTGTGGCCATTCTCTGGGAAGCCTGTTCAGTGCTCCACCACCTTCTGGGGATATAATTTTTCCTGATACCCAACCCAAACCTCCCAGTGATGCTCAGACGGGCTCATGCTGGCATCTTCAAGCCTTGAGCACCCCAGGCCACAGCTCACCCAGGAGCCACCATCCTACTCATGGGCTCATCTTGGTATCCTAGTGCTGAGATGGGCAGCTTGTCCCTGAAAGAGTTAAGGGCGAAACATTGCGAATACAGAAAAAAAAAAATTACGAAAGAAAAAAGTGCCCTCAGCCACATGCGACTTAACCTCCCCAGCGGCTCATCTGAGTTTAATAATGGAGGAGGGAAATCTCCCAAAAAGCTCTCAGAGAAATTAAAGTAAACAGTGTGCTGACCTCCAGCCCGCACTGCCCCGACGCTGACTCGCTGGTCATGGCACTCTACATTCCCTGGCATTCCCTGTAATTGTAAACACATCGGGTAAATACAAGGGGAGGGGAGTGAGGGGGTCCTGGAGAAGCAGCTCTCCCCACAGCCGGATGATTTTGTGGCTGAGCATTGGGTCAAAGGCGTGGGTGATGTCTCTGGGCAATGCGGCTATGGACGGTTCTGGCTGTGAGGGGCTTCACAAGGACTGAGGGCTGCAAGGGTCCAACGTTGCCAATGGGAACAGGAGCCACTGGGACACAGTGCTGCTCTGTGACTGCAAAGTTAGTGCTGGAAAACTTTGTGTTGGGAGCAGTGGCAGGTCCCACAGATGGAGAGAAGAAGAGGAGGAGGATGCTATTAACAGGTTCGTCCTCTAGACCCCAAAAAATTTAAAAACAACGCTCTTATTTTCATAGATCCTAATTTTTTTATGCAAAGGAAAAAAGAACAGCCCCAGGCTGTGCAAGTGCTGGCATTCCTCTCTGGAGAGGTGCTGGAAAAGCCTCCAGTCTGGAGGGAGGAAGAATCACTGCCCAGCCCAGCCCCATCCCCGGCCTTGCTCCATCCTCATCCCCAACCCTCTCCTGCTCTCACATGCAGCATCCCATGGTCTGTATTTCCCACAGAACTTTCTCGGGAAAACCTCACTTGAAGGCTGGGGAAGGGGCAGAGGGGGCTGGATCCAGGTGACCTCATTCCCTTGTCCACAGCCCTAGCCCCCGGCTGGTCCTGCTGCCTGATGTCTAACTGTAACTCCAATTCGTTTTCAATCAGAATCAAACAGATGCACTGTATTTGGTGAAAAATGCCAGGAATCTGCAGCCAGCTTGGATTTCAGAGGAGCTGGGAATCCCACGGAGGCCAGCAGACTGGAGGTCAGAGCCTGCTCACTGCAGCAGCCTCCAGCCCCAAGAATCAGCCTTTGGGTAGCACCGGGAGGAGGAGGAGGAGGAGGAGGAGGAGGAGGAAAGGGCTGCGGGGCCAGGGAGCCCAGCGGAGCTGTGACCCTCCTTCCCGAGGTCTGAATCACCAGTGATGGGGACATTGGAACACGCAGCTCTGTCACGCAGCGGGGGCAGAGACCCCCTTGCCAAAGCGCTCATTCTGAGGAGGAAGCCTCCTTATCCTTTGCTTTCCTAATATCCCCCAAAAGTGGATTTCTCTTGGCCAGGGGAGCGGGGCTGGCTCCCGTTGACGTTTCCTCTGCGGTTCATCCGCCGCTGAGCCACAAAAAGGGAATATTGCTGCCGACTCCACCCCTTCCATCAGACCAGGACACAAAAATCACCATTTCCTCTTGGCCTGTGAATCACTAATAAACTCCAGACAGAAAGGTCTGATTAGGAAATTGTTTGGGAAATGGAAAGGAAGGGGGAGGGACGGGCGCTCGCCACAGCCGGAGCCTCTGGGTGGCTTCGCCCCTCGGTGTCACCTCCGAGAGCCTTGGAATCCTCAAGTCTGGTCCAGCCCCGTCCCAACCCCGTCTGGCTGCAGGCAGAGCTCTGCAGTGGATGGATCTATCTCTCTGCAAGGATTCGGGGACGAAAATCTCAGTGTACATTGAAGTAAATATTTTGTATTTGATCACTGTCCCTTGGCTGTTCCGAGCCCCTGGGATCCTCACCAGAGTGTCCCTGGAAGGGCTGGTGCCATTATGTGGGCAGGAGACGTGTGACACCCTGCAGCCCTGACCCCACATGGGACCGTCCCCTCCCTCCCTCCCTGCCGATGGAGCGGCCACGCAGCTCCCAGCGACCCCCGAGGGCTGCACACTTGCTCTGACACAGAAAGGCTCCACATTTGGACCTCATAACGCAGAAAAAACGTCAGGATTTTGAAATTTCAGCCTTGGACTCAAATATGATACATTCCAGAAATGCTTTAATTTATCCCTTTGTCACAACATTCAATAAAAGGTTTCATTTCAGCTGCGCGGCTTTGATTAATAACTGTAACAGATTCTAACCTGAAGGAATCCTCTGATATTGTGTCCATGGAAATTAAATGTTTGATTGCACATAGTCAGGATTTTCTGATGTGGAAACAGCTCCACTAGAGAACTTTGAACAAGCTCTAATCACTAAACACTTCGAGTTATTTTTCTTTCACCTATAACAAGTCAAAACATCTGTTAAAAATTAAATAGGAGCATAATTGGCTAAAAAAATTAAAATTTGGTGTAAGATGAAATGACTGTCCAGGTTGAAACCAGGTGGGTGGCTGGACCTGGGCTCAGCACTGGTGCCCACCTGGCCAGCACAGGCTGCAAGGAGCAGGGTCCCCGTGGGGGGTCCCACAGCCCATCCCCTCCTGCTCTGGCGTCATCCAGGTGTCACTGTGCTTGTCCCTGTGTTCCTGTGAGCTCCACACCACCAGCACCTGCCACAGCATCCTGGGGATGCTGGTGATGGCCACTGAGGCAGCAGGAGCCACTTGGCATCTCCACAACAGAAAAATGGAGCAGAAGGTGTCTTTGGGCTGATGGGGATGTTTTCCATATGCTTGAGATCCTCTGTGCTTTAGTAAAAATGGAAATACTGGGATTTCCATTGTCTGGGTACATTTTCCTTTCTCTTTCTTCCCTGGCATGGCAAAGAGTTCCTGTCTGCTTAAGCCATGGGAGAAGGCAGATGGATGGGAAGGAAGAGGGAAAACCAAAATCCTATAAGAATTTGGGAACATTGGGGATGTTCCCATGTTTCCATGGGGATTGTGGCTGCTGTGGGCACTGATCCCAGCTGTGCTGTGCCACAGGTGCCCCTGTGCCAGACAGGGAGCATTGGCACATTTTTGAGGTCAGAAAGCAGAGTTTCCAAAAATTAGAGCAGCATGCCAAGATAAACCCCTGCTTCCTGGCTGATCTGTTCCCATCAGCCACCGTCCCAGCGACGGACCCCAGAGAGGGGCTCTGCTGGAGGGAACAGCCCCACAAATTCTCTCTGCATGGGTGAAATTCCCTCCGCTACCGAGGTTATTATCTCCCAACAGGAACCAACAATATCCTTTCATTTAGGCACTAATTCGAACAATGTGCGCCAGCCGGGGGAGGAAGGGCACTCACTGCTACAGAGCCTTTGAAAAATCCAGGCAGGAGCCAAACCAGAGGGAAAATAAAACCCTGGGATGATGCAAATGGCTCGGCAGGGCAGGGCCATGGGACGAGAGCTAGTGCTGGAAAAGCGGTGCTGCCAGTGCAGGGCACGACACAGGCACAGGGGCACGCAGGGCACTCGGCTCCTATCCAGGGAATGTCATCTCTCAGGCTGTGCTGGAGCCAGGAACCCCATCCATGGGGGTTTTGCCCACTGGCAAAGCCACCTTCTTCACTTAACCAGTGTGTTCACCCTTGTGATTCCAGTTCCCATTGGGCGAGAGGGTGCAGTAAAAGAATTCTAAACTTCTTGTATCACAAAGCCTCACACGAGGCACCAGGAAAACATGAAGTGTGTAACTGAGAACTGTGAAAACATCCTAATTTCTGTTTTGCAGTAGCAAACAGGACAAACACAGCAGGGGAAGAGAGCCCCCATCAAGTGGAGCTCTTCCATCACTACTACTGCACCCAGGGGCTGGTGGCCATGTCCCATGGGCTATGCTCACCTTACTCACCATGGTTTGTAATGAGGGGTCCAGTGTGGTTTGGAATCGCTCATCAATGGGGATCTCTGCTGGTATGTGTCAGGCAGAAGCATCCTCATCCTCATTCTCATCCTCATCCCATCCTATTCCATCCCGTTCTCATCTCCATCTCCATCTCCATCTCCATCTCCATCTCCATCTCCATCTCCATCTCCATCTCCATCTCCATCTCCATCTCCGTCTCCGTCTCCGTCTCCGTCTCTGTCTCCGTCTCCATCTCCATCTCCGTCTCCATCTCCAGCCTCATTCCTGACCACTTCCATCCCTATCTGAATGCCTGCTGGGATGGAGCCTCCTATTCCCACTGGCTGTCCCAGTGCTAATTCCTCCTGGGAACACCTCACGGGGGTTTCCAGGAGAATATGGGGGGATTCTCACATATATACTCTTCGAGTGCTGCTATGAGTGTTTTCTCCCATGTAGGGAGAGCAGGCACATTCCCCGACAGGGATATCAGTTGGAACATCATCTAATTGATTACATGGAAATTGCTGCTGGTGGAAAGGAAAGCCCTTGCCTTGCTCTTGGTGAATTAATTTTGCTTTTGCCATTCTTGGCTGTGCTCAATTAATCTTGTTAAAGTGATAAAATTTTAGCTCACACTCCACTCACAGGGTACAGGGAGGCTCCTGGAGCCAGAAGGTTGGTTAATCACAGAACAGAATCATGGAATATCCTGAATTGGAAAGGATCCACAAGGTTCATTTAGTCCAACACCTGGTCCTGCACAGGACATCCCAACAATCCCACCCTGTGCCTGAGAGCATTGTCCAAATGCTCCTGGAGCTCTGGCAGCCTTGGACCTGTAACCATTCCCTGGGGAGCCTGGGCAGTGCCCCACCACCCTCTGGGGGAAGAATCTTCCCCTGATATCCCACCTAATTCTTCCAGTGATGATGGGATGAGCTCAACAAGCTGCTTTAGCGGCCACAAGTGCTCTGACAGCAGCCCACCCAGGACACAGGTCACCCAGGAGCCACCAGGTTCATCCCAGCTCTCTGGTGCTGGACAGGACTCTGGGATGCTCAGAGGGACCGGGTTCACTGGGATGCAGGATGCTGTGTCAGGAGCAGGGACCGGGTTCACTGGGATGCAGGATGCTGTTCCAGAAGCTGGGATCAGGTTCACTGGGTTGCAGGATGCTGTTCCAGGAGCCAGGACTGGGCACAACGGGATGCAGGATGCTGTGTCAGGAGCAGGGACTGGTCCCACCGGGATGCAGGATGCTGTTCCAGGAGCTGGGACCAAGACAAAGAGCGGCGCTCCCGCGGCCCCCGGCAGCTGGTGCGGGGGGAATAATCCCACAAAAGTCCTGCTCCGGGGGGCTCAGCGGGAGAGGTGAGGGACACGCCGCCGAGCCCCCGCCGCCCATGCCCCACTATTGACTGCCTAAACAGTTCTTTGGTGATTACAATGTAAATATAGCTTTTCATGGAGTAAAGGCCTTTTATGGGATCCACACACACTTAACCACTTAACCCCGGCGACAAAAAGAGCAGTGAATGAGCTGTTTAGAGGCTGCTCGTGCAGAAAAGCGGGGCCTGAATAGGATTTGGGGATCTCTGTGTATCAATTGCTATGCTCTGGGGGCCCTCAATGGGGCTTCAGCGTTCGAGCATGTGCCAAAGGGCCCCATGGGTAGGGATGGGTGTCAAAAAAAAATTAAAAAAAAAAAAAAAGGAGAAGAAAAAAAGCAGCTGCTTCTCTTTAATAAAACAATGATTTATTCATAGCAACTTGGGGAACGGGTAGGGGGACACAAGGACGTGCCAAATTGATGCTCATCCTGCTCCACACTCTGGAGAGGCTGAAGGGATGAGCCTTCCTGGGGAGCAGGAGGAGTGGAAACTCCAAGAGCAGCCCACAGGGACCCCAGAGCAGCCTAGGTGGCAGAACCAGGACCCACTGAAGCCCCAGCCAGGTGATAAGGGTGTCCCTGCAGCTCCATTTCTTCACCCCAGGCACTTTTGGGGAGTATATGAGCTGGGGGGGGGTTGAGGACACCTCTCTGCTCTTCCTCTGCCACAAAGGCACTTTTGCAGTAGATGACACCCCCACCCCAGGTGCAGCAGTGGGGCCATGCAGGGGTTGGCATGAGGCTCAGCCTGAGATCCCCCATGCTCAGGGGAGGAATTTTGGGATCCCACATGCCCAGGATTGAGCATTTTGTGCTGGGAGCAGAGAACAGTGCCCAGGGCAAAAGTCCTGGGTGCAGGCACCCCTGAAGAGCCACTTGGCATCTGTGGCAGGAAAGTGGCATCTGAGGGACACTGGTGAGTCCTGTCCCCACCTTGTCAGGCCAGAAATGGGATCACACCCAAACCCCACAGGGCTGATGAGGCACAGCCCGAGTCTGGCCACAGCCCTATTTTTAGGCCTGTGCAGATGGAAGGATGAAAGCAGAGGGGGAGGCAGGGCAGGAATGGGAATGAAAGACAAACAAACGCCAAGCAGATGTTGGGAGCAAGGCTCTTCCCCTTGCAGGATGTGCGTGTGGCTCCCGGCAACAGCGGCTCACCAGCCCCGACCCTAGAGCGGGGGGACCCTGGGGGACCCTGGGGGAGCAGGGCAGAGCAGAGTAGTGTCCCCTCCTGGCTGTGCCCCACTGCTGAGGATCATGCTGGGCAGGGGGACACAATCAGCCCCACGCCCTCAATAGCAACCCTGGCAAAATATGTGTGAGGATTTTGCTGTAAGGTCTGCACTTTGAATTAAAAACACCCTGTGGCCACTGTAGCACAGCTCTTGGGATGGAGCTTTAGGGAGTGGATCCAATGCTTGGCTCACCTGCCAGCCCACCAGCACTAGCCTCACCAGACTTGGGTCATCACCAGCACCACAATGGAATTTGGTTTGGCATCTCCATTGTCCATTCAAGCTGGAAACTCCAGCAGTGTCGGACAAACCCCAGCCCTCAAGACTTTAGTTGGGTACCAAACCCAGCTCCTCCAGCCCTCTCTTTGTCCCTGCAGATGTTCAGGGGTCTTTGCCAACCACGCTGATGCCACCTAATCTTCCCTTCCTTCTTTTTCCCTTTGCAGCATAGGGAGATGGATGGAACTTTGTGGGTCAGGCTGGGGGCTGGCTGCAATCACACCTCAGGAGATGTTTTCATACTTTGGCGCTCATGTCTTCCCAGCTCCAAAGATCACACACCCTCAGCAAATCTGTAGGTGGAGCAAAGGACACCAAAACCAGAGCATCCCGGATGCCTCGCTTAGAGATTTGCACTGTGAGCATTGCCCTCGCATCCTACAAAATGGGGACCACATGGAGGGTTTAATTGCCTGTTGATTTATCTTCTTACAGCAGTGGCTGGGTGGGTTGGTGTTGCCTTTGGCTGGACTCTCTGTGCTGGCATTGGCAGAGCTGGGATGATGAGATGGGAGATGTCTTGGATGCCAAAACCTCTCTGTGAGTCCTTGTTTGGGAGGTTGGTAACAGAAACTCCTTGATACTCCTTGAGGAACTCCAACACTGCCAGCCAGGGGGCTCAGGGTGTCTCACTGAGCCCCAGCAATGTCCCTTTCCAGCACAGTGCCAGCCTGGAACTGTGGCTGGGAAAAAGCCAGCCCAAGTGGCAGCTCCTGAACTTCACATTCCCAGGCACAATTGGGCCCCTCTGCCCTATCCAGGCTCACTGAAGAGCAGGAGGAAGGAAGGAAAAGCCATTTTTTCTGTAAGCTGGTGGTTATTTGGGAAAGGTTGAGGGTTTCTTTCAGGCTTAATGCAAAGTAGGAATGTGGAAATGCCATCTCTGGATCCTGAGCTGCCAGAAAGGTGGCATTAGAGCCTTGGTGGTCAATTATTCTCCCTGCACAGAAATGAGTTTCTGTGAAGTGGCAGCTGGAAATTGGGCAGTGCAGGAAGGTGCTGCAGGGCTGGCCTGTGTCCCCCTCCAGCTGGGACCTCGGAGCTGAACCTGGCCTGGCACAGCAGCAATATGCCAGGATGGAGTGGGATCTCTGGGCTCTGTGCAGCATCCCCATGGCAAAGGTGAGGGCTGGAATAGCGCAGGTGGCTTTTAGGATGTGAGGACACACATGAACGTGTGTCCCCTTGGATCCTGATCCCCCATGGCCACGTGCACAAACACCATCAAATATTGAAAATCAATGGGCCACTGCAAGGGAAGCAGCACAGAGCGTGTTGCATGAAAACAGCCCTGAGGAGAAGAGAAAAATATTAGCTAAAAATAAAATTAATCTCTTGCAAAGCTATAAGATTTGCTGATCCCCCTCCCCCCCCACACACCCTGCAATCTTTTATGTCGTTTTCTTTAATTACAGCTAGTTTAGATCTCTGCTGCCTGGAGAAGCAGAGCTGGAGTCAGCCCTAAATTTGGCTTCTGGATGATACAAGAGAAAATAACAACCCCCAAGGACTGAACAGCTGTCTGCACAGAGCACGCGCAGTGCTGGAATTAATATTAATGACTTATAGTTAATAGAGAATGAAACTTTTGCTTTACAGGTCACCCACTAAACCCTGCAGGTCTCACAGAGATGTTTTCTGTTCCATGAGCTTGTCTGGACTCTGCACAGCCAGGAGCACCCTTAGGATTGTACAGGGAAGGTCATTGATGGGGTCTGCTCCAGGCTCAACTCTTGGGAAATACAGCAGCAATCAGTAACAGAGGGCTCTTGCTTTTATTAAATTTCATTTCTGTATTTCTTGCATTATCAATTCCCTTTCCACTATCCCTGCTGCTCTCCATCTCGTTTTTCCTTTTCCAACAAAGGAGACAAAACCAGGCACCAAAACTGTCACCTGCTCTGCTCCCAAACTTAACTTAGACATATACTTAGGCCCAAAAATCCACCCCATCCATCCCTGGGGAACAGATGCACCAGTCAATGAGCAGAATGAAAGCCAGGGAAGGTAAATAATTTTGACATGGCTGCTCTGGAAGACACCCTCATGGGTGCCTAGAGGTCTTTTTGTCCTTTAACCCTCATAATGGGTCTGGGACAACTGATAAGAGGCCCAGGACAGATGAGGTGCAGAGCTCACATGGTGGATGCTCACCAAACCTGCTCCACACTGCCTTTCATGTGTCCACTCGAACATAATTTTTCACATGTTGGAAATACAGATGATTTTAGCCTGGGTCCATCTGGTTTCCCAAATAACCTGTCTATTTGATAAATAACATAAATTAAATTAGACAAGACAAACAAGCAGTTTTTTTTCTCTCCCCTTTTCAGTCTCTTGGCAAAAAAGGGAAAGAAAACATAATTCAGTGAGTGCCTTGAGCCCCGAGGAGGCGCACGGTGGCGGGAGCTGGGATTATAAACGTGTCTGCAATGTCAACCTTCTCCATGCACCTAGGGCTGCTCCTCCCTCTGCTTTTAAGGCCTTTTTTAAAATTTCTCCATTATCATTTTTGTTCCCAAAAGCTCATTCTCTCTGCAAACTCAGCAGATAAGGTTGTGTATTAGCAACGCTGCTCTTATCAAGGCTCCCATGGCGCAGTCAAGGATCAGGAACTCAACCCAGGGGGTTTATTGCTCCTGGCCCCTATGTGGGAAAGGGAAACTGAGGCACAGAGAGGTGTTATTATTGGAGTTACCCAACTCAGATTAAAATCTCAGGCTGCAGTTTGACAAAAGTCAAACCCAAACATCACTTATCACAACTCTCAGCTGTAATTCTTCTGAGTTATTCCAAGGCAGAAAAAAAGGGAAGAAAAAAGGGAGGAAGTGGAATCAGCTGTTCCTTCAGCCCAGAATAGCCCTGCAAACATTAGAATCACTGAGGTTGGAAAAGACCTCCAGGATCACCAGGCCCAACCTTTGAGCAGCCTCTGCTCAGGCTGAGCTGCAGCAGTGCCTGGATGCAGGACCCTCATCCCCACTCCTCACCATCCTGAGCCATTCCCTCCTTCCCAGCCCACTTTTGGCACTTCCAGCACCATCAGGATTTTTCTCCCCCTTAGCACAGCAGCCTCATGTCCCTGCCAGGAGGGGGAAACTAAATCAATACTTGAAAATGAGAAGGCAAAGGTGAATTAATGTGTCAGACAGGGGCAGGGGGGCAACTCTGGGAAAGCTGGAGCCTGGGGATGGATGAGAGCAGGGCAGGGGTGGGAGCACAGGTGAGGGTCAGGTCCAAGTCCCCAGCTCTGGCACAATGGGAGCAGCAGCATCTCAGCACATGGCTCAACTGTCCCATTGATATTTCAGCTCTCACAGAACCTGTCCCTGGCCTCCTCCCTAGCATGGAATATGTTCCCAGGCAAGGAATTTTTAGGGTGCAGTGCAGAGTTTCCAGCAGCAACTCACAAACCTTGAACTATTGCAAAGTTGTAGTGAGGGAAATGCAGCCAGAAACGTTCCCATTCCATGTATTTCAATTTATAAGCTTTTAAGGCTCAATGGTACTTTTTTACCCTTGGCTCTGGAGCAAGGAAAATGTATTTTAAAGGGAAAATTCTACGGGCAAAGCAAAATAAAAGCCATAATTATGGTTAGTAGCACGTGCTGAGGAGAAGCCAGGAAACCACCAGGACTCAGCCAACCCTCTAAAGGTACTCTTCAAGCTACCCCTCCCTAATGCAAAAATGTAGCAATTATAGGTCTCATCCCTTGCAATGCAAGAACATGGAAAACTGCAAGAATTTCCCCTGGAGTCAAGACACGGTTTAAGCTTTAATGATTTTGCCTAGCCCCTGTGCCAGAGCAAGCACATTCTCTTGCTGCACTCTAGTGGCAGAGTGGGAACAAAATTCAGAAAAAATGCCCAAGTTTGGAGCTTGAATGTTTTTACCCAACAAATCTGTGCTGGATCAGGACAACTTTCATATCAGTGAAATACTGACAAAGACTTAAGTGGGTGTTCAGAAATCTTTTAGTTATGTGGTCCTTCAAGAAAAGTCTGATAACGAAGGAGGAAAGGTCATTCCTCTTCCCTAAACCTCCCATCCCAAATCCAGGTACACTAATCATTAAACTTGCTGCAGTGAACTGAAATAGACACCTCTAAAGACAAGCATTAAGAAAGATCTGTCTAGGAACTAAAAAATCCAAAACTACTGAAACAGGAAAAAATCATATTCTCCAGGCCAAGAATTTTATGCAAACCAAGTAGAAGGCTTGAGGGGTTGAAAATCCACACTCCAATAAACACAAGGGACTGTTTTTGTTGTATTCCAATATTATTGCAGCTGTTCCTAGTGAAGGGCTGAGTTGTGGCAAAAGAAAAAAAAAGCAGCAATGAAAAAATAGACATAGCCAGAAATAAAAAAGCATTGGGGAAAAAACACCAAGACACATATACAACTGAAAGAAATCATATAAATGAATTCTAACTGCCTGCAAAAATTAAAAACATGTTTTATTGTGAAGTTGCACTTCGATTAGTACCATAATTCTTTATAACATACTGTACAATAAAATATTTTATACACAGCACACTGGGAGTGTGCTCAGGATGTTACAAAATTTACAGCTCAGACACTTCTCAGGTTTGTGACATCCAGTTCCAGAGATGCTCAGTCTTAGAGCAGGACCCTCTGGCACCATTATCTGCTCTCCAACACATTCAACTTGTGAGCAGAAACATCAGGAATGCTGGACACTCTGCTTCAAGTTTCTTATAAATTCCCTCATTCTAGAGCAGCCCTTTCCTTACTGGCTGCTCAGCAATGGATGGTTTCCCTTGGATAAGTGCAGCTTCCATGAAAAGAGCACAATGGATGGTTTAAGATAGCCTGAAGTTAGGCAAACCAGAGCAATCCCAGCAATTCCCCCACCAATGCAAATAAACCCGCCCTAACATTTTCCTCTCTCACACGTTACTCACATCCTTCCTTCCACATACACATTCATCTGCAAGTTTAAGGACATCAACAGTAATAAAAACTTGTAAAGAAACCCTACTTATATTGCCTCAGAAGAGACTGGGACCTTTTCCACAAAGCAAATATTTCAAGGATAAATTAGAGCTTCTTAAAAGGCAAAGCTTAATAAATGTTTAACATTAAAGAAAATAAGACACTGGAGGGAGCCACAGTTAAAACTTTGTGCTGCAAGAGTAAACAAGTGTCCTCCCATGGCCAACACTGCTTCATTTTTTCCCAAAGCTGCAGAAATTCCTCCTTTATTGTGCTTTCAGCTACCTGAGGTATTTCCTTGTCCCACCAATGACATTTCCAGGTGGAACTGATACCTCTGCAACTCCTTTGAGGACAGCCCACAGCAGTGGAAGTTTCCTTAATGCTTGGGAAAGACCAAGTCAGCATTTCATTCCAAACCAGAAATGGATTTTGTGCTCCCATTTATCACAGAAGACTGAAAAAAAAAAAGCACAAAACCACTGCCTGGAAATTACCGGAACTTGTCAATGAGGTGGCACCCATTTGCTTCCCTGCCTGGTGATTTCTGGCAGATTGGCAAAATAAACTGCAGCTGGCAAAGAGGAGATAGAACCTTTGGCTCCAAACAGGAATCTTCAGCTCTCCAAGTACTGGAAAATGCTTCGGCTTTGACTGGTTTCCTCTGAGTTTTCTACCCTGGGCCGCTTTGCTGCTGATGTTATCACTGAAGAAGGGCCTCTCTTCTTCACCTAAGGGCAGTCAAATACATTAAAATACACAACATGTCAAAAAAAAAAAGTTTAAATTCTGAGTTATGAGAGAAATATTTGGTGTGGGAGCACATAGGGAATATTTAAGACAGCAGTACTCTTAACTGCTTGGCAGATTTCAGTGCCTCTATATTTAAATAATCTCCACAACTGGCAGCACCTGCTACCCAAATCTTTACCTGAGGCTTTGATTTCTCCTTTGCCTCTTCACTCTTCTCTGGTGAAAGTGTATGAAAGACAAAATTCCTTGAATTTCGAGGGGCATTTGGATTAAGATCTGACATTGCTGCCAGCTTCTGCAGGACAGCTTTAGGTCTGTTCAAGAGTGACCCATTCTTAATCTAAAAGGCAAAGAAAAGCTGCATTAAACACTCTCAGGAAATAAGGCAAGTTGCTTAGTAAGTTAGTCTTCATAGAAGATCTACTCTCTACTCACATGTTACAACAACACAAACCAGTAGTGCCCAGAATTCAGGGGCGGCTGACTCGGCTGTGGTGGGAAATGCCATTTTTGAGGATTGGTACCCACCTGGATGTCACCAGCAGGTCTGAAGGCTTCAAACGGGTTCCTGGGTAACAGAGTTGTGTCTTGTACCACCACTGCTGGGGTGGCTGGCAAAGACATGGGGGAAAGATTAGTTTTTGGAACTCTTTCTTTCTCCTCTTTTCTCATCACTTCAATAAAAATCAAGCTCACCTTTCTTCTGCAGGGACTTGGCAGTCACTTTTTTGGCCAGCTTCATGAATTCGCTGTTTCCAGCAATTTCTTCCTCCTCCTCCTCCTCCTCCTGCTCTTTATTTTTTTCCTTCTGTAGCAGAGAGAAGACAATTGAAAAAATTCATATTACAAATGGACATTCCATGCAGTATTTTAAGTAATTATTTTCTTTATGTAAATTAATTTTTGTTTACTTTCTACTCTAAGAGGTTATTGCAATTTCTTAGATACTCCATCATCCTTGTTCGATTAATGAACAGCATCACATTCAGCTGAGAAATCTGACCTTATACTGAAGTTTAACTTGAGGAATAAACAATTTCACATCCAGCAATTAAATAGACTGAGTAAGCCTCTCTAGCAGCTCACCAGTACCTGCTCACGAAGCCACTGCTCTCGCTCAAATCGCTCCTTCCTCCACTTCACCTCTGTCTCTCAAACTCTTCATTTTCCTCCTCATTATCTGAATCTCTCTGAAACAAGTCCATCTGTGAAACAAAATCTAAGCAACATAACGATAGTCAGCTATCAATTTTGAAAATGGAGGAGAAAAAAATAAAACTAAAAACCCCAAAACCAATCAAACAAAAAAGGCAAAAAAACCCCCCCAACCAACCAAAAACCCAGAATCATGTCCTGGCAATTTATTCCTGAAATACTTTAATGAGGGCCACTAAGTGCTACTTCACACAAGCTCTGTTTTCAATCTTTCTCCCCCTCTATTAACTCTGGATCATAGGTCACCTATGTTTTTCCATCTGAACTTCCTGGTCCTGCCTGGGCCATCGCTGTGCAGGTCCCCATCCAGCAGGTACCTCTCCTGGTACAGGCGCAGCTGGCGCTTGTCATCGTCCAGCATCGCCTTCCTGCCAGCACAGGAGACAGGTGCAGGTTAGTCCAGGTCCTGTCCCAGAGCCAGGGGACAGAACACACCTAAAGATCTACGGATAATGGCACTGACATGTGGAATTTCTGTATTTGGTTTCCTAATTCTGCTTCATTTGGCAACTCTTCATCGATAATCTCTTCTTCGTATTCATTCAGGTCTTCACCGTCGTACTCATCCTCGCTTCCCACATCACTCCCTGACAGCTCTGCCTCCTCTTCCATGAAATCTTGCAGTTTTCTATGAAAAAAAAGTTGAAAGAGTTCAGTTTGGGAGCATAACAGCCATCATACCAATCTTCTGAAAGCAAGGTTTATCTTTTGACATAAAATGACCACATTTCCTAAGGGTACATTGGAATTTCTCATGTAATTTATGCAAAGACCAAGCCTTGAGTTCTTACTCATTTACACACATAGCCTGATATCATGTACCACCCCAAATCACTGTCATCCACCAGATACCAAAGATGATGGCAATAACTGCCAGCTCTGTGTTTTACATGCTAGAACAAATAAGACCTTAAGACATGAGGAATGACAATAATATGCTTGCATCCCTTTTTTTGGTCAAAAAAACATAGCACTGCTTTTATCATGGCTTTTTGATTTCCATCTATAATGAAAATTATAATGAAATCATCTAAAACCCACAAGCAACACAGTTAAATTAATACAACATGATAGCTCCAAAGCAAAAAAACAAACCATATAAACATTTGCTGGAGAAGGAATAATTCCAGACTAAATTCCTAGTGCTATTAATATTCGACTCTCTCTGGTAATTAAGATTTTTAAAAATAATTACAGTTTTTTCTTCAAGCCTGGTCTATGTCTCAGCAGTTCTTCTTCATCACTAATTTCTGCTTCCTCATCAGCACTATCTTCACCTTTTTCATCCTGTCAAAGAAAGTTTTCAGAAATCAGGAATTTCTGAGAGTGGATTCCTTTGTTAATTAAGAACAGCCAAATCTGTTACAAGACACTCAAACACCAGGCATATTTCAGAGGATTTGCATTTTTCACTGTATCATTAAATTAAAGAGATCTTTTAAATGATCCAAAGTTTGCTTCTGTTCAGTAACTTGTGGAAGTTGTGGTACTTTGTATTGATGGATATATTAAAAACCTAGGAAGATAAAAGGAATTATCCATTTTATCCAGAAGCTGCCTAGCTCCATCAGTTCACACCTCTTCACTTGCAAAGGCCTCATCATCTGTTAAAAGCTGAAAACCACCAAGTTCTTCTTGTTCCTCTTCTTCTTCCTCTTCCCTAGGGAAAACATAAATGAGAGAGAGGCATTGTCATTCTACCTCCAGTAAATCAAGGCAAAATTTCAATGTCCACATCAGCTGCTATCAGGCAATTCTCTGTGAGTGCTCAGAGCTACAATTTGCCAGCAGCACTTAGCTATAAATGCCCCAAATCTCCATTAGAGTTGATGTTTTAAGACTTCATGTCTTCACTTGCAGAAATCATGGGACAAGCACCAATTTCCAAATTTTTCTCCCCCTCTCAAATTCCTCTTGGATTCCCTTAACATTCCCACTTACTAAACCTCACTATCGCTTTGTCAGGCAGCCACACACTTTCCAATTTAGTCAATAAAAACTCCAAGTATCCAACTTTACATTTGGTTACTGCAGCTTGGCAACAGCCCAGAACAGACTCCAAAATTCCCACTTTTAATCATCTTTTTGCAGTTTAACGAAAGTTCTTAACTGTTTCTTTCACTATCAGTGAAAGACAAAGTATTTCCCTTCAAGGTAGCTGTGGGAAACAGTTTATGCTGCCAATTAGAGAGTAATTGCTGAGCAATTTGCAATATTCTTCACCTCCAAAACAAAGCACACTTTCACTGACAGCAAATAACACTTCTAAGAGTGAAACAAGACAGTTGCCAGAATTAACTTCTGTAAATTTTGGGAAAGCAATGCTAACCTGTCTGTGGGAAAGGAGCCTGAACAGAGCTCCAGAGCCTCTGCCATTGGATCTTCTATGTCACTGTCTTTTTCTGCCCTGGAAGACACTGAAGAAGCCCAAGTTGGAGAACCTGCTACAGAAAGCAATAAGATGGCAACTTATTTCTGCTCTCAAAGTGTCAGACCCTAGAAATAAAACTGCATATGCTCCCAACAAAGACAATTCCACATGCAGCTTCAGTGCCCAGACCTGATGTTACCTCAGCTAAAAATTTCTAAGTCAAGTAACCAGCAAAGCTGAAGAGAGAATTCAGGACATACTCTGAGACACAAATTTTCCTGAACAAAGATTGAGCAGTTCCTCCATGTTCTGCTTTTTGGTGCTGCTGGTGTTTGGCATGAGCTCAGCTTGGCTGCTGAACTGTCCAGAACACAGGTCCAGTAACTCATCCATGTTGGCATCCATGGCATTCTCATCCATGCTAGCCAGAGGCAGCTGATGCTTTGAGGACTGGTATTTATTCCTGTGTTGTCCAACATTCAAGAACCTGAAAGAAAGGCTGTAGTTAGAAAAATCTTGATCTGCACATCCAGTTTCTGTTACCAGGCACAACACATCATCCTTTACACCCACCACTCACCCATCTGCATCGAGCAGCTGGCTTTGAGTGTCGTCTTCCAGGGAAAATTGAAACCTTGACTCCCCAGCCCCTGGAAATAAACTCTTGGGCTCAGGAGAGGCATTATACAGGTCCTGGGAATCTTCTATGGGAAGAGAAGGCTCAGAGGTCTTTCCTGAGCTCTAGACAAGGGAATACAAAAATATCTAAGTTGTTTAGCAAGCCTAAATATAAATGTGAAAGGCACTAGAACAGACTTCCCAGAGAAGTTGTGGTTTCCCCATTCCTGAAAATGTTCCTGGCCAACTTGGATGGGGTTTGGAGCACCCTGGGAGAGTGAAGGTGTCCCTGCCCATGGCAGGGGATGGGATGAGATGAGCTTTGAGGTTCCTTCCAACCCAAACCAAGTCAAATTATGTCCAACACACCACAGGAGCTCACTGACATCAGATGTTGTGTAGCCCATGGAAGCATTCTTAAAAACCATATTTATGATGCACATATTTTAGATACAAAAACCAGATTATAACATATTTTCTTTGATGCTTATATTATAAATATATTTATATGATATATAAGTTTTATGTCACTTTTACCCATTCCAATGTGGACATGAGCCCAAGGGGCAGTTTGCTCTTCTGAAATCTTACTGCTATAAAGCATTTTTCTGGTTTGAAAAATCTGATTTAAGAGACCCGACCATCAGGATAAAATAAATTTATTTACTTCCCATTGTGTTAGTATAAGACACAACCAGGACTGAGAATCTCACCTTGGAAGCAGAGCTGATAAAACTTGTTTTGAAAAATCCTGGGGAGGGTGACCTGAACCCCCCTGCTGCAGGTAAGAAGCTCCCTCCCCTCGAGGCCTGTTTGTTACAGGGCTGGTAGGATGGGATCATGGAGCCTATGAACTCAAAGCTGCTGTTGTGGCTGCTCTCCTTTGCCAGTGTTGGTAGAGAAAATGAATCATCATCCTCTGGAAATTGAAAAAAAATAGTGCTTAACTTTTTTAGTGTGTTTAATCCTGTAAAAGCTCAATATAATATTTTGCAACACTGACACCTTGCTAAAAGTTCATTTTGTGGTCATGTTGAATTTCCTTCTTACAGGATGCATATTACACTTTTTAACTTATCAATTTCTGACATTTCATATTTCTTCCAGTATTGTTTTTCCCTCTAGTTTTTTCAATCCCAGCCATTTTTTCATAAATCTAAACTTCTAGAATCATACTGTATAACTATATACAGGTGAGGAAATAGCAGAAATACTGAAAACCAATCTTAAATAGAAACTTTTGTATGTGATAAGTTAAAAAAATAAAGCAATTATCTAGGGCAATAATTCTACTTTACCTAATTTGCTAGGTCCTTTGTCTACAGTTTCTTCCATTTCCAGTTTTTCATCAGCAAGAGAATATCTGCAATTCATAAAAGGTATTTGCTAATAAGTTTAGGATTAATTGCAAAAAAACCAAGGTAACAAAAAATACTCATTAAAAAAAAGCACTTTAAATAAAAAAATCTATACACGCTGATCAAATTTTAAATTTCACTGTCACCATTTTTAAGGCTTGGATTATTTACCCCATTTTTGAGGAGCTGTCCTTAAAAAGCATCAATGTAGACTCTGTTGAAGGATGCTTCAGAACAGAATCACCATGTTCAGATTTCTCCAGCTTTTCTCCATCAATTGATTCTTTGTCGGTTTCTTTATCCCCATCTTCGGTGTGTTTCTCTTCTGTATCCTCATTATCTTCCTCTGCTTCATCAAGCAGAAATTCTGAATTCTAAAAAACATCCCCAAACACAGCAGAGATTGAATAATTATTGTCATGGCAAACGCTGTCCAAGGGTTTGGACCTGTTTGGCCCTGCCAGCAATGAGCCAAAGATTTATAAAAAGAGGAAGGGACATCAAAATACTTTAAACATTTCCATTTGGTTTTAATAGTCTTTAGACAAATAAGGAAAATACTCACAAATTCAAGGGTAGATAATCCAAACCCTGAACATGCCAACTACAGCAATTTTTTAGCTTCTAGGAAGAATTCTCAGCAATTTCCACAATTAGTAGTGGATAAAAGCGCCACTCCATCAGGGAAAGGGAGCAGAATGGAGAAGCTGATGAGGTTATGGAAAAATGTTGCATACAGACCTCATGATCACCTTCTTCTTCCTCCTCCTCCTCCTCAGACTCATCTGTCATCTCTTCCTCCTCCTCCTCCTCTTCCTCCAGCATTTCCTCATTGTCCAGTTTAAACAGCGCTTGCCGCTTCTGGCGCTCCTCGGACCTGCGGAGCTTCATGGCCTCTTGCAGCTTGGCCTTCAGGGCCTGGAGTTTTTCACCTGCACACAAAAACATCCAGGGAATGGTTTGGGTTGGAAAAGACCTTAAAGTTCACCCAGTTCCACCACTGCCATGGGTAGGGACACCCTCTACTAGGCCAGGTTGCTCCAAGCCCTGTCCAACCTCGGCTCAGACTCTTCCAGGGATGGGGCAGCCACAGCATTTCATGGAAGCATGAAAAAACTAAGGAACTATTAAGATCTTACTGAGGCAGTCCTACACAAGCCTACTTAAGTGATCTACCAATATTTTTTTTTATTAAAACAGTGCTATCCTTTAGGGGGAACATACACAGTAATCTTACAGATGAAGATTCCTTCGCATACATTGTAGGGCAGCATTGGGAAACCGAGCATGAGAGAGGAAAATAAAGACAAAAGCGTTTTCCAACTCAATCCTTGTCTCTTTTTCTCCCCCACCAACCTGGCTTTGTGTGGACTGTTTCCTCCAAACTCTCTGCAGCCAAAACTGCTGGCACCACATCTGCTCTCAGCTCCTCTTTCCCGTCAGATGCCATTTCCTTACGGATAATGTTCATGTTTATGGTCCGTTCCACTTTGGATTTCGATGTCTGGAAAGTGTGCTTCAAGAAACGTGCTTTCAGGGCTTCCAGTTCTTTAAATACATATTAATTAAATCAATGTGATAGCATCTATAAGCATTGATTGTTAAAAGTTGTAGTAAGAGTACGTCTTGAGCTTCTTTTGCCTCCAAAGTTTAGTTTAAAGCTAAGTTTAAAAAAGGATTGTTTAAAAGCTAAACCTTGAAGACTAAAATTTTATATTCAACTAATAATAAACCACCACAGAATATTTTTGCTGTAGCTTGTATTTAATTGATATTAGCTAGTATTAAATTATCTTACCATTGACTACCATTTGTTCACAAGATCTCAACTCACTTCCAGTCCAGCCTCCCAGCCACCAGACAATTCTAAATTCCTGTTAACCTGTCTCAAAGAATCCACACTAGTAAGCAAATGTAACTGACTGTTCTATCACCTAAATATTCCTGAATTTTCCAGCCAGCTCCAGATCAACACTGCTTAGGACTATAAAACAAATTATACCTTTGTTGGAATCAGCTTCATCGAGGATTATGAAGGATTCTTTGTCAGAGCAGATTCTTGGCTGGATGGACAGGTCTATTCCCAGTTCACGAAGTTTATCCAGCTTGGATTTCTTCACTTTTTCAGGCTGTTCCACCAGTCCAGGCCCCACTTGTTGACTGTTTGTTTCACCTTGTACATCTGGTGCTATTTCCTCTCTTTCCATGAGGGCATCTCCAGATGCTGGAGGAATTTCACTCTCCTTTTGCTCATCACAGTCAGTGCTCAGGCAGTTGGAGAGCTGCTGTTCCTCTGTGTTACCATCAGTTACAGTCCCTGTAACTTCATGGGAATCCTCCCTGTCCTGCCTGGGCTGCTCAGCGCCATCTTCTGGCAAGTTCTTTCCTTCAGCAGCAAGAGGCTCAGTCACAGAAGCATGAACATCTCTGCCCAGGTTCATTTCTGGTTCAGTAGCTGCTGATTGATCACCTTCCACTGGCCCATCTTTGCAACTCTTGCTCAAGTTCTCAATGGCTGCAGATTCTTCATTTAGGGGCAGCTGGTATTTAGAGGACCTAACAATGGCAGAAAGACATGGTTAGTGTGAAAGGGAGATAAGGCTGAGGGCAAACTGAGGGGAAGAAATAATTTCCTAATTATTGTCATTAATGTGTAGGAAGAGGTGAAGGACAGAAATCTGGAAAACTTCATCATGAGTGTGGGAGCCCAGGGTACACCCCTGGCCTCTCTGAGGGTCTCAAAACCCCCCTGGCAAGGGTCTCAAAGACCCCTGAGTGATACCCTGGTGTTTTAGGCACTGAATTCACATCCTTGGAGGAAATTACCAACACAGAGGGAATGGAAACAAGCCACCAAGAATAGTAAAGTATAAATTAGGTTGTTAGGATGTAGATAAGTAGACTTTTGGGAAAGTTTGTGATAAGGGATATGTGGCCAAAATGGAGGAGTTGGGGGTGGGGATACCTCTTTCTCCTTCTTCTCCGAGTCATCCATGCTGGATGACATGCTGGCACTTTTAGATTAGATGGGATCAGAGCTGGACCATGCAACAAGATTGTATTGTATTGGAAAATTGTTATAAACATGTAATACGTAATTTAGACTATATAAGATAAGCTCTGCCTTCACCAGGCAGATTCCATCCAGGGTGCCCGGCAGAGAAGACCGCTGTGAGCCGGGCACAAAGTTCCTGAAACAATAAACTATCCCTGAAGCCTTTGAAAACTGTCTCCTGCAATCTCTCATCGGCAGCTTTGGGAAAAATCAGGATTTACACCACAGCATGTCCTCCTGAGGTGATCTCGGGCTTAAGGAGACATCTCGGGCAGTGACAATGAGAACTTAAGGAAGTGTAAAAGCTTTGTATTGGTTACAGTATGAAATTCCTGAGGGATTTTGTGACTTCTGTAGCTTCAGTATTTTACTACACATTACTCAGAAAAGAAAAAGTCCAAACAAAATATTGGGGTTCAGCCTAAATCCCTTTAAAGTAACTCTGCATCAGCAAATTTCTTCATATGAGTTACTCCTGGTCCTGATCACTTCAATACTATGAATCTGTCAGGAGAGCAGCATTGCCTGATGTTAGCAATGACATTCTCCTAATTTCCTACTTTCATGGCTTTAAAGGAGCCTAAGAAAGTCTGGTTATCCTCAAAATAAAAGCTAGAGATGCTTAAAGTTTATGAAAAATCTTCCTCATCCAAGTTTAAGTCCTTACTTCAGCAGGGCCATGGCATTTCCTTGACATGCTGGTCGAGGTCTGCGCTTGTAGAAGTCATGAACACTTTTGGCCTCAGGCACATGATATGGGAGAGACACAGATGATTCTGCCAGAGAAAGATGGTGAGAGAAGATTTAAAACATCCTTGGAGGTCTTTATTTGATAACAAGTATCTTTCTTTTCATTAGTTACAAAAATACTTTTAAAAGGTCCTTCAAAAAAAATGGCCTTGCACCCCTCAACCCTCAGTAAGTCATGTTATGTCAAAGGAGGCATTAACCTTCTGGGTAAATTCTTTCAATTTCTCCTCTGAATTTCTGAACAGTTTATATGTAAAGAATGTAAGTTTTACCTCTAATAAGTCGCTGGGTCTCACTGTGTAGTTGTTTAATGGCTTCTTTACTTAACCTTGCTGCTTTTCGCTCCTTAAGGAGAGAAAAAAAAGGTTTCTTCAATCAGGAAACAAAACATGGGGCTCTTTCTCTACTTCTTAAATAGCTTATTTTTCCCTTTCAAATAGAAAAGGAGTCAGAATAAAGCATCCAGTTTAAAAAAACCCAAAACTACACTGAGCATACAAAACCACTTTAGTCGAGACAAACAACAATCCAGAAGTTTAAAAAGATGAAGACTTCACCTTCCTTTTTGGTTCCTTTAACACAGGCTCCTCATCCTCCTCATCAAATATATGTTTGTAGCCTTCATAATCAGGAAAACCTTTCTTTTGTTCTATGGGGGATAAGAAGAAATTCAAAAATTTCTACTGATATACCGGCTCTACCAAGAGCAAACACACCACAAATAACTGTACAGAACTCCTAGTCCAACATTATCTTTTTCACTTGGCAGGACAACATCCCTCCATCTTTAAAAGCAAAAACCAGAAGGCACTCCTCACTTTTGCCACAGCAGTACAACTCCACCATGATCAAAGAGAGCTTTAGAACCTGCTCAGGTACAAATTCCTACTAAATCCAGTAATCATGGAATGACTTAGGTTGCAAAAGACCTTAAAGATCATCCCATTCCAACCTCTGCCCTGGGCAGGGACACCTTCCACTGTCCCAGGGGGCTCCAAGCCCTGTCCAACCTGATCTTGGACACTTCTAGGGATCAGCTTCTCTGGACAACCTGTGCCAGGCCCTCTCCACCCTCATAGAGAACAATTTCTTCCCAATATCCAATCTAAACCTATTCTCTATCAATTTGAAAGAGTACATTTACAATAATTTTGCATCACAGTCAACTGTTACCTTGTATTGTTTTATTTTGTTTTTCACAGCTGCTCGTATGGATTCCAGGGACTCTTCATCCTCAAGGGGTTGATCATTCTCCTCTTCCAAGCCATTATCAAAGAGCTCCTTGTCATCCAGAAGACATCCACTGTCATTGAAAGGAAACCTCTCACCACCCTCCACCTGCTTCCAGAAGAATAAATTACTAGTGTGATTCTTTTCAGAAGGTCCCTTTGATTCTTTAACATTAATTTAAAATGCCATTAAATTAAGCAATAGCTTTTCTACTTCCTTAAAGTGCAATTTAATTTAAATTAACCTGCAGACTTTGCAGGTTAGACTTGTTCAATGGATCCCTGTGGATCCCAAACCTGCTGCAGGAATGTGGACACAACACTGAAGCTTTGGAACAGAATAACCTCAAGCAATAATAAATTTAGCTTAGTTGAGAAATTATCTGAGGTTTTCTGCCAAAATACTCACCTCTGCCACAGGCTTCTTTTCTTTTCTCAGCTGTTTAATGGACTCCATTATTTTCTCCTTCCCCTTCCTTCTGCCGGATTTTGCTACAGCTTCTTCTGCTGGCTCCTCCTCAACGCTGTGTCTACGTTTGCTGTGTTTTTTCCCAGATTTTCGGGGTCTCTTCTCTTCCAGCTCACTCTCAGGAAAGGCAGACTTCCTGCCTGTTTCAAGGTTTTCAATCTGCAACCGGTCACCAGTGTTACTGTCATCACTGTCCAGCAGAGCTGGGCAGACCCGATGAGATTTCTTCTTCTTTTCAGCAAAGTTCTCCTTTTCCTCCTCATTTTCTTTGTCTCCATCCAAAGCATCTTCCTGCACAGGTGAGTCCCCATCCTCCCCCCCTTCACTCTCACTGTCCTGAAGCACCTTTAGGTTTTTTGCTTTTTTACGCACAAAAATTTCTTCTTCTGAATCTGGCAAAAATAAATAAAAATAAATGAAATTAAAAAGAGGAAAGTGCCACAAGTTAATTAATAAACAACCAAATTTACATCCGTTAAATCTGACATATGTCACCATCTACAGCAAATGAGCCTGAACTCGACTTTTCAAAATCCACTCCTCCCCAGAGAACAGTATTTAATTAACCCAAACTTATGTCAAAGGTTTTTAACCTTAAAAAACCTGCAAAGCTGAAAACCCTTCACTGGTAGAGTATTGTCTTGAAATAGTAATAAAAATCACACTACATAGTTTAAACGAAACAGGAAAGTGAATAAGTAATTAAGACACATCCCATACAGAGTCTTTTTCTTTCTGTAGCTCAAAAAACACTCTTCAGAGGTTTAAAGATGCCTGTCCACATTCTGAGCAACAACGAGTTTGGATTCCTACAGGTCAAGCAGTGACAACCTCCTGAAAGGTACTTATGAAATAAAAATGGAGTAATTAATGGAAATGTTACAGACCTCCATCCTGGAAGGACGCTGTGCCTGTGCCAAGGGGACCAGGGGAGGCTGTCTCACAGCTGCCCTGGCCACTGTCAGAATCACTGTCCAGGGCTTTCTGCAAGTCTGGGTTCAAATCCGCCAGTGGAATCTACAAAGCAAAATATGATTTTTCTTAATGGAGTAAATATTGTTTATGTAGTCCTGACTGCTGGCATCCAAATTCATTCCAAAACCTTGGCTAAGCCCTCACACACAGTGAAATCTATATGCAGTCTCCTTATATTCCAACTGTCAAGGTTGATATTTACATATTTAGTAATATTTATTATTATTACTGATATTTACCACATTTATCAATACAAATTACTATTCTCAGATAGGGTAGAATACGTGCGAGTTTGCACAGAAAAAGCACAGAATTGACATTGATTGGAGTGATTGTATTCAGACTGAACGACTTCTACTCGATATTAAATTTTTTATTTATTTTTTATTCTGAGCCGTCGCCAAAGGCTGAGAAGCCCTCCCGGCATGCACCGCGCCCGCGGAGACCAGCTGAGTGCGGCCTTCCCAGCGTGCCCCGCGGCCGCCAGGGCGAGCAAGGAGCATGCTGGGAGCTGTAGTCCGCCAAGAGAGGCGAGCCCAGTGACGGTGCGGGACCGCCCGCGATCAAGGGCGGAAAACAGGGGTGGCTGGTGGTTACTGGCACCGCCACCGGAAAAGGCACCGTGCAGGAAAGGTTACTGGAACAGCCGCCTCCCTCTCTCTCCCTCCCGGGCCTTCAACCACCCCACAGCCCGAGGAGCCGCAAGGCCGCAGGCAGCCGCGAACTGCCTTGGCCGTTAGCAGCCGGTCGGCCATGCCGAACGGAGGGAAACGGCAGGACTCACCTCAATGGGACCCTCCGTTGATACCAGTCCAGCCGCCATGGCCGGCCCGCGCTCCCGCCGCCGGGGGACCGCTTCGAGCCTTCGCGCGCTGCCCCGGCCCCGCCCCGTCCCGGCACCGTCCAATGGCTGCGCAGAACAGCCCCGTGAGCCCCGCCCCTTGCCGCCTTTTGGGCGGGGGTCCTTGGAACCCGCCTCTTCCCACTGAATAATCGTGGCTCCCGCTCTCGGGCCTCCCGCGCGCTATTGCGCCACCTGGCGGTGGGGACGCTCCCTGCGGCCGGGCTGAGGAGAGACCGTGAGGGGCCTGAGGGACCGTGAGGGGACATGGGGGGCCGAGGGGAACGTGGGGGACTGAGAGGAGACGTGAAGGACCAAGAGGGGGCGTGAGGGACCAAGAGGGGACATGAGGGGACATGGGGACAAAGAGGGTTCGTGAGGGACTGAGAGAGGAAGTGAGGTGCTGTGAAGGGCCTGGGGATTTACAGCTCTGTCAATTATCGACATTGTGGGGACGGAGCTCTGCTGCCAAAACATTTCACATTGTTTCATGGGTTTAACAGAGCCTACAAAACGAAATTAAACATCTTTCATTCTGATCTCAGGGATAATGCTACATGTGTCTCCGAGTGAGCGTGAGGGTGAGAGCGCAGGAGCCGAGCTCATGGATATTAGATACACAGCTATTACTGTCAGCAGTGTCCTATTTACAGAATAAAATACATGCATTTTCCATTGGCTGCTGTACAGACATGCTCTGAGCCAACCCACTTATATTAGGTGAATGAAGGCTCGAACCTTTTGGGTAAATTCTTTCAATTTCTTTCAATTTCTCCTTTGAATTTCTGAATATTCCCTCTACATACAGATGATTTAAGTTTTACTTCTCATAACTCATCAAGTCTCATTATGTAGTTGTTTAACAACTTCTTTACTTAACCTTGCTGCTTAATGCTCCTTAAGGGAAGAAAAGAAAGGCTTCTGAAGCCAGAAAAAAATTACTGAAAACACATAAGTCAATGAAAAATGACTCAACAGGTGCAAATTACTTCTTACTTCACAGATTTCACAGAATATTCTAAGTTGGAAGGGACCCACAAGGATCATCAAGTCCACCTGGAAGGTGAATGGCCCATACAGGGATGTTCTAGTAAAGAGACAATCCAAGTATGAAAATATTCTACTTTATCCATTTTTTAAATATTTAGTTCTGTAGTTCTTTTGTAAGTAGCTGGAGGGAGAGCCCTGAGTTGGAATGGGTGCCAGGGACCCTGTTCTGATGTACAGTGGGCTGCGTTTGGCATTTTTTCATCATTATAGTTACTTTGTAGAACATAATGCTACAATAATACCTTTCCTTCCAAGTCTCCCAGCCGGAATCTGCTATCGCAGAAAGCAAGCCTTGGGGGAAGAAAAAAAAAAGTGTTTCAGAGAGTTTGGTCAGTTTTCAGGGTGTTTGCTACCAGCTGTGGTTTTGTCAGGGACAAGGAGCAGATGATAGCTCACATGGAGCCAATAAGCCCGAGAACAGAGGAAGTGAGAAAAGCAAACGTCCATGAAACCCACCACAAGCACCACAGTTCTGCTTTATTCTACTGCTGCAGGAGCTACAGTAATTAATTTAATAATCAGTGTTTAGTAACAGGGGGACAGATGCTGGGTCTACACAAAAACACCTCCTCAGGGCTGTGCTCTCATTGCTGCGCCAGGATGAGAGTCAGAGTCAGCTGACAAGGAAAAGGTGGCAAAAATATTGTCCTTATTAGGTAATTTCTGATCCTAGGTTGTTACTCATACCTGGCACACAAAGGCAGCCGTGGAACAGGTGAAATGTTTGCCATTAAAGAGGTTCTAAATGTAACACAGATTTTTAGCACTGGATCAAACCCCATATTAAGATATATCTATTACAAATCTAGTAGAGCAATCTGTTTTTTACTAAACAACATACTCCTTCCCCAACTTGTAGCAGATGGGGTGTTTAGAAGGAAATCCTCAGAACTAATCCTGTCATAACTCTGATCTGTCATTCCCAAATCCAGTCTTGACCCTGGCTGTTTTCAATATAAGGGTGGGTTAGCATAGAGAAGTAGGGTTCTGATTGCTGTGGCAGTTGGGATGTCTCAATATGTGTGTAATATCTATCAAGTTAATTGAATTTATAATGCAGTGAGTAAAGGCTTTGGTTATCACACTCAATATCTTACAGGACTGAGCCTTTGTGTTGCAGATTTCTTGAGATAGAGACTGTATCTTTGGTGGGTTTTTTTAAAATAACTATTTTTGTAACCCTACATATATGTTTTTTATACATAAATGTGCTGAGTAATAGCATGGAAATGTTGCCAGACACTGTGGAGTTTGTTATTGGTCTGGTAAAACCAGTTTTTTCTTCAGGTGTTCATAAGCTGCTGTCAGGGAATGATGAGAGAATCTCAGATCTATACAGATCTATATAAGAATCCCAGATTTCATTTCATTTTAAAATAGATTTTGATGTTTAATCTTGGAAAATATCAGCCTCACAGGTTAAAAAAGGCAAATAAAGTGGATTCAGCATTTATTATTAGTATAACATATATTAATGTTTTGACTTCTGATTTTCTTGTGAGTCAGCAGAGAGCTGTTGGTTAAACAGAACCCAGGGGGTGCACAAAGGAGCACCTCACTAAAATAGCTAAAATAAACTGCTTAAAAAGGCAAAACGTCCCTAGGCTCTTTATTTAATGGCACAAGGCGGGAAGTGTTGTCTCTTTAGCAGAAGACAAATTTGTTGTGTGTGAGGATAAGGAGACATGGCCATGGCAAGGTTGACCCCAGGAGCTGAACGCTCAGTGGGTTCCCACGGCTGATGCTCCCCAGGCAGCTCCTGGGTGATGTCTGTGGCTGTGCCAGTGACTCATGGATCTCCAGCCCTCACGGATCATCAGCCATTCTGTGTCCACAGAGCACCTCAAGGGCTGGTGGTCACAAGCCTGAGAGGTTCAGTGCTGTGGCTCACCCGACTTGTAGAAATCCTGTTTTGTCAGGCGTTTTAAACCCCACTGAGGCTGTTTTGCTGGTACTGGAAGTTATTCAGGGTGTCATTAATTGAGCAGGGAGAATTCCCTGTTTTAGGGGAGCAGTGGAGGACTGGTGAAGCTGGAGCAGCACCGCTGTGGGCTAGCAGGCACCATCAGGGTAGCTGTCACAGAGCATGCTGTAGTTCTGGATTAATCATTACACCTGCAAACAGGTGTTGGGTTTTGGGACAGAACAGGAGAGGTACAAACAATTCCCTCCTTCCTGGTGCCCAAGGAGCAGCAGCTCTTGCTCTACTGAGGAGCCACGTGTGAGGTGCACCCTGGGAAGAGTCATCAGGTCAGAGAGGGAATCCTGACACTCAGCCCTAGAGGGAGAGTCTGGAGTGCTGTGTCCAGTTCTGGGCTCCTCAAAATAAGGAAGACAAGGAGATACTGGTGGGGGTGTAGGAGAGGCCACAAAGATAATGTGGGTGTCTGGAGCATCTCTCTGTTGGGGAGAGACTGTGGGACCTGGGTCTGGTTATTCTGCAGAAAGGATGGTTGAGAGGAGATCCCATCAATCCATACCAATATCTCAAAGGCAGGTGCCAAGAGAATAGTGCCAGACTCTTTTCACCAAATCACAAAATCGTTGGGGTTGGAAGGGCCTCTGCAGATCATCCAGTCCAATGCCCCTGCCAAGGCACGGTCACCCAGAGCGGGTGACACAGGAACACGTCCATGTGAGTTTGGAATCTCTGACAGGGACACTTTATAATCTCCCTGCATATCCTGTTCCAGTGCTCGGCCACCCTCTTGGAAAGTTCATCCTTTGCTGAAGAAGTGTTTTAGTTTATGGCCATTGCTCCTCCTTTTCGCTGGTGCCCAGCAACAGGGTGAGGAGCAATGGCCATAAACAAAATTGCAATGTTTCACCTTAACATGAAAAATAACTTCTTTATGTTGAGGGTGGCCGAGCACTGGAACAGGTGTCCGGGGAGGGCGTGAAGTCTCCACGTCCGGAGACATTCCAAACCCACCTGGACCTGTCACCTGCTCCGGTGGCCCTGCCTTGGAAGGGGTTTGGACTGGATGATCTCCAGAGGTCCCTTCAAACCCTAAATATTTGGGATTCTGGGATTCCGTGATTCAGAGCTGTCACCTGTTGCGGCTGCGGGGTCGCGCGGGCGGCGTGCGCGCTCCCGCGGGCGGGGGGGCGGCGCGCGTGCGCGAGCCGCCGGCGCCGGGCAGCGCGGAGCGGCCTCTTCCTCCCTCCCTTCTCCTCCTCCTTTTCCTCCCTCTTCCTCCTCCTCCTCCTCATCCCCTTCCCGGGAGCGCGCTCGGGCGCGTGCTGGCGGCGGCGGGGACGCGCGCGGGCTCGGCGGGGGCGCAGCGCGGGGATTGTTCGCGCCGCCGCTCGGGGAAGCGGAACGCGGGGAGCGCTCCCCGCCGCGCCCCCGCTGCCTCCTCCTCATCCTCCTCCTCGGCCGCTGCCGCCTCCCGCCCCGCCGCCCCCGTGTCCGCGCCGGACCTCCACCCCGCCGCCAATATTCCCGAGATCAAGCGCTACGCGGCGTCGGCGGGGCCGGCGGCGGGGCCCGGGGCGGGCGGCGGGGCCGGCGGCGAGAGCAGCGAGGCCGCCACTGCCGCCATGGAGGCGCTGGGACCCGGTGAGAGGCGCGGGGGGGACGCGGGGGCCGCGGCCTGTCGGGCCGTGACAGCAGGGGAAGGAAGCCGCGGGCCCGGCGGGGCTCCCCGGCAGCAGCGGGGCCCGCTCGGAGCCGCCGGTGCGGAGGAGCCGCGGCGGGTCGCGAAACTTTACGCGGGGGTTGTGGATGCCCTCACGGCCCCGCTGCTGTCGGAGCTGCCGGGAGACGAGGCTCGTCCTCCCCGGGGTGAAGGGGACGGGGCTGGGAGCGGGACAGCGACAGCGACAGGGACAGCGAGGGGACGGGGACGGGCAGGGCTGTAGTGTCACAGCCATGCCCGCCCTGCAACCTGTGCAGTGATAAGTTTTATATTTGATATTGAGGCATTTCTGAGAGTTTAAGGTGATACTGTCTGAAAATACGGCTGTTTTTTTCTTTAACAAACTTCGCTTAAATATTAGTGGGTTTTCGCATGTGGTGCTTTCCTGCTTGTGTCTTATTCCATGATGATTCTCCCATCAAATGCCTGCAGGATGTATTTCTAGTCCTCAGTGGCCTGTACACCTGCCCCATCAAGTTCCCATTCAAACGATTGGTATAAGCGATGTTAATTTTGGAGTGATAGGAAACATTTATTGACACAAAGGTGCAATTCCAGAAGAATCCAGAGTTTAAGGTAGTGAGGGCTGACTCAGAGCCTGCTGTATGTGTGTGATGTATCGTAGCCTCCCTGAGTTCCAGCTGGAGAAGCAGATCCTCTTTCAGTTTTGAAAACTGCTTCCTGTCTGAAGCAATTCGGTTGAGGTGCTTAGTGCATAAGGGTTGTGGGGTTGGAGAAATTAAAATGTGAAGCACATACAACCCTAGCCAGGCTGATCAGATAAAAATCCCGTGATGGCAGGACGGCCTGGCTTCAATGGAAAAACAGTTTTTAGCTGATTCTCTAGAATCCTTTGAGAAAGGAAGGAGGAAATGTAAGTTTTATCTCCTTTGGTCAGAACGTAGGGCAGCATTGCTGTGCATGTTTGCAGAACTTGTCAATACGAAGGGAGGAAAATGGGCAAATATAGTTGTCATTTAATCTCTTGCAGGAGGTCAGTGCCTGCACTTCCTTCAGACTAATTAGCATGGGATTAATGGATCATCTCTTGTATCCAAATAAGCACAACAAACTTTGATTGCCCTCAATGATTCATGCTTGTCAAGACAGCTGTAGTTTTTTTTACACACTAACTGTACCCTCACAACTGGTCTGACCATGGCAGAGCATGATCTGCATGATCTGCAGGTGGGTGCAGAGCCAGGGACGTGTCCCGTGGAGTGGCTGTCCCCAGCAGCCCCCTGCTACTGCAGCTTTGCAGAGCTGTCACAGCAGTGGGCTTCAGCTGCTTACATGCTCTGTGTTCCTTCTGCTTAAGAATATTCCAGGACTGGTGTCCTCAGCTTGGTAACTTTATTTAGTAATGCACTAGCCAATGGATGGCTTTTAAATCCAGTATAGAATCTCCTGGGATTTATTTGGTCCTGGGTTTAGTTTATGGTTATGTTAAAGTATATTGCTACACCCTGAAGTGTACCCAAACAGGAGTCACCTACCCCTCCACTCTCCTGGTGCAAACTCTGAGACTTTGTCGTACATGGATGCTGTCAGGTTATAATGCTAAATTTACCCTAAGTTTTATGATAGGTTTATTATTGCATTCTAGGGAGACTGCTTGCCCTCTCCTTTGCTACTCTACAACAGAGGGAAGACACTTTGATCACACTGAGCCCTGCTCAGATATAGACAAACCCATGAAAATATACCAATGTAATTTACTTTATGTGCAGTATCAGCTGAGGTTCTGATCAATTTTAAAAATAGTCAGTTTAATCTTGTTAACATGGTATCTCAGATCTTAACACTTTGAGGAGGGTGACTAAAGGCTTCCCTAGTGACCAGCTTGCATGTGAGTAATGCTTCCAGGCCTCTAATAATTTCCTCCTTAGATGTGTTCCTGAAGCTCTTCTTTTGTATCAGTAAAATATTTCTTCCATGTCTGTAGGAGTCCATACCTGTCTAATGCTTTCTCCCTTATCCTTTTACTTAGAGGAAAGCCTAAACCTTTCCTCACTCCTGTCTTTATGTTGGAATTTTAAATTGGATCATTGACATCTGAACTTTCCAGCCTGTTGTGAAAACAATGACAAAATGTGGCTTTTGTGGCTGTTGGTTTGTTTTAGAAATGTAGGTAGGGATGTATTTAAAATACATAATATCTGTATTGTTGCATTCCTTTTCAGGACTCTGTGAAGTTCCTAACCATGAATAAATAATACAAATAAACGCCACTAAATTTTAAGAATGGTTTATGGCACCTATACATGCTTTAGGGAACACATTTTTTACATTGAAATTCTAAGCAGCTGGAAGGCTGAGCCTCTGTTTGCAACCTCAGAAAGCTTAAGATTTCTTCCTGCCCAGTTAAAAAGCCACCCATAACACACCTGAGAGGTGCATGGAGTGAGCCATCACATCTCATACATATTTATTTGACTTTCATAGGGCCCCCAACAAGCCTTTTCCAGCCGCCCCGTCGCCCAGGCCTGGGCACTGTTGGGAAACCCATCCGGCTCCTGGCCAACCACTTCCAGGTTCAGATCCCCAAGATTGATGTTTATCACTATGATGTAGATATCAAACCAGAGAAACGTCCCCGGAGAGTCAACAGGTAGGAGTTACTTAATAAAGGTTTATTGATTTAAATTAAGTGTATATAGCTGAATGTAAGGAAGCTGTGCATCCTAGGAATCCTCCATCTGCTAAAGGTCCCTTTGTGTTTGTACTGTGGTCAGCAGTTGCTTTTCAGTGAATTTTAATATTCTTCCAGTTGGCCTGTAATCTGGAAGGCTCTGGGAAATGTACTGAGCATTGACCTCTAGCTAGTTTTATTTTACAGTCTACAAGTCAATGTCCCTGGTAATTGTTCCACAGTCTGTTACATAAACGTGTAGCAGCTGAGGGGAGGCATTTCAGCTTGTAGATTTTGGAGTCCACATGTGGATCAATCCACAGAGCGCTCGCACCCACCCCAAGACAGGTGTTTGTGTCTGCTCCAGTGTGTGAGCATCTCTCCAGGTTCCTCTGCTTGTTTTGGCTGTAGCTCTGCTTAGCACAGATACCTGCACAGACACCTGTGTGTGTCACTTAGTTGTCTTAACCTGGGGGTGACATTCACAGCTTCTGGTGTGACCTGGGGGTGCTTTAGTGTGTTATTGTTTTTTGTATCTTGCTCCTTTAAGAAAAAATGTAAAAAAAAAATTTAAATTGTGTAAGCCCACCACTGAATTTTCTGTTCTTCCACTTAACTCAATGAATCATTCCTTAGGGAGGTGGTGGATACGATGGTGAGGCACTTCAAGATGCAGATATTTGGGGATCGGCAGCCTGGCTACGATGGGAAGCGGAACATGTACACGGCACACCCCTTACCCATTGGCAGGGACAGAGTAAGTGTTGTTTTAAGTTTCCAGGGGAAAACTGTTACAGTGTCATTTGAAAAGTGTTCTTTTATTGACATAAAACCGAAACACTGTCACACCTATTGGTGTAGTCTTGGAAATGACAGACTGGACCAGTCAGGGTCTCTAGGAGCTCACTGGTGTTTCACTGAAGTTTGTGTGTTTGGGTTTCTAATTCCCAGTTCTTCAGCTACAGAATATCATGAGACATGAGAACTATGTTGTGCTGTTATAGCTGCAAGGAGACTATTTTTCTTTCACCCTGATGGGAACTTCCCTTTTCCCAGTTCTGACCCTCATTCTGTTGCTGAATGATAAAGTTGTTGTAGTTGCTGATGACTCTAGTTGGGTTTGGTTGTGCTGTGGAGATATGTCCTCCTGTTTCATGGGAACAACCAGATCAGCTATTCCTGCCTTGCATGTGGACCCCAGCTCTGAACAAAACTTCACCCCATCTACTGATCTCCCAAGGGATCCCAAGGGACCTGGTCATTGCTATGCCTTGGGGAAAGTCCAGGATGAGTTCACCGTTACCCTCTGGGCTGTGGAGTGTGAGAATCATCCCAGGTGCTGTACCAGAACTCTGAGATTTGTGTTTCCCAGTGAGTCTCCTTTTTGACCAAAAGGTTTTCTTGCCTTCCCATTTGATTCACAAAACATCTTGCTATTAATTGGCTGGCTTAAAAAAATGACTCACTGTTCTCCAGAGCTTTGATGGCACCATACTAATTATTGCTTAAAATTTACATTAAAAGGTGCAGTTTCTCAGATGAGTAAATGAAAAACTTTTGAAGTCCTGAGGGAACCAATTGTAATATTTTAAGGTCATTTCACAAACTAATAATCAAAAACACAAACTCAAAGGACTCCTGTTCCATTGCTGAGTGTTGTGTCTGTGTGCAATCCATAACAAAAGCTTGTGCTTAATTTTCTTGTGACTATGGCAGGTGGATATGGAGGTTACACTTCCAGGAGAGGGGAAGGACCAGACATTTAAGGTTTCCATTCAATGGGTGTCAGTTGTCAGCCTTCAGATGCTGCTGGAAGCACTGGCAGGGCACTTGAATGAAGTTCCTGAAGATTCTGTACAGGCACTGGATGTAATCACACGGCACCTTCCCTCCATGAGGTGGGTACTTGTGGGGCCTTCCTGACTGGATATGTCTTCCATCTGTCTTAACATTTGTGTTTGCTATTCCTTGCTGCTGCTCTGCTGCCCATTACAATCCTGTGGTAGAAGGGATGAAGGATACAGCCATGTAATTCAACACCTGCCTTACAAATTTGCACTAGAATAGGGAAATGTGATCTGAACTAAGGCCTTGTGTCTGCTGGTCATGTTTCTAACAGGAATTTGTTGTAACCTTTCCAGCTGCACTGTCAGAAAAGGCTTTGTGTGCTTGCCATAAGTCAGCTCTAGCAGTTATAACATGCTGCAGAAATGTGTTTTAAACACTACAGGTGTGAATGTGAAAAGTACATCAGAAAGAAATGATCAGAGTATTTTCTTATTTTTTCAGGTACACCCCTGTGGGTCGCTCCTTTTTCTCCCCTCCTGAAGGTTATTACCACCCCCTGGGAGGGGGCAGGGAGGTCTGGTTTGGCTTCCACCAGTCGGTCCGTCCTGCCATGTGGAACATGATGCTCAACATCGATGGTGTGTAGGAGATTTTGTCTCACTCATGTAACAGAGTTCTTTGTGCTTCCCAGTTAATTGTCCTATCTTTTTGTCTTAGTGTCAGCGACTGCTTTCTATCGTGCCCAGCCTATCATTGAGTTCATGTGTGAGGTTTTGGACATCCAGAACATCAGTGAACAAAGCAAACCTCTGACAGACTCCCAGCGTGTCAAGTTTACCAAAGAAATCAGAGGTAAAAGCTTGTCCTAAAGCTGTTGCAAGAAAATACTAAAACCTGCTCATACTATATTGTAAAGAAAATTTGCAAGGCACATGGAGAACTGGGCTGCTCCTTTTTGCCTTCAGCCTCTTCAAAGGTGATTCTTTTCCCTGAATTTATTTTCTGTGGTTTTCAGGTCTGAAAGTAGAGGTTACCCACTGTGGCCAGATGAAGAGAAAATACCGAGTTTGCAATGTTACCCGGCGACCAGCCAGTCACCAGACGTATGTATCAAGCACTGCCTGACAGTTCTTAAAATCTTCAACCTATTAAATATATCTGGAATATATTTGGTATATTGTTTATGCAGGAATAGTTGATTCTGGAGGTGAAGCAGTTGTGTGGCTTTACAGGAATGTTTTGTTTTAGTGGAGTAGAGTAATAGTGTGGGGTTTGACTACTGTTTTATTTCCTTCAACCCAAGAAAGCTGAGCTATATTCTGGATTTTAAATACAGTTATCAAAAGCTCATATTTTTAAAATAACTTAAATTCAGTATATAGTCTAAAATCTTTTCATAAAGAACAGATCCAGTAACTAAGGAAAATAGAGATTTGCTAAAAGTAATCTGGAATAGGTATCTTCATGCCATTTTTTCCTTTAAAAAAGTCTGACGAAGTCTAAACAGAGCAAATGTCATTTCTAGGTTCCCTCTGCAGCTGGAGAATGGGCAGGCTATGGAGTGCACAGTAGCTCAGTATTTTAAGCAGAAGTACAGTCTGCAGCTGAAATACCCTCACCTGCCCTGTCTCCAAGTGGGTCAGGAGCAGAAACACACGTATCTGCCACTGGAGGTAAGGATCCAAGTCCTGCACCGTGGGGTGTGCTCTGTTCAACAGTGTCACAGCACTTCTCCCTGCTCCTGTGCAGGTGTGTAACATCGTGGCTGGCCAGAGGTGCATCAAGAAACTCACAGACAATCAGACCTCGACCATGATAAAAGCAACAGCCAGGTCTGCCCCAGACAGGCAGGAGGAGATCAGCAGATTGGTGAGTATTTTTCCAGCTGCAGTCTGTGCTTGTCACTTCTCATAGCTTTTCCAGAGCATTGGAGCAGGTGATGCTGAGCAGCATGACCAAGAGAGAAGTTAAAAAATCTGTCTTGGTTAAAACAAATCCTTCTAAGCAGAAAGAGAAGGATCATCTTTGTTGATGACAAAGAGGGCAGAGTCACCTGAAGGTTTAGTGCAGTGACATCAGTACTTGTCTTGTCCCCAGGTGAAGAGTAACAGTATGGTTGGTGGGCCTGATCCATATCTGAAGGAGTTTGGAATTGTTGTCCATAATGAAATGACAGAGCTGACAGGCAGAGTTCTGCCGGCCCCAATGCTGCAGTATGGAGGCAGGGTGAGTTTCCATGTCTTGTAAAACTCCTTATCTTGAGGTTATTGAAATTCATGAGGTGTTTTGTGTATCTTCTCATGAGGCTTCTTCTGGTGGGCTACAGTCAAAAGGGAGCAACTCTTGATTTCTAATTTGCCTTTGGTTTTTACCTAGAACAAGACTGTGGCCACACCAAACCAAGGTGTGTGGGACATGAGAGGGAAACAGTTCTATGCTGGCATTGAAATTAAAGTTTGGGCAGTTGCCTGTTTTGCTCCTCAAAAGCAATGCAGGGAAGACTTGCTGAAGTAAGTATTTTCCTATTTATTCAGGATTCTATTTCAAGGTGTATTTTTCTCATGTTTCTGAAAGGTGATGTATGGTATAAATTTATTTCCCCCCACCCTTCAAATTACTCTACAGAATCTTAAAGAAAGAGGTTCTGTGAACTACTGGTTGGGAAAAATAATGGTTGCAATAATGCTCATATAAATTAGGTGGATAAGTAAAAATTTACAAGAGCATCAGTATTAGTTTGGGAGTCTGCCTCAGAATGTTCATCTCAAATGTCTGTTTCTGTAAGGCTTGTAAAAATTACAGAAGCTGGTGACCTTCTTCAGAGAGGATTAGAGTTGTATTAGTGAGTTCCTGATGAGGATAGAATTGCTAAAAAATAATTACTGTAGTGCTGTGAAATAGCAGAAACAGTGTAGATCTGGTTGATAAAACTGATGAGTGAACCATAGTGCAAAGACCAGAACAAATCCACTTCTATTTCAGGAGTTTCACAGACCAGCTGCGCAAGATCTCTAAGGATGCCGGGATGCCAATCCAGGGCCAGCCCTGCTTCTGCAAGTATGCCCAGGGTGCAGACAGTGTGGAGCCCATGTTCAAACACTTAAAGCTGACTTATGTTGGCCTGCAGCTCATCGTGGTGATTCTGCCTGGGAAGACACCTGTGTATGGTATGGAGAAGGGGCTGTAAAGTGATCAGGAGTTGTACTGCAAGTGGGTGGCAGGAAGGAGGCAGAGGAGGCAATGGGTTCTCTTTTGAAAAGGGTGTTTTGGAGCTGGTTTGTCAGGCCTGGTTGGAGAAGTTGTGTATTACCAAAGAGCGAACAACCTTTGTCAGTGAAGTTTCAAGGATCTGAATTACAGTAACATTTGAAAAAAATAAGAGCAAGCAGGAACCACTGCCTTATTTTCTGTCACAGCTGAAGTCAAGCGGGTTGGAGATACTCTTCTAGGCATGGCCACTCAGTGTGTTCAGGTAAAGAACGTGGTCAAAACCTCACCACAAACGCTGTCCAATCTGTGTCTGAAGATCAATGCCAAGCTTGGAGGAATCAACAATGTGCTGGTACCTCATCAAAGGTGAGATTCAATCAAAACCTCTTTGCAATGTCTGCATTGTCAAGGAAAATGGTGTTGTTTTGTTGTGTTTGCTAAAATGATACTTTTCAAAATAAAACACGCTTTAGAAATTCCCACAGTCTGGAGTGGACAGTGGAGGATATGTCTGCATTTGGAGTGTTCCCAGTAAGCCCTCAGCCAAGGGGAGTCAGAGCCATCCAGCAGTCTGAGCCACCAAACTCATCAAGGTTTTTTTCCTGTCTCTTTCCTGCCTTTGGATTCAGTCAGTGTATCTTTTCCTCTTGCCACGTCCAAAAGCATCCTGTGTTTGCATCCAAATTGAAGGAGAAGAGTGAGGAGGAGTGACTTGGAATCAATGCTTGTAACTTGGTCTGCCTTCGATCCTGTCCTTGTCACTTTCTGTTCTTTCTGGACTGTAAGTGCTGGAGGCAGAGAATTTTGCCCTTAAATACTCTCACAGGTTTTAGTTCTGTTCAGTGCTTTGGATGCACCTTCCTCAGCTGTAATATATATTTTTTTGTTCCTGGCCCTCTTTCTTTTTGCTGTTCTTATTGATTATTATGAGTTGATAGGAGGCCACCTCTCCTCTTAAGTCAGGGTGAGGAAGTTGGGGTTATTTAGCCTGGAGAAGAGAAGGTTGTGTGAAAACCTCACAGAACCTTCCCATATCTGAAGGGGCCGACAAGGAGGCCAGAGAGGGACTGTAGTAATGGCTTCAAACTGAAAGAGAGTACATGTAGATTAGAGATTAGGAAGAAATTGTTGCCCTTGAGGGTGGGGAGGCCCTGGCACAGGTTGCCTAGAGAAGCTGTGGCTTCCCCATCCTGGGAAGTGTTCAAAACCAGGTTGGACATTAGGGCTTGGAGCAACCTGGGATAGTGGAAGGTGTCCTTGCCCAGGGCAGGGGGTGGAACTAGCTGGGCTTTAAGGTCTTTTCCGGCCCAAGCCCTTCTGGAGTTCTGTGATTCTAACTAATCAACCCTAATCTTATCAAACAGGCCCTCGGTGTTCCAGCAGCCAGTGATCTTTTTGGGAGCAGATGTCACCCACCCTCCTGCCGGGGACGGGAAGAAGCCATCCATCGCGGCCGTGGTGGGCAGCATGGACGGGCACCCCAGCCGCTACTGCGCCACGGTACGGGTGCAGACCTCGCGCCAGGAGACTTCCCAGGAGCTGCTCTACAGCCAGGAGGTCATCCAGGACCTGACCAACATGGTCAGGGAGCTGTTGATCCAGTTCTACAAATCCACTCGTTTCAAACCCACGAGGATCATTTACTACAGAGGGGGAGTGTCGGAAGGACAGATGAAACAGGTATTGTCTGATAATTTTTTGTTGTTGATGAAAATTGATATATAGTTATGTGGATTATAAGGGATGGGCCCTTGAAGAAATATATTTATTTATGTGGATTATATTTGTTATTGGAAAAATTAAGTTTCCTTGAATTGTCTTGGGCAATCACAATGTACATTGAGCAGTCTGATCATGTCCCTTACAATGTGGCATTTGTACACAGGTAAAAAAAATAAAGTACTTACTGAATTCATAACATAATAATTAAATCTTCTGCTTGTAGGTAGCTTGGCCAGAGCTGATCGCCATCAGGAAGGCCTGCATTAGTTTGGAGGAAGATTATAGGCCTGGAATAACCTATATTGTTGTGCAGAAAAGGCATCACACCAGGCTATTCTGTGCCGACAAAACTGAAAGGGCAAGTACTAGTCCATGAGGAGGAGGTGATGACACAGGAAAGTGAGTTTTTATTCAGTAGAGTGGGATCCATCTTGCCTACTAAAGCTGTAAAGCAGCAACAGTATTGGTAACAGGCTTTCTCCACCAAAATAACCAATTCCTCCCTTTTTTATTGCTCTACATAGATGGAACAGTTTATTCCCCCTTTTGGAATAGATGTGCTCAGTATCCTGGTATTTGTGTACTTGGAGATGTATTCTGGGTTTTTACAGTCCAGGATTCCTGATGATGAGCTGACCTGGCTGTTCACTCTGTTCCCTGTTCTGTCTCCAGGTACATCTAAGATGTGCCTGTGGCACAAATCCACAGGCCAGCTGAGGAACCTTTTAGGGAAGCACTTGATCTCAGCTTTGCTTAAAAACCCAGATCTCCAGGGTGTGAGAGCAAACAAGGGTACGAAATAAATTTATCTCAGGAACCTGCATTTTCAGATCCTGAATTACTTGTGTAGGCTTTTTCCCACTCTGCAGTTTTAATGGTGCTGTCAAGGGTTTTATTTTCCTCTGATGACACACCAGCTAGATTTGGTGAAGTTTCTAAAAATGAATTCACAGAGAACATTTTCATTCCAATGTGTAAACGACCTTAATATTTTT
Organism: Luscinia megarhynchos; assembly: GCA_034336665.1. Taxonomy (NCBI): domain Eukaryota; kingdom Metazoa; phylum Chordata; class Aves; order Passeriformes; family Muscicapidae; genus Luscinia; species Luscinia megarhynchos. Next base: position 4,069,445 of record CM067585.1, on the reverse strand, counting down.
TCACCTTTTTGAGCAGTAAATTCTCCAGCAGCTTTCAGTAGAGCCTACCTTTGAAAGCATTTTGGGGTCACTTCCAAAAAAGCCCATGTACTAATAATAAACCTTTCTCACTAGGTTGGTAAAAGTGGCAACGTACCAGCAGGCACAACTGTGGACAGCACCATCACACATCCCTCTGAATTTGACTTTTACCTCTGTAGCCATGCAGGAATTCAGGTAATGTCAGCTTTGCTGGGCTCAGGCTGTGTGACTAAATCCTTGTAGTTGTCCCCATGGGAAATGTCACTTCTGCTTGTCACTAGGCCCACTCAAAGTGTCTTGGTGCCTGCTGGGCACTGATTCAGTGCCTGCTGGAAGGTGCAGCCTGCAGGTATCACCTCTCTCCTTGCTGTTCCTCTCCAGCTGACTGCTCACCTGTTCTCTGCAGGGAACCAGCCGTCCCTCCCACTACCAGGTGCTGTGGGATGACAACTGCTTCACAGCAGACGAGCTGCAGCTGCTGACGTACCAGCTGTGCCACACGTACGTGCGCTGCACCCGCTCTGTCTCCATCCCCGCGCCCGCCTACTACGCCAGGCTGGTGGCCTTTCGGGCCAGGTACCATCTTGTGGACAAGGATCATGACAGGTAAGGAATGGCCTCATCACCTTGGTAAGCAGGGAGTGAAGCTGAGCTGTGCTGCTTGTCCCAGTTGTTCATGGGTGTGTGTCTGCTCACAGCGCTGAGGGCAGCCACGTGTCGGGGCAGAGCAATGGCCGCGATCCGCAGGCGCTGGCCAAGGCCGTGCAGATCCACCACGACACCCAGCACACCATGTATTTTGCTTGAGAGCACCTGGGAAGATGAGGCAAAACAACAACCCATGCAGTCCTGAAGTGTTTGGAAGCCTCCTGCTCTATCCAGGGCCGGGGGATTTTGGACTGCCCACTACCAGCAGCTCCGGACAGTCGCACTGAATCTGTTCTTCACTGCAACGTCTGATGCACCAACACAATTGAGCCATTTGTTTCATTGTTTTCTGTACTAGAAATCCATAGACTTGTCTTTTCTGATACATTGGATTGAATTTTTACCTCAAAGCGCAAAGGCTGATCATCCTGAAATTTTTCAAGGACTTGGCACGAAAGGTTTCTATCAAATCTTTTGCTAGCTGTGGTTTTTCAGTTCTCCTCATCCCATGAGCTGACGGTGACTGCTGCTCTGTCTCCGTACCCTGCTTCGTGAGTATGATGTGATGGCAAATGTTTTATCCAGCTCGCTGTAATCCTTCTGTCGTGTGGGGCCATAGATTTTTTAATGGAGATTTTAGACTTCACTACTGTAAATGCCTTTTAACAAACATGACTTTCACAGGTATTGCAGTTTTTTGTCAGTTTTACTAATTATCTTTTTAATCTCTGCAGACTTGGGCTGCAAAGCAATTGCACTATACTGCGAATTAATAGGTGGTTCTTGTTCTGTGAATGTGTAATATAACCAATAGTGATGCCTGTCAGTAGATTTTAATGATAATGGTTATAAATAATACTTCCATGGTATCGTAACAAGTACTGAACCATCATTTCCCCTCTCTAAAAATGATTAAAAAAAAAAAAATTTAGCTTTTAGGTATTTTGCAAACTTCTACAAAAGTGCCCACTTTATGCTGCTGTGTGGTTTGATAAATCTAAGTGATTTTAAAACTTTTTTCTCATAGAAGGTTTAACTTTGGCAATAAATCTTTGTTTTTTAAGCCCCCCCAAACAGTGTAATTTTCTAGCTGAGGATTGTGCATGAGTTTAACCAACATTCTCGTGTCGTTTTCTGAACACACAATTTGGCAGTTACTGAAACAAATTAGAAAAGACACATTTCCATGCTTTTTTTAAGAATTATTTTTAACTGTTTTATATTCACTGTTGGTGTCCTGTCTACAACATTTTTTATAAGCTTGGAAACTGGGTGTTCTATGTAAGAAAGGCCAACGTGTGCAGTTGAAATGTATTGTGTGACAGGCAACCTGAGGACTTGTACCAGCATTTTGAACTGTTTTTTTCCTGGGAATCTGGGTTGCCCACACAACTGCATTTACAGCATGTTGAACCTGTGTGAGTCTCAAATGCTGATTCTGTCCCAGCCTAGAAATTAGGGTTTTTAATCTGCTTGGCTTTTTTCAGCTGCAACCTGTAATCCAGAACAGGGACCTGGTTTCCCTGGTATTCCTGTAATCCATGAACATAGTAATTTAAGACTAGATTCCTTACTGTATACCTGAGTTAGTGCAGATTAAAGCTTATTCCTAAACTGAGGAGGAGTTTGAGAAGCCCAAGGATTGCACTGTGGTCTCTGATACTTGTGTGGGGTTTGCTGCTAAGTTGTCTGCTTTCCCAAAGTTTAGGAACCAGCCCCCTCCAAATTTCAGCAATAGGAAATGCTGTTTCCTTCAGTCTTTAAGCTTGTAAATAAATGAAAGTTTACATTTCTAAATGCTGTTGTTTTCAGTTGTACCAGAGTACACTGAACATCTTTAAACAGTTTTATAATCTTCTTGCCAGTAGTATGTCTCATAAATTAAGTTTAACCTCTTTTCCTTTCTGTTGAAAATGGGACTGAAGTGAACCCTGCTCCTGGCACGTGTCAGGACAGATTTAGATTAAGGAAAAAAAAAAAAAAAATCTTTTAAGTTTTTTAACTTTATTTTTAAAGAATACCTCACTTGTGTAATAAAATCAGGACATGTGGGTGGGAGACTGACCGCTGCTTTTCTCAGTACTCGTTCAGGGAGAAGACACAAAAACCCTTTTTAGAGTGAACTCTGACTGACCCAACACACACGGAGAACTTTGGCACCTTGAAAAGCACCTGAGCACCTGTTGGTGGTAGGATCCAAGATCCTTGATTTGAGTTTGTGCACTAGGAATGGGGCTGGTTTTACAAGGGTGCATAAAAAATGAACTTTACCACCAATTAGTTGTCCAGTGCCAAGCACTCCTGGTTGAGACTGAGGGAAGGGAGAGCCTCTCCTTGGTTTGCCTGTGACTGGATATTTGACCTCAGACCAGGTGGAGCATCCACCCCTGGTGAGCCCTGCACCAGCACCCGAGCAGGGCTGCTATGAGCCCACCCCAGGCACAGGGCTGAAGTTTTGGGGGGAAAGCACTGAAGTTCAAGATCTAAGTTGCAGCAGCGCTGCCCTAGGCAGGTCTGAGCCCAAGTCTGGAGGACTTGAGGACCTGGGTGAGCCCTGTGGGCCTGAGTGACTCGTTCTGCATGTGTCAATCAATGGGAAGATGTGCATTCTGTAGCTGTAGTTTTAGGGTGTTTTGATTTTTGGTTTTTTTGGGTTTTTTTAATAAATAAAGCCTGTGGGCCACTGTTTAGCTCTGTGGTGTGAAAGATTTTAAATGTAGCAAAGTTCAAAGAGTTGGGGAAGGGGGTGGTTGATATATATATTTAAAAATATATATTAAAAAAAAGGGGAGGGAGGGGGCATAAATCCTGTTTTCCACCTGGTTCTGCTTGCTTTGTCCCTGCTGAGTTCTGAACAAGCTCTGGCAATCCTTAGTTAGCCTGTCTCCACCAGTGTGGCTCTTGTATTGCTGTGAGTTACCAGGGTCATGCCCAGAGCCCCATCCAAAGGGCAGAGGTTGGTGCATGGGCTGTCCCTGTGCACCCTCGCTCGGCCCTGCGGATGGGGACGGGCCCTGGTTCAGAGCTGGGTCTGACAGCCCCCACCCCCGACCCCTTTGTGGATGTGCTGTAGGAGTTTTCTTGCTCAATAGCAAGGGAGTGACTCTGCTTTCATTTTCAGAAGGCAGGGCCAGAGGGCATTGGATCCATCCTGATCCTGATCCACTGCAAAGCTCTTTCCCTGTGCACTGGAGGAAAGATCTTGCACAAAATATCACTTACAGATTTTCTTAGACCTTGCTATTGACATTTTCATATTTCTATGTCTAGAGGCTGCAACTTCAATGTAAAATGTTTGCATTTGTTCAGTTTGACTTCTGATGTAATCTTTTGGTTTCCATATTGTTAGACTTGTAATGTTTCAAATGGTATTTTATTAACTTTGGACTGGATGTATGTCTCTAGCAATACGAGGTACTTTCTAAACTGTCCTGGGGCTTACAGCCCCGTGTTGAGATAAGATGCTGGTCGTGTACAATTGCAATGTATTTTTTTTTTTAGCCTGCAGGGATATTTTGTGTTCATGTGTCCAAAACTAATAATAATAATAATAAAAAAAATTGGCATTCTCGTGCCAAATGTTCTGTTTTTCCTTATTGCTGTCCAATAAATGCAATGTACAGAGTGAGCAACCAGTACTGTTGCCTGTAAACAAATGTCTTAAACTATTTAACTTTTAATTAAAACTTGTACACAACGTGTCACCTGTGGAACTCATTACCACAATATATCTATTTCTGATGCATTAAGAGTTAGCAAGGTAAAGAAATATGTATGGGTGATGTCTCCCAGGATCCTAAAGGAAGCTGAGATTGCAAACCCCAGGGGTGGGGTTCAGAATGGGCCTGTTTTTATAATGTTTGGGAAATTACAGAGAAAAACTGTTATTCGTGGAATGTACCTGCCTGGAGAGATGATTCTATATCAGAGAGATGCAGTGAATAAATACAAGAGCTGTTGACTGCTTCATCTTCTCTATATGAGGTGAAGGTTTGTCTCAGCCAGCTGCACTGCATTATAAATATTGCAGGAAGGACAAGAAAAGCTTTTGGAGGAGGCCAGAGCGTGGGAGCTGTGACTCAAACCGGGACAGGATTGTCTGAAATGCCTGGCACCTTCTGCAGCCCCGCGTTAGGTGTCAGTTCTGTTTGCAGGGCAGAGCAGGGCTTTGGCACCGAGGTTGCTCGGCCTCACAGAAACCTGAGGAGCTCAAGCCTCAAGGTTTGCTCATCCTGGTGTCTTCCAAACATGATGTAAAGACCAAACATCAGGAACCCAGCACTGAGTGATGCGTGGGATTCTGTGCCTCAGCCCTGCTGTCTCAGAAATCCCAGCTGGGTCCTGCTCCAGGCACTCCCTCGGGACAGCAGGAGCTGCTGCTCATGCTTTGGGAGAACAGCACGAGGCGCGAATGCTTTGATAGCCTGAATTCTTGTGGCTTTTCTACAGGAAAATGGAATGGCCTGGAATGGCCAGGAACACACACCTGGGCTCGTTGTGGGAATGATGCTCCTGGGGTTTATAACGTTATTTACAAAGTGAAGGCACAGGGTCGGGATCTGCGCCTCCTGGGAAGGACAGGTCTGGGAGGTGGTGGGAAACGGGATGGAAAGGGGATGAAAAAGGCATGCTCTGCCTGGTTCTATGGATTTAGAGGGAGCAGGGACACGGGGAATTCTTGCCCTGCTCCTGCCTGCCGAGGCTCAGCGCACTTCAGGAATGACAGTACAGCTGCCGATACAAGAACTGGCGCTTCTTCCTCGGCAGGGCCGCACCAAAAAAAAAGAAGGGAAAAAAAAAAAAAAGGCACGAAATAAATATTTGTGGCAACGGCGCAGCGGGAGGCCTGGATGCTGGCGGGCGGGCAGCGCTCCGCCGCTCCCCAGCTGCAGTCAGCTCCCGGCCGGGCTCCCCCGCTACCCGAGCGCAAAGCCCGCGCTCCCCCGGTCCCCGCGGGCCCCAAGATGGCGGCGGGGCCGGCGGGCGCCGCCTTTGTTGCGCGCGGGGCCGGGCGGCGGCGGCGCGTGCGCGCGGCGTGAGGGGCGTGAGGCGGCTGCGGCACCGGCCCCGGCCCTGCCCGGCCCCGGCCCCCGGCACGGCCCTGCCCCGGCCCCCGGCTCGGAGCGGCGCCCGCGTGGATGGGATGGAAGCGGGACCCTCGGGAGCAGGTACCGCGGGCGGGGATGGGGGGATCGGAGCGCTGTGCGCCAGGAAGCGCCGAGAGGGCGACGGGGGGCGAAAGGGATGAGGCCGGTGGAACGGGGGGCGGGTGTGCGGCGGGGGCCGGGGGGCCTGTACCGGGTGGCGATCGGGGAGCGCGGCGGAGCGGTGTGCAGAGGGGAGTGCGGCGGGTGATGATGGATGTGGCCGCGGCGCGGGATGTGCGGGGGCGTTCGGGGAGTGTCGGAGGCGCTCGGGGGTCTGAGCAGCGGAGATGCGGCGGGGGCCGCCGGGTGCCCCGAGAGCAGCAGCGGCGCGCCCGCAGGGTGAGGGGCGGCGGAGGGACTCGCAGAAACCTCGCAGGAGGGTGCACAGGGCCGGGGTCAGGTCCAGCCGCAGGTCTCCACAGCGCGGAGCGAGCCCTGCTTAAGGGGCCTGTTCTGCACAAAGCAGCAGGAGCATCCCCCACTCCCCATTCTTTCCCCCAGCTCCCATTCCATTCCCCCTACCTCCCACCCCCCATCCATCCCCCCGGCTGCCATTCCACCCCCCAGATGCCATTTTACTCCCCCCAGCTCCCATTTCATCCCCCAGTTCCCCATCCATCCCGGTTCCCCGAGTTCAGGGAGCGGGGCGCAGGCTGGAGCTGGCGCGGGGCCGGCGGCGCCGTGTGCCGTGACAGCACGGAGCGTCTTCTCTGCTCGTGCCAGGGCATGCGCGGAGCCGGGGCCGAGCGTGGCCCCGCGGCGCCGGGCTCCAGAGCCGCCCTGCAGCCCCGTGTCCCCTGCCCCGGGCAGCTCCGCGGGGATTTGGAGACCTGTTCTTGTCGCATCGGCTGCCACTCGCTCCGGTGCCTGGCCTGAGCATCACCAACTTGCCCTGCTGAGCCGCAGAAGGATTTTGGTGCCTGAAATAAGGCAGAACGAGGGATGGGGTGATGGAGACGCGGGTCGCTGCCTTGCTGAAGCACGGGGCGATGGGGATGAGGAGCTGCTGCCCTTCCGAGGAACAGGGCAATGGGATCGGCAGTCGCTGCCCTGCCACCTCTCTTGTGCTGGTGGGTTTTCCACTCACCATAACACATCAGCCTGGTGAGGTTTTGACATAAACCTGCTGAGTGTTTGTAAACTTCAGTCCTTTCTTACAATATTTACTTTAAGTGTGGCACAGAAATCTCCCAGTGTCTGCTTTACCTTCTGGCTGCTGGTGCTTTGTGTTTGGGCTGATTTATGGCCTCTGGAAGCCGTGATTTGGCGGCACCGCTGGCTTTGCCGGTGCCTTGGGGCGATAGCAGCGCTGCTCCCTCGGGACCACACAGATAACTGGTGCCGGGCACCCTCCTACCCCAGCCTGAAGTGATGCTCTTAAGGTGCTTTAAAAGAATCTCATGTATTGGGATGGGGATGCACTAGATGGACAGGTTTGGGTTTCAGTCTCTGGGCCTGTGAGGGCTGCACTGGGAGCAGGGCTCTGCTGCTGCACCCCTGGGAGTTTTCTCTTCTGTCCCCAAATTTGGCTGGGGGATATCTCCTCCCACCCAGGTTCACCCCTTGGGCAGGGGACTCATGAAGCCCGTGTCATCAGAGCTGCTGTGAATCCTGCCCTGCTGTGGCACCTCTTTGCTTGTGCTAGACGCTGGATATGGGCTGAGCCTCGCATGTGAGCTCTGATGATGCTGTGGCTTATCAGGGCAATAAAGCAGAAACTGGCATGTGCCTGGATGTGCCCAACATGGAGATGCCTGGAAAGGCAGCAGGAAAACCCAGGACATTGACCTACAGGCAGCACTCAGGGAGGCACACACATGCAGTGGCTTAGAAACTAAACTTTTAGTTTTCTTTATCCCTTGCAAACTTCCTAAAGGCTGTTAATCTCAACTGTTGTCTTCCTGTGCTGAACCTTGCAAAAACCCCAAAACTGCTCCGTCTGTTGGGGCTCTTTATCTTCAGGAAACACGAAATTGCGTATGCCTGGTTCTGGGACAGGATTAGACCAAGAAACAAAGCCAGGAGAAGCACCTTGCCTGGAGACACAGCACGGATGGTTTATCTCTAAACACTCTTTGCAGCCTCTCCCTAAACCCTGGGAAGAACAAAACACAGACAAGTTATTAAGATGGCAGACGCGAGGAGGAAGCCAGATCAGGCAGAGAAGCTGCTCCTTGGGCAGGGTGATCCACACGGAGCCAGGGATGGGTTCAACCACGGCTCCGGTAGCCAGTGGCACTGCGGAGCCGCGGTGGGACACAGACAGGAGCCGGCGTGCTTTTGTCCTGTCCCTCCAGCACTGGGGCCGCCTTTGTCTGCGACTCCTGGCTCTGCCTGTCCCTAGCTGCTGCCTGAGCAGTGCTGGAGCAGCGGGAGACTGAGCGGGGCTGGGCAGGAGGTGTCAGACTCCGCCCGGCCCAGCTGCCATTAGCGAGGACCCCGGGGTCACTGTGCAGTCACACAGCCTGGACGTGCCACCCGGTATGCTCAGCAGGGGTGCCAGTCCTTCTCAAGCCCCATCAGAGGGATGGAAAAGAGAGCTGCTGGACAGCTGAGGCCAGCTTGGCAGGACCCTCAGGTCGGCTCATGATTGAGCTGTGTTCGCACCGCCGGCATCACCACACCACTGGCATCACCCCGCTGCTCTCCAGAGCCAGAGCAGCTGGATACAGCCCCTGTGTGGGGTGTGATGGAGTTGGCACTGCTCTTGCTGCTGTTCCTTTTGCTCTGTTGCAGCACCTGCAGCTTCACACTCTTGCTCGGCTCAGCCTGTGGGACTGCACGTCCCAGGATGCAGAGACACCCATACAGCCAGGCAGGTTTATAGCTTGCACTTTAGGGTGTCACCCGTGATTGCCAGGTGGGAAGCACAGCGGTGTTCTTTGCAATGTTTAGTGTGAGGATACAAAGAACTCCGCAGCTTTCTCATGTCAGTCCTGTGGTGAAACAGTTTAGAACCCTTTTTGGCTCATCTTTTGCGTGCAGCCGCTCCAGGGCAGGGCAGGAGCAGAGCTTGGGCAGCTCAGCCTTGCCCGCAGCACCCAGGCTCTGGTGCACAGACAGGTTTAATGCTGAACTCCGATGGCTGCAGACTGAGCCTCTGTCCTGTGTGTGCATCACCTGCTGAAACTCAGTTTGGTGTCTAACCAAAAAGCACCCATAGCTGCGTGGCAGTGCTCAGGTCACTCGGGAAGGAACCCGTGGCGATGTCTGGGTTGGCAGAACTGAGATGAGGATTTTTGAAGTCTGGGCTGTGTGGAATGGTGTTGGTCACTGCTTGGAGCCAGTGGTTTTGAGGGTGTCGAGCCTGGAAATTGGGAATGCTGATTGCTCACCCTCCCCAGCGGCTGCCTTTCCCACTGGTGCTGCCCTTGCTTTGCTCCCCGACAGGGATTTCACTTCCCGGGAGTGTTGTAGGGTGTTTAGGATGGGAGATGTCTCAGGGTGAGGATGGACTACGCTGCGTATCGGGTGGCATTTGTTGTGCCGCGTTTGCACCTCTCTGATTGCCGGCTGTATTTTAGCGGGTGGGTGTGCGGAGAGGGGGCCGGCGTGGACCCGCCGCCGACGCCGCAATAAAACTCCCTTTTGTCTGGGCCGCGTTCCCGCGGCCCCTCGGCTGAATGCGGCGCTGGAGAGGATTTCAATGACATGGTAATTTCATGCCGTCCCACCGGCGGCTTCGCCCGGCGCCGGCAGCTGTTGGGCAGCGGGTCGTGTTCCCCAGCTGTTACAATAAATAACAGAAACAAAGCGTATTCCAGCGCTAATTACCTCAAACTTGCTTTCACTTCGGTGGCTCTGCCCTCGCCGCCATCTCTGCCCGTGGTACTCGGCACAGGGCCGTCGGTGCTCCGCCGCCGGCGCGTCCCCAGGGCACGGCTTTGTGTGCGGAAAGTCTGTGATTCCTCCCGGGCCGCGGAATTTCTAATGGCAGCGGATTTCATCCCGCTCACTGGCCGCATTGTGCTGCAGGAACAACACTCGCCCTGCAGCCCCCGGCCCCGGCGCCCGCATTTACATGACAAAGTGGGAGCCTGTGCAGCTTCTCCATGGAGAGTCGAGGTATGCAGGAGCCAACTCCCGCCATCAGGAGCCCCCCTACGTGCTGGAGCCCCGTGTTTCAATGCACTCTGAGTAGCTTTTTAACGAGGCTGTTTCTTGCTGGCTCCTTTTCTGCTTCCCTGAGCCGGCTTCAGGCATGTGGTGCCTGGGGATGACAGTCGAGCTGTCCGGGATTCCCTGGCAGTATCCTCTTGGCCAGGAGAAGGGTGGCTTTCACTGAGGCAAATCATGGAGGGACCCTGAGTGCTCCAGGGCAGGAATGTGTTATGTGAAAGGATGAGCCAAGCCTGCATGCTCACCAAAGGGTTTTGGGGTCTCTCCCACCTGGGCTGAAGCAGCCAAGGCTGGGTGAGATCCTGGCTCACATGCTGGAGGTGCTGCCTGGGCATCTGCTTTGGCTTGTCACATTCAGGGACCTTGTGTTGTGGTCACCAAAATAAAACTCTGTGAGTCAATCCTGGGGTGAGCTTGCCTATCCTCAATGCTGGCCATGGTCCTGCCCTGCTCTTTGCAGAGCATCTCCTGTGCCATCAGGTGCTGCTCCCTCTGTCTGCTTTGCCCATTTATCTTATCCCACGTTTGTGGTGTCTTGTGTGTCCCATCAAAATTCTGAGCCAAGTTTTGTGTTGCTGGAGGCTGGCTCCTTCCTTCACCTGTGATTCATGCACCTAATTACAGGGTGTTATGTTCATGAAGCATCTGGGGATCCTCTGGCAAACGGGTTTGCATGGTAAAGCCTTACTTTTGGAGGGACTGAAGCACTGCCAAGTGTGGGATTGGTGTGGGATGAATTGGCACCTCTGCAACTCCTTCCAGTCCCTAACTGGCTTCAGTTCCTCTTGGGCACGCAGGTGCCTCTGAGCAGCTGTCAAGCTGTGGCCACTGCCCTGTGTTCCCTGCATCTGCAGGGTTACCATGGGCATATGGAGTTGTGTGCAGTCCTGCTCATACATGGCTGCCAGGATTGTCTGGGGGGTGAGATGATCCAGAGGAGGAGAAGCTGTGGGTGCTGGCTTTGACATGGCTGCAGGAAAGGCAGCAGAGAGCTGCTGTCCCCTGAGAGATCTTGCAGGTGGGCAGTATAGTTCCTCACTCAGACTCAGGGACTGGAGGCTCCAGCAGCACTGGCAAATACCTCTTTGCTTGTGAGCCATGATTTAAAAATGCATCAGCTCGCAGCCAGGGAGCTGGCCACTGCCAAGAAATGTTAATCATGTGGAGACATGACTTACACGGGGAGCAGCTCATCTGAAAATCAGTTCCTTCAAACAAGCTGCTTCCGAAGTGCAGCGCAGATGTTTTTTGGGGGTGACTGGCAGTCACTCTGTCCTGGGGCAGCTGTAGGTGCCTGCAGGGTATGAGCCCTGCAGTGGACTCAGGGATCCCCACCTTGCTCCAAGTTCTGTGCTGCCTTGTCTGAGAGGGTGCTGGGGCCAGGTGAGCCCAAGCTTGGGATGCTGGTAGATTTTGGATCTCTTGAGCTCCTGTTGCAGGGCAGAACCAGGAACAGAGGTTGGCTTTGGAGAATTAACTTTTGCAGTTCAGCCCCTGGACACTCACAAGAGTTTTCCCATCCCCTTGATGTCCTGCAGCACTGGAGGGCCTTCCGTGGGCAGGAAAAGTCTTGCAAAGTTTGGGTGTAAAAGCAAAAGGCAAATTTGAAGCTTAGTTTGCTGCTCTGCTGTTTTTCTGCTTCTGATATTTTTAGCCTGGAATGGAAATTTGGATTTAAAAAGAAAGTGGATGGGAGAAAGGGGTGCTAAAAGCACCATGTGTTCAGGATCTTGAATTGGAGCTGGGTTGCTGTTTGTGGGCTGACATGGACAGTTGGCCATGCAGATTGAACGCTCTGAATACCCCCACACTCGATCCTTGCACCAGCCCTGCTGGCTTAGACCTCACCATGTTTGAGGAACAAATAAAAGGTGCAGACTGGGAGGAGTGGAGATGGACAAAGTGGGAATGGGGCAGGAAGGGCAGAGCTCGCCTCAGAGAGCAGCGGAGTGGAGTAATTCCTTGGCAATATTTTAAGATACAGATAAGATTTTTTTAGAATCCCTTTGGATTTTAGTCCGAGGGTGCTGTTGATTTAGAAATACAGCTCAGTCCTGTAGCCATGTGCTGGTGCCATTCTGCATCTTCAGAACTTCATAAGTGAGTCTGTGTAATGGGAATTGTGGAAAACTGATATTTCCCTCTTTACAGGTCCTCACACGGCTTCAAGTGGGGATTTGGGACTGGTTTGGATTTTGTTTTGTTTTGGTTTGGTTTTTTTGCAAAACCCAGCAGTTCAACAATTGTGTAGTGCAGATGGAATAATGCATTTCCTATTTCTTGTAGCATCCTCCCTCCAGCAGTGAGTTGGAATTTGCTGGGGAATGGAGGGGAAATGCGTGTGTCTGTATGTCCCTGCTGACAGAGTATCCAGGGAATTGCATCCCCTTGGAAAGGGGCACTGTAACGGTGGAGCTGGTGCTGTTCTCCCATAGCAGGTGGCAGTACTGGACCCTGTGCCAAGGGGGTTGGTGGAGCTGCTGTGCCCTGGCACTGCCCTTCAACAGCTCGGCTGGCACCAGCGCTCCCCAGATGGTGCCCAGGGAAGCTGCTTCCTGGTGTGCTGCTCTGAATTCTGCCACTGCCACCTCCTGCCAGGAGGAGTAGTGGGAGACCTTCCAGTTCAGGATGTGGTGATGGAAAGTGCTGTGACTCTGTGAGATCTGTCTGTCTGTCTGTCTAAGTATGGGGTCCCTGGTAGCCCTCCTGACCTGTGCTCTCTCCCACAGCTGCAGGCGCATACCTGCCCCCCTTGCAGCAGGTGTTTCAAGCGCCGCGTCGGCCTGGGATAGGAACTGTCGGGAAGCCCATCAAGCTCCTGGCCAACTACTTTGAAGTGGACATTCCCAAAATCGATGTGTATCATTATGAAGTGGATATCAAACCTGATAAATGTCCACGCAGAGTCAACAGGTAAGGCAAGTATTAGAGGTTTGCCACTTGTTCCCTGCTTCCAGTTTCCTGGTGGAGGCCCTATAAGTGCCTGTCTCTGTCTTTGCTGTAGAAGCCATTAGGGTGACCATTATGCCAGGGGTCACAGCAGTGTCTGGGGTGATGGCACTGCATGATACCAACAAGTGGCTGGACCCCCCAGCCATGTTTGTGCAGCAGTGCTGCTTCCTGACCTGGGAGCATCAGGGGTCCGGAGCCTCAGCACAGTCCCTGCTGCTCTGAAGCAGATGTGCTATTTTGGCAGCAATCCCTGATTTAAAAATAGCAAGTGCAGACCTTGGGTCCATCGTGTACTTTTCTTTGTTTTTCTTTTTGATGTGCTCTTCGCTGCCTGTCCCCTCATGCCCTCAGAGCCTGGGGAGCTCTGTGCCCTGAGGGGCCGGTGAGCAGATGCTGTGTGTGCGTTCTGCAGCAGTTGCACTGTAGCAGCACCAGCCACTGTGCATTCCTCTGTGCCATGTGCACTCCTTCTTCCCCCCAGTGTCATGTACAATCCTTCTGCCAAAGGCAATGTACTGAGCTGTGGGACAAGGCACGTGGCTGCTTGTCCAGGGACTTTCCTGCCCCAGGGGCCTCAGCTCTGCTCTCAGTTGCCTCGGGGAGAGAGGTTGGGGTGGACTGGACACGTTACAGAAGGTATCAGGCTATAAAGAAAGTGACAAAACAAACCTCTCTCCTCCCATCCCTCTATCTTGCCTGCTTAGGGAAGTTGTGGAGTACATGGTGCAGCACTTCAAACCGCAGATCTTTGGTGACCGAAAACCAGTCTACGATGGGAAGAAGAACATCTACACTGTCACAGCCTTACCCATTGGAAACGAGCGGGTAAGAGGGGCCAGCGAACCCCACATGAGCACTGTGACCTCTCTTGTGCCTTGGAAAGGCTAGCAGAAAACGACCCTGCCTCATCCCTGCAGAGATGCCATGGTCACTGTCCCTTCCCTCCTGCACCCAGGTTGACTTTGAGGTGACGATCCCGGGGGAAGGCAAGGACAGGATATTCAAGGTCTCTATCAAATGGATGGCCATTGTGAGCTGGCGCATGCTGCACGAGGCCCTGGTCAGTGGGCAGATCCCCGTCCCACTGGAGTCTGTCCAGGCGCTGGATGTTGCCATGAGGCACTTGGCTTCCATGAGGTACCTGCACTGAGGGACAGTGGGGCTATGCCAGGGAGGGGAGGGGACTGCTGCCCTTGGCAGGCTGCTGTGGCTGGGACTGGCCTTGACAGTCATTGGAGGAGGTAGCTGTGTCAGCCATGTCCTTGGTGCTCCTGCAAAAGAAACAGAGGGGGTGATGCAGCTGGCAGGGTGAGTGCCAGGTCGGGGGTCTGGGGGTGCTGTGTGGGCCCAGTGTGGGCCATTGACATGGTTTGCCCTGGTTCACAGGTACACTCCTGTTGGCCGCTCCTTCTTCTCCCCACCTGAAGGCTACTACCACCCCCTGGGAGGAGGCAGGGAGGTCTGGTTTGGCTTCCACCAGTCAGTCCGGCCTGCCATGTGGAAGATGATGCTTAACATCGATGGTGATGTTATTTCTCATGCTGGGGAGTTGCAGTGGGAGGGCTGAGTCTATTTGGGAAGGCTGGTTGAGAGCAGAGACACATCATAGTGTCTATCCCACAGTATCGGCCACTGCCTTCTACAAAGCCCAGCCTGTCATCGAATTCATGTGTGAGGTGCTGGACATCCGGAACATCGACGAGCAGCCCAAGCCCCTGACGGACTCGCAGCGAGTGCGTTTCACCAAGGAGATCAAAGGTAGAGCCCCCAGGGAGCTCTGGAACCTGTCCCCTGACTCTGGCTGTGGTTTGTGTCTGACCCAGCCCCTGCAGCAAGGTGGGGGTTCAGGGGTTGCACATTTTAAATGTCTTCTGGGGCACCACTGCCTCCTTCATGCTGTTGTTGGGGTATCTGCAAACGGGAAATTAGTCAAAGGAGCTGTTGGCAGTGCCACAAGGAAGGTTGGGCAAAGAGAAATTGCTCCCATCTTCACCATGACTGCTGTGTGTCCCTGTCTCACATCAGGTCTGAAGGTGGAGGTGACCCACTGTGGGCAGATGAAGAGGAAATACCGTGTGTGTAATGTTACCCGACGGCCAGCCAGCCACCAGACGTAAGGCGGGTGGGCAGATGCCCTTGGAAAAATCTGCGCTGTTCTCTTTGTTAACAGCTGCTGGTGTCATTAGGGAGAGCTGAACAGGAAGCTCCAGTCTTTGATGGCAAAAGGAGACATGTCTGGGGCTTCTGCAGCCCTGTGCCATGTGTGGAGTGGGATGCAGGGAGATGGGAGTGCAGAGGATGCTGTGTCTGGCAGGCAGAGCGTGGCGGTGGGTGGGAGCTGACATGCCAGCAATTGTCCTAGTTTTTACCTCCGAGTTTGGTTTTCTTCATTCTTAAAATAGTCACTGCCAGAGCAGAGACTTTGTCAGGGACTCACACAAGTGTCTTCCTTGGAATTTTTTGTGTATGCCTGGAGCAGGCTGGGCCTGGGCACCTCTCAGTGTTTCCTGTGCACCAGCATCCTTGGGTCACAGCCTTGGGGCTTGGCAAGCACAGCAGGAATGTGGCACATTGCTGATGTAGTCAGCCTGGCTCTCCTGTAATTTTGGTTCTCTACAGAGTATCAGATCAATTCTGAATTTTCATGGAGTTCTTTGTGAAACTGGGAGCAGCTGGTGCTGGCTGAGGATGGGCATTGCACTCCAGCTGCAAGTGTTGTGGCACCTCTCAGCCCTGCAGCCAGGAAGTTTGATTATTTTTCCCCGTTTTTGAAGGGAAATGTTCCCCTCCTGCCTCCCTCTGTCCACCTGCAACTGCTGTCCTGTACCTGGAGAGGCCAGTTAGCCTTTTCCTGGAGCTCAGTTCAGCTCCTAGGGAGGACACCAGGCACAGAAGCCCTCCTGAGTGGCAGTGTGCTGTATTTTTGTGACCAGCCATGGCATGTGTGGCACGTCCTGCAATAAACATTTGCCCTGATTAACTGGATTAGTGAAGGAGAGCTTTATTTAGGCACCTCAGTCCCACACTGGGGTAAGAGTATTCCTGACTCCATTTCTGAAAATATCACTGTTGTGCTTTTTATTTTGTTGTATGGCAGCTCAGGGTTGGGAGCCTGGCAGCTCCCTCTTCCCAGCCACAGTACATAGTATCTGAGGTCTGGCAGTGTCTGTTCTGAGTAGGTGCATCCCTCGTGTCCTGCCTCTGCCAGGTTCCCTCTGCAGCTGGAGAGTGGTCAGACAGTGGAGTGCACAGTGGCTCAGTACTTCAAGCAGAAATACAACCTGCAGTTGAAATACCCTCACCTGCCCTGTCTCCAGGTTGGCCAGGAACAAAAACACACGTACCTTCCCTTGGAGGTGAGTGTTGGCACTCAGCTGTAGTACTCATGTGTCTTACCTGTTTCCAACACGTGGCTGCTTTCTGTCCCCTCCCTGTGCAGGTGTGTAACATTGTGGCAGGCCAGCGGTGCATCAAGAAGCTCACGGACAATCAAACATCAACCATGATAAAAGCAACAGCCAGGTCTGCCCCAGACAGGCAGGAGGAAATCAGTCGCCTGGTACGTGACACAAGTCCCTGAGGGGGCAGGGCTTGGCACCAGTGGCAGGTTATAGCATCGTGTCCTTGGTGGACTTTGCCATGGTCCTGCTCCTCAGGTGCTCTGTGATCTGCTCAAAAGGTGTTGGTGAGGTTAGTGGTGGGATTTTATCCCCTTCTTCCCACTGAATCCCTGTGCAGAGGTGCCTGTGTGTATGCAATGGATGCTGGCACAGGAGAGCCCGGCTCAAAGACCTTGCAAATGCCCATGCAACAAATTCAGGCTCTTGCACTGATGGAACCTGACCCAAAGGGAGCTGGAACTAGAGATGGCAAACAGATTAGAGACATGCCCCTGGCTGTGGGCGTTCAAGGGGCTGCAGTACAGGAACATCGTCTGTGCCTGTCCAATGGTTAACAGGGCTGTTGTTCCCCAAACGTGTACATCTAGGCTTTTGAAGCCAGGGACACTTAGGTATTCCTTCTGGGAATCTTGGTAAGTTTCTTGCCAAGAGAGAAACCTGAACCTTCCTGTTGAAATCTTAAATCTCAGCAGCAGGCTGTGCTGTTAGTTGCATTGTGTGTTTCAAAATCAGGTCCCCGTGGGTCAGTTTGCAGGAGAGGATTTGAGTCTCAGTGTTGATCTGCTTGCCCTCCCCTGTCAGAGCTGCTCTGTGGAGAGCAGGGCTTCAGGTGCCCACATCTCCTGGCCAGCTGCAGCTGCCTGGAATGCAGCAGTTGGTCTTACTCCCTCCCATGGCCCTTCCTTCCCTCTGCAGATGAAGAATGCCAGCTACAATCTGGATCCATACATTCAGGAGTTTGGGATCAAGGTGAAGGATGACATGACGGAGGTCACAGGGAGGGTCCTGCCAGCTCCCATCCTGCAGTATGGAGGCCGGGTAAGTGGGGCAGCCTGGGCTGGGCTGCACTGTGCAGGGAGATGCTGTCAACACTTGGAAAGATTGTTTCTGAGCAAAAGTTGTGTTACCTTCATGTTAGAGCTGGAATGTTTTATCAAAGCGCTTCGGCTTTGTGTTTTTTGAGTTTTTTGAGTTTTTTGCAATATAACTGGTTCTGAAAGTTGTAGCCAAGAGTCATTGGTGATGAGATGAAGAGGAGAGGGGTGCTCACCGTAGGGCAGCTCGGGTAAATTTTGTGTCCCTGCTGAGAGCTGAGGCTGTGGATTGCCCAGGAGTCATCTCCAGCTCCAGCACTGGGACAGGAGCACAGCCCCAGCCCAGGCAGGGCTCTGGGGCTGCGGGGCCAGGCAGGCTGCTCTGACCCTCTGTTTGCCTTGCAGAACCGGGCCATTGCAACTCCCAACCAGGGCGTGTGGGACATGCGAGGGAAGCAGTTCTACAACGGCATTGAGATCAAAGTCTGGGCTATTGCCTGCTTTGCCCCGCAGAAGCAGTGTCGAGAGGAGGTGCTGAAGTAAGGAAAGGGGCAGCCCATGAGGGTGGGGGAAGCCAGAGGGGCTGTGGCTCCAGAGATTGCCACACTGCTGCTTGCAGCCAGGGGATGCATGTCCAGCATTGCCAGTGCTAGAGCTGCAGGGAGCTCCACTGCTTGTGGTACCAGTCTGATGTGGGGTGTCCAGTTCCTGTTGCTTTTGGTTTATCCAGAGAGCCTAACTGTTTGTCCCAGCTACAAATGGTCCCTAAGCCATCACAAAGCTGCCAGGTTGGAATAAGTACCTGTGAGCTGTCAGTCAGGTTCTCTTCGATCTACTCTTTGAATCAGGGAGCTGCAGTATTAAGAGAGGAAAGTGCCAGCTTTAAAACTGTATTGAGTTCTTCTAGTCTGAATCTCCCCAGAGAGAAGGGGTTCTGAGGATTAAAAGTTTCCCCAATAATCTGAAATTATGTAATTCATATAGGAAGCATCCTAATTTACCATGGGTTATTACAGAGAAGTTTTGGGCTTTCTGAGAAGCTTTGGTAGTTTAGAGAATATGTTTCTGTAGCAAAGTGATGCAGAGCAGGAACAGTTTATTTGATTTAGGAAAATGGTCACTTTGGTTTTGGATTCTTCTGGGGACTCAGGTTTCTCCTGACTGAAAGTGTATGCATCAAGGTGAGCACTTTGTGTGTCTTCTCTGGGTGTTTGGCATGGTCAGTGTTTGAGGTTTGGAAGAGCTCAGAGTGTCCGTGTCTGCAGTACCTGGGTGCAGGTGGGAGTGACATCACATTCCTCCCATGATCCCTCTGCAGCAGAGCTATGAGCCCTGTGTTCCCTTTGGCTCTCACCGAATCAAATCAGTCCTTGGCATTCAAAAAATCCAGAGTGTGACTGAGTTTGTGGTAAGTGCAGGCTGGCATCAGCTTTGCAGTCACCTGGAAATCAGCTGTTGCAGGCAGCAGGTTTGTTCCGCACTGCTCCAGCTTCCTAAGGGAGAGGGGCTCATCTCCATGGCATTAGAAAGAGTCAGTATGTGGGTGAGAGGGCACTGAGAGCAGACAGTTCAGCCCTGACATGTGCTGGTCTTGTGTTTCCTGTGCCATGCATGTGCTGGGTGCCATAGAACCCCAATAGGTGATGTGATGGCCCTGTCTCTGTCCAGTGCTGCAGCACTTGGCCGTGAGGCTCCATGCATGCAGGAGGGCTCAGGGCTCACAGCTTCTCCTCCCGGCACAGGAACTTCACAGACCAGCTGCGCAAGATCTCCAAGGATGCCGGGATGCCGATCCAGGGCCAGCCTTGCTTCTGCAAGTATGCCCAGGGTGCAGATAGCGTGGAGCCCATGTTCCGACACCTCAAGAACACCTATTCAGGGCTGCAGCTCATCATTGTCATCCTGCCAGGGAAGACACCTGTGTACGGTGCGTCTTGGGCGGCAGAGAGAGAAGAGCTTTGGGCTGGCTCAGAAGGGCTGGCTCCTGCAGGGCTTTCTCTCCCCATTCCTGAGGGTGCTGCTGGAAGTGGTGCAGGGCTGGTTGCTTGTGTGCTCACCTACTTCCTCTGCCCACAGCTGAAGTGAAGCGTGTTGGGGACACTCTCCTGGGAATGGCCACACAGTGCGTCCAGGTCAAGAATGTGGTGAAAACCTCCCCACAGACCCTTTCCAACCTCTGCCTCAAGATCAACGTCAAGCTTGGCGGGATCAACAACATCCTTGTGCCTCACCAGCGGTTCGTACGGCCACTGCCTCTCATAGTTTTGGGGTTGTACCCCAAGTCCCTTGTGGTGCTGCCTGCCTGGCTTTGCATGGAGAAGAGGGGGCCTTCATAAAGTAGCTCTTTGGAATGGAGGCTTGTAACTTGTTTCTCCTTGTTGATAATGAGCTGTTGATGTGTCCAGGCCACAGTTGGAGGTCAGGATATATCCTTGATATCATCTGCTCATCTCCATTGGGCTGTACATCACCTTGAGATGGCCCCAAAGGCTGTTTTCTCATCTCTCTTCTCCCACCAGCTCTGCCGTCTTTCAGCAGCCGGTGATCTTCCTTGGCGCTGATGTCACACACCCACCAGCAGGAGATGGGAAGAAACCCTCCATAACAGCTGTAAGTTCACAGCTTGGTGCCCCAAAACTCTGCAGAATGCAGGAGCTGGAATGGGACTCACATGTTCATGTGTTACTGCTGTCCCCATGATGACACTTTTCAGGGTGGGCCCGTACCCTGTCAGGTGTCTTTATCCCAGTCCTGGGTAGTTGTGTCCCGATCCCTTCCTGCCTCTCTGCGCAGGAAAGCTGCACTTTCTGGGAACTACAGGGAGACTGGCGCTACCACCAGATGGGGCTCGTGATGTGCTGGCCCTGAGCGTGGCCCTGAGAGTGCTGGCAGCTTGGTGCTGCTTGGAGTCATCCTGGGGCATCCCTGTGCAGCTGCAGCCCTTCAGGAACCTTCCCCCTCTGGAGGGCTGGGGTTTGGGACACGGGGGAAACTGGGGTGACTGGGATTCTTAGCCCTTTGTGAAAGAGGATTTGCCTTCTCAAATTAATGAGCATCTCTGGAGCGAAGTGCTGCTTGGTGCCAGGGGGGCCAGGGACAGCATGTGCCCTCCATTGGGCTGGGAGACACTGCTCTGTGCTCATTGCCATGCGGGATAAGCGCGTCAGCATTTTCCTATTAAGTTCTTAACTTTCCAGCTAAGAACTTACACAGCTCAGGTTTTCCTTGGCATGCAAATGCATCTTTGGAGGAGTGTTTTTTTCTTAATTAGAAAGGGGTTGGGAAAGGCTTTGGGCTGTTTGCTGTGGATGTGGGTGGGACAGAACAGTCTGTTTCCTGACGTCAGAGCTTCCCCTCTGAAAATGTATTTTGTGGTTTGTGCAGGGCCACTGGGGCTTTTTTCTTAATTTTTGTGAAAGCTTTTTTGAAGCTGCAGGGGATAAGAAGGGTAGAGCCTTTGGAGCAACTTGACCATGTCCTTGGTGTGTTTCTGATTGGACAATAGCGGTGGGTCTGTTGCTGAAACTAAAGGAACAGTTTCTGTTGTACACATTGGCTCCAGTGGGGGAGCCCCAACCCCAGAGCTCTGTTTGCAAAGCAAAAGTGAAAGCCTTGGGGAGGGCAGGGGCAGCAGATTCACACTGCTGAGGGTGTGGAGTCTGTGGAGCTTCCCCTCTGTTCGGGGGACGTGGGGCACACGGTGCAGTCACTGCTGAGGGCATGGGGAGTGAGGCAGCTGGGTGTCTGATCCCTAGCATGGGCCAGCATGATTAAGCTGTGTCACAGC
Organism: Luscinia megarhynchos; assembly: GCA_034336665.1. Classification (NCBI taxonomy): domain Eukaryota; kingdom Metazoa; phylum Chordata; class Aves; order Passeriformes; family Muscicapidae; genus Luscinia; species Luscinia megarhynchos. The sequence goes on along the minus strand of CM067585.1, from coordinate 4,048,336 downwards.
CAAGTCCAGCTGCCCCTGACCTGTTGCTCTGACGTGTCTGAGGTCTGCCTGCCCTGCAGTGGGAACTCCCTGCTCAATGGCTGCCAAGCAGTGACTCGACCCAACATGCCATTGGGCAGCCTGTGGCTGTCTGGGGCAGCCCCTGGCATCTTGGGCAGCCCCACCCCGTCGCACTGCCAGGCAGGAGAAGGGAAGCAAGGGCAGAACAGCAGCAGTCCCCCACAGCCACAGCATTCAGTAGCACAACCAAAGTTGTCTCACTGGAAATTCCCACAAATGCTTAAAAGGGCATGGCAGAATGTGACATCAGGACATGGCCATGACCAGGGATATCCCTGTTGGGCACTGATTGCCTGTACAGTATTTGCTGTCCCATCTGATCTGTGAGTTCAGGTGCTCTGCCCACTCTGTGCATGTGGGAAGCAGGTGGAGGTTGGGACTGTCCCACATCCCCTCTGTCCTTGCTAGTGTAAGACAGGGGCCTGGCCTGTCTGTCGCTGCAGGTTGTGGGCAGCATGGACGCCCATCCCAGCCGGTACTGTGCCACGGTGCGCGTGCAGCGACCTCGCCAGGAGATCATTGAGGATTTGTCCTACATGGTGAGGGAGCTCCTCATCCAGTTCTACAAATCCACACGCTTCAAACCCACCAGGATCATCTTCTACCGCGATGGTGTTCCTGAGGGCAGCTCCCACAGGTGAGGAACCCTCAGATCCCATTGGCCAGCAGGGCTGCACCAGCTGCCGTGAGGTTCCTTAGGGGTGCCCAGGGACAGCTGGGTGCTGGTGTGTTCCCTCATTCTGTGTGCCTTTATCTCTCCAGATCCTTCACTATGAGCTCCTGGCAATCCGAGACGCCTGCATCAAACTGGAAAAGGATTACCAGCCTGGCATCACCTACATTGTCGTCCAGAAGAGGCATCACACCCGTCTCTTCTGTGCAGACAAGAACGAGAGGGTGAGTGCTGCAGACTGCCAGGGCTGGAGGCAGCTGATTCATCCCTGTCTGGTGGAAGAGCCAGCCCTGGCTTTGCTGAGGGGAAATCTCACCACTGGCAGGGAGAGCTTGTTCTGAATGAAATGTGCTGCTCAGTGGACTCTACAGAGACTAGTCTGCTTCTAGAACCCTAGCCAGATGTTTGCTGTTATTATGAGTTACTGGGTGCTGATGACCATGGTGATTCTTGAAATAGCATCTGTCTGCTTGAAAACATCTGTTGTTTTGGTGATAACTGGAGTTGCTGACGTGACAGGCTAAATAACCCCTTGCTTGCTCGCAGCTTGTTCATGTGTGCTCTGCAGTAACATTGATTGCTGTTGCTGTTCCTAGATTTCCTCTGAATTTAATGGTCAGATTGAGTCTAACCAGACTGCTCCACATGAGCAAGAAGATTTAATCTTGGAAACTAAGGACAGTTTTCAATCAGGATGTAAAAGCCCCAGTATCTTGTGGCACGGACTCCAGCACATGCTTTACAGAGATCCGTGGTGTTTTGCTCACTTAGTCCTCATCTCTGTAATAGGATGGGCCCCTACCCAGCCCTCACCCTGCTGTTCTCTTTCCCGTGCTATGTCTCCATGTCATGCCTGGCGTTGATCCCTGCAAAAAATGCCAACAGGCCTATTTGGGCAGGAAGCAGAGTAGGATGAGCTGCTTCTTTCCCCCCGAATAGGCACTTGGAGACCGTCTCTACATCTCAAACTGAAGTGGGGACCCTCCATCATGGCAGGGCAGCTGTGTTGAGGACAGTGCTCTTGGCAATTAGAAATAACCAAACTCTGCAGTGCTTGTATCTTTTTCTATTTCCTGCAGATTGGAAAGAGTGGGAACATCCCAGCAGGAACAACAGTGGATACCAACATCACCCACCCCTTTGAGTTTGACTTCTACCTGTGCAGTCATGCAGGCATTCAGGTACCGTGCTGGCTCTTGGGATGCTGCTGGGTTTTTTGGCTGCTGTTACAGATTGCGTTCTCATGCATTTGTTCTGGCCCTCTCGCAGCCTCCCTTTAGCATGAGCAGTTGGTTTTGAGGATAGCTGTATCCGAGCTGCCACTGCAGTGGTTTGGCAAGCAGGTGCCAGGTCCGTGCTGCTGCTGCATTGTGTGGCATGTACTTGGTTTCTCTCCTGGAGCCAAGGGTCTCTCCTAAGAGATTTTCCTCCTTCAGAGCAGGCAGTTCAGCAGCTTGTCAGCTGGTGTCTGAGCATGCTGGGCTCGCCAGGGCACCTGGTTGTCAGCAGGGACTTGCTGTCTGGCCTTGGGCAGGAGAGCCAGGCTCGCCGTCCCTGCCTGCTCTGCAGCTGCCTGGCTGCAGGCAGCCAAGATTAGTCAGAAACCAGACTGGAAAAACTGCACTCGTGTAATCTGCAGCTGATTCCGGAAGGGAGGCTGCTTGGCTTCCCCTCCCCGGCACAGACAGTGGGAGCTGGTCCAGCTCAGTGAGGATGCAGTGGGGGATGCAGGGGGGGATGCAGGGGGCTGTCTGGCACAGGGAACAGGCACCAGGCAGCAACATTAGTACTGCTTTGCACCTCAGTGCCAAGGGCTTTCCTGCCTCACTGCCGTGTAGGGTTCTCACAGCAGGGAAGCACAGGCATCCGTCCTGCCTAGGCTGGCTGGGATCATTTGGCTCAGGGAGGGGCTGATGGGGATGCGAGGCAGCTGCGTCTGGGTGCAAACAGCATCTCACTCCAGCCCCCTCCTCCCCAGGGCACAAGCCGGCCGTCCCACTACTATGTGCTGTGGGATGACAACCGGTTCACGGCAGACGAGCTGCAGATCCTCACGTACCAGCTGTGCCATACCTACGTGCGCTGCACCCGCTCCGTCTCCATCCCAGCCCCAGCCTATTATGCCAGGCTGGTGGCATTCCGGGCACGGTACCACCTTGTGGATAAGGAGCATGACAGGTGAGAGGCACAGCCTGTGGCCCTGGGAGGGTAGAGCCAGGCAATGGGCAGGGAGCCAAAGTTCCTGCGTCCGAGAGTGCTGCAGCAGAGCCTTTCCAGGGGAAGACCTGCATGTAGCTGCATGCTCTTAAGGCCCAGCACAGGGGGAATGGGGATAAAGGAGGGTTAAATCCTATTCTGAGCTCATTCCAGGCATGTGGGAGCATTCCTGGGGTGTCTGAGCATTTCCAGCTCCCTCAAGATGCTGGAATCTGCAGTACAGGCACCATCACCAGCATGCACAGCATCCCTGTGCACTGCAGTGAAATGACTTCCTGTGCTGCCAGCACTCAGCTGATCACCATCTCCAGGGTAGTTTCTCAGTATTCCTGGGGGGAAAATATGAAATAATTACACAGTGATTTCCTTGGTTTTCAGTGGCGAGGGCAGCCATATATCTGGACAGAGCAACGGCAGAGACCCCCAGGCCTTGGCGAAGGCTGTGCAGGTTCATCAGGACACTTTACGTACCATGTACTTTGCTTGAAAGCCTAACTTATGTTACCTCACTCAAGAAAGCTTTCAAATTTGTAGGAGCCATACAAAAAAGGAAGCATTGGGACACCTTGGTTTTTTTTTTCCAATGAGAAATCACTGCAGGGCAGGCAGTGTCGACTCCAGGCAGGAGACCAGCACCACGCGACAGAATGATCCAACACCTTTGTAGGATTGGAAGAGACTGATGATGATGATTATTTTTTTAATTTTTTCTGGCTTTGCAAAATTTTGACCTGACCAAACACATGAAGGCATTCAAGGGAAGGGATAAAACTCCCGGGAGGCAGAAGCAGGTTTTCATTTTTAAGATGCAATACTAGAGACTCCTGACTGTGAACTGGCGGCTTTGGTCCTCTGTTTCCCACCAGGCGCTGGTAGGTATTTTTTGTGGGGGTTGGGGGGAGGGGATTTTTAGAGCCTTAAAACAGAAGACTAGATTTATAAAACTAATATTTTAGATTATGAGATGCTTTAATGGGTTGAGGGGAAATAAGACAACCAACTAGCTTATAGGAGAATTGTAACACTAACAGTTCCCCACCCCCAAATACTTCCCCCCGGATAATGTAAGGCACCCTAGCACTTAGCTCAGAACTGAAAACTGTCTTCCTCGTGTTACAAGCTAGTCAGCTGCTGCCGCTCGAAGCAACAGTCACAGACTTTTCCATGGGTGAGTGCCTTACTATGATGCTGCAAAATTTCAATGTTTTTAATCTTGTAAGGAAACTAGTAATCTTGTCTTGATGGTGGTCCATATTTCCATCAGAAGGAGTTAATTTCTATGGTCCTCAGTTGCAGTTTGTGTCAGATCACGACCTCACAGTGGTTAAACCCCATTGAAATATGTGCACTTTCATACAAGACATGTTTAATGGCTGCTGACCCATTTTTGTTTCCAATGTACTACTTGTTATTTAAAACTGTTTCTGACAAATGGAGGTATCTCCATCCCATGAGGACAGAAAGCGCTATCCATGTTTTTCTTTCTTTTTTCCCCCCCTGAATTTTTATGATGGACACCGGGATTTTTTTACTAAACATTATTTTTATACTATATTGAGTCTGTTGCCAAAATCCACAAGTCATTAACATTCTCAGAGTTTACATCCCTGCACTTCCTGAGGCTCACGCTACAGCTCTCCAACGTTTCTGTCCGATGAGTGCTGCCAACTGCAGCCTGTGCTGTGCCAGGTACTCCACAGTGCCCATTGCCCGTGTGCATTTGGCACGTGTCTGCCCAGGCTGGCTGCTTTCCCACCTACCACACCCCCACCTCAAGCACCTCCAGCACCTCCAGGCTCTCACCCTCTCTGCTGCTAGGTTTTGCTGCTCTTTGTGTCATGGTATCACTGCTCTCATGTCCAGGGTTTTTATTCTGAAAGCACACCAGATTGTTCCTTAGAATGATGCCCTTTTGTTGTCATAGGGGAACTCCTGATTTGTGCTTTTACTGGGAAAACAGCCTTTTCCCCCACAGGAACCTGGTCACTGCTTTTCAGAGTCATTTTGTTGCAAAGTGACCATACGCATGGTGGCAGGGCCATGGTGGCAGCTCAGTACCAATATCATCCAGGCTCATTATCTGGGTTTTTTTCTATGAAAGTGTTCACTGCGCTTCTTTCAAGAGACAAACGAGGTGCACGCTCCTGCCACACTCTGAGGGGAAGAGCTCTGGTATCATTTTCCTGCCGAACATGTTCCCCAGGTGGCCCCAGGTGAGTGCTGCTCCTGGCCCGCGTGCGGACAGAAGCACATCTCCACCTCTTTGGTTTGTACTTTCTGACGTTGAAACATGCCTTGCCTTCACGAAAACCACACTGGTCATGTTGGCCCATTGAGCTGTCCTAATCCCGGGAATTCACTCTTCCCATTTTCTTTTGGAGCAATGTGTTTGTGAACAGTGACAACATCACTATGCTATGCAAACTAAGTGCTGAGCCCACTGATGTCACGTTTGGTGAAGATCCTACGTTTAGCACAGTCCTGTTTTCCTCAAGACCACAGTGTTTGGTTCATATCCTCCTTTGCACCTTGTGTCAACCTCCACTGCTGTATATCCTCAAGGTGATGGGGAGGAGACCAGGAACTACCCGTGGTCAGTAGGTAGGGAACTCTTAGGAAGGCTTTTAGAGCGTAGGGAACACATCAACACTAAGTGTCAACATGAGAAGCCTACATTCCTCTACACAAGTGCCTGCATAGTGACACCAATCAGCACCTCCATCTCATCCTCCGAACTCTGTCTTGCATTCATTGAAAGCAAAACAATCTCAGAGGGGCTGTTCCCACTCACCTGGTGTTAGAAAGCTCCTCATTAAGAATAAAATCGGGGTCAAGGTCAAGGTTCTCTCTGCAAATCAGTTTGTTCACCAGCATTACACCGGAATGCACCTGGCTGCTCTCTGCAGTGAAGGGCAAAGGTATTTTGGTTCCTCGTTTTTATTTTAGTGTTTTAGTTGGGTCTAGAATTCTGAAATGTCTTTTAGTAGCTGTGGCATAGCACATGCCATTTTTAACCATTTGAAAAGAGATAGTGTGGGCATTTACAGAAACAGCTTGTTGCTCTGTAACAATTTTTTTTAACCTTGAGACTTGAAATGTAAAATGGACCTTTAAGATTTGCACTCATTTGTAAGGTGGCTGTTCATAGAAAACTATGAATGAAGACTTGCTGATGTAGCACCTACTTTTAACAGCAATTTTAACTACACAAAAGCTTCTGAAACTCAGCTGTTGACTTGCAGATCGTGTTCTGCCCTTATTTCACCCTCTGCATTGGGTTTTCATGGTTTTGGATAAACAAAAAAGCCAAACTCAGTAGCTGCTGTGCCGTTTAAACCCTGTTTCCACTTTGAAGAAGTTTAGAGAGGTTGGAGTGACCCGCATGTTTTCTATACCGGACTATGCACCGTGCCCTCTCCGTGCCGCTGGCATTGGCATTTCTCCCCCTCTCTTGTCCAATATGCAAACGAGTAGCTGCATGTTAAGGTGCGTTTTGCTGCCTGTAGCAGATAGGTGTTACCCCAGGTACATATCAGGATCTGTAGTTAGCCACAAACCCCACATGGGCATCCCGGTCAGCTCCGAGTCTCTGCCTGCTCCATGCGCACGAGTTCCAGCTGCGACTGGAAGTGTCGCCGAGTGCATGCAGTTCTGTGGGAAGAGGAGTAGCTTTCATTTACCTGTTGAATGCTGTTGTTTCTCTTATATCTGAACAGAAGGGGGTGGGGAGGGCTGTTCTGCCCTCTCTCTGCAGCTTCCAGGGCAGTCGGGGTGTTCTGGGATCACACACAATGTCTCAAACAGCCCAAGCATCCAGTGTTGCCTCGCAGAAGGTTTTCTTCTTGGAAAATCAGTGTGAAGTAAAATAATATGATTGTTTCAGGAAGGGAAGCCAGACAGCAGGAGAGCAATAAACAAGTGAAATTCATATCTTGACTGAGTGATTTGCACTTCAATAGTTGTGAAAGAAAATTTCCAGGACTCCAGTGCTTTTGTGTTTGATTTCCAACCCCTTTCGTACCTCCTTTCTATGAGCAAGTGTGGGACTGTACATAGGGTGTTTACAGGACACTCTGTTTGGGTTGTTATTTTTCTTGTGGGTTTTTTTTTGCTCTAGCTTGAACTCTGTATGGTCCATTTGTTAAATAGCCGTGAACAGTTGATGTACAGTACTTACTAAACAAGCAGCAGCACAAAACTTATTTTATTAAGAAAATATGGCTTATATTTTAAAGGTTGAATATCAATTTTTTTTTTGTATGTGTGGAATTAAGACTGGTGAAGAATAACAAAATCCTTGGATTAGGCCAAAAGAAAATACTGTAAGATCCTAACCACCTCTTTATTAAAGAAAGCAGTATGATTAAAGAGCTCCAGAACATTGTATTTATATTGGATTTGATTTAATTGCCTTTGTGTATTTTTTTTTGCCTTGGTCCTGATTTTTGCTTGCAACTTCGACTTTGCAATCCCAAGTGTCTGTTACCCTGTAACTGTTGGCAGAAGACCTAAATAAAAGCAATGTGAATATGTCAGGGTGACACTCCTGAGTCACATCTCGTGGGGAGGGGACATGCACATCCCAGCCATTCCCTTGGGAAAGGCTGGGGGACAAACAGGGAAATGCTGACTGGAGCTGAACTGCATCAGACACTGTGGAGGATCCGAGACCCCTCACTGTCCAGATCTCAGTTCAATGAGAGAAGCGCTTAAGCAAACAAATATGTGCTTAAAACTTCTGGGAATACAGATACAATTCCACTTTTTATTAAAATGTCATCTGAGAACTGACTGATTTTGGGCTCCTGGGTTATTAGATAACAGAAATGTACATCAAAAGCTGCTGTTTCTCCAGCCTCACTGAGTGCTTCAGGGCCTTATGGCTCTGAGGTGCTTTAAGGACAGATTTCAGACTCCTTTTGGGTTGAGGTTAAACTTGATCCTCTGGGTTTGTGCACTGCCTCATTTTTTACATTTCCCAGCTTTGCAATTCTTGCGAACATCCTAGTCTTCTCCAATGCCAGCAGTTTATGGTTGAATTTTGGGGTCCAGAACTGGAGGTTGTTTGCCATCCTCTTGAGTTCTTTGTTGGAGTTCTTTGTTTTACCTTACGAAAGTGCAGGGGCAGACCTTAAGCCAATGAATGATTTAGCAGTTAAGCTGTAACTGGGTTTTTGAATAATGCCAAGGAATTTTAAGGAAGTGCTTGCTAATGGCATGCAAGCACTCGTCAGTTAATTTTCCTAACTGCAGCACCAGAAAGTTCTGTCCTGAGGTGGGCACCTGTCCTGCACACATCCAGCTGCCTTGTGGGTTCTGTCACCTATTTTAAATGATTCTTACTACATAACATAATCTTTATCAGTTTTAAAGGGGCTTTTTCTGTGAGAGGTACAACAGCAAATTGTGCCTTGTGCAGCTGGGTCTGGAGTCCTGGAAAACAGGTCAGAAAACTGGTTTCAAGTGTTAGACCGGCATTTGAGCCCCAGCCCTGGTGCTGATTACAGTACCCGAGCTGTGGGACCAGATGTGCTGCCCCTGAGGGATGTGTGTTTGCAGAGAAGCCACTCTCCCACCTATCTGCTTCATCTTGGAGATCACATTTCCCACTCCCGATTTCAGTTAAGGAAATATTCTAGTAGGTTACCTTTAATTTGCATGGGTTTAAAATGCTTACTGTGTCACTTACCTGAAAACTAAATTTATGCTTTTAAAGACTAATTCAGCTGGGAATCTTCAGGATAGTAATTCTTGATAATGACTCTGAAATTTGCATTATGGATCTTTAACTTCTGTTGGCCCAAAATTCTAGTTCTTCAGTACCTTATCAGTTGTTTCCCAGGGGAAGGGCCCCTCTTGCTACCAGAAAAAGTGATGTTGTTTCTTTACAATTAGTAGCAGGTTCAAACTCACTTGGACAAGTCCCAATATGCAGTTCTTACCAAAAGATGATCTTTAAAGGGCAGAGGAAATAAAGGTGTCACTGCCTGACCCAGCACTGAGTCTGTCACATTTGAATCTCTTCGTGTCTTCCCCGTGTGCCGTTTGCCCCTTTCGTCCCTCTGCTTGTTTGTGTAACAGATCCTTAGCCCAGTGGTACTTAGCATTGCAAAAAAGTCTCAAAAAATGAGAACAGGGCAAGCCTAAGCTCTGAATTTATGCTGATACAGTGAATCATCGAATCATGAATCATGGAATATCCCTAAACTGGAAGGAATCCACAAGGATCATCCAGTCCAATGCCCGGCCCTGCACAGACACCCCAACAATCCCACTCTGTGCTGAGAGCGTTGTGCAAACGCTCCTTGAGTCCTGGCAGGGTGGGGGCCGTGACCTTTTTGAGGAGCCCGTTCAGGGCCCGTTCAGCTGTGACTCCGCAGCGCTGTCGCATTCGGACGCTCCGTGTTCCAGGTCCCGCAGCCCAGGGCGGGGGCACAGTGCGGGACGTGCCGGCGCTCGCACCCAGCGTGTTCATATCCCGTGCATGGGAACACTCGGGGCCGGGGCTCGGGAGTTCTGGCAGGTTTAGCGAGGATTAAGAAATCAGCTAAGTTCACTGGGCACCGGGCTGGAAGCCTTCGAAGCCGCCGCACACGGCAGCTGCTGCGGCAGGGAGAAAACGCCGCAGACATAATACGTTGTACTGAAACACCACAATACTGGGAGGTGGGGAACAACCCCTCGGTGCTTCCGCACCGACTCCCGATGGGCTCGGGTTGTGCTTTCCTGGCGCGGACGGTACCGGTGTCCCAGCCCCGTCCTTCCCGCTCCGGGGCAGCCGCCGGTGCCTGCGGGGCTCCCCCCGCGCTCCCACGGCCCTCAGGACCCTGAGGCTCCCGCCGCCTTTCCCGCCTCCCGCTCTTGCCGTGGCAACCGCGCCAGCTCGCGCCCCGCCCGCTTCCGGCGCAGCTTCCCGTTCCCCCGGAAAGGAAGGGGCGCGCGCGGGGGCAGGGGAAACGCGGGCGGGATTTCCGGCGTGCGGGGCGCGCGCGCGGCGGGGCGGGAGCGGCCGCGCGAGCCGGGGCTGCGGGGCGGCCACGCCACTTCCGCCTCCGCCGCCGCGTGAGGGGCCGGGACCGCCGGGAGCGGCACCGGGAGCGCCGCCAATTCCGGGTGCGGCACCGGGAGCAGCGCCGGGAGCTTCCCAGTCGGGAACGCGGCGGAGGAACCGCCGCCCAGCGCAGCCCCGCGCCGGCCGCCGCAGCCCCGAGCGGCTGCGCCCCAGCTCCATGAATGGAAATCGGCAGCGCAGGTGAGCGCGGGCCCGCCGGGGTCGGGGAACGGGCCCTCCGCGCCGTTCCCCCCAGCTCCCGGTGTCGCCTCCCCGGTGCCGCGGGACAGCGGCCGGGCCGAGTCCATCCCGCGGGGGAGGAGCTGAGCCCCGCGGGAAGGGCCCCGGTACCGGGCAGAGCCGGGGCAGAGCCTCTCCGTGCCCTGCTTCCCGTGCCGGAGGTGGAGGAGCAATTGTCGATATTTCATAACCGGTGTGCTCGGCTTGCGTAACCCGCGCCGTGCCGGTGCCCGAGGGACGGACCCGCAGAGCCCGGCGGGACCGGGCAGCGCTACCTCGAGCAGCTCCTGCCGGGCATACAGCGGGGGTTTGGCCCCTGTGTGTCAGCACGCTGCGTTTTGGGATTGATTCCTGTGCCTTTGGGTGTGCTGCTTCACAATAACCATTCCGAGGTGGTTATTGCCTGGAGAAGCTGTGGCTGCCGCATCCCTGGGTAGTGTTCAAGGCCAGGCTGGACCGAGCTTGGAGCAACCTGGTATAGTGGAAGGTGTCCCTGCCATGGCAGGGGCTGGAACGAGATGGGCTTTAAGGTATTTTCCAACCCTTATCGTTCTGTGATTCTATAAAAATCTTCACATTTTGGCCATTTGATTCTTTTGCCAGGAAAGCACATGCTCAGTATTTATCAACTTTGTGGTTTAAATGGATTTTGAGGGTTGGAGAAGAAAGTTCTGATTCAGTTTTTCAAGGTAATTTATCCCAAGTCTGGCAGAACAGTGGAGGAGGGCTCAGGGCTGGGCAGTGCTTAATTGGCAGTTCCGTGGCTGTACCTCGATGGCAAAGGGAATTCCAAAGCCAGCTGGAGTTCCATGTCTATCACTTGAATAGGTCCCACAGGTGGTGAAAATACAAGACTGAGACCGAAGGTGTCAACACAAAACCTGCCTTCTTATCTCCATATGGACGTCCTTTTCTAACATACTTGGAGATTTAAAGACAATGATGCATTTGGCTGGGAAAACTCACTACCTCAGCTGTTGCCTGGCTTGAAATTGTGGTTGGTTGAGAATATTTTAAGATGCATGATTTTAACAATCTGGTGGAAATCATATGATGCTCTCTTATACGGTGTTAAATAAACTAACCAGGTGCGATTATAGTTGTCTCCTGATAAACAGGTTTGCAAGAAGAACCTGTAAATGGTTTAGTTTTCCTTTGGAGTGAATTTGCCTGTTGTTAGGCTACAATATGTTGGGTTTTAGCAAAGCTGCTGCAGTGTTCCTTGTGGGCTCAGGCGGTGTCCAGCACAATGTTCTTCCTATGTCTGTTTTGTCATGAGGGAAGTGTTAAGTACAGTGCTCACGATCTTCAGCTATTGGAACAGCAGGACGCAAACCATCCTTGGTGGAATAAATGAGGATTAAAGCTCTGTCATGAGAGAGAGAAAGACACTGAGATGTGATTTGTTTTCTGTGCATGAAGGGAAAACATGGGATAAAATAAGCAGAGAGGGCAGCAAAGAATGGTGGGTGAGTATCCCTGGAGTAAAGTGTGGAAGCTTGTGCCAGGACATCTTGGGTGAAGCAGTGCTGCAGGTGATGTCCTGTTTGTGTGAGAGGCTTAGGCTAAGGAATCTGGAAGTATTATGGCTCTCCTGGTCCACGGGATTTGAACATCACTGGAAGTAGGAGCAGGATGTGAAGGTGGCTGCTCAGGGTGTGGGTTTTGGTGAAACCAAACTGAGGACCAGCAATAAAATGTTCATTGGGGAAAGTGAAGGAAAAGCTGCTCTTGGCACAGGTCAAGCATTATTGTGCTTCCACCAGGAGAACGTTCAGTAAACTTCCAAAAGGCAGGGTGGTTCAACCGGGGATGTTCTGTGGTGTAATGAAGCAGTGTCAGTGCTGATTGTCTTCATTTCCATGTCCTACATTGTTCTGTCAAAGCTCACAGCTTTTTGTGTTAAAACTGTTAAATTGTGTTGGATTGTAGTTTGGTTTTTTTTTTTAATTCCAGTTTTTAATTGAAGTGTCACATCAGTTAAATGTTTTCTTTAATGTTCTATTTATTTCCCATACAAATCTTGGGTAGGTAGAGAGAATCCTGAGAAGTGGCTTTTCCTTCTGCTTCAATAGTGATTTGGGAAACCCATTAAAAGTCCCGTTTTTGTGGGTGTGGTAGAGCAGGGAAGGGGGTGATTCATAGTTGCCTTCAAAAGTTATTCTGCTGTGAGATACAGTGGCAGATTTCCTCTGGAGTTGCTGTGAAAGTTGTTTGACTCACGGTATGAACTGTTTCATCCTCAGAGCTTTATTTCCTCTGGGGTGAAGATGTCCAAGAGTATTTCTTGAGCTAATTTTTACCTTCCTGATTTTTGGTCTGTGGAAATACCTTCCAGGGAAAACTCTTGCAGGGTTTGTGTGGGCTGGCACATTCTCTTCTCCCAGAGCAGTTGGATATTAACTTCACTATGTGCATAAAAGCTGCTTTTTTGGGCTTAAAGCTTTTTGTATTTAGATTTATTTAATGGTTCAGAGGCATTGATTGTCTTTTAAATTCTCCTGAAACGCTTCAGTGTGTTTTCTGTAAGTCCATTAGGCCAGAATGAGTTACCACACCAGTATTTGGCAGTCACAGAGCACGGCATCAAAATGTTGGTTTTTGATGAGTTTGAACATGACTTAGTATCTGAAACCTTGAAAAAAACCCAAACCCTAAATTACAAGGAGGAATGTTTAGAAAACTTGGATTGCTTTACTCATAAATAATGTAATGCCACCCAGCAAGGCCGAGTGACAGAAATGAGGCAATTCATGATTTCTGGCAGACGGAGCTCGATCATTGAAACCGACATTTGAATCAAATCTTCTCTATGTATTTTTTTAATCCAGAATTAGGTTATTTTGTGCTAGTGATAAGATTTTCTTAGAGCTCCTCAGGCTCAGCCTCTGAGTAGAGGCCAGGGGCCCTGTGAAAGGGAGTGCTTTATTTTTCCCCCTCCATGGAGAACTCTAGCTCTCCCCAGTGCAGCTCCAGCCTGAGGCTGGGATCGGTTCCACAAATCTGCCTCATGCTCCTGAGCCAGAGTAAGTTGTATTTACCTGCTCAGGCCTTGATGATGTGTTTTGGGCTGTTCCAGCACCCATTCAGTTGGATTTAGAGCTGCTATATGAACAAAATAAAACTACTAGGTTATCTCTGTTAATACAGTTTGGCTTAATAATGCTGAATCCACAGTGGGAAAGAGGGTAATTTTTTTTTCTGGAAGCTTGGTGGGGATGGCCCTTTCTGGAAGGAAATCTGCATTTCCTATTAGCATCCTGCTGGAGATGAGGGTTTTTCTTCATTCTCTAAAAACACCGCGTGTGCCAGAAGCTGCAGTTTTTCGTACAATGGTGTGTTGGAAGCATTTGCAGGTTTCTGAGCTCCTGCTCGTTGTGTTCAGGCTTTATTCCGACAGGGCTTCTCTGGTTGCTAGGTAGGTGCAGCCAATGTTTGGATGCAGGCCAGCCATGTCCCTGTGCTGGCTGGGCTGCCGAGGAATCGCCGTCCCTTTCAGCCATGTTTCAGCTTGATTGGAGCATCAATACTTCCGTGGAAGAAATGATTCTCACTCAGAGTTCATTGGAACCCTTAGAGGGACTTCCACAGTGGAACTGGGGGAGCTTTAAGGTCCCTTCCAAGTCAAACCATTTCATGATCTTGAGATGTGCTCCCTTGCTGCACAAAAGCCTTCCAAGAATCTGTCTGAGACACCAGTTTTTGTTCCTGTTTGTGTGTTCATTGTTTTCTGTTGTAAATCAGTTGAGTTTTACTGCTGGGGACTTTGCTGAGCTGGTTTTATGAATTGAGCTCTGCTCCAGCACACTGAACAGACTTGGTTTGGGGCTTTCCTGGGATTTTTAAGAACATCCTAGGCATATATCTATCTGAAGGGAGCCTATAAGGGAGATGGAGAAGGACTATTTACAAGGCCTGGAGTGATGGGGGAGTGGCTTCCCACTGCCAGAGGCCTGGCTTAGATGGGATATTGGGAAAAAATTCTTCCCTGTTAGGGTCGAGAAGCCCTGGCACAGGTTTCCCAGAGAAATTGTGGCTGCCCCATCCCTGGAAGTGTCCAAGGCCAGATTGGATGGGGCTTGGAGCAACCTGAGACAGTGGAAGGTGTCCCTGCCCATGGCGGGGAGTGAGAATGAGATGATCTTTAAGGTGCCTTCCAACCCAAACCAGTCCATGGTTTTATGGTGTGTATATACCTGGTGCTGTAATGGCAGACTGTATTGGTTTATTTAACATAAAGAAATTTCTCCTCTCAAACTTCTGGGCAGCTGAGCAGAACTCTCTGGAAGCATAGAGGAGCTGCTTCATCCCCTGTGGAGGAGGCCTCCCAGTGCTGTGCTTTGAGAAAGGTTTTTGTGCCTTGACCTGCTTTGTTTTTGCAATGGTTAAAGGCCTTGAAGGAAAGCATCTGCCACTCGGGCATCCTGTAGTCTGTAGAATAATAGTACTTGGAATTTTTTTGGTTTGTGTGTTTATTTCTATGGGCTTGACACAGGACTAAGGCATGAGGTTGGGTGAGTCACCAATAGATCTGCAGCAGAACCATCCCCAGAGTGTCACTGGTTATTTGTGTTTTATTGGGGTTTGAGTCACAGCTTTGAAGCCACTGACACAAGACTTTCACACAAGAATCTGACACATCAGTGTCTCTTGAAAGCAGAGTCTCCTGTATTTGGGCAGTACTGGCATACTCTTGTCTTTAAGTTCATTTGTCCACGGGAGCATATGATTCACACAATAATAGCAAAATAGCTGATTTTTTAAAAATTGTACCTGAACAGTGTGTAGACCTGCACTTCTGATTCATTTATTGGTCACTTAATTCCTGTTTGTCAAAATCTGGGTTCTATCTTCTTCCTGACCAGACTAAAGAAACCTTTTTAATGTTATCTTTATTTGAGCAGTTTTGTTAGTATTTCCTGCAGATAGGAATGAAATATAAAGTATGGTGTGTATGTCTTCAGAATATTAATACTGTTGATGTGTTTATGCCACTCAAATGTTTAGTAGTAACTTCTTTTTGCTTGTGCTTATATTCTGCAAATATAGCTGGAGTAAATTCTAGGGTTGCTTTTACTCATGTGAGAGTATTAAAATGAAGGAAAAGTTGAAGAGAGCAGATGCTTGGAACAAGTTTTGCATAAGCAGAGGCTGTGAGCAGGTTTTAAATGATGCTTCTTTGTTTCTGTTTTGTTTTATCTTGTGGCTCCAAGCCAGCCCCACTCAGAATTTTTCAGTGGTTTTCTGGGTAGAGCCAGACAATTGTTACAGAGGAACTGGCACTGATGTTCACCTGTTCTCAGGACATAATTTTCTTCAAGATAATTCAGGTTTTTTTACAGGCATTATGGAGATTAATCAAAAGGCAAATAAAAAACATTTTTCCCAGCGCTTGACATTTTAACTCTGCTATGAAAATGAGTGGGCTGGAATTGCTGCCTTCATCACCGAGTAGGAGGAGAGGGGAGAACTTTGCACTACCTCGCTCAAATGCTCTGTAAATCAGGACATTTGTACCATGAGTAACTTCTTAAAACTCAGGCTACTGAGCATTTTGGGTTTGTTGTTGTTTCTTAACTAGAAAGAGGTATTTTTAAGTGGAAATACTGGTAGAAATTCTGGGAAATGGGCTGTTTACTACTGTGTTTGTAAGGCATGAGTAATGCAAATCTTCAGTAGAGGGTTCTCACCTAAATGATGAAGGATAAAGTAAAGGATGCTAAAGGAAATTAAATAGATGAGAATGGAACAAATCTGGGCAGATATTTTAGCTACTTTTCAAAATACCCATCTCAGTGCAGATTTGTATGTTTCTCCGAGCGGTTCTGGGTATTCTTCTCTAGTTTACAAGTAAGCAAGAGTTTTGCAATCCTGTCTTAATCTGAGTCTTTACTCTTCTGGCAAATTTGCTTTATGGGGGTAGTTAGATGAGAGGTAATGGTCTTACTCCTCATCCATTTTCAGCCAGCAAACTTCAAGAATAATCTGTCTTCCAAGACTAAGCTGATATTTGCACTGAAATGAAGAGTTTATCTCAAATCCTGTGTATCAGTCCAGAGCTACTTCAGTATTTTTGTACTCTGCAGGCACTTGGCTATTACCAAGGTGTTCAGAAAAGACTTTTGAAACTTTCTGCATTATTTTAGGGATGGTTTTGGTTTTGGATTTTTGGTTGTTTTTTTTTTTTTTTTTTTAGGAAATCTCCTAAACAAAACCTCCTGCTTTTATTCTTCTGATCACTGAAGCTCATGAGTAGTAGAACAGTTTAGATGTAGGTGTAGCCTTAAGGATTAATAATGGGCAAGCGTTTGTTTGGAATTTTGTAAGCAGCATGCTGTTGGAGACAGCTGATTTCCTTTCCTCGAGTGTGCTGGCTCTGGTGCCCACCTGGTTGTCCTGGGAGTTGATTGAGGGTATGGTCTGATGTGCTTTTCTCCTAATCTGTGGGATTTTTCCTTTGCAGGACCCGTGGGGGCACAGCCCCTGCTCATGGTGCCCAGACGTCCTGGCTATGGCACCATGGGCAAACCCATTAAACTGCTGGCCAACTGCTTCCAAGTTGAAATCCCAAAGATTGATGTCTACCTCTATGAGGTGGATATCAAACCAGATAAGTGTCCTCGGAGGGTAAACAGGTGAGAAGTTACATTTGTCTTGTAAATTATACCATTGGAAATGTTAACATCAAGAGCTATGAAAGGGAGAATTTCTTTCCTTTTCCCCACGTCCCAGCTGTGAGGTAAAAGTGTTGCTGCTCATTCAGTTTGAAGAGGAAGCCAATATTTATCATCTTCTTGAAGTACTTCGGGTTAATATTGCCTGGCCAGGATGTGGTGCCTGGAAGCTGCTGCTATGTAGGAGCTGGTTTGCATGTGCTGAAGGAAGGTGTTTCTGTTCTGTGCCACTGAAACACCAAGACCTCCCAAAGAATTCAGATCCCAAAGGCCTGTTACAGTTGGAGGTGTTCCAAAAGTCTCTTTTTATCTACTACTTGCTTCAAGAAGCATTTTTGTATAAGCTGAAAATTTCATGATGGTTTTTCAAGTGTCGTTTTAGTGCTTGTGTCAGGTTAACCTTTATTGCCATCAATTTATAATAAAGCAAGGGAGGTGAATTTATAATTATGTCCAAATTGGATCAGGCTTTTACATGATTTTGTAGAAACTCAGGATATTAAGGATTTAAAGTCAAGCCTTTTTTGTTAGGGCATCTTATGTTTATAACCAGTATAGGTGGAATTCAGAAATCTCATCAATTAAGGAGCAGATAAACATTGCTGCAGACAGTACAATGAACTGGCAGAGCTTTCACTTGGGGGGTTGTACTTTTTTTTCACAATATCACTTTGTGGGTTTTTTCCAAGGTAACAGTGTCCTTGTTTTCCACAATAAAGATGATGCAAAGGCCTTGGTTGTTTCTAGAAGTTTCTGAAATTATTTCAGCACCAATATTCCCCAGTATTTGAGCATTTGTGTTGATTCTGCTTTTATTCTGTAGTGTTTGTTTATTTCATTAAAGTGTGCGAAGCACCTTTTGGAATAGCAGTGGGTGTTTATAATTCATTCAAGTATTGTTTATTTCAACTACTTCAGCAAAACACCAGGGAGTGGGAGCTAGCTTGAGTCTGATCCTTCTTCAGAAACATCTTCAATGCAAATATCCTCTTTTCCAGGGACGTGGTGGACTCTATGGTGCAGCATTTTAAAGTGACAATATTTGGGGACCGTAGACCAGTTTATGATGGGAAAAGAAGCCTCTATACAGCCAATCCACTTCCTGTCGCCACTACTGGGGTAAGATAACTGGGAAGATGTTATATTGGTAGCAGCTTTGTAGGAAAGAAAAAAAAGCAACCTTAAATATTGTTGATTTCAGAAAAGCTTGAAATATCTTTCAGTGTCTACTAAACTGAGTCCTTCTCATATATTTCCTGCAAATTCCAGTGTGTTAAATATTCATGTAATAGTTGAATTTCGAACTTCCTGTAGAATTTAGTAGCTGCTTTCTACAGCAAAATCTATTAGAGCATTTCATTTTACAGACTGTAACATATGATCTTATGATGAACTGAAAAAAACAAGCCAGAGTTTTTCTGGACTATGTTGCTTTATGATTTGAGGTGACAAAAAGTTACTGTCCTCTTCTGCTTGGTCAGGGCCCAGTTCTCCTCACTCTGTGTATTTGATATTGTACTTTCATCAAATGTGCTCTGTCTACAATATCTGAGTTTTTGCCTCAGTTATGGGAAGGAGTGGAATTTCAAGGCTACTAGACTCCAGATTAAAAAGCTGCTTTTTATTTCTTCCTTTTCTCCCCTGCCCAGGTGGATTTGGATGTGACACTCCCCGGAGAAGGTGGAAAAGATCGTCCCTTCAAAGTGTCAATAAAGTTTGTTTCTCGGGTGAGCTGGCACTTGCTGCATGAAGTTTTGACAGGAAGAACCTTGCCTGAGCCTCTGGAACTAGACAAACCTATCAGCACTAACCCTGTTCATGCTGTCGATGTGGTGCTACGACACCTCCCCTCCATGAAGTAGGTTCACTGTCTTCCTGCAGTCTGTCTTTACCTGAAGTATCCCCACTGTGAGACTTTCATCCCCATTTCTTCACAGGTGAAAAGAGAAATTGTTCATTCCCCTTTGCAGCACAGCTGGTGAGCTGAACGGGGAGCTTGTAGCCAGTCCTGTACAAGTGTTTCTGTAGGCAGAGCAGGTGATGTGTGTGTTGGAAAAGATCAAGAAACAGCAAGCATTTATAATAGGCCTTCATTGAAATGCTGAGAGGTTCTAGTGAGCTGTAGCACTGCTGTCCTGGTTCTGCTCAGCTTGAGCCAAGTGGTGGCAGTGCCTGTGAAAAGCAGTCTCTTAATCCATTGATACACTATCACCAGTGCACACTTCTCATGTCTGAAATACATGGCTGGGACCAGATACCTGTCCTAACAAAGTCTCATATTTGTTATTTTATCTCAGAACCCTTACATTTAGAGAAGGCTAATTTTTCTTGATTTGGTCAGCAAAAGTTACCTTTGAAGTTTGTTGACTTTAGGCAGCACCATGGCTTTGCCCTGATAGGTTTCACTGTGTATAGCTGACTCCTAAAAAAGTGGAATTTGTGGAATCCAGTGTTCCTCAGCTTCCCCAGATCTGATGTTAACTTCTGTACTAGTGCCTGTGCATTACAAAACATGTGGAGGCTCAGGAGCAGCTGCGTTCTACCTGTGAGAGAAACATCATTTCCTCTAGTTCTTTGTTTCCCCCATAGTTTTTGCTACTCTCAATGTATCTTGTATTCCAAAGTTCCCTGTGAAATAGGAAAAATGGTATTTAAGGGTCAGGCCAGTATAGACGAGGCTGTAGTACAAACTCTGCTGTGGTGGGAATTCCACTTTCTTGAAGCAGAAGATCAGGAAGAGTAAGTTAACTTAGCTTTTGATTTGTTATAAAAACTGAAAGTAGTTTGTGCATTGCTAAGAATAGTATATGTTTTTGTCCACATTTAAAAGCACTGCAATAGGAGCAGAAGCATTCGGGATATTTTGTTTATACTTGCTTCTTGGCACAGATTGCTGGTGCACAAAATGCCAAAAAGTAATAATGCTGTGTGTTATAATCTTTGTTACATGAATTTTATGTTTGGAATGCAAGAACATAAATGTGTGGTTACCTGTTTCACCAGGTACACCCCTGTGGGCCGCTCCTTCTTCTCAGCTCCAGAAGGCTATGACCACCCCCTGGGAGGGGGCAGGGAGGTCTGGTTTGGGTTCCATCAGTCAGTCCGACCTGCCATGTGGAAAATGATGCTCAACATCGATGGTAAATGGAGATTCAGGGCTGAGATTCAGACCAGACATGTCTGAGGTTACCTAGAAATTCTAGTCTTTTTTTCCTTGCATTTGTCATAATGTCACTGTTTGAGCTCAAATTTAGCTGCCATATAAAAACCAATATCCCTACATAAAAGGGAATTGCACAGGGCTTGTTTTCCTACTTATTATTTCAGTATTGGTGCATCAGTGACAGAGGGAAGTTGCCTGCACTGTGTCTGTGCAGCTGTAGACAGTGAGTGATGCACAGTACTTCCAAGAAAACTCTATAAAACATGCCCCAAACATTTCTCTGAATAGGGCTGATTGGGATGGGCTTTCTTAAGCAAAAGCATAAGCTCTGCAGCACTGTGTAGAGTCTTAGATGAATGGATCTGGGATCAACTGGTGCCTGTGTCAGACTCTCCCATCCTGTGAGCACTCAACTATTTAGTTGTTAAACCCTCATTGAAAAGTGTCAGTGGTGGAGGTGCAGGTGCTGCCTGAGGTTTTCTCTGATGCACATCCAGTTCTCACTGTCTTTGAAATGCTTTATAAACTCAAGGTAAATTTTCTTGCTCTACACTGAGCACTCAAAATCAGGTTGTGCTTAGCATCTGTCTTGAAGCATAATAAAATATTGCAGATGTTGAGCCATCTTGCTGAAAATTTGTAAATCTGTGTGTTCTGGTTTATGTAAATTGTGGTGATTCTTGTGTGACTGAAGTCACATGATTTGTTCTTGTAAAATTGGCTTTCTCACAGCAGCTGTGGTTTAAAGATGAATGTAAAAATCTCAACCTGTCCCAGAAAGAACGAGTGTTGCTATCAATATGCAAGGTACTGAGAGAACTGCAGCTCAGGTAGGAGAAGAGGATGAATTTACACCAATTGATGATGTGCTGTGCTGTTACTTTGTGAGGAAGTTTTTCTTACCAGCATTAGCAAGTGTAGTAGTAACCCTTGTAGTAGAAGTTTTTCAGTCCTTCTCGTGAATGAGAAATTTTAAGCCGCTTGTAATTGACAGAGCAGTTGTTCTGTTTCCTGATTTGAGGCTGTGAAATTGTCTTCAAATCCCATCACTGGAGGTTTTTCAGTTATTTAGTTGGATGAGGTTCTCCATGAGAGTATTGCTGTAGGAGAAAACCCACAAATACCAGGGTGGGGAGAGTGAGGATTTGGGGTCACTCAGAAATCTGGAGCAATCTCAGGCATCCAGAGGTGTTGGCTGATGCATCATGTGAGGTTGGTAGGCTGCTCAAGTGACACATATCTGAAGAATGTTGGGTTGTATGAGCACAGATGTGTGATGGGTTTGGTTCATGAGATCTGGAAAGCTGATAAATGCTTGAGTGTTTCTTTTCTGTTGTTGCCATTTAAAGTGTTAAATGTGTGGAACAGTTTGTGCCTGAGCTCTGCCTAGTCCCATCTCACCTTTCCTGGAAAAGGTGTTCTTTCAGTTGTTTATAACTTGGTCAGGAAGGTAATTTATGATCTTTTTTGCATGGAACAAGTCAGCTGACCTGCCTAAAAGCAGTATATTGTCCCTTAAAGTGATTGTGTCATTAGCATGTGGGAGGGTAAGAGATTTGAATAGATCAAGGGCAGCACTCCCCACTACACCAACACAATTTGTGCGTAGTCAAAATAGTGCTCATATCTACACCAGATATTGTTTCAGGAATTGAGCAGATTGTGTAATTGACAAAATGATATTGTGTGCTGAATTATGCTAGCTTTTCATATTCAAAAGACTGCAGTAGAGAGGTATGAATCCTGTCTCTGCAGCTTCATAGGGAGGTGAAAGAGAATGTCTCTCTGGGGTGTTGCAGCTTTCTAGAAATAAATGTTCTCTGGGGAAAAATCCTTTCAAACCCCTGAAGTTCCAGGTAGTAGCAGGATGACTGTACTGGAGACAGCTGTGTCACTGTGGACCTTCTGCTACCTTTTTGATATTTTACTCTTGCAGAACTCGCTGTTCTGTTTCTAAATGTACCTGATGTTTACGTGGAATTCTGAGAAATACTGATGTATGAACTGCTTCACAATACCTTGACTGGGCTTTTTTTACACTTAGTATTTTGCTCTCTCTAGTTTCTGCCACTGCCTTCTACAAAGCACAACCCGTAATTCAGTTCATGTGTGAAGTCCTTGACATTCATAATATTGATGAACAACCAAGACCTCTGACTGATTCTCATCGGGTAAAATTCACCAAAGAGATAAAGGGTGAGTTGAAATGGGTTGGTTTTGTCCCAGGTAACACAATAAAGGTAGTTCTAAGGGAATTGTTTTAACTGGAAGCATGGTTAACATGCATCAGAAGGGCCTGGAACTGCCAAGAGAATTGTAGTATCCCTGTGTGTAGCTCTAATCCTGAGGGAAATAATGCAGCTCTGCAGAAATGGGAGCTGAAAAACATTCCCAGTGGCTTAGAGGGAAAGAGGGAGCACGTTGTTCATTGCCTGGGCAGAGATAAGTGGCTGTTGCCAACCTCTCCTAACCCAGGATTCCTGAGGCCACCTGGCATTGTGTGTGGGCTTCTGCTGTTTCAGTGCTGTGGCAAAATGAACATTGATTTCAAGGCTAACATTGACTCTTTGAAAGAGTGTTGTTACAGTGAATTCTAATAACTGATTGCCTTGTGGAAAAACAGTACCACTTGCAGCTGAAGGCCAAATTCCATTCCAAAGGAATTGCATAAGCTGCTGGCTTGAGTGGTTTCACTCCATATATGCTACTTGGGTTTGTATTTTCCCATATCCTTCATTCCAGTGTAATTTCACAGAGAGAAAAGCCTTGAAGGAGTTCAGCTCTTAAACACTTGTTGCAAGATTAGACTCTACTGAAATACTGGGCAGCTAAAAAGTAAATT
Organism: Luscinia megarhynchos; assembly: GCA_034336665.1. Taxonomy (NCBI): domain Eukaryota; kingdom Metazoa; phylum Chordata; class Aves; order Passeriformes; family Muscicapidae; genus Luscinia; species Luscinia megarhynchos. The sequence goes on along the minus strand of CM067585.1, from coordinate 4,025,416 downwards.
TAGTAGTCATAAAGGGATGTGCTCACAGAAGAGTCATGACTGAAAAAAGACTTACAGGAATTATTTTGTATGAGTCCTAACATGCCTCCTTTTAGATCTGCCTGTCTGTGTTTGTTCTGTAGGGCAGGTAAGCAGAGATTGAAAAACTGCTTCTGCTTCATCTCAGGTGCTCAGAGGCTCTGTTACCATAGTCAGAAATATGGAAAATATATTGCTCTCAGACTTAGCTTTGCTGCTGTAGGGTCTGGGAGCTCCAGCCAGGATGTGACCACCTACAGCAAAACAAGCCCTGCATTAGAGCTGGCTGTGAGTGAACAGCACTGAGGAAGGGCACTGCCTTGGTCGGGTCACAGCAGAGCAGGGAATGGGTTCCAGATATCTGTGTGTTCATCAGCCCTTGTCTGTGGTCACAGTGACCCATGATTTCTTTATTTTCTCTTAATGCCATGTCAGGGCAGTGGTGGTTTATTTTTGTCTGTGCCATTCTCTGAGTAATACTGATGTTCTTGATGCAATTAGTGTTGTCAGGGAGCAAGGAGGTACAGTCAGTGCTTCTTTGTGATCTCTCTGTCCTCAGTAAACTAAACCCAGTCTGGTGTCTGGTACCTGGGGAGCTGATTTTGTGTGGATGTTCAGTCTGTGGTCCACAATCCACACGAACCTCATCAGGATGAGCCATTCAACTGCTCTCTCAAAGGCCTTTATTACTAGACTTCACTAGTGTTAGACTTTACTACTGGAGGTGAATGCTTTGAATACCCAGGCTCTGTTTTTAGCTGCTTTCTGTCCTGTGGGGCTGGAGAAAGACAGCACGGTGTGGATGCTGTGCAGCCCTCATGTGATAAGCTCTGTGCTCTCAGCAGATGTTGAGGCTGCTCTGTGTGAACAGCACAGTATGTGCAGTCACAGCAACAGCCCCCAGAGCCTCTTAGAGCTGCCACTGTCATGATTATTGTGGGCAGAATTAAGTCTGGAGAGGCTCTGGTGTGTAGACTGGATGCTTTGAGATGAAATTCTCAAAATGCAAAGTTAAATTTGGTCAGTGAAATTAAATTACAGGCTGAATTTGGACACAAAGCTGGGGGGGAAGATGATAAAGTAGAAACGTGGTTTCTTCCTTTTAATTTCAATTACATTGGAACTGATAATTTGGAGAGATGTGCAAGATTGAGAATAAGAACAAGAGGATATAGTGAAAACTGCTGTCTGAGTTCAGTCAATGCTTTTTAAATGAAACTGCTAAACGAAATTCAGAAGACATTGAACATTAATTTTATGTCATGATTTCTTTCTGAGGATAGTAATCAGGACTAGTCAGAACTCAAATTGTAATTAAAGTAAAAATGTTTGGCGAATAATAATTTGTGTTAGTGCTATTTGATGCTGACCCCAAAGCTGTTATGTTCTGTCATTTGAAACCTTGTGTCTCCTGTGTACATGTTCGTGTAGTTATGGCATCAGGGTTTTTTTTATGCTTTTATGCAGGTCTAAAGGTAGAAGTGACTCACTGTGGGACAATGAGAAGAAAGTACCGTGTCTGTAATGTAACAAGGCGGCCTGCAAGTCATCAAACGTAAGAGGCTTTTTGTCAGAGCATTAAATGTGTGATAGTTTCACATTGAGTGTCAGGATATTTCATTAATTTTGGGTTGATCTTATTTGCCTACTAATATTTTACTGAAATGTCTGTCTTTTCAGCTTTCCTTTACAGCTAGAAAATGGTCAGACTGTGGAGAGGACAGTAGCACAGTATTTCAGAGAGAAATACAACCTCCAGCTGAAGTACCCTCACCTTCCTTGTCTGCAAGTGGGACAGGAGCAAAAACACACCTACCTGCCTTTAGAAGTAAGAGCCTTATTCTGATAGATCAGCTGGGTTTGGGTGGGTTCCATCAGTTTGCAAAACATTAAGAATCTATGCTCTTTGCAATACAAATGTGTTTACAGGTTTACATGTTCATTGCTCTTTAATTTCACTAAACACTGTCTGCATCCTGAAGTGCTTTAAAGTGTAGAAATGCAAGAAAGAACAGGCAGTTGGTCCAACACGTTGGGCTGTGGTTTATAGTGACAGCATAGTGTGGTGTGATCTGAGTGCTTCTGGTGTGAGTTAATGCTTCTGATTTCCCCTGCAGGTGTGTAACATTGTTGCTGGCCAGAGGTGCATCAAGAAGCTCACAGACAATCAGACATCGACCATGATAAAAGCAACAGCCAGGTCTGCCCCAGACAGGCAGGAGGAAATCAGCAGATTGGTGAGTGCCCCAATCCCAGCTCTGTGGGACACTGCTCAGGGTGACACTGGGCTGGATTACATCCATGCATAACTTCCCAGTCTTTTCATTTGTCCTCATCCTTGAACTTCACAGATTTTAACAACTTTTTAAAATAGGACTTATTTAAAATGGCCTGCAACAATAGCATGAGTCCGTAGTACAGGCTCTTGCATTATCGTCTCTACACTTAATTTACTGTGAGGAAACGCTCAAAAAAAAAGCTTTTGAATGAACAAACTGCAAATGAGCACTGAGTAATGAAGGGAGCACAAACCGTCTCATCCAATATATCTCATGGTAGTAATTGTTTTCACTGGGGATGGGTTGATAGTATTGGGCAGTCAAGTCTGAGCCTTTTTCAATGAAATGGTTGTAAGAACACTTCTGCAATGTTCCTGTTAGCCTATTACTTATTATATGGTTTATAATCAGATACTTTTGTAACATGGAAAAATCTCTCCTAGGTGAGAAGTGCAAATTATGATGCAGATCCATTTGTCCAAGAGTTCCAGTTCAAGGTGAGGGATGAGATGGCCCATGTGACAGGACGTGTGCTCCCTGCCCCAATGCTGCAGTACGGAGGACGGGTGAGGCTTTGGCTTTTCCTCTGGTTTCCATTTTGAGGCGTGATTTTCCTGTATACCTTGACTCTACAGGGATCAGACTTCAAATAATAAACTCTTCTTTGTTATCCTGAAGCTGCAAATAGTACCAACTGCTTCTTTTTCGGTCACCTGAGTGTCTGTTGTTTTTGTTTCCCCAGAATCGAACCGTGGCAACACCAAGCCATGGTGTGTGGGACATGCGAGGGAAACAGTTCCACACTGGGGTGGAGATCAAGATGTGGGCCATAGCTTGCTTTGCAACACAGAGACAGTGCAGAGAAGAAATTCTGAAGTAAGGCATGTCGTGGTTCAGGCTTTGAACTGTTCTCTTAATGGAGTGAAACATGAATGTAGGATTACAGTGAGCATTTTACCTGGGTTTAATGTGAGATGTTAGGGTGAGAGTCTGGGCTGGTTTGCTTCTATGCTGGAAGCTACAGTCAAAACACTGTACTGGGTACACTGTGGGGTGTTTGTCCTGTGACATCACTGAATATAGTTCCTACTGACATCTTGAACAAAATACTGAAGGTGTCTAGACTATTTTTTAGCCCATTCTGGCCTGTGGTGATTCACAGCTGTACAGCCATCACATAACAAATGTTTTTAAAATGCTGCTTTAAAAGCTATTTGGAATCATCCCCCTTTCATGATTCTGTCCCTGTGTGCTTTGGTTGGATACTGTTGCTACTGCAAAAATTCAAAAATCTTCTCATCTTCAGGGGTTTCACAGACCAGCTGCGTAAGATCTCCAAGGATGCCGGGATGCCAATCCAGGGCCAGCCTTGCTTCTGCAAGTATGCCCAGGGTGCAGACAGTGTGGAGCCCATGTTCCGACACCTCAAGAACACCTATTCAGGGCTGCAGCTCATCATTGTCATCCTGCCAGGGAAGACACCTGTGTATGGTGAGGGCACACCTCTGTCTTTACCTGTTTGGTCAGGTATCATTTGGAGAAATCTGCTGCCCAGCATATGTTAAAAATTACTCAGAACCATCCTTTAGGTATTAGAAACTACTGTTTTGTGTCTAAAGATAAATTGGAAGCAGGTCTGAGTATGTAGATGAGTTAGAATTTAATGCAGAGTATGTACACTGAAATTATTGTGACTTATCTAAGATGAAAATGCAGCAATAACCTCAGGTGGACTCAGGCTGTCTCCTTGTATTTGCTTCCCAGCGGAGGTGAAGCGTGTGGGAGATACACTGTTGGGAATGGCCACACAGTGTGTTCAGGTCAAGAACGTCATTAAAACATCTCCACAGACCCTCTCAAATCTGTGCCTGAAGATTAATGTTAAACTAGGAGGAATCAACAACATCCTTGTACCTCATCAAAGGTAAGACTCTGGAGATTGCATTGGGTTTTCTTTTAACTGACGTGGTAACATTCGCTACTTAGCACCCAAAATTTAAATGTGGCCAAGTTTTAAGTTAAAATAATGTTCTGATGATAGTACATGATATTTGAAGTAGAATTAAATTCCTTCCAGCACAGGCTCAGAGTAGTGGTTGGCCTGTGCATTTAGGTCTTCAGCCAAGGTTCTTGTCAAGTGTTTGATCAGTATCAAAGTTGAAATGAGGAACAGTTGTGTGAGGAAGAATATTTTAAAGGCAGTATAAGACCATCCTGCTGCTCAAGTCCTGGAGAACTGTATAATGTGTATGCTGGTGCTATAGCTCAGTGGGAGCCTGGGGGACCCCTGGCTCACATGGGGCATATGAAGCCCCCAGCTGTGCCACTCTGCTGAAGCCCTGGGGCTGCTCCCCACTAGAATCATGCCCCGGTTCTGGCAGTGTGTTTGCTGCATGTTTTAGACTCTGCTGGAGAGGGTTCCAAGTTCACCTCTTGTGCACAAAGATCCCATTGTTGAGCCTTGGCCCAGATACCTGATAAGGCTGGGATACAAATAACCCCCACAGTGAGCGATGACCTTGTGGCAGCTCTTCAGCTACCAGTGTGACTTAGCACTTTTTTCTTTTTGAAGACCTTCTGTGTTCCAGCAGCCAGTGATCTTTTTGGGAGCTGATGTCACTCACCCTCCAGCTGGAGATGGAAAGAAGCCTTCCATTGCTGCTGTAAGTTTTATTAAATTTACATGGTGTTTTTTTCATCTTGGCTAAATGTTAGAATAGTAAATGCGACTCATGGATTATGTCTGTATCAAATATCTTTCAGGGCTTATGCCAGTTCTTTGTACACATTCCCAATGATATTAAAAATCATGTATTTAAAAGAGGAAAAACTGCCTGATGCTTCAGAGTGGTTCCTTAGCTCTTTAATTTTTAAATCAAGGTAAAATGGCGTTGTTAAATAATATATTTATGCAGAATCATTCTCAAGGAAATATGGCTTGGTGGCATTAGCTAGTAACAATTTTTTTTAAAGGAGAAAAGTATAATTAAAAGTGTAATTTCTGCCTGGTTTGTCAGAAATTGTTGGGGAGGGTATAGCAAAGTCTTATGAGTGCCTAGCAAGTAGTTTTGAAACAATAGATGAAATAGAGATGTTAGCATACTTTGACATAGAGGCTGAAAACAGTTATGTTAAGGTTTGAGGCCTCTTCCTTTGTTTAGATAATACTAAATGCCACAAATACCAAAGAACCAACAGACATTCTGTCCCAAGCCTGGCAGGAAAGGTTTGAAGATAAGGGTTACAAATAAGAAAGCCATAAAACATGGTAATTTAGTGATTTTTATAAGTTGCATGCAAATATTAGGAAATTAGTATATTGTATTAGATTGGTTATTGGAAATTAGAATATTTATTATGGAAAAATACTTATTGTATTGTAAATGAAAAACTCTTGCCTCTTGCCTTTTTGCCTTCTGTTACCTCTGATTTCTAACCTCTCTTTCTAAGCTCTCTCTTATTACCTTTCTCTTATACCTACACTTTATAATAAAATACAAACTTAAAGAACAGAAAATGGTAAGCTCCTGAGTCTGTCCTGCGACCGTCCAATAACCCAACCCCCACAAGAAATGATTTCGATATTTCTTGCCTTTTGTTTTGGAGCAGTCCAGCAACTCAAGGTGGTGGTTGGAGGCTGGGTCAGTCCTCTGCTACTTCTTCCCCTTGGTATTTTAATTGTCATTGATTGCAGTTATGGAAACTGCATCTGTGTTTAAAGTAACTAAGGGAAGCTGAGGTTTTTCTCGGTGTAAAACAGGAGAAAACGTCACAGAAAAATGTCTGTCTGGATTATAAAAATATGTCTTAGTGAGACGCCGAATTCTGCAGATGCATTTCAGGATGCTTGGGGGCAAAAAGTGTTAAACCTCTACCAAGTACAAGTTCCTGTTGAAAGTTTTACTCTGTTGTTTAGCACAATCATCTTGTACTTGCCGCTCTTGGCTTTTTTTTGTTAATTGTTTTGGTATAGATTTGAGCTTGACGCCTTCCCTGCTGTACTCTCCCTGCAGGTTGTAGGCAGCATGGATGCTCACCCCAGCCGGTACTGTGCCACGGTGAGGGTCCAGCGGCCCCGGCAGGAGATCATCCAGGACCTGGCCTCCATGGTTAGGGAGCTGCTCATCCAGTTCTACAAATCAACACGGTTCAAGCCCACCCGGATCATCTTCTACAGGGACGGGGTCTCTGAGGGACAGTTCCGACAGGTTGGCTCAGCTGGGGGTTCTTGAAAGGTTCTGTTACTCCATAGTAGCTGCAGGTCTTGTTTTGTACTGTTTGAGTTGCTACATTTACACAAAGTAATTGAGGCTTTTAAGGAGAGAATTTCTTAATATTTTTGGGCAAGAAGAGTTGCAGCTGTTTTCCTGTCTTCAAGTTTAGGAAGTCACATATCTCTACTTTCCAAGATTACCAGTTGTGTACCAAAGTTTACCTACTGTTAACTACACTGAGTTAGTATGTGTTGTGTGTAGAATACAGTGGAAAGAAAACCTAAATTCCTCTGTTCTTGTACTTGTAGGTTTTGTATTATGAGCTGCTGGCCATTAGAGAAGCCTGCATCAGTTTGGAGAAAGATTACCAGCCTGGAATAACCTACATTGTGGTGCAGAAGCGACATCATACACGGCTGTTCTGTGCTGACAGAACGGAAAGGGTAATCACTGACCTCTGAGGAGCCTTTTGGGAAAGCTTCATGTCGAGCTTTTAGGCTGCTGAAGAAAATACTAGCTTGGGCTCCTGTCCATTTGGTTGAATGTGCATGCAGGGAAGTGCTGATTTGATAAAATGGGGTTCTAAATCCAAAAATCATTGACCTTAAGTACATTTAAAACCCCCCACAACATCACATTGTAGCTAAATTCCATGTGACGATTCAGGAGCGATCTCCAGACTTGTAATAGAAGAAAGTCCAAAATGGTGGAACCTTTTTTCTGAGTTAGTCAAGCCAAACGGAAGCTGACAATTCTAAATAGAAATGTCTGTGCAGCTCTTCAGTCTGAGCCAGAAAGTTCAGATGTGCTGGAGGTGCAGTGTTGTGTAAGGTGCTGGAGAGCCATCCAGTGTCCTTGTCAGACCTCCAAGGCTGGTGTAGTGGCACATTCCAAACAGTTCTGTGGCACTTCTTGTGCCGAAACCTTGCCAGTGGTGAATAGAAACTTGTATTTTTCATTACAGTTGAGCTGTATAAACAGCTGAGGCTGCACTTACCAAACCTCTTCTCTAGGTTGGACGAAGTGGCAATATTCCAGCTGGGACAACTGTAGACACAGACATTACACACCCTTACGAGTTTGATTTTTACCTCTGTAGCCATGCTGGAATACAGGTATGGTTGCTTTGTGTAAGTAAGTGTGAATTTAGAGCATGTTGTTTTTCTCCTTTTTGTGACACCTTTACATGTAGTTATTTAGCAGGGAAATGTTATTTTAGCTTGGTTTTATCTGTAATAAAACATTGTGGGACTTAAAAACTTACTTGCTTAAGAGGTGGTCTCTGTTGTACCTTTAAATTTGCACTGATGGTAAGTGGTGCTTTTTAAAGTTTGTTTTGAAAAGAGGTCACTATATTTTATGACATTATTTCTGAAAAAATATTTCAACTTGCATCAGGTTATTGCTTAAAATGTAAAAAAAAAAATAAATTACTCTTTAAATTTTTATGGTGTGAGTCTGGCCCCACTGTCATCAGTTTTGTTTAGGTTGGCTGGGCATGACTTCTTTTCTAGTTTTGAATCATTTCAATGGGTTTCTTGTCAAACTTTATACTGTATCTGAGCAAGCTGTTTTTTCGCACCTTGGAAAAAAATTGTTGTGGAAATTGAAGCAGAAATTCTGGGTGTAGTTCAGCTCATTGTGTTTAATATGGCAAGGCATAAAGAACCTCAACTAAATTGATACTTCAGATATATTTGTTTTAAAAAGAGAGTATTGTAGCTTGGCTAAAGCACAACTATTTACCCAATTCAGGTGCACTGTAAGATTTAACTTGAATTTCTAGTGTTCATACTTGCAGGTAGGGTGCTCAGAAAGTGGAAGGATGTAAGCACTGGTTATTTCTCTGGGATGTTTCTCTGTGAGAAACAGTTTAATTTGAGGTAGGTAAAAGATACTGTAATTGTGGTTTAGTCATGTTGGGAACAGATGTTGATCACTGAGGGTTATGTAGAATGGGTTTTATCCAAGCAAGAACATTTAGAGCAATATAATAATGTATATGCCAGGTTTATTAATTTTTAAGTACATTTAGGCCTGACATAAAACTGAATTCATTTGGCTGCTGCTACATAGGAGTTAACACTAAATAGTTACACTTTCTGAACGTCAAAACCTGACTTGTTTATGGAAACCCAGAGAAGTGATCTTCTATCCCCGTCTCTGCAGGGAACCAGCCGTCCCTCCCACTACCATGTGCTGTGGGATGACAACTGCTTCACAGCAGACGAGCTGCAGCTGCTGACGTACCAGCTGTGCCACACGTACGTGCGCTGCACCCGCTCTGTCTCCATCCCCGCGCCCGCCTACTACGCTCACCTGGTGGCATTCAGAGCACGCTACCACCTCGTGGACAAGGAACACGACAGGTAAATCACAGCCTGTGCTCAGGGTTTAGCTCCACTGGTCTCAACTGCCAGGCCTAAAGCCACCTGACTACAGGTGGTTCCTGCTGGTTTTGCACTTAGGTTTTGTTGCTTCTAGGATTGATGTTAACATCATCGCTTCTGGCAGCTGCTGCTCTACATCAGACCAGGGTTGGTGGATTCTACTGAATAACACTCAGATTAAAATAATTCAGTTACGGAAGTATTTTGTATGACTTTGACGTGGTCTGAGGGAATCAAGCCACGGATTTCATTTTCTTGCTTTAGGATCAGAGTAGTCATGAATGAAGCAAATGTTAAGTGCTTCCACTTATCTGTGTATGTCAAAAATATTTTATAACCTTCAAGCCATCAATGTATTTATAAAAGGCTTATTTTTACATGAACAAGCACAGCAGCCATGGTGAAGAGATTTGTCAAAAGCCTCAAGGTTGGGTGAATACGAGAGTTGATATTTCTCAGTATCAAGTTCTGTCTCTGGTGCTGTGTTGGTGAAGGGTCTGGAGAGTCAGTCCTATGGGTAGCAGCTGGGGGGAGCTCAGCCTGGAGAGAAGGAGGCTCAGATGGGATCTTCTCAGTCTCTACAACTCCCTGACAGGAGGATGCAGCCAGAACTGGTTGGGCTTCCAGGGAACAATGGACAAGTCAAGGGGAAACATCCTTGTGCTGTGCCAGGAGAGTGTCAGGATGTCAGGAGGAATTTCTCCATGGAAAGGGTGGTCAGGCATTGGAAGGGGCTGCCCAGGGAGATTTGGAGTCCCCATCCTTGCATGTGTTCAAGAACAGCTGGACATGGCACTCAGTGCTCTTGGGCTGGGTGATGAGGTTGGGATTGGTCACAGGTTGGACTCGATCATAGAGGTCATTTCCAACCTCAGTGATTCTACCAAAGAGATGCAAAAGCAGCTTTTTGATCCAAATTAATACAATTTACAGCCCTGCCTGTCTCTCCCTCGTTCCCTGCAGTGCTGAAGGGAGCCACGTGTCAGGACAGAGCAACGGGCGAGACCCGCAGGCCCTGGCGAAGGCTGTACAGATTCACCAAGACACCTTACGCACGATGTACTTCGCTTAAGTCAATGACCCGGGAGACACTCACCGAGAGGAGAACTCAGAACTTAAGCCACATACAATGTATGTTTCCAGGGGGTTGGTTTAGGGGCTGTGCCTCCCATCGTGCTGGAGCTGACGCTGTGCAGGGGCGAGAGGCTCACCCTTAAATTGACATGAGGAAGATTGTTTACTTCATCCAGGAACACAGCACTATTATGCAATATGAAACCAGCCAACTGCTTTTTTGTGGCGGGCTCCCGTGGGAAGCACCGCCATCATTTTTTTGTTTTTAATTATTATTTCTCGTAGTTTAACCCTCTTCTGCCTTTACCTCAAGTTGCTCGGCAGCACAACTATTGTTGCAAAAAAAAACAAAGTAATAATAAACTAAAATCTATTGAGTAATTTAAAACAAAAAACAAACCACCTTTTAGGAACAATCACAGTGATTGTTTGGAGAAGGGAAGTGTGCAAACAAAAAAAAATAAGTTTTTAATCCCCGTACATTGAGGAATCTTTCTCTCAGTGTTGCCATCGAGCATTCGAATGTGAACATATCCAAGTGCATTGGAATGTACACCACTAGCTAGGAAACAGTGAGGGGGGGGAAGATGTTTTGCACACTAGTCCAATAATTTGAACCTAATTTAGCCAATGGCTGCCTTTGTGTCTTTTCTCACAGCTTTGGAGTTCTCAGCTCCAAGAGTTCCCTTTCAAAAGCAATCCAAGAAGCTCGTGGTTCTTGTGCAGGCAGTAGTGACCCAACTCTTCTTGCTCCCTGGGGGAATTTACTAAAGCTGCTGTTTTACCTAGTCCGAAAGTTTCAATTTTTTCCTATCTGGCAAGTCAAATCTGTTGAAGCTTCACATGAGATCCAATGTCCCAGGTTTTCTGGGATGACATACAGTAACCACCAGAACTGAAACTTTAGAGCTAAGATCTTTTTGGAAAAAAAAGAAACCTGCTACTTTACTTGCTGCCTCTCACACCTTAATGTGATTCATATGTATGTGTGTTTGAAGTTTAGCTTCCTTTTGTTTCTTTTATATTTATTAGAGTAATAATAATGCTTTAATTTAATTATTACAGAACATATGGTCAACATCAACTTTTATTTTTTAGAAATGTAATCATGTTTATTTTTAAAAAAAGAAACTGACAACTTGTTTTGCTATCTTTTAGTGCAATAAGCATTCTAAAGAAAAACTGTGTCCATTGAGCTGTACTGAAGCAGTGTCTGTACCACAGACTGTGGGAGAATGGACACCTCCAGGATTATAAAAGGACAAAGTAAAAGCCTTAATTTTGAAAGGAAAGTTTTATAGTCAGAAGGAATCTTGAATTTTCCTTTTTTAAATCAAAAAAATACAAAAAATGCTTATAGACTTCTGCAAGCTTTACTTGTTGCTGCAGTCTTTTGATTTAACAAAGGAATTGGCCTTATTTTTGGCTTTGAAATGTGGAGCATATTTGAATTAAATGGAAAGAGTTTTGTATTAAGATCTCAGTTTTTACATGCTTAATTAAACCTATTTGACATCAGTAAAATGTCTGGAATTAATAAAAGTTTTTAGGCTTTTTTCCTCTTTGATAGTGACTTTCCTTTTAAAATTAAGTTATTGGTAACTTCATTTCACTTTGCAAATAAAGAGGGCTGGGATAGTTCTAACACGTTAAATCACCGAAATGTGAAACAAACTAATGGGACTCTTTCATTCCACTTTAAAACCGATGTTTAAGATGTTAGAGACAAGTGTTTATTCAACGAGGGGACTGGGGAGTTTTGCACTTTGTAAACTCGTGAACTGCATTTTTGACTGTTTTTATTTGCACTGGTTCATAGTATATTTACTGCAGCTGTTTGTATGGGCATTGCTGTGATCCCAGCCCTCCCGACCTCCACCTGCTCACACATGAAAACCTGGTTGGTCTAAGTAGCTTCTCTCCTCGTTCTCACCAAATCCGCTGTTTGCCAATATACTGTATTTTGAGCCTAAAATCTGAGCCCATTTTGCTTCACCAGGCATGAACCCCCTTTTTTCTGCCAGAAAAACCAAGTACTGTATTTTGTGCGTTTGTATATTGTATGGGAATGTCCGTAGTGCTGTTCACAACACTGTCTGCAAGAGCTTTACTAACAGCTGGTGTAGATACCTATTTTATCTCTCAAAATCGAGGAAAATCATGTAAAAGACTAACTTGGCAAAGCTAAAATTGCACTGGAAACAGTGGTGGGGGTGGGCATGGTTGGGGGTGCTCGTAGGCGAGGTGGGGGTGGCTGGGGGGGCTCAGCAGACCCCAAGGAGTTGGGGACCCCCAGAGCCAGCTCAGATCCCTGTGAGTGCCTTTGGACACACCTGATGCAGGGAGAGGGCTGTGACCAAGTGCTTTGAACAAGGTGATTTCTCAGTGAGTCTCTCAGATGTTTTTCCCAGTCTGTGGCCTGACACTTTTCTCCTAAAGCTCTCTCAGTAGCAGTGCTGTTTGTAGAAGGTTCAGCTTAAGCTTTATACAGAAATTTCTTTTGGAACAGAGAACTTTTTTTTTTTTTTAAAAAACTATTTTACAAACAGTTCTTGACTTCTGGCATTTAGCTGAAAATTCCTTTTTACAAAGCCTTCTAACTCTCCTTTCAAAGCTGCTTCTCATCCCGCCCACGCTCGGTGGCTTGGATTTGAGAAACTTTTTTTGCTCACTACTTTCACCAAAACCTAAAGAAACTTCATTGGCAAAGTGACTTCAATTGTCAAGGTAACATTGTACCTGGTTTTCATGTGAAGAGTATTTGGAAGTTTTAATCTCTCTTCTTGGTTTTGCAAATATCTACGTCAAGTGCCGATACTTCTTTGTATTACGATATCAAGTTACTGACGTTGTGAGGGCCACACATTTATGATGCTGTAGCTGCTATATTTATTTAAATGGAGATGGACAATTACTGCACTAAGGAATGAGGAGAAAAGCAAGGAATCAAGGTTAGTTAGATATCTTGGGTTTTTTTCAAAAGAGAATTAACAGTGTGAAATATCAAGTGTAACAAAGGGTGCTGTCATTTTAACTGAGATTAAATAGCCAGATATTCTTCTTTTGTTTAAAAACATATATATTTTGATGTTTGCAGTTTGGGGGTGGGGGGTTGGGATAAATGGTACCTCATCTGTGGTGGCAGTTTCCAGTATATTTTCAGAGTATATGGATTTCTTTTATTTTTGTACCTGCTCTCCTTGAAAAAGAAAAAAAAAAATCTCAAATTTTATGTGCTGTTTGAGGAAATCTTGAGTGGCACAGCAGATCCCCCTCTCCAGCCGGGAGCTGGCTGTGGATAGTCCAAAGAGTGATGTGGGCACAGGCTGATGGCTCTTCTTGCTTTGCAGACACTGGCCTTGAGTTTCTTCTGCCTGTGGAGAAAAGCAGCTCCTGTCTCCTCAGACACTGCACCGAGACCTCACTTGTACTGAACAAGTGCCACTAAACGCTCCCGTGGTGGGGGCAAGCCCAGGGTATCGCTGAGCCCCTCCTCACCCAGTCAGCCCTGCCCAAACCTCCCACCTGGCCACTGCTAGATCCAGAGCTGGAGAGAATCATAGAATGTTTGTGGTTGAGGCGTTAAACTTGTGACATTTGCCAACAGCAGGAGTGTCTCCAATGTAAGTCGCCTTTTTCCCTTTCTAGGGACTTGAGCTGTGGCCATTTGACTCAGGATCACTGTGTCACTGTTCCATGTGTCATCTGGTTATACATGTCCAAAAGTTATTTTTATAGGATTCATTCCGGTGTTCTTTTGGGAGTTTGGCCACAGAAATGGTTTTCAGGAGTAAAATGGGTTTCTGGAAGTTGTCAGTCAAATTATTACAAGATGCTCTTGGTCCTAAATGATTTTTACTTCTTCATGTACAAATACTTGTCCTGTAAAATGCTCAACATGAGATACAATGTAGTCTGCAGTAAAAATTCCAACTACAAATACTGGTTTTCTATTAGTCTTACAGTTCACTCTGGTGAAATTCCAGGCTCGAGTTTGAGGCCTTTTTGTTGTTTTTTTTTCCTTTTCTTACACTTTCTTCATATCTTGTCCACTTTTGATATTTTCCCTGTTTTGTGAACTGAGGGTTTAGAACTTTACTCAAAGCACTTTTATAACCAAGGAGTCAAAAGCTCAGATTATGTATGTTGGACCTGTAAATTCATTTTTCAAAGGTGGTTGTTTCTAAATGGCCATCGGGGTCTCTGGTCAGGCTGGGCAGATGCTCTGTCCCTTTCAGTGCTGTGGAGTTTTATGGCTGCTACTGGCAGGTTGATTTGATCTAGTGAAAAAATCCATAGAAAAGGGAAAGATTCTGTCGGTCTTTTCTACCCAGAGATGGTACTTTAGGTTGATGCTGAGTGTTTAGAATATCATTTTTGGTTGGCACATGTTGAAATCAAACTTCACTTAGCCAATTCACTCTTTGTTTTTGTAAAATACCATGGTTAGAGCTTGAGCTCGTTGTTGCTTTCTGCTGGTTGAAGATTTTGTACTTTCTGTAGCTGAGATATGAGCAAGATGGATACAGGATCCTACATCTTACCTCCCAAGCAGAATCTTTAAAATCCTGATCTCCATGACACTAAAACCCAAATTGTTGTCCCCTGAGTAGACAAAGGTGCATATGGAGAGGAAGGAATTCTAAGGGAGAGGCGTGCGAGGGAAAATATCAAAGCATTGGTTTGGCAGGAATGAGGGTGTTGGGGAGACTCCATCCACTTTCCATCCCATGTGTCCTGGCCTTTCACATCCTGTCTGAGGTACCCCCTCACCTGACATGGGTTGTTGCCCTAGGGTCCTTTTCAAACAAAGCAGTTCCACTGTTTAAAACCTGGAATGACTTTTATTTTTTTTAAGCAAGACAGTCCTCAGAAAGTGCCTTTTTAGAAGATGGTGCTGTAGATTTTTATTTTCCAGTTGTACGTGGCTGCAAATTTAAGACAAATTACTGAAAATGCCAAGTGTTTGATGGTATCTTTTAGGTACTTTCAAGCTTCAGCTTCTCTGAGTCAGGACCAAGAATAACCAGGAAGGTGTTTTCCTTTGGAGGGGAGAGGCATTGAGGAGCGATCACCAAATTCAGCTGGTAGGCTGGGGTTAGGTTGGGTTTGATCAATGTGATTTACCTCTTCATATTGAGGGGGCTGGGGGTTTGGGGTGTGGGAGAAGCCATGGGGATGTGACTGGTGCTGAGAGGAATCCATAGCTCCCCAAGGATGTCTTCTCTTAGGGGAATCACATTCCCAAAGATGGAGACAAACTGAAGGGTGTCTTTAGAAGGATGCCTTAAGGATGACCTGGGAGATGGTTGGTCTTCACATGGCTCATGTGTGTTTGGGACAGATCAGTGGGTCTTTAGATTGCCAGCTGTGAGCTGGATGCTCTGGATAGGAGCAGCTTGGTGGCTGGGCAATGCTGCAGTGGGGCTGGGTCCATGGTGAGTTTGGTGAGCGTTCCTGCAGTCAGGAAAAGCTGTAGACTAGACTATTATAAACACTGCACCTCAGTAACCTTGTAATGCTGCATAAAATAATAATAATAGCAAAGTTGTGCTTTGATGACACTGTAATGTGCTTGCACATGCCTGCAAAAAACACTTCTCTTTCCTTTGGTATCACTCTGAGTAGCAGTTATGGGACTTTTTTTTTTAATGGAGCCTTGTCCTTTGTTGTGGTGTTCTGTATATTTATTGGTGGTCTGTGTGCGTCTCATAGGTCTGTGTATCTGCTCTGTGTTGCTTTTAACACTTATTTTTAAGCAGGAGAAGTTTCTGAATGTTTTGGTTTTCTTCTCCAAAGAATGTTGGCTTAACCAGTCGTGTTTGAGAGGAGACAATTAACCTGCTTGCCATAGATAAGTGCTTCATTGGTACCTTGTTTCTCTACAACTAAAATGATTTTGTGCATTTTATTACTGTTTATAGTGTTGGGCATTCAAGATGTGAAGTAACTTGATGTCAGGATATTTTTGAATATCAGAAGTTTAACTGCAGAACTCACTGAATAATTCCAAATGGTCTCTTTGCAGGAATATGTTCATGTCCAGACTTATTCTAGGAGTAAGCAGAGCTTCTGGACATGGTCAAGGGAATATGTGGGGTTCAGAGTCCCAGCATTGGGCAGTGCTCTTACTGAGTTGCCCACACCTTGTTATTGAGGGGATGCTGCAGCTCCTCAGGCACAAGTTGACTCTCTTTGCTCTGTGATTTCTTCTGATTCAAGTTCGATACATGAGCCAATGTCTCTTGTAGCTTGTACCAACTTTCTTGTCTTACTACAGTGCCCAAGGCCACTGTGTTGGTATTTAAGCTTGCCATGATGTTCAATTATTTTATATTTCCAATTTCTCAATGTTACTAGGCTGGGGTTTAGAAAGCATTTTTTAGTCTAAAATCTGAGCCAAAACTGTGTCTCCTGACCCTTTTAGTAGTAGTTGTTTCTATCTTTTAGACTAAAAAGGGCCAAAAATCTTGCACCATCAGCTTGTTTGCAGCAATACTCTATCTCCTCCCTTGCCTGTAAACCAGCTGCTTTGTTTTCCTCTACATTTAGCTCATACTGACCTGTTGAGACATAGAAGGAAGTTGCTGCCTCTTTCTGTCAAAAGGAATGACCTTGCACCTGGTGAAGCATTTTTCTGTTGGACACAAATCTCTTGCCTTGGTGTCCATGAGCTGCCACATAAGAGGTTTAATTCCAGTAGAAATGTTTCTGTTGCAGTCATTGGAGGTGCATGATGGTTTAAAGTCTCCAAATTAAATAAGAGTTAACAAACCACTGAAAATAGACATTATTAAAATACTTAAAATTTAAAAAAAACCACAAACAGCGAACCAAAACACGACAAGGAGCAGCTGCAGGTGGACAGGGAGGACCTCCTCAAGGAGATGGAAAACCTGTGGGACTGAGATTGAGATCTTGTGGCTGTTGGGAAAGCAACAAGGGAAAGAAAAAAGGTGAAAGAGGCAGAAAGGGCAGACTCAAAGTAACAGTGCAGTAGAGTTATTCAAACTCCTTTAAAAATTATCAAGTGGGAACATCAAAACAGAATATTGATGCCACTTAAAAAGCAGCCTCCCTTAGCAAATAGAAAGAGCAAAATTTGACAGCTGATGTTTTCCTTCAGTACCTTTCAGTACTTGAAAAGGCCTGTAAGAATGATGGGGGTGAACTTTTAGGAGGGTCTGTTGCCACAGGATATGTGGTGATGGTTTTAAACTGAGGGAGGTGGGTTCAAATAAGCTTTAAGAAGGTTTTTACAATATGTGTGATTAAACACTGGCACAGGTTGCCCAGGGAAGCTGTGGCTGCCCCATCCCTGAAAATATCCAAGGTGTCGGGTGGATGGGGTTTGGAGCAACCTGGTCTAGAGGTCCCAGGTCACAGCAGGGGGGTTTGTCTGGATGAGCTTTAAAAGATCCCTTCCAACCCAGACTACTCTGTTGTTCTGTGACTGCTAATTCAAAAACTAATATATGAGAGAAAAAACATGTTCCTGCATATTTTTAGGGGTGCCTGTTCTCCAGGACCATGCTGTGAGCAGGTGGCAGTGCATGTGACTGCTGCCCCTAAAATCAAGCTGTGATTTTATCCAAACTTTGGATCCCTTACTTGGGTGAAACAAACGCAGTTTCCAGTGGATCTGCTGGTTCAGACAGTACTGACCCAAGGGATTTAGTGAGCAATATGTAGCCCTTCTGTACAACACAGATGCCCTGAGAGATTCCTGGTTGCCTGGAGCTGTGCCGGGAGCAGCAGGAGGCAGGTGTAGAGGTCATTTTGCTGCAGCACTGCAGTTGCTCTGCTCTTACTCAGCTCTTACCTACCTCCCCATTCCCTGAGCAGGGTCTCTCTTCCTCCCACTGCCTGTAGGGAATGAGCCATGTTGAGGATGCTGTGGCTGTGTGGAGCACAGATCAGCTCTGGATGTGAGGGTGGGGGGTGGGATGGTGACAAAAGTCTGTAGAAACAAAGGACTGGGTAGGAGTGGGTGGGTGTCAAGTGAGCTGTGATCAGTTCACACCTTTCAGGGACATTGATAGGGACATCAGACATGACCTTGGGTATCCTGAACTGTGTTGGACTTGAACTCACTGAGAGCAAGTATGTGCCTTTTTCTGACCAGGAACAGAGCTTGAAAAACCTGTATTTGCATTGGTAGGATGGTTAGTATTTTTCTTGAACTGTTTTTAAAGCTCGAAGTCCATGGTCAGAGTTGGTTTTGTGTTGAATTACTTAATCAAAGTGAGCCCTGAATTATTTGTGAATTAGAACTACCCAGAGAGGGGAAGCTTTTAAAATAAGTGATTCTGGAGAGTAATGTCATCAAATAAACCTACTTCCTGGTAGACTTGGAATTTTTAAAAATTAAATTTTACCTTGATATGTTTATCTAATGAGAATCATTAATTCTGCCTTTATTT
Organism: Luscinia megarhynchos; assembly: GCA_034336665.1. Classification (NCBI taxonomy): domain Eukaryota; kingdom Metazoa; phylum Chordata; class Aves; order Passeriformes; family Muscicapidae; genus Luscinia; species Luscinia megarhynchos. Next base: position 4,007,018 of record CM067585.1, on the reverse strand, counting down.
GACTGTTGCCTGTCCAGTGATGCCCTCGCTCTTTACTGTGCTCCTGCAGCTTTTCATACACTCCATTGCCTCTCCCCTCTCCAGGGACATGGGAAACGTTGTCCAGTGAATGTCAGGGAGCAGTGCAAAGCTCTGGCTCAGTGGGAATGTGGAGGTGGGGATTAAATGTCACAGATCAGTTCAAAAAGCAGTTTTCCAGCAGTGGGAGTAGTGATGTCTGGGAACAGAATTGTGTGGCCACTTGGATGTGGAAAGAGGAACAACCCCCCATCCTCTGACACCAGGTACCTGTTGTAGACACTGCATTGTGCAAAAGTTGGCATCTGTGTGCTTAGATGCTAGTTTAGGCTTTAAGCTGCTAAAAATAATGGATTTTCAGACCAAAATGGAAGAGTTTTTCCAAGAGGTTCTATTTCAAGGTGTTTTGAGACAACGGTTTTGGCAAGTTGTCCAGCCAGGAGCTCTGGAACCAGCTGTCTCTGAAGCAGGTTCCCTTTCTGACCTGGGCGGAAATTCTGCCTCATTTTTCATCTAGAAAATGTTTGTGATGATTCACATTGCCTTTTGAGAGTGAGTACTGGATGATCTGAGGGTGCCCCATGTCATCACAGTGGTAACTTCATGATACACTTCTTGCACATTTGCATCTTCCAGTAAATCCAGTTTTTGGAGCCCATCCTTGCTGGGATCCAGAGCTCTTCCCTCCCATCCCATTGCAGCTCTGCCCAAGGCTGAAGCCCCTTGGGGTCAGTCACTTGTTTGTCATCTTGCTTTCTTTAAACTAACCCATTTTTTGTAAAACAGATACTCAGAGGGAAAGTTTATTTAAATGAAAGGGTTTTTTTTTTTCATTGCTGAGAATTACACAGGTCTTTCAAATGCATTTGGCAGTTGGAAAATTAATGCTATAACACTATCTAGTAACACAAAAATATGGCTATATGTTGAGTTTAGGGCCATGCTTACCCATGAAAAATGGATTCACAACCCATTTCAGTACAGCTGTGCAAAAGTTAGCTTTAAAATAGTTACTAACAAACTTTCATTTTGCTTACACTTGCAAATCTCTTAAATATCTTCAAAACCTGTTTCTTTGATAAAAAATACATGTCTTGATAGGTAGTGTCCACTCAGGTGTAATAGCAAAGTGATGCCCACTGGAGCAATGCTGAATTTAAAGAACTTTTGGAACCTGATGGTGTGCCAGCAGAGTGAAAACTTGAGTATTGCTCCTAAAGTAGTGAGGAAATTGAACACCAACAAAATTTGGTGAGAGGAAGAATGCCAGAGGTGGAGTTTGGCTTCTGGCAACTTTGCAGTGCAGAATGGCTTCTTCTGGGTACTTGCTTTTGTTCATCACTTCTCTCCTGTGGCTGTAGTGTTTACTTTTTTCTGAACTTGATTTCTCTTTTTCATTGAAATCTCATTTTTGCAGTTTTCAGTGTTGAATCTCACCTTGAGACAACTACATGTTGTTTTCCTGTAGAAATACCTGCTTCTAGCTCGTTGTGTTCAGTGTCTGTTTGCAGGCAGGTGTGAAAAGTGAGCTGCAGCACAGCAGTAGGGTGGGCAGAGCGAGTTTTGGGTCAGAAATGTTGGTTTTACAGGCTCTGGTGTACACATCAGCATTCCAGGGGAACAGTGACACTTCAGGCTCACAGGATAATGGACCCTCCTGCCTGTTATTCTTGTCTCTTCCCTTGGTATAAGCAATTCAGCTCCCCAGGTAGCCTCATGGTGGATAAATGGTGCTTGGTGGGGAAAAACTGGGCTGTTCACCTGGCTGGAGTATGTGATCATGACAAGGACATTATCTGTCAGCAGGTATTGCTTCAGAGCTTTCACAGTAATTGGTAGCATTTATGAGCCAATATGAAAAGATTTTCAGAAGAAGGTGGCTCATGTGCCATTGTGTGTGCTATAAACACCACTGGCCAGTGAGCTGTGTTAGTTTTGGAGACTGCTGGAAGCAATGTCACACAGAAATTAGGCGTATTTAATACCATGTGTTTAAATTGTTCAGAAAAAGAAAATGTCATGCTGTTTGGGATTCCTTTTCTGAATAAAATTCTAATAAACCAGTCGGGATTGATCCCCTCCCATGTGTCTACTCTTTCTCATATGCTGATAACTGCTCCCCTGTTTTGGTGTCCCTTTGCTTCGGCAGGAGCGTGAATGTGTTCCCACCGTGAAGGTGCTGGGGGCTTTCGAAGCAAAAGGGAAATGTTTCAAGGGTCAAACAGAGCTGTGACTTGAGACGTTGCACAAATAGATTGTAGATGGATGGCAAACAAACTGGTAAAAGCCTTTATTTTTACTTAACCATCTTGACCATGTGTGCCTCTTTGTACCAGGGGCTGCAGCCGTGCGGGGTGGGAGGGAACGTGTCAGTGTTTGAGGTGTACTTGCTAAGCAGAAGCCGTGTCCTCTGCCCCTTCTCCCTTTCCAGACAAATTGTTCTTGCCAAAATTTTCTACCTGTTGCAAGAGTTGCTTTCCTTCCAGCACAATAAAATGTCGACTTCTTTCACTGTTCCTTCCCTCTCGTAGGCATTTGTAACCTCTGTACGACTGTGTATAGGACACAGCAGTTATCGATCTCTGCTGGCTATAGATACCATCAACTTGAGTGTATTGTAAACGAACTGTATTCATTTGAAAAATAAAATTTTTTTTTTTTGAAATGCACACATGTGAGGCTTTATTTATACTTTTATCATTTTGATTTGTTCCCAAAGCAAGGAGCAGATGGAGGTGGTCTGGGTGGGAGGGTGTAGAGGGAGGAGGCATCAGGCACATCCAAGGACAGAAGACCATTTACTTTTGGTCTTTTTTGTATTTTAATGCGGTTTAACTAAAAAAAAAAAAAAAAAAAAAAGGCAAGAAGACGTTGTTGAAGTGCCCACAGCACTGGGGCAGGATGGCTGCTGTAGAAATGGAAACTCCGGGCTCCTTCCTGCTTTATGGGTCATTTCGTGGGATTTATTTTAAAAAACATTATTATTTGTCGCTGATTTGGGCGCTGCTTTTCTGCTTCTTGCGATGTCCCTGTCACCGATACCCGCCCAAAAGACACGGCCGCACCCGCCGGGACCGCTCGGCAACGGCCCCGCGCGAGAGCGGGGAACGGTGAGGGGAGAGCAACGAGGAGAGGGGAACGAGGGGATCGACCGGAGAAGGTGAGGGGAGAGTGGAGGTCGGCTGGGAACAGTGAGGTGAGAGGGGGGAAATCGGCCGGTGAGGGGACAGAGGGGTCTGTGAGGGGGGAGAGCCCCGGCCTGGCCCTGCCCTGAGGGGATATGGTGCCTGGTCGGTCCGGAGGAGGTGAGTGCTCTCATAGCCCTTCCGAGCTGGCGGCTGAGCCCTTTCTCTCTTTCCCTTCCACCTGTGGTCGGGCCCCTGTGTCCCGCAGCCCTTTGTGCCCTCCCTCCGGGCTTCCTTCCCTTCAGGAGTTACTGGGCTGCACATCCCTGTCAGCCCTTTGTAACAGTGGCTGTGCTCAAGGAGCTCTGGCCCTATGCCCGCTGAGGCGCACACACGGGATATTCCAAGGGATTCTGTCCAAAAACTGCCCCTGACCGTGAGTTTGGGCACTTCAGGAGCTCCTCGGACCTTCTGGAGTGAGGTCTGCAGTTTCTGCCCCTTATGCTGGGTAAAAAATGAGAAGCCTAAAAACTCCGCTGTTCCTTCAAAGCCGTGGAGTCCCCTGGGGTAACAGCCCTGGGCTGATCCTTCAGTGGTAGCACAATAGAATCAGTCACGTCCTCAGCCATTTTTACCCAATCTCAGTAATTACCATATGGAAGCTGGTGCTGTGAGCTCCTTGTCCCTGCAAACAGTTCCATCCTGGGGAGGGACAGGTGGGACAGGTGCACAGGGTTTTTCCCTCTGGCCCAGTGCAGAAGATGACTCCCATCACCTGCCCTTGTGCTCCCCTATTTTAGGGACGTGTTTGCATTAGGCCAGCTTTTGCTTTTCTTCTGAAGAGCTCTATAGTTTTTGGCTGCAGCTCCATGTCGAGTGTATACCCGTGAATAAACACATAAGTCTTCTGCTCCCTTTCAGCACCTGTTCAGCGTGATGGCCTCCCTGAGTGTAAAGCCAGGCCAGCGCTTCACCTTGCCGGACTGGCAGAACAACTCCATCCTCATCTCGGCCGACGCTGAACAGCAGCGTTACAATTCCCATCATATCCGACAGGAAGGACGAGCTCTCCGCAATGAAACTGGCAACCACGTGAGCTCAGGACAGTGGGCTGAGGAGCTGGGGACAGTGTCTAGAGTTGGGTGTATGGATGAGGGAATAAAGGGCTTTACCTGTATAGAACATGCTAAATATGGACATTTGCTCGCTGTAAACCCACCTGCAATCTGTACTGTCACAAAATCCCTGTATGTGTTTCTCACATTCACTGCCACTCATGTTGTTCTCTGTGCTCTTCATTTGTGTAAATGACTGTGATTCCAAATGGCAGCATGTTGTATTCCTGTGAGAAGCTCAGCCAGTCCTGAAAATGGGGAAAGGCTTCAGCAAGATTCACAACTACAATTTTAAAAAGAGTAATGGCATTTCTCTCTAATTCCAGGCAAGATGGGATGAACACAACAGCCGAACACAGCTCAAAGATCGTATCACCACTGTGGACAGATGGAGAGAGACCCTGGCCAGACTCCTCTCAGAGACAGATTTGGAAATTGATGCCTTAACCAAAGTATGTTGGAAGGCAGATGGCTGGAAAAGAACTTAAACTCTGAACATGGGATGTGAAATAATTGAGGCTTGTCTTGTGCAGTGGGGAGTTCAAGGGGGGCTTCTCACTAGATATATATATATATATGTATGTATATATGTATGTATATAAAATATTGAGATCCATACTTGATGGAATGACTTCCTGGAAGACAAACCACTGTGTTCTTGGCTGAACCAAACCATGTCATGCAGCTGTATATTGCATGCTCCTGTTTGGATTTCTTTTGTTTGGACTTTTTATAGAGCTCTGAAGGATAATAAGAAATACGGTAACACCATCCTTCAAAATATTTGGGGTTTAAATAGAGCAATAAAAATAGAGTGGGAAATCTCTCATGCTGTGAGTTCTAAACACAGAGGCTGCTGCTGCTTCTGGAGTTGTTAACCCTCAGCAAAGTGTGATTCCCAATGCAAATGACAGGTATAGAGGACTAAGGTGTTTGGCTCTGGCAATTTTTATTCCAGACTTGATAAAAGATTTCAGAACTGCAAAGACAGTGTGAGTCCCTCTTAATGATGGTATGGGTGGGTTCCCCTTCCTTTCTCTCTCCCATCCCTAAAAGATCCTCCCCACACCTGGTTGATTGCTTCTTTCAGATAAAGGAAGCAGCAGAAAATGCCATCCAGGCAAAGAACTTGTGTTTGGATGTTGCCATTGAGTGCCTGACGTTCCGTGAGAGCCGTCGTGATATCGATGTGGTGAGGGATCCTGTGGAAGAGGAGCTACTCAAAGAGGTGAAGGTGATTGAGAAAACCAAAAAAGAGCTGCAGCAGCGAGTGGACGATGCCTTCAAACAGCTTTGGTGAGGAGTGACAGCTTTTGGCTGATGACTCTGCTCTTCTTGCTTGGCCCCAGATACTTAATGTGCCTCTAATGCCACGCTGAGATGGGCAGGCAGGCAGGGAACCACACAGGAACCCTGGATGATCTTCAAGGTCTAGTGTTTGGCAGGGAAGAGTGTGTCAAGGGAGACTTCACAAGCACCCTTTGGAAATTTTGTCCCAGATCTCTTGTGCCACCTGCCTTGGTTTAGGAATCATTGGCCATTAAAATGATATTAAAGCTCCCAGGCCCTGATACTCTGTGGGAATCCTTCATAGCTCCATTCTCCAGGGCAATACCAGTGCAGAGCCCGGGGCAGCCAGGCAGTCAGTGCTGGGAGGGTGGCTGACATGGTGATGAAGGCTTTGGGAATTGTGAGCTGCCCCTGCCCTGGGCCTGCTCCAGTCTGGCTCTCCACAGCCTCTTAAAAGAAGCTCGTCAGCAGCTGAGCTCTGACTACCGGCACAAGGTGGAAGCGTTGGAACTCGATCGGCAGTGCGTGTCCTTCAATCCCACCTCTGGCAACATCTCCTTCAAGGTCAACCCAACACGGGTCCCATACGGGTAAGGAAAGAATCTGTCCTTGTGTGGCCAAATCTGCCTTGAGCCCCAGGATGCTTTTTCTTTCCGTACTGTGTCCAGGTTTGATGGGTACAGGTTTGGAAAGAGCTCAGAACAGAAGTTGGCTGTGGCATGGGGAAGCCACAGACTTTTGGGAGATAGCTAAATTGTCACCACAAACCCAGTGGGGGCCAGGTGCCCTGCCTCCCTCCTGTTTGGCTGTAGGTGACATTCAGCAGTGTGTTGTCACCTCTGGCACAGTTCAGGGGGACCTGCTGCACATTTTCACTTGCCTGGCATTCCCTTTCATGGTTTGGATGTGTCCCTGGGTGGAGCAGATGTTGGGGCTGGTGGGGTTCAATCTCTGAGGAGATCAGGCAAGATATGACCTCCAGCTTTCCAGAATCATTTTGTGCAGCCATCCTGGCCTGCAGCAGGTGGTTCCTTTAAAATGTCTTGCAAACAATTTATTTTTGTAACTGATTTGTTCACAGAACAACTGCACTTAGTGAGTGGGAACAGACTAGCCAGCGCAACAAGGAGCTTGCTGAGGCAGCATTGAAAGCCTCAGTGGATCTCCGAGGAGCAATCACACTTACCATTGCCCAGGTAAACTGCTCCCTTGGCCTGGAATCTGTGGTGCCATTCTGGATCTGGTGTGGGAGAGTGGCAGGCACATCTCTGGATCTGTCTAAGTAGGAGCTTGGTTATGCTGCAGAGCTTACAGCAGTCTCAGCAAGCTGAAGGACACGTGCCTGGCCATCAATCCCTGCCTTTTGGCTACTGGGGGAATGTGACCTGCACGCATGTGGCAGAAGCCAAACCAAACTGGTTTTGCTCCTGGGCCTGTCTCAACCTTCCAGGCACAGCTTGGGGGGACACAGACACCTTGCAGCCATGTGTGACTGGAACTGTTCTCTCCTCAGACAAACAATGAGCTGGATGCTCAGCGTATAGCTGCAGAGTTTGCGCTGAGGAAGAGGATAAGGGACATGGAAGCAGCCCTTAATGAGCTGAGATGGCAGGAGCAGAACGTAAGTGTTGTTTCTTGGGTCATCAACTACAACCCTGGCTGGGAATGGAATCCCAAAGGCTGTTTGTTACATGGAAAGTGATTCTGCCAGAGCGTAGTTTCCACAAGTTTACTGTTCAGTGGGACACTTATGATCCCAGCAGTATCCTACCTCTCGCAAGTACTCCTCTGGCACTGCCAAGTTTTGGCCGTTTTATTTCACCCCTTGTGTCAGCAGCAGCATCCTGGTCCATGTGGAAGCAGAGGATTCAGTCCTCAGAAGCCCTTGAGTAAAATCCAGCACAGCAAAATTTCCAGAGACATGGGGGCAGTTTCCCAGTGTGTGTCCCGGGCTGTCCCTCATGCCACCCGTCTATCCTTAGACCTTGGAGGAGATTGCTGAAGTGGAGGAGGATATCCGGCAGCTGGAGGAGGAGATCCGGAAGAGAACACTGGATCTGAAAGTGGCTCACACCCGCCTGGAGACGCGCACCTACCGGCCCCACATAGAGCTGTGCCGGGATCAGGTACCTCAGCTGTCCCTGCAGGGTGCTATGAAAAACTGGATGAGTTTTGGAGCAGCTGAGCAATGGATCCTACACTGACATAGCAAAGCAAGGAAATAATGTCAGAGCTGGGGGAGAGGGAAATGAGGGAACTGTGGACTTTGTCAAAGCCCTGTTGAGTGCTGTCCTCTCCTCCCTGCAGGCTCAGTATGGACTGACAGATGAGGTCCAGCAGCTGGAGGGGATCATCCGTGTGCTCCAGCAGAAGCAGACAGAGTTACAGTGAGTGTCCAGGAGTAGCAGTGCCCAGCACTGCCCTCAGGGGATGTGGCTCTGGGTCTCCCTGCTCTGGGCACACCTCCAGCCTTTTGGTGCACCATGGTACTTGGGCTCATGAGGGGCAGCAGGGTTTGGGTTTGGTGGGTGTGGGGTGCAGGCACAAGGGGTCTGTGCTGGGAGGGGAATGGGGCTCCCACAGCCCCTGCTTGACTCTGAATTCATCCAGGGCCTGACTCTTCCAAAGGAGACAAAAAAGAGAGTGACAAAGAAGTGCTGCTGTGGGCTGGCAGCTCCCCGGGTGCACATCTCTTGCTGCTCTTCCAGAGCAGTATGTGGGCTCTCTATTCACTGCCCCAAACAATGAGTATCTGATGAATTTGCTCTTTGTACCGGGCCAAACACTGACAGAAAGTGGGAAGCTGGGTGTTTCCTGTCCAGTTTAAAATCATGGGATATCCTGAGTTGGGAGAGACATGCAAGAATCATTGAGACCAACTCCTGGTCCCTGCACAGGGTCCTGCACGATCCCACCCTGTGCTTGAGAGCATTTTCCAAATGCTCCTTGAGCTCTGGCAGGGTTAGGGCTGTGACCATTCCCTGGGGAACCTGTTGCTGGGAAGCAGTGCAGTATTTGATGCCAACTCCTGTCCCTTCTGCTCATTCCCAGGGATGCCTTGGATGCTCTTTACCGACAACTTCACCGAGTTCAGACCGATATGGGCTACAAAATCAACTCTCTGCAGCTGGACAACAAGTGCATGGACACCCGGAAAAAACTCGTGATCCCTGTGGAGAAGTTTGAGCCAGAGGTTGACGCTGTCAACCGCACCAGGAACCTGCCGAGGAACAGTCAGCTGGAGCTGGTTTAGCACGCCGGGAATTGTGCAAGCGCGGGAGAAAACCCCTGGTGATTCAGTTCCGTAGCGAGGAAAAGGGACATCTGTGTTGTGTTTGGGGAGAATGGAATTCTCCTCCTTGTTTGTTTTATAACTGTCTGGCCCTTGGATGATGTTTACAGCCTCCCGCGCTCCGAGGAGATTTATAAACAATAAAGGGCCTGTCCCCAGTTGTCATCCGCGGTGATTAAATCCAGCTGGATTCCAGGAGGGATTAAGGAAGCAGGCGGGTGTGCTGTCGGCACCTCGGTCCTCCGGGCCGCCAGGGGGCAGTGTGCGCGGAGGCGCCGCCGGTTCTGCAGCGCACACTGCCCCCTGGCGGCCCGGAGGAGGAAGGCGCAGCAAGATGGCGGCAGCCGATCCGGCCTCGGTTACCGGGCGGCTCCCGGCTCGTCCCCGGCCCGGCCCCGCTCGGTTCCGGGGCTGCTTGGCCGGGGCGTTGTTGGGGGATTGCCTGGGAGCTGTTTTCGAAGGCAGGAGCGTCGTGAAGCTGCCGGAGCTGCTGAGTTTCCTCAAAGGGCTGGAACCGGCGCCGCCTGAGGAGGGAGGGGAGGCGGCGGGGAACGCACGTGGAGGTGCGTGAGGGGAGCGCGGGGGGAGCGGAGAGTGTCCCCTGGTGCCCCCTTCACACACCCCGCTGGGCACGGCACTCGGCACCCCAGAGATTTGGATTAGACTCCCGCACTACCCAGGACTGGGCTTGGAGGTGTGCCCAACCCGCAGAATCCCCAGCCCCTCTGCTCCCCAGAAACATGGGTGCCCCAGTCCTTATCCCTCATCTGCTGTGGCTGTCCCCTGCCCTGCTCTGTCCTGTGCCCCTGTGCTGTGGGGGTTCAACAGCCATTCCTGATTCCCTGGGGATTCCTTAGGGACACCGCTGATGCAGAGGAGGGACCCGTGGTTTGCTCTGCTCGGCCCATGCTGCTCCTACTCCATGGGGCTGAGGTGGAGTGTGCTGTGAATGAGTATGGCAATGCTGGGGTGTCAGCAGGGAGCAGAGGTACCAAAACTTGAGGAGGAAAAGAGTGAGAGAAGCACAGCGTTGTTATTTAACTCTTAGGAAGTGATTACAGCTTCCAGTGCCTGAGGGGAGTCTGCAGGAAAGATGGAGTGACAGGACATGGAGAATGGCTTCCCTCTGCCAGACAGCAGGGTTAGGTGGGATATTGGGAAGGCATTCTTCCCCATGAGGATGGTGAAGCCCTGCTACAGGTAGCCCAGAGAAGCTGTGGCTGCCTCATCCCTGGAAGTGTCCAGAGCCAGGTTGGACAGGGCTTGGAGCAACATGGGATAGTGGAAGGGGTCCCTGCCCATGGCAGGGTGTGGAACAGGATGGGCTTTAAGGTCCCTTCCAGCTTAAACCATCCTGGACTTCTGTGATTCTGTGTTGGCCTTACTCTCATGTCCATATAGGCCTCTGGATGTCAGACATCTTCTCCTGGCTCTTACTAATCTTGAACTATATTCTGTGTCATTATAGTTGTGGATGCAGCTCCCTGGCTATGTCTCCTTACTCTGACAACCATGGTAGTGTCAAACTCAGAGTGCCAGGGAGCTTAAATTCCAGACAGATTTGGGTTGGAAGGCACCTTAAAAATCATCCTTGGGCAGGGACACCTTCCACTATCCCAGGCTGCTCCAAGCCCCATCCAGCCTGGTCCTGGACACTTCCAAGGATCCAGGGGCAGCCACAGCTGTTCCAGGCAACTTGTGACAGTCAAGCCTTGGAGATGAGGGTGGTGCTGGCAAAGGGCAGGACTAGTTTTCCCTGGCTGCTGGGGTCACTCTTTGCCCTCCCGTTGCAGAGTCGCTGCTGTACACGGACGACACGGCCATGAGCAGGTCGGTAGTGCAGTCACTGCTGGCCAAGCAGGAGTTTGATGAGGTTGACATGGCCAAGAGGTAAGGATGAGGCTTCCTGAAGGTGTAACCATCACTGTCACTGTGGAAGGGGCAGGGGCTAAGGCAGACTAATTCTAATTGCTTGGAGAGGAAAAAGTTAGGGAAAGAGGTGGTTAATCCTTTAGTTTGTTGTTGCTTTGTCATGCTTTGAACTGTGCAGCAGCATCAGCTGCAGTGTGGTGTCTGAAGCTGCCTTGACAGGGCAGCACTGCTGTGTGTCAGCCTTGTGTGTTCACCTTTCGAAAGGAGATTGCTTGGAGATTCCAGAAACTTTTTGTTTCCTGTTTATTTGTTGCTATTTATGTTTGTACTGCCCTTAATTTAGTGAGGGAATAGGAGTGAGCTCAGCTTGACTCTGTTTATGATCCATTTCCCTGTTGAATCCCCAGCCCCGAGAGCATTTGGTTCCACTTAAGGGAAAGCATTTCTTTGTTTAGAAAACTCTTCCATTGAACTTGAACAAAAGACTTTCCTTGTGGTTGTGACCCACGGAAATGTTTCTAGTTCGCTTCTATTTTGAGGCAGAGTTGAGAGGGAAACAAGTGGGTTATGGAAGGTGATGTTTATACATTCTTCTTTCACACTGTTCTTTGGGAATTGTTTCCCTGCAGAACTGAACCACTGAGCCCTGGCTGTCACTGGTTTATGTGTGTGTTATTAATTCACTTTAGCGAGAGGCTTCATCCAATCACAAACCCCAGTAACAGACCAACCCCCGCCGGTGTTTCCCCCCTGCCCACACCAGGTTTGCTGAGGAGTACAAGAAGGAGCCCAACAGGGGCTATGGCATGGCTGTGGTCAACGTCTTCAAGAAGCTCCTGAGCCCCAAGTGCAGCGACGTGTTTGAGCCTGCAAGAGCCCAGTTCAATGGGAAGGGCTCCTATGGGAACGGCGGGGCCATGAGGGTGGCAGGCATCTCCCTTGTCTACTCCGATGTCCAGGATGTCAAGAAGGTAACAGAACATTCTGGGCTTCTCTGGGTGTCCCTGCTGCCAGGGGAGTGTCGCAGGAAGATTTCCTGACATTGGGGGTTTCTCTGGCAGTTTGCGAAGCTGAGCGCTGAGCTGACCCACGCCAACTCCCTGGGCTACAATGGGGCCATCCTGCAGGCCCTGGCTGTGCACCTGGCACTGCAGGAAGGGCTCAGCAGGGAAACCTTCCTGGAGCAGCTCATCAGCCACATGGAGCACGTGGAGGCAGATGACAAGTCTCTCAGTGATGCCCGGGCGTGAGTAGCTTGGGGAAAGCCCCAACCCTGCTGTGGTGGTTTGTTCTGGCTCTTCACGTTCTCTCCTCTTCATTGCACTCTCTGCAGGCTAGGATTTGAGGATTTACCATTTTCCAGGCGTCTAAAGAAAATCAAGGAATTTTTGGAGCTCAGCAGTGTTCCCAAAGCAGATGTATTGTTTGAGTTGGGTGAGTACCTTTCTTAGTACAAGCATTGGGAAGGCTGGAAGCAGGACTAACTCAGCAAGCCTGGTAGATGTGTGTTCCCCCAGATTCCTCTTCAGCCTGTGCTGCCTGTCAGGCACAGAATATGCTGGAAAAGTGGCCTGTGCACACCAGCCAGAAATTCTGGGTCTCAACCAGTGATTTCCTCTATGTATTGGTAGGAAAAAAAATGTCTTGCTAAGGGAAATTTACCTTGCATAATATTTCTTAACATTGCAAGATCTCTTGAGGGCTATTGAGTCATCATGTTGAATGGGGATGAGTAGATGTGTATGGCCAGGCTATACTGGAGTAACTGGGAATTGCTCTGCAGGATGTGAGTGGTACTGGGGAGCTGAGGGATTTCTGAGGGACAAACTTTTGCACCTTTTCCTGGTAAAATCCATGATACTGTTATGGAAAGTCACTGGCAACAGCAAGTTGCAGTAGGAGGGGAAAAAGAAGGAAGCCCAGAGGTGCTGACGGGCTGTGTTCCAGGCAATGGCATCGCTGCGCTGCGCTCCGTCCCCACTGCCATTTACTCCTTCCTGCGCTGCATGGACGCTGATCCTGACATTCCTGAGCACTACAATGCCCTGCAGAGAACCATCATCTACTGCATCTCCCTGGGGGGGGACACGGACACCATTGCCACCATGGCAGGGGCCATCGCCGGCGCCTATTACGGGGAGGAGCAGGTGCCCCCAAGCTGGGAGCAGAGCTGTGAGGCTTTCCAAGAGACCCAGAGGATGGCCAAGAGCCTCTATGAACTCTACTGCCAGCGGCTCTGAGCTCTGGGGTAGCTCCAGGGCTTTCCTGAAGGTGAAGGGATGTTCAGTTCTGCTTCTCTGGTCAGACCCAGCGGTGGATCCACGCCATTGGCTGATGCCAGCAAGCCTCACCTGGGAATGGTGCCTGCTGCTGTCAGCTGGGAGCTGGAGCCAGCTGGGAAAAGAGCGAACATCCCCTTCAGTCATGGGTCATCTGGGAAGTGGCTGCATTTGGACAGTGGGTGCAGCTCCTTGAGTGTGCATGAGTGTCTCATTTTCCATAGGATTTCTGCTTTGTCCACCACTGTGCCATTGGTCATTGCAGTTATTGGCAGGTGTCTGAATCTGTTTACTTTCCCTGCTTTCCTCTGCTCCTGTGTCCATGGGCTGTGTTTTGGTGGTCAGTGGCTTGTCCAGTGGCTTTGGGAGTCCACACCCCTGGTACAGCAGCAGGTCTTTCTCAGCTGGCCAGATAAGGGATGTTACGGGAGACACCAGACAGGTCTGGTGGCCCAGGTTGTCACCTGTGCTGATTTAGGATAATGGAACATAGATTTCCAGGGAGGTTTGCTGTGTTAAAGGCAGAATGAGAAGGGTCAGAGAAGGGAGAAGGGATTTCTTTGCATTGCTGATGGCTCTGTGAGAGACCTTTGATGCCTGCAGATAATACCAGCTGGCTCGTTGTCCCTGCTGGGGGAAGGTGTCACTAATTGCTGCTCCTCCTGTGTCCTTGGCCCTGTAATCCAACAGGCACCTGCTGCACTTTGTGCCCCCTTGCACAGCTGCTGTCACACTGCTGCAGCCACTGGCTGCTCCTGTATTCCTAATCCATGCATCCTGTATTTTTGAAGTCTTGGATGTGCTTAGAGCATCAAGTGAGATTCCTGTTAAAATCACACAATACCCCAAACTGAAAGGGGCCCACAAGGATCATGAGAGTCCAGCTCCAGTGGAGTGCAGATCTGGGAGGGAGGTAGTACAGAGATAGAATGCCTGGCTCTGCTGCAGTCAGTCACAAAAGTGACTTGAGCAGGATGCAGGAGTTAACTTACCACAGTCTCAGCCTCTGTACTTGGTAAAAATTGCCCCAAAATTAAAGGGAAAGGTGGGTTAATTGGGGACATCAGTATTTAAAAGAAGCTGTTGCTGGTGGCCAAGAACATTCTAGCCCATCTGTGTTCAAGAATTTAAAACCTTTTCCTAGTGGAGCTGGTCAAAAAGGGAGAAACAGCTTGGGAATGGCACAACTAGAAAGGGTTGGAAGCTTTTAATAATTGAAAACAAAAAGTCATCATATGGAAATGTTTATAAACTTAAATGTGACAGTGTAACTTGTTATTTCTCCAGTGTGTCTTGTGACACCGGAAAGTGGCCCTGGTGCTCCCCAGTGGTGTCAGCACATGGTGGCTGTGTCAGGCTGCATGCACACGTGGGAATCTGGCTGCCACAGGTCCTTCCAGTTTTCCCTGTAGTCTGCTTCCTTCAAGTGCCAGTCTTTTGTTTGATGCTATAATGGGTTTTCCTTGTCCTGAGAACATGTGGAATTTTGGTCTGTTGTATATTTTCGTATTGTGCTGCAGATCTGAGCTGTAAAATACCAGGTTTTCCACATTATTCTGCCAGAGGGGCAACTGTATTCATGTTATTATTTAAAAGAAGATATTTTTGTTTTAAAGCAGCTTTATAATTTTAAATGTTTGGAACTCCTGACAAGCAAAGAGCTCATGTTTATAAAGACTAGAGCTCTTTGGACCTGAATTTAGATGTGTACTGAACCCTTTAGTTTCCCTGGAAAGAAGTAAAATCCTCAGTTATCTTTGTTAAGTAGCCACTGCTCCTGTGTTTTCACTCAAATCATGAAGTTGTGCATCCTGAGTGCCAAGAGGACCAGGAGTGGTTCTTAGTACAAGGGTGAATTCGAGGGCCTCTGGAAAGTCCCCTTTTCCTTCTCAGCCTATGATGATGGTGCAGTGACCAGGGAATTCACTGGGAGCCTCATGAATGGCAGCAGGAGGATGGCTTGCTCCTTGGAATGAGCTTTTGAAGGTGCCTGTGTGTCAGCCAAGCTTCCCTGGAAATCTTTCACCTCTGCCAGGTGAGATCAGGTGGGAAAACCCATTTTCTTCTCTTTGGACTGTGAGCCTGTGAAGGTGCTTTGCAGGTGATTCACCAGTCCTGAGTGTTCCTGACTCAGTCAGGATGGAGGCTGGCTGTGCACAAGGTGTGTGATGTAGGATTAAAAAATCATGGGGAAAAAAAACACATGGAATGGAAAGGGAATCCTTAAGACTTCAACTTGAATCCCTCAAATTAATAATCACCAGGCTGGAAGGATCTGGGTTTCAGCCTTTTCTAAAACTGAATTTCTGGATACAGGAGTCTTCCTTAATCACAAGAAACATGCAGTAGCCATTAGGGAATCTGCTGGGAATGAGTGAGATAATTTGAGGAGGAAATAGAGTGTAAGAGAACTGTATGAGACAGAGCAAGTCCCAGCACAAAGCACAGCTGAGCCCACCTTTATACAATAAGTTTTATTGATGTTTGTCAATACAATCAAGTACTGCAGTTTTAGTTGTGAAAAGCAGGTCAGTTTTGGGTCACAAAGAGTGCATTTTAAACCAGCTTTTACTAGGACAGTGCATGTAATAAGTATTTACAAAACTAAAAACCTCTATATACTAGGTTAGAAATGAAGATACTAGAGGCAAATTTAAAAAAAATAGTAAGAATTTGTATATAAAAATGCACATTGTAATGCAGTTTTCAGCATTAAAAATAGACATACCTCATCCAACCCAACCTTTTTTATTCTTGTGATTGAAACCAAAATCCCACGCGCTCACACACACGACAGAAAACAATCCTTTCTGCTGGCTAATATGTACTCAGTATTCCAGAAAAAAAATCCTTCTGGAGAGTGAACAGCCTCCCTCATCCTGTGCATCGTTTTTTTTTTTTTTTAGCCTAACTATGTGCGTGTTATATCTTTACTTTCCATTAGTGTGTAAATGTAAGAGGTTAAATAGCTGCAGGGGGTGATTATGGGTTTGCTCTGCATGTGAAGGGAAAGTGGAATTACAAAACAGTATCTACAGCACAAACTTAATCTGGGGGTGGCTACACTGAGGAGTGTGGTCGTTGCTTTTTGCCAGCTCGAACAAGAAGTTTGGAATGAAGCAGAACAGAACAAGAAGAGATGGGCTGTAGATTAGACACAGTATAAATAAATTGCTTTTAGGAGCAGGATGAAGCTCCCACCAGACGTGGCAGCTCCTGGCCCTGCATGGGGCTGGACCAGCTCAAATCCCTCTATTCTCCACAGGAAAGGAGACAAGTCCCCTCCCAGCACCCTCCCCTACGAAACCTGGGCTTGGAAAAATCATCTGAGCTTCCACTTTTAGTTTTAGGGACTGTTCCTGCTGGGAAATGCTCCTGTTCCTGCTGGGAGATAACCTGTTAGGATTACAACCCAAATGGTCCTGACCCCACCCTCAGGAGTTAAAAATGTCCAGTGGGATCAGACACCTTTCAGCTTGAGTTTCATCTCTGCATGAAACTTGCAGCTTTAAGGAGAGAAAATTCACAGGGAAAAGATCCCAGGGAGGGGACACACAGCCCCAACAGGTAGTGCCCAGAGCACTGGCCTTCCAGCTGCAAATTTCCTTCTTGGGTTTCTTAAGTCCAGGGATAGGTGAGTTTTTAAAAGGAAGGTGTGAATGGCAAAATGCAGAAACACAGGACAGGCTTGAGAAAACAAACAAGCAAAACAGAAAGAGGAAAAGTTGTTTAAATATCTCATAGAGTCCATTTGGAAAACAAGCCCAGTCCCAGTCTTGCTACGTTTCTTTGGCCATCAAACAGGCTTTGGGAAAATGCAAAGGTCAGAGCTGGTGACCAAATTATTGCTGTTTCTCAGGGATGTGCCTTTGCAGAGGGACATGGAGTCGGATATGCATATGGATTGACTTCAGCAGCATGCTCCTGGCCTGGGATGAGCACCATCCCTGTCCTAGAAGTGGCAGTGATCATTCTACTGTGAAAAATCTGCAGGATCTATGTAGGGCAGTCATCATGCCTGGCCAGAGCCCTGCAGCTCATGCTCAGGTCAGTAATGCTCCAAGCATTAGAGAGACAAAGTGGTAACAACAGGCAAATGTTGACTTCTTTAACCTAAGTCACAGAGTGGCCTTGGGGCTGGTGCCCTGTCACAGGTACATATTGCACTACATTTGTAAGTGATGTTCTTAAATGGGTCATAGCACCATGGTGAAATCACTGCGTGGAAAGTTAGAACCAGCACTATTTTTTGTTAATTCCAAGATCCCCAGAAAAAAGGGGGGACACCAATGCAAGAGTTCACACATCCCAAAACAGTGAGACAGGAAAAGCAAGTTGTCCATCAGTGGCACTTCCTTATGTCACACCAGCTGGCAGCACTGTGAGCTGGGCTCGCACTGCCATCCTCGTGTGGGCAGAGATGCTCCTGAGGCCAAGCAAGTCTTTGGGCTGCAGAGACAGACGGGACAGGACCAGCCCTTGGACTTCCCAGCAGGTGAATGGAGAGAGCAGATCGTTGTTCATGGGGATGCCAGCTTCCCTCACCGCCTTTGGAACCGGTCGTGGCATCCTCCCAGGTACCAGTGCCCGGACGATTTTATTCCTAAAGGTGCTGGGGGGGAGGGTTAAAAATAATATTTACTTCTTAGAAGAAGGTGCTTATGCATTATAAATCCAACCACACTGAATCCGGAGTGAATCGGAGAGACTGCCCCAAAGCACAGTCTGGAAAAACAGGCGTCAGCAAGCCTGGAACTTGGGCATCTGATGGTTTGGAAGGAAATTTCTCAATCCAGCGTGGATCCCTGCTGCTGTATGGGTTTGTGTAAGTGCCTGGGACCCTGCGTTGGTTACCAAACACGCCAGCCATGACACAGCTGGATTTATTTATCTAGCATTTCAAATGGGAAATGAGGGTACTTGATACAGACCACGAGGGTCTGCTCTTTCAGCTGACCCTCTCTGGATCACAGAGCCAGATCCTTGCCATCCCAAGCGTGTTCCTGTGTTTGATGTCCAGTCACTGGGGTATTTATTCCAAATATGCTTTGTTGAGGAAGTCGCTCCCCTCCCTCCCTTCTTCCCCCCAAAAAAGAAAGATAGATGGATAGATGTCTCCTTCCCAATTACCCTCTTGACTCATGGATCAAACAGCATGAAGCAAGGTCCCATGACAATGTGTTGCATGTTCTTCCCAGTGATTTTTCTTTTTTTGTATTAATTTTAAAACACTTTTTTATCCAAAAAAAAAAAAAAAAAAGACAGTTTATGGCTAAAGTGGGTGAAAAGGAAACGTGCCCAACAGCCGTTATGTGGGGCAGAGCAGGAACCCAGAGAAGGAGGAGTGGATGTATTCTGTGGAGTACAGCCCATTGGCCTGGTCTGAGGGCATTTGCACCCAGACCTGGTCGTTCTCCTTGAGTTCAAGCACGGCACTGCCCGAGGCCTGGTCCAGGTACCCCTTTTTGTACTCATCGTAGGTGTAGGTGGCTGGCACGTTGTTCTTATACAGGGCCACCCAAACGTTGGTCCCTTTGACGTGCACGTGGTAGGCAAAGTAGTAGATACCGGATATGGGGCAGGTGAAGATCCCGGTGACTGGGTTGTAGCCATTGTGCCCATTATACAAGGTCCGGTCAAACTTGACGGGCATGCCGGATGCGGGGAAGGGCGAGGTGAGGATGGCAGTGAAGGCCGGCGCGATGCGGGCAGCGAGCTCTCCTCGGCCGTACTGTGGCTTGCCCGGCTTCCCATTGCCCAGCACAGCCCCCTCCACACCACCGTCCGGCAGGTGCAGCCCCGCGATGCCTGTCTCGTCCAGCACTCCTGGCGCTCCTGGTGGCCCAGGTGGCCCCGGTGGGCCTGGCGGCCCGTTCAGCCCTGGCGTTCCTGGCATTCCGGGTGGGCCAATGGGTCCGGCCATGCCAGGCTCGCCGGTCTTCCCCTCGCCAGGAATGCCAGGGAGCCCGGGCTCCCCTTTCAGGCCTGGTAACCCCTGAGGCCCCATGGGACCAGCAGGTCCTTGCAATCCCGGGATGCCGGAGGGGCCCCTCAGCCCTGGCTGCCCCGGGATCCCACCGTCCCCTTTGGGCCCAGGGCCACCTGTTAGTCCAGGCACCCCGGGAAGGCCCATGAACCCCGGTTCCCCTTTGGGGCCCGTTGGGCCGGGAGGTCCTAGTGACCCGGGCAGGCCCCTTTCTCCCGGCACCCCTGGCTTCCCCACAAAGCCGTTGGGGCCCTGGTCCCCACGCATCCCTGGCATTCCCGGCGGCCCGCTCGGCCCCACGTCCCCCTTGGGGCCGGGCAGCCCGTGCTTGCCTGGCAGCCCCATGGACCCCGGCGGGCCCGGCGGGCCAATGATGCCGGCAGGGCCTGGCTCGCCCGGCTCCCCATCAATGCCGGGCTCCCCCTTATCACCAATGGCTCCCTGTGCCCCAGGCTGCCCGCGGTCTCCCTTCAGGCCAGGCATGCCTGGCTTCCCATAGCCCGTGGGGCCTGGCAGGCCGGGGAGGCCGCGGATCCCAGGCTCTCCCTTCGGTCCCATGGGGCCCTGTATCCCCGGCACCCCCACAGCACCCGGGACACCGATCCCATCGATGCCGGGTGGTCCCCTGGGCCCCACAGGGCCGGGCTCCCCGCTGACACCCGGGCCACCCGGCGGCCCCATGTCGCCCTTGTCCCCGGGCGCGCCCGGCAGCCCGTCCAGGCCAGGCTTCCCAATGCCGGCAGGCCCCGGGGGCCCTGCAGGGCCGGGAGGGCCCCCGTTCCCACGGGGCCCCGGTAAGCCTGGCTTCCCCATGCCATTCTCACCCTTCATCCCTCGTTCTCCGCGGGGACCCGGCTCTCCTTTGGGGCCAGGCTCTCCCCGAAAGCCGGGCAGGCCGGGGCCACCCTGGGGACCCGGCTTCCCATTGACAGAGAGGCCGGCTGGCCCGGGCAGCCCCGGCGGACCGGGCAGTCCCCTCGGCCCTTGCTCCCCACGCATGCCAGGCTCACCCTTGGCTCCAGGCATCCCTTTCATACCCGCCTTTCCCGGCAGTCCTGGGATGCCGGGTTTCCCAATGCCCGAGAAGCCCGGGGGCCCAGCGGGGCCAGGTTGGCCATGCATTCCAGGCTTCCCCGTGCCCGGTTTGCCTGGGTAGCCGGGGGGCCCGGGGGGTCCACGTGGGCCAGGCTTCCCAGGCGGTCCTGGCTCCCCTTTGAGGTCCATGGGCAGCAGTGGCGGCATGTCTGTGGAGAGAGGAGAGACAGAGTGTCACTGGAGCTGGCGGTGGACAAGGAGTGTCCTTGTTGGAGCCAGAGTCTCTAAGTGTCCTGGGCTGGGATTGAAGGGGGACCCTTCCACTCAAACATGGCCAAAGCAGCTTCCTTTGATGGGCTCCCAAATCAGCAGGGCTGTCCTGAGGCAAGGCCAAAGCCCAGAGTTCTCATTCCAGCTTCACATCCCTGCCTGATGCCAGGTGACACCATGGAAAGTGCCAATGCTTGCTGTCAGCCCTGACAGGGCTATTTTGTGATGAGTTACTGCAGGGTGTTTTTGGGGCTGGATTCAAACCTCCTGCTGCCTCACTTCCCAGCGGCCTTGAAAGCACCATGGGATTCAGTCACTCCTGCCTGGGCTCAGCTGAGAGGATGGCGACAGAGCGAGCCAAGACCGAGGATAATCCCTCAGCTCCTCCTGTGAGTCCAGGGCCTTGTGAGACTTTTAATCCTTTTGGATTAAAATGAAAACTCTTGGACATGTACTTGAGAGCCTGAGGAGGCAATGGGTGTATGAGTGAGGCCATACCCACAGTGCTTGCTGGCGCACTCCCCAGTCCAGCAAGGCAGAGAAAAACCAAAAACCAAAAATCTCTGGGGATGGAGGAGAAGCCAAGAGCTGGGAGGGAAATGCAGCCTCAGCTTTGCCCAAATGAGTCAGCCCAGCTGGGAATAGGCCACAACCACTTGACATTTCAAGAATTTATTGAGGTCTTTTGCAAACGGATATAAGAAATAAACTAATGGGCTGAGAGACTCCAAAGGCAAGGAGAGGCAGATGACATGCCCACCACAGCTCAGCATGGAAAGCACAGACGTGAGCATAAATAACTCCTCAAGGCTAGCCCAGGCGGGGTGTCACCTCCGACGCGATGCCAGGAAAGGGTGAGAAAGTATAAATCTAACAAAATCTTTTTTGGGTAGTTTGGAATGAAGGAAATGCTTGACAGTCACAAGTTCACAGGATGATGATGAGAAATGTGAAAGGCAGAGGAAAGGGCTTTGACATCTTGGGTGAATTTAAATCAAGAGGGATAATTCCAGTTGGGACAAGATCTATATGGACAAGTTCCTGGGATGGGGATGGATCCTGCCTGGGGTGGGAGCAGGATACAAGGCTGCATGCCACAGTCCCCAGGGTCTGCCAGTGTGGCCCCCTCAGTGAGCCCAGCTGGGCTTTGGGAGCACGGACACACGTGGTGCTGGGATCCGCCAGCACGGAGATTTCCACAGTCAACGGGAAAAGCTTATGGGAGATTTGAGACACGTGAAAAGAATAACTGTGGCAGCAGCAGGCACAGCTCCTGGAGCATCAGAGGTGGCTTTGCCTGCCCTAAACAGCAATTAGCTCTGGCCCTTCCCAGCCTGGTGCTGCTATGTTTTCCTTCGGGTAATGGAAACATTTTTAGAGCTTATCTATAAATCAAAGCCTGGCCCACATCCTGTGGGCTTGTAGCTGTGGTCACTTGGCTCTCTTGATGAAGGAAATATTTGTCTGTCATGACACTGCCACTGGATTTCTGCACACTTCTGCTCCTCACCCCAGAAAACAGCGTGGGAGAGAGGGCAAGGGAGCTGTGCAGTGCTGCACTATTTCTGGGATTTGGATTCTGGAAAAAAAAATTCTCCAGAAAATTATTTCAATGTGTTTTCTCCCCACACTTTTTATTTTTTTTTCCTTGCAATGGTTTGAAATGAATTAGTTTTCTAGGTCATTTTGCATGGAATCAGAACAAGGATCTACAGCTGAGCCCACGAAGGAAGGAAAAAGCACACACACTCTCACACAAGGCAGTGGAGAGAAACGCCAGGCGGGAGCTGCCAGCTTGCAGGCGGCCAAAAAAGCAGACGGGAAAACCAAACCGGGGCCGTCAGCGGAGAGAAACTGGGACACTGCAGCCCCACTGGTGTCCGATTTCAAAAGCCCATGTCTTACCACAGATACATGTCTCGGAGCTCTGCGCTTCGCAGCACCAGCGTGGGGTTCTGTGCTCCCGTCGAAGCTGAGCTGAGCTGCCGTGAGTGTTAACGCGGAGCCAGCTGGGGCAGCGGGAAGGGGACGGGGCAGGAATGACCCCGGGAGCTCCCACCTGTGCACCACGGAGCGCGGATATGGCCCGGTGGGTGCAGCAGCCCCTCGGGAACTGTGTTCGTCCCGGGAAGGAGCCCTGCTGCCTGGAGAAGGGACCCAGCAGCGCAGAGCGGCCAGCAGAGGAGTAATCCAGCGGGATGGGAAGTGGTTCCCAGCCACGAGCAGCCAGCAGCGGGTCTGGCCAGCGCGGCCAGATGACACTGCAGGAAGGAGAGGTTGGCTGCTGTGCAGCGGAGCCCAGCCGAGCTTGTTCCAGAGCTGCTGCCAAGCCCCGTCTCGTGAGAGAGTTTCACAGGCTCGCAGGGATGTTGCGTGGGATCAGTGTTTTAGCACCTCTCAGACTGTCTCCCAGCAGTGGGTGCCTCAGCACAGCACTCGCTCGTGGGTTTACCTGGCTGCAGGGCCACTGACATGGTTTAAATTAAGCCAAAATAATCCCCAATGTGCAAATCTCTGCAAAATGTTCTGAGCATTTCAGCATTTAGCAGCATCTCCTCCCCTGAGCTCCCTCTGTGCTCTGGGGCAGCTGGTTTTGGGTGAGAAAAGGTGTGTCTGGCACCTTGACAGAAAACCTGTCACTGCCTAGATGGCACCTGGAGGCAGGAGGAACCCCCGGATCCCCAGCCGGGGGTCCCAGCCCCTCACAGCCCCCGCCGGCTCGGGGTAACCCGCGGGGGCACGGCACAGCCCTGCGCCGTCGCGGCGAGTCAGCTGAGCTCCCTGAGCAGGGCAGAAGGCCAGCAGGGATTTTCCTTGCCAAATTAGAGGTTAAGCAGAGATGGGAACTCAGTGGGATCCAGGAGGCACCAGCTTCCCCAGCTGCCTCTTTGTGGCCCCACAGCCGGTGGCACGGGCTGCAGCTGTCCCTGCGTCCTCTTCTCCTGTCCCCCACCTGTCCTCTCCTTCCCAAGAGTTTTAGAGCAGTAGTGTTCAGGGGAATTTTGTGCTCTGCCCTGCCTCACTGTCCCCTCTGCCTGTTCTAACCTGGCAGAGCTTGTCCAAACCCTTCCTTGCCTCAGCCTGGCACACTCTCCCCACCATAGGCAGCATTGCTCAGCATTGCTCAATGCAAGCCACTCCCGTGCATAGGAAAAAGGGAAAAAAAGAAGGGAGAACAGCAGGCAGAGATTTGAATCCAGTCCCATCAGCAGCTGAAGTGTTCCTGTGCTACACTGGAAGGTTTTGGCTCTGGCTGGGATTCAGGGAGCAGCTTTACAACAGCTGGGAAGGGGGCAGGGAGAGGAGGCTTGTGCACACATCGAGCCCAGGTTTTGCTATGTATTTTTTGACACATGTGCTGAGCTGAACTCCTGATAAGCCGTTCAGCCCTCCAGTCAATCAGCCACCAGTGGCCCAGCCTTCTCCAGTTTCTCTTTCCAGAGCCAAGACCAGCTCCTGGGAGGGTCCAGGTCCGTGACAAACCATGGAGAGGCTCCAGTGGCTCTTCCAAAGGGCCGAACACTGGCCTTGTGGGTCTGGATACCTGAGCCCAGCATTGCCTCATCCCGTGGGGGTGCCAGCACTGGGGTGGGTGCAGGCAGGGCAGCTGGGGAGAGGAGATTACAGAAGGCTGGGGGGTTCTGGAGCCCCAGCTGTGCAGGGCAATGACCCTGGTGCCTCAGCCCCTCTGGGTGCACGTCACTCAGTAGGGAGTGTTTTAACATGTGTAGAGTTTCTGGTTGCTGCTCTCTGAGGGAGGAAATGTCTCTCTCCTGCTCTTCCCTTGCCAGGCTGGGTCTCAGCTCCAGCCTTGGCACTCTTTCCTTTCCCAGCTGGTGCAAAATGCAGACAGGGAAACGGAATAGGTGGAGGAGTGGAAAAAGCCTTGCCAGGACAGCTCAGGTTTAACAGCAGGGAGAGGCAGAGACAGCGAGTGCTGAGGCTTCTGCCCCTCATGCTGCTGGGATGGGTAGGAGCCAGAGGCTGGAGGATCCCCTGTGTCCCCTGACTCCCACACCAAGGCTCCCTCCCTGCCCCAGCCAAGGGCTTAACTTCCCTGCTGAGCCTCTATCTGTGTCCATCCTGTCATTTTGCAGTGGGTTAGAGACCAAAGTGGTCCCTCCATGTTTGGCCAAAAGTGTGTTGGACAGTAGCACCCTCAGCTGTGCCAGGCAGCTTCCAGGAGCTCTGCCCCTGGAGGGTAGAGGGTGACAAGTGCCCAATGTCCCCTTCCCACTGCCCCACTGCCCCAAGTCCTCCCACAGTCCCACAGAGTGCATCCCTTACCCAGGTACTGCCCTTTGCCTTCACGGAATGGGGGTCCCAGGGGTCCCTTCACCATGGGCTGCATGTACTTGACTTGAGCGTAGCCCCCCACGCCGCCTGCCGCGGCCGAGCGAGGGCCCATCACCATCACCATGGTCCCCAGCATCACCACGACGTCCGGCAGCATCCTGCTCCCAGGGCTCCTGCAGACAAAGCAACAGTGACACTGGGTACACACCCCCACCCCATGAGCACCAGCTGGGACCTGAGAATGATCCCCCCAGGAGCAAGACTCCCCTGAATTTGCTTTTTTTCCTGACACACCACAGCTGGGAGATGCATGGTAAATGGGGTTTATAAAATAGAATCCCAGAATGACTGAGGTTGGAAAAGACCTCCAAGACCATTGAGGCCAGCCTGTGACTGATCCCCACCTTGTCACTAGCCCAGAGTACTGAGTGCCACATCCAGTTGTTCCTCCCTCCAGAGATTAGGACTCCACCGCTTCCCTGGGCAGCCCCTGCAATGCCTGACAGCAATTTCCACAGAGAAATTCTGTGGAAACCTGAACCTCCCTGGCACAGCTTAAGGCTTTTCCCTGTAACCAACCACAGGGGTGCCCAGTGAAGTCTTACAGAAGCTGCCCGGAGTGTCTGTGGTAACTCTCACATCCCTTATTAATTTTTAACAAATATAAGAGAGAAGGGGAAAGGCGGATGAAACCTTCAACCCACTGAGTCCAGCATTGCTGTCACATCCCTCAAGTGAGCAGGGGCTCCTCCCACAAGAGCCATAGCCCCTATGGGAGGCACAGGCTGCCACTGCCAAGCCCTGCCTTTCCTGGGGGCAGCTACTGGGTGCTGAGCCTTCCAAGTGGGTGCTGAGCCTCCCAAGTGGGTGGTTGGCCAAACCCTCAATGTGAGAACCAGACACTTGCTGCATTTGTGGCTCAACTGCGGCGCTTCGCGGGAAGCGCCTGGAACTCGTGTGGAGGACGAGGGATAGGACACGGCAGCAGCAGCCTCAGCCTTAAGTGCCTGTTTATTTAAAATAAGCCCCCTTTATAAATACTCTCTTCCTCCAGCAGCTCTCCCTGTCAGCTCCACGTGCGGAGCTGCAAACAGATTGATTTGCAAAGAACATTTATTTTCAGAAGCTTAAACAACACATGACGCCAAAAAGCTTTTTGCTGCTTTTCCTCCTCGCAATAATTGACCTGTGGTGGTTATTAATGAGAATTAAGCTCCTGGCCTGTCCCACTGGAGAGCAGGGGCAGGGCTGCTGCATGCCCAGATTTCATCGGAATTTCCTGAATTGCTTTTGCTGAAGCAGCAGTGAAAAAATAAAAGCTGCAGCCTAGAGAAAAACCAACCCAAATTAAAATAAAATTAAAGCAAATTAAGTCAAAGGAGCAGGGAGCCCTGGCATGGGATTGTTCCTGATGCCACAAGGGCTTGGCAGGTTTTTGGAGTCTCTAGGGACAAGGCAGCCTTGACAGCTGCTCTTGTGCCTGGAACATGGTCTGGGAATCAGCTGAGGGCTGGAGGGGACAGGAATGGCCCTGCCATTAGCAGCACTATGGATCCTGTGAGGTTGCAGGTGGCTGTGGCAGATACTGGAAGAGGAGCTGTGCTCTGACCATCCCACCAGAGCCATAGGCCCAGAGTGGTGCCGTTCCCACAGGAGCCGTGGCTGTGGGTTGGGTGGCATTGCCAGGGACATGGGTGGCACTGCCAGGGATACAGGTGACAGCCATCCCCGGCCTCCTTGGCTGCATGGCCGGGGTCTTGCCGGCATTATTGTTTTTCTGTCTTCAGGGTCGAGGAGAGGAACGCTTCTTTTTATGAAGCATTATTTTACAAGGATTTGTTTAAGGGGAAAAGAATCCCATTTTAAGGGATTGCAGCTGTAAAAATACAGTTTCTGTTAAATAAAAGAGGAGAATAAACCCCTGAATCAGCTATTTACTTGTTTTCCTTACCTGGTATGACCCCTGCGCCTCTGCCTCTACCTCCCTCCCTCCCTAGCTCTCTCCTCTCCCACCTGGGCTGGATTCTCCCCTGCTCCTCCCCTCTACTGTTTTCTCAGGATGCTGCCATGGGAGCAGCACCCTGGGGTGGTTCATCCTCTTGCTGCTGGGCACCACATTCTCTTTCTGTGAGCCCTCAGCGAGATGTGGGATGCAGAGAAAACAGAACCAGAGGCAAAGGAGAGGGAATCTGACCACAGTTTAGTTGTGTATTGGATGTGAAACTGAGCTCCCTGCTCTGTGGCCTCTGTCACCCCCTTGATCCAGCCAGATCATTCCTACTGCCCTAGTCTCTGCAGAAAAATGGGGGGAGCCTGGCCTGAGCCCTCAGGTGCATGTCCCTCAGCAAAAGGGGTCTCTGGTGCTGTGCTGTCCCCCCAGCCATGCCTAGCACTGGAGGCCTCCCGCTACCCCCGCTCTCCAGGCAGTGATTTAATAACAATAAAATGGAAACATCTGGAGTCCCATATGATGGATAAAGTGTGCACAACGTGCTTGTGGAGAAGCTCTTTCATGCTTGAAATCTCCTGTGTTATGAACTGATAATTAATCACACAGAGCAGCCATACGACGCTCCCATCTTGCCTGGTAGGTCGCGGATGGTGGCCAATCCATCACGTGTATGGGGTGGCTATAGAGAGATGGGGGTCACCTGCCCATCCTCCTGGGGGTCACCTTCCTGTACTGACCATCACCTACTCATCTTGCTGGGGGTTATCTGCCTGTCCTCCTGGGGTCTGGGGTCAAGAACCTGCTCTTGTATGGCCAATAGAGATCCCATGAGATTATTTTTTTCCCACTTGGAGCAGGGGAGATGCTTTGGGGGTCCCAATTGTAGCTCCTCCCGGCTCATTCCATTCTGCCTGGGCACTGTAGCCACCAGGCTGGGCACTGACCAGGCAGCTCCAGCCCCCCCAGCACACTCCAGCACAACCAAAACCATTCCTTGACGCAAAGCCAAACTCAGCAGGAGCTGCTGAGCCAGGAGGGTTCATACAGGGGCAGCACTTGAAGAGTCCTGTTCTCTGGGGATGCTGGAGTAGGATGGGGCCCAGCAACACCACACTGCTCAGCTCTGAGGGGAGCAGGGCCCCGATCCAGCACCGAGACCCTTGGCACAGCTTCAGAGCCGCCACCACCATGCTGACGGTGTGAGTGTCAGCTCCCCTGGCAGGCGGCGAGCAGACGTGTTAAAAACCCTTGGCACGCCATGAAAGCACTGGGAACAGGGAAAAAAATCTCACACCTAAAGCATGAGAAAAGAGACAAGAAATGTCACCTTGTTCTTGCAGGAAAACAACCAGCCTGTGCTGCCTCCATCCCTCCACAACTGCTCATTGCTTGTCCTGGGCAGCCTGGTGAGCTCCCAGTGTGTTCCTGGCATGCTCCTGGTCATTCCCAGTGGAAGAGGGCTGCTGTCCCACTGGTCCCACTCTCCCCACAGAGCCCATGTCAGCACTCCCATGCCTGTGGACTGAGCAATGTTCCTGTGAACACCGTGGCCCCGCTTCCCCATGGACGTGGCCAGGGCTGTTGGCTGAGCTGCTGCTGATTTATGGCCCCTGTTAGTTGAATATTAATGAAGGGCCTGGCCGGCCCTGCGCCTGCTCCCGTTGAGGCTAATTATTTTTTAAGTCAATATATGTGGTCCATGGGGGATCTGCCATTGTGACTGAAGATCGGCACAACAGGGAACTTGTTTAAACCTGGCAGTCAAAGCGTGGTCAGTTTGGGGCACAGCATGTGCTTGCTGGCACTCACCCCAGCTCCGGCCCCACATCCATCCCAGGGCCACGCCAGCCCCACAGAAGGGCTCAGGGATGACGCAGGATGGGGAATTTTGTCCATCCTGGTCTCTGTCCCCATGCCCATTGCTGTCCCCATCCTCTTCTCCATGCCCAAGCCTGCGTCCATCACAGTCCCCATTCTGTGCTCTGGCGTCACAAGGCACAGCCACCTCTGGAAGCCGTGGCAGAAGCTGTCCCTGGGCTGAGGGGGAAGCAGTGGGAAGCACCTCGCACTCGCCCGGGGCAGGGAAAGGGAAAGGGAAGCACCGGGAGCAGCCAGCGCGTGTGGGTGGGCTGGAGCAGGCGGGCTTGGCCGCCGCCGTGTCCCATCCAGCCGCTCCATCCTCCGGTCATTTACAATAAAAAATAAAGCAGGGAGGATTTCCAAGCCCAACACAGGGCTGGCCCAGGTCCAGCGGGAGGTCGATGATTTGCTTTGCGCTACACATGCTTTAAAAATAATAATAAACCAAGTCAAAAACGAAAAGTGAGCTATAAAGAGGGAGAGCAGCACGTTGTTTCTGCAGGCTGGGCTGTGACAGCCAGGGACCAGCTCGGCTGAGCAGCGCCGGAGCGCGGGGGAGACTTGGCACCAGCCTGTCCTTAACTGTACGACACCTGATCCGATCCAAGGCTGCTGTACGCGCTGCCGGAGCCGGAGCCTCGCCCGCCAGCAGCCCAGGGAACAAGAAAACATTTTCCTTGACGAAGAAAAAACACCCCGCCCCATCTGCAGGGACCTGCTCCCTCGCACAGTGCCCGCGCCTAGCCCCGAACAGCGAGATTAGCATGCCATGGCGTGGCATGCCATGGCGTGGCGTGGTGTGGCGTGGCATGGCATGGCGTGGCATGGCATGGCATGGCATGGCATGGCATGGCATGGCATGGCATGGCATGGCATGGCATGGCATGGCATGGCATGGCATGCGGCATGGCATGGCACGGCACGGCATGACACAGCCTAGCAGATCATGGCATGGCATGGCCGCGGTGCACGCTGCCCGTGTCTCACGCCGCCCGTGTCTCCGCGGCCGGAGCGGGGACTCAGGGACCCGCAGCGATGCCAGCACCAGGGGCGGTGCCACCACTTGATCCCGCAGCCGCCGGGTCAGGGCTCAGCTCAAACGGATTAGTGACCCTGGGCGTGTGTGCGGGAGCGCAGCCACAGGTCACGGCTCAGGGCTTAATTCCTCACCTCCAGCTGTCAAAACTCTTCGGGAGCGCGGCAGAGCCGCGCAGATCGCTGCCGGGAGTGGGCGTGGGGCTGAGGCCAACCCTGGGCACGGCGAGACCCAGGCGGAGACCCCCGGGTCAGGAGTGGCTGGGTGGAAAACTCTGTCTCGGAGCTGCAGGAGCAACCGGCTCCTGCCTGGGGCAAGGCTCAGCCTGGCTCACGGCATCCCTGAGCTGCTGCAGGGATCCCACCGATACACAGCTGGGTGAGTGAGACCCAAGGGACATGTCCCCCGTTGCCCTGGCCCCAGATGAGTGTTTCTGCACCTCAAATCCCCGGTCCTACCCCACCGCCAGCCTCCAGTCCACCAAAATACCAGAGCTGCAGCACTAATAGCAGGGTTCCCTGCCAGGTGCATAGTTTGACCAGTTGAATCACACATGCCAAACCACAGGTATTTTATGAGACGTTTCCTGTTATGAAGACATTTTTGTGGGGATTCATTTTTTTCTTCCCCTCTCCTCCTCCTCTTCCCCGTGGGTTGGTGGCCTGCCCAGGGGCAGCTATGGTGCTGTCCCTGAGGGCTGCAGGAGCAGAGCAGTTGCCAAGTGCCAGAGCTGAGCTGCTGTAGGGATGAGGGTGCTGAGGGTGTTGGAGGGTTCCATCCCCTCAGCTGGAACCCCTTTCCAGGGGACTGCACAGGGGCTGTGCAGGGTCCAAACTGCTCTGTTAACCCAGGCTCGTGCCATGAAGAAGCATAGACACTTGTGGCTGGATCCTGGTGTGGGATGTGGAGCATTTGCCCAATACCACAGGGAGGGACAGGTGCTGCAAGCCCCACTGAGCTGCCAGAGCATTGGCATTGCTCTCCAAGGACCCTGTAAGGACCAGCTCTTCTCCAAGGACTTGTAAGTCCTGGTAGGAGCAGTGGGAAGCAGATGGAGCTTCCCCGAGGTTTGCAGGTCAGACCCACCTTGCTTCCCCAGCTCCTGTGCAGAAATAACGTTTTCTAAGGCAGAGGGTGTTTTGCAAAGAAATCTGCTAAGGCTGGAGGGACCCGCAGAGAGTGATTCCCATCTCAGGGAATTTACAGGCAAGTGGCCATGAACCACAGACATTTAAACTTCCAGCCTTGTGCTGGGGTCACTGGCTTCAAGATAATGAGCTTTCTGGGGCAAGGTGCTCAGGGCAGCTCCCTTTGGGACATGTGGGGCAGCAACACTGTGGTTGTTCCAGTCCTGCCCACCTATCCCACAGGAAGGGGACCCCTCCTAAGGGGGGTGCAGTGGGAGTCCTAACATCACTTGGGTAGCCCACAGTAGCTCTGAGTGCAATAAGGACCCTCAGCAGCAGCACCTGTTCTCCCAAGGGAAAGATGTAATGGCCTCACACCACAGTAAATACAAGCTTCAGAGCAGTGGGACAACATGGAGCCAGCAGCCCACGAGCTGGCTCGCAGTGCTCCAGGACAGCTGGTGCTACTCAGCATCCCCACCACGGTGTCCCCACCCTGTGGTTTTCCCACCTGAGCTCCCCACTCCTCCCTCAGCACCTGCCCAGGTATGACAGCAAATGTGTGAATTGCTGTGAAAACATCCCCTCTTGTCTAAAACACCAGGAACATCCCCCATCCCTGCCCCAGCTGCTCGGACAGGAACCTGCCTCGCAGTGTTTATCCTAACAGTAATTTTATTTTAACATCAGAGTTTGAAATCCTGACTCCTTGGTTTTGGTAGGTCCTTTGATCCCCATTTCCTCCCGTCTTCCAGCTTTTTAGCAGCCTCCCAGGTGAGTCAGGCTGGTGCCAGCACTGCTGCCTGTGCCTACCCTCCCGCACATCCTCCCGCGTTCACCCTCCACAAAATCCCTCTGATAAAACACCCGGTGAGACTCGCTTCACCCTCGGAGCTGCATCTCCTCGGGGAAGACTCCAGAGTTCGGCTCCTGACCCCTAACAGGGCCAGACCCCCGTTGGGGCACCCCCGGCTACACCAGTCGCCCCCTGCCAACCACTGCAAACCCTTCCGGTGTGGCCACCGCTCCCTGTCCCGCCCAGGTCACATCCCTTGGGGACAACGGCGTGGCCGCATGTGCTGGGACCTGCCCAGGGCGATTCTGGGGTGCCCGTGCCTGGGGGTCAGCCTGGGCAGGTGCGGGGTGGCCAGGGAGGGTCAGTGTCCCCCCACCACCGTGCCGGTGAGCCGGCCACTGGGCCGCTCCTCGGTTTACGGGGGAAAATATTGTTTATGCTTCTCTAATATTGGTCTTCTGTTTTGCATTTGCCGTTTCTTCAAAGATAGGGAGCCACCTCTGCCAAGATTCCAGAGGAGATATCCTCAGCAATGCCGACCGCGCTCCCCACCGCACTCAAAGAAAACAAATGTCAGGCCAAGGATTGATATGAAATAGTTTAAAAATGAGAAAAAGCTGCCTTACAGCTAGGTTTACATTAAAATAAATTTCAGGAGTGGGAGCCTCGGCTGTGTCCCTCCCTGGCGGGCAGTGCGTGGGGACGGGGGTTACCTGCCGGGGCGGTGCCTCAGTCCTGCCTTTGCTTCGGTAACTCACGGCCTCGGGCCAGCATCGGCTTCCCCATCCCCTCACCATCTCCTCGCCATACCCATCCCTTCACCATTTCTGTACCCATCCCCTCCCCATCTTCACCCCTATTCCCATCCCCATCCCCATCCCCATCCCCTGCTGCCCCTAAGGCCATGAATCACAAAGGAACACTCCTGGCACGGCAGCCATGCACAGCTGCTTCCCCATTTCCACACCCAGGGAAGGGGATGGAGTGCACGTTTCAGGCAGTGTTTATGTAATTTAATTTAATTTGATTTCTGTGAGCTGATGCGAGTTCCCAGCCAGACTGAGGTATTCAGTGGAAACTCTGACAAGACACTCCCGTATCCCACGCTCCCGACTGGCACAGCCTCATGCTCCTGGCTGGATTTCAGATTTCCCCTGTGCCCTGTAATCCCAATTTTAGGTGGCATCCTCTCTGCCAGGCTGCAATCCTGGGGCCCCACAGCACCATAGGGTTTCATGCCCCCATCCCAATGGACAACCCCCATGTGCCTTTCCATTGGGACAGTCATGGATTGTGCAAAATCAAGCTGACTTTTCCTCTGATTTTTTTTTTTAATTTGCCTGATGCTGTCACAAGATATTTCACCATTGATGAATCAGCTGCTTTGATTTTTCAATTTGAAATTTCTATTTTTCTTTTTTTTTTTTTTTAGTTTCCACATTTCCTTTGTCTTGGAGTTGACAGCCTCACAGGGAATTCCAGCAGCCCTGCTTTCCTGGGAATTATGCCAAGCCCCCGTGCCCCAGGACCCCATGCAGAGGCAGCAGAGTCCCACAGGACAGCAGTACTTCTGGACAGCTGGGTGACATGTCCTGAGGAACATGAAGTGCCCCACGTGCACCATCTCTGTCATTAACCAATTTTCAACATCACTTAGTGCCAACATGCTGCAACTCAAAGCCGAACTCTCATTTCCAGGCTCCAAATTTCCAGTTCAATCAAGCATCCCATTGAATTTGTTTCAAAGGGGTCCAGACCTCCCCCCTTGCCTGGACTCCTGCACCCAAAAATGTGTTTATCTCCCACTGCTCTTCTCCTCCCAATGTGACACCATCAGACAGCTCTGCCCTGCACACAGCGTCTGCAGAGCAAGCAGTCCTGGACAGAGCAGCCCAGAGGTATGGATTTCATCTGTCCCAGATCATCCCAAAGGAAAAAACTACTTCTGCACCCAGGATGGAGAAAGGAGCAGCTGGGACAGCGCTGGGAACTGGCTAAGAAAGCCCCAGAGAAGCCGGTGACCTTCACAGATCCAGAGCATCTGCCTTGGGCGTCGCCGTTACCATTGACCCTTTGCCAAGCAAAACTGGGGACTTGGAGCTCCAGCACCAGTGGAAAGCAGCGCAGAATATATGGAATATTTTCTTAGCAGGACTCATTTGTTTCTGTTAGAGACACTGGCCCTGGATGGACACACAGCCAGTGACGCTCAGGGCTGTCTCCGTGTCCCTGCAGTGTCCCAAGGGACTGAGAATGGGATGGAGTCCAGTCCCTCAAGGTCAGTCCCTGGTTTTACACCCCTTTGCTCTCATCTGGTGCATTCAAATGCTCCCATTCAGAAGCACCAGGGCACAAAATGGATACTGAACCTGGGGACAGGGAGACTTTCATTACAAAACCTTTTGTTTAGGCTTTGAGCTGGAAAAGCACTCAGCTCACTCTGAGCTCTCCTCTGGGCTGTGTCATGTGGGAACCTCAGTGTCCACTGGGGACCCACTACCCAGAGGGTCTCCTCCTGCCAGTGGCACACTGCTGAGCCTGGCCAGGGCCCTCTGCCTTGGCAAGGGGGCACCCCCTTGTTTGGGCACAGGCTCAGGACGGGCTGGCACGGTTACTGCACCCAAGGGACCCCAGCTGTTATGCCAATCATTTCTCCATGTTAGTAGCAGACCCAGATCCTGGGAACAGACCTAGACCTGGGAATAGATCCAAACCTGGGGGATCAGACCTGATCCAGGGATCAGACCCAACCTGGGCCATATTGTTGCCTTCTAGGAAGTGATGGGTGCATGGCATCTGCTTGGGGAGGTGCTGGGCATCTGCTGCAGATGCCAAGCTGCCACACTGGCCTGGCATTTCTGATGAAAACTAGAAAGAAAATTAAATTGACCTCTTCAGCCCATTTTCCTGGAGGACAGTCAGAAACGAAAAGATGGCCAAGGAACCCTTCAGCCTTCAGCCTGGATTTGGTGTGGGAAGAGGGCAGGGTGATGCTCTGGAGGCATTGCCCCCCTGGCAGGAGGCAATGCCTGGGGAGGGTGAAGTGACAGCCCCTCCGTGCCTCAAGTGGCTGCAGAACCCACCTGGGACGGCAGCTCAAGCTTCACCCCTGCTACAGAAACAACCGGGACAAGCAGGGCTGGCTGCGATTCAGGGGTGTCTCAGAGAGATGTGGGACTCCTTAGGATCCCACCTCATCCCAGCCGCCCCGGCAGGGCTCAGGCAGCGCCCGGCACACCCACGGCGTGCCCGGCTCCCGGGAGCCTTCCTGCACAAGCCCACGGACATTTTCCACCACTTTTACGGCAAGAGCATTAAAATGCTGTTTTCCGAAGGCTCGGCGCGTTGAAATGTCAGGCCCTGGGTGGAATGTGGCGACGGCGCGGCGGGAGGAGGGGTTGGGGGCCAGGATCCCCCGATCTGCGCTGGCCTTTGCCCCGAGGGAGGCACCGGGGGCTGAGCCGCCTACATCCCCGGGCACTGCGGGCAGGAAGAGCGGGGGCGGCTGCTCCGCGGAGCCCGGACAGGGTCCTGTCCCTGCGCTTGGCTGCCGGCACTGTCTCCTGCCCACTGCCGGGCTCCTTTTGCTGGGGAGTTACGACTGCCTCTTCCCACGGCCCCCGCTGGGCTCTGCCAGGGCAGGACCGTGGTCGTGATGAGCCAATGGAAAGCAAAATCCGTGCCAGGCCAGTGTCTCACGGGCTCCGGCCACTCCTGTATGCACCAGCCCCGCGGAGTGCGGCAGGGCAGTGCGGGAGGGGAAGCGGTAAGGCCAGCACTGTCCTCCCGGTTCTTCAGCAACAGGAGATGGCCAAGGGGCCACTTAGCGGCAGCCAATGTCCCCTCTGTGCGGTGCCGGCACACACCGTGCCCCAGGGATGCTCCCGCACCCAGCCCCTGTGGCAAACTCATCTCCGGGCAGGGCTGGTGTCTGCTGCACAATTCTGGGCACCCCTACACGATTTGGGGAAGTCAGATCTGGGGAACATGTACCGTTAGGAGGCTGGTGGAAGCAGGGATCCATCCCAGCTGGCCAGGGCAGTGTGTCCCAGCACTTCGGGAGTGGAGGGTGCAGGTGGGGCTGGGGAGGGGGGCAGAGGGGCTGTTGTGAGCGGCCAGGACGGGGTCGAGAGGAGGGGAGAGTCCCGGGTGTCTCTCGAACACAGAAGCCAAATGGCGTGTGTCAGGGTGGTGGGGAAAATTCAGGAGCTTTCAGCACCACCCAGAGGGGTGTCTGACGCTTTTATTTATAAACCCCCTGGCTCCTGCACAGCTCCAGCCTCTCACATGCAGGAAAAAGCCCATCGGAGCCAAGACAGAGTCAACAGCATCCCCGCACAGCGGGAGGCAGCGCTGAGCGGGCCAAGGATGCTCTGACTGGACCACCCGGCCCTGGTGGCCAGAGATGGCCATGTCCTGGCACCACAGCCCCAAGGCCAAGCTCCAACAGCACGGGCTGCCATGGCATTCACACAGCTGCCCTTTGTGTGCTGGCTGTGCAGGGACCCTTTGGAGCAGGTGGGGGGATGCCAGTGGGATCCAGAATGCCGCCCCCACCACAGGGGATGCTGCTCTCGTGCCCAAAGGCAGAGGGGGATGAGAATTCCCACAGCTCCCATCAAGCATGAGGGTGAGATCCAGCTCTGTGTGAGGGGCCAAAAGGGCTGGCCCTGGCTCCAGGCCCCAGCAGAATGACAACAACAGGTTGTGTGCATTGGGTACAGTGTGCCAGGGAATTCAATAAACCCAAGTGCTTTCTGCTGGTCCCAGCCCAGACTAATCCCATAAGATGTCTCGTCAGCATGGAGGCACAGCAGCTCCTGCCCCCTCCATCTCCCACAAGCACCATCCAAGGGCAAAGCAGTGCCATGGCCCCAGCACTCCTAGAGGGCCCAAGGTGGATTCAGACAAAGGCGTTGCAAGCGCCAGCTCCAGCTCCAGCTGCTCTGGGGACTCGGCTAATGGGGTCCATTTGCTGGGTAGTTCTTGGAATAACAAATTGTATCATCCAAAAAAGCAAAACCACAAAAGGGGATCGGCTTGCAGCTCAGCTCACAAAAGCCCCTTGTCTGGAGGCCCCCTGCGCCCCCCAATCTCCCAGAGAAAACTCAATTTAACCAAAATAAACAGCACACCCAGCCCTGTGCTCTCACGCTCCATGGCAAACTGCGGAGCGACGCGGATCAGCTCGACCCTGTAGTTGGCAAATGCGAACAGCCAGGCACCTCAGCACTCCTCTGGAGTGCCATCCAGCCAAAACTCAGCTGGCTGTGCTTGAAGGGCTCTGGCCACTGGTGCAGATTCCAGTGCTGTTCCACCTCCCAGTCCATCCCAATTAGCAGTGAAGACATGGAGGGGAAGGGCAGGACTCGTGCAGGAACAGAGAAGATGAAGCCATGGATTTCCCTGCAGCAGGATAAAAGATGAGGGTTGGCGCCTGCTAAACCCTCCAATCCCCCTACTCACGCCTGGCAGCTTCCTGGCAGGCTGGAGCCCACTGACCTGGTGGGAGGTGGAAGTTTGGAGCAAATAAAGTTCCCAGCACGACAGAGATGATCCCAGCCTGCAGCAGGACCAGCTGGACAGATCCATTGGCTTCCTCTAGTTTCTAACTTCCACAGGGATGTCCTGTGTTTCCTCTCATTGCCCCAGGGTCACCCAAGGTCACGAGCTCCTGTTTGTGTCCTAAGAGGACACAGTGGCTGAGATGCTCACCCGGGTCCTGCTCTAGGAGGCTGCAAGAAGGGGAAAGTTGAAGGGAGGGGAGTTACACCCCTTCCCAGTGGGTCAGGTCTCCAGAATTACGGGATTTTTGAGCTATTTCTCCAGTTAGGATTGGACCCCAGGGTCTAAACTCCATCCCAAGAAGGCCCTCCAGCAGCAGCTCTGCAGAGGTCCTGCCTTTGGGAAGGTGCCCCTCCATGACCCACCTGTAGTGGACAGAGGTTTGCTTCTCCCATGGCTCTGGTCTTCACACCTTCTAGTGCAGGTCAGGAGTACCAGCTCCCAACCCTTGTGCCCACACTGCTTCTGCCCCCAGCCTCAGCCCCCAAAATCACTCTAATTATTGGCATTCTGAGCAGTTTTGCTCAGGTTTCTGACCAAGTTCCACCCCTGGGCCAGCTGCTAGCAGCCAGGGGACTCCAGCAGATGGTCTGTGACGCTCCATCTCACACGTGCAGGGACAGCACCGGGCACTGGGATGGGAACACAGGCACAGCCTGTGCAGAGCCTTGGGAACAAACACACCTGGGAGCACAGGATGGAGCCCCACACCTGGCTGCTTCCCAAAGGTTTCTGCAGCATCTCGTCCCAGCTGGATGCCCCCAGGAAGGCGAGCTCTGGACCGGGGCGACCCCGCTGTCACGGCCCATCTGCCGCGGGTAATTCAGCGCCTTCCCGGCAGCGCTCTGGCTGCATTCCTGCCCTAAGTACCACGGATTTGCTGTGCTTTATGAAAAACGAGAAGAATGTTTTAAATGAAATTAATTCTGACGAACCCAAGATTTCATAAAAGCACTGCCTGGGCATGGTTTGGCACAGGCCTGCTCTTGTTCACTCTAGTGCCTCCCTGGGGGGAGGAAAATACCAAGCTTGGCATAAAATCAATTACAGACTCCTTGTACAGCTCAATTTATGGCTGCTGGAGGAGAGCTGGGGTCTTGTCCTGGCCCATAGCTGATGGTTGGCAATGACATCACGTGTGGTATTTAATGAATGGCTATGGGAGGTGTAATGGAAAAGACCATCAGCACCAACTGTGCCAGACTGGTGGAGCAGTGCCGGGCACCTGAGTGTGCCACACCAGGCCTGGAGGGGTCATCTCACACTGCCGCATGAGCTGACATTCCTAGCTCAGCACAGAGCTGGCACAGACAGGGTCTGTGCGTGGTGAGGACATGTCCGTGCCGGTGGTGGGAAGGAGCAAGGGGAGGATTGGGAAGCAGGCATGGAGCCACTGGTGCTTGGCGTGGCCCCATCAGCTTCCTTTGGATGCAGACAGGGGAACTGCTGCGGCCCTGCCCGGCTCTCCCTTTCATCTTGACTTTAAAAAGGCACTAAATTAAAACCATAAAGGCACCCAAGCCCTGAAGGGACTCTGCTGTCCCGCTGGCCCCTGTGCTGGGGGATGCTCGGCAGGACGCGGCACTCGCGCGCAGCAGGAGCAGCTCGCAGGGCCCTGACCTTGTTATTTATGTAACACAAAGCTCTTCTCCTCTGCTCATGAACTGCCGTGAGCCAGATGCTGAGACCCCCTCAGGGTTCTGTGGGCCCATGGCAATCGCTGGGTTTTTGGGGTCCTTGAGCTGCTATGAGGGGCAGGGGGTTGGCCCAGCTCCAGCTGTGGAACAGGCTCCCCAGGAATGTGACGGAGTCAGAATCTCTGGAAGTGCTCAAAAAACAGACGTGGCACTTGACAACATGGCTTAGTGGGCATGAGGTGTTTGGCTGAAGGTTGGACTTGATGATCTTTAAGGGTTTTTCCAACCTTAATGATTCTTTGTGCCTGCAGTGGCTAGGCATGGTTCTGGTTTGGGGTCTGCCCTTGACCAAGGCTGCCCACTCTGGGGCTGTGGGCTCTGCCCTCCAGGGTTATCATCTCAGCCCTATGGAGCCCAAAGCATCTGAAATTAAAGGCAAAGCAAAGACAAAAGTATCACTGCTGTAATCCAAACCCAGCCCAGGTCAGGATCTGCCTGTGGGTTGTGAGTGCCAGACTGGCAATATCAGGAAATATGAAGAAATAGCAATAAAAGTCATCTTGTTCCTGTCTGCTGGCTCACAGCACACAGAGCAGTGAGAAATACCTTTCTGCAGTCATTGACAATGCATGTTTGAGGCTGGAAATATGCTTCTCTGGCAAAAGCCCACATACTTAACCCTGATGGGCATTGGCAGCTCACCCTGTGAGTCCAGAGCAGGGCTTCAGGGAGGGCAGTGGAACTTCCCAGCTTGCTTGGGCACAGCAGCTTGGGAGATGCTGCTCTGGCTATTGACACGGAGCAGGATGTGAGGGTGATAAGTGTTGAGTGTTGAAATGAAAGCTACAGTGAGAGCAAAGGACCTGCTGCAGCTCTGTGAGTGCCAAGCCTCTCGCCTCCTTATCGGTGCTTCCCTGAAAACGATGGCTGTGTTGTCCTGACATCAAATATTCTCCTTGTGGTGATCCATATCTCCTCCATTTCAGTCGCAGCACCCGAACGCTCCAGCCCTGATGCACACCCTGGATTCACACCCTCGGCCCTGGAGCAAAGCCAAAATCCCCAAAGGAAAAATGCATCCAGAGCTTCCAAGTTTTGTGGTGAAACCACATGATTTTGATGGGAAGCCATAAATCAGTCCCAAGCTCTCTCAGCTCCCGGTAACTTCTTAAAACAAACCTGGGCTGAATTCTGGGTCTTGTAATGAAATCTGAAAGCAGGTGAATTGGCCACAGGGCTTGTGCGTCACCACAGACAAGTGCACGGAGCAGCCTTGGCTGCTCTGGACAGCCCCAACTCCTGTCTGATGGGTTCAACTATCCCACAATGATGGGTCACAACCAAAGCATCTTCCACCTTCTGTCAGTATCCAAGGACAGAAGAGTCTGAGTGCTGTCCAATCCCTGCAGCACTGCTGAGACCTTCCCAGCCCTGGGGGCATGGACACCACTCTGACAGCTGGGACAGGACAGGGAACACCCTAGCAGTGGGATGGGCAGGACCTGCTGCCCTGCTCTGCCCTGCACTGCCCTGCCAGGAAAACGGGCATGGGGAAAGGGGTAAATCCTCGTGTGGCTGCAGGGATGGGGGCAGTTCCCTGAGGTGGTCGGGCCTCAAGGCCTTAGGTTTCGGCACAAAACAAAGTGAAGGCTCTTATTTGGCTAATGTGCCTCCGAAGAAAGGCTCTATCCTTGTTTGCTCCCACTGCTGTATTGTCTGTGGATAAAGATGGGGATAGTTCTCATCTGATACAGCAATATCATCTCGCCCATCTGGACAGGGTTCTTTACAAGACCCTGCTTTAGAATTTAGATCCCTGGGAACTTGGAAGGCAGCAGTGAAACAAAACCCTCTGCTAGAACAATAAAGAGGCTCTCAGCGACAGCCAAAGCTCTGTGGGGCAGGCACAGGAGTGCTGCGAGGTCCCAGGGGTCCAGCACTGCCAGGCTGCTCCGGTGTGCAGCAGGTTTGCAGAAATCTGCTAGTTTGGGGCAATTTCTGGGGCCACATTCTGCCTGGGGAAGGCAGAACTTGGGCTGGGAGCGCTGCAAGAAATAAGGACTCAGGTTTTTGGTGCAAAACAGCCAAGCTGGGCAAGGCATTGCACTGGCCACTGCATCCACAGCAGGTGGACATTGAAGTCGTTGTTCTCCCTGACTGCTCCCTGCCAAGCCCTGTCCTGGATGGAGGTGCCTGGAAGAGCCTCTGAGGACAAACATCTCCAGATGGGCCAGAGGAATGGGCTCAGCCCCAGGGAAGGTCACAGAGACTAGACCTGGCTGCTCTGCAAATTTTGGATGCAGTTGCTGACTGTGATGTGGGGCTTTGCTCCATGACACTGGGGCCAGAGGCCATGGGAGCACTGGGCTGAGGGGACAGCAGACACCCTCACACTGCCACCTTTGGCTCCTTTTTAATCCCATCCCATTTTTGGTAGGTCTCATCTCCCACCTGCAGCCCTCAGCCAAGCTCGGGAGCGCTGCAGGGAGGCAGCAGCCACCAGGAGCTGTGGATCCCTGCTCCTGGGATGCTCCTGTGAGAACATGGGAGAAAAGGGCAGGATGTGGCTTTGGTGAAGAGCCCAGATCCTGCAGCTCTTTGGGGCAGACAAGCAATGCCCAGGGGTGAGCCAGGCTTTTGGGGAGCAGAGCATCACATCCCAGCAGCCGCGCCAGCCCCAGCGCCCCCCCGGCCCCGTGCAGATGTTCCCCGGAGCGCTGCCATCCCTCCAGCCCTTCCCGGCCGGGATGCATCCCATCACTTTGAAGTCTGCAGCCGATGTGCAGGGTTATACAGCCAGAGCAGACAGCCCTGGGGAAGAGCCAGGCAGCCAGGGATGTGACTCAGGAGCGGCTCCGGTGACAGGGGGAAAAGGAAAAGCGGTTTATTATGTCTGTGCCGGCATCCAAGTCGCCAATGCAGGGAAGCAACGTGCAGCTGAGCCCTGAGCAGGAGGGGAGGGCTGGGGTGGGGTGGTGTGGAGTGTCACCCCTGCCTCACCAGCCACCCTGAGGGTCCCAATCCCACTGGATTACTGCAGGACACAGCCAGGTTCCAGCAGCATCCTGCCCTGCTCTCCGAATGTCCAGGACAGAGAACCCTTGAGTGCAAAAGAGGGAATAAGCATGTGTCAATGTCGTCGTCCCCACCACCCACCCCCGCCCCCCCCGCCCTTGTTAAAGCAGTTAATTGCTCTCTCTAATTAGCTGTGACAAAGTGCATGGGGGACTGGGGATGCTCAGAGTCCAGCACATGCCCAACAGAGTCAATGGCCTGTACCCTCTCCCAGAGGGAAAAAGGTGGGATTGAGAAATTTAGGGAAGACTAATGCAATCTAGTATCTTTTTATCCCTCCTCTTCTGAACTATGAGATTTTATTGTCACAGATATTTTCTTTAGTGCAGAGAGATGGAAACTCTGCTCCTTCCTGGGCTGTGGACAAGATGAAATAGGAGAGAATGACAGAGGGGTGTGTGGGGACAGACGGGACCAGCCCCACACCCTCCCCACCGGGTTAATGCCTTTTGCAGGTGCCACTGCCCAAATCCCTTTGATCCACTGTTGTCACAGAGTGTGAGGAGCCCGGCTACTGCTGGCCATGGCACCCAGGGCTCGTGCAGGAAGTTTTGTCCCTCATATCACAGATCTAGAGTGCAGACAGATCATTAAAACCAGGCAGTTTCATCTCCACCTTCCCAGGAAGAGGCTGCACTGCCTGCCAGCAGCTGAGCACTTGGATGCACCACGCAGCGCCGGCATCCCCGTGATGGATCAGCACTGAAAACAACACCCTACTAATCTGCCTCCCCAGCAGCCATAAAACTGTCTTCCCAGTTCCTTCAGACAGGATTTACAGTGGTTCAAAGTATCCTGGAGTAGTTGGCAGAGGCGAGATCTCTGTGGGTGCTGCCCCCACACCAGGGGCACCTTGTGGCATTGAGGTGATGCTCCCATATCTTGGCCCCCAGCCACTCCACTTGATTCCCCCCGAACTAACACTCCTCAACAGGGACTTGGCAGCCCCCCAGAGCAGGTCAGTGACCCCAGGGCCATGCCTGACCCCAGAAGCCACTCACGAAGATCCCAGCACCTCCAAAAAGGCTCCTCTCTGGGCTATTCCTGTGCCCTGTGCTGAGGGCAAACAGGGCAGGGTCTGCCCTGATGGGGACAGCTGGTGGGTAGCTGTGGTCACAGCCTTGGTGACCACCACTCGAGGGACAGCACCTCGCCCAGCCATGGGCTCACCATGCTCACCAGCCCTGGGGCTTTCTGCTCGTGTGACCCCAAGGAGTCTGAGCTGAGACCCCTGGGCACAGCTCACGCCAGGCCCCTGTGGCACCAGGAAATCTTCCAGCACTGGGTATGGGGAATGGGAACACTGCCCCTCTGCTCCCCCTGCTCCGTATCCAAGTGGGAAACCAAAAACCCAATGCAAGGCGAGCTGTGTTGAGCCCCTGCCAAGAGCCACAGACAGAAATATCCTTGATTTCACCAAGGTGTGAATAACTTTTGACACTTCTAGGGCTTATTGCCTTAAAAAAAATCCCTCCTCAGTCCCCATTCACACTCGGCAGGACTGTGTTTCATATGAATGGAATATATGAATCACTGCAAAGAATTTAAATGCTTCCCTGTACAAAGAAACTCTCCCTCCCTGCCTCTGTGGCCGGGCTCTGCACAGCCTAAAACAAAGGCATGGCAGGAGACGGAACAAATCCCAATCACCGAACTGCTACCTCCTTGGACAAGGGCAGCCTGGCCTCTCAATTTGGCCCAGTGAAGTGGGGCACCACCTATTTCAACCCACCACCAACTGCCCTGGCCACAGACCTCGTGGTTTCTGAAATCCCAATGAGCCCCTAACAGCTGCTGGATTCACATCTCTGTGTGCTGTTCGCGTTTTGGCTCTGTTCCTGCTTCTAAACCCCAGTTTTGAGATTGGAACAGGCAAAGAAAATTGCTTTATTGTCATTCCTCTGCCCAGTCTGGGATCTGGGACAATCCACCGCCCCGCTGCTGGGAGATGGGGTCAGCTGGGCTGGCAGAAACAGGCGAGTCTTCCTGCAAGAACCTCTCCCATTTTTTAGCAGTTCGGGTTTTGCTGCTTCTTTTCCCTTTGGACAACAGGGCAAGGAAGAAAAATGTAACTGGAAGCCTGGTGCAGCCCTGCTGCATTTCC
Organism: Luscinia megarhynchos; assembly: GCA_034336665.1. NCBI lineage: Eukaryota > Metazoa > Chordata > Aves > Passeriformes > Muscicapidae > Luscinia > Luscinia megarhynchos. The sequence goes on along the minus strand of CM067585.1, from coordinate 3,963,289 downwards.
AACTGTGATGTTTCCCCTGGCATCGCTGCCTCGGCTCAACATACGCGGTTGTGTCCAGAGCCCCAGCAGAGTGAGGAAAGCCAAGATGGGGCTTCAGGCACCTGGGTTACATTGGTCCCTAAAAGAACAGAGACAGGACAATCCCTATGGCCCACACAGCACTACCCCTGCCCAGGGGGCTCACAGCCACCAGCCCTGCTGCTAGGTCTGTGTCCTAAATTCGTAGGATTCGGCTCTGAAAGGAGCTGCTTTGTTTCCCAGTATCCCTCGCAGATCAAAACTGCATTTTTACAGAAGCAATAAAAATCCCAGGAATTCACCGACCTTATGATTTATTAAACATGTTCCTTATAGCAAAGCTGCCCATAGATGAGAAATATCTCCAGTAGGTTATTGCCTGGCCTGGGGCTACTGTACAGGGGGGATCTTTCCTGGCTTATTGGGACTGTTCAAAGCTGGAGAACCTGCTAGCTCAGGAGCCAATTTAGCAGTAACACTCTTAAAAAAATAAGCACCTTGTGTTTCCCAAGGTTTTTGTGGAAGGCGCCACAGTGCCAGGACCCGGGAATAGTGCCGGTACCCGGCTGCAGATGTTGGGAGCTGCAGGAGGGGACAAGACTCCAGGCAGGACTGGAGCAGTGGGTGCCAGCAGTGGCTGTCCCAGAGGTCACGGCACTTTCCCCAAAACACTTTTGTTCTCACAAACATATTTCCTAACAGCAGAAAGTAAGAGCTGGGCACTGGGAGACGGCAGGGAGGATTCCCTGGGAACGGGACGTGCCCGAGGTGGGTCAGAGCAGGGAGAAAGGATGAGAAAAGGTAAAGTAGAGGAAAGCGAGCTTAGACCCGCCCGAGGAGGGATGGCTGAGGCGTCCTGCGGTGTTCCTCGGGGAAAAGGCACCAGAACAGCGGGACTCGTGACTGGCAAATCCACGGGATCAACTCCCGCCCGAGCCCGGCGCAGCCCGCGGGATGCGCAGGCGAGCGGGACCGGGAGCGGCGGAGCCCCGACCCGTCCCGGCGGAGCGGCGCGGACCTTACCTCAGCTCCCGGCGGCGCGGCGGAGCGGGGCACGGGCGGCTGCTGGCGGCAGCGGCGGGCCGGGCCGGGCCGGGCCGGGCCGGGCCGGGCACCCCACGGGGCGGAGCGGGGCGGGAGGGAGGGCGGAGCGGGGCCGGGGGTGCGGGAGGTGCGGGAGTTTCGAAGCGGGATGCGGAGAGAGGGATGCGGAGCGGGGTCAGGGGTGCGGAGGATGCAGAGCGCGACCAAAGGTTGTGGAGGGTGCGGAGCGGGGCCGCACCGGGGCGGCTGCTGCGATTTCTCTCTTTTTCCCTCTTTTTTGCTCTCTCCCCTCGGCGGTCCCAGCGCGCTGCTCGTTCCTCCGGCGCAGGAGGGAGACTGCGCGCACCGCACCCCCGAGAGCGCGGCCCCTGCCCCCGCCCCCCCGGCCCCTCCTCGCCACTCCACGCGGGACAGAGGGCCCGTGGGCACAACCCCCCCTCCCCAGACCCGCCTTTTGGAGCAGGGATACCCTGTGCCCCGGGGATGCTGATGCCAGCAATAGCAGCCACAGGGTGGGAAAAGAGCCCGCCCCAGGACTGGGTGCTGCCTGCCCCTGGGATGGGGTGCAATGGGGTCCAGTTTTCTTTCCCCTTCTTGGCCCGTACAGCAGCCCAGGGCTGGAGCAGCCTTGCCCCGATGCTCGCCCAAAACCATCGCCCAATTCCTTTATGGACATAGGGCCGCAGCAGGAGATGATCCCCATTTCTGCGGTGGGGCGACTTCATCACCCTGAAAATCTTGTTGCCTTTGGCAAAACATTTTGGAAATGTGTTGCCAGTGCAGCCAGGTCCTGCTGCCTCGTGTCTTGGCACAGTATAAAATCACACACCGGGCACGGAGGTGCCTCAACCCCAGGAGAGCGAGGTGCCTGCAGCCCCCACCTCCGGCATTTCCCAGCCACCTTGCCCATGCCCAAGGCGGAGAAGCCCTGGCATCCCACTGGCAGCCGCGTGCCAGGTACAGCCGGGACAGCGCCGGCACCGCCGCAGCTGCCGGGGTGCAGGAGCCGGGGGTGCAGGGCTCCGGTGTGCCCCGGGAGGCAGATTAGAGTTGCTCAGGCAACAGGCACGGAGAAAGCCCGTCGGGATGGAGGCCGCTGGGTGCAAAAGGGTGTTTGTTTTCTGTATTAAGCGCCTGAGCAAGGGGGGCATCAGACAGTTAATCCCCCCTCAATGCCTTCCCCCGGAGAGCAGCCGCCGTGGGGCCGGACCTTGCTCCCAGGAATGCTGATGTGCTGTGCCCTGCGCGGCCAGGGCTGGGGGTCCACCCGCAGCTGGTTCTTTATAGCAGTCCCCACTGCAGGCCACGGTGAGCAGCTCAGAGCAGCCCCACGGCTGCTCCAGGGCAGGGCTGAGCCCGGCTGAACCTCGGCACATGGTGGCTGTGCTCAGGGAGCACAGCTCCAGCGGGATGGGTGCTGGCAGCAGCTGCTCTGTCACCACCTCAGCATCAAGAGCACAGTGTTCCGGCAGTATCAGCTCTCCTGGCCACGCCCTTGTCCCACCTGCAGCACCCGGGCACAGGGCAGAGCCTGGAGGGGCCTCCGTTGGCACGGCAGCTCCGGCAGAAATGAACCAGCCTTGTTTAACTAGAGCTCTCACTGGCAAAGCATTTCCTCTGCTCAGAGACTCATTTGCCAGCACAGACCTTTCTCTGTCCCACAGAGCAAACCACTGGCTGCAGGCTCGCTCCGTGCTGGCCTCTGCTGCCTGTCATTATTCCTGTGCTGGCTCGTTCCTCCCCAGCCTGTCCCCTCACCAGGATGGAGCCTGGGGTGCAGCCATGCCACCTTGGCTGTGCTGTGCCACTCCGGGCCATGCACAGGCTTCTTCCTGCTGCCCAGCAATGGCCATTTTTTGCTCAGGGGTCTTCTAACCCTTCACTGGATTCTTTCTTTTCTTTTATATCTTACAGCTGCTTCTGACTGCAGCTGCCTGATCCTCTGGTTTGGGTGCTGGTGCACGTGCTCACTGTCAGAGGAAAAGGAACTGGAAAATATGTAGGACTTGAATAAACATTTCCAAGCAACACTTGACCCATCAGTGCATTATCAATATTCTTATACTAAAGGCAAAACCCATCTCTGTATCAGCTGTTGGGAAAATTACTATGGAATTAACTCTATTCCAGTCCAAAAAGTATCCAAGTGTAAGCTTACATCTCACAGCCCAAAGCCACAACAATCTTAGCTCCTCATGCTAAGCAGGGAAAGAGAACAACATCCCAACTCACCCAGGGCCATAATTCTGAGAAACTCATCCTACTTAAAATTTATTTATTTGAGCTAAACAACTGATACCTCTGAGCACTGTGCTGAGCCATTGCTGATGGCTCTGCTTCCCAGTGGGAGAGGGAAGCCAGGCTTAGAGTGGGATTTAGTGGCTTTGCTGCCTGTATCACCTGGCAGCTCTGCACCCACTGCTGTGCCAGGGCTCCACAGTGTCCCCAGCATTGCACTGGCCTTGCTAGGCCCACACCTGAACCAGTGAGAGCTCCAGTGCGACAGCAGCCCTGGGCATTGCTGAATCTCAGGGTCGCAGGCTCACTGCCTCCCAAAATCCCCGTCCCAGCCATCCAGCTGCTCCACACAAGAAGAACAAGAGAGAGGAGACATAATTCAATCTAGGGCTGAAAAATGCCTTAACTTAATTTCGGTGGGTCACGGGCATAATCTAATCAGCCCTGTGCATTGGAATATCGTTTCCATGTTTCCACAAAGATGGATAATTGTGCTCAGAAAACCAGCCCTTGGTTCTCAGTGGGAAAATGTGCCATGGGGGTGGGAGAGGGCCAGGAGCTGGGCTGGCAGTGCCAAGCAGAGCTGCTGTGCCCGCTCAGGGTGCTGGCATGGGGTGACAAGGGCAGACAGGGGACTGGGGCATCGCCTGGAGTGTGCCAGAAGTGACATGCAGGTGAATGTGGCCCAGGCAGGAGGACACCAGGCAGGAAGCGGCGGTGTCGGTGCAGTGAGGGGCGAGCCACGGCTCTGTGTGGAGCATGGTGCCAGATCCCAGCCTTCGGGAACATTCAGTGATGGATTAAATGCAATCTGACTACCACTGTGGGAGGTTGGAGAGAATTACTTCATACAAATGCACTTCGGAAAGTATTTAGAGTCAAATTTTCAAAAGCCCCTGAACGATTTAAGAGCCAAAATCCCATTTTCCAAAGTCACTTAAATGAGCAAGAAAAGATCAGTTAAGAAAACACGCGAGCAGCCGGGGCCTGGGGGGACAGGCTGCGGCTGCAGCACCACACCACTATCAGCACTGCACCCTCACCCTGGGAGACACGAGGATGCACCGGCCTCAGAAAAGGAAGGAGGAATCAGCCCGGGATGGGTCGGATTGAAGGGAATGGTCCCTGCTGGGGTCAGGGACAGGGCTGTGGGGCCAGCACTGCCACGCCCGGCTGCCATCGCAGGTCCCGCCGGGGCAGGAAGGGTCCCCGGCTGTAACGGGAGAAGGCAGGGCTGCAGCTGGGAACCGCAGGGCTCCTTCCCTTACCCCACAACCGCTGCTGCCTCCTAAAAGCCTCTCCAGTTCCCCACTCAGCATCCTAATGAACCGCAAGGGCAGCTGGGACCCTTTGAGGCAGCAACCATGGAGACTCAACCCCCTCAAAGAGCAAATCCCAAAGCAATTAGCTTTGCAAGGCTCGGCAGGACTGGTGGAGGTTCCACATTCCTTGGTGGCTGTAAAGCTCTTTACTGGGATTGTTTTCCTGTGGGAGCCCTGCCCGGGGTACACATGGTGGCTCCGGGTCCCAGCACCTTTGGTGCATGCCGTAAAAAAACACTCTCACTTTGCCATTGCTCGGGCTGAATTGGAGTCAGTTCATACACTTCCCCCAATAGAAAGCAAAAAGGATCTGAGACAGAATTCTTGCTCCAGGATCCTTTACAATTCCTGGAGGACATTTTTGGAAAGGGAAGGGTTGTATTTACTTTGGCAGCTGACTCTGCTCCTATATACATATGCATGGAAAAACTGCACTCACCTACGGCTTCCAGGGCTCCCTTGTCTGGAGAGCACCAGCCCAGGTGGTAGCTGGTGGACCCTAGACCTCTCTTTGGAAATGGCACGTGGAATTGGGAGCTGAAGTTTAAATCTCTCCCCAGGGCAGCCCTGGAGGCTGCTGGCCCTTCCCAGGAACGCTGGAGGGGATGCAGCAGCCCCGGAGCTCATCGTAGCTCAACGCAACATCCCTGTGATGCCTCCATGTGCCCCCACCGCCCCCCTCTCCAGGCATCTCTCCCCACCTGCACCTCCAGCCTTTCCGTGGCTGCTGTGATTAACTCACTGACAGTGGGGTTGGAATAAATCCACTCGTTGGCACTCTGTAAATTCATCATGTGCTGAGGACGCACATTCCAACCTACCATAAACACCCCTGGCTATGAGCTAGTAAATCTGCCCCAAAGCTGGTGGATGAATGGAGTCCCTGCACCCTGGGGGCGGCTCCAATCTGAGCTGGGGTGACCCCACAGCATCCAACTGTCTCTGAAAGGAGGTGGTGCAAGAAAGGGGCTGTCAGGAGCATGCTTGCCCAGCTGCTGTCACCTCCCCGTTTGTATCCTCCCTCCCTGTGCCATTCCTGCACTGGTGGCTGGGGTGGATGCTCCCATAATTATTGGGGACCCATCCCATGGCCTGTCTGGGAGCTGCCCAGAGCACACAGAGGAAGTTTGCTGCCCTGGTGCTCTGCCGAGTTGCTGAAACATTTAGGCAGTAAACTAGTTGTAAAACAGAAAAAAAAACCAAAACATTTTATTTTCCACCAAACAGTTGCTGCTTCATTTTATGGGGGTCCTTCTCTGAGGAGGTCAGGCTGGCAGAGCAGAGACATCAGCCCAGGTCTTGGCAGGTTCCAGGCTCCTGGCACCCGCAGCTCAGCTCCTCCAGCCCCATCCATCCCCCAGCACCAGGCTGGCACTGGGGCCACGGTGAGCACAGACAGGGAAGGGCATGTATGGCTGCATGGTTTTTTCAGCTGCACTATTGTTGGGGCTGTCAGCAGGTCGCCCTGGGGAGGGGGCGTGGGGGACCCTGTTTGGCGGGTGCTGCATCCTGAGGCACCTGAGATCCATCTACAGGGCCAGACAGTGCGTGAGCAGCTGCAGAGGGGAGGGCAGGGAGCAGGCACCAGGGCTGGTTCCCATCACCTTGCCCGGGAGAGGAAGCTGGGGCACAGCTCAGCATCCCTTTCCCAGAGGAAACCAAGTGCTTGGGATGTGACATTGCCACAGGATGCAGGTGCCATGCACTGCACAGAACCTGCTTCCCCTGGAGAGCTGAATGCAGGGCTGGGGGTCCCTGGGCACCACCAGGGATGGTGTCCCCATGGAGGGACGAGCATCACCAGGGACAGACAATCATGAGGACATGTCAGATGTTGCCCTTTTCTCATTCTCCATCCCTTGTGCCCCCATGCTGGTGTGAGCTGTGTGCTCCACATGAACCCATTTTGTGGACCCTGGGACATGGCTCCTGCCAGCTCATGCCCCAGGGGAGGGGGGCCTGGGGGCCTGTGCCTGCTGCAGTGCAGCACCATGGCCCAAGAGCTCCCAGCAGCTCCAGCCCCTATGAAATAATTTGTTATTTTAGCTGTAAAACAGTAAGTGGCCCCTTTCCAGGAGCAGAAGGGAAAAACCAAACGGCCCCACTCCTGCTAATGACTGAACCAGTCAGTCAGCAGGGGCAGGACTGACATGGGAGCAGGACCTGCCTCTTCTGTGCCCCCTCTGACACTCCTGTGTCCCTTCTGACACCCCTGTGCCCTCTTTGACACTCCTGTTCCCCCTTTGACACCTCTGTACCCTCTCTGACACCCCTGTGCCCCCTCTGACACCCCTGTGCTCTTCCTTCTTTCCCTGTGCCCCTCCATTGCCTTGGAGGGTCATAAGGGCTGAGCTCATGATTAATTACCAGGGCTGCCACCTCTCAGAGGAGCTGCTGTCCAGGGCCATGCTACCACAGTACTGCAGTGCCACGGGCTGCAGGGATGCAGCTGCCTCACCATGGTGTTCCTCACGGGCTGCAGGGGATCCTCTGTTTCAGAGGTGACAGTGGAGCTCCAGTACAGCATCAGTGCCCAAGCCATTCCCAGCCATGGCTGTCACCAGGACATTCTCAGCAGTGAGGTGACAGCAGCACAGCATAAGCCAACCAAAGCTGTCACAACTTCAAACCCTTTATGCCCCATGTTGGGTGCTGGGACAAGTTTCCCCATCTGAGATTTAAAGGGGATGGGAAGCCCCAGGAGGGAGGTGGGGATGGATGGGACCGTGTTGTTCCCTAGGCCAGGTGTGGATGTCATTTGCTCTGCTCAGGGATTTGACCCCCCAGCAGAAACAGTGCCTGCTCTGAGTGCTGGGTATGGACAAAGAACCCAACACCATTTCTTCATGGTCATTCCCAGCACCCCAGAGATCTTGCAGCACTGCCAGGGCAGCCCAGAATCACTCCCAGAATGTGGCAGCACCATGCAGAGGCTCCAGGGCTGTGCAGGCAACACCCCTCCCAATGTCAGGTTATAGACGCGAGTCCTCAAAAATGCAAAAAATGCACCGGGAATCAAGGTTGGCCTGAAGAGTTTTGATCTCTCCGCAATTGCTGCAGTATTGCTGTAAGTGCATCCAGATGGCTCAGACCACACAGATGCAGCGCCCACCGTCATCTTCGGCCACCCTGCCCCACCCCCTGCCCTGCTCGGGCACCTCGGGGGCTGGGGGGATGTGCCAAGGGGCAGCCCTCAGGGGACAGGGCAGCTCGAGCTGTGTGTCATTAGGGTCAGCCCTAAGGGGTGGCAGTGGGGTGATGGGTCCCCTAGGGCTGGTGGCTTGCCACGTGGCTCCCAGGATGGCAGGGTCATCGCCCCAGCTTGTACCTGGGGTGAGGGATGTGACCTCCCATTGTTTTCAAAATGTAACAGACCTGAGCACCCTGCAGCTGAACTTCAGATCAGCTGCTGAGAGGTGATGCTGGACTTGTCTCACAATCACTGGCTTTGGGAGGCTTTGTCCCCTTGGCTTCCCTGCAATCCCTGCATGGGCCTGATGGGCTCCTCAGTGTGCCAGGTCCCTGCCTGGCTCTGTGACTTCACCATTCCAGTGTGCATTGCCATTGCCAAAACTTCCAAGACGAGGGAAGACGGTCGTGGTAGTGTATAGCAGGTGAACATTGTGCCTACAGGAAGCTGGGGCAGGGTAGACCTGAGCCTTATTTTAGTGCTTTTACTGCATCTCAGAGCAGTAAGGAAGGAGGGATGGAGAGATGAAAGGATAAATGAAGGCTGGCAGACATCCTGGCCTTGAGTTGCTCCCCAGAGATGCCTGGTTCCAGCTCAGTGCATATATTCTGGCCCCACTGAGGGCACTGCTGCCCATGCTCCTCTTCCTGCTCCCCAAGATCCAATGAACAGATGATGCTAAATCAGAAAAAGGCTCATTTTGACCCACAAATTACATTACTCATGCTCAGAGCCACAGTGGGAAAAGGGCTGGCAAAACAGTGCAGGTGCTTGGACTCAGCCAGGGGTGCTGGAATGGGCAGAGTGGCACAGGCAGGAATGGGGGTCCTTTCTGCCCAGAACACCCTGGTGCTGCCAGTGCTGACTCCTGGTCTCGTTCCTTACAGAAGTGGGAATGTGTTTACACAGAGCTTGCGCCTTAGGGAGCAAACCCACGGTAGCTTTTGCCAAGAAGCAAGAGCATTTCTAGGGAGTTCGGAATTTCCTTTCCTGAAAGCCAGTTCCCAGGAAGGAAAACATGTTTTGAGCAAAAACTGATGCCCAGTTCTGTGCGGTTTAGCCAAGTACAGAAGACACAGTGTCAGCAGTGAGAATGCCTTGCCCAGCTCTGGTCCTCACCACAGAGGACATCAGGTCCCCCTGTGCAGGGGAGAATCACCCCAATGCCAGCCCAGCTGCCAGCCTGGGGTTCATGAGGTACCTGGTGGAGATGCTCCCAGCATCCAGAACATTCATCTCCCATCACCTCCCATCACCTGGAGCAAGGTCCTGTCCCATCCCTGCTGGCCTCCTTGCCCCTGGTCTCAGCTGAGCCCCCGCAGGCCGGTGGCTGTGCTCCCCCTCCCCTGCACTGCCCACCAAACCGAGGAAGTGGCAACCACAGAGCTCTTGAAAGCATTTTTTTGGTGGAGACCACCGGTACTGAGAGATTAAAATTGCTGTTGTTTCTTCCATTACTCAGCTTTCCTGAATTATGGGGTGTAATACTCAGGGAGTGGGAATAATTAGGGGAGAACAATGGCAGGCTTGAAGGCTTAACTATGCCTGTGTGGTACTGCCGGCCAGGCCGGCCTGCTGTCACATTTCTCTAGGCCTCCATTTTCCACAGCCCGTGCCAAGCCCTTTCCACTACGGTACCCGCTCCGGCTTCCTCATTCCTGGGCTCCGGCTGTCCTGGTTAAAGCTCAGTTCCCTGGCTCCAGCACCCCCAACACAGTGCTCTGTGCCCTTCCTGGTCAGGATGGGGATGCAGGAGTGTGGGACAGAGGGATGCTGAACCCTGGATAAAGGGATGCGAGAGTTCAGGGGATGTGGGAGAGCAGGAGGCTGAGGGATGTAAGAAGCAAGGACAACCCGCTGCCTTTCTGTCCTGCCAGGCTCCTCAGCACAAGGCAGGCAGAGGTCCCACCAGGTCATTCCAGTGTTCCACGCTCAAGGAAGCCACTGAATTTCTCCCCTTGGCTGGGAACACCCTCCAGCTCCTCAGTGGCATCTTGCTCAAGAGCCTTCCCAGCAATGGCTCGGCACTGCGGGGCCTGGGGAGCAGTGACAGCCCTGGCCCAGAGCTTGGGCAAGAGGCCATAAGGCTGGTCCCAGCCCCGGGCAGCCACTGGCTCCAGCCGGGGCACGCGGGCAGCCATGGGGGGCTCTGTGCCTGCCATGGGATGGGGACGAGCCACAGCCCAGGGCAGAGCCAGTCCAGCGCCTGGCAACTTCTCCTTGAGCTCTTGGATGTCAGCACTAGCACTAATTAAAATAAAATCAATATTTTTTTGCTGTAAAAAGAGACGTTTTTCTGGCAAGCACTTTCCCCGAGTCAGCTCCTGTGTTTGTGTGACAGGCGGGGAGAAGCAAACGGGATCCTGGGGCTGCAAGGAACGTCTGGGGCTTTGCTTCATTCAGGGAGGGGATTGGTTTTAAATTTTCAATTTGTTTTCTCGTTTCTCTATTAACTGAACTGTTTGGAAGTCTTGACTGCAGCCATCCCTGGTCATTCAGGCATCCGGTTCAGTCCTGCTTGTGGTGAGCCACTTGCCATGGCAGGGACAGGATGGGGTTGGGGACGGGATCAGGGTTGGGGGACGGGATTTGGATTGTCCCTGCTGCCAGGGACAGCTTGGCTCATTAGGTCTCCACTTTAATTAATGTTTTCTGGGCAGGTGGCTCCCCTTGAGCTTATCAGAAACTTCCTCTGGTCCCAGAATTCCTGGTCTTTCAAGAGCTCCTGCTTTCCCTCACAAAAAGCCTCAAGACTTTATTTTTCTGCTCAAAAACAGCCTGAGTGGAATCATATTTTAGTTATTGGACACTTTGAAGAAAATTCCCATAGCTACCAGTTGGGATTGTGGCTAGGATGGGAATTCACTGATGCCTGAAATGAGTCATCTCACAACCCTGTAACCAGTAGTCCTGAGTGACACCCTTGGAACTCTCCTGGGCTGCAGCAGCTGTGCCAGGATCTCCCTCCGAGCAGAATTCCTCTTGGAGCTCATCCCGTCCGTGATACCCAGAGGACCTGGGCTGATATCACCTACCCCACAGGGCTCTACCCTTAACCACTGAGAAGACGCATCACTGTGAGTATTTTGCTGAATTCGAGGGAAATTTCTCACAGCTCTCTTCCTTTGTTCAGGCTCTTTATGTTCATGTGTGTGCACATTATGGATGTCACTACTTTAGATTTCTAATTCAATTACAGTGATGGTTATAGAAAATCCCATTTGAGTCATGTAGTATGAGTTAAATTATTCAATTGATCAAGTGCTGCTATTGCTTGTTAATGAGGTATTGTTATGATTCAGTGTTGGTAAATCCTTTAGACTTAACCCACTGATCCAATCTGAGGCTAAATTTAGTAACGGGATCCTCTCTGTGCATGGTGACTCAGCTTGGGAGTGTCCCTTACCCCCTTGCATTCCTGACTTTTTCCTGCCTTCCTTTTTCTCTCCCTATTTCCACCTAAATCAATGTAGACTGTTTTTAATCCTATTTTTGTTGGTGTGATTTATCTACATTTTTAGAAATAGAATGACAAAATAATATCAAACCTGATTTTGCCAGCAATTCAGCCCCAAACCCCTCATTCACCACAGGCTCAGGGAAAGAGCAACCATTCCAGAAGCTCCCTTACTCAGAAGCCTCAATTAAAACTATTTTAAAAGAAAACAAACATTTCTCATCGAAATTCCTGCCTGTTTCTGGCTCTCGTCGTGGGCCAAGGCTGCTCAGCACCAGCAGCTTCCCGAGCTGCCTCTGGGCACACCCACCATGCTGGGCTCTTGGAGTCCTGGCCGCAGCTGGGAAAATTGAAATTTTCCTATGGAAATTCGGGAAGGCTGTAGCAGCATTGCCCCGCTGTCCTAGGGTTCCGAGGGTCCAGTGAGCTCAAGGCTTTGGTGTTAAAGGTGCAAAACCGGAGCCTGAGCTGTTCCCACCCCATAGGCACTCCAGCAGTATTTTGGGTGGATCCCAGTCCCACAGGACACTGTGTCCCTAAGTCACATCCTGCACCGCCGGCAGCTGAGGGGAATGGAAGTGCTGCTGGTGGGACAGCGGTGCTGTGGTTTGAATTATTAGGGTTTGGTGGTGTGGGGGGACTGGACTGTCCCACTGGGCTGGGAATGGTGGCGTGGCCGATGTCACCTTCCTTCCCTGCGACTGGATCGCCCCTCCTCAGCTGTTGCTCCCTAAATGGCTGCACAGAGGAACGGAGCACCGGGGAGCACGGACCTGAGCAGGGGCAAGAGGACACTGAGATGAGTCGTGTCCCTGCACGTGTTTCTGGCGGCCTGTCTGTGCTTGAGCAAGGACGATTCTCCAGCATTTCCCCTGCCCAGGACTCAGCAACCGCCTCCGGCGCAGCGTTGGCTTTCGCAGGGCTGGATCCTCTCCGCAGCCGGGTAGAGCGTGGGAGGAGGGTTCCGATCCCGCTTAGGAAACACAAAACAATAAAAGAGGAACAATGAAGCTTCCTTCCCGTCGCCCCAAATACCAAACGCCACCAGAATGTGGCTCAGCTCCGAGCAGCGCTGCCGGGGCTGCTCCTGCGTCCCCTGACCCGAGGAAGGAACTGCAAACGCCTCCTCCTCTTCCTCGCCCTGGCAAGGGATGCTGCGGGTGGGCGGGTGCCAAGGAGCATCGCCAAAGGGCTGCCCTGGCCCGGCGCTGCTGCCAGTGGCATTCCCAGCTTTGGAAACTGCGTTTGGGTCAGGGCGGGGGGGGGTGCAGCGTGGCCGTGCCTTGCGAGAGGATTTTGTCAGCTGCCTGTGCTTCCAGGGTAGCCAAACACGTGTTACAGCCGGCCCAGGGGCCCAGGAAGGGTTATAAAAACATCCAGGTACCCAAACTCGCCAGATCATTATCAGCTAGAGAATGTTCTCATGGATTTGGTGACCGTGAGATGCCAAGAATGGGGAGATGCTCGGCCAGGTCAGCCGCAGCTGGACATGTATGGGAAGCTGGATCTGCACCGGAGTGGTACCCACACCCCGAGTATCCCACGGCTGGATGCGGCAGGTGTTTAGGGACATGGGGCCAGAGCCCCCTGAGGGGCTGGTATCCTCCTGCCCTGCTGGCTCTACCCACACTTCAGCTGCTTGGGGCCACCAGCACCATGCCAATCCTGCCAACAAGCCCCGTCCCCAGTGCACGAGCCCTTGTGGATGAGACATCCTTTGCACAGCCTCTGTGAGTGCCCTGGCCAAGCACATCTGGCTGAAAGCTGTGGGAGCTGCCCCAGCAATGAGGACACCAGCCCGAAAACACTTCTTTCCCAGAGAGAGTCTCTTGTCCCATCCAGGATCCTCTCCCAGCACCATCCCTACGCCCCCAGCTGGTGCTGGATTCTGGGGTCTGGACAGTGCCCAGGGATTTCACTCACCCTGTTTTGGGTGATAGGAGCAGGGCTGGGATCTCTGATTCCCACTGGAAAGTAGAGAAAGGACTACATGGCTCATGGCTGGTGTAAGAGTGGGGAGTGTGGCTGGGGGCTCTCCACCAGCCAGGAGAAGCAGCCAGCTTGCCCTGGTTTTCTAATACTGGCCAGGTTGTCCCCACGCTGGGGACATAAACTGGTTTAAACCCTTGCCGTGGACCCTGTGAATCACACATTGACCTTCAGCTCCTGGCAGCATACTCCATCAGGACACCGGCTAATGTCCCACTTTCCTGCAGGAGGGGGACAAGAGCTGGAAAGCTCCTTCCACCTCTGCAAGCACCCCACCAACCAGAGCCCTTGCAGCCTGCTTCTGTGAGAGCCTGGGATCTGGTTGGGACACGGTGCTGTGGTCAGTGCCATCATGGGGTGCTCAGGCTGGTGAGGGCACAGGGAGCTGGATGGGGGGCTCACCCCAGGCACCGGGACCCCACAGCATTGCTCTCCGGCACCGCTCCCTCCCCATGTCCCACATCCCCTCCCTCGACTTTTTGCTATTGTCATCTCCAATATCACGCAGGGATGTGAGAGGCTGGAAGTCGCCTCTTTTCCTGCCAGGTTAAATCGCTCGCTAGGAATGTCTATTATTCCCACAAGTCAACTTTCCCCTCCGCGGTATGTGTCAGGGGTCAGGGCTGGCACCACATGAAAGCGACGGGTATTCAATAACCAAGAGCCGTGGAAAGGCTTCAGTCCAAGCCCAGCCACGTTGGGGTTTATTGATGCAGATGCCTTTCCCCATTTGTTTCCTATAAACAGCACATGGTAATATTTAGTAGGTTTCAAACAGAGCTTTTTGCATATTCTCCTTGGTCTGCAGCGAGCTGCTCAGTAGTAGACAGTTTTAATTTACTTAATGCAATTCCTGCTTTTTGTTCTTCCAGAAGGTCTGGGCTGGTTTTGACCCTGTCGCCCCAGCAAATTACTGTAATTCCCAAGGGGCTGGGAGCAGGAGTCTGGGATCCACTCTCTTCAGGGGTGAGGACAAGGGATCTCCCTCCCCCCAGACCCTCTGGGACACAGCCTCAGGAGCCGGGTGTGTGTTGGGGCTGTTTGGGGCCACCCTGGCTGGCTCCCACTCCTGGCCAGGATGGCAGCACGTGGTAGACGCCAGCTCAAGAGAAAAAAAAACCACTTTATTGCAAAAGCTGCCACTTCCCCATCCTTGGGACTGGCAGAGGTCGGGGCATAGCCCTGGGTGCTCACTGCCCGGGATGGAGCGTGACTGCAGGGTGACCCCAGAGCAGGGAATGTCTGTGATCACAGAACAGAGATCCCAGCAGAGCTCCTGGGGAGCACTTACACAAGAAACGGAAGCATGAACTGCTGCTGTTTGTTGTCTCCACACTCCTGGCAGCTGCATACATGGCCGATGCCATGGAACAGCACAGAGCTAGCAGCAGAGGAGGCTCAGATGCCTCTCCAGGTGATTTTTTGCCACTGCAAATGCCCACAGAGTCTTGGCTCTGCAACAGCTGCCTTGGGCTGGCAGCAGAGTTCCAGCCACTGAGCACACAGTGGATTCACAGAGCCACACTGAGTGTCTGCCCCCAGACACTCCGTGTGTGGAATACTGGGCAGGTTCCTCAGGCAGCAGCTTCCAGGCCCAACAGCAGCCAGGAATTCTTGATGCTGTGCTACCATCACCCTGCCAGCCGTGGGCACCCTGTCACCACTGTCACCTTGCCAGCCTCAGAGTTTGAGCCCCTGCTGCCACCCCCCACCAGCACCCACCACCAGAATACAGGCAAGAGGAGACCAAAGAATTGACACCGCGATTCTTTTAATGCAATTGCTTCTAAAATGCAGCTTTAAAGTGACTTGGAATGGTCAACAATGAGAAATAAGGGATGGTTTTGAGCTCTGCAATATGACCATGTGGCACCTCTGCAACCAACACCCACCTAACACCACCACACCTCACTGCTCTTACAGTCACTCACTGTCCCTTCACAGAGCACACGTCACACAGGGCATCCAAAGGGACTCTGAGGGGCCAAAAAAAGGGACAGGGTGAGCCATCCAGTGGCAGATGACCCAACAGATTCCTCCAGGAAAGCCAAAAAAGAGCAGCACAAGCAGAGTTGCTCCCTCTCACCTCACATTCGGGCATCAACCAACACAAATTCTGGAGCTCACAAAGACCTTGAGGGCTGTACCTTCATGCTATGTAAAGTGATTTGGGAATCCAATATCTGACTGTGTTCTCTGGCTCTGGGTGGCAGAGGAAGCTGATGTTCCAATCTCTTGCTTTTTGTTATCTAATACTTCTTTATGTATTAATTTTTCAGAGCAGAAAGTGCCACAGGTCAAGTAACTGGGAAATTCTGCTGTAGCCTGAACACCAGTGAGAACAAACCCCCGCACCACCTTCACACCATGCAGCCTTTACATCCCCCAACAGCAGAACAGAACCTGAAATGTCTTTAACACCTCCCAGGCCTCAGCATGAGTTTGGTTCTCACTCTGTGACTCCCCTTGCAGCCCTGGGCCGTGCCCACTGTGGAGCACTGATGTCATTTTACCCCACTCTTTCTCCATGTAAAATAGTTCCCACCACTCCAGTGGGGTTTGACCTCCTTCCCTCCCGAGAGGGGAGTGCTGAGGCTTCTGGAAAGGCCATGGGATTTCCAGATTTCTGTGGTGCCACAGCCCCTGGGCAGAGCAGCCCCTGCCCTGGTGCCAGCACTCCAACAGCACTCCCCAGCCACCCCTTTGGGTCAAGCCTGCATTTGCCAGTAATTTCAGAATCAAGTGCAGGAAGTCAGTTTGATCTACAGAAACACTACACACATCTCCAAATGAATTTTAAACACCTCATTTAAGGAAGGACAGGGTTTAGCAGGGAATTAGTGGGCTCTTGTAGCTTGGTCTCCAATTCTGGCCATCTGACACCGAGGCAGATGTGAAGGGACTGGAGCTTTGCTGGAGTCTGAGCAGTTGTTCTCACACAACCCAGGTACAATTGGAAACTGAGCGTAGGAAGCCTCCAGGGGGAGGGAAAAGGACAGCACCTGATGAAAAAGCTTCAGAATGAACCTGGGAAATAAACACCAACCAGACAATCGTCTTCTACAGAGGATGGAAGTGAGAGTAGAAGAAAGTAACATCTGAGACAGTCAGTGAGTCAGTCTGAGTGTGCAGGGGCAGGAGATCCCTGTGGATCTGTGATGAAAGCTAATGGCCAAACCCAGCTGGTCCCTCCAGTCCCCACGGAGATGGGGCTGTGGTTCACTCCTCCCCAGCTGGAAGGTTGTCTTCAATCCTCCTGATGAACTTCATCCGTATTTCTGTGACGCTGTCGCCCTTCAGCGTGTCCTGGACAAACTTCACATCAACAGCCATCTGCACCTAAGTGAGGGAACAGAGAGCAGCTGGTAACTCCCTCTTCACAGCAGCTTCTCCAGGGACTGAATGATCCCAGAGCATCAGCTTAAGGGCTTTAAGGGCATGACATGACATACAGGGTTCTACATAGTCCTAAATTTGAGACACAGCTGTTCTCTTGTCCCAGCCAATTCCCAGCTAAGGCTCACAGCAGTTGCAGAGTGAGGATTTTGGAGCTTCATACAAACTTCATACAAGTCCTTGAACTTGGGTTGAGCTGAGGGGGCTCAGGCACCACCACTGGGCCTCAGCTGCCACACATGACAGCAGCCAAGTGCTCCTGCAGCTCTGCCCTTCTCCTGGGAATGTGTTTCAAGTCCAAAGGAAACCCAGAAGTCATGAACATGGACCAGATTCAAGTATCTCCTGACACCTGGCTATCCATACACCCATCCCAAGGGAAGGGAGCTGTGCCTCACCATTTCCAGGGCACCTCGCAGCACTCCACAGAGCAGGTTGGAGTAGATGAGGGTGGAGTGGTTGTCAGGGAGCTCCACAAAATCCACCAAGGGGTTGTTTTCTAAGATCAAGGAGAACTCATCGCCCCCAGGACTCCAGTTGGTGATGCTTGGAGTGATGCCCAGGTACATCTTAAATGCAATCTGTTGTGGCAAACAGGAGGAACAAGAACAGGTGCGGCAACAGCACAGCTTTGATCTTTGTAGAACTACTCAAGGGGTTTGCAAACATCTCTCCTTTCTTCCACTTCCCACCAGTCAGCAGTACCTGCACTAAAACTTTTTTTTTCCTGCCCCAAAATCAAACTCTCAGAACAGTCCTGTGAGTAGAAAATATTCCACCCTCACATGCAAAACCCCACAAAAATCTGACAAAGCTGTGCTTGGACATTTACCTTTGCAATAACATCAGCAGTTTCACGGAAATCATGGCATCTCCCAACGCTGGAACGGGCCAGGAAGTCCTCTATGAGCCGGACACCGATGTTGTAACCCCTGTGAAAAGACCAGAGCAACATTTTTAGAATGACAACAAATATTTATAAAATAAAAGTCTAATCTGAGAAATGTCTCAGCCTGACAGGATTTTGCTCCTGGAGCAGCACGCAGGGATGTGGCTGTGATCACTACTGTGAGCACAGCTCTGTTGTGACAGATCCACTCACATTTTGTCCAGCTGCTTGTTGACATCATCGTCGTTCTCGTAGTCCTTGCAGAGCTGGGTCACCAGGGCGCCGTAGGTGAGTGTGAACAGCTCCGAGTTCTGCACAGAGCAAAAGGGATTCACCCAACAGAACCTGCCCAGACTCTGCTGCCTCCGTGTCCAGCGCCGCCACCCTCAGAATGCAGAGGGGAACAGGGACCTGCTGTCTCAAAGGAATCTGCTGCTTAACAAGGAGAGATCCCAGATCCAACTCTGGCAACAACTTCATTCTCCTCAGAGCAGGGCTTGGAGGAACCTGGTCTACTGGAAGGTGCCCCTGGCCTTGGCAGGAGGTGGAACTGGATGAGTTTTAAGATCCCTTTCAACCCAAACTGTTCTGGGATTTTGGGAAAGAGACCAACACCTCCTGCATAGCTGGAGGTGCCATGCCAGGGCCTTGAATTTACCTCTACCACTGGCCTAGAGCTGAGATCTGACTCAAACTCTTCCCTCTGTTTCATGAACACATTACAAGCAGGCAGTGCCCATTAGACTTCAGCTCTGGTCCTCCCAACAGGCTCAAAATGCTCCTCCAGCCACAGATTTATGAAATTCTGTACCAATAAAAAGGACTCATCTGGTCCTGGAAAGTTGTCTGGGCACAGAATTTGCTTCACAGATTGAAATCAGCTCCTCAGACCCAGAATAGGCTCAGAGAGGCCAAATCCAGGCCAGCTTAGCACTCAGGTGCTGTGCATGTCCACTCTGGGACTGGGCAGGACCAAAGTCATTAATGTCTTCTCCGCACAATTATCAGATTTGCTGAAAATTTGTGGAAAAAGGGAAAAGTTCTCCTCTCCCATCCACCACCTTCAAACCTCACAGTTAAATGATGTCTAAGAGCATTTTTTGGGAGCCATTAAGCCAGACCAGTGACTAATGAGCTCAATACAGGCTGGAGAACAAAACTCTGCAAAAGGAAGTGTTTTGAGGAATAAACCCCCAGCACTGGATTCTGCTGTCAGTTTTGGCATGCAGAGGGATCACAGGGGCTGACCTGGGATCTGTCACCTACCATGAGCTGCAGAGAGGCAGAAGGTGAAATGAATGGCAAATACCAATACTAGAGAATGAAAGCAGCAGCAGGCAGAGAGGGAAAAGAGACAAGATCAGAGTTAAGTGACAACACAGATCACCATAAGTTCACACAAAGCCACCACAAACACACAGAGGAAACACCCCCAAACAAATAGAAATTGGATTTATAAAGGATACAGAGAATTCCACCTTGTCTTGCTCCTGGATTAGGAAAAAAATCTTCCCTGTGAGGGTGGTGAGGCCCTGGCACAGGGTGCCCAGAGAAGCTGTGGCTGCTCCTATGTCCAAGGCCAGGCTGGATGGGGTTTGGAGCAACCTGGGATAGTGAGAGCTGTCCCTGCCCATGGCAGGGGGTGGAATGGGATGAACTTTAAGACTTCAGGTATGAAAACAATCAATCAGGCTGGCTGGAGCTATTGCCCCACTTTGGATCTAAAGACCTGACACATTCTTTGAGAGTTTTATTTAAAAATTTGCTTTCCTCTCGAAAAGCAAAAGGTTGGGCAACTCACACCATCAAAATGACAAGGTGGAAATTCCTTTGGCTCAGCTGGAGTCAGACTTGGCAGAGAATTTAACAGACATGCAGAACAGGTAGTGTTGGTTTCAAGGGTTTCAGTTGTTTCAGTAAAGACAGAGGAGATGAGGGTGGATGGAGGAAATCCAGCTGTCCCCAGCCAGAGGTGCTGCCACTGTGTGAAGCCATGGCAGTGTCACCTGCCACCATCAGCCCCCACATACCCAGAGCTGATCTCACTTATTGCTGAGACATTGCTATTAAATGCAACTTCAACTGCTACAGTAAGGCAAAATCCTAAATTCAGATTTTGACCAACATTTCTTTCGTTTTATCTGATGCAACTGAAGTGCCCAAAGCTTTCTCAGTATTTTTATTATTTGACACAGCAGAGCAGTGTACAGTCTTCACACTGTGCATCTGTTCAATGGCTACGGAAGTGTCAGAACTCCAGCGAATTAACACAATTCTTCATATTGTATTTAAGGAGCTTAATCCCTAGAAAAAGAATCCCCTGGGGCGTGGAGAGGCAGGAGGGAGCACCTAAGCCCGACCCAGCCCCTCCTCACGGCCAAAGAGGAAGAAAACCCCAGGTTTTATTTTTTATTACTTATTTTGCATTAACAATTAATGAATTCGACCTGGTTTGACCCAGCATCCGAGCTCAGCTCTGGAGCTTTGGGATCCATCTCTCAGTTCCTGACTCAGCCGGGCTGATAACGCGGAATGTGTTGGAGAAGGGAAGCGAAACGCCAGGGAAGCGTTCGGGGTGCGAACTTCCCACAAACGAGAGCGCCCGATGCCGCTGATAGCTGCCCGGCCCCGCCGCACCGGCCGCTGCGGGCCGGCCCTGATCAGCGCCGCCCTGGCCGGTTCCCCGGGTGCCCCACGCCATGCGCTCGCCGCGCTGACCCCGCCGTTACCATTTTCTTGCTCTCGGTGCCGCGCCCGCCCTGTCGCGACATCGTGTCCGCCCGGCCCGGCCCGGCCGCTCCGTCCGCCGCGGGGCACCAAGGGACCCCCGGGCCACCGCGGGGCACCACGGGACACGCAGTCTGCGCCGCACCGCCGTCCGCACCCCGCCCACAGAGATGAACTACAAATCCCAGAGTGCATCGCGTGACCACAGTGCGCGCCTATCCGCGTCACGTGATCGACAGACATGGACCAATCCGAGCGTGCAGCGGGATCAGGTGATGGCAGCTGTCGCCGCCAGGGGGCGTTACCGCCTGCCGCAATGTGGCGGCGCCGGGCTAGGCCCGGGACCGCCGGGATCGCTCCCGTTCCCCTCGGCCTCACGTCCCGGGGTGTCCGCCGCCACCGTGCGGCCCCTGCCCGGCCGCTGATGGAATGGTGGCCACGGTGCTGCTCCCTACGGTCTCCTGGTTTCCTGCAGGCCTCCCCGCGGCCCCCTAGCCCCGCGTCAATAACTCCTCAGGAGCCGTCGGCAGAGCAAGGTCTAGCCATAAGAATGGGGCCTTTCCCGGTGCAGCTGGGCTGCTGCTCCCGCCTTGGTCTGACACTGCCACCTTGGAATCGGAGTAGACTCGTGGAATATCCTGAGCTGGAAGGGACCCACAAAGATCAAGTCCTGGCCCTGCACAGGACAGCCCAACAATCCCACCATGTGCCTGAGACCATTGCTTGAACGCTCCTTGAGCTCTCCCAGGGCCAGGCACAGGGGAGACTGTTTCTGCGCCTTCCTTGCCCATCTCCAGGGGCTCAGCAGAGGCTGATTCCTGGGGAAAGGGCAGCTGGTGTCTGTGGGTGGATGAAGCAAGCCCTGTGCTGGCAGGATTGGACAGGTTCAGAGCTTTAGGCTGTGGCTCAGTGTGGAATACAAGCAGGTTTCCACCCTGTAAGGCCTGCAAATGGCCCCGCACAAACAGGGCAAAGGTGTCATAGAAACCAGCCTGGCTCGGGGCTGCAGAAACTGCAGGGAATATTCTCTGGAATAACCATCCTACCTTAACAAAGCCAGCATTGCCTCTGGTGCACCAGGTTCTGCTCCCAGATAGACTGTGCCTGACATTGGTTCCTTGTTTTTTATCCCATTATGTCCCTATCCTGGACTTGTCACTGAGTGAGTGCTGAGCCTTGACCCAGTTGGGGTGGTGTGCTGGGGACAAGACATGCTCTGGGCACAGGGAGACTCCCCACTCCTGCTGGCTGCTCAGGAATCCAGCAGTTGGGAGCTGGCTCGCTGTCATGGCCGAGCAGGAGCGTGGGGACCACGGGCTGCGGTAACCTGCTGGCATTGCCTTACATGGCTGCATCCCCGGGATACCGCCAGCTCAGAGGCACCAGGCTGGCACTGGGGCGTGGTGTGGCTGTGCCGGGCTGGGGGGCTGCCAGCAGCACCTCCATTGTGCCAGTGAGCTGATGGGATGTCTGTGCTCCCTGTCTCCAGCTCTGCAGTGCCAGGTCCCTCCTGCTCCAAGTCCCAAATGCTACCTTGTGCTCTCTGCCACAGTGGCTCCAGTGTGCTGGTTTCCAATGGAGATCACTGAATCCTAGAACACTCTGAGTTGGAAGGGACGCACAAGGACCATGGAGTCCAGTTCCTAGCCCTGCAAATGATACTCCAACAGTCCCACCATGTTTCTGAGAGTGTTGTCCAAATGCTTCTGGAGCTCTGGCAGTCTTGGAGCTGTGGGAGCCTGGTCAGTGCCCAGCACCCTCTGGGGGAAGAACCTTTTCCTAATATTCAGCCTAAGAAGACACTGTATCCCTGGTCACCGCCGTGTCCATGAGACGGGCTGAGCTGGAGGGCACGAGTGGCACACAGGGCACCCGCGCTGGCATCGCTCCATGTCCTGCCATAACGCCCAGTGAGTGAGCGCACGGAGATCCTTCCCGTTACTGCTCCCCGACCCCCGGGCAGCTGAGGGCACCGAGAGCCGGTCTGACGGCGCCGGGCGGCTCTGCCGGTTTACGCCCGCACACGGGAGATGCTCCAAGAGACGGGTGGAACTGGAACACCGCGACCTGTCCCCGCGGCGGAGCCGGGCTGCGCGGGGCTCGGGGCTCACCACCCCTCAAATACAGACCCCGGTGCACGGGGTGAATCTCGCAAATCGGCCTGGGGGGCGGCACGGACCGGGCAAAGCCCCGGGTTCCCCTGAGCCGTCCCGTCCTACCGCGCTCCGCCCCGTTCGGTGAGCGCAGGACCGGTTGCAGCGCGCTCCGCCCCGCCGCGCCCACCGCGCGGGCTTCGCAGCGCGAGGGCCGGAGCGAGTCATGCTGTGCAGATCCCGGGAGCCTGGCCGGGCCATGCCGTGTGGATCGCGGGGGCCGAGCCCTGCCGTGCGGCGAGGGGCTCTCCCAGCAGCGGCGCTGGGGCTGCGGGTCCTGGTGCTGAGCGCGGCGCTGGGCGCGGGGGCGGTCCGGGCTCAGATGCCCCCTTTCCCTTTCTGGGACCCCTCGCTGCCCTGGCACCGCCGCCTCGACGACCTGTTGGGCCGACTGAGCCCCGCCGAGCTGGTTCTGCAGGTGAGGGGGCGGCGGGACCCCCCCGGGGGTCCCCGCGGGACTCCCCGCTCAGCGCCGCTGCCCCGCAGGTGGCGAGGGGGGGAGCGATGGGAAACGGTCCCGCGCCCCCCATCCCGCGGTTGGGCATCGCGCCCTACAACTGGAACACAGAGTGTCTGCGGGGGGACGGCGAGGCACCCGGATGGGCCACGGCTTTTCCGCAGGCGTTGGGGCTTGCTGCCGCCTTTAGGTACCAGCACCGGGAACCGGGGACCAGGAGAGTGGGATGGGACCTTGGGAGACAGGTCCCCCCTTGCCTACTCTGCCCTGACATGCCTGTGCTGTCCCCACAGCCCCAAGCTCATCTACCGTGTGGCCAACGCCACGGCCACCGAGGTGAGAGCAAAGCACAACAGCTTTGCTGCTGCTGGCCGCTACAGTGACCACACCGGGCTCAGCTGCTTCAGCCCTGTCCTGAACATCATGAGGCACCCACTGTGGGGGAGGAACCAGGTGCCAGCTTGGGCGGGTGATCCCTCGCTGGAATCGGGCCACAAAGGACCGTGGCTGACCAGCTGGATGTGGCCATGGCTTGCCGAGCTGTGGGGGTGTGGGGACGGGGCTCCCAGAGGTGACTCACCTGTGTCCCGGACAGGAGACCTATGGGGAGGACCCATTCCTGAGTGGGGAGCTGGCCCGCAGCTTTGTGCAGGGGCTGCAGGGCCAGCACCCCCGTTATGTCAAGGCCAGCGCTGGCTGCAAACACTTCAGTGTGCATGGAGGCCCTGAGAACATCCCCGTCTCCAGGCTAAGCTTCGATGCCAAGGTGAGCACAGCAGGGACAGGGAGTGTTAAGAGGGCAGGGACACTCCAGGTGCTGACCCCACTCTGCCATGGTGCTTGCAGGTGCTGGAGCGGGACTGGCGCATGACCTTCCTGCCCCAATTCCAGGCCTGTGTGCGTGCTGGCTCCTACAGCTTCATGTGCAGCTACAACAGGTGTGGAGCATGGCAGGGGCCACGTGGGCCAGGCTGCCCTGGGCATGGCCAGTGCCCCACTCTCTTGGCTGCCCCATCCCCTCTCCAACAGGATCAACGGCGTTCCTGCCTGTGCCAACAAGAAGCTGCTGACAGACATCCTGCGTGGCGAGTGGGGGTTTGATGGCTACGTGGTGAGCGACGAGGGGGCTGTGGAGCTTATCATGCTGGGGCACCACTACACACACAGCTTCCTGGAGACGGCCATTGGTGAGCTCACGGGCTGGGCATGGGGTCAGTCCCCAGGCATCATGCAGCCATGATGGGAGTTTTCCCTTCTTCCTGGCATGGCAGCCTCAGTGAATGCTGGCTGCAACCTGGAGCTGTCCTATGGCATGAAGAACAACGTCTTCATGCGCATCCCTCAGGCTCTGGCCATGGGCAACATCACTCTGCAGGTGAGCTGAGGGGAGTGGGACCAGGGGTGTGAGCAGAGAGCCTGGGCTGTCCCTGCCAAGCACAGCTGAGATGTTGGGGTCGGGGTCTCTACAGATGCTGCGTGACCGAGTCCGGCCCCTCTTTTACACAAGGATGCGGCTGGGGGAGTTTGACCCCCCAGCCATGAACCCCTACAGCTCCCTGGACCTAAGTGTGGTGCAGAGCCCTGAGCACCGCAACCTCTCACTGGAAGCTGCTGTCAAGAGCTTTGTGCTGCTGAAGAATGTGCAGGGGACACTGCCCTTGCAGGCCCGGGACCTGTCCGGCCAGCGCCTCGCGGTGAGCCCCTGAAAGGTGGCAGGCAGGAGGATATGCTGGCTCTGTACCAATGGCACACAGGTGTTACAGGGCTGCTGGTGCTCACCCTCACCCATCTGCCCTCTACAGGTTGTGGGTCCCTTTGCTGACAATCCCCGGGTACTGTTTGGGGACTATGCACCAGTGCCAGAGCCTCAGTACATCTACACTCCTCGGTAAGACAGCATGGTCCCACCTTGTGTCTCTGTCTCTTGGTCACTGTCCCCTCTTCTGAGCAGTGTCCAGGGCTGCTGCTGGAGCTGCTTGGCTCTTGGCTGGTGGCCAGGGCAAAGGGGCTGTCCCATTATGCCCTGACCCTGAGGCACAGCTGCCCCTGTATCCTGTGCTCTCCCCTGGTGCAGGAGAGGGCTGGAGATGCTGGGAGCCAATGTCAGCTTCACAGCGGGCTGCAGTGAGCCACGGTGCCAGCGGTACTCACGGACAGAGCTGGTGAAGGTGGTGGGGGCAGCTGATGTGGTGCTGGTCTGCCTGGGGACAGGTAGGTGGGAGCAGGAGGGCACTGGGTGGGCACTGTCAGGGGAAGGGTAGTGCTCTGGCAGAAGGGGGGTGCCCATGAGCTACCTCTGAGGCAGTCAGTGCCCCTCTGCCCTGTCTGCCCACAGGGGTGTAAGGGGCTCTCCCTTGGCTGTCCCAACCCAGGGGTAGATGTGGAGACAGAGGCAAAAGACCGGAGTGACCTGTCCCTGCCAGGGCACCAACTGGAGCTGCTGCAGGATGCTGTGCAGGCAGGTAGGGGCTCTGTGGGGCCTCAACCCACCCAGCTGTTCCCCATCCATGGGACACCCTGGGGCCATCCCAGCAGTGCCACTACAGGGCTCTCAGTGACAGCCACTTCCCTGCAGCTGCTGGGCATCCTGTCATTCTGCTGCTGTTCAACGCGGGGCCCCTGGATGTGAGCTGGGCACAGGCACACGATGGCGTGGGGGCCATCCTGGCCTGCTTCTTCCCTGCCCAGGCCACCGGCTTGGCCATTGCAAGGGTCCTGCTGGGCGAGGAGGGGGCCAGCCCTGCTGGCCGGCTGCCGGCCACTTGGCCTGCAGGCATGCACCAGGTAAGGCTAGGGCTGCTGGTTGTACCTTTAGCCTTTCCCTGCCTTGGTGGATGGAGCAGTTGGGCAATGCAGGGCTGGTTCTTCCTTGTGCTTACCCAGCCCTGCTGTGTTCCACTGGTCCCTTGTCCCACAGGTGCCGCCGATGGAGAACTACACCATGGAGGGACGGACATACCGGTACTATGGGCAGGAGGCCCCGCTCTACCCTTTTGGGTACGGGCTGTCCTACACCACCTTCCGCTATTGGGACCTGGTGCTGATCCCCCCAGTGCTGCCCATCTGTGCCAACCTCTCTGTGTCTGTGGTGCTGGAGAACACGGGGCTGTGGGACAGCGAGGAGGTGGGCACAGATCCTCTGCCCTGAGCTGGCTGTACGGGGTACAGGTGTGCCCAAGCTCCCCCCTGCAAGGGGACTGCTCTGGAGTCTCATTGTGCTTACTCCCATGCCTCTGTTCAGGTGGTGCAGCTGTACCTGCGCTGGGAGCAGTCGTCTGTGCCGGTGCCCCGCTGGCAGCTGGTGGCTTTCCGCCGTGTGACTGTGCTGGCCGGCCGGGAAGCCAAGCTGTCCTTCCAGGTGCTGGCCGAGCAGCGCGCGGTCTGGGTGCAGGACTGGCACCTGGAGCCCGGCACCTTCACCCTCTTTGCTGGTGGGCAGCAGCCAGGACAGAAGACACGAGCACCATCGGAGGTGCTGAGTGCACGGTTCAGTGTCACCGGCACGGCCCGGCCCTTGCGTGGCTGTTAGTGGCAGGAGTGGCCATGGGGTGCTGGCAGAGGGAAAGGGATGAGAGGTGCTCCGTGTGCTGTGGGCAGTGTGGGGCTTCTCTGGCCTGCAATAAAGTGCTGGTGCTCTGTGGAAGCTGTGTGGGGCTTCCCCTCCATCCTCTCTCCCAGGAGCAGGACCACGCTGCGTTTGCCCTGCTCAGTGCTTTCACCGTCCTCTGTCTCTGTCCCACTCCGAGGTGCTGCTGCAGCCCCACACCCTGCCTGTGCCCCACACTGGCCGCAGGGTTATGGCTGCCCGGACCCACGTGTGCTGTGACCACACGTGCCTGTGCATCCCGCTCTATTTATAGCTGCTGGGCTGCTCCAGCGCATTCCCAGTGCCGAGGGAACGGGTGACTGACAGCCCTGGGAGGCTCGGAAGGACAGGGGCTGGCCCTTCTTCTTCCCAGGCAGGATCCAGGCAGTGGGCAGGATGCTGCAGGGAGGGGGGCAGAGATGCAGTGGTTGGAACACCAAGCCCTGTACCAGCCTGAGGGACAGATCCAGCCCTGCAGCAGCTTGGGGGCTGTGGAACGGCACTGGGATGTGATTCTGGCAGCAATGCTGCCGGGGAGCCGGAGCTGGGCAGGAACTCCTCCGGATGGTGTTGGAAGACTGATCTCCTCCAGCCCTGAGGCCGGAGGCCAAGGTGGGGGTGGCGGGGAGCACGTGGGGCTGCCCAGGCCTGACCCCATGACATCAGGACACTAATTACAGATGCGGCTTGGGATAATTACAGAGCAGGCACGAGCTGTGGCAGGGCAGGGCGCAGCCCACTGTGGCTCAGCCCATTGCTGGCCCATTTGTCAGACACCCACAGGGGATTGTCCTGCAACAGCCGGGTCTACCATAGACTGTGGTGTAGCCCCGTGACAAGATACTGGGGGTCTGGTTGTTATCTTGACATGCTGCCGGTGATGGGCACCTATTGCATCCATCCAGGACAAGACAAAGGGACAGACACTCATCTCCAGGATCTTGTTGGGTCGTTGCCCTACAGCTAGTGGGAATCAGCTGGAGTGTTTGGGGGACAGGGATTTAGATCAGCACTTGCAGGCGCCATGTCACAGAGCAGCACGGTGGGAGCAGCCTGGGGCCAGGGCAAAATCCTCGGGCTGAGGAGAGAGGTGGGAGCACAGGGATAGGGAGCAGATGGAAGTGGGTGGGATGGGGTGTCCCACACGGTACTTTGCTCAGAGGTGCTGGTGGGGTTCGTTTGCCATCCTTATCCCTGTTTGCTCCCAGACTTGCACAGCATCAGCTCCTGCTGGCAGGGCTGAGCTGTGGCTGTAGTTATCCTGTGACTGGGGTGCTGATCCCTTTAGGTCCCTACAATCGGTGTCAGGGCCAGGTGCTGGGCCTCGGGGTGCAGCCCCCTGCCCAGACTGGCCCAACAGAGCCATGGCATTGTTGCACCCCATGCTGCAGGGCTGAGGAGTACAGGGAGTGCTGGGGCATGCAGCAGCCAGGGCTGGGTGCTGTGCTCATCATGAGCTCATCGGATTTTCCATCAGCTCAGGGAGGGCAGCTGTTCCCAGCACCACGGGAATGGCGGGGCTGGACTCAGGAACCCCAAGAGAGCGGGGCTCTGCCTGCAGCAGAGTGGTCGATCAATCCCTGCTTCTATAAGCCCATCGACTTGGGCTGGCATGGTATTCACGAGCCCTCTCATGTTGTACTGTTGGAGCATGGCCACAGGCCCTGTACATCCACGGTTGCCCCTTCCTCACCATGCCCCCTGCTCCAGACTGACCCCACTGCAGGGAGAAGGACCATGGACATGGCTGGATCCAGTACCAGGCTGTCCTAGAGCCTTGAGATGCTCATCTGCTCCAGGTGATGCTGTGAGACCCACAGGCTTTGGAAGCCACCCATAGTCACCCTTGGAACATGTCATGGTGTGACTCCAGTCCTGCTCTGCCAGATGCCTTGTGTGCCATGGAAATATGGGGCTGGGGGGCTGCTTGCAGCCCCTTGGAGGCTCAGCCATGCAATACTGTGAGTGGGGCTGTTCCTCTTTCCTGTCCCAGGGCATATCCTGGCTTTGTGAGTTTGCTGGACATTGCACTCCCTGCCATCCTCGTGGGGTCCCCAGCTCCCGGAGCTGAGGCGTGGCCATGCAGCATTCTCTGGTGGGGAGTCAGCTGACAGGTGAGTTCTGACTGGGAGTTTCAGGAAGCTTCTGCTCTTTCTGAGCCAGGTGAGAGGGTGCAAGGCTGGAGGCTGTAGGAGGGTGATGACTTTAGGGTGATTTGGGGTGTAGGGCTACCCCTGCAGCATCACAGTGGGGCCGCCCTGTCTGCTGAGGAGCTCCCCATCCGAGTCAGGGGAATGCAATTCCAAGGGAAAGGGCTCGGATTTCGGTAAACCTGTTTGCCTAGTAGGTGAGGGAGAATGAGTAGCAGGGGATCTCCTGGCCTGCGGTGACATCATCCCCAAAACAAGCATCTCTGATGGGTGCTGCCCGCAGAAATCTAACTTTGTTCATCCACACATCCAGAGCCGGGCACTCTGCGGGATGCCTGGAGCAGGCTGGCCACGTGGTGGACAAGGACATGTCCCTGCCTCCCGGTGCCCCTGCAGAGCCTGGAGCTGTGTTCCTCCCACTGATGATGCTGCCCACTTGTCCCCCACCCTGGCCGTGCCGCTACATTCCCGTCCAAGCAGGGCCGGAAGGGGTTCCAGCGCTGAGCGGGGCCGCTGCTCGTGCCCGGGGAGCGGGAGCGGCCTCTGTTGTCCGCCGGTTACTGGGGCAGGGTGGGATGCGGGGGGGAGCTCCGCGAGCGGGGGCGGCTGCTGGCGGTGACTAAGGCTCACGAGTGACGGGGAGCGGGGGAGCAGCAGCTCCAAGGCCTCTCCAACAGCTGAGGTGGAGCTCGGAAACGGGAAATCTGTGTCTTTTTGGGGTGCCTGAGGCTGGGGGGGAGCAGGTTCGGGTGGCGTTGGCTGTGCCTCGCGGCGCTGTTCGGGGCGGGGCGTGTTTGCTGCGGGGCCAGCGCTTCGTGCGTGACCGGAGCATCGTAAAATGTGTGTGCGAGCCCCAAAATCTAGGAGAGCAGGGGCTGGAGGCGGGCGAGTGGCCGAAAAGAGCTGGGGGATGCAGAGCACCACGGGGACAGGCAGAGGGGCAGGCGCCACACGGGGGTGACGGGCGCGGGGTCCCAGCCGCGGCTGCGGGAGGACCGGCGCCGGGTCGGGGCTGCGGGGCCGCGGCTGGAGCCGGGGCGAGGCGGAGCATCCATCCCCCGGCCGCTCCCCCTGGCCGGGGCGGCGGGGCCGGGGCGGGGAAGGCTGAGCGTCCTCCCCCGCGGGCCGGGGGGAGTGGGGCTGGGCCAGCCCCTGCGCCTGCCGCGCCATGGAGCGGAGCTGCGCCGGGCGGGAGCCACAGCCCCGGCCCCAGCCCCTCGGTAAGGATCCGCGTCGGCACCGGCGCCGGTACCGGCTCCGGGGAGCGCCTGGGCCCCCTCCCGCACCGCGGGGCCGCAGCGGGTCAGGGTGCGGGATGCGGCTGCGGGATGCGGCCCGGGGGTGCGGGGTCTGCCGGGGGATGCGGGATGCGGCCCGCAGCGCCGGCGGAGATGCGGCGGTCGGGTCGGCGGAATGCGACGGAGCGGAGCAGGGCGGCGGCCCGGGGAGGCGGCGGAGGAGTCGGGGGGGGGGCGAGGGGGGGGAACGCGCTGCCGGGCCCAGGGCGGCTTCCCGGGAGGGACAAAGCCCAGGCACGGCCCTTCCATCTTGGGGAGGGCCGGAGCGGCCCCAGCCCCGCCGCGGTGCGGGGAGTGTTAGGGGAGCTGCCCTTGGAGAGCCCCGGGGGTGGCGGCGCCGGCGCCGTCCCGGCTGGTCCCCGCCGGCTGGTGGGCTGGTGGGCTGGTGGGCTATGCCCCCCTGTGGGAGGCACCCGCTGCCCTCCGCCCGCCCGGGGCCGCCCCCGCCCCGCCGCGTGGATCGCGGCTCGTCCCGGCAGCGCAGGTCTCGCTGCCCCGGGATGAACCGGGGAAGGGCGGCGGCGGCGAGGCCGCGCTCGGGGCCGGGGCCGGGGTTGGCGCTGCCTCTCGGGGCTCCAGCGCAGTGTTCACTGTGACTAAGCAGAGCTCCGCTGCCGAGCCGCTTCCCATCGCGGGAGGAAGAGGAGAGGCGGCTCCCCTCCCCCTCGGCCCCAGTGCTCCATCGCCCGGGCCCGCGGAGAGGGAGGGATGGCTGCTGGAAACCAGCGGCTCCTGCACCAGCCGGCCGCGGGTCCTGGCATCGCTGCCCGAACGTCGCGTCCTGTGCCAGACATGTTGTCTGAGTGCCGCTCTCTGCCTCTGCTGCCTTCCCGCCCGCCGTGGCCTGGCTGCTCGCTACTGTCGCTGCCCGGGGACCAGGGCTGGCCACCCTGGGCACCCTGCACACCCGGGTGGGTCATTGGCTGCTCTACTGTGAGCACAGAATGGTGCTGAAGAAGCACGGGTGGTTTTGCACCATGTCCTCCTTCAAGGACCCTCCCTGACCTGTCCCATGTGGGTGACCTGTGTGGCTGGGCAGCCTGGGCTGCTTCTTGTCTTGCTGCCTAGAGCGGGTCAGAGCCACCAGCTGGGACTCAAGGGGCCAGGAGCCACCATGTGTGGGGCAGCCAGTGGCTCTGGATGCTAGAAACTCATGAAGGGCAGCCAGGGCAGGGTGTGAGCTGCGGAGCTGCCCAAGCTGGCAGAGGGATGCAGTGGACAGAGGGACAAGGACCAAGGCAGGGAGCAGGCAGAGGTCTGTCCTTATCTAGCTTTCCCCCAGCTTCTCCAGCCCTTCTCCTTTGGCACAGCAGAGAGGGAGGGTGAGCTGGTTGCCCGCCAGTGCCTGTGTTTGGGAGCAGCAGCTTCGGAGTTCTCCCAGTGCAGGAGCCACTGCTGTGAAACCATCAGAGCAACGTGATGCGATGTGCAGAGTGGTGATGTGACAGTCCCGTGGTGCCATGTCCAAAATAGTTAGCACAGCTCTCGCTCCTTGGAGGGCTCTGAGCAGGGTCGGGCAGCCCCACAGGCAGCCTGCCAGGAACGGAGCTGGATCCTGCACGGCCCCAGCCCTGCTAGGTGCTGCATCTGTATTGTGAGACACAGGACCTGTTTTTTGGGGGGTACTGACCTGCTCCCCAAGGGGCTGGATGCTGGAAGGCACAGAGCCCCATGCCCTGCCTTCCAGCCAGGTTTCTGTTTCCCAGTGTGATGCTAGCAGACAGGTTTTTGGGAACGCGGCTGAGCTGGCTGCCCTGGGCACTGGTGGCGCCGCATGGGTCGCCCCAAGGACGAGGGCACCTCCTGTCACTGCTGCCAGTGCCAGATGGATGGTGGGCAGGTGTTCCTGCCCCTGCCCTCGGGCTGTTTGGGGTTGCACTGTCACCACAGCCACAGTTTGCTGTGGGAGTGCTGTGGCCAGCAGAGCAGTTCCAGCTCTTTCCTTTGCGTGTGTTTTAAACCCTGGAAACCCCCTGGCTCTGGTCTCTCTCTCACCGCAAGATCCCAAGTTCCCCTTGTTGCTCTGCAGCTCGGCACATCACCGCTGGCTCGGCAGTGCCGTGGGAGCTCAACGACCTCTGCCCTGGCCCAGGGACTGGTGCAGTTCCCCCATGGCTGCCCCCCATACTCCTATCCTGGAGCCTTGGCAGGATATGAGCCCTGGTAAGGGGGCCTGGATATGCTTCTTTCTCTTTCCGGGCACCTGGTTGTGCCCTCCCAGGGGCCCTACTGCCTGCCCCCTCCTGCCCTGCTCCAGGCTATCCCCTGAAGTGGGGCTGGGGGCTGTGGTGGGGCACAGTGGGCTGAAGCCCAACCAGGTCCCAGCTGTGTTTCACTGGCTCCAAGCTGGTGGGGAGAGGAGCCAGCCATGGGTGACAGTGCCTGTGTGCCTGGGGACAGGCTGCAAGTGGCTGTCCCCATTGGGGACAGGGTGTTGTTGCTGATGGCGGCTGCCAGGGTGGCACTGGACACCCCTGAGGCAGGGTCTGCTGGCACTGCCCAAGTCTTCCTGCCCAGGCATGTGAGCCAGCACTGAGGGTGCATTTCAGTGCTGTGCCTGCAGGCAGAACACAGTGGGGACGTGTTGGGGAATGTGCTGTGGACGTTCCAGGGATGTGTCAGGAGCACTTGCTCATTGTCCCTGTCATCCAGGTGTGAGGGTTGCTGCAGTGCAGGGGAATCCCAGGAGCTAGGTGGGACAGGGCAGGGCTCAGCCCCAAGGCACGTCTGAGTGTTGAGGTGGGGGTGGGATCAGGGGCAGCACTGGGGCTTGGAGCACCCCCAGGGCTTGGAGCATCCCGGTGCATCCCACAGTGCTCCGGTGGCCTCAGGTGGAGTGGACACCAGCACCCACAGAGCTGTCCCTGCTCTGCAGCCACGGCTGCCTTCCTGCTCTGCGCCAGGACCTGCTGGCAACGAGAGACCCGCGGACCCATGCCTGTGTGGCTGCTGTCAGCAGGGGAGGCAGCTGACAACAGCTGCACCAGGGAGGGTCTGAGGGTGCATTGCTCACACGGACATCCCCACGGGCTGTGGGGAGCAGCCCTACAGGGCCAGCAGCGGCTCCTTGAGCTGGCCTCAGGGTCTTGTCCTTGGCACAGCAGGGACTGATGTAATGGCCAGGGTGGCTGGTTTGACACCAGCACCTTTGGGTGGCTTTCCAGTGCTCACCAGTGACCTCCACTGCACCATCAGCCCTGCTCTCCTGGTCCCCCGGGCAGGGGCAGGCCCTGGCTGGTGCCCCCTGCCCTGCTGGGTGCTGCACGCGGAGCAGCCTGTGGCTGCTGCTCTGGCTGTGCTGCGGAGCAGGAACACAAGGATATGGAGCTGGGGGGAGCTGAGGTGACATAAGGGGGGTGCCCCCCCCGTTCTTACGGGCAGTGCCCTGCAGGGCTGTGCGGCAGACAATTAACGAGTTGGTCCGAGCCGCGCCTGCGGGCCTCGATGTGCTCTCGCTTCACGGCACCAGGGATGTGCCTGTGCCTGGCTGAGCATCCCTGGCCATGTGCTGCCCAAGGAACTGCACTGCACCGGGCACTGCCGGGCTGGAGGTGCTGCTGGTGCTCAGTGGCACAGGCAGCAGTGCCAAAGGGAGCCATGGGAGGAGCAGGATGGGCTGGGTGATGCGGTGCCAAGGGCAGCACCTTGCACTGGGCTGGGCACGGTGCTGTCCCGGTGGCAGCAGTGTGGCCAGTGCCATACCGGCTTGTCCTGTCCTGGGCACGGCGCTGTCCCGGTGGCAGCAGTGTGGCCAGTGCCATACCGGCTTGTCCTGGCCTGGGCATGGCGCTGTTCTGGTGGCAGCAGTGGGGCCGGTGCCATACAGGCTCGTCCTGGCCTGGGCATCGCGCTGTTGTGGTGGCAGCAGTGGGGCCGGTGCCATGCAGGCTTACTCAGGCTGGGTGCTGCAGGACAGCCATGCCTGCGTGTCTGGGGGGACAGGAGATAATCCATGTGGAATGCCCTGGCCGGGGGAGAGGGGAGGCCCGCGCCGCCTGGGCGCAGGCAGCGTTGGGTTTCAGGGCAGCTGCCGTGCTGGAGCAGCGACAGGGACAGATGGCGGCAGGGCTGGCCCTGCCCCACCTTTGGGGTCTTGGCTGGGTTGGAGGTCTTGGCCAGTCCTCCCCTGGCCACAGGTGCTGTTGTCTCTCCGGCCAGTGGGGCAGGGCAGATCCTGCTCAGGGCTCTCTGCCTGGCTCTGTGGGGTGGCAGGAGGCACCCAACTGTCCCCTGCCAGTGCTCCCCACATGTCCAGGGCTCTCCTGAGGCATTTCCATCTGCTCAGGGGATCAGCCTGGCCTTGACTTGACTGGCTTGGCTTTCACTCAGCCCTGTGGGCAGCACTTGGCTGTGCCGCCAGAGTGTTCCCAGGGTCACCCCTCCCAGCATGATGGCACTCTAGGTGCCATCCTGGGAACTGGCAACTGAGGGCTGCCAAGCCCAGCTGCCAGAGCAGGGGACCCCCAATCGCAGTCCATTATCAGACCGATGGCCATCTCGCAGGGTGCAGTGCTGGTACATGGGATGTGCAGGATCAGGGCCAGGGGATGGGCTGGCTTCCTGCAGCACAAAATACCCGGAAAGTCTGTGGGGGGGGCGGGGCTTGCTGTGTCCCCAGAGTCCAGGGTGGGGGAATCCTGTTGTCACAGCCCTGGCCTGGGGGGCTGCAGCAGCACCCCTAGCCCCTCTCTGGGGACCAGGAGACCTGGGGTGTGCCCATGCTGTCAGTGCAGGGGGCTGGCAATCCCTCTTTGGGTAGCCTGGGCTGACCTTGGCTCAGAGTGCTCCAGCATGGAGTGGATGAGAGCGTGGGATGGGAGAGGAGCCGTGGGGTGGGTAAGAAGCCATGGGGTGGGTGAGGAGCGGCACCGGCTGTGTTTGCAGAGGCCCACACTTTGCCCCTCGCTAAGGGCTGTGGAGAGCTCTGCAAACATGGCTGAGCCGGCGCATGACATCAGCTAGTGGTGGGTGCTGGTCCCTGGGGTTCTGCCATCCCCAATAGATCTGGGGGCTCACTCTACAGTGGTGCCCATGGGGCTGGAACTGTGTGTCCTGGGGTGGGTCTCGCATCATTCTGGCCAGGAGTGGTGCTGCTGCTGTGTGGGAGTTGGAGTTGGGATCCTGGCAAGTACTGAAGGGTTTGTTTTCAAAGGGCTGATAATGGGGGCTGGGGGAGTCAGCACCACTGTTGTCACTGAGGACACTTCCAACACCACTTCTGCAGAGGGCACGTGCCATGGCACTGCCAGGCGCTGGCACCGTGTTGGGGTGTGCTCAGGGCTCCCTGGGGGTGTCCAGGGGCCATCCAGAATGGGGGAGATCCCCCAGGCTGCCCCACGGCTGGCCCCACACGGGGAGGGGGCTCTGTCTGGCAGCCTCATGTGCATTCCTGGGCCATGAGTTCATGGCTGCGGGTCCGTGGCGCATGGGGGCCATGGGCTGTCACGGTGACGTCAGGCCACAGCCCGCGCCCATCCTGCCTCTGGCTGTGCTGCGGAAGCACTTGACATCCTCGTCCCTTCGGAGAGAGTGGCAGGGGAGTCTGTGGGTCCCTGTGCCCTTGGGGGGTCTCTGGCCCCGTGTCCCCACACGGCAGGGCCAGGCGGCAGCTGCCAGGGGATGAAGGGCAGCTTTGTGGTGGCAGTGCCTGGTGGAGCCCGGCTGTCTCTCTGTGCATTGTGTTCCCAGTGCCTGGCACCCGCTGAGGGTGCCCCCCAGGATCGGGGCAGCAGCAGGGCTGAGGTGGGGTCCCGCTGCCCTCCCCAGCCTTGCTCCTGAGGGCTGTGTTTGGGGGGACAGGACTGTGCCCCCTGAGGACTGTGTTTGGGGAGGATGGATCTTCCACAGCCTTCCCCAACTGAGTGACCTTGTGTTCTGCTCTGCCCCTCTTGCAGGGAAGCCACCATCCCCGATGGGAGACAGCATCCCCCCACCCTCCCTGCCACCCCCTTATCCTGGGGATGCCCTGCAGGGAGAGTGCAGCCACCCCCAGTGCGACCGACCCGGCTCTCCGGATGTCATCCCCTTGGAAAAGACTGTCCCACCTGTCCCTGCAGCCATCACCCCCTCTGACAAGATCGTCTTGCCTGTCCCTGCAGCCGTGCCCCTCTCCCAGCAGCCCATCTGCCCCCTGGCCGTGATGCACCCCCCTGAGAGCAGCCCCCCACAGCGTGACCAGCCCGGCCCTCCAGCCGTGGCACTGCCAGGACAGCCTGTGTCCCCCAGCCCTGCCACTGCAGTCCCCTCAGCACAGAGAGTTCCCCCCCCAGTGTGACCGGTCCCCCCCGGACCCCCCCCAAGGAGCCAGGGATGGATCACCCCAAAGAAGAGGCATTGCCCCACACCCCTGGCCAGCCCGTCCCCATGCACACTGTCGCCCCCCGGTCCATGGAGATGCTGCCCCATGGCAGCCAGCCCCCGGCCCCAGCCGCCACTGAAGGGGCCCCTCCTGATGCCAAGAGCCCCCTGGGTGCCACAGCCGGGCCCTCAAAGGACATGACCCCCCGCAGCAGCCGCCCCTCGCTGTCTCCTGCTGCCAGCGCCCGGCCCAAGCAAGGTGGGTGCCAGGAGGTGCACTGCTCCAGTGGTGCTGCACGCTGTGGGCACCAATCGATGCCTGGTGCTGGTGCTACCCTGATGGTGTTTCCTCTCTGCAGATGCCCAGAAAGCCCAGGCAAGGCACAAGCAGGCAAAGGAGCGGCGTGAGGAGCGGGCCAAGTACCTGGGTATGGGGCTGGGAGGGAAAGTGGATGTGGGGGGAGGCAGGGGCTAAGGAGCTTTGCCGGGTCATGGGCAATCCCATTAGCTGTGGTGAGCTGAGCCTGGGTGGGAACTGCAGTGCTGGCAGCTCTGTCCACCTGGCACTCAGTGATTCCCCAGGACACCGCTGACCCCTGGGCACACCACTGCCCCCTGGGCACACCACTGACCCTTGGGCACACCACTGACCCCCGGGCACACTGCTGACCTCCAGGCACACCCCTGACCCCTAGGCATACCACTGACCCCCCCTGCACACTGTTGACCCCCAGACAAACTGCTAATCCCTGGGCACACCACTGACCCCCAGGCATGCTGTTGACCCCCCTGCACACTGTTGCTCCCTGCCTTGGACACTCCCGGGGTCTGTGCAGGCACCATCAGCCGTGGTGCCCGGCTCTGCTGTGTGCAGGCAGCCCCAGCAGCCCCAGAGTGGCTCGGGGCAGCGGGTGAGCGGGGCCCCTGTGCTGTGCATGGGGCCTCCTTGTCCCCGCGCTCTTTCCACCCTCATTCCCCCATTGTTCCCTGCGCGGCTCGGCGGGCTCCCTGTGGGCTCCTGGCCTCCCTTTTGTCCTGGCCCAAACCCCTCCCTCGCCGTGCTGCTGCCTGCCCCGCCAGCCCGGCCGCGTGCCCCGGCCGCAGCCAGCCTGTGGCCCCGCGCTGCCGGCATGGGCACTGCCCAAGGCTGCGCCTCTGGTGCCACCCCGCTGCTCCCCGCAGCTGCCAAGCGGGTGCTGTGGCTGGAGAAGGAGGAAAAGGCCCGGCTGCTGCGGGAGAAGCAGCTGGAGGAGCGGCGCAAGCGGCTGGAGGAGCAGCGGCTGCGGGCGGAGAAGCGCCGGGCGGTCCTGGAGGAGCGGCAGAGGCAGAAGCTGGAGAAGAATAAGGTGAGGATGGGGATGGGTGTCGTGGGTGCAGTGGGCCGTGGGCTGGAGCGGTGCATGGGATGCAGTCCCTGAGGAGTTCTTATGGTTCCAGCAGCTCTTCAGGAGATGCTTCATGAGCTGTTTAGGAGCTGCTCACTCTGCCTCTCCTCTGCTGCCCTCCTTCATTCTGCATAGCCTGTGCTGTGCCCAGCCTATTGGCATGTGTGCCTTGGTCAGGGCAGGCAGCACTGTCCTGTCTCCCTCCAAGCACCCCCATTGCTGTGATGGCTTCATGCTGGGGGGCTCTGGCTGTCCCCAGCCCCACTCCTGCACCGCCAGGCTCAGCCTGTCCCTCTCCCTCGGGCAGGAGCGCTATGAGGCAGCAATCCAGCGGTCGGTCAAGAAGACGTGGGCAGAGATCCGGCAGCAGCGGTGGTCTTGGGCTGGGGCCCTGCACCACGGCTCCCCTGCACACAAGGACGGTGAGTGCCGGGCTGGGCGCAGGCTCTTTGGGACCCTGTGCCTCTGACAGCAGTGGGGGCAGCTGGGCATCTCTCTGCCAGCCCTCAAACCCAGCTCAGCCCCACTTGGTGGGGTCATTCTGCTGTCACTCTGGGCTGTGCTGGGGACTGGTGGGATCCTGTGTCTGTTCCCTGCTCCTGTGGGGCTGGGTGTAAGCTGGAGTCTGCGCGTCACCGTCCCTGTTCCACTCAGAGACCTGCCTGGGGGCAGCCCTGGCTGTCTTGGCATGCCATGGCCACATTGCCAGGTCTCCAGCAGCCATGAAGAGCCCCTGGCTTCAGGGGCTGTGGAGCTGCACGAGGCCTCTGCAAGCTCTGGTTGGGGTCTGTGCTGCGGCGTGTCCCCTTGCCCTGGGTATGGGGGCAGTGCTTGGCCCCTCCAGGTCCTGTATGGAGGTGACTGTGGCTGTATGTGTGACTGCAGAAGCTGGTCCTGCTCCTTGTGGGCTTCTTGAGGACACTGCACAATTCAGCACTGGGACATGTGGAGGTCTCCACTGTCTCCTGGCTGCTGTGCTGTGCTGGCAGGTACTCTCACTGTCTGGCATGGATGGTGACATAGAGGAGAGCACTGTCTCCCTGGGAACTGTCTGGCCTTCACGTTGCCATGGGGCAGCTGTGCTGGCCCTGGCTGTACCTGTCCAGGCTGTGTACAGGTGTTGTGTTCCTGGCTGTACCTGGCTAGGCTGTGTACAGGTGTTGTGTGCCAGGTTGTGTGTGCTGGCACTGTGTGCCCAGTGCCGTGTGCGTTCAGGTGTTGGGTGCCTGGCTGTACCTGGCTGGGCTGGATGTGCAGGCTCCCTGTTCTGGGCATGCCTGTCTCAGTGCAGTGTGTGCCACTGTGGCTCGTGGGTCACTCAGAGTGTCCGTGGTGCAGCACCTGGCAGGGTGTGGCAAGGGGACACCTTCCCCTGTCACTTTCCATTGGGATGTGCTGCTGGAGCTACTGCCAGCTGTCACTCACAAATCTGCCTCCACCAGCCCTGAGCTTCCCTGGCTGTTTTGTCCAGAGGAACCCAGCCAGGGTGGGGAGATCCCAGCTCCCTGTGGAGGTGCTGCCAGCCATCAGCACTGTCTTGGCAGTGCCACAGTGACCCAGCACCGGTGTGATGTTGTCTCATGTCTGTCTGGACCTGCTGCCCTCACCCTGCTCCCCCAGGGTGGATGCTCACCTGGTGTTGCTGAGGTCCCCAGCCAGCTGCTCCTGATTCCCAGGACTGTGTTTGGGAGGACTGCTGGGAGCCACCCTGGCTCTCTGAGGATGAGATGATCCCAGCATGATCCCAGCATGACCCTGCAGGGTTCAGACACTGCCATACTGAGTGCCAGTGCTGTGTGTCGTGTCCCCAGACACCAGTATCTCTTCTGCCCCCACTCCATGCCATGTCACTGGATTCCAGCATCTCCTGTCCCACTCTGTGCCATGTCCCCTGACTTCAGCATCTCCTGTCATATTCTGTGTCACATCCCTGGATTCCAGCATCTCCTACCCCATTCTGTGCTATGTCCCTGGACTCCAGCATCTCCCCTGGTCCTTCCAGTTCCACCCCAGTGCCCTGGCACAGCCGTGCATGCTGCATGTGGGGGTCCCAGCCCCAGCCCCGGGACCTTAATGCCCTTGTGTCTTTTCCCTCCTCCAGGTGCGAGCCGGTGCTCGGTGTCCGCTGTAAACCTCCCCAAACACGTCGACTCTATAATCAACAAGCGGCTCTCCAAATCCTCCGCCACCCTCTGGAACTCTCCCAGTAGAAGTAAGAGCCCTTTGCATTTACCCCAGCGCAGGGGGCACAGCCCAGCCCCCTCCCAGCGCTGGGGACTCCCAGTGCCAGGGTCCCCCATCCCCAGGTGCCTGCGGAGAGAGGAGAAGCCGTTTGCTGTTTGTGGGAGGAGGCTGGAACCGGCCGGTGGCTCTTTGAGGCTGTGTGGGCTGGGAGGAGAAGGAAGAGGAGGAAGAGGAGGAATGGCTGGGTGGTGGCAGCCCTATGGGGCGCCAGGACGGGGATGGGAGCCTGGCTCCCTGCCCCAGGGCAGCTCTGGTGGGTGCTGGTGCAGCCACAGAGGGGCTGCCTATTGTCATCTCTCCTGGGGCTGGGCACAGTGCCCATGTCCCCACAGGCTCCTGGGGCTGGATGCCATAGAGCACTATGGCCATGGTGCTGCAAGGTCATCCTGGCCCTGGGAGCGCTGCCCAGCGCTGCAGCCATGCTGGAGGGATGTGTCAAATAGAGGGATGTGTCCAGTGCCGGGGCTGCTGTTGTGTTTCGGGGTTGCCTGGTGATGGGTGCCTTCCCGGACAGGTATAAATAGCCAAAGCAGCTGACACCGGTGGCTGTGGGGACGCAGGCAGCTCCCACTGCCCTTTGCTGGGGCTCAGCCCAGGGACAGGCACCTGGGGGCTGTCAGCACTGCCCAGGTGGGAGCAGCATCTCCCTGGGCCCGTGCCAGAGCTGCCACCCTATCCCCCTGCAGCACCCATGGCTCTGAGCACTCCTCTCACAGCAGCCGGTGCTGCCCCTGGCCTGACATCCAGTGAAGAGGGGCAGAGGGGCCCTGTCTCCATGGGTGTTTCCCATGCGCCGTGGGGTGTTTGGTGACATGTGCTGCAGGGCAGCTGTTGGCAGCTTGGTGCCCAGCTGAGCCAGCTGTGTGGCCAGGCATCGCCGTTCTGTGGGTGCTGTGAGCTTGGCCTGGCTCCTGGGGCACGCTTGGTGATTCAGCACAGCACCGGTGGGATGAGGGCGCACTGTGGTGTCCCCTGGGCAGCTGGCATGTGCCAGGGCCTTGGTCACACAGGGCAGGGGCACAGAAGGGTGCCATTGCTGGGCACAAGGAGAGGGCAGAGTGGGGAGGCTGCTGTCCCCAGGGTGGCACCCGGCACCACTGGTACACGGTGACTGCGGTGTCCACAGAACACAAGGACACCACTGTTGTCGTGCCACAGCGCCATCCACAGGCTCCCAGCCCCCCACCTATGCTTGGGTCTGCATGGCCCAGCCCATCCTGCCCATGGCCCATCCTGCCCAGCCATGCAGGGCTGTGGGGAGCACTTCCCAGCACGGCCAACCTCTGGGCACTCCTGGAACTGTGTATGCGCCATGGTATTGCTGCAGACACACAGCTGCTCCCTCCCAGCAGCAGCTGTGGGAGCAGGACTGGGGTTTGTGGTGCACTGATGGCCCCTCTCCCTCCCCAGACCGGAGTTTGCAGCTGAGCCCATGGGAGAGCAGCATCGTGGACCGGCTGATGACGCCCACGCTGTCATTCCTGGCGCGCAGCCGGAGCGCTGTGACGCTGGCTGGGAACGGCAAGGAGCAGGGTGAGCCCCCAGGGGTCAGGGACACACGGCTCCGGGCACAGGCAGGGGACCAGGATGAGGGAGCCTGAAGTCACTGGGGAGCTGGTGTTGGTGCTGGCTCCATCCTGACCCTGGTCACTCCTCCTCCAGTGCCCGTGTGCCCGCGCTCAGCCTCTGCCAGCCCTCTCAGCCCCTGCCACAACCACCGCCTGCCACACCGCTGCTGGGAGCGCCGGAAGGCAGCCGCCGCCAGCCCTGATGTGATGCCGCGCCGCAGGACCGAGCCCTCGCCCGTGAGTGCCACCTCCCGCAGGGACCCCGGGTGCCAGGGCAGCTGTGGGGCACAGCGTGGCTTCTGGCCCAGCACCCAGTGGTGACACCATCTCTGTCTGTCCTTGGGTGGAGCAGAAGAAGAAGGAGAAGAAGGAGAAGGATCGGGAGAATGCCAAGGAGCGCAGTGCCCTGTCCCGTGAGCGCAGCCTCAGGAAGCGGCAGTCACTGCCGGCGGCACAGCCCCAGCTCCTGCCTGCAGCTGACAGCAGGTTGGGACCTCCACCCTGAGGCTTCACAGCCCCTGACCCCACCCAGGGGCTGCCCCAGCCTCACTAACACCATCTTTTGCTGTTTGCAGCCCTGGCCCCAAGAACCGTCCCTCATCCCCTGCTGCTCCCAAGAATCGTCCTTCATCTCCTGCCACCCCCAAGAACCGTCCCTCATCCCCTGCCACCCCCAAGAACCGTCCCTCATCCCCGGCCACCCCCAGGGCCCGCCCAGCATCCCCCAGTGTGGCCCTCAGCTCTCCCCACAAGCCGCCCCTGCCTCGAAGCGCCCATTCCTCCCCCAAGGTGCGGGCCAGAACCCGGGAGGAGCGAGGGGAGCAGGAGGGCCAGGCGAAGGTGCGGGAGAGGAAGGAGGAGGAGCGGGGTCCAGCACCCTCAGCCCTTCCTGAGCCCCCCAAGGTGCCTGTAGAGCCAGCAGCAGGTGGGTATGGTGTGGCTGGGGAAGCCTAAGGGCTGGGAGAAGCCAGAGCAGCCCTGACACTGCCTGCCTCCCTCAGGCCCCCCAGTCTCTGTGACCCCCAGCCCTGTGCCAGCCAGCCCCCCAGCCAGACCCTCTGCTGGCACCACGGATAGGGAGGAGGCTGCCCGGCTGTTGGCGGAGAAGCGGCGCCAGGCCCGGGAGCAGCGGGAGCGGGAGCAGCGGGAGCGCCGGGAGCAGGAGGAGCAGGAGAGGTGTGTGTTGTCCCCCTGGCCTCCGGCCCTGGCCTCCTGCCATGCTAAGGGCCCCCTCCCTGCAGGCGGGTGCAGGAGGAGCAGGCGCAGCGGGCAGCCGAGGAGCAGAGCCGGCGGGAGGCCCTGGCACGGCAGCGGGAGGAGGAGCGGCGGCTGCAGGAGGAGCAAGAGGCCCAGGAGAGAGCCCAGGCTGAGCGAGAGGAGGTGGAGCGGCTGCAGAGACAGGTTGGGGTGATGGAGTGTGGGGAAAAGGGGCTGCAGGAGATGGGGGACAAAGGCAGGGATGGAGGAGGAAGGCAGGGATGTTCTTCTGTGATTCACTCTCCAGGGGGGATGAAGGGGTGAGCACAGCCCCTCAAGGCCCAGAGTGGC
This sequence comes from Luscinia megarhynchos, assembly GCA_034336665.1. Taxonomy (NCBI): domain Eukaryota; kingdom Metazoa; phylum Chordata; class Aves; order Passeriformes; family Muscicapidae; genus Luscinia; species Luscinia megarhynchos. The sequence goes on along the minus strand of CM067585.1, from coordinate 3,920,333 downwards.
AGGAGGGAACATGGGGCAGGGCTGTGCTGAGCTGTCCAGGCAGCACATTCCCACAGTCCCTACCCTGCCTCGTCCCTTTCTTCCCTGTCCCACCTCATCCCTTCCTGCCCTGCTGTGACACAGAAGGAAGAGGCCGAGGCGAGGGCGCGTGAAGAGGCTGAGCGGCAGCGCCTGGAGCGGGAGAAGCACTTCCAGCGGGAGGAGCAGGAGCGGCTGGAGAGGAAGAAGGTGAGGGTGGGGGCCATTTCCAGGCATGGGGCACATCAGGTTTTCCCTGGAACGGATCCTGCCTGGCACCAGGGGCAGGTCTGGGTGGCCAGGGCTGTGTGTGAGTCCCTGTGTGACTGCAGCGCCTGGAGGAGATCATGAAGAGGACGCGCAAGTCGGATGCAGCAGACACCAAGGTGAGCGCCTGTTCTCTGTCCTGGGGCACTGGGGACTTGGGGCACTCGACAGAGCCCTCCTGCCCCTGCCTGCAGACCCTCACAGCTCTCCTGTCCCTGCAGAAAAAAGATGACAAGAAGGTGATGAATGGGAATGCAGCCGAGCAGAAGAATGTCCCAGGTGTGTGGGCACCCCTGGCGTGCTGCCCCCAGCCATGGTCAGGCCCGCCCATGGCTGAGCCAGGTTCTGCCATGTCCTCAGGCCGTGAGAAGCACCTGGGGCCAATCCCAAAGGCAGAGGAGCTCCCGGAGACAGAGACCCTGAGCACAGGGACGCCGGGGGGAATGAAGGGCTTGGTGGGTGAGGGGCTGCAGCCAAGGTGAGCGCAGGGACACTGGGAAGGGCCGGGGGTCAGCAGGGCTGGGGCTGAGCCTGGCCCTTCCATCCCACAGCTCCAAGGAGGCAGCGGCCCTGGTGAACGGTGTGCAGGCCAGCAAGCATGAGAACGGCTTCTCCAGCACCGAGGGCTCCAAGGAGCTGCGGGATCTGTCCCACCATGGTGGCAGCCCCAGCAGCATCATCGCCTTCGGCGACAAGGAGCCTTTCCTCAAGCAGGCAGTGGTAAAGCCACCGCAGGTGACAGGTGAGCAGCGTGAGGGGTGTGGGGGGCGGCGCTGTGCACACCCCAGGCTCACACTGCTCTCCCCACCCGCAGAGGTCCTGTGAGGGGCTGGCCGATGCTCCCAGGGGCCACTGCCCATGCCCTGACCCCGGCGGCCCATGCAGAACTGTAGCTGTCGTCAGAACACGACCCTCGCTGCTCCTCCCGGGCACCAAGGGGCTGCAGGAGCCCGGCGAGGACGCCTGGCTCCTCTCTTTGTTCTCGTTTTTATTTTGTTTTGTTGGGTTTTTTTATTTTAAATATGCACCTTATCAGACTGACAGCCCATCCTCGCAGCCTGCCGGAGCCGCCCCAGACGTGTGGTGTAATGATGTAGTTATTTAACTCGCTGGGTACAACGTCTGTGAATACTGTAAATAGAGCCGGCCGGGTGTGGGGATGCTGTGGGGGGCTCGGGGGGGCCTCGTCACAGCTCCCTGTCCCCACGTTCCCCCGCATGTCCGTGTGTCCAGTGTCCCCGGGCCCGACCGGCACCACGCTGCTCTGTGCCCTTGTGACAGTGTTATGCATCCAGACAACCTTTGACAACAATTAAAAGTGGACAATGCCCTCGGCGTGCCTCTCTGTGTCCGGGGAGGGGACTGGGCGGGTTCGTGCCTCCACTATGGTGCTCCGGAGGGCAGGGCAGGGCAGGGCAGGGCAGGGCAGGGATGGGATGGGCTGGGTCGGGTCCTTTCCCGGCCCCCACAGCAGTGGGGCAGGTTCGTCTCCGTTTGCCTCCAGAGCCCCTCGCACCGCCCACTCCATCAGCTCCGTCCCGGCGATGGGGAGGATTCTCATCCCGGCGGCCCGCACGTGGGACAAACCGGGAGCCTGGGGCCTGAACCATTAGGGCTGGCCGGGAGAGACCCCGCGAAGCCCCTCCGGCGGGGGTCGCGCCGCGCCCTGGCCGCCCACAGGGCGGAGGAGCCAGGCCGGGCCCGGCTGGGTGGACGCGCCCCGTCACCGCGCCCGCCGCCATTTCCCGCCCGCCGTCCCGCTCCCCGCCGGAAGGGCTGCGCGCACTGCCGCGCCACGGACGGAGGTGGAAGTGACGAACTGGTGCCAGCAACGCCCGCTGGGAGCTGTAGTGCGGCGAAGCCGCCGAGCAGGCGGTGTCCTGCGTGGGCCGGACTACAGCTCCCGGCGGCCCCCGCGGGCGGGCAGCGCGCGCGCGCGGGCCGGAAGTGCGTGAGGTGGAGGCGGAGGGGGCGCCTGCTGCGGAGGGGCCGCGGCGAAGCGGCGCCGGTGAGTGCAGCGGCACTGGGGGGGTCCATGGGGTCTCCGCTCCGCCCCGCCCGCCGTTACCGGGAGCCTTTCTTACTCTTCCCTCCTCCACGGGCCCTCCGCAGCCGCCTCGCCCCGGCTCTGCCCACTCCCCCCTCCCACCCCTCCTGGGCCTCACCGCGGCGCTGCTCCCCCCTTTCCCGGTGTCCTGGCCCCGCGTGTCCCCGGGTGAGGCTCGTTCGCAGCTCTCGGCACCGCTCTGGCCTGGCCCCAGTGGCGCCTCGTGGTGGGCCTGGGCCCAGCCAGGCCTTGGCGCCTCCTCGCGGCCCCGGGGCCGGTTGGGCCTGCCCGGCCCTTTACCGGAGCCTCTCGTGTTACGCTGTGGGCTTTTCAGTCTATTCCTCAGTCCCATTCCCGGAGATCCCCGTGCTCCGCCCGCTCCTCTGGGCCGCGCCCCTTAGGTTCCCCCCCCGCGTCGGTCTGTTCCGGAGATCGCATCCCGGTTTGCGGGGCTCCGCGTGCTGTTGCGGCTCGGGAGGCGCTGCCGGGGCCGCAGCCGTGACCTGCGTCCCATCCCTCGCTGGTGCGTGGCTCCCGCAGCGTCCCGCACCCCCTCAGCACCGCCCGTTTCCCGGTGCAGCAGGAAGGATCGGTGCTCTCATTGCCTGCTTTGCGTCTTGCTTAAACGTGAAATTTGGCTGAACTTTAGGCGATGTGGCGGAAGGGGTGGTGCAGTGGCTCAGACCCACGTGAAGCCTGAGCCTTCATTTTCCTTGGACTGATAAAGACTTTTTTTGCTAGTTCGTGTAGTTTTGGGGAAATGAACTTGTTTGAGGTTTCTACAAATGCATTTCAAAGCCTACCCCAGGTGATTGTCACTGTATTTCCTGCTGGATGGGTTTCTGGGTGTTTTTGTGGAAAGTGACGGGGTAGGTTTGGAATAGGCAGTTCTCCGTAGAATGACTGAATCATGGAATGGCTTGGTAGGATGGGACCATAAAGCTCATCCTGTCCCACTCCCTGTCATGTGCAGGGACACATTCCACTATCCCAGCTTGGACACTTCCAGGGATGGGGCAGCCACAGTTGCTCTGGGTAATCTGTGCTAGAGCCTCACCATTCTCACAGGGAGGAATTTCTCCCTAATCTTCGATCTGAACCCACTTTCAGTGTGAAACCATTCCCTGTGCCCTGCCTTTGGAGGAGCAGGTGAACTCGTGTGTGTGGTGTGTATTCAACAACATCATCTCAGGACCTGTCAACCTTGGGGGACTCCTTGATTTTTATGTGTACAGTGATGTGCCAGGTGCTGTGGCACAAGAACAGGTTTGTTGCATGAAATGAACAATTTAAAACCATCTGGAAGGTGGTCTGGCTTGTCTTGTAGGTGGTTTTGGAAGAGATGACCCTGCAGTAGCACAGAGGCTGCAGGGTCACATCAGCAAATGGACATTTTCAGGCTGCTTTTCCTGAGAGTGCAGTGAAATCATCCTGTTACTCTCTGGAAGGACTCCTGAGGATTCCCTCTCACGGGGAGCAGAGGCAGAGGCTGTGTCAGTACTGATGGTGTGTGACGTTTTGGGTGGGCTTTGCTGTGCCCTTGATGGGTGCTGGGCTGGGAGAGCTGCTCCCAGGGATTGGGTGTCACAGCCTTGGCTCCACTCACTCAAAAGGTGTTTCAGAGCTTTGCCTCTCAGGTTCCCTCAAAGGGAGTCAGCTGTAGGCACAGGAAAGCAAGTGCTAGGACCCAACAGTGTCTTCTGGAGACTTCTGTGGCTTCTCTATGTCCTGCTCTGGAACTTCACAGGTGCCCAGCATGGAGTGAGGAAATGGCCAGCTTTGTGACCTCTCCTAGGAGTTGCACAATCTCACAGCCAATGAGAGGACAAACAAGACAGTTACTATAGAAAGCTTTTGCAAAAGTACATTTTTATGTCATAGGATCCTCTGGAGAGTCTAGGGCCTTGTGATTTTTGTCTAACATTTCTTTGGGTGCTGCTACATGTTTTTGAATTGCATCCTTCCTTCTAGGAATTATTGCCCCTACTTCAGCAGGAACAGGGAGGGCAAGTAAGAACTCAAATTGAGCAGTTTCCTCCAATGCCCTTAGGCAGCTGAAGGTTGGGAATGCTGCTCCTGAGGCAGTGCTTCAGAGGATGGGCCTTGGTGTCTGTTCCACATGAGTGTGATTTGGAAATGCTACTGTCTGGTCACAGGGGGTTGCAGAGTTCTGGAGTCTGAACCCTTCCCCTCCAGGAAGTCGATGGGATGAGGGAGGTGCAGGGAAGCTGAGGCCTTGCTGCCCCTTATCTCATTTTCACATTCTTTTTGTCCTGAGATCCAAAGAAGAAACCTTCTACTTGTCAGGTTGTTGCAAAGGGTGGTCAAGCATTGGAAGGGAGGGGCTGCCCAGAAAGATTTGGAATTCCCATCCCTGGAAGTGTCCACGGGATAGCTGGATATGGCACTCAGTGCTCTGGGCTAGGTGACAGGGTGGGGATCTGTCACAGGCTGGACTTGATCTTGGAGGTCTTTTCCAAGCTAAATTAATCTGTAAAGAGATGAGCTGGCCCTGGGAAGGAGATGCCTTTGCAAGGTACTGTAAGAGGAGTGGTGCTCTGGCTGCAGCCATTTACTTGCCCAGACTGTGTTGGCAGCAGCAGGTGGGAGCAGTGATGGATCCCTGCCCCTGCTCTTTGTCTGCAGGAGTCCTGTGTTTCTGCTGAGCTATACCCTGGTAACTTCCTGCTGTTTTCCGTCCTTCCTAATCCCTGCCTCTCTCTGGAAAACAGTTCTGCTGTCAGTGCTTCAGCAAGTCCTATCTGGGAAAAGGCTTCCTCAACTCCAGGATTTTGGACCAGCCATGTGCCCTGACCTTGACTTCTAGTTCTTTTTCATGGAAGTAAGAATTTGTCATGTAGGTATTCTACTCATGGGGTTATGATAATAAATTTTATCTGTCTGCTGCTTTCTCCAGCTCATTTAAGTCAGGAAGTGTGTAAAGTATTAAAAAAAGGTCATTTGAGTCAGGCCAGGCGTGTGGGCTCACAGTGAGGTGTTTGAGGCTGCAAGAAGGCTAGTGAGCACTTTCTGACATGGATGTTGCTATTAGAAAACAAAAATGTTACAGTTATAAAGCACCAGCATATAGAGTAAGTGACAATCCATGCACATCAGCAGATCTAAATTTGGTTTACCTGCTCCCACTTTCTCTTCTGTCAAATAAATGTTGCTTTGGGAGGCCTAGGGAGTGCTGAGCTGGACTGGATAAGCCTGAAGATGTTTTTCATTGTAAGGCCATGGTGTTCCCTAGTTGTATCCCTGAAGAAATAGAGTGGTTTTTGCCAGAAGTTTAAGTATTTTTCAGTTCACTTGGCTTTGTCTTTGTGAAATGACAGTTTGTCATGTTGGAACTCGTTAATTGTTTGAGCAGCCATGGCGCCCTTGAACTTTTTCTCCATTTCTGGAAAAGTTTACAGTATCCTGAGATGTGTTTAATGGAATTATGGTAGTACAAGGAGTTCTTCGGTGAGGCAGGAATTTCCGGATATTTAGCCACATACTTAAGGCCATGGGCATTGGAAGAGAAGGAATGGTAGTGGTGATTGCAGAAATTGTTCTGACTCCCTGGGGAGCTTGTGCCAGGTGATGGTGCCAGGCTGTGGCAGTGGGGCTGTGCCAGCGTCCCTTGAGCTGCCCCTGTTCCTGGACACGGTGGTACCTGTGATGGGCAGGCCTGGGAACAAGGCGTAAAACTGCTGTGGGATTCTGTAGTGGGTCCCAAAATGAGGAAGTTGTTAAATTTGGCCCTAGCAGCTCATCAGGTCTTTGTTCCCGCTGGTGCCAGGACAAATCCATGCCTGGGAAGGAGCCGGTGCCATTTTGTTTCCAGATGACAGGCTGGGTGTGGGGGTCTGGAGTCTCCTGTAAAGGAAACATCCTTCCCCTCCTCACAGAGAAACTGTGTTAGGAGAGCCTGAGCCTTGGGGGAGTCACTGCTGGGAGCTTGGAGAAGTGAAGAGTTCCTGCTTAATTTAGCTTTATCATGTCAGGGCTATGAATAGTGAAATCACGGGATCACATTTCATGCCAGCTGGGAATGGTGTTTGCACTGCCTCACTCCATGGTAACCGGAAGCTGCCAGGCCATTAAAAAAAAAAAAGTGAAGCTGGTAGCACACAGAAGTGACACCCAGCTTCACTGGGGATTGTTTCCCGCTCAAGGAAGGATTTTCTGTCCATGCCCTTGCTGCTGTCATGTGAACACAGCTTGTGCCTCTCCGGTGTCCAATAGTGAGGCCTGTGCACAGCCCTGCTAACTGCTCCAGTGATCCCAGAGCAAGTGCCCTGCTCACAGTTTCACCTCCACATTCGTCACCCGGCCATTTTTAGCCTGCCATGATTTACAGGGTAAGGTGGGTGTGCAAACCCCAGAGAGCCCCTGCTGGGACTGCAGAGTGCAGCGCTGGCTCGGCCAGACACTGCTCCTGCTGCTGCCTGGGGTCACTCCTACCTTTGGAGGAGTGAAAGCTGCAAAGGACAGCAAGGCAAAGAGCCCCCAGGAGTGTCTGGGAACACTAAAGGTGATGGGGGACTGTGGGGTGTCAGGCTGGAATTAGTCCTCCAGGGACTGAGGCTCAGCATTAATGATGTTAACTAACCTGTGCCTTAACAGGGGGCTGGACATATGATACCAGGTGGCAACGTGTACATCGTAATTTACACCTGAAATAATTACACTAGTTGCTCCTGTGGGGCTGTGAGTGAGGTTGGTTTCCCGAGTTAAGACCTGTGTGTGCACTGTCTGATTAGATGAGGTTGTTTTGGTGGCTTTTTTTTTACTGGGAAATGGTGCTGAGATGAATGGCTGACATTAGCTTCCTTTCCTGTGCTGCTAAAATAAGAGGATTTGCCAGTGTCTGGTTTGGTTTAAATTTAATTTTCTCTTTTTTTATGTAGGTGAATCGCTTCTAAAGAAGCAGTGTTTAGAACCGGATTTGATGGGGTGCTTGTACAAGGTACGTGAACACAGCACAGAAAATTGTTCTAATAAGCTTATTCCATATGTATGGGATTCCTGTGGACAGGCATTTCCCTCTGTTTTGAAGTCTGGCAGAGTGTAGGGATGGCCTGGTCTGGTTCCTTGGCCTTATAATAATGCCACAATTTAAAAAAAAATAATTAAAGAACTTTAAATGTTATACCAGGTCATGGAAATCCTTTTTCTTGTTTTCCCCTGAGGCAGTGGGATTCCACTTAAGGTAGAGATAAATGAAGTGCTGGCTTGAGAATATGTGAGTAGTTCTGCTTTTTTCAGCTTTATAAATAAAATTCACTGGAGTTTGTGTTTTCATAGGTTAAATGTGTGGAGAGTTGTAATCCCTCAGGAGATTCTGTTTTGGCTGTATGTAACTGTTCTGTGTGTTGCAGGAGAAATTCCAAAGAGCCCCCAATCAAACAGTTTTTCTGTTACTTGCTGTTTATTTGGAAGCAGAACTTCCACATTTCTAAGTGTGCGTGGAGGCTGCTGGGCTCCAGCTGGCAGACACCTGAGAGGATGGAAATGTCCTCAAGTTCTTCGTCCCTTTGCTGAGAACTTCTCTTACACACGTTTGAATTCTTTGAGTTAACTGATTTGTGAATAGTTTTATTAAGGAAAGTAAATCAGACCATTTCTTGCTTCTTGTGGGGGTTCCAGAGCTCCAGTCATGGATTCTCAGCCCCCCAGCAGTGTTGTCAGATGTATCCAATTCCTATCCAAAGCTGCTCAGGACAGTAGGGCTGTGCTGTGAGAAAGCCATCAGTTTGGGAAACACCTGATCTTTCTGCTTATCCCAAGCTAATGTAAAATTTGGAAAGAAAAAAGCTGATAAAATAGATTTTTTCTTCTTTTAATTTTTTTATTTATTTTTAATTATGGATGCTTTCTTCTGCATTTAGCAGGAATTCACGCTGCCCAGCTTCTGTAACAAAACCACCCAGATTTCTAATCAGCTTTTTCTTGGATTGTTTCTTTGAGCTCCCTGTCACTAAACTGTCTGTGTAAAAACTTACAACTTTTTAAGCTCAAACATTTGTAAAATAGTGTCTCTCAAGTAGCCAGTTTCAGAAAAGTCACTGATTGTGGTTTGTAGCTGGTCAAATTATTTGGAATGGGATTGTTCAGCACTACAATATGCAGAATCAATCCTTTCCAGGAGAACCTGCAAATACTCTTCCAGCCATTTCATAGAACCTGCTTCTAATTATCTGAATCCAGGACTGGAGCTCAGGGTTAAACTTCTTTAGGGATTAGTTTATTGGTGTGAAAACCTAAATGTGCTTGAAGGAAAATCTTAATTTTGAAAGCACATAGACTAGAAAGAAATTGAAGCTGCTGCTGGCAAATCTGTGTTTCTCTTGCTGTGGCAGAATAATTCTGGCTGTTTTCCCCCAAGTGTGTTTAGCACATGTTAGAGTAGAATGCTCTGTTTTGTGGTTGGGTTTTTGGTCATTTTTTTTAGCAGTGTTGTCTGGGACATTTTTTGCTGAGGAGGTTGGTAGGTGTAATTGTAGCTGTAGTTAATGTGTGTCATATATCTTCTGAAAGCACACTGGCATTGGATCTGGGAAGAGAAGTAATTCTGCTTTTTGTCCCCCCAATGAAATTTTATTAGAATTAACATTTTAATTTGCTCCTCCCTGGCTGGCAGTAGGAACTGTGCAGGTGGCTCTTCCCTCTCCCTCAAAAGTTCTGTTAATATCAAGAACATACTTGAGGTTTGGTCTTGCACCAAAAATGAGTTTGAAAGAAAGAATCCAGTAGAAAATGAAGTGTTAAGAGTTGGGTTCTGAGCTAACAAGGATGAGTTTGCTCTCTGCACTTGCTGCTGCACTTCAGGGACGTGGAGAGAGCTGCAGCTTATTTTTGCTGTGGTATTTGTTGCCTCATTACACAGAGCACACTTTGAAAGGTGTTTTGTGGGATTATTTCTTTTTTTTTAGAATGAACTAATCTTGTTTGGGTTTGGGGGTTTGGGATTAGGAATTGTAGAGCTGGCAGAAGGAGAATTATTTTTTTTTTTCTTCCCTGATAATGAAGGGCGTTGAGCAAATGAAGGAGCAGTTCAGCTGTTCCTCCCAAGCTGAATGTCTGTGCTGGTGACACCAAATGGATGCCAAGAGGCTCGGGCAGAAATGTGCTCTCTAATGAGGTGCCACCTCATTTGCTTTGGGCCTCACAGCAAAATAAACCACAACAGCTTTACTCAAATGCTGGCCAGTAAAAAGCAAATTTTTGTTTTCCTACCACACTTCTAGAGAGCTTTCTACAAATGCTTTTACAAAACATTTAATATTTATGAGCTGAGTGTTTGCAAACACCATGTTATAAACGGAAACCACTGTAAGGGATTTCACCACACTGTGCTTTGTGTCTGAGGCATGTACACAGGCCATATGACTTGTTTCCAGGTGTTTTGGGGTTTATGCTGAGGTGTGACACCAACAGCTGCCTTGGCAGGGAGGTGTGGGCTGGCCAGCTGCAGTGTGCAGGATCCTCACTGACACCTGGGCATGGAGTGGGCTTAGCTGGAGCTTGTGCCAGCTGGCTGCTCTGGGTAGGGCTGTTCTGCAACTGCTGGGGAAGGTCTGAAATCCCAATGCGTGCTGCCTGAAGGACCTCGAACAAAGGAGTGGAAGATGGAAAGAGTAACAAAGTAACACCGGCCAGTTGGAAACAGGGAACAGAGTCTTGAAAAAGGCTTTTTGACAACCAGCAGTGTTTTTAATTTGATCCGTGACTTGGCACATGGAAATGTTCTTTACAGTGTTCTGGAATAAGAAACTCCTGGACTATGATTTCCACTGCAGCAGAGAGCATTGAGCATGTTTCCGAATTTCCTTTTGCTGTCTGGAAGAAAGGTTTGCTACTCCTGCCTGTTGTGTGTTGACTTGGTTGCTTTTTCTGCAGTAGTGCTCTGAACACAAGAATAGTATTATTCTCCAAAGGAGAATCCAGGTTTTGGTCTGGATGGCACCTCTGGGTGTGGGATTGTAGCAAAACTTGGTGGTAACAATAGTGTTTGGAAAATAGACAAAAAAACCCCGAAGCCCGAGTGTTCTGTCACTAAGCAAGAAATAATGGGTGTGGCAAACTCTTTCTGCCGCTGTGAAAGGCTGAAGGTCAAAGGTGTTAGTAAGATAACAGTTGAGATTTCTTTTTATGGACATTTAGACTGATGGACAAGACAACAGTAAAAATAATAAAAAAAGGTCTGTGGCATGTTGTTCTTTGTGGCTTTTTCCCAAGATTGGTAAGCAGGATTTAAAAATCACTAAACTTTGCAACATCACCTTCCCTCTTGGATGAGAACAGGACTTAATCACCAGTTCATAGAAAGGTTTCAAGGCTACTTGAAAACTGTGCTTTTTCAGTGAAGTAAGGACAAGAAATTAATAGCTTTATTTTTTGGCTGAACATAGAGTAAGTGACATTCTTGCTGTTAGATCAGAGGTTTAATAACATGAAGCAATTTCTGAGTTTGTGTTTACTGTTGTTTTCTCTTCTAAAACCTCCACCCCTCCCACAGTGCATGGAAGGATTCTGAAATGTAACTGTAGACCTGTCAGAAAAGCTCCCAGTGGACTGGTGGCTCCTTTGGATGACGGCGATAAACTGATGGATGAATTGTCAGGAAAAGAATTTGTTTCTGTTGGCTTGTGGATTCCTTTAACAATATGGGAAAATCCTTAGTCCTGAGCCCAGTAAGACCATTCAAATGGGCTGAGAGAAATGACTCCAGCACGGCTGTACAGGTGCACTGACAGATGTGTGTCACAGCAGGTGGGATGGGGCAGGGGAGGTGGAGCAAGGAAGGAAGAAGACTTAAAATTGTGAAAGCATGAAACTTCATTTTAAAAGCTACATTTTCCATAAAAGTCCACGAAAAAATCCTGGTCAGCTGTGGTGTGTGTGCTCTCTGAAACACTGGGGGTCTCATGAACCTTTTGGGTGCAGCAGGACCTTAGGGCAGCCAGTTCACCTCTGGTGGCAGCACAGCAGTGCATGTACAAAGGTATCTTTTCTTCTCATTTCAGGTTTTCTTCCTGATTTCATAATTGACAAAGCTGAGACGGTGAAATCTGACAGAAGGGTGCAAGGTGTGGCCTGCTCAAGCAGGTAGGCACAGCAAAAAAAGTACTCACAAGAGGTAAAACTGCCTATCTTGGGATTTGTAATAGATCTTCTTAGATCCCTTCTTTTCTGGGCATGCTGCAAGTCAGACTGATGGTAGAATTCTGCTTTCATTGATAATGCTGCTGTGCAAAAAATATGGAGCAGGTTTAGAAGAAAAAAATCAGCCTTGTCTTGGAATGTTTAGGCTTGTCTTCCCAAGTAACTGCAAAATATAAGGGTAAAGTAGAGCAATTTAGTGAAAAAGTTCTGGATGTCCTGGAAGAAGTATTTTCAAACCTATTTGTGTTTTTTAATGCTATATTGACTAATCTTTAGATTTATGCCCTTGTGATTTTTGGGAGAAAAGCACTGCTTCCCCCAAATGCCACAACTGGCCATATTGTTAAATGTCACACTTATCTAACTGTTAAATCCCCTGTAGGTCTTTTGCCCTCCTCAGCTTTTGTTCTTTACTTGAGCAATGCAGTGGTTTCAATCAGTGGCTTTAAAAGTTTTCTTTAACTATTGTGAACATTTAAATTCCAGAGCTCTGGAAGCTCATGGAAGTGCATAGCTGTGAGGACTCTCAATGGTGACCTCTTTTCATTGCTGCAGAATGGAGCAGAGTTGTGCTTCTCTTTTGGGTTCTGTCAGGAGGTAAAACATTAACTTTCCTGCCACTGTTTCCTGACAATCATTTGCCTTCTGGACAAAGTCCATTGTGTTGCTTTAGTGGGAGCATTTGCTTCTCTGTTGTTTGCATCAATGGTCTGCTGGATTGCCCTGAGGATTTGGGAATAGAGAAGGCAAAGTTTGCTCTATGCAGTGTGGTTTTATGACAGATGAACAAACTGTCAGGTGTCTGTTTCCCAGGGGTGATGCCTTACCAGAACTTCTAAACTCAGCACACAGATCACATCCAAGATCACGCAGTGGATGTTTTTGCATCTGCTGGATAGCTTAGAACTGGGCCTGCAAAAGAAACAAACCAAAAAACAAAACTTGAAAATCCCTGGCAGTGCTTCCAGCACCCCATGCCCTCTACATGAGTGTAGTCACCCTTCCTCTGGGAGAGGAGATCTGGATCAGGCAGCAGCATCAGCCTTGTCCCTTCCAGGTGCAGGGGGAGCTTGTGTTGGGGAGTTCTGTAGCTGTGGGAAGGAAGTGGGACTCTGGCAGGGCAGATTAAGGATGAGTCCCCATAGCACTGTGCAAATACTTCTGCTTGCAGTCTCTGCTCAGGGCCAGACAGCATCTCCAGGTGCTGTGTGCTCTAGGCACTGCTCTGTGGGCAGGGGAAAAATAGGAATTGCAGGGGAGAAGTGGGAAGTCAGCAGGCACTGCTGTTCTCAGAGTTTGCCTTTGCTTCACTTACAGGTACCTCTTTATTTAAAAAATTGTAAAATCTTTTTAATAAGAACAAATGCTTTCAGAGCAGAGTGTTTTGCTGAACATATTTTATCGGAGTCAGTTATTCTTAAAACTAAATGTGTATCGCAGTAAGTTTACAACTGCAGTTAACTCAGGGGAGCTGACGTGACTCCAGTGTGCAGTTGGTTTAACCTTTTGAGTGCTGATAGAGCATAGCAACTCTGTTTCTATCCTAGTGGGGGTTACTTCATATGTTAGGAATGAATCGACTTTTAAATGTTGGCAGAGATAAAGAATCCAAGACGTGAGTGTTTGGCACATGTTGCAAACACCAGGGTGGTTTGGCTGGGAAGTGCTGTAGATCAAAGTGAGAGGCAAAACAGGTCAAAGTGGTATTTTTAAAATCTGTTTTGAGGTCTTCTGGGGATTTCCTGAGAGATGGTGCCACATCTTCTGTATCTTGCAGTAGTTCCTGTTACCATTTCTTTCTTCTTTTCCATGTTTTGGTTTCCAGTGCTCAGCGTTGGATTGTTGTGGGCAACAGAGTAGGAAGTGTTGCAGGAAGTGGTTCAACAAACATATTCAATGAATTAAAAGGAAATACTTAAAAATTATCCTTTCACACATTCTTTCCCTGAAATATGACCAAGCACAAGAACAAACCTTTGTTCTCAGAGGCATTATCTTTTGATTTTCATCCCTGGGGCAGCAGGGAATAAAACAACATTTATTGTTTCCTAATAGAACAGGAACAACAATGTTATTATTTTTTCTGCATGCTTTCTGATGGGGAATATATTCAAATACTTCAGTTGAATTGATATAACATCTTTAGTATAGTTAAAGGGAAGAACAGCAGCGTGTAACTTTTTTTTGTTTGTTTATTTTTAAATAAAAGCAAAATTCCCATTTCTTGAAAGTCCCAGCTCTGGTGATGAACCACCACCCACTCTCCCAGCAGCTGCTCCTGTGCTAGGCATTGTGTTTTTCCTGCAAGTGCCCTGGCAGAAGTTGAAGCCTTTGGTAACCATATATGTAATTTTGGAGAGCCACTGGAAGTGATGGCATTGCAAGTCAGTCCTCTGGAATTTCCTTAAAATGGATATAACAGCAGCAGCTGCACTTGATCACTTGTGTTTATGTACCTGAATGTCTCTATTTTTAATCAGTGGGTAAAAAAAAAGATGAAGTTTGTACTAACACAGTTCCTTTTTCTTTCTGGCTTTTTCATTAGTAATTTTAGGTGGGAAATTTGTTTATAACTTATCGAATATGCAATTAATGCAAATTTCACTCACTGGTAAAGGAGAACAGATCAGAGAGGGTGTAATTGAAATACTTGTGTGGTCAGACTATTCCCTGAATCATCTTCTAAGGGACTTTCTAACCTTTACCTGCATACGTGCCTGAAAATAGCCCAGGTAATTAATAATAATGGTTACTTTGAGTCATTTAGTGCTAATCTCTTTTATCTCTGAATATTTGGAAGGACATCTGATTTATTTTGGCTGCCATGCAGCTCCTGGCTGGGTGCTCCACGCTGGTGACTGATCCCAGCAACTGCAGGAACTGCGCAGGCAGAGAGGACAGGATTGAACCTGAGCAGAGCTGTGCAAATAGGGTCACATTCCTGTGTCTTGGAGTATCAACTCTTTTTTTGGTTGCCTCTGAAAGTTTGGGTAAAAGTTTACAGGGTCAGTTTCTTGATGGTAAGCTTTATTATTGCTTCCCTGTCCTTTAAAGCAGTGGCAGCTGGCTGCATAGACAGGGATGTGGCTGCTATTACATGGAATTTTCACTTCCACGGGCTAGTTTGCCTCTGGAGGCTTCCTTTCCTCAGCCAGCAGCGTGTCTCCCTCTTCCCAGGTTTGCATTAACTTGGTGCTTTCAACTGTCACACTCTCACTTGTGATTACTCTAGGTTTAGAGCCTTGTACTCCTTTTGCAGTTTTCCTTTTTAGACTGAAATGAACCTTCTATTCTGAGCCCAGCACCATTCATCTGTTCCTAGCAGGCATTTCAAACATTCCTATTTCCAGCCTTATCAAGCCCCACGTTCCTGGAGTCTGTCAGCCTGCCAGGTGCTGCCTGTCCTCTCCTGTCAACCACATGCTTCATTTCTCAAATACTTCTATTTCCCTGTTTCCCTCAGGTGCACTGACAGGTGCTTGCAAAGATGTCTAAGACAAACAAATCCAAGTCTGGATCCCGTTCCTCCCGCTCGAGGTCCGGCTCGAGGTCCCGCTCCCGCTCCTTCTCCAAGTCCCGCTCCCGTTCCCGATCGATCTCCCGCTCGAGGAAGCGCAGACTAAGGTGAGTGTGTGCAGCCAGAGGCTGGGATGAGGCTTTTCCTTCCTTGCAGGTGGTTTTTCACTTAGCTGCTTTCCAGGGAAAGACTTTGATTAGATCCCGGGACAGATAACGTCCTGTGCCTCAGGTTGTTTCCTGTCAGCCTGTGCTGTTTGGGTGTTTTCACTTAGGAGAATAAATTATGAATAAAGAAATAAATTAGGAGGGTAAGATGTGTGCCAGTACAGTCAAGATCTTCCTTTTGAGACTTTGACTTTTTAAAGGAGGCTTTAATGTAATGGATCCCAGACTTGAGGGTTGTTTGCAGAAGTTGTGTGCTTTTTCCCTCTTGAGAAGTGAGTTCAAGCAAGTTTTAATATCAATTGTAGACATTGCTGTGAAAGATGGAGACAGTTCTTGATATTCCCTTGCTCCTCTCCATGGCATGCAGGAACCAGGTAACAGGCAAGATCCTCCTGGAGAGATAAAGTAAATAAAAGATAATTTTGCTGCAGTTAATTTTAAGAAATTATTAATTTGTGTAATAGTTGTTCCTGTCTCCCTGAATTGCTTCTGAGGAGGCCAGTTACAGGCCTGTGTCTTCCCTGGATATTAGTTTTTTCCTTTTCTCTTGGCTAAGCATTCTGCATCTGGCAAAGCCATTCCAGTTGGATGGGGTGTAATGGTGTTCTCCTGCCTTTTCACTCACATGAGTAACACGTATTCTGAAAACCACGGGCTGTGAACACATGCAAGTGTTACCAGTTAGAGATTTTAAAAACACAGAAGCTCTAATGAATGTACAGTTGGAGAAAGAAGGACATGACAAAACTGAATTAGAGGCGGAGACTTGAGTCCAACCGAGCCCTTTGCAGAGGGAAGCTGGAGTGCTGGAAGAGCTGTGCTCATTTGGGAATTCTCCTAACTGTGAAGGAGCTTTGGCAGTTGAGAAAAAGGCACCCTGTGCAGACATGATTGTTCCCTCTGTGCTGCTGCTGAAGCTACTTTTGCTTTATAAATAACTCCTTTTTTTAAAAGGAAGTCTGAATGGAGGGGGTCAGCCCAGCCCAGTCCCCCTGCCTGGCTGTGGGATGTGCTCCAAGGTAGGTCTGGTGGGATCTCAGCATAAAAGGCCATTGCTTTGTGCTTCAGGATGCACTCAAGTTGTTTTATTCTTCTTTTGGTAGGTTTACTGTTTCTTCTAAATTACAGTGCTGTGTTGGAGTCTGCCTAACATCTTCTGCTTTCTTTATGACTATTTCTCACTTCTTGTAAATGGTGGGGATTTAGCTCTGGAGCAGTGTAGTGCCAGCAGTTCTGAGGGCTGGCAGAGTTGGGGAAATTATCACTTTTGGTGTTTCTTTTCTGCATTACTTTTACTGTATTTTTCTGAAAAGATTTCTGATAAATAGTTTCTGCAACTTTTGGAGTGACATTTTCCTAATGCAACCTCTCTAAAGCACTAGAACAGATTTTGAAAGTGGTGTACGATAGGTCCTTGCTGATAATTGATCACAGATGCAGCAGTTGTCTGAAAATTGAGCATCTGTGTTCCTCATGCCTTGGACTAGAGCTTGTTATAACTGGTCCTTGCCTCCTGCCTCTGCTTTTCCTTCTGGTTGCTGTTGTTTGAATTAAGAAGTGTCTCAGATAAGTTTTTTTTGTTGTTTGAAGGGTTGAAAAATCTGTTAAAATGGTCATTAAGCTGTTCATTAGTGATGATTGGAGTATGAGTAAGAGTTTCCTGCTAAACTGTGACCTGTTTGGTAGGAGGAAGAAATTAAAACAGAACTAAAGTTCATTTCTGACTGCACATGTGTGCTAACCGTGTAGAAATTCCAAAAGCATGTTGTTCTCCTTTGGTTCTGGGGGTTTGAGATGTGAGAGGTGAGGAGCAGCAGCAAGATCTGTATGAGGAAATTCATGTCCATTGGAGTACGACCAATGTGTGTGTCAGAGCCAGAGCCTGGAATGTGAGAAAGGGCTGTGCAAAGTGTTCCAATGGATGTTATTTACTAAAATTCCGTTTGGAAAAATCTCTTTTCTGTTTCAACTTCCTAGTTTGGCCAGTCCTTCCTGTAGCTCTGGCATCTGAGCTATGGTAGGACCTTTAAACAGTTACACAATGGCAGCAGTTTAATGGGAGAGACTGCTGGGACAATCAGCCTCTGGAATCTGTGTTTTTCCAGGGTTTGTGCGGTCCTGGATTCGGGTTTTGATGCGGGCAGGGACGTCCACAGCGGCACCTGGCGGCGGTGTCTGAGCACTGTCCCTGCTCCATGGGGTTGTGCCATGGGATTGTGCCATAGGATGCCATGGGTCACCTTTGGGACCTTAAACCCATAGGGCAGTGTGCCCTTCACCCCACTGTTGCCCTGCTGCTCTTGGGATGTAGCCATGTATTGAACTTGCCTGACAAAGAAGTGAGGTTTCATCTGGATGATCAGAATTTTAAAGTGTATACGAAGTTGGGACCAGAGAGGGAGATTTGGGATCTGTTCCAATAACAGTAGTGTGATTTGCGTAAAAAATACTTCTTTGTGATTGAGGTAAAACCCTGATCTTGAGCTGTTAAGGGCTGGAAGCTTGAGATCTGTCACTTTTTCTGAAGCTGGTTAGCAGCCATTTTCATTCCAGCAAAACAGAGAGCAGTGTGTGCTTGTCATCATCTCTGCAGTGATCCTCAAATATTTGCCAGTATCACAGGTAAAAGTTATTTCCACTGCAATTTGTTCACAGCAAAGTGTAATACCTCAATCAGATAAGGGTAAACCAAAGGAATTTCTTTTAAAAGCTTAGAAATTAGTTTTTCGAAGTATTTTTAAAACAAGTCTTAAAATAAAAAATTGTGGCAGAAGAATAAACTATAAAAATAAATTATAAAAAGAAACTATAACATATTTGTGTAATTTTTTTTTTTAAATCAGTTCTAGGTCTCGTTCAAGATCCTATTCTCCATCTCACAATAGAGAAAGGAACCATCCAAGAGTCTATCAGAACCGAGATTTCAGAGGCCATAACAGAGGATACCGGAGGCCGTATTATTTCCGTGGCCGAAACCGAGGGTTTTATCCCTGGGGCCAGTACAACCGAGGAGGGTATGGCAATTACAGGTCCAACTGGCAAAACTACCGCCAGGCCTACAGCCCTCGCAGGGGCCGCTCGCGCTCCCGCTCGCCTAAGAGAAGATCTCCTTCCCCACGCTCCAGAAGTCATTCCAGGAATTCTGATAAATCATCTTCTGACCGCTCAAGGAGATCTTCCTCTTCCCGCTCCTCCTCCAATCATAGTCGGGTTGAGTCTTCCAAGCGTAAATCTGGAAAGGAGAAGAAATCATCCTCCAAGGATGCCCGGGCATCGCAGGCTGCGGGAGATAACCAAGGAGATGAGTCCAAGGAGCAGCAATTTGCAGGAGCGGGGGCTCAAGATGCCAAGGCATCTGAGGGATCAAAGCCATGGCAAGATGTGAGCAGCTATGGCACAGGCTCCACATCCAGAGGGTCGGAGCTGAGCCCCCGGGAGCGCAGTCCTGCCCTCAAGAGCCCACTGCAGTCGGTCGTGGTGCGGCGGCGCTCGCCCCGGCCCAGCCCCGTGCAGAAGCCGAGCCCGCCGCACTCCAGCCCATCCCCCATGGGCTCTGCTGCCCAGAGCGGCTCCAGCTCCTTCCAGGGGGGCTCCCACCAGAGCCCCTTCGAGCACAGCTCGGCAGGAATGAGCCCCAGCAGAAAGAGCCCTGTGTGCAAAAGCCCCACACCCGCCAGTTCGCTGTATGGTGCCACTCTGAAGGAGGAGGGCACAGCTCCCGGGGCAGGAGCCTTCTCCAAGAGGCAAGTGATGGGTTTTGTGCTGCTGGGTTATTATTGGGTTGCTTTTGAGGAGGGATGCTGCACATGTGAGCTCCCTCTGAGCAGGGTGAGGGGCTGGGGCAGGCTTCAGCTGGGAAGCTGTTCCAGCACACTGCCAACTCTGGGACTGCTCCTTTCTGAATTATGGAAAAAACACAGCCCAGAGTTGTAGGAAGTTGGAATTGGTTTTCCAGCTTGGATAGTTCTAAAGATGGTATGTATTCCCTGCAAAAATGTTCATAGCCCATGAACACTTGAAGTGAAGATTGCCCAAAGAGGTTGGGCAGCTGGAAGCTCACATTTTCCAGTTACATGTTGGTTATAGACATTTTTAGTGTTGCCTTCTGGAATTGTTAAGTACTGTAAATTAGAAGAAATGAATTAAATCCTACTGCATATCCTGCTGCAAGCAGCCCAAGGCAGGTGCAGCTGCAGTGCTGGTGCCTGTGTGTGGGGGTAGGATAGAAACTAAAGCACCAAATACATCTCTAAAATGAAGACAGCATTCCATGCAGAAGGCATCTGCTTCCATCAATCTCTTGCAGATTGTGCCCAAAGGTGACACTTCGTTTTAAAAGACAAAGCACATTCACAAAGTGCTTTCAAATCTTTATTGTTTTTAAAGGTGGTTTGATCTGATTCTACATTAAGGATGTCTGAAATTTAAAAAGGGAAAAAAGAACACCCTATGATTCTTTGTTTGGACTTTCCAAAGCACTGAGCTGGTGTCTGTGGGCTTTCCTGCTGCCCCACAGAGCCAGGGTTTTAATTTGTGAATGCTTCAAAACTGTTCAGATGCTATAAACCAGCTGAATTGTTCTCACCAGAAGTGTTTTATCTCTCCCTGCAGTGTATTTTCCTTTGTTAACCTTTGTTTGCTTTTATTTGTGTTTGCAGTCTGTCATGAAGTATTTAGCTTACCTATGAAACTTGCATCCCAAATTTGAAGTAGCTTTTGAGGCTTTTATTTCCAGTGTGTTGTTTAAAGCAGAACAGCCCAATTTGAAAGGTTTGATGTGTTGTTCTCCTGAACCAGGTTTGTAAGTAAATAAATGGAGTGGGTAAGATGTTCCTCTTTTCCTTCCACTGCATCTGTGGGTCAGCTGGGTTTTATTTGTCCTTGAGCCTCATTCCATCACTTCTGCATATCCATCTCCTTGTACATTTGCTGAATTTAATGAGAACAAAAGTATGAATTCAGGCTGAGTAATCTGCTTGACTTTTTAATTATTTTAGGGCCTAGAGGCAGTTTTCAGTACATGCATAGCTTGGTGTTCTCTGAAGTTTGACTCTTTGAACTGAAGAGTTGACCTTGTTGAGCTCTAATAAGGAACCTCCTTTAATGTCTGTTTATGATCAGGTATCTGGAAGAGCAGAAGACTGAGAATGGGAAAGACAAAGACCAGAAAGTAACAAATACTGAGAAAGAAAAAAGTAAAGAGAAAGGGAATTTCTCTGAGTTGGGATCAACAGATGGAAAGGCAAAATCTGACTCATACGGATCAAAAACTGACTCGGAGAAGGGATACCGTGGCAGCCAGTCACCCAAGCGCTACAAGTTCAGGGATGACTTTGACAAGCTCAAGGTCCCAGAGTTCCACAAGGAAAGTCATTATGGAAAAGATGAAATGGATGAGCAGGACAAGAAAGACAAGGCAAAGAGCCGGAAAGATTCGGAATTTGATGATGAGCCCAAATTTATGTCTAAAGTCGTAGCGACTTCAAGTAAAAGTCAAGAAGAGGATAGGTCAGGAAAATGGGAAGGTGTGGTGTTCCTGCCACCTGGAAAAGAGAAGCAAAGGAAATCTGATGAAATGGAGGAGGAAATCTATTCTGAAAGATCCAAAAAAGAAGAGAGATCAGGATCTAAGAGAGCTGAGCCCAGTCACAGGGGTTTTGTACCTGAAAAGAATTTTAGAGTGACCACTTACAAGTCAAGCCAGGAAAAAAGCTCTTCCCCTCCACCAAGGAAGGCTTCTGAGGTGAAGGAGAAGCCAGGCACCAAAGTAGAGGGGCTAACTTCTGGCAAATCCTCCTTTTCCATTACTCGTGAGGCCCACGTCAATATTCGAATGGATTCCTTCGATGAGGATCTTGCACGGTAAGGATCTGCCAGCTTTTGAGCATTCTCAGTAGTGATGTTTTTTCCTGTTTTTCTTCCTGACATCCCCATGTGCTTGCCAAGTGTGAGGAAGGCTAAGCAATATTGCATCACAATTTGTGGTTTTGGAAGCTTGAGATTAATTTTTTTCCTAACCTTTGCTATGACTGGATGTAAGATTAGTTTAGGATGCACCAGACTCTGGGAGTAGTCCCAGATGGAGTCAGGTACTCAGTGGCTTCTGGCTAAGGGAAGCTGAGTTGTGCAGGGGAGCTACTGTGCTGCTTAAATCCATTTGATTCTCTGCCAAGTGCTTTACTACTCTTATTCTCCATGCAGCATTAGAATAGTGACCTGAATTATCACAGTAACCTGGAGCAGTGTGTTTAGGGATGTTTAAAGGAGCTCCTTGCTCTTGCTTTTTAGTGTTCATGGGTGCCTCTCTAAGAACAATATAAACCATCAGTGAGCTCCCATTTCCTGCAGAATTAAACACCTTAAATTGCTCCCTTTCACCCAATTCTTGTGTTTCATGGGCTCTTCTTTTTCCAGTCCCAGTGGCATATTGGCTCAGGAGCGCAAGCTCTGCCGGGATCTCGTGCACAGCAACAAGAAAGAGCAGGAATTCCGCTCGATTTTCCATCACATCCAGTCGGCCCAGTCCCAGCGAAGCCCTTCTGAACTGTTTGCTCAGCACATAGTGACTATAGTCCATCACGTAAGAGGTGGGTCAGGAGTCCATGTGTCCTCAGGGAAGGTTCACTCCTCCCTTGCCCAAAATGCACTCAAAATGCCAGGAGTTGTTTTCCAGCAGATATTCCAGAGATGACAGCAGCAGCATGATGACGATCATCTTTATTAACATAAATACTCTTCTGTGCAGGCAGAAGGTGTTCTTGTTTTTACCTGAGAAATATTCAGAGTCTGGGACTTGGAATTTTGTGTTCGGATAAATTTGTCACTCACTCGAAGAAATTGTGTTCATTTCACTGGAACACCAAAAATTGAAACTGCAGTTTGTCAGCAGCATTAGAGCTTGTCCCCACAGTGCTCTACAGGCTGTGGGATGGGTGGGCTTTGTCTTTCTACAAAACTGGCACTAATATTTTGGTATTGTTTGTACAAACCCCTGACAGAGCATCACTTTGGGTCTTCAGCAATGACACTGAATGAACGCTTTACCAAATATCTAAAGAAAGGAATGGAACAAGATGCAGCTAAAAACAAAAAGAGCCCTGAAATCCACAGGTTGGTGCCATTTGACACTGTCTTGACCTTGCAGAAGTATTCCAGATTTCATTTCTTAAACTCTGGAGTAATGCCAGAATAATTCAAGTATATAACTAGCTTCAGCCAAAAAAACAAAAAAGGGGAAAATATGGGGAGTTTTAAATACTTTGGAAATAGTGGTCTGCTTTAAAGGACATTTGATCTAAAATCTTCATGTTCTTCTTATGAGCAAGGTTATATCTGTGGGTTTTTTTTTACTTTAGGAGGATAGATATATCTCCCAGTACTTTTAGAAAACATGGATTCTCTCAAGAGGAATCAAAAAGTTCCAGAGATCCTGGATTCAAGGTGAACTGTTACTCTTATTAGTTTAATTCAACAAAATGAGTGCATTGGGCATGAACTTAACAGTGATGTTTTGTTTAAATTACTCTCTACTTAAGTTTGTGTTTTTCTTTTAAGGATGGGCATAATTCTAAAAATGAACTACAAAGGGTTAATTTTTATTAAAAATATATCAACAACCTTTGTGAAGTGGTTAGACTATGGTAAATGACCCCAAAGTCAATTGAGGTGAGCTTGAGAAAAAAGAGAGGATTTTTGGAGCAAGTGCCCATGATGAGAGAAGAGACTTTTTGTGATATTTTTCTGCTTGTAAGTATGATTAACTCCATTGTTACGTGCAATTTTGCCAACCATGTTTTCAAAGACATGCATGTCGAAAAGAGGAAAGTAAAACTAAATGCTGATCTAAAGCAGATACACTATTAAGCAGATGATAAATTTTGTTCTAACAACTGACTGTACCATTTCTGTTGATTGCTGTTCCTTTAACATTCAGCACTTGTCTTAAATCCAGAGCATTTGGGATTGAGTGTTTTAGCTTTGCTGAGTAGATGAATGTTAAGCCATTGCACTCACTGTAAACAATCATTAAAAAAAGGCTTAACGTAAAGTGTTTGAGATTTTAACCTTTGTTTATTCACCTTCATACATATTTACATTGAAGAGATTTTAACCAGTCCTGCTGAAACCTTACTTGTTTCATATTTGTTTTCGATTTTTTCCAAACACACTTGTGGCTTGACATGGACGATGGTGAGATGGATTTGATGGGCCTGAACTCTGAGCATCAGCTTGGCAGAGTGTGTTATAAACGTGGTTTCCAAACAGCTCGCCAGCCTTCCGTGAAACAGACGTGCCCTCCCAAACCCAAATAGGTGTTTGCTGTGCCACATAAGGGAGCTGCTGCCGATTTTGTCACTTATCTGTCATCCATCGTGTTGGGAGCAGTTTTATTCTCAGAGTAGAAATTAAAGCTCTTTGCCTGGGGAAAGTAGAAGAGCAAAATACCAAAACAAAATGCCTGCTCTCACTCCTGCGTTATTTGACATATTTATTTAAACAAAAAAGTGGTTAGAAACTCATGTAAGTAAAAAATTTAACAGCTAGAGAATTACTAATCCTTTTGTATTTAATTGAAGACGATTAATTTGATGTATGTTGCATAGCAAGTTGTACAGTTCCCAGGATGAGTGTTGTGTAAATGCAGTAGTAATGGCTGAGGCTGGGTGTTGGTACCAACAAGGTGTAAGGCTTCCTGCAGCCCTCCTGCTGCCCAGTTACTTCTATGTCAAACCACAGCCACTGTCACTTTGGGCAGGCAGTAGAATCTTACCCAGATGCCACAGGGCTTAAAGGAGGTGCAGGGAAAACAACTGTTCCTTTCCCAGAGAAACTCCTAATCCCTTCTTGAAGTACTAGTTTAAATACAGCTCAAAACAAGCATTACCAGGTGTCTTTTATGCTTGTTTTTAATTAGCAATGTAAATTTAGTTTTAATTTTTCATGCAGCTGGTGGGTTTTTATTCTCTGAGACACCAGCTTGCTTTAGCAGACTTGGCAGGATGTGGGAGACACACACAGTGTCTCTGTGGGGCTTTGTGGCACCTGTGACACAGTGCCTTCCAGCTCAGGGGAAGGAGCTGTAGGTGGCATCTGCACTGAGTAAATCTTCCTGACAGATGTAGTAACTCCTCTCTATCCAGACGATGACCTCTCAGACCCCTTGGATGCTGCCTTTCACTGGCCTCCTCCTGCCCCTTGCATCACTAATCTTGGGTAGCTCCAAGCAGCAAAGAGCTTTTGCTTCTCCCAGAGTGTTACTTCTAGACCTGAGGATTAAAATCCCTCTCGCCCCTGCCCAGGTGAGACTGCCAGCAGGACCTCAGGTGCACCCATGGGCCATCAGAGAGCTCTGCCACACTGTGATCTTGTGATCCACAATCAGCGGGATGGGATTCCCAAGTTGTTCACATCCTTGCTGGCTCTGGTGTGCAATAAGTGTCAGCTTCCATGTCTCCCTTCCCTCTACCAGACTGTTTGTTTTAATGCTGTTTAAAGAGGAGATTAAAAATTTAAAAAGCAGTGATTTTAAGTGTAGGAGAATGGAATTCTGTCAAAGGCAGACTTATTTTAATAGTGCTTTATTTGACGTCTTAAAGTGGAATATTCATTAGTGCTCAGTTAAACTCCAGTTCTCCAGAAGTCTGTGTGCAGTCAGTAGCAAAGTAAATGGTGCTGAGCTGGGGCACTGCAGACCTTGTGTTCAACTCTGCCCTCCCTCTCCCCTGCGTTTGTAGGCTGAAGGGAAATATAAGGACGACCCTGTTGATCTGCGCCTTGATATTGAACGCCGTAAAAAACATAAGGAAAGAGATCTTAAACGTGATAAATCCAGGGAGTCGGTGGACTCGAGAGATTCAAGTCACTCAAGGGAAAGATCAACTGAGAAAACGGAGAAAAGTCACAAAGCCTCAAAGAAAAAGTATGTAAGAAACCCAGTAGCCATTTCCTTGTGCCTCTCATGTCTCTGCTGCTCAGGTTGGAGAGGACACCGTGTACAACAGTTGTGCACACAGTTTGGCATAACTCCTCCAAGTAGCCTGAGCTACGCCCTGCGTGTGGGCTATCATTGTATCTCTCAGAAACACTAAATAATTGTAAAAGGTAGATAGGAAAGCTCCATGTATCAGGATGGGTGAGTCACTTTTCCTTCTTGTTACTGTTGTGTCAGAGAGAAACAGCCATGTTAAAATGATGTGGCTTTGATGTTCATTTAATCCCTTTCTATTAGCTTAATTTTTGATTTGACTAAAACTCCATGGATGCATGTTATGCTGAGAGTAGATGGTAGAGCAGCAAGTTCCTTCTGGAGAGATCTTGGACCCTGTGTTAAAGCCTGAGGTCTTACTACGGCTTTTCCTCTTGGAGTAGGAAAAGGAGAGCATGGCATTGATAAGAGAGTGATAAAGAAGTCGTTTTGTATCAGATGGGTCACAGCTAAGTTCCTAATGCTGTTGTGTCCCATTCCCCTCCGTTCCCATCACTGGAACAGGAAACACCGACGGGTGCGTGAGAGATCCAGGTCCAGTTCATCGTCCTCGTGGTCCTCTCATTCAGTCAAAGCAGAGGAGTACCCCGAGGAGACTGAGGAGAGGGAGGAAAGCTCCACAGGCTTTGACAAGTCCCGGCTTGGGCCTAAGGAATTCACTGGTCCAAATGAGAGAGGAAGAGCGAGAGGAACCTTTGTAAGTGTTCTCTACCCCTACCCCAAATGTTCCCTGTGCCCTGAGGGTTGATTCTCACAGTGGGCAGGAAGTGGCCTTTGTGTGTTGCTCCTTCGGTTAAAGCTGACCTGGAGGAGAAGCCCCCAGGGTGATCAGCCCTAGTGGAATCTCCCCAGGTGTGGGGCATAAGCCAGGCTGCTGGGGGTGTGCTGGGGGCAGCAAGCTCCAGATGGGAGTAGCAGAACAGAGCCTGGAAGCTGCTGTGCGTTAGTAATGCTGAGCATCCCAATGCTTCCGTTGGGGTTTGGCCACGGTCGTGTTTGCAGTCCATGTGCAGAGGGGTCTCACCTGCTTGGGGTTGCCCTGGGAATGCCTATATATGATCTTCATCAGCTTTACAGGAACTGTGATGATCAGATGAACTGGAAACCCAAAACCACGAGTGCAGGGGGTGGTGTGGGCACACTAAAGCTGTGCTCTTGCTTTAGTGATAGGTTTTAAAGGTGTTTTGGATGGTCAGAGAAGGGATGTTGGGTATTTTTCTCCTGTGTGTTACTATTGCAGCAGTTCAGAGCTCGAGGGAGAGGATGGGGCAGAGGCAACTTTTCAGGCAACAACAGCAACAGTGGCGGCAACAACGACTTCCAGAAGCGGAGCAGAGAGGAGGAGTGGGACCCCGAGTACACACCCAAGAGCAAGAAATACTACTTGGTACGTACCTGGGTGCTGAGACAACCGTGTGCTCCAGATGTGTCCGGTCTCAGGTGCTTCAGAGGTGAAAGCACCCGCAGTCACTGACACATCAGGTAAGGCTTCGGGTGCCGCCTCACGGGAAGCTGGTGGCTCGTGCCTAAGGAGAGCTTGTTCCTGTTCCCCTAGCGTGGTTCCCATAAGTGGATCCCAAGGGTGGTGGCAGAGGCGCGGTGCAGGGCAGTGCCACCTCTCTCACCTGCTGTCCTTGGCTTCCCGTGCAGCACGACGACCGTGAGGGCGAGGGCACGGACAAGTGGGTGAACAGGGGCCGTGGCCGTGGCACCTTCCCCCGGGGAAGAGGTCGCTTCATGTTCCGCAAGTCCAGCACCAGCCCCAAGTGGGCTCATGACAAGTTCAGTGGGGAAGAGGGAGAAATCGAAGACGACGAAAGCGGAACGGAAAACCGGGAGGAAAAGGATGCGCTGCAGACGACAGCCGAGTAGCCACGGGGTCGGTGCAGTGCTGGGAGCCCTGGCAGGAGTGGGGGGGTTCAGGCTGGTGCTGGGGTGTCAGAGTGATCCCCACGTGCTGAGCAGGGCCCTGGAGAGCAGCTCGGAAACCATCCCGACGTTATTTAACTGCATTTCCAGACTTCAGCCTACCCAAGCACGGACTGGGACTGATCCATCATTTACGCTCGGATCCACTCCTGGAGTATCGCTTCTCAAAGACTTCCCTTCTGGACTGGATACGGTCAAGCACTGGGTGAGACCCCAGATTTTCCCTTCTCTGTGACCTTATGGATGGTCGGTTATTTTTTGGTAACAGGCTTTGAGGACGATGTGGTTTTAGTTTGTGCCCACCCGACCCCATGTGTCCTGACATTTTGTTTCTCTTTTATAATTTGACCCAGTGACAGTCGGGGTTCACTCGCCTGCTCAAATTTTCCTCTCCTATTGTGTATTCAATTTTCTAAATTCTGCTTATTTTAGGCCTTTACATATGTAGTAGCATCAATTCAGAGATAATTTTGGAAACTATTTTTGGTTCTTATATATAAGAAAACAATGAAGCATGTGAGTAAACATCTAAATGTTCACTTGTTGGGACCAAACTGCTATGACTTTTTTTTTTTACTTTTTTTTATGTAACAGTTGAATTTAGGGCCTTTTAAAAATTATTGTTTTCCTTTTATGTTTGAAGTTAACAAAATTAGCATGGTTTAAAAGAGAGAAAAAAATTACACCCTACTTCTGGCCATTCTTTGTGTTCAGTATTAGGCCTGGTGTGTGCTGGATCCCAAACTGCTTGTAGCATTTGTGTCTCCTTCTTGCAGCTGATTGTGACCTGAGTGCCCTTTCCAAGGTGACACAGTTTCTAAGGAACTTCCGAATTCTTCTTGGGGAAAAATATAAATGGAGATGAGAATTTTTCAATATTTTTTATTAATCTTTTTATAAAACCAAAAGGCAGATTCCTCCTGAGCTGGTTGAGGACAGCCCTTAGGATGCATTTCTTTTTATCTTCTACTTTAAAGATATTCTGGAGTAGTTTGTGGAGAGTTCCCAGCCAGGTCGTGAGCCTGGGCAGGGAGGCACAGCCATGTCTGTGCTCCCCCTGTCCCTCTCCCCAGGATTGCTGTGCTGTTCCCCACACACCAGCTAGAGTTTGGTTTGTTTTGACTTGAACAGTTCCTGTTTAGCAAAGCCCTGAAGTTTGTTTATGCAAATAAAATACAATAAAATAAGTCGTAGGTGTAACTCTGCTTGGTTTGTGTCCTGAGTTTGCAGGGGGGGGGAGCCTGAAAGGACCAAGTGCCTGGAGCAACAGGGGAGCAGCTCCCTGTTGGGTTTTATGCATTAATAGATCATTCAGCCCCTGTTTTGGCAGTAATTGCCTGGGGACAGTGGTGACACAGCCACAGGCCTTTCCCCCACCCGCTGCCAGCAGGGATTGTGTCTCTGGCACAGGACCAGCTCCTTCCCTCACCTGAGCTCCTCCTGGGAGATGACACAGGCTCATCCTGCTGCTGGGCAGCTGCAGCCCCTGCTCTGCCCTGCTGGTGCCCAGCAGCAGCTGCTTTTCCATGGCTGCCATGCCGAGGGAGGGAGCTGGGGGGCTGCTGGCTGTGCAGCCTGTGCAGAAGTTCAGCTTTCCTGGCTGCTGTGAGTCACAGTGTTGGCCAAGAGCTGTTGGGCCAGTGCTGGGTTAACGGCTGGTGCTTCCCTTGGCACTCAGCCTTGAGCCCGCCTGAGGAAATGGGTGCCTAGTGTTCCCAGCTCCTTGGCCTGAGTGGGGGAGTACAGCCTGGTCTGCAGTGGAATCTCGGTTCTGCCATCCTTCTCTGCCACAGGGCTGATTCTCATCCCCCCTCCCTGCTCCCAGTTCGGTATTGCTGGGTCAGATGCATTTGGCCAAAAGTGATATCCACGCTGTCTGCTGGACCAGGCAGTGGCCAGGATCCCTGATGTCACAACTGACCCTTCAGGCCCTGTGGAGGGACAGCTGCAGCGTGGCTGCACTGGCCCCTGCATCCTGTTCTGTGGGTTTTGGCCCCTCTGTGGTTTGGGTTTCACTTCCCCTCCAGCCGAGGGTGACAGAACCGCTGTGAGACCCGGGTGAGTGTGAGCTGTCACCCTGGGCCAGCCACGCTCCTGCCTGGTGCCTGTCCACACTGCGCTGGCTCTGCTCCCCCCGCACCCGCAGCTCTGGCACGCAGGGAACCCCAGCGCCAGCACCGAGCCCCCGCGGTGGCACAGATGGCCCAGCCCTGCCCCGGGCTGGAGAAGGTGGGTGGGGGCTCCACGAGAGGGTACACGGCACTGTGGGGCTCTGCTGTGCGAGTAATCCCTGCCTGCGCTCCAAGTGCCCGGTGCCCTCCAGTGCCACCTTGTCCCACAGCTCTCCTGTCCCAGCACAGAGCCCCGTGAGCGGGGCCCTGGTGCTGAGCGCCTCGGAGTCCCGCCGGGGTGGCCAGGCAGCCCCGGGAAGGGCACGAGGTGGGTCCGGGGAGCAGGAGTCTCCCGGTGGGGCACAGGGATGTGGTGTGGACCAGCACTGAGGTGCGCTCTGCCTCAACTTCCTTCCCAGTGCGGAGCCGATTTCCTCCAGCATCACGTGCACGGTGTGGGGCCGGGACAGGCTGGCACGGCACGGCTCAGCCCGGAGACAGCCCGTACCGCAGGTAGGAGCGAGCAGCCGCGGGTCCCGCACGCGGGGCTCGTCCCAAGGGCAGCAGCTGTGTGTGGTCATACTGCTCCAGGGCTGTGCTCTGCCGGGACTCCAGGAGAGCTGCCGGAGGGGCTGGCAGAATGCTGGGCACTTCGGGGCACCATCACCCTGGAGCCACCGGAGCAAAGGAGCACTGTGGCTTGGATGGAGGTGTCCTCACCCCTGCAGCCGTATATTTGGGTGGGTAATGCCAGCACCATTTTTGGTGTCTGCGAGACTTCTGTGGCAAGGGCTGTGCTGGTGGCAGGGACCAGGTAGCTCCATGGTTACTGGCCAACCATGGGGACATGGGGAACCATGGCAGTGATGGTGTGGCCAGCCATGGGGACAGGGGGGCTGCCATGAGAACAGGAGGCCCTGCCATGGGGATAGGGCCTTCTGTGGGCATTGCCCATGGCCTGGTGTCCTGTACCTCACCGTGCCACCGGGCTTGTCCTGGTGTAACCCTGGGGTTCAGCAGTGCAGGGATGCTGCTGTGCTGAGGATGGTGGAGGGATGACATCCCGTGCAGCCTGTGCTGCTGCTCAGGGGAACTCTGCAGCTGCCTGGTCCGCCACATGCAGAGGAAGCGCCAACCACAGCGGGGCTGGTGCGGGGCTGTGAGAGGCTGTGACAAGGATCCTTCCCCAGCATCTGATGAGCCCCTTTGCTCCCTGGCAGCTGCAACCACAGCGAAGGACAAGGAGGGCAAGGAGGGAGCCCTCCTGGGTGAGTCCTGGAGGACAGGGAAGGGTAGGGATGTGCCTGGGATGGGCCCCCTGGGCTAGGGCATGTCACAGCAGGAAGCACTTCCTGCCCCACTCTTGTCAGTGCTGATCTCAGCCCCAGCCCTGCTCCTGCCTCTCCCCAGAGCTCCCAGCACCAGCGACGATGGAGCCGACCAAGATCCCACTCACCAAGAGGGCAGCTCCTGCTCCCCCCGTTCCTGCCAAGACCAAACCAGCCCCTGTGCTGGTCACCAAGTAAGAAACACTGTGTTAGCGTGTCCAGGGCCACTGCGGTGTCCCAGTGCCAGCACCATGCTCATGGCTGGCCCTGGCTGTGCCACTTCACACCTCTGCTGTCCCCCAGGCCCAGTGAGCCTCAGCCCAGCACCTCAGCTGACATGGAGCAGGGCAGAGCCAGTGACCCAGGTAAGATGGAAGGGCCTGCAGGGGTGGCTGGGGTCTTCAGGGGTGGCTGGGCCCTGCCCAGCACCAGGTGCTGATTCCTGTTCTTTCTTTGGCAGATGCCAATGGCTTCAACATGGTAGCAGTTACCACAGCCAGGCTGAGCCATCCCACAGCCACACGGCCACGAATACCTGGCCAGCGGCCACCCAGCATTGTCCTGGGGAGTTCAGGGGGTCCCCTGTTGGGGCAACAGCCCCAGGGGCTGCCCCGTGCTGCCCTCTGTGCCTCTGTCCCCAGCACAGGGCAAGTGCCTGTCCCACCATGGTGCTCAGAAGGGGTGGAGGTGTTGGAGGGGAGGTCGCTGGCCCTGGAGGACCTAAAGGCTGAGGTCCGGACCCTGCACATCCTTGTGGATCTGATGCGGGTCCAGCACCTGTGAGTGGGGATGGGGGTGTCAGGTGTCAGTGACTTCAGGCCATTTGCTGCTGGTTCTGGCCCCAGCTGAGCCATCCTGGTCCCTCCCTGCAGGCGGGACCTGCAGGACCTGCAGCAGGAGCTGTGCCAGGAGCGGACTCAGCGCCAGGCACTGCAGGTGAGTCCCTGGGAGGGGTTGCTGTGTCCTGGGGTCACCTGTGCCCCCCAACAATCACAGCCTCTCCCTACAGGCAGAGATCGAGAGAGTGAGGAAGGCGCTGCCCTGCTAGCACGGGGGGCCTGCAGTGCCCACCCATGGCATGGGGCAGGTGGGTGGCACATGGAGCTCCCCCCAGCCTCGCTGCCCCCAGCCCAGTTCTGCGCCCATCGGGTACAAATGACCACTCCACACCCAGACACTGCTTCTTGAAACATAACAGCCCCTGGACCTATAGAAATTGTTTAAAATAAAACTATTTTGGGTACAGAGTGCAATGTGGGGGCTGTTCAGGGCTCCACTGTTGGCTGCCGTGCTCCTGAAGGGCTAGGCTGGTCCTGCTGGGCACAAAGGGTCCCACCATGGCTCAAGTGGGCCCACCAGGGCCCGTGGCAAGGTTAGGGCAGGGCCTCCTCTTCCTCCTCCTTCTCCTCCTCCTCCACCCCCACACAGTTTTCCAGGCCAGCTCCAGTCTCAGCACAACCTGGCATCCAGCCACAGGAGAACATCTGGAAAACATCTGGATCCTGCTGGCGCTGGCAGCGGAGGGGGAACCAGCCTGGGAAGGAACTATTTTTATAAAGTTGCCGGGGAGGGGGCAGCGGGGCCCGGCTCCCCGCGGGGCTGGGCTGGGTGTGGGGCAGGATGCGGCTCAGCCCGGCGGGAGCTGCCGCATCCCTGGGGAGCAGCGGCCGGCCCGGAGTCCAGCAGGAATATCCGCCTTGGCCCGGCCGGAGGGCGCTGGGTCACGGCGGGCGGTGCAGGAAAAGACCCGGCTAATTTTAGTGGGGCCGGGAAGGGAATTGGCTCGGGGAAGGGCCGAGACAGACCTGTCTGTGTCCAGGGCCCCCAGAACGCCGGACCGGCCTCGCTGGGCTCTAGTTCGTGTACAACAGCACAATGTTTGTGGGGCAGGAGCCCAGGGACAGCCCGACCCTCCCCCACGGGGCTGCACTGTCCTTGTCCCTCTCCTCGTGTGTCTCGGGGCTGCTCGGCTGCTGCCAGCCGTCGTACCAATGGTTCAAAGTGCATCGTGTCCCACAGCGAGTCCAGTGACACCGGGGTGTGGCTCTCCGCGGTGCAGGGACAGTTCAAGGCAGCTCCGCCAGCTCAGGAGCAGCGAGCAGCCCCCCTGTCCTGCTGGTGCCTCCTGGCACGGTGTGGGGCCAGCTGTGGGCGAGCAGGCACCATGCCAGGGCGCTGCCGGGCTCAGTAGTAGTGGACGCGGCCCAGGGTGCCGATGGTGCCGCATCCCAGGATGTCGGGCTGCCCGTTGCGCCAGATCTCGCGGATGATGCGCTCCCGCTCCTCCAGCCGCTGGGCCCGCTCCAGCTCCTCGGCCGACGCGAACACGTTCACGGCCAGCGCCCCGTCCCCGGGGCCGTGGCTCTCCAGCGCGATCTCGGTCACCGGAAGCAGCGACTCAGACGCTGCGCGGTCCACGGTGTCCTCTTCGTCCTCATCCTCCTCGTCGTCATCGTCCTCGCTGATGTCGCCGGGGCGCGCCGGGGGCCGCGGGGCGGGCCGGCAGGACAGGCGCAGCACCAGCAGGCACAGGGTGAGCAGCAGCCCGAAGCAGACGCCCAGCACAAAGTAGAGCCCGAAGCTCTCGGGGTTGGCTGCGGGGAGGGAACGGAGGGGTGAGGGAGGGACCTGCAAGCGCCTCCGGGGGCCCGCGGTGGCCTCCCGCTCCTGCTCACCTCGGATGTGGGCGTACGCGGCCATGCTGTTGCTGAGCAGCTCCATGTCCCTCCGGCGAGCCTCCATCCTGTGCCTGGCAGTTCTCAGCGGCTCCAGGGATGACACATGCTCGACATCTGTGGGACACGAGCTGAGCAATGCTCTATAAGGGGCTGGGATCCCCCCCAAGTCCTCTGTCCCTTTCAAGGCCGTGCCTGGGTGCGCCCAGGGGCTCCTTGCTGAGCTCCAGCTGAGCAGGGCTTCGTGCCTGGGCTGGGCTGCTCCATCCAGGGCTGGAACCCCACAGATGCTGAGCTGGAGCCATCCCACTCCTACCGCCCTCCGTCCTTCCTGAGGGACCAGGACGGATGCGGCTCCTCCTGGACACAGCATCAGGCAGATCTGTGGTACTGGGCCAGGCTTTCTGTGCCGTGCCCGCATGGGGTGGGGCACGGGGCAGAGCAGGAATGGGGCAGAGCAAGAGCAGGGCAGAGCAAGGTCCCAGCACCAGGCAGAGGTGCTGCCGCAGCTGCCAGCACTCGTGTGCACACACGTGTGCTCCGCACACACTCTTGGGGCAGTGTCCTTGTCCCTGACCCTTTCACTGTCCCCCACATTGCTCTGGACCAGCTCCAGCCTTGGCCCTTTGCCATGGGGCCCTGCAGTGCAGAGACAAGGCCAGGCACAGTGCAAAAGCCACCAGGACAGGCCAGCGGTTAGGATGAAAGGCAGGACGGAGGGAAGGATGGACAGCAGGGCAGCGGGATGGATGGGAGGCAGGAGAGCGGGCAGGACAGGGCGGGAGGAAATTTGGCCCTGGTAGGGGACGAGCTTGTTCCCAGAAACGGCTCCAGGGAGGGAGGAATGAGGAAAGAAATGCAGAAAATGTGACACATCAGCAAAACCATCCCGGACGGTCCAGAGCTGAGGGTCCGCGGCACATCCCGGGGCTGGGCAGCCCCTCTAGTGGGACACCCCAAAACAAGGCCAGCAGGGTCCCTGGGAAGAGCGGGTGCCCTTCTCGTGGAGAAGCACGGGCAGCCCCTGCCCCGGCTGCTGTGGGCCGGAGTGGCACAGCCCAACCACGGAACCGCAGGATCCCCTGCCGGTGGCGGGCTGCTGAGGAGCGCTGGGCTGGCTCCAGGGTCTTGCGGGTCCCCAAGAGCAGAGCCCCGAGTCGCTCAATGCTGCGTCCCCGAGCATTATTACAGTGTCCCCAAAGCCTCCTGCTCCCCTTTTTCAACCGCTCGGTCCCCACGGTCCGGGCTGTGTCACTGAGCCCCGTGCGCTCAGCCCCGCGTCCCTGCACGGTGCCCGCGTCCCCCAGCCCCGCGTCCCCCAACGACGGAGCCCCGAGCCTGGCTGAACCGAGCCTCGACAGCCACTCTGCCGTCGGGGCTGGGCTGTGCGGGTGTCGCAGTCCCTCGGTGCCCCGGTCCGAGCCGCACGCGGTGCCCCGGGGCTGGTACTCACCGGGGCGGGAAGGCGGCAGAGCCGCAGCACTTTGGCTGGAGCGAGGGAAGAGAGAGCAAGGTCTGTTTAGCATTAACGCTGCAGCAACAGGAAATAGTTCGGAGGCGGCTGGCGGTCAGCGCTCCCGCCGGAGCCAATGGCAGCCCCGGCCGGGCTGAGCGGGGCCGGGGCTCGAACCGCTCCCCCGGGACGCCGCGCTCGGCCCTGTGGTGGAACCGCCCCGCAGCGGGGCCAGGCCCTGGCTCAACCTTGTCCAGTTCCTATCCGGCCAGGCCCGGCTTCGCTGAGCCCAGCCTAGGCTGGGCTGGCAGTGCCGGACCCAAGGCAAGCCCTCCGGGCTGGAGGCACAGCTTTCAGCTCAGCTCAGCTCAGCTCAGGCCCAGCGCTCGCCATGGGTTCGAAGGAGCTGCCGGGGCTGGTGCCAGTCATGCAGGGCAGCCCTGGCTCAGCCTCACTGGCCAAGGGAGTCCACAGGCTCCGCATTCCAACAGTGTCCCCAGTGGCCGCTCCAGGCTGGACTGGGAGGGACAAGCTCAGTGTCTGGCTCAGGGCACTGAGCCTTGGGGCAGGACAGGCCTGGGGGGGGGCCATGGGGCACTCAGGCTGCTGATCGGTGAGCCTGGCCTCCCTCTCCTGTACCCCAAAACCCCCATCCCACCCCTTCCCTGTGGGGTTGCCGGGCTGTCGTATGAAGTTTTATTGCCGACATGCAGGAGTAGTTTCGATGTAGTACAAAAATAACGTCTTTATACAATTTTCCTTTTTTTTTTTCTTTTTTCTTTTTTTTTCCCTTACAACAGGCTCTGTCCCGCCGTGTCCCTGTGGCCCCCCCATGTCCCCTGTACCACCCCCTTCCAGTTTGCCTTAGCACAAGTGGATTGACTGGTGCTGCCACTGCAAGATCCTGGTGCCATAAAGCCTCAAGGAGTCCCAGAATATTGCTTTTTGCTTTAACATGGGGGAAAACCAGTAAAAATAAACAGGGAATGAGGCAGGGGAACCAGGAGGAGAGAACAGAGCCCTGGTGGGGTGCTCAGGAGATCCCTGCCCTGCTGCTGGTGGCACAGGGGGTGGTGGGACAGACCCACCATCTTCAAAATAAATAAGGCGAAAGAGTTGGGGCTACTGGCTCAGCTGGGGTGGTGCAAGGAGCTGGTCTGTTAGTGTTCATGAGGCCCTGCCTGGCCACAGGGCCTTGGCAAGGTGCAGGCAGCACGTAATGCCCGACGTGGCCAGGGAGGTTCAGGTCCAGCCTCCTGTCCCCACAAAGCCACTGCTGGGGTGGCCCAGCTTAGACCCCATCCCCTTCCCCAGCCCGGGGCAAGAAAAGGCAACAACATGCTACAAACATCTGCCACTCACTCCCTGCCCACGCCCACTGTGCTGTAAGAGCTGGGCCCAGAGAGCAGGGCAGCCCCAAAAAGCAGGGCAGTGCCCCCAGCTCCAACCCTCCCTGTTCACAGGGCTGGCAGGAGGGTGATGCCAGGGCTGGGAGCTGCCAGAGGCAGGGAAGGAGGCAGCTGAAGAAGGTGCTGCCTTGAGCAGGAGCCCTGGTCAGGGCACTGGGAGCCCTGGGAACTCTGTGTGAGAACAGTTCATCTGGCAAGACAGGCATCCAGTTCATAAATGAGGCTCAGAAACAATCGTTCCTGTTCTCAGCACAGGCCAAAGCTCTTCCAGCAGTACGAGGTGACAAACCAGGATGTCCCTCCCCTGTCTTGGCATGAGGGCAGAGGCAGCCCCAGGTTTGGGCTGGGATGGCAAGAAAAGCTGGGAACAAATACAGTAGAGACTTCAGCCAGCCCCTCCTATCTCTAGGTGGATTATTTTGGGAAGCTTTTCACATTATAACTCATATATTACATCTGTACCACAACTGAGGGGGGAAACACTAAATCAGAATTAATGCAACTGTAACTGCACCTGGGATATGCTACTGAAAAATAAGATTAAATCGTAGATCCTTATAAACTAAAGGAATCAGTGAGAGGTGGGAGAGGGGGCAGGGGCCCTGGCAGGCCAGGTCCTGTGAAACCTTTGAAGTGGGGACAGGATCTGATCCCTGCAGGTGGTGCTGCCCAGACGACTCCTCAACTCCTGCCTGAGGCGGTGGCTGAGCTCTCCGGCCACAGCAGTGGCCCCACAGGACTGGTCAGCATGGCCAGACCAGGTGGCACATAAGGACAGAAACAGATTTGATGCAGATGAAGGGAAGTGGGAGGTTTCAAGAAATTCTGCCTTTCCAGAAACCCTGATAAATCCAAGCTTATTCAAACCATGTGGAGCGGGTGCCACGGGCCGGCTCCGCAGTGCACGGCGACGGCTCTGTGCCAGCAGCTTCACCCTTGGAAGTCTCCTCCTTTCCCACGGGCTTTGCTCGATCCAGAGAACAGCATGGTTAAAAAGACAAGAGAGGTAGATTACAGTCATGATTAAAAGCAGATTAGTCATCTAGGCTTCGATTTTAAAAAACAGATTCCAGAAGATGCCAAGAGGTTTGCTGCTTCCAAAACTTAGCTTTTCCAAAAGTCTTCTCCCTCCAGAGCAGGTGTGAGTGCATGTCCCTGGACAGAGCTTGGGATTGCTACATTATTCCCCGTCGTGGGACAGCGGTATTGCTGTAGGCTGGAGCAGGCAGGTGAGGGCAGGCTGCAGGGTGGTGCTCGTGGGGCAGGGGAAGCTACTTCCGCAGGTACCTCTGGGCCAGGATGGCTGCGTCCAAGGGGTTCATGGGCTGCGCGTCGTGGCCCAGGCGCCGCACCGGCGGGATGTTCCCGAACTGCCGCTTCTGCAGGAAGCTCTTGGCCTCATGCAAAGTGTTCTTCTCCTCAGCCAAAAGCAGCTGCTGCCTCATGTAGTTCTCGAACTCGTACTGGGAGCACTCCTCTGTGACCTTCACCTGCAGAGACCGACCTGTCAGAGCCACACCTGGCAGCCCCACGGCTCCTCTGACAGGCCTGAGCTACCACAGGATAACTGGGATCCTATAACAGGAAAGGGACCTGCTGCTGGGCATGCAGGCAGGGCTCCTTGTGAGCTAGCAGTGCCACCAGGACACAGCTCTGGCTACCACAGCAGCTCTGTCCTGACATGGCTCATCCCAACCCTGGCAGCACTGAGGCTGCAGCTGCCTGACTCCTGTCCCTGCAGCACCATCACAGATCCTGCACGGCTGTCCCCATGGCCAGCACTTCTAACATGAAACAAACCGGCAGGAAAACAGGATGTTTGCTCCCATGGCAGAGCTCCCTGGGAGCCAGAGCCAACACTGCTGCCTCCTCCCAGCATTCCCAGCTGTGTGTGAGGGAGTGAGTGCTGCTGGGAGCACAGCGAGCTGCTCTCATCAGCTCTGGGCTGAGCTCACTTCCTGGCAGCTCAGCCAGCTGGATGTGCCTCCTGGCCCCAGCAGCATCAGCCTTTCCTTCCGTTGCACAACATGAGGGACTCCCCACCCTCCCCTTCCCAGCTGGGGGACACAGTGGGTGCCATCACAGACAGACTGGCACAGCAGCATAGAAAAGCAGTGAAACCTACCTCCTGGGGGTTTTCAGGATTAGCCACTTGGTCATCTATGTCCGGCACCACTTGCAAAGGGCCACTCAGCGAGGACATGGACTGCCTGAAGGAGAGCACAGCACTGGGATCCACAGCATGGCACTGGCTC
This sequence comes from Luscinia megarhynchos, assembly GCA_034336665.1. Classification (NCBI taxonomy): domain Eukaryota; kingdom Metazoa; phylum Chordata; class Aves; order Passeriformes; family Muscicapidae; genus Luscinia; species Luscinia megarhynchos. The sequence goes on along the minus strand of CM067585.1, from coordinate 3,882,016 downwards.
ACCCACCCTCAGCCAGCCCCAGGGTGATCCCACTGTGATGGCCATGGCTGCCATAAACATTTGCACAGGCCTCCAGCTGTATCCATCAGCACACAGCGATGGACACACGGGATTTGAAGGCTTACTGCAGTTCCCAAACTCTCCTCTGGTGAGGTGAGCCAGCCGCAGCTGGAACAACATAGCATGTGGCCAGAGACAGTGTGTCCTGTCTCTCCCCTTGCACATACCAGGACGCTATGATGGAGCTGAGGGAATCCAGCACTTCAGAAGCTGTCAGCCGCTGCTGTGGGTCCAGGACGAGCAGTTTCCGGATCAAGCACACAGTGTTTTCTGAGACCCGGCCATCCCTGGCAGAGACAATGTGTGGTGAGCCTGGGGTGGGCAGAGTGGTGGCAGTAGTGTGCTGGGAGCACAGGCCAGGAGCTCCAGGAGCCACCACTGCTCTGAGCCTGCCTCCCCTTCCCACAAGCTGTCTCAGCCCCGCTCCTGCTCCCTGCTGTCTACTGCACACAGCCTGCTGTCAGTACTGCTGTGACCCTGTGGGTGCTGAGGGGAGCCCCTCCAGCTCCAGCTAGCCCAGTAAGGCTCAGTAAGCCCCCCGTGGCCAGGCAGGAAGGGCAGGCTGTACTCACTCAGGGATGGTGTACTCGGCAGCCTTGATTTTGCGGAAGAGCTCCTGAGGTATGCTGTCGTAGAAGGGGAACTGGCCATAGAGCATGGTGAACAGCACCACTCCTAACGCCCACATGTCGCTGGGCTTCCCGCGGTACGGCCGGCCTGCAGGGGAGGGCACACACAGCCTGAAAACCCTGGAAAGCACAGCACAAACCTCCCTCACCTCCCACAGCAGAGATGCTGAGTAACCCCCACATGGAACCCTTTTTCTAAGCATTAACCAAAACACTTGCGGCTTTCCATTATATGACAACAAAACTCTTTCCAAGGCGCATGCTCTGTGAATGAGCAAATTGTCCATCTCCACACAAGTGTCCTCCTCTTCCCTATGGAGCAGGGATATTCCTGCTGTGAAAAGGGCATCAGGTAGCTGGAACTGCTAGGTTCCCAGGTCAGCATCCCTCACACAGAGACACCCAGATTGCAAGTCTGGGCCAAGGGAGAGGGAATTCAAGGATCACAGAGCACAGGGCAGGAGGAGGCAGGAAAGAAGCCCAGGAAAGATAAGGCTGAGTCCATGGAGAAGTGACTCTGACTATGGGATGGATCTAGCACACATCCACTGAAGCCAGAGGTAAAGCCACAGAGTGTGCAGGAAGGTGCTTTCCTGCACAAGAACATTTAGACAAAGACACTGGACAAACCCTAACCTGTTGCAGCCCCAGGATTCACCTGATGGAAATGCTACTTCTAAGCCAATTTGGTCACAATAATCAGCACACAGAAGCATGGATAGGGTCACAAAATCAAATCCCAGTGCTACAGCACAGCACAGGACTCAGGGAGAGACTTCCTCTGACTCACACAGTGAGTCACTGCTGCAGCATTTGGTATTTGTACTAATTATTCTTTGCTTATATGCTCAGAAAAAGGCACCTCTCCCTCCTCCTCCAACTCTTCCTGCTGTGACATTTCAGCAGCCGTCCCTCAGCATAGACAGCTTCTCCTGGAGACCCACAACAATGATTAATTCCTCAGGCGCTCCAGTTTCCCCTGCACAGGAGTACTGGCAATACAGAGGTATTCGCCAAGCCTGAGGGTGGTGATGACGCCTGGAATGTCCTCAAGTAACTTCCCCCTTGATACTTGAAGGGGAACTGCACACTGCGTAATTTTGGGAGAGCATTTTGGAGAGCACGGGATGGGCTGTTGGCAGACACTGGAGCTGGGGTGCAGCACAATGGCAGCGAGAGCCAGGCTGGGCAGAGCAGGATGAGTTCTGAGCTAAGGCTGCACTTTGCAGGGTCTCAAGTAGCCTCAGCTGTCAGAGATCAGCCAGCCAAGACAGCCTGTTCAGTGCCCTGGGGCCAGTTACACCACAAGAGAGTGCTTAGAAGAAACATGAGAAGGTAGCTGGAGGCCTGGATAGATCAGCACCCTGGAGCAGAAAGGAGCAGCTTCTCCTAGCCTTCTTCAGCCACAACTGCTCCAAGCTCCTGCAGAGCAGTTGGCTTCTATCATCCATCTGGTCACAAGGGCCTCAGGATATCCTGCAGAACAGGAAAGGCTTGCAAAAACCCCAGGATCCACCTCCTTGCCTGCCTCTGCTCCCTTCCTGGCCAGGAGGGAAACGCCTCAAACCTACCCGTCAGATCACGATGGAAGAGCACAGCAACATTTACTGCTGCTGCCTGTAAACCTGACAAAAAACCCCCTGAGGGGAGTCCACTGGGGATGGATCTTCCAGGACTGGCTCCCTCTGAGGGCATTTCTGCAATACAGTTGCTTGGGATACCAGGAACAAGTAACTCATGCATTAATGCCCGATCTGGATCTACAAGAGGGAGAGGCCTTGTATGCACAGTCCCACCTGTACGTGCACCCTTCAACATTAATCTCACCTGCATGAGAAGAAAAAAACCCCAAAATGATGCCTGGGTCACTACACTGACAAACAGGTCCACCTCTGCCTGCTCAAAGGCTGATACAGGAGCACAGAATCACTGGGTTGGAAGAGACCTTCAAGATCATCGAGTCCAACCCAGCCTTAACACCTAAACTAGACCATGGCACTGAGTGCCACATCCAGTCTTTTTGTAAACATATCCAGAGACCAACCCCACCCGACCAAAGCCACCTTTCAGGGAGTTACAGAGAGTGATCAGGTCACCCGAGTCTCCTTTTCTCCAGGCTGAACAACCCCAGCTCCCTCAGCCGTTCCTCACAGGGTTTGTGTTCCAAGCCCCTCACCAGCCTCGTTGCCTCCTCTGGACGCACTCAATGTCTCAACGTCCTCCCTGAACTGAGGGGACAGAACTGGACACAGCACTCAAGGTGTGGCCTCACCAGTGCTGAGTACAGGGGAAGATTGACCTCCCTGCTCCTGCTGGCCACACCATTCCTGATCCAGGCTAGAATGCCCTTGGCCTTCTTGGCCACCAGGGCACACTGCTGGCTCATGTTCAGCTGGCTGCTGACCAATACCCCTAGGTCCCTTCCTGCCTGGGCACTGTCCAGCCCCACCATCCCCAGCCTATAACATTTCAGGGCATTATTGTGGCCAAAATGCAGGTCTCAGCAGTTGGACTTATTAAACTTTATCCCATGAGACTCTGCTCATCCACCCAACCAGTCCAGGTCTCTCTGCAGAGCCCTCCTCACTTCCAACAGATCAAAACACACGCCCAACTTAGTGTCGTCTGCACATTTACTAATGAAAGACTCACTACTCTCATCCATGTCATCAATAAAAACATTGAACAGAACTGGCCCCAGCACAGACCTCTGGGGGACACCACTGGTGACAGGCTCCCAGCTGGATGCAGCACTGTTCACCACCACTCTCTGGGCCCGGCCATCCAGCCAGTTCTTAACCCAGCACAGAGTGCTCCTGTTCAAGCCCTGGGCTGCAGCTTTTCCAGGGAATGCTGTGGGAGACAGTGTCAAAGGCCTCACTGAAGTCCAGGTACACAACATCCACAGCCTTCCCTGCATCCACCAGGCAGGCCACCTGGCCATAAAAGGAGACCAGGTTGGTCAAACACGACCTTCCCCTCCTAAACCCATGCTGGCTGGGTCTGATACCCTGGCCATCCTGTAAGTGCTGTGTGCTGGCAATCAGTATAAACTGTTCCATAACCAGCTACTGAGGTCAGGCTAACTGGCCTATAATTACCAGGATCCTCCTTCCCACCCTTTTTGTGAATGGGGGTCACATTGGCCAGCTTCCAGTCATCTGGAACCTCACCAGTGAGCCAGGACTGTTGGTAAATTATGGAGAGAGGCTTCACAAGCTCATCTGCCAGCTCCCTCATCCCCCTGGGATGAATCCCGTCTGGTGCCACAGATTTATGAAAACAGCAGAGATGAGAACTCATGGAGAGAAACCCCTGAAGCAACTGGACAGAAAGCACAGCTGTTCCCAATGGTCCCATGCACTGGGAACAGTTAAAAGCAGGAGGACAGCAGGGAAAGCTGCCCTGTGCTAGAGCCAGACTCTGCTCAAAGCCTCTGCTGGCACAGGCCAGACTGCTGGAGAGGGGATCCAGCCCAGACTGCTCTGGCCTGCTGTCATAATTCCTTAAATTTTAAGTAACTCCTCTCTGTTGGTCCAGAAGCTGCCCAGAGGGTCACTAGTTCCCTCCTGGAAGTCAGCAGCAGCTAGAGGAACTGGTGCTTTTAATGCACAGCTGGAATACACTGATATCCAGGCAGGATCTGGATTTGCTGCCCCTTGGGCCCAGGGTTTTACCTGCAGTTTAAGGGAAGCCTCAGGAACTGAATCCTGACACTGGAAACAGAGCATGCTGTCTGCAGACAGACTCAGTTTGGAACAGCCAGATTTGAACTAGCTTTGAAGTTCAGACAATCCTTGAGAAAAAAGTTAGGCTTGCTCCTTCCCTCCAACTTTCCCAGTTGGAAAAACAGCCCAAGTCTCCTAACTGGACATTAACTAAGAGGCTCTCATGAAGGTACATATGGGAACAGAACAGGAGGTTTTGTTTATTGTCAGGAGGCACAAAAGAGTGAAATGAGTGTCAAGGGGAATTCCTACCGCTGAGCACGTCTGGGCTGATATAGGCAGGGCTTCCACGCTGGTCCTTCAGCAAGTCGTCCTCGCTCACCAGGTGCTTCCCCAGGCAGAAGTTGGTGATGGTGATCCGGTGAGTCCTGGGGAGAAGCACAAGGTGTCAGCGAGCACAGGAATCCTGCACAGGCCATGCAGCAGACAGCAAGTTGACTCCAAAACAGACTGTGCCTGTGGGGCTTTCTGGGGACCTCGAAGTGCTGGGAGAAGACAGAGCTGTAAAATGAACTCCATCCCAAAGGGGAGGGATTCCATGCCTGCCAGCAAGGCTTGCAAGGCACTCACAGGGGCAGAAAAGGGTCTGTGACAGCTATGACAATGTCTGGATGGCCTGTGTTAGCGTGGCTGTAAGCACAGGGTGTACCTGGCTCATCTTGCAGCCACACTGTACCATAGCCAATCTCCCAGCCTGCAGCACCAGAGCTGCAGGATCTGCCCCAGGTGCTGCCTGACCACTGGAGAGCACAAGTGTCAACAAAGCTTAGGTTTATTTTAGCTTCTGATTCTGCCCTGCGCTTCCCAGCTGCCATCTTCTCCACCCAGCATTTTCTGGGAGCTAATGGAAAATACCCTGTGGAAGCTGCCCCGTGCCTGGCCTCTGAGCACTCTGTGTTTACAGTCACCAGAGGAGCTGCAGGAACTGTGATCAGACTCAGCACAACCACATCTGTGTCACTCAAGAGTGCTACACAGGAGCCTGGTGGCAGTTCCACCTGATGCACAGGACTGCTCTCCACACAGGTGTGCACAACACAAAGCCTGATCAACACCCAAAAACCTCACACAGAAAAGGGAGAGCTGCAGGTACACAAAATTTCTTTATTAGTTCACTCCTACTTCCCTATGGTACTGCCAGCTCCCATTAACGATTTTTTCCAGGGCAAGTGAGCTAATTACAAAACTATTGTTCCATTAATCTTCCCTGTCATTCAGGTAATTTAGATTTTCATTTATAATGCAAAGGTGTGAGTAGAAAAACACTGTCTGGAAGATTTCTTGGAAAGTATTTCACAACTAGAGCCTGAGAGAATGAATTAAGTCAGTCACAATAACCAAGAAACATTTCCAGCCAGTCTCACAGACAAATGAAATACAACCAAGTGTGGGTTGGCCATGGAGAGATGGTTATTAAAACAGACAGACTTGTGTTTAAGTGTTAGCTTCAACTGTCAGGGGACTTCCCTGGCTGAATAACAAGCTGCAGAATTTGTTAAGGATTTTAAAGACTAAGTGTTCTCTAGGACACTAAAATGTTCAGGGTTGTTTGGTTCTATTTAGTCCCTGAAATTTGATCTAATCTGTAATCACCCAACTCCTCCTGCACTGGCTAATGGGGAACCCGAGAGGCTTTAATGTGAGTGGGGAGGTCTGAGGGAACCCCAGGTGAGTGCTGCCTGCCAGGTCCCTGCAGTGCCACACTGTTCCCTTCATCCCCTGCCCTGAGAAGGGACCTGGCTCTTTGTGAGCATAAAAGGTTCTGCTCAGCCCCAGAGGCTGCTCCTCTCCATGGAGATGGCTCTGATGCCTCTCCCACCCTTCCCCGTGACTCACTGCTGCACAGGCTGCAGCTTTCCCTCACCAATGCTGAGCAAAAACCAAAAGCAGAGATGTAACACAAGGAGTGACTCTGGCAAGTGTGCTCAAAGCTTCAAATACCTCCCCCTGCTAGTGGGGCCCTGGGTGTAGCCCCATCAGTGGGGTGCTCCCCTGCACCAGAAAAAAGGAAAAGAAGGGAAATTCTGCACAGATTCTTTAAAGCACCAACCTCTGTCTGCCTCTTCCAGCAAGGAGGAGAATCAAAGCAGCAAACAGAAGAGATTTATCTTACAGCAGCTCTACAGAAACAACTTAAAACAACTTAGAGGTGGCCCTGAGAAGCAGCAGCTGCTGTGTGTGTGTGGGGGGGAGGAATCAAGAAGTCCAAGCTCTGTAGATAACACCTGTTTCTTTTCAGTGTTAGGGAGGAGAAAGCAGCAAGCTGTGAGCCTGCAGAATTCCAGCCTTCCCACTTTTTATTCATTCCACAGAAACCCAGACAGTGTGAAAAGGATGAATCCCACTCATTCTTCAAGTTAGTGCAAAATATTTAGTCAGTAATGTAATCCTGGAGGAGAGAGCAGAGGGTCTGAGCTGAACTAGGCTGCCAGCTAAAGAACACAGATCCCAATGCACTGAGCAGCTCCAAAGAGCCACCAAGCAGAGCCAGGCAACCACGCCCTGCCCTGAGTTCCTGCTGAGCTCCTGCCTCTCTCCGGGCTGGTCCCTGCACAAGCATCCAGCACCTGCCAGGCTCAGGAGGCTCCTGTCAAACCAGCAATAGAACAAGGAAGCCATTTCATACACAAATACACACTGGACAGAAGTGCTTTTGTTTAGATGAGTCAATATTTCACTGCTAGCAAAAACACAGCAGTGCAGTAGTCAGATCTAACACTGCTGTGATTGTAGGACAGCCAACAGGGCTGGGAATGCCTTTAGCATGATGAGAGTGAATGATGGGAGCAGAACCAACCACCATGGCTTTTTTGTTCTTTTTAATATAAATAAAATCAGTACTTCTCTTGCAGGTTACTAAATTACTATAAAATTCAGTTTTCAGCAGTTAGAATCCAAACAAAAGTCCTGACAAGGGGCTACTAAGCTGGGTGAGAAAAGTGAACCTACTTAGGTGGAGCTAAATTAATTTTTGGAGATTAATTTATAAAACTTTGAGCTGGATTTGTGTTTTTGAACAGCCTGCTTCCCTCTCCTTTACCCTCTTGCACAAGACGCACTCAACAAGTGCTGCCTTTGTCTGTGTTTGTACTAGAAATCTTCTTCAAGGAAGAAACTAGACTACTGCCAGGCCAGCAGCTCTCCAGCACACTTACCTTTTGTTTAGCACCATGTTTCCTAGTTTCAAGTCTCTGTGCACAATATTTTTCTGCAAAAAAAAACCCCAGAGTATTACATGAGTGAAGTATAAATTTCATACTTGCACAAGAGCACTAAAAGGAAATCATGGCATCTGCACTCTCTGAAATACCCAGGTCAAGGTTTCAGGTCAGGTTCCACCCTGAGTACTTTCTGTCTTTCACTTTTGATTGTGATCAGGACAGAATAAGCAAATTTGCCACTCTGAACACAAAGACAGACTTAGTGTACCTAAGAGACCTGAAACTGAAGTGTCCAGGCTTGGTTAGAGCCATCTGATGAGGATTCCTTTACCAGACCCAGGCTCCACTGCCCTGCCAAGGCAGGACACATGTCCAGTGTCACAGGGGATCGAGTCAAACATCAGCTGAATCCATTTTTATTACAATAGTTTCTAGTTCATTGATCTCAAAAATTGTAGCTTGCTGTCCAATCAATTCTTACATTGTGATTTACTTTGCTTTGCAAGTAAACAGTTTCTGTTTCCTGTGTTTGATGAGGCTCTGCTCTCCTCTTTGACTGCCTCTGTCTGAGGTTACCACAGTGTGGTTCACCTGGCCTGCCCTCAGCCCAGCTGGCCCCTCTCCACAGCCCACAAACACCACATTATCATCCAGAAACGTGAGGAGCTGGGAGGGAGGGGAATGCACTTTAGGGCTTGGGGCACAAGGTCTTATGCAGAACACTGTTAACATCCATGCCCTGTCAGCTGGTCACTGCCTGCTCCAGGAAGATTTGAAGCATCAAATGTGGGAAAACTGCCTCCCAGCTCTGGAAGAGAACTCTTTCCAAGCTCTCACCTTGTGTAATGCTTCTACCACTCGTACCACATCATAAAATATCACCACAGTCTCCCTCTCGCTGAGTCTCTTCTCTTTAATGACATAATGCTGCAGATTGATCAGATCTGCTGTTTTGTCACTGAAATCATGAGCACAGAGGCAGTCCAACACCAGGCAAATGCGCTTCTTCATCTTTCTGACCATCCTGTTGGCTTCCAGATCTTCTATGATTTCACAAGCTCGGTCCTGTGGAGAGGCAAACACAGCAGCAACCCCCTCAGGGAAGCTCCAGAGCACATGCATAGAGCCTGCACAATAAATAACCGGATAACTGGGAGGTGATCTCAAAATAAGCAAATGCAATCACAGTGTTTGGTCTTTGTCCCGAGGCAGGATTTCAAAAAGATACAGTTAACAATTCAAAGAATCCCAAACTGGTTTGGGCTGGAGGGAACTTGAAAGTTCATCTCACTCCATCCTTTGCCATGGGCAGGAACACCTTTCACTATTCCAGACTGCTCCAAGCCCTGGCCTTGAACACTGACAGGGATGGGGCAGCCACAGCTCCTCTAGGCAGCCTGTGCCAGGGCCTCCCCACCCTCACTGGGAAGAACTTTTCCTAGGAGGCGGAGGAGGAGTGCAGAGGCAGGGGAAGTCTCTGCTGTGTGGCTCTGTGTGCACACCAGCACTAATGCTCTTCATGCACACAGACACCTTGAGCTGAACCCAGGACAGCTCTGCAGTGAAGCAGCCTCTGGGAACAGTGGGATCCAACACACCCCGTTCATAAGAACAGAAATCTCAAGGCACAATTAACAGTTCTTCCATGACAGTAAACAAGACACAGCTGAGCTGGACATTTGGCTTATTTAAGATTTAGTACAGACGGTCTCAAGTGAAAAGTGTGTTGGCAAAATGCAACCAGCAAGTCGGGCAATACCAACACCCAAAGCGGTAATTGATATCAGCCCCTCACATCAGTGAACAGCCCTAAAGGCACCACCACCAACACAATCCACTCAAACAAAAACTGACCAGCACAGCGACTGGTTTAACTTGTTGAAACAGTTTCTTGTTTATTTGTGCCCTCTTACAAGTTATAAACAGTACAGAGACCAAAAAGCACAAATTTAATTCTAAAAGGTGCTAATTAATTTGTCAATGAAATAGCTGTTGTTCTGTCTGCAGTGGGAGTGCTGAGTGCCTGTCCCATCTGTGAATGTTCTCACATTTCCCAAAATCCTAATGTACTCTCCAGAGCTCCTGTTTGAAGCAGCAGTGGTGAACCTCAGAGTGCTGCAACTTGGACACACAAGAGCAGGGTCAGCACAAACTGTACATTAAACAAAGGCAGCTCAATCCATCAGCAGTCCCTGGCATTGCCCCAGCCTGGATGGTGACCAACTGTACCTGGAAGAGCCCGTGATGATGAACCACTCCTTCCTGGTTGTGGAGCAGAGAGAGAAGAGAATACTCCGTGTGCAGCAGCATCTTGCCCTGTCGCTCCTCCTGGGTTTCTATTCCTTTATCACCTCTTTCTTCTAAGGTGAGAATCTTCAGAAAAAGGGAAAATGCCTTTACAGTTCCCAGAGGCACACAGATACCCCCAGCCCTCTCTCCTTCTGAGCATTCCCATGTGTTGGACAGCTGGTGGTACTGCTCGGCTTTGTCCTTGCCATAGGCCTGTCTGAACTCAGCACCACTCATGCAGAATGCACAGCAGCAGCTTCATTAACATGGAAAGGTGGCTATTTGCAAATATCCCAGGTGCTTTTCCCCTCCTGGAGCTGCCCCATTCAGGCACAGATCTGAGGGCTCTGGGAGAGCAGCACAGCAGCACAGGCCTCATCTCAGGGCTGAACTGGGCACAGATCTGCGCCTGGCAGCATTGCCCTGCCAGTGGGGAGCTGCAGCACCGTGTCCCAGTACACTGCTTCAGCCCACACCACTCACTCACTGCCCAAGTGCTTCTGCATGAGAGCTGGAGAGCCCTGAAGGTCTGGGAGCTGCAGTTTGCTTACCTTCAGCTGATAAAAGTCATCTGTCCCGTCCTTTCTTGCCAAACACTGAACAATACTTGGCACAGGGGAGTTACCTAAACGTGGACCTACAGCGCAAAGCAGAAACAGACTTGTTTTCCCTCCAGCAGCAGTGACTAACCCGGGTTACATCAGCTGTCACCTTTTTTGGTTTGCTTGCACCAAGTTCCCTTTTTTGCAGGAGCTTGAGTGCCTTTTCACAAATCTAAAGCCAAAAAAGAAAGGTCTTGAACTCTGAAACCTTTTGGAATAATGTTTCATTTTTTCCTGGAGACACATTTATCAAAGCCCACACATGGCCCAGCTGTTTGCAGAAATCCTAATTTCTGCATGCCTGAACCACACAGCTCTTACATTCACAGCAACACCCATGGCAACTGTTACTGCCATACGTGGGAACACAACTGCCACCTCTGCAGGGACAGCTCAGGGGTGTCCAAATTAGCCCACATTTCAAGTTAACATACAGTCTCCACTCCTCACTTTTAATCAATCAGCTCCAGTTGATTTCCCATTGGTTACCAATGCAAAATCTATGATTTTTGACAATTTATATAAGCAGTTTCGAACCAACAACTATTCTAGCAACTCCTCAGGCCTGGCAGAGTGGCCTTGCCTTGGCACATACTACTTTGAGTGATCACTACTGAATTATTAAGTTGCCTCCATGCTGATGTGACAACACATTCCAGGTAAGCAGGGTCGAACATCTCCCCACAGCTGTAATCAAAAATCCCCCCAATGAATTTGGTATTTAACAAAGTTTAAGAACAGAGTTAAAAAATAAAAAAACAACAAAAAATACCCAAGGGGGTAAAATCAAGATACCACATTTATCTCCCAAGCCCTGCCTGCCTTGCTGCATTGGCATCCCAGGCTTCCTCAGCCTGGCCAGCAGCAAGAGCGCCCAGGCTGCTGCTCTGCACATCCAGTGACCCGCACTCTCGGGTAAGACACTGAGTTACACACCTGCTTTCCCTCATTCCACAGTGCCTTTTATTTTCAGTTTGGCCACCAGCAGCCACCCTGCCAAGTGCAGAGCCCCCTCCCTGCTTACCCAGGATGAAAGGACCTGCTCTCTTGGCGTTATTCCCAGAAATTCCTGCGCACAGAGCCTTTGCTTTAGCAGATGTTTCCCCAGCTCCTCTGTCTGATGCTCGCCGCTTCATCCTCGGCTCTTGAAAGAGAAGAGAGATCATTCTGATGAGCCACCGAGTTGTTTTATCCCTGATTCCTACTGGAAGGCTCTCACTTATGGATGCACTGGTGGCTCTGCCTACTTGTGTGTCTACACACAGCCCTGGCTCCCTGCTGACAGACCAGGGGTGGGCTGCAGGCTCAGAGCAGTTCTCAAGGCATAAATCAGCCTCATTATTCAGGGCAACATTTCCTACAACAGTTGTTTGAGAGACATAGTGGGAACAAGTCTAGATAATTAAAGCTTGTTTTACAGCAAAAACAAGTTTGCAAATTAACATATTCCAAAAGCTCTGAAAGAAGATGCCCAAGTTAGCCCTGTGTATGGGTGTCTGCTGCTGGTGCAGCCTTTTGGGGGTTCCTCCACAGAGGATCCACACCAGGCATCACAGCCACCCACTGAGTCCCTCAGAGGCTCCAGTCTGGTCCTCAAACAGCCAAAAATGCACAAACTGACCACAAAAATTAGTATCTTTCACCTTTCCCAACAAGGACATAGAAAACAAGAACAATAGTTATTGTGCGATTCAGTTCAGTTCACAATGATTTTTCAAAAATGCATTTTTAGCCTTGAGAAAAGTCTCCTCTCTTTGTACCTTGTTAGGCTCTGACCTTATTACATCTCCACCTACCCACATCCAGTGCAGCTGGAATTTGAAGTCCAGCACTTAAAACCCTGTCACCTCAGCCTCCATGAGCAGGAATCAATGCTGTGTTTAGAACTAACTCACTATTAAATCCTCCAAATGGACATTCTAGTGAAAGACAGCACTGGTGACAACATGTGTGCTTTCCTACATGATCACTATGGGCAAAAATCCATTTGATCTATTAAATGTGAATCTCATGGCTTGCATCCAGGAATTTATTCAAGATCTACACATCATCACTATTCAGCACCAACAACTAAAAACTCAACTACCTCCTCCTTATTCAGGTAGTGCAGAAAGTCTGATTTCCAATGTCCATTTCCTGCTGCTCAGAAATCTAAAGGGCATTTGGGTCAGTATTGCACAACCAAGACCTAAAAGGACAAATGAATTCAAGGTTTATGACTAAAACACTTCCTCCTCTAAAGAAAAGTCTTATTTCAGCTTAGCTGGAAAAGCACTTCTCAGTTGAGCTGCTGGGTGTGGTGTGAGCTCTCCAGTCAATGGAAGCTTTGCTCCCCTGTCCAACTCCTCTTCATGTCTACCTTTTGGAAAATAGCTTCAAAGACTTTCACAAACATCTACACATTTAATATCTGTGCTCTCACTTTTTAAAGATACTCCTGGGGGGTAGATGAGAACAGGAACCAAGCACAGCTCCATTTCCTTACTCAAATCCAGTCCCAGGAGTTTTTCCCAAAGAGATTGCTATAAATGGGTAAAATATTTTTTGGGTTGTACATATTTGTTTTAGAAGATCCTGGGTGTTTCACCAAATAAGAGATTGATAAATCACCTCCCTATGAGTGAAGTCCACCCTCTGGCAGTCCCACCCTTTCTGTGGACACAGGCTGATCTCGCTGCATTGATTCATCCAGCAGCACCTGTCCAGGAGCAGCAACAGCCAGGAGATGAAGGGAGGAGTCTTGCAGCAGACTTTGCATCCCTGCTCTCCTGACTCCCAGCACCTTCACACCTCCACAGAGCAGTGTCACATCCCAGTGAGCTGAACAGGACACAATTCTGACCCCCATGTGCTCCTTGCTCTGTTCATTCTGCATTCCTGACCCAACATCCTTATGAACTCCTCCTCTCCTGGCACATCACCGCCTCTGCTGGGAACATATGAGTAACATTTCCACTGGAGAAATCACCTGCACAGGAGTTCTGAGATAAACTCATTGTGCAATCTAGCTTGCTGGTGGAAATGGAGTTCTTGTAATCAAAACAACCTGAGGACTCACGTAGTTCAGCATCAACTGTATCGTTACTCTTCTTCCAAACTAGGTTTTCCAACGTCTCAGGAGGCAGGAGTCATCATCTTGGAGAAGGCTGGATGGGCAAAAGGTCGAGGACTCTGTAATGTGGAATGAGATACATCTGATGCTGCAGTTCTGGATTATTCTGATTATGATAACATAGGATGCACTGAACCTTTAGGGCCCCCAACATCTCTGTTTGTTTGGGCTTGGAAAAGGAATGAAGCTGCTGTTATCACATGAGAGAATAAAATGGCCCTGGAAGTTCAGTCCCTGCACTGCAGCACAAACTCCCACATCACTCGTCTCCAAAGTGATGCGGACAGGCTTTGGAGCAGGGACAAACACAGGCTCCACTTCAACCCCCACCTGCTTGGGCTTAACAGTATCTCAAACACACCAAGAGACTCCCCGCCACCACCAGCAGCTTTTTGTCACACTAGGAGTTAAGACACTTTGGGTCATACCACTATCTGATATTCCTATCCCTGGCATGGAGTGTTTTAAACATGGGTTTGTCCTGGATCCTTGCAGGGATGTAAGAGGCTCTCTCTCTAGACTGATACTGCTGACAATTTTTTTCTTTTCAGTTTCGATAACTGGAAAGTCCCATCTGATTGTGGACAGATGCATCCCTTCCCCCTGAAATCCAAACTGAATCAAAACACCCTCCTCCCTTATCCTGCCACTGGAACAAAACTGGTCCTTCACACAGACAAAGTTACAAGTCAAGCACAGAAATTTATACTTAATTTTGACGTGAATTTTGATGTGGGATGTATCAAACATTTCACTGGAGAAGCCAGTCCAAAGCGTCTCATTGTGCTAGCTATGCCTTTAATAGAATTATGAATCAATTAATTTGGGGACCTAAATGTAATGTCTTTTAATTAGGTAGCTTAAGGAAATTGTTTAATTCCTGAATTAATGCATGTCCCAGTGTCCAATGTAACAACAATAAAAAACATGAGATAAGGAAACTGTCTTTTTCATCCCAGAATAAGGAACAAGCAGGTCCTGCAGTCCAGCAGCCAGAGCTCAGAGCTGGAGCTGGGAAAGGTACCTTTGGGGTATAAGCAGGATTACTCAGCAGCACAGAAAAGCACTCATGGCTCCAGAGCAGTTGATCCAGCCCCCACTGCACTTCTGGAGGGCTCGTCTTGAACCAAGGACACAATACAAGCTCAGTGGTAGTTACACTTCTTGTGTGAGGACTGGGAACCCCAAAAGTGCTCAACCCTACTGCTGTGATGAGCTGATTGTGGTGAATAAGGCAGTGGATGAGCTGGGAACCAGCAGCAGGTGACAGTGCCCAAGAGCAACTGCTGGAAATTCAAGACTGCTGAGAAGGAGCTCCTTGGAGGAGCTCACACCATTCCAGGGAACCTGCCTCTGGAGCCCACGGATGGGAGACATCCCTCCAACCACTGCAGCAGCATTCCTGTCCAGTGTTCCCTCCTGAAGCCAAAAGCTGTAGCATTTGGGATAAAGCTGGAGAGCTGCTCCACAGGTTTTGTGTCTCTCTGTGCAGCCTTCATGTTTGCAAAAATGAAGCTAAAAAATGGAATCACATGAGCAGTATCAGGCTGCACCTTTTCCCAGCCAAATACCATCGTGGACAGTATTTATCAGTGACACTTAATCCAAGGTCACATTTAAGCCTGGCTCCTGGGAAGCTGGACATGACCTAAAAACCTCCACGAACAAAACATTAAATGGGTAAAAGCTGGAGCACAGCCCAGCTTCCCACATGGAACACCAGCAGGTCAGTGTCACTGCAAGGAGCAATGATCCCAGTGTTGCCTCACTCCTTCCCGGGCAAACCCGGCCAGGAACAGCTCAGAGCCGAGTCATCAGCACTCCCAGGGACAGAGCCTCGGCTCTCATTGGAAAAGATTCCTGAGAACAGGCGGAGTTTGGATCAGGCAGGCCTGCGGAGGAGTCACTGGCTGGGGGATTAAAAGGAATGTTTGTGTGTCAGATCCCAAGGAAAGCAGGCTGTTGCATTAAGTGTATGAAAGATGGTAAAAAACACACCCTTTGTGTCCCAGCTGGTCCTCAGAGACCAGGAGCACATCCAGAAACCTCGAAGGCTCAGAAGACATCATCCCACCTGGGAGCGGGGAGAGGAGAGTCACCCATCAAGTGTCTCCAAAGGCTTTTTAACTTTTCTTTCTCCACAAAAGGCAGAATTTCTGCCCTCCTCATCCACAGCCCACCCTTATCCTCTTCCTCTCACATCACACACAGTATAATCTAGGGGAGAAATTGAGCAAGAGAGTCATGTGTGGTGGCATGTACTTCATTAAGCTAATGTGGATTTTAATATTTAAATGACCCTTAATCAGGCGAAAGTTACTTTCTGGACAAGTGTCCTTCAAAGTTTCAGTCACAGGACTTTTGTTTTGTTCTTCAGCGTCAAACCAGGCCCATCCTGTCTGCGCTGTACCTCCTCCTGCAGCCAGCTCAGCCTTCTCAACATCAGCCAAGAACAATTTCATCCCCAAAGATAATGTCAAATGCACAGGAGAAGCCTCAGCCCTTCCCTGGCTCCTTGCTCATCATCTCACATGGGCATGTGGGGAGGAGTGGGGATATCAGGGTGGGCTCCACTCCTCTCCCTCTGCACAGCATGGGGGAGATTCCCAATGCAGGAATGTTAACACTACTGAAGGCTCTGCAAGTTGAACGGTTCTCTAAGAGAAGTAATAACATATATATAAAAAAAGCCCATTGGATGACTCAGTCCAGCCTGTGTTCTGCTGTGCTGCCCTTCCGGGAAGGGAAGCCTGCTCCCGAAACGGAGCCCTGACTCACAGGGTTCTTGGAACTGAGCAGAGACTCATTCAACTTCTTCCCTAAGCGAGAAGTTCACTCAAAACCAGGCACAGAGTTTCTCTGCCCACAGGAGCAGGACGGATCCTGGGGCACTGGTGCAGCACAAGGGGCTGGGACAGCCCTGTGCTGTCTGAAGGCACCCAGGGAAGTCTGAACTCACCGAGCTCGACAAGCTGGGAGACAGGAACACCTCTGGCAGCCTCAGCTGAACCACCCCACTGGAGATCCTCCCTCCTCAGCCCAGCATGCAAATCAGCTGAATCCTAGGCATGGCCAGCACCTGGGAGCCCTTACAGGAGCTCAGCACACCTTACCTCCACCCACATCCAGCTGTGGTCACTCTCCAGCTCTTCAGGGACAAAAGACTTCCACAGGCCAAGTCACACATCAGGGAAAGCAAATTCCATCCCAGCTGCAGCCCCAGCAGCCGGGGAAACTCTGAAGCACAGGGTTCCAGTGCGTAATTATGGCGCAAGCAACAAGCCAGGCTTTCTTCAAGCCCTTCTGATGCATCAACACATGAGATAGCCAAGGACTCATCTCTGGGAGTTCCCTCTTTGGTTACATAAACACCAACCTCAGCTTAACCCTTTCCTGCTGAAGCACAGGCCACATCCAGCAGGATTTTTTCCCATTTCAGCCCAACATCCTCACAGCAGGAGCCCGGAAATGCAGCTGCAGCACTTGAGGCTGCACTGCTGCCCCAGCATGAGTTCCTGACCCGGTCAGTGCCTTTGGTCAGACCGTGCTCACCTTCCAAAGCCCACCAGGGGTGAGAGATGGGTTGTATTACAAGGTTTTATTTCTAATTTATTGCTTCTGACACTATCAATATGTCATAAGCCCCTGAGCAGGACCTCTGTGTGTGCACAGAGTACAGTGTGACCCACACACGTGCTGACACTTCCCAGTGAGGTGTGGCTGCAGTTTCTCACAGCAGTGACTCACCTGGCCCTACCTGAAGACAAATGTGTTTAAGTTACCTGCACACACTGCCAACCTATGCTACTGAGGTCTGCAGTGTGACAGCACACTGATAGGAACTGCAAAACTCATGAAAAAAAATTAACCACAGTAGCATGTTTCACACAGAAAATGACCACGGACACACAGAGCCTGCACTGTCCAGCAAGAGCTCGCAGGCAGGAAGGAGACACGCTGTACCTGCCCAGAGCACCTGGAGCCTCTGCACAGGTAAAAACCCCCTGAGCTCAGTGGGCAGCTCAGGCACAATCCCCAGGGCTGTCCCTATTCATAGTCACACAACAGTTTGGGTTGGGAGGGACCTTAAAGACCCTTCCACCCTCCTGCCACGGGCGAAGAAACTTTTCACTATCCCAGGATGCTACAAGCCCTGTCCAACTTGGCCTGGAACATTTCCAGGGATGAGGCAGCCACAGCTTCTCTGTGTAACCTGTGCCAGGGCCTCCCCACCCTCACAGGGAAGAATTTCTCACTAATATCCCATCTAACCCTGCCCTCTACCAGTGTAAAGCCATTCCTTCTTGTCCTGTCACTTGAGGCTCTCGTAAATAGTCTCTGTCCATCTTTTTTGTAGCCCATCCAGGTACTGGAAGAGGCAGTTATGTTACCCTGAAGGCTCTCCTCTCTAGGCTGAACAACTCCAATTCTCTCCTAGCAGAAGTGCTCCAGCCCTCTGATCATCTTGGTGCCTCCTCTGGACTTGCTCCAACAGGTCGATGTCCTTTCTGTGCTCAATCACAGCACAGCTCAGTCGCTGTGAGGCTTCCCTTGCCTGTTCCAATTTCTGTAACATTCTGACGGTCACAGCCCACAGCTGAACTTTGCTTTTAAGGAATAGAATTATGTGACCAAACCATCAGCATAGTTACCACAGAGAAACAATCAAAGGATGCAGCAGCATGAGCCCTCCAGCAACAGGGAAATGTGTCCTGAATCCTGACTGCTGCCAGCCCAGGGCTCCATGCCAGCGGGTGAGTGCTCCTGTGCTGTCCCTTGGGTCACGCCTCACCTGGGTGCCAGGCACCTCACCTGTGCCCCACTGTGTCCCTTCTGCCTCAGAGGAGC
This sequence comes from Luscinia megarhynchos, assembly GCA_034336665.1. Taxonomy (NCBI): domain Eukaryota; kingdom Metazoa; phylum Chordata; class Aves; order Passeriformes; family Muscicapidae; genus Luscinia; species Luscinia megarhynchos. The sequence continues at coordinate 3,863,587 of CM067585.1, read as the reverse complement.
TGGCTGTCCCACAGCACATGGCAGAGGGGTGGTGGCTCAGCCCCACATCGGGCAATGGCCTCTGCTCTGACTTCTCCAGCTCCCTCTTGACATGGGATTGCAGCCCAACACCCCCAGCACACCTGTTCATACCAGTAGGTGTTACTGAGCCCATATACTGAGGCTTTAAACTAGTAAAGCACTGAATCTCCAACACTGGAGCAGCACATTTCAGCACAGCCTGGGCAGGTGGGAGCAGCTGGATGGGCACACCAGGCACCCTAAACCCCTGTGTAAGGGGGTGGAGATGCCATCCCGTGGGGTCTCCCCCAGAAGTGAAATCTTTCTCAGCCTCAATACTGCACAGGCAGCAGGGTTCCCAAAGGTCACAACCAGAGAGGGACAGCACCTGGCTCTGAGGGTGGGAGGTTCCCCAGCGCCCTCAGCCCCACGGGTGAGCTCCCATGCGAGTGCAGGGCAGGGTCTGGCCCTGGTTTCGACACCTGCTGATGTTACTCACCCTCACTCAGAGGTACAGCCCTCACCTACTCACTGCAGAGGCACACGAGGCTCCTCGGCACAGAGGTCCCAAAAGTCTACATTCCAATGTTCCTGCACAAACTGGAGGCAAAATCAGCCCCAATCACGGGCTGTGCCTCCTTCGGCCCCCCGGACCTGCCGCTGTGCTGGCAGCAACGCCCCAGCCCCCCGAGCTGCTGCCGGGACGAAGAAGCGATTTACCAAGGGGCCTTTTGTAACCCGCCCCCCAGCCTGGAGAACACCGGCGCCGAGCCGAGCCAAGCCGAGCCGGTACCTGGGGGGCTCCCACGGCCCGGTCCCGTGGAACTATCGGTATCACAGGCGCGTCCCCCCGCAGCGCCCGGCCCTGCCCGGCCCGGCCCAACGCGGATCCGGTGCCCGACCGCCCCCTCCTACGGCGGGACCGGGATGGTGGCGGGTCCCGGTGCCGTGTCCCCCACGCTCATCCCTGATCCCTGCTTCCCCCCTCATTCACCGGCGGCCCCCGTTCCCTCGTCTCTCACCCATATCCATGGCCCCGATCCCGCTTCCCCCCGCTCTCATTCTCCCCACTCAGTCACGGTCCCGGCCCCGATTTCTCTTTCACCCCTCACTCACCCATGGCCGATCCCGCTTCCCCCGCTCTCACACCCCTCACTCACCCATGGCCGATCCCGCTTCCCCTGCTCTCTCACACCCCTCACTCATCCATGGCCGATCCCGCTTCTCCCGCTCTCTCACCCCTCACTCACCCATGGCCCCGGGCCCGGCCCGGCCCAGCCTCGCTCCGCTCCGGCGGCCGCCAGGCACCGGAAGTGACGCGCCGCCACCGCCCCTTTCCGCCAGCCCGCCCCCTGCCGGTCGCCGCCGGCATGGGGAAACGGCGGCGCTGATTGGGCGATAGGGACAGCGCGCGCGGTGATTGGAGGAGAGCGCGGAGGCCGGACCGGTTTTTGCGGCGGGCTCTGATTGGTTGCGGAGCGCAGACAGATTCTCCCTCGGCGGAGGCTGATTGGCTGTGGTGCAATGAACCCGCCGCTGACTGGCTCAGACCGGGACTAGGAGCCCCGGGAGGGTTGGTGAGCACGCGGGAGAGTTGAACGCACCATGATTGGCCAAGGGGCGGGACCTGTCGGGATGGCTCCGCCACAGAGCCCCGCCCAGCGGCACTGGGACCCCCGCCTGGGATACTCGGGGTAGTGTGCCCCGGACTGGGATACCCTGGGTTGTGTCCCCACGACTGGGACTCCCCGGACAATCCTGTGCTCTGAGCCCCGGGCTGGAACCGGCAGGGCTGCGAACCCTTCCAGCTGGGTCCCCGCTCTGCCCTGCGCTGCTGCCCAGCCCCAAGCCCTTGCAAACAAACATCCCCTGGGCACAGCCCCAGCTCCACTCGCAAAGGCCAAACAGCTCCATGTCCCGAGGGGTCCCTGTGGGAACAGGTTATGGTGGGTTGCAGACTGCTAGCACCAGGGTTTATGGTGATGGAGGGGCAGGAAGCAGAGGAGCCGGCAGTACCAGCATTCTGTGTCCTGGGTGAAGCACGTTCCTGCTTTTTGAGGCAGACAGTGCTGCCCCTTCCCCTGCATCTTCATTCCCCTCCATCTCGCTCTCTTCTCCCTGAACTCTTCCAGAATGGCTCAGCAGGAAGCTGAGCACAGACCAGAACCAGCCCCTGCCCAGCTCAGCACCAGCGGCTCCAGCTCCCAGGGTAGCCATGCTGGTGAAAGCTAATCCTTTGCTCCGTGGGCAGGGAAAAGCTGAGCCAGCAGCTCTGGCCAAGGGTCCTTTGGCCACTGGAGGAGGGACATGATTAGCTGCCAACGGAACAGGAAATGAGCAGAGAGACCACACAGAATTTAAGTGGTGTTATTCACTACAAAAAACAGTCCTGCTTCTCTGCAGGCACCGGTGGGGGGAAGAGCAGAGCCCCAAGTCCCTTGAGGAAAATGTTCCTGCAGGGATGGCGTTGGGCAGGATGGCTGGCATGGAGGGGGCTGGCGCTCCATCAAAGGGGCACTTCCATCCCAGGTCCATTCCAGATCCATTCTGGCTGTTGTGGGCAGCAGCAGGTCCTCACTTATACTTGGCATGCAGGAACTCCCTGCGGCCCTTGTCTCGACCCCCGAAGTACCGCACCCTGTGGATGGCCCGCAGCTGCTCCTTGATGGTGGCCTGGATGTCCACTTCGTCAGGGATGTGCACATAGCGGATGTTCCTGCCGGTCACAAAGAGCTCGTCCAGTTGGGAAATGGCTCCCTGCCTGTCCGTGAAGGTCACCTCGGCCAGACGCACGTTCATGAAGGCGTCCACGCTGGTGACGCACCCCGTGGCCGCGCTCTCATCACGCAGCTCCACGGTGGTGACGCGGCCGCAGAGGCCCTGCAGCAGGATCACCAGGCTGTTCTCGGCGATGGTGCGCTCCTTCACCGAGTGGCTCACCTCCATGGTGGCTGCGGTGGGACAGGGCATTCTCTGGGGCTGGGGACACCCACCTGCTGTGCCTCACATGGACCACAACCTTCCCAGGGGCCAACACCTGCATGCCCACCTGCCCATGGACCAACCCCTACACATTCACCTGCCCACGGGCCAACCCCTGCACAAACATCTGTCCACAGGCCAACCCCTGCACATTCACCTGCCCACGGGCCAACCCCTGCACATTCACCTGCCCATGAACCAACCCCTGCACAAACACCTGCCTACGGACCAACACCTGCATGCCCACCTGCCCATGGACCAACCCCTGCACATTCACCTGTCTACGGGCCAACCCCTGCACAAACACCTGGCCGCGGACTAACCCCTGCACATTCACCTGCCCATGGACCAACTCCTGCCCATGGACCAACTCCTGCACGTGGACCAACCCCTGCACATGGATGAACCCTAAAGGCTCATCTGTGCATGGAGCGGCCCCTGAACATGGCCCTGCAAACGGGCCAAGCCCTGCACACTGTACCAAACCTCAAACACCCACCTGCACGCACACACATCGCCCCTTGCACTCTCACCTGCACACGTATCACCTGTCACACGAACACGACCCCTTTCACACTTACCTGCACATTCACCTGCACTCGCACCATTCCTTGCACTCCCACCGCCCCTCGCACACTCCCCGCACGCCGCCCCTCTCCCCAGTCACTCCCATTCTCCTCGCCACCCCCCGCCCCCCCGCCACGCACGCCGGGATGCTCCGTGTCCCCCTCGCATTCAACCTGCTCTCATCCCCCCTCCACACTCGCTGTCCCTCTCCCAGGTCCCCCCAATGTCGCCGTAACCGCCCCCCTCTCTCCCCCCACCCCGCACGCCACAGCCTCCCCCACGCACTCACGCACCGGCGCTTCCCGCGCGCTTGCCCGCGCCCCTCGCGCACGCGCGGCCCCTGCCCACTGACCCCGCCCACGACCGGGCGGGGCGACCCCCGCGGTGTCCGCATGTCCGGCTGTCCCATTGTCCCGGTGTCCCCAAGGCCACACCTTGAGTGCTGTGTCCAGTTCTGTCCCCTCAGTTCAGGGAGGACGTTGAGACATTAAGCGCGTCCAGAGGAGGCAACGAGGCTGGTGAGGGGCTTGGAACACAAACCCTGTGAGGAACGGCTGAGGGAGCTGGGGTTGTTCAGCCTGGAGAAAAGGAGACTCGGGTGACCTGATCACTCTCTGTAACTCCCTGAAAGGTGGCTTTGGTCGGGTGGGGTTGGTCTCTTTCTCCAAGCAGTACTGACAGAATGAGAGGACACAGCCTAAAGCTGCACCAAAGGAAATACAGATTGGATATTAGGGAGAAGTTTTTCATGTTAAGAGTGATAAAGTACTGGAATGGTCTGCCTGGGGAGATGGTGGAGTCACCATCCCTGGATGTGTTTACAAAAAGACTGGATGTGGCACTCGGTGCCATGGTCTAGTTGAGGTGTTAGGGCTGGGTTGGACTCTGATCTTGAAGGTCTCTTCCAACCCAGTGATTCTGTGTGTTAATTCTGTGTATGTTCCGCTGTCCGAGTGTGTCGCTGTCCCCATGTCCCAGTGTCCGTGTATCCCGCTCAGAGCCCGTCCATGAGTGCCAGCAGGTCCTCGCCCTTCTCGGCGCTGCCCGGGCGCGGCTCCTCCACCTCCAGCTCGCCCAGGATGCGGGACAGCTCCGCCCTCCGCCCCGGCTCCTGCGGGACACACACCGAGCTCAACCCCGCCGGATCCCCCACGCTGCTACCGCGGCCGGGCTGGGCTGGGCTCGGCTGGGCTGGGACGTGCCTTTCCACAGCCAAGTTAGCTAAAAACTTGCTCTGGTATTTGTCAGGGCTCAAGTTTTCTTAGTAAATACTCACCAATACCACTGTCTTGGCAGAAAATTGGATACTACTTAGTTACGAGTTTAAGTGAAATGGGAAAAAATGTTTTTTAAAATCACTACTCTGGGTGAAACAGTCCTTAGCAAGGCAGGGATGGTGAGAACAAGTGATATGAAACATATTACGTACCTGTGTGGCTTCAATGTTGATAACCTTGTAGGACAACTCCTCTGGTCTGGTCTGTGCAGCGTGTCTCCATTAAAAACATGAAAATAGTGGTTAATCCCATGAAGATGAATAAAGAAATAATAAAAATCAGACTTAATGAGGCTCCTGTAGGCACAAATGATGCTCAGAGGATGCTCACAGGGCCAAACTAGATGGGGCTTGAAGCAACCAGGTCTTGTGGAAGGTGTCTCTTCCCATGGCAGAGTAGAATTAGAGGAACCTTAAGGTCCCTTCCAACCCAAACCATTCTGGAATTCTATGAAGTTTGGACAATATCTCTCATCCTGCTCAGCAAATTAATGTATTCACCTCAGCTTGGAGGCTTCTCTCTGTCCTAGATACTTATGCTTAGTGTAGAAGAGCAGGAATATTTCTGTACCTAAGATTAAAAGCAGATAGAAACATCCTGCTAAAATGGTTTCTGTCTGTGGCATTGGGAGCAAGGCTGCATCACAGGATACGTCCTGGAGCAGGATAACAAGGTGCTGGTCTGATCCTAAAGCTGTCAAGAGCCAGCTTTGGTCTCCAGGGCTCCCCAACCCCAAACCAAGAAGGACTCCAGCATACTCTTCCTCCTCATCGCTTGTGAACAAATTCAGCCGAAATCCCATGTCGCCACCAGCAGGTTTCTGGATGTCCAAACCTCCCAGCAGCCGGGCCAGAAAGTTCAGCTCTTCTTTAGCAAGAGGGTTGGGGGCTATGTTCTCCTGCAGGAAACAACAATGGGCCATTACCTGGGAGGTTGGGGCTGCAAGGAGCTTTGATATTCCATATATGTCCTTCATATATTTCTGATATTCCATCCATGTCCTTCAGACGGATATAAACACACCTCCCTGTTATTCCTGGGACAGATCGTGCAGATAACCAGTAATCACCAGCTTCATACTGGAAATGGTTGCACGAATTTATAGACTCAGCACAAGATACTTTTCCAGCTAAACGGGACAGATGAGAAATCTGTAAAGCCAACTTTCTGAGGAGATTAAATTGGAAACAAGCACATCCTTGCATGAGCATGTGGATTCTTTTGGAAAATGTCCACTTCCCCTGGCTTCAAAGGACTGGGGAGGATTGGATGAGGCTCTGGGAACAACTGACAAGCTTCCCTGAACTTATCCCATATCTAGAGACTAAGAATTTGGCCAGTTTAAGCAGTGACAGGAAGAGGACAACACTGACCTTTGCCTGGGATACCAGGGTTTTGGATGATCCTGACATGTGTGTCTCCACTGGCCGGGTCACACTGTACCTAGAGGGAAAACACACAGGGAAGAACAGCTTGTTCTGGGATGAGGTACAGCAATTTTAGGCTATTTTTCTGAAGACTGAACAATTGCAATGAGAAGTTACAGCTCAGTGTGGTGCAATATTGAGGCAATAAGGTGTGTGAGGGACAAAGCTGTGAGAAGGAACACAGATCTCTTTGGATGGAAAATGTACATTAAAAGAAACATGGAGAACAGAGAGGATTTCTTAACTGTGGTTACATTAAACCATATTGCACATAAGATGCAGCACCACGTGAGAACACTCTTTCCTCAGCTCCACTGTGGACATAAATCAAAGTTTTGCTGTTTTCTCCAGCTCTTTATACATTGTCCACACATGCCCTGGTGCAGGACAGCACCTTGTAACAAGTCAACCTGATAATTAAGGAGGCAAAAACCATGCCAGGCTGAAGATGTGTTTCTGAACAATCCATAGATTTTGGATCAGGTTTCTACATAGAAAAAAAATTACTTACATATTTGTTCCAAGTTTGAGGACTCTGTCTCCATAAAGCTCAAACGATCCTTCCCTTTGTGGAGTAACATAATTTCCAGCAGTGGTGAACTCAGCTCTTTTAACTTCCACTCCTTTGTGATTGAATATCCTTAAAAACGAGGCATTATTAAAACATTTAGTAGTTTCAGTCCTGATTTTAGTACCTAGTTCCTCTAGATTTTGCACAAGGGGAATAAAACTCTGTTCTATACATTGCTAAATGTCTCTGTTATGGGATAAATTACTAATAGCTAATTTACTGGGATAGAAAACTCCAAAAGTAGTTCAGCATTTCATTGATGGCTGAATTAGTTCCAAATCCTACCCTTTAAATAGTATTTACTGGAAGTTCAGCTATTCATGCAACAGGAATGGCAGTTTGAGCTGGATTCCTGAGCCCCCTGGCATGAAATGCTCCTCCCTGAGCAGCCTCACACATGGCACCAGCTCACCTGATGAGCCCTGGCACCTCTGTGCCCCATGGGACAGGCCCTGAGATTGGCAGCACAAAGTGACCATTCGAGTTTTGCACTTTATCCTTCAGGAAGAGGGAAACCTGCAAAAGGACATCACAAACATCACACCCTGTGGAAATCCTCCATGGACCTCCCCATCCAAATTCCCTGAAATCTGAGCTTGAGCCTCTCTGCCTACACTGGGAAAGGTCTCCCAGAGCTCTTGATCTGTGTGTAGGGATGTATTTACAAAGCCAGTGATGTGTAATTGTGGTCCAGAGGATGGGCACACTGATCTAACATTAAAAAATTATATTAAAAATGATGTCCTGTTCATGCACGTGAGGGTGACCAATTTGTTTAGAGAACATCAAGACTTCATGCTCAGGTTTCCTATCAAGTTTCTTCTAAAAGGAAAAACAGATTTATCAATCAGCAAATCACACTAGTAGAGATTCCTTTTTTCATAATATTGTAGAATTATTCAGCATTATTGCAGTACATGTGCTCAATTTGTGAAATTTGAGTGCAACTACAAGCACATCAAGATGACTGAAAAGCACAAGCAGCAATCCCAAACCTGCAGTGTTTATAAGCAGATCCTTTTGTATTCCAGCCCCAAACTCCCTGTCATTCTCCCTGTCTAGTTGGATTGGGCTCTTACCCTGATGTGCATGTCCTGGAAGAAAATGAGAAGTGTTTGCCTGATGAGCTGGAATTCACCATCAGAGAGACAGTTGTAGGTCTGGAAAAGGAAAATCATCATGCAAGGGTTTACAGATGTGCCATGTCCCACCCAGGGAAAGAAGGAACAAGTACAGCTGAATATTCTGATCCACTTGCAGGGGCAGCAGAGATGCTCTAAGGGGGCTGCTGGTCATTATCAGTAATTATTGTCTGTGACTAAAAGCCTGATTTAATTTCTGCTAAAATCAGTGGAGACTTAAATCAGGCTGAAAAGCAACATATTGATTTAAACTGGGCCAGTAGAAAAATACCACTTGACTCACAGCCCTCTCCAAAGCAGTAATTCATCCCTAAGAGGTAAAAACCCCATAAAATCAATCCCCAGTGTGTCCCACCCTTTTTCTGAGGATTCTTACTTCAATGAGCCGCCGGAAGGTCTCGTCCACCTGGTTCAGAATGCCAGGGGAATCAGAGATGAAATCCTTGATGGCATCCAGGTGGTTGAACGTGACCAGCAGAATGTCCCTGGGCCGAGGGCACAGCAGCACCTGGTACTTGAAGGCCATGGTCATGAGGTCGTAGAGCTGCAAAAGAACAGGGGAACATTGCTCCTGCCACAGAGGAAAACCTCCTGGGCATGGAGAGAGGGATTCAACCAGGCCAGCATCTGCCTATGGCACAAGGAAAAAAGCTTGGTTTCCTAAAAAAACCAAAACCTCTGCAGTCCCATCCCCAGCCTTCCTGCTGGGTCTCCAATATCACCAGTGCTCAGTGAGGTCACACCTCCAGTGCTGGGTCCAGGTCTCAGCCCCTCAGTGCAAGAGAGACTTTGAGGGTCTGGAAGGTGGAGCTGGGGAAGGGCTGAAGCAGCTGAAGCAGAGGAGGGGGCTCAGACTGAAGGAAAAGAGGCTCAGGGGGGACCTCCTGGGTCTGCACAATTCCCTGACAGGAGGGGACAGCCAGGGTGGGTCGGGCTTTGCTCCCATTAACAGGGACAGGAGGAGGAGCAGTGGCCTCAGGCTGGGCCAGGGGAGGGTTATGTTAGACATCAAGAGGAATTTCTGCATGGAAATGTTGATTAAACATTGGAAAGGGCTGCCCAGGGAGGTGGTGAAGCTCCCATCCCTGGAGGTGTCCAGAGAATGACTGGATGTGGCCCTTAGTGCTCTGGGCTGGTGACAAGGAGGGTATTTGGTACCATCGGTCTCTATGCTCTTGGAGAGCTTTTCCAATCTCATAATTCTATGAATTTCAGCAGCCCTGACACCTAGGTGGAGGGCTCTCTGCTAATCCTACCATTCCTACATTTTTTTCCTAAATTGGCTGTGGATATACTGTTTGCAGGCAGTAACTCTAACACCTGCAGCTTCAAGACAGTGGGTGTCAGTACAGAAATACAGACATTTATCCACACCCATATACCCCAGATGTGTATCTTTTTAATATATGAGAAAACACCTGATAAACTAAAGGAATGCTTAGTGAACTTGTTCAAATCAAACATTTCTTTTCAAGCAGAAATAGTTCTGAAGCAGCTGATACCACCATGGATTTTCTCAGCCAAGAACCATTTTCACAAGGAAAGCTGTTCCCCAATGCTTCAAAATGGTAAAGCCAAGGGTTAATTGTTGCAACAGAAACTGGTGAGGGGCAGCTGGGCAGCAGGACTGTGTTACCTTGTCCATGCTGGCCTGGTTCAGTCTCATGATGGAGGCGTGAGCCAGCCGGTCGTACACGGTGCGCAGAGCTTTCTTGGAATACAGATCCTGGGGTTTGAACAGCTCCTCCATGAATTTTTTGTTGAACATGGTGGTGATGATGTCGTTCATAACTGCAAAGACAAAGAGGCTCTGTGGTTTCCTCCAGAACTGCCTCAGTTGAACCAGCTGATGTCCCCCAGGGCACAAATGCCACCTGAGCTGAAGGCAGCAGTCCCTGTTTCCCAGTGGGAATAAGGCTGGCTTTGTTGTCCTGGTTTTACAGCCATAGTTGGTACTTTTCACTTCTAAATAATATTGCTCTGATGTGTTATTATCTAAAAAAGCTGCAGTTCTGCTTCCTAAGGAGAGTGTTTTGCACTGTGGTAGATCTTTGCAGATTGCAGCTGCCTGGCTGTGCCTGCTCCTTCACACCCTCTAACACCATCAGTCTATTTTTTAACTTCTCAACAGAAGCTCCTGCAGGGCTCTCTGTAATCTTTTTTTCCAAACGGATTAACACTGGCAGGTATTTAATAAAGCATTTATATCCCTGGGATCGATATCAACCCATTCAGGGCTCTCACAGCTGAAACAGAATTTCAAATGCAGAACTCCAAACTTCCTTACTTCTGGTTCATTTTTTTAATGTGTAAACTTAGCCATGGAACTGTTTTATTACTGAGGAGTTCTTAGAGCTCAGGAGTGCTGAGTATGAGGGCTGTGCTCTGGTTATTGAGCTTTTAATGCAAACAAGAAGGAAAACATTGTGCAGTGGTTCAAGCAGATGCAGCATCTGAGCTTTTGTGGTGGATTTTTATTATTTCCCTGGTACACTCTAAAGAATTATCATCAATAAACATTTATTCCTCTATCATAAAGGTAAATTAATGCATCAGGTCACAGATTACTGTACAAGCATGGATTTTCCTAAGCAGATGACTGTTAGAAAGCTCATAATGCCAGACAATTCTTGTGGATTAGAAAAAACTCAGAATAAATAACAAAAAAAAAGGAAAAAGAGAAAAAGTAAACATGCAGAGAGTGGTAGTGACCAGTGGTTTGAATTATTGCCCTAATGATTCCCTGGGGAGTCAGACACCTGGCTTTTCACACCTGTCCCACACCAACAGACAAAACAAAGGTAATTTCCCTATCACTTCATTTCTTCCTAGAGGATAAATCCCTGGGGACTGCTGGGAGCCTGGGCAGGCAGAGCTGTGTTCCCAAGGGCAGAGGAGAGAGAAGTGATTCCTCTCTAAACCTGCTTGTTACAGGTTCCTCATGCACTGGTCACACACACCTCAGCAGCCCCTGTGCTGAAGCCGACAGTCCTGGTTTAAAACCCCAAAATCACAGACAGATCTCAGCTCCTGAGCACTCTGGACTATGAATGCACCTAATTACAAAAGGGAAAAAAGTTCCTCCTTCCTTCCTTCCTTTCAAATAAACTGGCCATAAAACAATCTACTTGTAATCTCAGGCAGAAATCCCTTATTTTTTGTGGAGAAAATAAAATATATTAGTACTAGTAGATATTAGTATTTAGTTAATTTTGCAGGGAATCAATTATGACAAAACTAAGAACTGCTTTATACTGCTATTAAGGAAAATATTTTAAAGCTGCTTGTATGTGCTGCCCTGACAAAGACTTCTCCTGTGTTAGGAGTGTCACAAACAACCCAAACCACCAGGAGACAGCTCCCAGTACACTGATTTTTCAACAGAATCGAAGGTCTGCGTGAACCACAGACATAAATTATTTTCTGAAATTAAAACCTCTTGTGTGGGCTATAAAAAGAACTGAGAAAGACATAAAAAGAAAATCATGGTAAAGAGCAAATTGATAATAAATCTCTCACGTGTTTGATAATGACACAGCAAAGGTCTCAGGGGGGCCCTGGAGTGGCTATGGCAGGTGACACAGGAGCACTGGCCCAGGGACATGGCACAAGCAACACAAAAAGCAACTGAGTAGAGAGAGATCATCAACTGGGATGAGAGGAGGGAAACCAGTACAGCCAGTGCAATGAACAGGACTGAAGCTGGGGTTGATGGCAGCTTTCACTTCCCCGTGCCAAGTCTGTGGTGACAAACAGCACGTGTCATTGGCATGGCTGGGATGCATGACATGAGACTGCAGCTATGCCTGGGTGATGCTGGTGCTTCCTGGAGGATGTTTGGGGCAGCAGAAGGAACATTCTGAGTTCTGGACAGCCACCCTGTGTGGCTTGTGGTTCCTCAGGGAACCTCATCACAGCTCCATTGGTGACAGCCCCAGGTGGTGACTCCAGGACTCTCCTGAGATCCCCTGGAGCACTGAGTACAGCAAAGTGTTGTCTGTCACAGGAGAAGTGATAGGTCAGCCTGGGATCTGGCCCTGAGCCACCCCTGGCTCACTGTGTCACAGCTCTGGGCAGCTCCTCGTTCTTCTGGATGGGATGGAATCTGTTCCTGCACTGCTGAGTGAAAGGCTGGGAAAAGGGTGTGCTTGGAAACAGGATAGAATGGTAAGAAAAAAGGTGGGGCAAACTCCAGGACATCAGCATTTACCCTCAGTAAATATAAAAACCTACTAAAATGATGCTTATTTTGCAAAACATGAATCATAACCTTGATCCCTCTTTAAAAAGGGCTGCTCAGAAGGACCCTGTAAGTTCTGCTCATGCTCACCGAGCAAAAATCTGAGATTCAAGAGATTTATTTCCTCATTCCTTAGCACAGCCCTTGCTGCAGACTCCTGTTCCAGGGCAGATTCCAGAGGGCAGATTCCAGGCAACTCCCCTGCAGCATCCAAGGACTCAATCCCACCCTCAGGATTGCTCCAGTCAGGATGAGCTTGGCTGAAGTGTGGGCACCTGCTCCTTTGGGATCACTTTGCTAGGTGTGACCACCAGCACAGGTGGGCAAAGCAGCTGGGATGGGAATGCCTTCAATCATCCCTGGAGTTCACCTGTC